>OX388023.1:27355675-29855675 GCA_947578705.1 Lacanobia wlatinum
GTAGCAAGTATTTAAGCAACTAAATAATTCTAAGTTTAATTTAAGCGGTGTGTTTTTATATTGTGCTCACACCATAATTTACATTAGGTTTCTATACGTGAGGATTTGTTATTGGCTTGCTGGTCACTACGGTTTCCTGTTTTGTTTGTCTTTATTAGCTGTAAGTCCTCCATGTACTAAATAAATAAAATAAATAAATAAGTATAAAGCCCTATTTACCGAGAACTTCGTATTATAACGTAGAATCTTTTAAAGCTGCAGAGATTGTCCAGAAAATAGAACTTCCAAAGTGTAGTGATCGAAAGTGCATTTGTTTATACAATTCGCTTTTTCTATTTTTTTTCAGTTGTTCACTGTAGTAAGCGTTGAAGCATTGGATGAAGATATGCTTCTCTATTGGAGAAGAAGTAAAAGTAAGTACGAGTTCTATTTACGAAGCAGGGGGGCTACTCTCTAACGAAATCCGTAGTTTCGGGCTTAGTTGCGGGCGGGCATTTTCTACTCCGTATCACCTAACCACTGAGAACTAATGATAACACGATTTGACAGTTACTGTGAAATCGTGTTGTCATTCATTCTCAGTTCGGGTTCGGGACTAATCGTAAGTCTGTAGGTGATACGGAGTAGAATATGCCCGCAACTAAGCCCGAAACTACGGATTTCGTTAGAGAGTAGCCCCCTATATACGTAATCTTTTTCTGAGGCTTTGCCATCTGTATTTATTTATTTAAACTTCATGTACAATTAGTGGTACATAGGCGGACTTAATGCAATGAGGCATTCTGTACCAGTCAACCTTTGGGTTAAAAAGAAAATACACTGTGGTAGGTGTACAGCAACAAAATAAATAAAAAAACAAATAGTTACAGAAAAACTATACAAAAAATAATGTATATAATACTAATAAAATACATATTCACTTCTCATCAGAAAAATCGAAACATCTTGCAAGTTTATGTTTTGTAAGGATTTATCAGAAAAATATGTATATTTAGGAATATAATTATGTCAAATGTCGTTTAATAGTGAATAATATGAATTTTCAAATCCTAATGTTAATGTTCTAAATTCAAATTAATTTTCATAGGTTTCTTATTTTGTTTAACAAGTCATTTTTACCCTGTATGGAATATGAAGGAAATTGATAAAACAACACACGTAAATGAAAAAAAAAAGACTTGTATTACACTTATTACTGCTTCCATACGGTTTTTCATCGATCGGATGAGAGTCACGATCAAATGTTGTGGCATTCCATTCCACTCCTTTGGATTGCATTTTGCAGCTGGCTAAGTGTTTCTGGGGCAGGATCTCTTGCACGAATTCGTCTCTTTAATTCATCCCATTGATGTTCAATCGGATTCATGTTCGGGCTTCTTGCTGGCCATTCCATAATGGAGATACCGACTTCGGTAACATAATCTCGTACGACGCTCATAGTGTGAGCCCTAGCATTGTCGTGCATGAATATGAAACCGTTGCCAAAAAAAGGTTAAGACACTAAAGGCATTGACACACAAGACACTGTTCGATGTACCGATGACTGTTTAGTGCAGGCAGACGTGGCCCAGACACACAGACAAGCTCTGTCTTACCGTCGGTGCTGATTCCTCCCCAAACCGTCCACGAACCGCCACCATAGCTGAGCTTTTCTTCAATGCAGCATTGTGCAAAGCATTCTCCATCTCTTCTGTAGACCTTGTTCCTGTCGTAGTTACCATACAGCATATTTTTACGCTCATCAGAAAAGAGTACTTTGTTCCACTGGAGGTATGACCAATTTAGGTGCTCATGTGCAACGTTAAGGTGCGCTCTTCGATCGTTTGCAGTTCATTTCGGCCCATTTGCTGGCTTGTGTCGTACCAGTCCACGTTCCTTCAACCTTCTTCTAATTGTAGAGTCACTAACAGCCACCCTACGTACAACATGAAGCTGCTGCTGCAGTTGAAAAGCGTTAAGGCGTCGATTTAGTAAAGAAGTTGTTACAATAAATCGATCATCTCGCTCAGAAGAGACCCGCCAGATCCTGAACGACGCTTGAACAAACCTGTCTCCCGATAGCGTTTGTAGACTCTATGAACAGACGACAGGCTTAGATGCAATCATTTAGCCACAACACGCTGACTAAGGCCAGAATCCAGCAATGCCACCACTTGGGCGGCTTCTGCAGGCGAAGTATCCATATGTTTTAGAAAAAAAACTTTTTCAGACGTCCTTAAGTCACAGTAAACAATAATGAACAAAAAGTTTTAAGATAAGCACTATTTTTTAGTTTTCAAAGGTTAAATGTTGTCCAACTTAAACACACGTTTGTCACAAAACAGTGAATCATTTCATTTATAGGATAAACAAATGAAATTCTAATTTTGAATTTAGAATTTTCACTTATCACTGTAATGGCCAAACTGCCAGCTATACAATCATGTGATTTTTTTCATGGAATGATAACTCTTTTGTGTTAAATTAGGACAGAAACCATAAAAACGGAAGTGTTTCGATTTTTCTGATGAGAAGTGTATAATGCTAATATAATAAACTAATAAATATGATGTGCTATAATAATCTTTCTGATTAAGAGAACTCATAATAATAATGCCGAAGACCAAACTAAGAATTATAGTCTTTCAGGTAGTGTTTTCGGATTATACGCTTGAAGGAAAATGTAGACTCAGTCTTTTTGATGTCAAGGGGTAGCAGATTTTGATGTTTAATGGTAGAAATGGCGTAAAAATTAGAAAATGAAAATAAAAATGAAAAGTGTTTATTCACGAAAATGCATTTTAGAAGTATATTATTACTTCTGCCAAACTGCAAAGTAGTTTGTTGGCAGATGTAGCTCCTTTTAACTAGCAAATTCAACAGAGAAACACGGAAGTACAAGCTTATGTTTTCTCCACAGTGAGACTCTGACAATATACATTGAACAGGTACTTATGTATTTTATTTTTATAAGACGCTTTTGTGACACAATTATTTATATCGACCGGAAGGTTATTAAAAATAGTTGGAACCAAATAGTTCGACATCTTCGACCATAATAATTATTGCAAGTGGGTACTTTTCATATTATTATTTCTTTGAGATCTTGTCCGTATAACATTGTTTTTAAATATATCACTACCATACTGTTCTAGAGCTACTGACAACACCACGGGGGCTACTCTCTAACGAAATCCGTAGTTTCGGGCTTAGTTGCGGGTGGGCATTTTCTACTTCGTATCACCTAACCACTGAGAACTAATGATAACACGATTTGACAGTTACTGTGAAATTGTGTTGTCATTCATTCTCAGTTCGGGTTCGGGACTATTCGTAAGTCTGTAGGTGATACGGAGTAGAATACGCCCGCCCGCAACTAAGCTCGATACTACGGATTTCGTTAGAGAGTAGCCCCCTACCCTCTCATGAGCCAGCAGCATTTTACATTCCAAAAATAACTCTTCGTACTCACTTTTTTGTGTTTTTATCTACTAGTAGTTTCATTTGATTTGTATTTTTTTTATTCTATCCAAGTATGTCTCTGTGTCTTAAATATGTTACCATAGCATGCCAGCCCATAAGAAAACAATGAGTCCACCAGCGCATAGTAGGCCATGAACAATGTTGCCCTATCCAGCACAAAACTAAGGTGATGGAATTTCAAAAACCTATGATTACATACATGTTTTATATCTAGGATTTCTTAAGTAAATGTTGTTAAAATCTTGTTACATATGATATCAAGCGAGGATTATAATTTTCCCAAGTACTTTAAAATAACATAATCTACGCTCCTTTTCTCGTTACCTATTCATGAGTTAATTTTAGTTTAAATCTTTCTAATATTCTTTTTATTTTTTTTGTATTTATTCTTGACGGCATTTATTTTTTGCTCTATTTATACATTTATTTAATCTATTTCTAAATCTATTATACTGTCTACGCAGATTCATATCATCTGGTTTATTTTTCCAGTTTTTAAATAACTTATCCCTGATACCTATCATTTCTTTAAGCTGTTTTGTAATCCAAGGTTTACTTTTCCTTTTATTGCGTACCGCCACTTGAATTTTCGCTTTATTGTTAACATCAGAAAAAAATGAACATAATCTGTCTATTGGACATTCACAATTTAATAGCTCATTCCATGAAACATCCTTAAAATTTTCTAATACCTTTTTATCACAAATAACAGTCCTACAAGATTTCAATACACTTGGAACATTATTCACGATCGATTTACTAGCGAGGCGCACACCTACAAGATAATGATCTGATATCTTTACAGTTAACTGAAAAAGATTTTTTTTCCATTTTTACACCATTTATTGTGACAATCTTAAAATGACAGCAACATTTATATTTTATGGCTTTGTTATCACGGAGGATCACTGACTCCTAAGACACAGGTACATATACCTAGTTTAGGAGTCAGGGTATTTAAAATTACCTACAAGTGTTTTAAGCATTGTTTTTAGCCCTTATGAGAAATTTCTGTAAATTTTTTTTTTGGTGAAAATAAATAAATAAAAAATAAAACACATACGCAGATATTGCACGTTGAGTTCGAACCCTCACATGGTCAATGCACGACCGCGTCACTGTGTCACCGTACACCTCCTCTCGCGTTACGTCACGGATAGCACATTCCAAGCCCAACTCGCTCATATTATTTGTGTAGTTACTGACTACGCTGCTCGAACCGGTTTTACACAACAGTACGTCTACCATGAGTTTTATCAAACTATACTCGCTAGCGACTGTAGTTAAAAACCTGTATAAAAACTTTGAAAAAACAAGTTTCTAATTTATTTGTTTAAGTTGTTAACTAACAAGCAAGCAAGTTGCAAGTAAAACTTTAGTTAACAACTGAAAAAACAAATTAGAAACTCGTTTTTTAAAAGTTTTCATACATTTTTTTAACTACAGTCGCTAGCGAGTATAGATTGATAAAACTCATGGTAGACGTACAGATCAATATTTGTATCACCAACTATAACGACGTCACAGCCTAAGGGGATCCTGGATAATAATCTATGCACTTCTTCAACAAAACCGTGCCTGTTTGTACTAGGCGGCCTGTATATAGCCAAAATATGAATAATTTTACTTCCATCTTGGAAAAGCTGCCCGTGTAACATCTCATAGTAATTAGATTTAATTGTGTTGGCAGTAAAATTTAACTTGTTGTTTAAATATAGCAAAATCCCGCCTCCCCTTTTAGTTTCCATTGTGTTTATGTATGTATCATACCCTTCTAACTGGTACAAACACAGTTCATGTGCTCTAGTGTTAATCTCTGTTAATGCAATAATATTCAGTTTTTCTTTGCAATTATCAATGATACTGGTACTTGATTAAAGTTTTTTCTATGTGATCTGACGTTTAAATGAATAATATTTAGATTATCACATTGTAGCAAGTCATCTTGCCAGCTATCTGTAAACTAGTGGACGTCACGCGGTTTCACCCGCGTAGTTCCCGTTCCCGTGGGAATACGGGGATAATATATAGCCTATGTTACTCCTTGATAATTTAGCTATCTAATGCTAAAAGAATTTTTCAAATCGGTCCAGTAGTTTCGGAGCCTATTCAATTCAAACAAACAAACATACAAACAAACAAACAAATCTTTCCTCTTTATAATATTAGTGTAGATATGTATTTATTGTTTTCAATGTTACATGTTACATGTGATGCGCGGTTGTCGAATTTTGACATAAGGGGTACTCACTATTTATTACCGCATTGCCCAAATACTTCATTAGTTGACTGCATACGCACTAATGTCGCTAAGTGTGCGAATTGACTTGATTTTGTTATCATTTGGATCATCTTTTTTTATCAGCACCTTACCGTTCTGTATCCAAATGTATTTGTATGTTTGCTTTAGCTCGTTCTTAGCTGTCCATAAAAAGTTGTGCATATGTTTGGTGAGGTCCTCATTTATATAGATTCGTCTGTCTATTTTCGTTTGCAAATACATCATCATTAGTTAGCTGGTGGGACTTTCTTGTGGCGATCCATTTATCACGGCTAGCGCGGGTAGCCGTGGATAGAGTAGAGTGATAACGACCGGGCGTAGTTTTTTCTCACGCTGTGGCCTTTCTGTTTTTATTTCTTCACCCACCCTCTTTACCTCACAAATTAATCCACCTTCTGCTCCTAATTTGCTTGCTATAATTTTAATTGACTATTCTTTCTTCCAGTGCCTTATTACAGGTTTCCAGATGGACGTTCTTATGTTACAATGCTTTAATCTTTTTGTCTGCTTTTTCCTTTTCTTCGATCAATTCCTGGTATTTTACAGCGTAGAAACTTATGTCGTCTAACATCGCCTCAAGTGATTTTTCATATTGAAGACTATGGTTAGCTTTTCATTAACTTCAGCCAACAGTTTTTCTGGTATCGTTCGGGACAAGTCAACTTCTATGTTCGGCTGGCGAAACAGTGGCGTTGTTTGGCATTCATCACTTAGGCCAGCCTCACTAAATGCCTTGATTTTTGCCACACATTTTTTATGGAAGACACCACCACAGTTACCGTTACACTTAGTAAGACTGTCACCTCGACTCGAGCCAGCGACAGTTTACATGACTTGCACTGCACCATCACGATAGGTCAATATTTATTATCGTTTTCCGTAAACAGTCACTACTACAGTCGCGTCACAGGTACCGCGTCCGTACGGTAGGAGCGCACACGCCGGACAAAAACCCGGTGTGGTATGACATTAAACTGCACTTAACATGCTTAGTCATCATCATCACTGAAGCCAAAACACGACCACTACTGAACATTAGCCTTCCCCAAGTGTCGCCACATCGACCGTTCTTGTGCGTCTTGTGGGAGGTCTTCAAATGCTGTGTCTTTCAGTGAACATGATTATTAGTTACCGTTAGTCATCTCAGCCTGTCCCAGTTCATAGCTAGTCCTAAGCCCCTCTCAAGCTTCGATAGAATACTCGATCCTTAAACTCTCGCATTCATTCCGTCCCAAACACCTTTTTAAGTCTTCGGTCCATCTAGATAGGAGGCGTCGGGAAAACAACGTGTAACAATAAACGCAATACCTCTTAAGGTGTCATTTTACTCATCTTCCTGAACACCTTTTACTATGGAACCAACACTGAAATCGTGAAAAAAGAATCGACTCACCCCATACATTTATGTTCGCATAACTCGACAAAATTCATTAAACAGCTGACAGCCGATGGGTCACTGGCCCACTCCGCTGAGGAGAAAGCAAACTTGTTTGCTTCTATGTTTGCGGATTCGTCGCGTCTAGATCCTGGTGGCGCGAGGCCCCCTACTCCTCCTGATGGATGCGAGTCGAGTATGTCGAACATTCGCATTCATCAGAAGGACGTTCTTCGGGTATTGCGTAACCTAGACGTGAATAAGGCTAGTGGCCCCGACGGGATACCGGCAATTGTTTTGAGGACTTGTGCGCCTGAGTTGTCTCCAATCTTGACACGCCTATTTCGCCTTTCGTTTGAGACTGGAAAAGTACCGAATGCTTGGAAGCAAGCTAACGTGCAGCCCGTGCCCAAGAAGGGTAGTCGTTCAGACCCGTCGAATTATAGACCCATCTCGGTACGCGTACTGAATCGTAAGCTCCTAGCATACCTAGAAGCGAATGATATCCTTAGCGACCGACAATACGGGTTCCGCCGAAATCGGTCTACTGGGGATCTTCTAGCGTATGCCATTCACATCTGGAGTGAGGCCATAGAGAAGCACGGGGAGGCACTTGCGGTCTCCCTCGATATCTCAAAGGCCTTCGACAGGGTCTGGCACGATAGCCTTATTAGTAAGCTTCCTTCCTTCGGTCTGCCCGCCGGATTGTGTGATTGGATTGCAGATTTCCTGAGGGATCGGTCTATCCGAGTGGTCATAGATGGCTGCTCATCTGGACTACTGGATATTAATGCCGGGGTTCCTCAGGGGTCGGTGCTCTCGGCAACATTGTTCCTGCTGCATATTAATGATCTGCTAAAACCCGGTACCTTTGGGTATGCAGACGACAGCACTGTTGCTGAGAGATACGTGTCCGACGCACGTGCTGGTGGGTCGCAGATCCGGTCTCTCCGAGAGGCTATGGTTGAGCGCTTGAACTTGTCCTTACAGGCTGTCTCAGAATGGGGCGATGCCAATCTGGTCAAGTTCAATGCTGCTAAGACCCAAGCGTGTCTATTTTCCGCTAAAAGGAGCCAATTCCACCCAGCTCCATCTTTTCGTGGTGTAACCGTGCCGATAACCGACCGACTTGAGCTTCTTGGTGTTACGTTAACATCTACCCTCAATTTTGGCCCTTTCATAGAGGCAAAGGCTCAAGTGGCTGCCAGAAAGTTGGGGGTCCTAGCAAAGGTGAGACGGTACTTTACGCCGGAACAGCTGCTCAAGCTCTATCAAGCGCAAGTTCGATCGTGTATGGAGTACTTTGGGACGGATCTGCCAAATACCAGCTTGATGCCCTTGAGTCAATTGAGAAACGAGCCAAGAGGATCATCGGTAATGACAGGCTCGTCGAGTCGAAGCTCCAAAGCCTTGAGCATCGACGCCGAGTTGCTGGCCTGTCGGTTTTCTATCGCTTGCATTTTGGGGAGTGTGCGACGGAATTGCATGATTTAATTCCGCCAAGCCCGTTCCATCATCGGACCACAAGACGAACGGCGATGCGCCACCGGTACATGGTGGACATCCCACCCACACGCACTAAACGTTATGGGAACACATTCATAGTGCGTACAGCTAAGGAGTGGAATTCCCTGCCAGAGTCTGTGTTTCCAGATAGCTACAACCTGGGAGTCTTTAAGACAAGAGTGAATAGGTTGCTTCTAGGCAAACGTGCTCCATCTTCGACCGCATCATCGCTTACCATCAGGTGAGATTGTGGTCAAACGTATGCCTATATATAGTAAAAAAAAAAAAGACTTTTATCGCGATTTCGCGGTTGGTCCCGTAGTAAAAAATCATAATGATGACTACAATGACCCCTTAAGATATATTGCATTTATTCTGTTACACGTATTTATAATATGCTAATATTATTTATTGATAAGAAGCTACGAACCACGAGATGACGTGTTTAAATTCAAGATATAATCATAATATATTTGGTTTCGTAGCAGCCTGAAGTAAGCCGCCATACATACGGCCCCGTAAATGGCCTAGAGGTCCAGAACAAAATGAACACTGGATAGTGTTAGCCTGAGTAAAATTCCTAGAAGGACTTTGAGGAGGCGTTTCCCCAGCAGTGGAACAGTATAAGCTAACTAAAAAAAAACAGTATATTGGTCTGCAATTTCGGTCGCATGTCCAAGGGGATGGCGAAGTAAACCGAGACGTAACGCGCCGGATCAACTCACAATAAATGAAAATTATGGCGACAGGTCACTATGACAACTTGCGACCAACGGATGTCCTTCAAGATCATAGTGAAAGCATACAAGTCCGTGATACTGTATAGATCAAAAAGCTGGGCTGTCAAAAAGACGGATGAAAAAAGATTGCATTTAGCGGAAATGAGAATTTTGGAAAAGAATTATTAAGTGGGAAATGAGTATAACCTTCAGAAGTCAAGCGTGGCGTCCTACGTTCGACTTTCAGGTCGAGCAAAAAGTGTCTGAGGTTTTTCTATTAGTAATTTTCAATGGCAACCCGGTGGTGTGACGTGCCTCGAGAAGGACGTAATGGCGCAGGTGTTGTGCCTGATCTTTTCCTGATGGGGAAATTTTTGCAGCATAATATATAATACTAGTGGACGTCACGCGGTTTAACCCGCGTAGTTCCCGTTCCCGTGGGAATACGGGGATAATAATAGCCTATGTTACTCCCTGATAATGTAGCTATCCAATGCTAAAAGAATTTTTCAAATCGGTCCAGTAGTTTTGGAGCCTATTCAATTCAAACAAACAAACAAACATACAAACAAACAAACAAATCTTTCCTCTTTATAATATTAGTGTAGATATCTCCTGCGTTTTCGGCTTATCTCCATTAAAATTGACCACCGTTACCGAAAGGAATATAGAAATTTTTGTTTTATAGTCATTATATCGAGACACCCATCACGCTTGCATAGTTTTGCTATGTCATAACACGACCCTATATTTCCAGTACAGGATTATAATCTTACCTTGAAGTGAGCAGAGGTTAACCTCATTATCAACAAACTACAAGAGCATGCCACTTATTCTCTAGGGTAACAGTTTTTTGTAATAAAATCGTCCAAATAACAGTAGTTTCCTTGAGCCAGTGATATGCTCTGCGACCTCAGTTGTTAGTGCACGGAAAAGGGTAACGTAGTCTAAAGTAGGGTAATCGTGTGCACTGTGTCGACAGAGGATTACAGAAATATGAGATTGTGCAGAAAATATAGTCCTTGAGGTATTATCCATATGGTAATACCTGTCTTTCGGCTAGGTCAAAGTCTAATTTGAAATATTGTGAGGCGTGTGCCCGGATTTTCCTATGGCATCCGTGGTAATCCATTTATTACATCCCCTATTTTTTTTTAGTTTGTTTTAAAAAAAACATAATATTATTTTAGTACTGGTTTTAGTATAATATCACAGACATTTCTTAAGCAATATTTCATGTTGATTTGAGTGTAAATGAACCAAACGATCGTGGTTTAGGATGTCCGTCTTGCAGTGAATTTATTAATATACTAGTGTACGTCACACGGTTTCACCCGCGTAGTTCCCGTTCCCGTGGGAGCAGGGGGATAAAATATAGCCTATATTACTCCCTGATAATGTAGCTATTCATTGCTGAAAGAATTTTTCAAATCGGTCTAGTAGTTTCGGAGCTTATTCATTTCAAACAAACAAATCTTTCCTCTTTAAAATATTAGTTTAGAAATATTGTGAATGCAAGATTTGTTTGACTCTCTGTTATACTTAGTGACCACTATTTTTTTTTTTTCGATTAACGTATTTTCTACTCACGGCTATAAGCATGAAAGTTTTCTTCAGATGTGAATCCTACTTCCTACTGATATTACAGATGCGAAAGTTTGTGAGGATGGGTGAGTGTTACATTTTCACTACAGAACGCCTGAAAGGATCTTCATGCAATTTGGCACAGAGGTAGATAACATAACATACAAGCTACTTTTCATTCCGGGAATAATGAGCCCAAGGGATCACGCGGGCAAAGCTGCTGGCAGAAGTATTTTATAATCTCAAAAATAATCATACAAGTACAAGAATACGTACCGTGTCTCTATTGTTTCCATAATCCAGGTATTACAATAAAGTTAGGTGCAAGTTTTATAGTTTACCTTCACTGTTCTATGCATATATGCCAAGGTTTATCAGCGTTCAGTAGATATTACTTCATGAAATACAGTGCGTATTTTATTATAGTTGCGGTTTGCTAGGTGACCTTTATGCATAGGTATATGTGATATATATGTAGATTTTTTGTCAAGAATTTTTCATCTCAGTGTAGAGAGAGAAGATATATCTTTCTTCTTGAACCAGATTGGAACTGGTTGCACTTGACTTATGGGGTTACAACAATTGATGATCATCATCATTTTATGTTCTCTTTTGTTTTTTTTAGGGTACCGAACAAAAAACGGAACCCTTATAGGATCACTCGGGTATCTGTCTGTCCGTCTGTCTGTCTGTCTGTCTGTCTGTCCGTCTGTCTGTCTGTCTGTCACAGCCAGTTTTCTCCGGGTCCACTGGACCGATTCTGTAGAAATTTGGTACACATATGGACTGTGGCTGCAAGTGTTTTTGTGACCCAAACACGGACGCGTTACGTAAATCATTAAATTTTTAGTATGGGGGTCACTTTTGGGGGCCAAACTAGAAAATTTCAATAACAAAGTTTTATGAACAATATCGTGTGACATATCAAATCAAAGGGCTTACTGTGAGGGTTTTAATTATATTTTTTTCATAATTTTGAAATAAAAGGTTTTTTTAGTTATTCAAGAAATTAGACGAAAAATGACCATTCCTCTCCTTATCTCCGAAACTACAAAGCCCAAAATTTTGAAAAAAGATGGAGATAATAGATCTTTACCTATAGATTACAGGAAAACCTATAAGAAGTCTATAGTGTTAAAATAACATGTTAAAGAAATGAAATTCATTCGGAACCCTTTGCACGCGAGTCCGACTCGCACTTGACCGGTTTTTTTTAAGACATATCAGCCATGTACGCAGGAGATATTATAGTGCACTAGTGTGTGCGCAAACACAAGTGCACTCTGTTTCCTTACTCTCATAGTCCAGTAGGACAGCAAATCGCCACGGCCGGGGAAAGATAAGGCATAGGACCAACGGCTTTATGTGCTTTCCGAGGCAAGGCAGTGTCATACCACCAACTTCCAAACTACAGGCTGTAAGAAATCTATTAAAGAGAGAGAGAGAGAGAGTATTTTTAAAGCCCAAAAACGCTGCCTACGAGCAATATTTGGTTTAAAGGTTACTGAAAGCTGTGTTACAATTTTTAAAAGTCATGGATTATTGACATTTCCGTGCCTTTACATTTTAGAAATTGCTCTTTTTGTTAAATGTAATCGACATCTATTTTTATCTTTATCGGAGAGTAGATACCGAGATGTAACTTTGCGAACTCAATACCAAAACTTGTTACGCACAGGTGGATATAAAACTGCTTTGTTGAGGAAAAGTGTTTTTGGTATGGCACCGGCTATTTTTAACCACATCCCTAACTCCATAAAAGTGGAACCGTTGTCAACTTTCAAAAAGAAACTAACAGAATTACTATTAAATAAATGTTATTACTCTGTATCGGATTTTCTAGCTGATAAATTTTAGTTGTGTATTTCTATGTTTGTATGATGAATGAATTGCATCAATGTTTGCATGCCAAAATGGTAGAATGTACAAGGACTCTTTAATATTATTGTCACCATCTTATTGCAAATACCTACATTCTGAGCAAATAAATAAATATTCTATTCTATTCTATTCTATTCTATACTTAACTAGCTGACCCGGCAAACGTTGTTTTGCCATATAAATTATTAACTCCTACCCTACTCCTACCCTACATACCTACATTGTTTAAACAACAGTGACTGCTTGTAATTCAATATGAACTTTATACAATAGCAATAAAGCTCGTTTTAGTTAGAAAACGTTTGTATGGGAAAAAGAAAAGGGCTGTTTTTAGGGTTTTTCCAGCAATTATTCGAATTCTTCTCGCCGTAAAAAACATCTTTGAACTACAACGAACATTTAAAAAAAGAATTGGCCAAATTGGTCCAGGCGTTGTTGAGTTATGCGCTTACCAACACATTTTGCGATTCATTTTTATATTATAGATATATAAAGCTGAAGAGTTTCTTTGTTTGCTTGAATGCGCTAATCTCAGGAACTACTGGACCGATTTGAAAAATTCTTCAGTGTTAGATAGCCCATTTATCGAGGAAGGCTATAGGCTATATATCATTACGCTAAGACCAACAGGAGCGGAGCAGTAATGAAAATTGTGACGCAGACGAAGTTGCGCGGGTCAGCTAGTTTCTGTATATATGTATAATGGAAAACCCCAATTACACTTTTTGCCCGGTCTGGCAGTGGCCTGGCTCGGCAGTAGCGCTTTCGATCACGTGATCACGGGGCAGTCACGACATCTAGATGCAACGTGGAAACAAATGCTCCTAGTGTTTTAAAACTAGATAACAATAATTTTCAAATAGCGAATAGTCATGACAAAGTAAAATGAAACCGGCATTCCCCGGTGCGTGATTGTGCGGACGGACGCGGATCAGCTCGCACCGACGCATCGTGGAAAGAGAAGCGCAGACAAGTCCGTAGCGGTGCGTTGGATCCGCTGCGAGTCGGTAACTTCAAAGGTGCGAAGCGAGTTCTCTTTCGCTCTACATTTGGAAATGACTAAATGGGTTCGAATCTAATCCTACATAGACCGTCAAGAAACGTCTAAAGCAATTGGTGCGCGGTGCGTGGCTGTCCGTGGTCGTCGGCTCAGCGTGATAAAATCTGCAGAATTACGCACCGTCGAAAGCGGGCTAAGGGTGCCTATCAATTTGTGTGGAGAAAGCAGCGGAGCGGAGAAAAAATATTAACCAATGGAATTGCATAAAATGTCTGAAATGGACAGGCACCCTAAGTCTCTCACTTTTTTGTCCCACATAAGTCTAAGCACAACACTCTTGACTGTCAATACCGATTAGGATTCTAATTTCAAATTATATAAATTTTGAATAAAGAATCTGCTACTGATTATTTCAAAAAATCGTGTGTTTATGGTTTTATGAATAAGGCTGCAAGTGTTTAAGAATGTAACGTGCGATAAGGAACTTAATCCCAATAAAACTTAAGTCATGTCTCATACTATCTATTACAGGTGAAGCTTCTAAATGCGAGCCCTTCACGACGTACCAGGTAGGCTGCAACAAATGCGTATGCAGCGCGGATGGTACAGAGTTCTGCACGAGAATGGCTTGCTTCAAATCGAAAAAGTTTATATCAGGTGAGCACAGTAATTGAGTTTGTACTTATTTATAATTTTTGACTAGCTTTTGCCCCAGAATTCGTACGCTCATATCCCGTTTCTTGCCCTTTCCCATAGGATTTCAGGAAATTCTCTTTTAGTACTCCCCTACACTCAAAAAACCTACATGAGTCAGCTTTCTGTGACCAGTACTTTTGATTGTGCCTTTTCTGTCAATCACTCGTTCAGTCACTCAAATACTCAGTAACAGAAGAATTTAGCCAGTCTAATAAGGGCTAGCTGCCATTAGAAAAAGGGATTTCTCTTAGCCATATTGTTTTGCAAAGAATCAGAATCGTTAAACATAAGTTGCAGTAAGCAAGGCACATTGCTCGCAGTGGTGGAGCGCTTGATGTGGTCGAAAGATTCTGGATTGGCGACCGCTAACCGCGGACAGTGTTAAAAAGCCAACCAGGAAGACTGACGACCTGGAAACACACGGGACCGGTCGATGTGGCGGATAGAAAAACATAGGAGCACAGAAAATATATCCATCTTATTCATTTTATGAAATATCTTTTAAATCGGTCCAATATTGGAAGAAGAAACAGGCGAGAGCCAAACCTCGAATTATGACTTTTTACTTAAAAGTCTCTCCGTCCGCATTTCTTCTTATGTTTAAATTATTTGTGTATTCAAAATGAATAAATAATTATTCTGATGTTATATTTCCGACTGGTTTCAGATGCATTACAAAAGAAAACAACAGCAGTTATAGACAATATTAAGCATCAGCCAATAGAATATTATGACGTTCAGGTCGTGTAAAGTGTGATATTATTAAAAATATTTTTTATGTCTTAGTTTTTTTTTCCTATCATCATACAGCCGAAAGATGTCCACTGCTGGACGCGCCAAAACGGGGATTTGCGTTAATCGTCACGCTTGGAAGGCATGTTGGCGATCGCAGTGTACAGAGAATGCTGCTACCCATTCTCTGGTGAGTCCCGTGATTCCCGTAGTCGCCTCTTACGAACCAAGGGAAGTGATGGGATGGTACTATTTTTTTACGTCCGACACCACACAGAACACTTTTTTTTATATAATATCGCATTTTTAAAGTTATTCAGGTCTTTAAAATGGGATCACAATGCCTTTGCATATTGTCAAGGCAAATATGTTCAATAAAGTTATTTTATCAGGCGTTATTTTGAGGGTTAAAAAAACATTTTTTTAAATCATTGAAACATATTTATATACCCCTTCCATACGGCAACTACTACACATGCACGTCAGTAAAAGCAATAGATACGCAGTCGCGCACACACCCGCATTTCTCAAAACTGAACGCACTATACAATCAATTATAAACCTTATCGCATCAAACACAGCGTGCATTTACCATGCACCGTACAACTTACCCACACAAAAACAACGGTCGCTATGGTTGTGCTGTGCAAAAGCAATTTAATTCACATATATGCTAGTGATTGACTAAATCGGAAATTTATCGAATCTTCCATTTATTATTGGCCAAAACATTTTTGGAGCCTAAAAATAAAACAAATAAAAAACGGCATGTCCAGAAAACACTCCACCGATTAATAACCTAAAATTTAATTAACTCACTTTACGAAAGTTTGTTACGCATTTCTTCTATGACGCTATAAATAAGTAAAAAGTGTTATTTTACATCGATCTTATAACCGGGTTAAACCGGTTGACAGTTAGAAAATAAACTTTTATAGCCTGATTTCATTCTTCAATCGACATTGTGTCGATAACCTACGTAAGTGGATCTGCACAAGCTCATCAGTATTACGCGTTGCATCTGCATAATAAAGTATCGTTTGTAATATTTGCATTACTTGTCCAGTGACTTAGTGAAAAACTTAGGTAGTGAATAAGAAGCAATGTATTTATTGTAAAAATAATAAAGTCGCTGTGATATTTGAAAACAAAAATAAGACATATTTTACGATTTGTTGTTTTTCATGATTTTAAAGACAAATATAGTAAATAACATATATTTAGACAGTGTAAGTGATTCCTTGATTTACAAATTCGTAGTTTAGGCTGCGGTTTCTTCAAGAAAACACTGAACAACACGGAATTCCTATAAATTGTCACGATCGCGGTTGAAGGCGCACTAGTTCGCCGAGACGACCATTTGCCTATAACATGCTCAACTTGAGCATTTTGCGCGGACACGGACACGCCCCTTTGCCACTTCTCCTGTTTTTTATATTTCTATAGCCTTCCCTAAGTGTCGCTACAACAACCGGTCCTGTGCGTCTCGCATCCATCGGCTACCCGTGTAATTAGTAATTAATTACAATTATTTTATTCACTATTACCAATACTAGGATGAAGTTAATCCATCTGCAATTTTCCTCTTTCATTATCACAGCATTAGGGGCGACCTGCATGTCCGATTGTGGCTACTCGCATCCTGGTTCGCGTCATATTACATCAATCGTATTACTAGCAAAGCATATTTTAAGAAATATGGGATTTTATTTTCAAATGGATAAGTAGTAAATCGACCGTCGGTGTAGTAAGTAGTTGTAATTTCAAAGAATTTTGAAGATTATTTGCATGCAAAAATGGATGACTCTGGACGCGTAAATGCGACAAAGGCGGCTGTAACACAAACACCCATAGCCTGTGCTGCATTATGTAACGGATGGCTTAAAGCAGTTATCGTCTGTCCGAACCCAGCACCAACGCAGCGGAGCCCCGCTGAGCGGGGCTCTCGCTTCTGGGTGGTTAAAATAATAATTACGAAGGCATGGCGGGATCTTTCAGACCCCGCCATACCCTTCTAACCTAAACTATCCGAGTCAGGGTGCCCCAAGTCCAGTATTGGGACTTGGGGCACCCTGACTCGGATAGTAGACCCTGACAAATAACTTCGAGTCTTATTTAATGGAAGATAACGAAAACCAGACATCATAAACCTGATTAATGGGGGAGAGAAGATACCCCCCCCCCCATGCCACTCAACGTGGTCCTTGTCGCTAGGTCAAGGACAAACTGAGACTCGATCTATCTGCAAAGCTTGCGTGACGTTGCCGTTTCGTACGCGATCATAGTACAGACACTAGCGGGTAGGTAATGAGCTGTTCCATATTGCAGCCATTTTTGTTAAAACAATGTCTTACGAAACCGATCACAGTGTAGACAGTTTCCAAATATGTGTAGTATAGTCGTGTTTGTAATGATTTAAATACAATATTTGTATACTGACCCGGCTACGCTATAGAACAGCTACTTACTGTCTGTGTTGCAGCCGCTTTTGTATTTACGCACCCCGGACGTGTTTCTTGAGAGCTTGTTTGAAGTGATGCGAGAAAACGTTCCTGGACGGATTCATTGAGGCCTTTGACCAGCAGTGAGACGAAGTAGGCTAAAAAAATAAAAGATCTAAAATTTATGTCTTTGATTACAATGTCATCTAAGTCAGCCTGTTTTTTTTTATTTTTTTTTTAACTGAGATATTATATTTATTTTAGAGAGAAATTTTTCGACGCCATATTTTAGTTTGTTAATCAGGATTTTGTTATTTAAATGTATATATAGTAATAGTTAATTAAAACTAAACAAGATATTATATTTTGAATTTCAAATTCATGAAAATTTATAAATAATATTGAACCTTTGCGGTTTGCAACTTTAATGGACTACTAAGAAGTCATACCTGCTGCAAAGCAAACCAGCCAGACACTTTCTTGGGCCACAGTTGCACAGAGAACATACAATTTATAAAAGTGTGCAATTGTCTTGGTATCAAACAAATCTGCTGCTAGAAAAAAAAAAAACAACATTACAAACAAATTTAAAACAATTTCGAAATCCATGACATGTATATCTTACTGATTATTTTTACTATGAATATGTACCTTCTAATCATATAAAAATGAAACAATCGTACATCAGGTCTTATCGTATAGATAAACACATACCTATATAATATAACGAAGTAACACCAACAGCTTCTAGTTCAACTCATCAAACAACCATGGAACATCATAAGTTTGAAGGAGAAATTGATAATATTGCTCCAGGACAGTTGGAGTTCATCAAAAATGTTATCGAACAAGAAGGCTTTAAAGACAGCAAAGTGACCTTCGAGGCTGTAGGAGCAGCAGGTGACAATTATGCAGCAAATGTGAAGAGAATTATAATCGAAGGTGAAAATGGGAGCTTGACAATGATTGCCAAAATAGCGCCAGTGAATGAAACAGTTCGGAAGAACTTGAGCGCTCCTCTCATGTTTGGTAATGAGCATCTGATGTACACAGCGGTCCTACCAAAGTTTTTAGCACTACAGAAAAAAGCTGAAATACCAGAAGAAGACCTACTAAAATTTCCAAAATGTTATGGAGCGAATGTTGAGGCACCAAATGAAGTTGTCCTGGTAGAAGACTTAAAGACATCAGGATTTGGCATGCTGGACAGATTAACTCCCCTTTCGGATGAATATGTGAAAAGTGTGTTGAAAAATCTAGCTATATATCATTCGCTTTCTTACGTGTTGAAGAACAAGGAACCTGATACATATAATTATTACAAGGACAACTTGAAGGATATGTGGGGAGCTATGGCAGCTGGAACTCCCGAAGAACTTGCTTATTTCAAACAAATCGAGACGGTTTCTCTGAACATGCTCGACGACCCCGAGCATCAGAATGTTATGAGGCATAAAGTCAGTGACTTACCTATGCGAGCTGCTAAAATGACGAAATATGAAGATGGTAGTCGATATGCAGTGATTCAACACGGAGATTGTTGGACCAACAATGTTATGTTCAAGTTAGAGGTAAGTATTTTGAATCCTTTATTGCATTTACTACACTACAGTTTATACGTAGTGGATTTGTGTTAAACAATATCATTCAGAATAACAGGCTAGTAGTTGTTGATTTCATCAGATTTAATTGATCTTGCTAGAGATCACTTAATCGAATGCCAAGCCAAACCTGTGAGGCAGTTATATTTTTCTTGTCAATTGGACATACAAATGCGTAACACACATTTCTGTCAAAGTTGGTCCAAGCACATATTTGAGCAATGCAATGATTTTGTCAAAGGTACTTGCAATATATATTTATTATTCAAATAAGCTAGAAGAAATATAATAATTAATAATCATTCTACACTTTGAACAGGGTGATTCAGACCGTTTTATAAATTTAATCCATAATATCAGCCGCATGCCCACGTATGTACAATTCGATAAGATAAGTTTATGTTGTGCTATTAAATAATATCTACTACTATTATGGACCAACCCAGTATCATCGATTAATATTATGATAATACAAGCATGGTAACAAAAGGAAAAATTGTATAACTTATGTCTTGATCACTAAGTAGATTCAAAACATACGAGTACTATTATTGTTCATAGACGTATAATCGCTTCATTTGGATACTGAATTGGTTCCACAAGTGGTTGACAGACAAGCCATAGCCTTTTGATTGATGTTTTGTGCGTGTTAGTGGGATGTCCACCATGTAATTCCGTCGCACTCTCACCAAAATGCAATCGATAGAAAACCGACAGGCCAGCAACTCGGCGTCGATGCTCAAGACTTTGGAGCTTCGACTTGACGAGCCTATCATTACCGATGATCCTCTTGGCTCATTTCTCAATTGATTCAAGGGCATCAAGCTGGTATTTGGCAGATCCGTCCCAAAGATGAGAGCAGTACTCCATACACGATCGAACTTGCGCTTGATAGAGTTTGAGCAGCTGTTCCGGCGTGAAGTACCATCTCACCTTTGCTAGGATCCCCAACTTTCTAGCAGCCACCTGAGCCTTTGCCTCTACGAAAGGGCCAAAATTGAGGGTAGATGTTAACGTAATACCAAGAAGCTCAATTCGATCGGTTATCGGCACGGTTACACCTCGAAAAGATGGAGCTGGTTGGAATTATCTCCTTTTAGCGGTAAAAAGACACGCTTGGGTCTTCACAGCATTAAACTTGACCAGATTGGCATCGCCCCATTCAGAGACACCTTGTAAGGACAAATTCAAGCGCTCAACTATAGCCTCCCGGAGAGACTCGATATGCGACCCACCAGCTCGTGCGTCGCACACGTATCTCTCAGCAACAGTGCTGTCGTCTGCATACCCTAAAGTACCGGGTTTTAGCAGATCATTAATATGCAGCAGGAATAATGTTGCTGAGAGCACCGACCCCTGAGGAACACCGGCATTAATATCCAGCAGTCCGGACGAGCAGCCATCTATGACCATTTATGATGTTACCCAGACGTTGTTGACAGTGCCTATTACTCGTATAAGAGTTTTTGCTATGAACGGAGAGATGGGAGATGCCATCGAAGTCTCTTTTGTTTGATAATAATTATATTCATTTTCTACTTCCAGGGGGAGAGCTTGCAACAGTCAATCTTAATCGATTATCAAGTCTGCATGAACTCCAGTCCAGCCAACGATATCCTCTACTTGATCTTCAACTGCACCGACCACGAAACCAGAGTTAAAAGTTTCTACGACTGGTTGGATTACTACCACTCCGAACTTGACAAATCCTTGTCCAACTATGGTTTAAAAGCTAACTACGTCTACCCCAAAGATCAATTGGATGCTGATTTAAAAAGGTACGGCAGACTAGCATTTGGTTGTGCTGTACTCACCTCTGGTGTTCTTACTCTCAAGCCTGAAGAAGCTAGTAAATTACAAGCAGCCTTTGCAAGCTCAAATACGCAAGATGTCTTTGAAGCAATGGCTGACTTGCACTCTGAAACTTTGGCTCTTACCAAGAAAAAGCTCACAGGATTGGTTGAAAGTATGGTAGCTTTTGGATTGTTGTGATTAGTAATAAATTGTCTGTAATTTTCAGTTTTCAAAAAGTTAGTGATTTATTTGCTTCGCCTTGTAAATTATTTTAATTTATTTTTTATTACAATGCTTTTCATCAGTCTTGTTTGTCTTATAATGAAGGCGTATCCAGGCTCTAAATTATCCAATGTGACCTGTGTCCCAGAAGCTGGAACGTTACGTGTTGACTATGTAGGTAAGGGTATATAAGATTTGCGGAATTTGTTCGAAAGAGTCACCGCGGCCCTGGAACGCAAAGGGTATTAGTAGGAACACGAATGGGATTTAGTCAGTAAGAATCTGCTACTCCCTTCCGCTCCACCCAGACTGGGAAAACAATACTACCAAAATATTTCAACACGACCTTATAAATTAAATCAAGCATCTACCATTCCATTCCACTTCTTTAAAAATAATAAAAATAAAAATAAAATTTCTCGAAGAGCTGAAACTAATTTGAGAAGGAACGTATCTCAGTGGAATGAGATAAAAAATAGTGGAAAATCTTCCAAGTTATCGTCATCTCGCCTTCAGAGGTTTAAACTAAGAATAATTGGCCCGCGCCACGGGCTGCAGACTTCTAATTAGTTAGAACTTGTTGAAAAATTATATACAACTCGATGCTATAGGTGCCCGATGGAGAGAGGAACATATTGGCGGCATGTTTTAGAGATGATGAAACGTGACTAAATAATAACAGACGTACGGGTCGATCTTCGAGGTTAAACAACGCTTGCCGAGGTCGGTTTGCGGATGGTTGACCATTTTAACATAAGGAGACTCCTTCTTGTCTCTAGAGAGCCCATTAAACCGTTGGTCTCGGCTGCCTTTTGGAAATCTTTGACAATCGTTATATCGATAGTCAAAAGGCAGAAAATCTGATGCCAGTCTTGCCAAGTGTTACCCAGATACTGGGTTGTTGAGATCAGATACTATTGCTGCTCCATGTAAAATACTGAATCCTCCCGCAAGGTGGACTAATGACCTGAGCGCCTAGTACGAATATTTTTGACGTATAGTAACGTAACGTAAAATTTTACCATAGCTATAATAGTCGTTTCGCACATAATATTTATTTGAATTAGATACTATATTCATATTTTTCAATTATATAAATTTTGTATGCCTCATAAAATTAAACCAAAATACTATGAGCTTCTAGTTTTTCACATTCTAAATTCACTTACGTTAAGGTTACTATATATACGTCAAAATATGCGTGCTAGGCCCTCTGGTGAAGGTCGCGGGTAACTGATAGATGCGAGACGCACAGGACCGGTCGTTGTGGCGACGCTTGGGGGCGGCCTATGTCCAGCAGTGGACGTCTTTCGGCTGATATAATGATGATGATATGATAACTGCCGCTCCATGTAAAATACTGGTACTCAGATGCAGCCAGGTAGACTAGAAGCTGACCCAAAAATCGTTGGAAAAAGACTAGGCAGACTGATATTATGAATCTAGCCTAATGTTTAGGACATCCATTTTTTCCTGTTTCAAAGTCATCATCATCATTATATCAGCCAATGCTGGACATAGGCCTCCCCCAAGCGTCGCCACAACGACAGGTCCTGTGCGTCTCGCATCCATCGGCTACCCGCAACCTTCACCAGGTCATCGGTCCACCTTGTGGGAGGCCTTCCAACGTTGCGTCTTCCGGTACGCGGTCGCCACTCCAGAACTTTTCGGCCCAATCGACCATCTGTTCTGCAAGCAATGTGCACTGCCTACTGCCACTTTAGTTTGGCGAGTTTCAATAGTATAATTATATTATTCACTAGCTTCTGCCAGCGGCTTCGCCCGCGTGATCCCTAGGGAACATACTCCCGGGATAAAAAGTAGCCTATGTCCTTTCTCAAGGTCTAGACTATCTGTGTACCAAATTTCATTTAAATCGGTTCAGTAGTTTTGGCGTGAAAGCGAGACAGATAGACAGACAGACAGACAGACAGATAGAGTTACTTTCTCATTTATAATATTAGTAAGGAATAGTAAGGATTACTTTGTATAGCAACCGATAAAATCCACGCTTATTGCTTGTTTCGTGATTGATGTCCTTTAAAAAGAATAATTGCGACTTAATTTAGTGCTATTCTGTAAGAACATTTTCGTGTCTCGACAGCGTAATCCGAAGTGAGTATCAAATTCGTATAAACATAAGACCTCTATGTTGTGTGCAATAAAGCTTACTTTGTGAGCCTTATCACTCAGGTGAAGCTCGATATCGAAATGGTTATTTACAGAATAGACTAGCTGGACGTAGACATAACGAAAGAAATATAATGACACAAGGAGCATAAGAGAGATGAATGGAGCAAGTGGCGTTTTGTTTTTTTACCACTCTGGAGGACTCTGAGGCCCATTTTGGGAAGTCCAGTAGTTGGTGTTACGGATAATCTCTTGCTTTCGGACGTGGTGCAGTTCATGATGGGATGCCGTCGACTTCTTCTGTAAGGAAGGAATGGTCGAAATGGAGGTGGCGGAATACCACTTCCCTCCCTATCGGTAGTAGCATCACCGGGCTTCAGAGGGCGCAGAACGATCTCCGGCCGCCTTGGTGTGGCCTACAGGAGAGACTTGGGAAATCTGTTGCCTGAACATTCAAAGGCCGGAGACAGCGCCCCCGTGTTCCGCGCGCGACGTTCCAGTGGTAGCCGTATGTGGCCGCAGAGGGTGACGAGATCCACATGAGTCCATGCGGTTCAACACCTGGCCGGGGGAGTGTAATAAAATGCACAGGCACTCGCAGCGGCAAAAGGTACCTGTAATAGTCCGTGGGGTTTTTCCAGTAACAGTCTGATAGACCAGGACATCCATGAAGATTTGCACATGTTGAAAAAAGTGGTGTTTTCAAGGTTCTGCCAACCTAAATGCATATCTCACATGCATATGGTAACGTTGTCTTCAACAAATAAAACAAAACAATAAAAACAGGTAATATCGCACTCTATACAATTCCCAATTAGTAGGAGCTATTACCGAAGTTCTCTGGTGAGTCTACTACGTGTTGTAATTGCCTTTCAGACGTTCTGACTCTACTAGTAGCGGCAGCATATACATACCTGTGTTACGACAAATTAGCTGCTGACAGTACTGTTCTTTAGTTAAACTTTGTTATAGATTCAAGGACGTCACGTACTTACGTTTAAATATTGTACATTTGAACGCAAAATAAAGGAATACTTACTATTCGGGGTGACATCTATCATGATTATTAAACATGAGCTACTAGTATGCCTACATTTTAAAACCAGAGAAAGAAGAATACAGACAATAATTCCTTTTCGAATGGCGTTCTTTTCAGTATCTTAACAAAACTTACACTTTCACAACTCAACAATATTATTTAAGCTATAAACCAGCGGGAATAGAACGCGTACAACGTATCTACTTTTATTTCTTGCAATAAACGTGTAAATCTCTTCACAGATTTGAAAGAAAGTCATAGTAACGCCACACAAAAGAAGTAACAGAAGTTAAATTGAATATTCGAATAAAATTAGAGAAGGTTCTTGAATGAGCCAAAGACCTTTTCTTATTACTGAGATAAATAAAAGAGAGATGAAGGGATGTTGTGTTGGAGGACTACCGATCGTAGATAAATAGTACCGATACCAATGTTGGTCATCATTATCTTCCTGCCCTTGTCTCATGTTACTTGAATTCGGTGCCACATGTTTTCTCTTTTCATTATGTTCTGTTGACTATGACGGTATCATGTGCTATCTTTTATGTCAGTTCACACACAATCCATTGATTTATTGTTGGACCTCCCTCTTCTTCTCCATTCATCAGCATTCACTGTCATATTGTACGGGTCTGGAATTCCGCAACAACATTTCATTGTGTAGTAATATGGGCCAATATGGCGTCAGAAAAAGTTTTACGGCGCATAACGTTTTTATAGTCATGATAATACTTCTAGTAGCCATATGCTTTGATGTGTATCTGTATACTGCAAATTGAGGTTCGGAGATGATAAACGATATTTACATGGTAGTTTGTGCAAGCTTTTTAGGGTTCCGTATCCAAAGGGGACCGTGTACCGGAAGACGCAACGTTGGAAGGCCTCCTACAAGGTGGACCGATGACCTGGTGAAGGTCGCGGGTAGTCGATGGATGCGAGACACACAGGACCGGTCGTTGTGGCGACGCTTGGGGGTGGCCTATGTCCAGCAGTGGACGTCTTTCGGTTGATATGATGATGATGATCCAAAGGGTAACCAACGGAACCCCATTACTAAGCCTCCGCTGTCCGTCCGTCCGTCCATCTGTTAGCGGGTCGTATCTCAAGAACCGTAATAGGTAACCAGTTGAAATTTGCACAGACTGTGTGTTTCTATTGCCGCTATAACAACAACTTATAGAAAATAAAAAATATAGGGGGCTCCATTAACATAATTATTATTATGAAGAATAGGTACTAAAGGGGACTCCGCGCCATTTTGTTTTTTTTCAAATTGTATCACACGATCTAACATGCATATAATTTGGGTAGAAGATACTCGAGAGGTCGTTTAGTTTATAAGTTTTACTAGCCCTGACTGGGGCACCTTAAATTCATTTGGGGTCCATACAGGCCGCAAATTCGGTTGAGTAGTATCCAACCAGGTCTGAACTGCGAATGGTCTCATACAAAAAACGTGGCGCTTTAAAGTGTAGCGTTGCCGAGATATTTCCAGGTAAAGTCGCCATGTGAGAACAATTCAGTCTCTGAAAGTACCTAGTGTGAATTTGTTTTTACTAGTGCAGAATGTCACAGTATTTTTTTTCCTCTATGGAATAGGCAGGGAGCATATCCACTGAAAAAAGCTAGAACTAGTAAAACTGCATTGTCAAATGAAAAATTGACTCCGAAAAATTCTAAAATACAATTTTCGCATACGCATTCGCTTCTCAGTAACATTGCACGTGCATGTGCCTGAAATCCGTGCAGATCCGGTTCAGTGGGCAGTTGTCAAGAATTACTTCCGGACACATGTTCCGGTGGCGCTCGCTGGTGACACGTATGTCCGGTTGATTTGGTCATGCATTTGCACTGAAGTTCCTGTATTGATTTTGTGTTTGATTTTGATGAAACAGGTTGTGTACAGGCTGGCTTTTTAAAATGCTAAGGGCATTTTGATTAGGCAGTAAGAGTCTGACATTCCCTTCCGCTCCGCCTAGAGCGGTACTAGGAGTCAATTGATGATTTTCCATCCAATAAAAAGGGTTAAAGATCTTTTAAGTGTTAAAAAGGGCCTTTCAGTGTGTTACATTACGAAAAAGATTTAAAAAATGTTTCTTATCAAATCAAGTGATTTCGTTAATGGAAGCCCTATGAAAGAAAACTGAAAATAAAGCACACACACATGCACAACGCATATGCATATCCCGTTTTTTCCCGTTAATTTTGGGAACTCATCTCTTAGTGCTCCCCTACATTCCCCAAAGAACCTACATGCCAAATTTCAGCTTTCTACCACCACTATTTCATGTATAAATCATCATCATCATATCAGCCGAAAGACGTCAGGACACTGACACACTGGACACTGTCCACTGCTGGACATAGGCCTCCCCCAAGCGTCGCCACAACAACCGGTCCTGCGCGTCTCGCATTCATCGGCTACCCGCGACCATCACCAGGTCATCGGTCCACCTTGTGGGAGGCTTACGAATGTTTCGTCTTCCGGTACGCGGTCGCCACTCCAGAACTTTTCGGCCCCATCGACCATCTGTTCTGCTGGAGCAATTTGCACTGCCCACTGACACTTAAGTTTGGTGATCCTTCGGGCTGTGTCGGTAACCTTGGTTCTCTTGCGGATATCATCACTCCTGATTCGATCACGCAAGGAAACTCCAAGCATTGCCCTCTCAATTGCCCTTTGAGTGACTAGGCTTCTGATGAGGCCCATTGTAAGCGACCACGTCTCAGTTCCATATGTCATCACTGGCAACACGCACTGGTCGCCTTGCGACACCGTGATTGACGGTTGACCTCTTTCTCGAAGTTGGCCCTACCTAACTGAACCGTTTGTCCTAGGTAGACGTACTTATCTTCAACTTCGAGTGTAAAGATTCTGATCTTGATAGGAGTGGGTGCTACATGGGTATTTACCATGATCTTGGTTTTGTCCAGGTTCATTTTGAGACCCACTTTTTCGGAAGCTCTACTAAGGTCATCAGCATTGTACCGAGGTCTTCCGTAGTCTCAGTCATGACACCTATAACGTCGGTAAATCGAAGGCATGTTTTAATGATGTAGTATATTGAGGGTGGAGGAGCAATGGTTACTATTGATATGCTATGCCCAAACCACTATTATTATGTACATAGTTTTGCCTTCTAGAGTGCAAGCTGCTACAAGTAAAATTAATAAGTATTTCATAACCTAATAACCTGTTGATATGTTTTACACGTGATTTGGCAATTTACAAAGTAATATTTTCCTTGAATATAAACACAATTTTCCTCATGTACCTATTACTCTTGATGAGTCAAAAGAAATATTTCGTATAGATTAAATCGATAATATTATGATTACATTTCATTCAAATCAATCTATGTATGTCAATTATGATAAGTACGTAGTTACAGCGAAAATTAACAGAATTTCAGATAGTAATAGAATTCTGTGAAATTACATTTCCAAGTAACGCGGCTAGGTCACCAATACATATATAGCATTATCACATTTAAATTCTTTGAAGATGGTATGAGCTCATTGCTACATACCAGACATTTTTTTGTAGATTCCAGTCATATAACCTAACTAAAGTCCAAATTTAGGTAATATTGATCCAAGATCAACAGTAACACTTGCTACTCACAGGCTCATATTGTTGCGGAATTTTTTCGAAAGAGTCACCGCGGCCCTGGAACGCAAAGAGCACTAGGAGGAACATGAATGTGTTTTAGTCAGTAAGAGTCTTCTTTCTTCTTCTTCTTTCTTCTTCTTCTTTCTTTAAAAAAAAAAAACGTTGCCCCACACTAGGAATTTCTCCTGTATTGTGGGTGCGTTTACAAACATACAATTTCACATACACAAACAGCCAGACCCGGAACAACTATCTGTAGGCCTTACAAATATTTGTTCAGTGCGGGAATCGAACCCGCGACACGCCGCGTAGCAGTCGATCGCTCCACCACTGCGCCAACCGTGTGACACTCTATTCCGCTCCGCTCAGAGCAGAAGGAGTCATTATGGTCCGCGAGCCAGCAACAGATTTCCATGACCAAGTTCCTCCCGGACGATAACTTGTAAGATGGTTAAGTGAGCTTTATTATGGAGTTCTGTGAACGTCAGCTGCGATACAGTGGGTGGGTTAAGCAGTGGCAACCATGCAAAGACGTCGAAAATTTTTTTTTCAGTGATTACCTCCCGAATGAAAATAGGGTCAGATTATAGCCAACTCAATATCTTGCAGAAAACAAAACGTGAGCTGGCTGTATCTCGGTGGAAAGGTCGTCAACTGGTCACTCGAACATGTAATTTTTTTTTTTTAATTTTCTGTCATTTTTTGTTTTTTTTTATTATTATTTTTCCATGAAAAGCCTTTACATATATAGATTTCTAAGACCTAATTCTATAATATAATACAATAAGATGCCGAAAATGGAAAAATAATTAGTTAAGTCTCCAAAGATTAATCTTTCAGTCGGAGCATGAAGCATAAATTCGAATAACTTTAGACACCCCATTTCCTCCCGGATAAGAAATTATAAGCTGATAGTTAATATGATCCTGTAAGTAATAAACAAAGTCAGCTGGCAAGATATCGAGGGATCACTGAAACAAAAAACTGGCCAAGTGCGAGTCGGACTCGCGTGGGGTTAGGTTAGGGGTTCCGAACGAATTTAATTTTTTTAACATGTTAATGTAGTGTTTTTAATGTTATTTTAACACTACAGACTTCTAATAAGTTGTCCTGTAATTTTTTGGTAAAGATCTATTATCTCCATTTTTTTCAAAATTTTAAACTCATTTGTTTCGGAGATAAGGGGGGGAATGGTCATTTTTCGTCTAATTTCTTGAATAACTTCTAAACCATTTATTTTAAAATTATGAAAAAAATATAATTAAAACCCTCGCAGTAAGTCCTTTCATTTGATCTATCACACGATATTGTTCAAAAAACTTTTGTTTTTAACTTTCTAGTTTGACCCCAAAAGTGACCCCCATACTAAAAATTTAAAAATTTACGTAACTCGTCCGTGTTTGGGTCATAGAAGTCCATATGTGTATTAAATTTCAACAGAATCGGTCCAGTGGATCTGGAGAAAACTGGCTGTGACAGACGGACAGACGGACAGACAGACAGACAGACAGACACCCGAGTGATCCCTAAAAAACGAGTGTGCTTATACACGACTGAAGTGAAACTTCTTTCGCTCCATCTGTATGTATGTATATATATGTGTGTACAATATATACATGTATGTACATATACATATATTAATTTTCAAGAAGCAATATTTTGACTGCAGTGTGCTTAGATATACACACTTTTCGTAACGCTTACGTCAGGCGTTCGCCACCTTACTCCCAAATCAAGCGTGCGTAAAGAAGTTTCACTTCAAATTTTTTTTTCAACCTCTTTGTGAGGCTGCCTCTGCTTAACCCACCCACCGTATCGCAGTTGACGTTCACAGAACTCCATAATAAAGCTCTCTTAACCATGTTACAAGTTATCATCCGGGAGGAAATGTATGACAAAATTTGAGCTTGGCTCGCGGTCCATTAAGGCCGTATCTCTGAAATAAATGATAGCTCGAAAGCACCGATTTCACCCCCCGCCACCACGCAGTCCCCGCATGCTTCCACGCGGAAAGTTCAAAATATCGAACCTAGCGCCACAACATCAAATTAATTCAAACCGCCAACTGGTTCAGTGTTGCTCGCACGCAAACTTCATAAACTCCTTCTTTCAAAATATTAACATAAGTCAGCACGCTTATAAACATTGATTTTAGACGTAGATAAAATACAATTAAATAAAATATTGAAGCAGAAAAATAAATATTTGTTTTAATATTTATTTTTAACAGTCGTTGGTAAATTATATCATGTTTTGTATGGCTCCAAATTATTTTGAGAACTACTAATTTAGTTGACTATTTAAGAACATGGCCATAATTGTGCGATATAGATAGCACTAGAGACTTTTGAGCATACGGAAGGTATGGAGTAGACTAGTTGTATAATAATCATAATTGAAATATGTATCTATGTTATGAAATCGAATGAAATGATAAGTAGTCAATTTGTTTTTGTTTTCGCGTGGCTTTACAGTTTCTGTAAAAAGGCTACGTGAGTAGCCTAGCAACCGTGCATTTTCTGGCGGTGGTTTTGAATCAGTGAAAAATAAATCGTACATCCTACAAATATATATTTTTAACTCTTTATCATATTAGTTTAGTTCAATACCTAGTTTACCAATATAAGAACCTGAATGTGATGCAATGACCCTTTCAGTAAAATTCCATTGAAGGTATACATGAGCGCCGCTGCTATTATATGCGGCATTCCAAATCCGGGGCTGTAGGATAACCCTGGTTACATCCTCAGGACTCAGGCCCATATTGTGAAGTAATAGTTTTATCCTGGTTGTTGTTTTATCCACGGAACATCTTCAAGACTTATACCAAATCATGGAAAACACTTAGAATTTAGACAATCTTTGTATTTGTATTCGTAAACTATACCTACCAAGATTTTTGACAGGTTGGAAAGGGGGAAAAATGTTAAACTTATTCTGATGCTTGTAATATTTATCGTCGTAAAAACGAAAGAAAGTAAGCGTTTTAAGCAATTTTGGACGGTAAAATTTAACAAATAATGTGTATACATTTATGGCAAACTTGCAAAACTACTTAGTAGTGAAATGGATATTTAGATGAAAGACTATATCTAATTTGTTTCTAAAACGCAATTTAAATTCTATAACAGTCAGATTAAAAAAAGTAAATTTTCCACGGTTTACCGTCAAAGTGACGATATTTTCGACGACTTGATTTACATACTGTTTTATAGGCGATATATCTAATGACACAGATCTAATGATACAGACGTTGAAAATACGACATAACGAACTTAAAGCTTTAAAATGACGTCATTGTCAATTAAATTTAACTTGTTAATATTTTAGTTTTACAAAAATATGTCTGTAGTTCGAGATGAAGTAAGGCTAAAATGATGAGGGGTAAAGAGTCACATAATATCAGGTGGCCAGAATTATGATAAAGAAAAATTGAGCTAGCAACTATTTCAACATAATATTGATTTAAATTTATAACATTAGTAGGATTACATAATTATTTTTATTTATTTCTGGAACATCTAAAACCCACGCAGACAAGTCGGGGTAAAAAGCTAGTATTTACTTTTCACAATTCAAATGCGACTCCGTTATTATCCCTAGGCCTTTGACATTTAACATATTCTTGCCACACTGATGTTTGACGTATTTCATAAAATGAAAGCATTTATTTTAGCGTGTGTCTTGAGTAAATGTGAGATTAATGCTGTATAAACAGACACTCCAATATAGAAAATAAAATGTTTACCCAATATTGCTTTGTGAGATGAAAACATTGGAGGATCCAGTACGTACCTACAAGTAAAGGTGATGACTTGGGAACGTTATTTTCTTCAAGCTTTTTTTATTTATTTCCTGGAAAAGGAGTCCATTGTCGCCTTCAGGTAGGAACTCCCAACGACGTTGTACTTTATTTAGTTTTGCTCTTTTATTTCATACCAATTTTATACATAATTCAAAAGTAAGCGCGGATAGAAAAATATTGCGTTTTATATTGTTCAAGGTCATAAGAATACACATTCACATGGTACAGACATTTTGTAACACTAAATTTATCTTTAAACGGCTAAACTATTAGCATTTACTATTAAAAATATTGTTACGCGCCAGAATAAATGCTGGGTACATAACGACATTTACGTGCTGCTAACGCCATCTAGAATCAATTAGCGGAAACTAACCAGATCAAAGAAGTCGAGATGTTTCTAGACTTTTCTATGCTAGAACATTTTCGATGTTTCGACACCTGGTCAGTCGGGACCGGTATGTACCCGAACTTTCCGGAAGTTTCCATACTAGAAGGTTCTAGTGTTATAATTAGTGTGTTTTAAAGTGCTAATTAGTGTTCTAAATTAAAGTGTCAGTATTGAATTGACGATACAAGCGATAACTTTGAGAGCGATCTTCAACTGCGAATTATAGTGAAGTGAAGTGTTTAGTAGTGCGATTGTGTGTTATAATTAGTTTGTTTTAAAGTGCTAATTAATGTTCTAAATTAAAGTGTCATTGTTGGTTAATTTATCGGCTGTTTTTATTGTCACGAACCCCGAGCTCGTAACAATATATTTAAATTACGAAAATCTGTCAGCAATCTGTCCGATTTGCAAAAACCTATTTTTGCAAATCGGAGCCAAATCAAGGAGATTGCTACCTGCATGAGCTCCACGGAGCATCTGAAGAACTGAACAAATGAGGGAGATGCAAATACGCAAGGCAAAAGATGAGATGAGGATAATAAGAGTGTAGCTCGGAATAAGAAAACATAAGTGCTAAAATAAATTTTCGGATTTGATAACATAAAAGTATTATTAAATCGAAATCTGTTCAGTTGAAAACTCTATAAGGTTATTTTATATACTTTAAAGTAATTTTCACAGGGTCAATCTAAAGCATTGCGTCTTGTAGCTAAAAAAAGTAAAAAGATATTTCGAACTTTGTGATTTTTTTCTATCGAGAAAATTTCTTCGTATCGTGTATTCTTTCAGTTGGATACTAGATCATATAGCCAAGAAGCATATAACGTAATCTCACATACCTATTCCAGGTACCTAACAATGAATAACGGCCTTATACTAAATATATCTCCTTAATTTGATGATTTCCCATCGTTATACAGCACTTATACCTAAAAAAAAAGTAATTTCCATTTCAGAACCAAACAACTTCATTGACCTTTACCGAAGGCCAGCTAAAATAAACTTAGCTATCTATTTTTGGTCCAGTGAAAGTATATTAGTGGAGCTGAATGGAAATCTAAATATAGGGCTCTGAATTTGGAATGAGCTAGTGCAAGTCAATTTTGTAGCTGCTTCAACGGCAGTGTAGGGTTTTGGAAGTAAAACTGTTTTCGTTTGGTTTTGTAGCGTCTGCTGTTCGAAAGAGTCACCGCGGCTCTGGACCGCATAGGGCACTAGGAGGAACACGGATGGGTTTTAGTCAGTAAGAGTCTGACACTCCCTCCTGCTTCACCCAGAGCGGGAGGAGTCATTTGATGATTTCACGTAATTAAAAAAAAAGGTTACTACACTAGGAAGTGGTGACGCGCGGAACCTTTTTGAGGGACTGTCTTTTTGTAAACGTTGAACTTCAGAAAGAGCTGGCTGGCACTCAGCTTATTTTGAATAAATGACAAATGATTTTTTATTTTGATTTTAACTGCATGCAAATACTGTAAAATACTTTTTAGAATTCCGTACCTGATGGGTAACCAACGGAACCCTATTACTAGGTTTCCACTGCCCGTCCGTCCGTCCGTCTTTCAGCGGGCTGTATCTCAAGAACGGTCATAGGGAGACAGTTGAAATTATCATAGAGTGTATAGAACCATAGAAAGGCACTGATGATGTGTCAATTTTTGATTTATGCAGCATTATTTTTATGGGTAATGTTACATTATTATAGTATCTTATCATTGGAGCGGTACGTGCAGTTGTAATTGTTGTCACGACGATTGGGACATACCTATGATCATAATCATAATTATTCAAGTGATATTATGGATTATCCAATCTCTGTCAATATTTCAAGGCTAAAAACCAACTGATTAAATATAGTCACCGTTGCCTATGTACAGTTGCAATACGGCCTTGCACCCTTTTTATTAGGAGAGATTGTCAGACTTTTACTGACCTAACCTAACCGTGTTCCTCTTAATGCCCTTTGCGTTCCAGGGCCGCGGTAACTATTTCGAACCAAATTCCACAATACTGGCAGGCACTGGCCCTAGCGGGCCCCATCTATTTATCTGACATCCGCTGTCATTGCATCTACCCTGGTGATAAACCTCGAACGTGTTATGTACCTGTAATTATACCTACACTCTTCAAACTGGATTACAGGGGCCCTACTATGACGTGCCAATGCGATCAAGATTAAGCTGAGGAAAAGGGATAGTGTTATGCGACTTGTATAACTCTGTCTCCTTCCCACACCTTATACACGATCGTTTTAAGACGTCATAGTAGGCCAGCTGCATTACTTAGCGGTAAAATAAAGGTACCGCTCACCAGCAGCCTAAGCTGCTAGACAACACATAATGCTTTTTGGTATGGCTTTTGTTTACTAATAAGTTCTGCCATTATTATTTTTTCCAACATGACAGCTGGCCCCCACCCCAAGTGCGCTCGCGCGTTCCGTCATTTGTGACATTCACAAATGAAATTGGAGTACTGGGCCTTTGGGCGTGGGTCGATGTTATTGTTAATATTACTGTGTGTATTTTATGTATTGAATTTTTTCATCATTTATTTATTTTATCTGTATCTATTATATTTAGTATGTGTTACGTAACTGCGTCCGTGGCATCACAGGCCCTATCATAAAACCAGCGCTGTGTTATTTTTTTTTTCAATTTCGCAGCCTATGCTGAGATAGGGACCTTTTTGGCCTCGCACAGACTAAATTTATTGTTGATTAAGTAATAGAATACTTTTAGTTTTAATTAATTTTACATCTGTCTGATTTTGTGCAAGTCCCAAATAAACATTTTTTTTTCTTGAAGGATTTTCTATTAGGAATTTCTCAGTAGCAGTTCGGAGTTCGAAAGGTACTGGCATGCGATCCTCGTGCGTTGGAAAGCACGTCAGGCTGCGTTTTCACCAGAGATATGTGAGGATGCGTACAATTTGACTGTGTTTTTTGCGTAAAATGACCAACTTTGACTTTCTTATTCTCAGAAACTGAAATATTTAGACCACTTTGACTTATTGGGTACTTGAGAATAGTTATTAGAATTGAATATAGCTGCCTCACTTTTCGCATTTTTCTCTTATCTATTTGTAAACAGCCAAAATTCCGATGTAATTTTCTCATGAAAACCGCGACGTCACTTTTTCGAGCTCGTGGAGTGAACTTCTGTACTAACCAAATTAAATAAAAATATATAATAATATTCCTTATATAATAGTTTCGGTCATAGCGGCCTCAAAAATTTGAAATAAGAATGGAATATCCGTAAAAAAACCCATTGAAATCCATAAAAACTACTAAAAACGCTTATAATTAACTGTAAATTTTTCCTTAATGTATTAATATTATTACATAAAATTTATACCAAAATAAACCATAGTTCATAAGAAATGAAAAATTTATAAATATTGATTAAATAAATTTATAATAAATCCTAAAATAAACGTAATTGCAACTGCTTAATTTCTACATAATGTGATGAGTCAGCAGTTTTGTGAGTGAAAACGCAATTCTGAGATAGGGCTCATAAGAACCAATAGCATCGTTTGCGCGAGCGAGCTAGATAAAGCGATTCTATTTATTTTTTTATTTTATTTCAATTACTCTCTGCACTCACAGTAACTTCTTACCAACACGTTCAGAGAGTCAAAAATCATAGTATGTAGTAATTATATAATCATTAGATGGATACAGAATACTGGTTTCCTTTGGTCCTGCGCCTGGACTCTCCCCGATCGAGTCGAATTGCCGTCCTATTGGACTATATATAATAATATTCCATATATTATAAGTAAAGGAACAGAGAGTGCGACTGTGTTTGTGCACTATATTTCCTGCGTAGGTATTCGGCTATTAGATATAATAAGCATATTATATTAGGATACGGTGGAGGCCTGCCCTGCTTGGGCGGACCACCGCCGTGTCCTCGTCGAGGCGATCAGCGGCGGCGACCTCTCGCGGCACTGTTTCAATCCATGGTCCGGAGCGAGGAGACATGGGAAGCGGTCACCTCCTTCTGCGAAGCAGTAATGCTAGCGAAAGAGGAAGCCGAACGCGTGAGAGAGAGGGAAACCTCACCGTAGGCGCGGGCCTGCGGACGGCGAGCATTGGGTGGCTCGCCGTCTGATCAGAGCCACACCCGGGTCGACGGCGCGCTGTGTTCCACGCGCGCCTCAAAGAGCTGTCAGCGCAAAAGACGGGGCCCGCTAGGGCCAGTGCCTGCTGGGGCTGCGGACTTTATTCGGAAGAGTCACCGTGGCCCTGGAACGCAAAGGGCACTAGGAGGAACACGGATGGGTTTTAGTCAGTAAGAGTCTGACACTCCTTCCTGCTTCACCCAGAGCGGGAGGAGTCATTTGAGGATTACCCATCCTTAAAAAAAAAATGTTTTTCGGCTATTGTCTGTTGAGATTGGCCACCGCGATCGAAATTTGGTGGAGGTAGATTATAATTAGTTCGGTAAAGTTAATAACCGCTATTGCTGTGCTATACCAAACAATCTAAAATACATACTTTTCCGGACGGGTTCTTTCACAAAAAACCGCAGTAAAAATCTCAAATACATTTCCTAAGAAAGGTTAAAAAGTCGTCCGAAGTTTCGCTCAACCACCGTCGAGGGCAACAACTAGCAAGATATATTCATAAATCTTCAAGTGCTGAAGTTGAACCGCTTACGACAACTTCAAAGACACCGCTCCGAGTTTACAAAGTTCGCTCTAAAGCAATTTCCTGAATAAATTATAAGTTTAAAATGGCCGTTACAAACATTTACATAAGAATGACTGAAACACTATTATACAATGTAAAATTGTTTTTAAGTGGATTTGTATAAGGTAGAAGACAAAGATGAAGTTGCTTTTATCTTTAGCTTAAGATGAAAATGTTCACGTTTTTGTCTTGTTCTTAAAGATTTTTCAATATTTTCTGGCGTCATCAATAGGGAAGATGCAAATACAGAATTTATGAGAATTTTGTAAATAAAATGATAAAAAAGTATAAAATAAAGGCCATTGCAACATTTTTATTTTAGTTAATATAGATTTTCAATAAAAATAATGAATTAAAGTTACATGAAACGGAACGTATTTAAAAACAACACTCAGCGTTTAATGACGTCACTGCTGTTATGACAACGAAAAGGCAACCTTATATCTTTGAGTTAGGACAGTTCTTGACCAGGGGCAGACAGGAGTGACGTCATCGTCCGTTTTCGCGCGAAAACTTATTCTGTCGGTTTAAAAACGCAATTTTGCCAATAAATTTATGTGGTGGTCTATTCTAGATGGAGTTCTTTATTTTTTAAGCAAAATGGAAATATAGCATGTTCCCTATTCTGTTAAACAACAAATAGATAAAGGTGATAATAACCATATGGGTCTGATCTTATCTAATTAGGTTGTTTCATCTCATCTTCACCATTATTTTAACCGAAAGACGTCCACTGCCGGACATAGACAACCCCAAGTTTTTCCACATGGACTTCCTGTGCATCTCACATCCATCAGATTCCCGCGGCCTCCACCAGGTCATCGGTTCAGCTTGTAAGAGACCTTCAAACGCTGTGTCCTTCGGAACGTGATGGCAGCTCCAGAACCTTTCGACTATCTATTTCGTCCCACTGCTAGGTGGGTATCTACTCTCTTTCCTACATAATTTAGTCTTAAGAACTACTTTGCAGGAAAACCATAGCTTTAACATCACCAGACCCATAAATCAGCATTTACTTACCTGTAGGTGACAACCTCGAAAAGCTCATCGTAACCGGCAAAGTAGATGGAAAAAGACCTCGTGGACGCAGTCCAATACATTGGGCTGACCAGATTCGCACCGCCCTTGACACTACCGTTCACAACGCCCTCCACACCGCCAGGTACAGAAACAGGTGATGAAACATCATAGGTAAGTTCAAGTATTACGTAAGCAGAATTTTAATCATTATTAACCCCCCTCCCCTCCTCGTGTCATCGATAGACATCAAAGCTCTTACCCCTCCTCCTATGCTTACGTAAGCATTGACATAGTGTTTACTCGCTCGGGACCTATTTCCCCCACTTCTGTTATTTCTTACTTAACTATGAAACATCGCGTGAGAGTAAAATCGATTAACTAGCTATAATTATTTCAAATCTAAATCTACTAAGATTTGCAAACAAAAAAGTAAGTAAATATTGGTGACGTAATCACCATTTAAACCCCCCGTCCCCCATGTCACCAAAAATAAGCATAACAAAGACCCCCCACCCCCAGTGGCGCTTACGTAATACTTGAATGGCCCTCAGCACTGAGGAATACGACGCAAGGAGGAGGACCTGTAGGTACTCGGAATCAACAAAAATAAATAAAATGTTAACTAAATCGAAAATTTTGTTTAGCTCTAAGTAATAATTATTCATGCATGAGTAAAACCAGCTATGCAGCATCAAATAATATAAAAACGTTACTAACAAAAAACGTGCTAACAGGCAGTTAAAAAGTTTGACGTTCAATCGTGTAGAATATTGAAAAAATTCAAATAAAAAATGTATGAATATAAAATTCGTGTGGAGATCGGCTTTTGTTTAGGAATATGTAACCGAGCAACATATTTTATGACGTCACTATAAAAGGGAGGCGTTATTTATCATGTCAGGGTATATTGATGATGTGCAAATAGACTAGTAGCCGTAGTAGCATATTTATTTGAAAAGCGCCATGTAACGTTATTTAAAGCCCCGAAAATGGTCCACTTGTTTTCATATTTGTTTGTTTTGTGTTCATAATAAAGTATGAACCTTATAAATTACTAGCTGACCTGCCAAACGCTGTTTTGCAATAAATTAAAAAAAAAAATAGCCTACGTCCTATTCTCAGACCTACCAAATATACAAAAAGAAAAATCATAAAAATCGGTCAAGCCGTTTCGGAGGAGTCCGATAACAAACACTGTGACACGAGATTTTTATATATTAGAACATTATACTAGAATATTAATTTGTGCAACAAGAGAGCAAAGTAATTTTTTGCTGCGAGTGAATCTAAAGTTGAATCCTGAGTGTGGCGAGGGATTCAAAGGCACGAGATGCAAAAAACTTTGCTCTCGTGTAACACATAACTTTTGACTTCAGCAGCGAGAACACTTTAGGAGATAAAATAATAAACAGGAATAGATTGAAATAACTATTTATTGTGAATCAAAATAATTAACATTGTAGATAGAGGGACCAATTCAATCAATTGGAACATTTTAAAAGTTAAAAGTAAAATTACTACAATTCTGCAAATTAAAAGTAACAGATTTATTTGCAACGTTATAGTTGCATTGAGTTGAGTTTGATTATCTGGGGTTAAGGTTTCTGTTTCGGTGGCGGATTGAGAAGGAACAACGGTGAACGTTGGTGACTCTGATCGGCTTTCTGTATAAGTACACTGTGCGTCCTTGGAAGTGGATAGGCGTGGGTGAGACCAAGGATCCGAGGTCGAATTCAGACTTATTGTTTCCACTATACGCTTACAGATTTTCGACTTATTTTCTATTGAGTTTTCAATACAGCCTTCTGCAACCGTATTGGACTTCCACCCGCCGTGACGTTTTAAAGTGGTGAGATCAGCTCCAGAATCAGCCAAGAGCGTTGCCGAAGTTCTCCGAAAGCAGTGACCCGTGTATAGCTGAGGCTCTTCCAGTTTTAAGAAAGTGGCAATTTCTCGCGGTATAGCACGAATTTTTTTACTCCCATAGGCTGTCTTGAGCATTTATTATTATTGTATTGTATGAAAAATCGGTCGGCTTTTATGTTGGCTGGACGTAAATTTTGGTATTTTTCTACAATAATTACATATTCTTCGCGTACGACATTTATCTGAATGCTTTTCGATATTATTAACTGTTAGCTGTAATATCTGGTTATTGCGACACGCTCCACTAATTCCTATGATCAGTACAACCTGTAATGAAAATATTACATAATTAATATGCATAATTTAACATTTACAGCATCTTTTACATGTCGTAATAAATATTATAACAGTATTGCTAAGCCAGATTAGAATTCATTGCGCCTCCAAAAATTTGTTGTAGGCAGTAAGTACCTTTATACATAACAGTCTACAAACAAATTTTAATAACTAACAACATAGATTCATAGGTACCACTTACTTTAGCGGTAAGAAAATTGCAGTCCGGAGCTTCATTATGAATTTTTTTATGCCCAAGCGACATTCTTTTTAAAAAAGATACGAGTTTTGCGTATGTTTCAATATGCACGTTATGTTTTGTTTTTAAAGTAGCTTTCAACATTGAGTAAATACTCCACATTGTAGATGATCGCCTCGTCTGTGATAAATTTAAAAAATAAGATAGCAACACCGTCTCTGAAAAACTGCTTGCGCCCTTTGTCATTGAAGACATGGTATGCTTTCAGATATTTCTCGCGAGACTTCTCAGGTAGGAAACTTAATTCTGCATTAGTAACTTGTTGTTTTAACTCTTCCGGTGTTAAAATACTGTTCTCGTCGCTAGTTTCACTCATATTTTAGGTTTTTTTTAACTTATTCAACTCTATGCCAGCCACGAAATTTTATTCCCGCTCTTTTATTTAAATTAAGGCGTGTTCGAAAATGGCACCCATGATATTTTATTATTCAAAATATATTACGTAACATTATTGAAACTAGAAATAAATATTTACAAGTTGTCAGTTTTATTTGCAGTAAATACTTATTTTCGTTTAAATACAACAATAAGTTAAAAATTCAATAAATTACATTAAAAGACATAATTATCTTTTTGCAAAATTTCTTTAGTTAGTACGAAATTCCGAACGTGTTTGTCTTTGAGGTCGAATTCAAAATCAGAACTTCGAAAGGGCTGGTCTTTGTCTCTCTTTCTTTCTAATGGCGGGAAAGAGATAGAGTCTGAATGTTTCGAATTGTATAATTAACCCAAGGCTGAATAAGATATTAGCGACTTTCTGAAAAAAAAAAAGTTACTTGGTCTCACTCAGTGAGCAAAATGCGATTTTTTGAGCTATTGAAGTGCAAAAGTATATGTCGTAACCACAGGTAACTAGATTCAAACGACACTTACAGAAAAAAAACAACGGTTGCTTTTATTCATTTAAATCCAATTTACCACACAGGCAAAGCAAACTGCACAAAAGTTACGTTTGTTTTCAGAATCAATTTCTGTGTAAATGAATTACTCAGAACAAAGTTAGAATTTTCCGTCATATTCTCGGGAACTTGCATGTTAGAGTTGGTAACTGTATTGAAACAGTCAACTACACACTAACTGATTAATAATAACTATCCTGTTTGCTTTATGCTAACGGGAGGAAAATTGAATTGGCAGTTACTTGAGAGTAGAGGGAATATACCTTACTGTTTGGAAATCTTGGAAGGCCGAAAATTCACCGATTTGAGGCATTGGAAATCTTTTCTTTACGTGTCAAGGATAGCTCTGTTACGGTATTTGTTCAAAAGCGTCACTACGGCCCTGAAGGGGAAGGAACACGGATGGGTTTTAGTCAGTAAGAGCCTGACACTCTTTGTCGCTCCGGCTGGAGATGAAAGAATAATTTCACTATATCACATCTTTAAAGGTCTACGCTCCGTCCAGCACAGATCCAGATCCAAAACTCCGAGAGCTTTCAGCTCGAACTTCAGAACCGTTTCGAGTGCCTAGGGAGCTCCGTGGACGATTGCAACGATGGGTTCGTGGAAACTGTCCATACGGTCGGGTCTAAGTTTTTCAAGACTCGCCTTACAGATAGGAACAAGAGGGTCTCCGATCCTACTTTGAAGCTCATGCAGAATCATTTCCCGCCTCTCCTGGCGGGAAATGATTCTGCAGTCTTCAGAAGATGCGTGCAGATACCGGCAGCTCAATAGACGGAACTCCAAGTCCTTGAAAAGAGTCCTCCGCCGCTTTAATACTGAAAAGATTAAAGACGCGATAGAGCGGAATAAGGGCTCCAGGGTCTTTGCTGGAGATCTGTCTATTGGGCAAAGCCAGCTCACGAAACTGAAGACCGCTGATGGCAGAACCATATCCGCCAAATCGGAGCTTCTGAGAGAGATCGAGACGTTCTACGGACAGTTATACACGTCAATGACTAAACCCTATACGAATCTAGCTAACGACCCAAGAGCCAGATTGACCCAGCGCTATACCGAGGACATCCCGGACGTCAGCCTGTCTGAGATTAGGATGGCTTTGAAGCAGCTTAAAAACAACAGGGCGTCAGGTGAGGACGGAATTACGGCCGAACTCCTGAAGGCGGGTAGAAGACCGGTCCTTAAGGCCCTTCAGGAACTGTTCAATTCCGTCATACTTGAAGGGAAAACGCCACAGGCATGGAGTAGAGGTGTGGTGGTACTCTTCTTTAAGAAGGGCGTCAATGCCCTACTTAAGAACTATAGGCCCATCTCACTTCTAAGCCATGTCTACAAGCTGTTTTCCAGAGTCATCACGAACCGTCTCGCACGCAGGTTTGACGACTTCCAGCCTCCCGAACAAGCCGGATTCCGAAAAGGCTTCAGCACCGTAAACCACATACATACGCTCCGTCAGGTTATACAGAAGACCGAAGAGTATAATCTGCCCCTCTGCTTAGCGTTTGTGGACTACGAGAAAGCCTTTGATTCGATCGAGACTTGGGCTGTGCTGCAGTCTCTCCAACGGTGCCAGATCGACTATCGGTACATCGAAGTGTTGAAAAGTTTGTACAAAAACGCCACCATGTCAGTCCGACTTCAGGAGCGGGCCTCGAAACCTATCCTCCTGCAGCGGGGTTGAGGCAGGGAGACGTCATTTCTCCGAAACTGTTAACAGCCGCAATGGAGGATGTCTTCAAGGTTTTGGACTGGAAAAGGCTAGGCATTAATGTCAATGGCGAGTACATCAGTCACCTTCGATTTGCCGACGACATAGTCGTTATGGCTGAGACTACGGAGGACCTCAGTACAATGTTCGATGACCTCAGTAGAGCTTCTGAAAGAGTGGGTCTCAAAATGAACATGGACAAAACCAAGAACATGGTAAATACCCATGTAGCACCCACTCCCATCAAGATCGGAAACTCTACACTCGAATTTGTAGACGTGTACGTCTACCTAGGACAAACGGTCCAGTTAGGTAGGGCCAACTTCGAGAAAGAGGTCAACCGTCGAATCCGACTCGGCTGGGCAGCGTTTATTTATTTATTTATTTATTTGGGACAAACATACAGTAACACATTATATCTGCGCAAATAATATAAACAAAGATATTATATAAATGTGAAACTCACACCGTTATCCACAGCATATACAATTCATATAACTATACTAATGAACAATCTATGCGAGTAAGACTAAGACGAAGTAAGACTTCGGGAAGTTGCGCGGTATCTTCTCGTCTCACATACCATAGTGTCTCAAGACGAAAGTCTATGATCAGTGGGTGTTGCCAGTGATGACATATGGAACTGAGACGTGATCGCTCACAATGGGCCTCATCAGAAGGCTCAAAGTCACTCAAAGGGCGATGGAGAGGGCAATGCTTGGAGTTTCCTTGCGTGATCGAATCAGGAATGATGATATCCGCAAGAGAACCAAGGTTACCGACATAGCCCGAAGGATCGCCAAACTAAAGTGGCAGTGGACATTGCTCGCAGAACAGTTGGTCGATGGGGCCGAAAAAGATGGGGGCGTAACGTTGGAAGACCTCCCACAAGGTGGACCGATGACCTGGTGAAGGTCGCGGGTAGCCGATGGATGCGAGACGCACAGGACCGGTCGTTGTGGCGACGCTTGGGGGAGGCTTAAGTCCACAAGTGGACGTCTTTCGGCTGAGATGATGAGGATGACATCTTTAAAAAAAATCCGGTCAAGTGCGAGTCGGACTCGCCCACAGAGGGTTCCGTACAAATTTCTAGCTACAAATTACTTTAAGTAAAGACTATATTTTTTTTTGATTGATTACTGACGTATAGTTTTCAGAGTTTTTCCTATACTTGTAGTATAAGACGGTATTACTTGCCAAATTTGGTAGTTTTAGGTCAACGGGAAATACCCTATACATTCTGATTCCCTTGAGAGTGTCGTAAAATACGTTTTTTGCAGCAAAAACGACCGTATCTTTTTTACGTTAACTTAGAAGTTTGAATTTCATAGCTGCATGGGGCTATAAACCTGAGTATATGGTTTTAATTTCCACTCGATACCTCCACGCGTTCGCGAGATTACCGGTTTTGACAGACAGAAGGACGGACAACAAAGTGATTCTTTAAGGGTTCCGTTTTTTAACTTTTTACCTCTAGCCAAAGTGACATTCTGTCATGAGTAACGATTTTCGGTGAATCAAAATAGAATGAGATACACAAACGCTAGCGAAATGTATAGTGGTTTTTTCGATAGAATGACACTGTCTAGACACACTTTCCGATCGTGTTGGACTTGACTATGAAAGTAACGTTACATGGAGTGCATCTTTATTTTTTTTGTCTTATAAAACTACTTGAAAGAGTTTCATAAGTGTTTCAATTATTTTACCGGTACCCATTGCGTTGGTATAGCTGAAGGCCAATTTTCGTATCTAAAAAGTACTCGAAACAAGTCGCAAAATCATGTTACCGACAATCAATGTCCAAATAATTTGCGCCTTATGAATACGAGAACTGTTCCTATTGGGGCCAATTCTACGATTTTAAAGCCATGTTTGCATTCGCATCCGCAATCTGTCAGAATGAAGGGAAATTAAGGTGCGTTTAAACGGCGCGGGGTAGTGCGATCAGACGCGAGCCACGCCGCGCCATCCGTGTAGATACGGCTCGGCTAAATTCGAACGCAAGCCTACTCGTATACACGGCGCGTAATAACACCAGCCGAGCCGCGCGCGCCTTGGATCCGTGTCAAAAAACCGACAAGCGATGGATCGTACGAACTATGCCGAACCGCGCCGAGTCGTGCCGAGCGTAGGTGGTTTAAACGGCGGCAGCGCGTGGCGCGCTGGATCACGCGCTGAGCCTGTTTCGGCTCGCGTGATTGCGCGCCGATTAAACGCACCTTTAGAGGTGTGTTTGACAGATTGTGAGTGATATGCGAATGCAAACGTTTCTTCAAAATGAGTAAAATTGGCCCTCAGAACACCTGTTTCAAAAGCTCGATGATAGTTTAAATCTTTGTGAAAATCCATATGCAATCTAATTCACCAAATACACATGAAAATCTGAATTTCAACTCAAAATTAACCCACATATAATATATTTCTTGAATTTCATCGGCGCGAATCTCCGGAGCATAAATATCTGTGACGTCATCTCCGGCCATCTTTTGAGCGGGCCCGTTCACATGGAAACTCACTACGTTGCATATTCTACACGTCGCTGTTGAGGGGACGTATTGTGGAAAACTACTCGAAATAGAGACGCTTGAAGAATATAACATAATTGTAATGTAAGAGAGAAATACAGATGAGAAATAAAGATGGGGTTTAGCTGGAAAGCCAGAGAACAAAGAAATAGTTAAGACGTTAGAACGAGTGCGTTACGATTGCCCGAATTTCAATTTATAATTTTGTCCTACTCCTTCGCTATAATTTTCTGGTTAATTTCGTTGCGGGATATAAGACAGTTGAATCGTTTCTCCGGGACTCGTCAACGTTCATTGACTCGGCGTTTCCTGGTGGTCGCCACTGTTGATTCTGGCTTACAGGAGTTGCAGTGGTTGGGAATGTGTGGCGAGCTTGTCCCTGCCCGAATTTCACTTAACCGAATATCGTTCGCCCGAAGAACGATTGGTCGAACGACCGGTTGATCGAGAACTTTTGCCCGAAGGACTTTTTAACGAAAGATCATTGGACGGGTACCTCATTTAAAACAGTCAATATACATATAATCCGAATCCCTCAATCGCCCGAATCTCTTTGTGTGCAGTAACAACAGCGCAATTCTGTAAACATGTCGAAGTGAAAGCTTGGGTGTAGTGATCACGAAGTGAGCTGTCATTCCATCTTAATTACATGGATTGACAACTCACTTCACCCAAGCCCTTCGGCATTTCGACCGACAGTACTATCACTCCTCACTCCATCCAAGAACTTATCGGTAAACGATCTTTCGAGCAAAAATTCTACGGTCGATCGTTCTTTTCATCAATCGTTAACGGCCTAACAAAACTCGGGCAAACGCACTTTGAAATAACGTAATCCCTTTTTACATGAGACTTTAACATAACTATGAATAACCTTCTATCTAATTAGTCGTGAAACCCGGCTGTTTATTTATTTATTCACAACAAATGTATGTATAATAGTGGTACATGGGCAGACTTAATGCAACAAGGCATTCTGTACCAGTCAACCTTAGTGTTAGAAAGACTACACTGTGGTAGGTGTATAACAAATAAATAAAATTTGAACTTGAATGTTGTTTCGGAAAAAATATACTAATAATACACATAATATTTTTTTTTTTTTAATTCTGTGTATGTATGTTCCTTATTGATAATGATAATAAATTCAAAGTGACTGTGTTTATGAATATTATTTTGATGAATCTATGAAATTTGAAATAAATGATTATTATTATTTAAGGTATGTCTTGAACAATCTCGGGACCCTGTGGTCCCGGTCCTTTGGTAGGCGTACGAGGGGCCAAAACCAACTCGCAGAAGCCCCGTTAGACATTTCTAATGGAATTATTATTATTAAATATATGCTTAACTAAGTTTCATAATAATCTTTCTGATTAAGAGCACTCATAATAATTGTGACGAAGATGTTAGATGTTCATGTTAACTGTAACAAAACTCCATGGCTGGATATACCATTACATATTAATGACTAACTGACCAGTGCCCACTTCGTTGGGTGGTATTTTTCGAGTTAATAAATAGACTATGTCACTCACAAATAATTGTGGCTTTCTATTGGTAAAAGAACATTCAAAATCGGTTCAGTAGATCCAAATATTACCCCCTACATCCTCACAAACTCACAAACTTTACCTCTTTATAATATTAGTATAGATAATTTGGTTGCCCATCGTTTTGGCTGTATTAAACATTAAAAGTAATAGGATATCACAACATAAAGAAGAAGTCTGACACACAAACTAAATTAATTTATTTACTGTATGACGGTTACGAGAAGCAATTCCAAAGACTTCTGAGTCATTTATTAATTAACCGTTCTATTGCTGGACCCATAAAGTTCCCAAATATTTGTGACTCATTCTGTGATGACTCAAGGGTAGATTGTGGAACTTCCACATTTATGACAAACCCAACCCAACCCACCTCTTTCAACGTTTACAAATGTTCATTTCTCAACATGGGCCCATGATTGAAAGCGGCAATTTTCAATTAAAGGACAAAATGCCATTACGAACGCGCTTGGTGAACGAAAACCAATCATCACTTTTTTGTTATGCTAGGTTATTCCTGCACACCGCGGCCCTGGAACGCAAAGGGCATTAGGAGGATCAGGGTTTTAGTTAGTAAGAGTCTGACACTCCCTTCTGCTGCGCCCAGAGCGGGAGGAGTAATTTGATGATTTCCCAAACTTAAAAAAAAGCTTATTCCCGCAGCATTGCAACCGTGCCTTAATAAATTAAACCTAATTCAGCTGATATCATTAAATTTCCGGGATAAAGGATAAAGTATAGGCAGTCTATGGCACTTGGCGATAGTATAGTTTTCTATCAGTGAAATAATTTTTGTAATAGGGTCAGTACTTCAGCCGTTTTATTCTGTCAATATCTCACCGTATAAGTTTCGGTGAAGCATGGAGTGAACTGTCATTTCATCTTCTTTGGATGGATTGACAGCTCACTTCATGTTCACTTCATCCGAATTTTTAAATATATTTAATTTATTTTTATTTTTTTATGTGATAATACCACTAAATAATTTTAAGACCATTGTACCATATACTAACAAATGATTATATAAATAGTAATAATATATAAATGACATCCAATTCTTTTAATATTTATAAATAAATAATACACTATTCTAATAATAATACAAATCTAATAAAACCTAAGCCTACACGGGGAGATGTTAACAGAATCGCACTACCTCTTACAAACAATTTTAAACCTTTCTGTTATTTGTTTTTGGATTATCAAAAAAAGCATTTTATCTATCTTCAACACGCCTATTTCCATATCGTATACGACTTCTAAAGTCACATAACTCCAGAATACGGCCCCCAGAACGCGTTATCATTTTTACAACTTTTATGTATGTGCGCTGAGATGATCAAATCTCTGAAGAATGTGCCGTGCGAAGGTAACCTAAGGCGTGAATGGTTAGATTTTTTTAGAGAAACCAGCTTTGTAGAACTGCTTTGCCCGCGTGAGGGTCGAAAATTTTGCCAGGAGAACTTGCTACCGGGATAAAAAGTCTCCCGTGTCCACCAGGCCATGTTTTACCCGTTTTTCACATTCAAATCTGTGCAACCACTGAGGCTTGATTGAAGTAAAAATTCTAGACAAACAAAGTAAAAGCTTTGAGAACGAAAAGTGTTAATCATATCTTGCACTAGAGGATAGGAGAGCATTACCATAAAAAGTGGTAACGCCAGTTTTTTGGGCACACTTTTAATCGAAAAAGATGCAGACAAGTTTTCGACGACAGGAATATTCTAAAGTTTATTCAACATCATCATCATATCAGCCGAAAGACGTCCACTGCTGGACATAGGCTTCCCCCAAGGGACTGGGGGTTGCCATAATCGCCACGCGTGGCAGGCGGGTTGGCAATCACAGTGTATGGTGTTGCGTTTTACAGCGAACGCTGCTGCCCATTCTCTGGTGAGTCCCTTAGTCGCCTCTTACGACACCCACGGGAAGTGATAGGATGGTATTATTCTTTTACGGCACCCGCTGACAACATACGGCAAACAACTAAAGTTTATTAAGGTTGAGTAAGTTAACATACAAACATACAGACTTTCACATTTATAATAATTATTAAGTTAGATTTATGTTCACTTTTGTCGAACATAATGATGAGCACTTTCAACGATTCTTTCAATGGAATCATAATTTTATCTGTTCAGAAGTGCAGTTCTATTGTTGAGTGGATTTGCTTTCGACTTTGTGAGACTGTAAAGATTGAAGTTATTGCTACAAAGAAAACCTTTATGTTTTTAGAAAAGATGGAACATTGAAACAGCAACAAAAGAAAGCATTCGTTTTTTATTTTAATGATTATGCATTGGTTGATGAATAGTTCGATACATCGTAACGACTGTAAATAATTTTCAAAAGACAGCTGGGACCAACGGCTAAGGGAGCCTTTCCATCCATTACAGCAGAGCGAGGCAGTGGAGCGGGGAAACGGAGAAATTTAAACCAATGAAATTGCATAAAATCTCGGCACCACGTGAGTCACTGACATTTTGACTGACATGAGGAGGGGGTAATGTTTCTCCGTTTCTCCGCTCCGCTGCCTCGCTCCGCGCAGATGTACAGGCACCCTTAAGGACCCCGAAAGTAAATGATAGCTAGAATTCACCGCCCGCACCGCGCGGTCCCCGCATGCTTCCACGCAGAAAATTTGAAATATCGAACCTAGCGACACAACGTCAAATTAATTCAAACCACCAACTAATACTAAAACTCATACTAAATGTATCTCTAAAGATTTTTCGGAAACAAAGAAGTTCGTTATATAATGCATGATCACCCATCCGCGGATCGACCTCGACAAGTGTTGCCTAATCTTAACCCAGTTGTTACTGAAACTCTTTTTTATCTCATATCACCGTAATTTTTTAGTATTGTTACCTTGATGCATATAGTAAACATAGAAAAATATTTAAAAAAATCTGAGTTTTCAGGAAAGCTCGGAAAATGCGGATCGTTTTAACGATCAGTAGTAATAGGCTGGTAGGTCAACGCTCACATAACTAACACTTTATCGATTGTATCCTATTTTATTTAAATATAAGAAACTAGATGATACTAGACGATCAACTCTATCGTAGCATGAAGTTTCCTTGTAAGTTTTAGAAGTGGGACAAGGACTGCGTTTCTTTTTTTTATGTTTCCAAGATACCTCTGGCGATAGTTCTCCAGAATGTGAGATAATCGTACTCTCCTCCATTATTTGTGTAAAGTTGCTACGCATTGTGAGTCGCCATGTCCAAGCAGTGACAAAACAATGAGAAATACCATTTCTTGCCACGGATAGATGTACGATAAAGTCCAATGTTTTGGTCAGACCTATCAACTCCCCCAATCTTTTCATTGTAGCTTTTTATAATTGCAGGCTAATCGATGAATACATGTAAGGGTTCGATGTTTTCTGAATTGGATACTGCTGACACCACACATCACACTATCATTCCACTTGCAAACCAAAATAATTATGCTCTGGTTGACTAGACTTGTATTTGAATGTGCCTCTTTCTGTCTTCTTGAATTCTTTATTGGATGGCAAAGGGCACTTTTTTGTACGGTTCTCGCGCGAATTGTTGCTGTGGCTGTGAGTTACTCAATTCGTGGAAGAGTGGAAAAGAAGAAAAGAAATTGTAAATAATAAGTGACAAGGCACAGCTGGGTGACGAAATTGTAAATGATCAGCAAAACGCAAAATCACACCAGCCCTAACTGCCTATATGCCGGTGGAATAATCGCTGCATGGCCTGGGTAGGGATCAAACCATATTAGATACGTATCCCAATTTAGTTGCTCCAACTCAGAATTTATATCCTCATCTAATCGGTTTTCACGTAAAAATTGTTTACAGCTGTGTCCTCCATAATGAGGTACCATAGCCTCGTCAATGCTGTACATTTCTTCTAAAGGAGCCATATTCAGGAATATGTCGTCCAGGATATCAAAAAGCGGTTTCAACTTTGCAAATTTGTCACTTTCAGTAGTTATCTGAGCATTGTCATAACAGTGGAGGTGAGTCATGATAAATGTAAATCTATCTGGACATGGCATTACGTAAGTATGATACTAAAATCAGTGTCTGACGATTTCTCCCAGTACATGTGTCGGGGAACTACGATAACCACTGTAAAGAAGTATAGCATGGAAACACTTCATTTCACATTGTCCACTTTGTTCTTTTGAATTGCGTAAATATTTGAGTGAGAGACAGAGTTTATTGGAATTCCTGGATCTGAAAGTCAAAAATACATACCCAAATTACTACCGATCGTTAAAACGATCATCATATATAATATCATTTGTTTTATATAAAAGATATGACAAGGTCAAATTTTATTTCACTGTTTTGTTACACAGGTTATAAATTTATAAAAAACGTGCATAAAATAAATTTCAATCACAAGCTAATTTGTAAACATTTACAGTTTTGAAGACATACTGAAAGTAATATACGCTAATAAGAATTAAAATACAAAGCACTTCAAAATTACGATCATAAGATAATTATCTATGCACCAAAACACTGTCAGACTATCACTGCAGCGATTGGTAAAGAATACGCAAAAGTTATTCGCTCGTTATTATTTTTAAATTGAGGGTATTCCCCATACTTTTTTTTGATCTTTATAACGATCGGTCGTTATGAATGGGTTAAAGATCGAGCCTCCTCAATATTTTCTGTCAATAAACAACAAATTATATAAAGAACCAACGAAACAAGCTGAAAGCTATTGTAATATGTAATTGAGGCAGTTAGCGGCACTATAAAAGGTCCGACGACGCCATGAATGTGTTACAAACGCACCGGGCAAGCTACAGCATGAAACATTAATGTGGTCACGCACTGGGAGGGGGATACGCTGCGGGTGCAGCGGTTCTTTAGCACCCGCTCAAGAACCGCAGCAAAAACAATCTTGGGAGTACTAATGTTTAGATAAGTATTTTAAATACAAACACACTTTGAAACATTGCTATAGATTAAAAGGCTTTATGATTCTTGAGAGTTTACGTTCATCTCAAAAAAGTTTTCTGCTAATTTTAAAGACTTTTTCAGTAGTCTCCTTCTTCTTATCGTGTTGGCATTAAGGTCTAACAACCCCATACACCCTAGTGTCAAAGTTTCTAAGCCACCTTAACCCTTTAAATCGCAACGACAAGCGGCGCTCAACGTTCACTTAAAAAAATGTTGATAAAAAATTTGTCACTTTTTAATAGTTTTAATTTAATGCCTACAACGAATAACTATAAGTCTTTGTAAAACAAATGTTTGACATTTCTGAACGCATGTTACGTCAGTGTTGTACAAAATGGCGTCACGGTCGCAGCGACTTCGCGGATTGCAGGTAATTTTATTCTATAAAAAATACTTTTGAGAGTTTTTCCTGATAGTGGACTTCGGTATTTTATTTTTAGAAAGCCATTTTAGTATTATGATTACAAATAACTTCATTTTATTGAAAACCCTTCATCACTTAATGACTTGGACCTGGATAGTTCTAGAAATGAGTCTCCCACGCCTTTCTTATCCGATGAAGAAACTGTTCCATTGACACCCGTCATGAATAACATGTTCCCTCCAGATAAAACATCACATCAACTTCCAGTTCTCCAGTCAGTTTCGTCTATTTTATCACCTCAAGTTTCGTCTATTTTATCACCTCAAGTTTCATCTGTCTTATCCCCACAAGTTCCTACAAATGTATCTCCAGCGACACGTTCCAAGCGGCGAGCAAATACAACATCTATAATTGTTGCTAAGAAAACAAAAAAGTATGTGAAGAAACCGATGTTATTCAAATGTAAAACTGGTAAATTTAGACATGTAGCACATATCGAAACAACTGTACTTGATGTTCCATTTGAATCAAGTACGATGTCTTTAGACTACTTCTACAATTTTTTTTTTCAGAAGATGTTGTTAATTTGATTACAGATCATACAAACTTATATTCAGTACAAAATGATGCTGTCAAATGCGCAAATGTCTCTAATGATAATATACGGGACTTTTTAGCCATTACTCTTATGATGGGTGTAGTACAAATGCCATCCTATAAGGATTATTGGAGTCGTGAATTAAGATATCCCCCGATCGCAGATATCATGCCGGTCAAAATGTACGAAAAAATCAGAAAAGATCTTCATTTTGTGGACAACCTGGACATGAATGATGATCGCTATTTTAAAGTTCGGCCACTTTTAGAAATGGTGAGACGCAATTGCCTAAAACTTAAAGAAGAAGGAAGATACAGTATTGACGAAATGATGGTACCCTATAAAGGTACTAGGGCAGGCAGTAGACGTCAATATTTACCGAAAAAAATAAAAAAATGGGGGTTTAAAATATTTGTGAGAGCTAACGTATCTGGGATAGTTTACGATTTTATTCCTTACGCTGGGGAGGACACCTTTCGGAATAACACTTTCACAGGCCATGAAAATAGTTTAGGTCTTGGAGCGAAAGTTGTTTTGGCGCTCTGTCAGACAATAGAAGCGAAGCCGGTAACCGTATACTTTGACAACTTTTTTACTTCTTTAGAGTTGATTCACCATTTACGCGAAGAGTACGGTATTTTTAGCCTTGGAACTATAAAAGCCTGCGAGCTTGTCAAAGTAAAATGTTGACTGACAAGCAATTGTCCAAGAAAGGTAGAGGTACAAGTAAACAGGTCGTTTGCAATACCAATAAAATAGCTGTTGTTAAATGGTTGGATAACAAGGTGGTTACTCTAGCAAGTTCGTTTGTTGACTCTTATCCGTTGGGGAAAATTCAAAGATACTGCAATGAAAGTAAAGCTAAGATTGAAGTGAATTGTCCTCGAATAGTAAAGGAATATAACGCGCACATGGGCGGTGTAGACTTGGCAGATATGTTGATTGCATTGTACAGATCTGCTTTCAAAACCAAAAGATGGTACATGGCGATTTTCTCCCAGACTCTTGACATATGCGTAAACAATGCCTGGTTATTATACAGAAGGGAAAGCCCATATGCAAAAAAAATGTCTTAGCTTGAAAAAGTTTAGAGTTCAAATTGTGAGTGAACTGTTACATAAAAACCGAATGAGACAAACCAACGAAAAATTGGACAACGCCAAGTAGCACATACAATCTCCTTGTGCTCCAAGATCTCCTGATTCAGTCAGGTATGACAACACCGGTCACTGGCCTACATTTTTATCCTATGGGCGTTGCAAATTCTGTAAAACGGGTTATACAAATGTGAATTGTATAAAATGTAACTTACGGCTTTGTTTTGTTTCTAAAAGAAACTGTTTTTATAACTATCATGTATTACAGTAGGTACTTTTTAGGTGATATATCGTTCATTTTTATAATATTCATGACTGATTATCCTTTTTATGTCTTTTTCAATTATATAATTTATAATAAATGCGTGATAATTGTGAATAAGTGTTTATTTTATAAAAGTCTCAAAAACCTACATATATCGCAGAAAATACTCAACGTTCATTTTATCACCAACTTTTTTCAATATATCGCAACGTTGAGTAGTTTTAACGTATGTTTTTCCAAAAGTTGAACAAATTAGATTTATTTACTTATTTTTTTGTACATTTATACACTATTTAGACACATATAAACTAAATAAAAACATAAAAATACAGATTTTATTTCCTTGGGTTAAGGGCCTCTGACATGGTTCAGTAGTAAAAATTTTCAGGCTCCTTATCGTATAAAGTTTTCGCAAGCCACTATTTATAACGTGGTTTTTGAAAGGCGAATGAGGCCTTCTTTTTACAAGACTTCCGCAGTCTATTTTATGGCATCCCCGTAGCCCAAACGGCTGGATAGAGTTTAGTAAAGAGTAAGTCGCCTTTTCGGAGAGTCTGACGCAGCCGATCTATACTCCGGCTGTAAGCATGTCGCAGTGAAGGCTTGTGTGGAGTGATACGAAGTGAGCTGTCATTCCATCTTGATTACCTAGATTGACAGCTCACTTCGTGATCACTTCAGCCAAGCCTTCACTTCGACATATTTACAGCCGGTCTATTCTGTCGACATCTCACTGTGTACACTTAGGTGGAGTGAACGACAAAGTGAGCTGTCATTCCATCTTGATTACCTAGATTGACAGCTCACTTCGTGATCACTTCACCCAAGCCTTCACTTCGACATGTTTCCAGCCGGTCTATTCTGTCGACATCTCACCGAGTACACTTACGTGAAGTGAACGACAAAGTGAGCTGTCATTCCATCTTTTTTGTTATGGTTGGACAGCTCACTTGTTGTTCACTTCCCTTAAGTTTTCACTTCGACATGTTTACAGAATCGTAGTGCTGAATTGCCCTACAGTTGATGAAATCTTTTTTTTTTATTGTAAAAAAACGTTGTTTCGCATCGTGGGTGCGTTTACAAACATACAACTCGCATACACAAACAGCCAGACTGGGAGCAACTATCTGTCAGCCATACAAATATTCGTTCCGTACGAGAATCGAACTCACGACACGCAGCGCAGCAGTCAATTGCTCAACCGCTGCGCCGACCGTGTCGTCCGTGATTTTAATCCTAAATTGTATTAAATAAAACCAAGCTAAACCCGCCACATTTACCCAGCCTAGTGCGTAACTCCCAAGCCCACAGCGACCAGTGCTCAAGTCCATAATTCAGGCACACAAGCGCATGACTTCTGGATTACTGTCCAGCGCTCTGGAACTCTGGAGCCTGGACAACTCGACGTTAATGTTTGAGCAACAGGTCTCAGCTTGTGAAGTGTTAGTTGTTGCTGGAACTACAAGAATGGGTCATGTATAATATGTTATTCAAGGGGATTGCGCTGTAAGCCGAAATACAGGTTCCTCCTAGTTCGGCTCCAGATGCTAAAAAAAATGTGTACATTATACTGTTTACAGCATTTACTTGTAAATTATAATAAGTACTTTTGTGAAAGAAATAAATTTATCATTATTACTATTTTATTTTTGACTAGCTGACCCGCGCAACTTTGTCTGCGTCACATTTTTCATTATTGCTCCGCTCCTTTTGGTGGTTGCGTGATGTTATATAGCTTTCTTTCATAGCTTTCTTCGATAAATGGGCTATCCAACACTAGAAGAATTTTTCAAGTCAGTAGTTCCTAAGTACAGCGTGTTCAACCAAAGAAACAAACTCTTCAGCTTTATAATATTAGTAAAGCCTTATGATGATGTTGTTTTGTTGTTAAACAGGAGTGAAGCTGTTTTGTTATAGCAGTATATTTCTGTCCCGCTGTATGGTGTCGGCCCGCCGCCGCCGTATAGTGTCGGCCGGTGCCGTAAAAGACTAATACCATCCCATCCCGTGGGTGTCGAACTCACCAGAGAATGGGCAGCAGTTTTCTCTGTAAATCGCAACACCATACACTGCGATCGCCAACCCGCCTGACAAGCGTGGCGATTATGGAAAACCTCCTCCCCCCCTTTGGGGAAGGCCTATGTCCAGCAGTGGATGTCTTTCGGCTGATATGATGATGATGAGGATGATATTTCTGTCTGCTTTTAGGTGCTACCTCACATACCGTCCACTGCTTGATGGACATAAGTCTGCCTTTAGAATCGTCACATAGTCCAGTCCTGCGCTTCTGGGAGCGTTCATCAAGTCGTGGGCCTTATGGGAGGCCCATACATGGTACATCGATCTCATAGTTTCATATAAAAAACCTATAATATACGAGTATATTAATGGCCACCCACAGATCAAAACTTGATAAAAACAAACACGCGCGGCGCCACAACACGACAATGATGCTTTAGCAATTTTCCAAAGATATTTTTAACGTTATAGTGTATCCGTATAAGAATTTATTTTAAAAATCAGTAAAGAGCGAGTCGGACTCGCGTGCAAAGGGTTCGAAACGAATTTAATTTTTTGTTATGCTATTTTAACACTATAAACTTCTTATAGATTTTCCTGTAATCTATGGGTAAAGATCTGTTATCTTCATTTTTTTTTTTCAAAATTTTAGGTTCAGTAGTTTCGGAGATAAGTGGGGGAATAGTCATTTTTCGTCTAATTTCTTGAATAACTTCAAAACCATTTATTTTAAAAAATATAACTAAAACCTAATAACCTAACCTAATATAACTAAGCCCTTTCATTTGATATGTCACAAGATAGCTATTTAAAAAAAAATACTTTTTTAATTTTCTAGTTTGACCGCCAAAAGTGACCCCAATACTAAAAATTTAATATGTTACGTAACACGTCCGTGTTTGGTTTTGACATTTGTATCAAATTTCATCAGAATCGGTCCAGTGGATCCGGAAAAAACTTGCTGTAACAGACAGACACCCGAGTGATCCTATAAGGGTTCCGTTTTTTTGTTTGGAACCCTAAAAAAATAACATTACACAAACAAATACAAGAAACCTCTTCCTTCCTTTTTGATTTTTTTTTTATATGTGATGGGTTTGCTCTTGACTCTACTCTAGGTTAAAGGGTGATGGTCATACCTGTGTTGCGCGCAGTTGGATGTAGGAACTTTCAGTGCTTGAGAGACAGAGGTATCTACATTTATCAATATTGGCAGAGGGCTAAAACCCAAGATGAATATGTAGACGATATTTATTTTGCAAATAGTTTACTAGTTTTTTTTTTTTTTTTATATCTGACTATGTAGGTCGATTCGTTGTTTTTTTATATACATTTCTATCATTATCAATATCATAGTGTGCTAGCTAACAAGTTATAAGTTTTGTGTCATGTATTAATTACTTAGCATACTTTTATATAGATTCAAGTTCTTAAAACGTAACAGACAGATGTGTTGCTGGGGAGTTTCTTGGCCACTTCTTCTCCACAGCTAAAACACTAGGAAGTGGTGACGGGCGGGCGTTTTGGGGGACTGTCTTTTGTAAAACTTGACGTTCAAAAAGTGCTGGCTCTCAGCCTAATTTGAAAAAACGACTTTTGATTTTGATTTTGAGTTAGGTTAATATTTAAGTTTTGTTTGTTACATTTAAAGTATTATATTGTCTTATTTTTAGGTACCTAAAACTTTTACATACGGTGTCTACATCTCTTTTAATTGGCTCTCCTCTCGGAGGTATGCTTCTTTAGAAATAAGCATCACATTTGTAGCTATTTTTCTTTTTATCTATTTGTTAAATGTGTGTAGGTACATAATCTGTTAAATAAATAAATAAAAGTATCTCTTTTACATGTCAACATTTTTTGACAAATCTTGATGAGGACGGTGTTATTTAGTTGACTGTTCTGAGAAGAAGCAAACTCAGAGGTAAGAAGTAGTTGCTACAGCTTAAGTATATAAGTCTCAATATCAAACACCATCAAAGATGAACATCATCAAATTGATATCACAACATACTTAACAACACATTTTAGAATATCGTCTGTACCAGCTGTTTGCCTAAAGTCATGCTGTATAATATGAAATATCACAATAGAACTTGTATGGAGTGCCGCGGGAGAGTGGAATGCCTTTCAGTGTGGGCCAGGAAGGCAGCGGTATGTTCGGTTGAAAATTGGCAAGGCAGAACGAACTTCGTTGCAAAAGATTTGTAACGAAATCCAATCGCGTAACATACTTACAATCAGAAACAGAAGAATTTTGAAGAAAACGGTTAACATTGCTTACCTACAAAGTTTGTCAGCTCGACAGCTTAAAAGTTCCTTTTTGGGCAGTTGCTTAATAATTTTGAATTTTTATTATTTGTTGTTATAGCGGCGGCAATAGATGGACAACCTGTAAGATTTCAACTGCCTACCTAATACTGTTCATGAGTTACAGGTCGCTGACAGAAGACGGCCGACCAACGAAGGCTTCAGGCGCGCTGACTGCCCGCTGATGGCTTTTTCATATTGACATTATCCTTACTAATATTATAAATGCGAAAGTAACTCTGTCTGTCTGTCTGTCTGTCACGCTTTCACGCCAAAAATACTGAACCGATTTAAATGAAATTTGGTACGGAAATAGTCTAGAGCCTGAGAAAGGAAATAGGCTACTTTTTATCCCGGGAGTATGTTCCCTAGGGACCACGCGGGCGAAGCCGCTGGCAGAAGCTAGTGAAATATATTTTACGACACATGATTTAATCCTCTGATTTGAATGACAAGTATATTGCTGGGTTGGATTGGAGCAGTGCCGTTGCGGTGCCAGTATAATGTACAATAATACCTTTTGGGTAAGGAACCAAACTTGAGGAACCAAAATTTAAATTAAATTTCTAGTATGGCCTAACTACAGTTCCGGAATCACCTGGGTTTGAATACCCTACATGATAGAATCGACAATCTTGTTGGTTATCTGTACAAAATTGCTTTCATAGTACCTAAAACAGTCGATGATTAATATTTAAATAATAAAATCTATTATTTATTTATTTATTTTTAGCCTGTTCTGTCCCACTGAAATGCAAGGGCCGCCCCTTTTTCCTTTAATTATTATTTCCGGCTTTATCGAAATCGTGACAGGTGAATATTCGTCGGACGTAATTGGAACTACAACCCGCTAGAGTTGTTCTAGTGACTTCTAAAATATTGAAAAAATTGTGAAGTTCGAAAAAATTATAAATTTCGAAATGCTTTACCTCAAAAATTATTGTGTCTACAGAGACAATTCTAGTCTCATATTATAGCAAATTTAGTCTCCTTTGAAAACGTTCTAAGAAGGAAAATCTAGGAAACTTAGTCCTTGAAAAACTAGTCCTTTATTGTTATAATCGCCAAAATCTGAAAAAAATCCGAAGATGTTGCGTTTTTTATTCCATTTTTTCCGTTGTGACTGACAGACAACGCACAGCCGAAACTACTGGTCGCAGAAAGCTGAAATTTGGCATGTAGCTTCCTTACAATCCGTTAGGGTTAGGATTTCACGAAATTCCTACGTAAACGAGAAAAAAGGATATGTGCGGACGAAGTCGCTGGCGAAAGCTAGTCAGTAATATATGTCATTTTAATTTATTTTCATGGCCACACGTACAACCATCCCTAGCGATGCTCTTGGTTGTCACAATTTCTATTTTCGTATGATTCTACAAAGTAATACGATAGGTCATAACTTAGACATTTTGGATAGCTTTAAGATTTAATATAAAGCAATTTGGTATATCTTAATTTAAAAGGGTAGTGTTTTGATTAAGCTCAGCGCTATTTTTACTGTGTTTACTTTGTTTGAAATATAATTATGAATAATAGTTTATTTATAATTATATTTTTAGTCGCCCGCGATTTCATACGCGCATATCCGGGTTTTTTCCCGTTCCCGTAGGGTCTATAGAATTTCTAATGAATGTGGTTATTCGTATACAAAAATAATTTTCCCAATCCGACTGGCAGTTACAGAGATAAGCGCATTCAAACAAACAAACTCGTCAGCTTTATTACATTAGTCAAAAATACAAATATGTATTTCATATTTCAGGTACAATACTTTTTTTATCCAATTATTCGAAATTATTATTTACCCGTGACCAACTGACCATAGCGTATTGTTACCAGATATATATCTAGAGCAAACCATATTTTAAATAATCCAAAACTGCACCGTACCGTAACCTCAACAAACAGTCCTTATTCAACAAACCAATAAAACTGAGCCCAGGTAGTGGTGGATAAAGTCATGAAAATCCGAATACAAAAGTAAGGCATGGCTGAAAACCGGACGTGGGGGCATAACGGACCGCCAAGCGCCGGATATGGCCAGCCACGGATCACTTTCAGCCGGAAACAGCGGCCATTGCCGCGTGGATCTATTTCCTGCAGTTTCAACGACAAACTTCATTCGGTATATTGAATAAGAAATAGTAATGTTGTGGTTTTCATCCGGCTTACCGAAATGCTACCCTATTTTCTGTTCGCTAAGGTTACATTTTGAATGGAAGTTAGTATTTGAGTGATGAAAACTCTATTAAAGTTAGTCTCGTTTTTGAGATTACAGAAAGCAGTGAGTTCTTTGTGTTTTGGTTGCATCAAAGGTAAAGGGAGAGAAAAATGAGAAATGTTTATGTGTGTGACAGGGAAAATCGACTGCAGACCAGATTACTTGAAACTTGACTTTTAATAGAGGATAACAACAATAAGAAAATTGAATATGTAAAGAGAAGGCACCAGATTTTTGTGGTGATATAGTAGAATACTTAGTACAGGTATCTGAGGTACTTTATCGGAGGTTTGTCTGTCCAATAACCAAGAACCAGCCAATGGCTTTATGACAAATTAACGTTAACGGATAGATAAACGACCGATAAAGTAACTCAGGACCCGGGAATTAGTGATGACGTAACACTGTCGTATCCTCACTAAAGTAATGTTTAGTTTAGATTCGCGGTTAGCAGTTAAACTCTGCTTTAGTGCCAAATTTATACAGGTTTTCAAGCTAGAGGTTAAGAAATACTTAACATTATATGCTTGATTGCTCGTACATTGCTCGCAGAACAGATGGTGGTTCTAGAGTGGCGACCGCGTATCGGAAGACAGCGTTGGAAGGCCTCCCACAAGGTGGACCGATAACTTGGTGAGAGTTGCGCGTAGCTGATGGATGCGAGACGCACAGGACCGATTGTTGTGGCGACAACTTGGGGGAGGACTATATCCAACAGTGGACGTCTTTCGGTTGATATGATGATGATGGAATCGGGACATAAACGTTATACGAACATTCGATGTTTCTAATGCAACAATACAACAGTTACGCTAAATTCGCCCAATCAAAATGCAAATACTAATTCCGGATATAACGTTGTTAGTAGTTACCTATAACGGTATTATAGTGGTTATATAACGGCTATGTAGGTGTGATATAATTGCGTTTCAGTGAGCCAGTATTTGAAATGACTGTTCACAAATCTGATGAGTTGAGATATTCTGTGTTTCAAAGCGGCATTGATAGTTTTGGATTAGCAATTTAGAGGGCATTTAATGCTATTAGGCATAACAGCTATGGTTGAGAAAATAGTTGTTTTGGGAAAAACCGCAATTTAGTAAGAACACCTTTGAGAGCAGGGGTTTCTAAAAAGGCCATTTTAGCAGAATCAGAAAGCAAATCATGCTACCCGTCACTGTCAAATTTTCCCAATCAAACTTGAACCTTATGCATTAGCGATAAAGATGAAAATGAAATTTGACAGATTGTGGTGTGATTAAGTATTATGATTCTGCTAAAGCAGCCTTTTTAGACACACAGAATAGGAAAAAGAATAAGCCAACAGAAGAATTTCAGCTATGCTGGGAAAAGTTTGAGAAACTTTGTTGAGGTTTCTCGTTGCGTATGCCTTTCATTATTATTGACAGACTCGTGTTTGACCACTACTCACTTGACGCAAAGTGATGAAGTGATCGACGATTTATCACACTTGCCTATAAGTAACCAGGTCTCTGAAAACATAGACTCCGACAGAGGACCCCAATCCTTAGTTATCCGCGCAAGAAAAACTAACAAAGCTAAATTTGTACAACTAAAAAAAAACGCAGCGCCATCTATCCCGCCAGCAGCGAACTACTGAACTAAATTCTGCATCGCGGTATCAGAGTTTTTCGTGCGATTCGAACATGTATAACAGCTCGAATATCTACTATCAGACACAACAACCGTCCAGTCGGAGGATCCTCCCTTTTCAGTGGAGACTTGCATGACTTTACTTTCTGTTCCGCATTCCCTCAATAAAGCTATTCCCAAATCATTTTGTGCTTACAGATAGGGTTTCCGACAAAAATGGAATAAAAGCTAGTTTTCCAGGACATGCACGTGTGAACTAATTTATGTTGAACCTGATATTTCATATTTCCCCATCCTTTGAAACGGCTTTAGCTTATAACCTATCACTACAAATCTACGAAGCGAAAATAGTTATGGTGCTATTAGTATCCCCGTCAATCCCCTTAACACTCTACCACTACCAAACTAATCGTCTATAACACCCATTTCAACCCTTTTCCGCTACTTTTCTATATCTTTATCACCCTTACTGGATATATCAGCTGCTTATTGAGTCGCATAAGTTGGAAAAGCCAATTTACAAAACGGGGCTGTTTAATGATCCTTGTAAGCTTTTCAATTTCCGCTTGAATATGAGCAGGCCCTGGATATATATCTCATTGATAAGTTGTTTCCTTTGCCGTGTTCCTGGCGAAGAAAGGGGATAAGAAATGGAGTTGTATGACCGGCCAGAGACTATGGTGAAAGATATTTATTTGAACAACTGACGTTCCTCAAACTTACAGAGGTCTTAGATATTTACTACCAGTCAACCTTTGGGTGATGCAGAGAAAAATAGTGAATAACGAGAAAAGTGTTTCGTACCATAAACCGAAAAAAACTGGCCAATAACGAGTCAGACTCGCGTGCAAAGGGTTCCGAACGAATTTAATTTTTTTAACATGTTATTTTAACACTACCGACTTCTAATAGGTTTTCCTGTAATCTTTCAGTCAAGATCTATTTTATCAATTTTTTTTTTCAAAATTTTAGGCTCAGTAGTTTCGGAGATAAAGGGAGAATGGTCTTTTTTCGTCTAATTTCTTGAATAACTTCAAAATCATTTATTTTAAAATTATGAAAAAAAAATATAATTACAACTCACACAGTAAGCCCTTTCTTTTTTTTAATTTCTAGTTTGACCCCAAAAAGTGACCCCCTAAAGTGCCTAAGCGACATAATAAAAAAATAATGATTTATGTAACGCGTCCGTGTTCGGGTCATAGAAGTCCATATGTGTACCAAATTTCAACAGAATCGGTCCAGTGGATCCGGAGAAAACTGGCTGTGACAGACGGACAGACAGACAGTCAGACAGACAGACAGACAGACACCGGAGTGTCCTTTAATTTTTAATTCATTTTAATTTATGTTATTTCCAGCCTGTTCTGTTCCACTGCTGCGTAAAGGCCTTCCTTCCTTCTGTACCTGCTGACTTTGACAAAGAGTAGACCAATGGGGTTGGCAAGTGAAAGCTGATCTCAGATGACGCCACCACTACACGAACCTTTGTCAAAGTGAGATAAGCATTATTAGTCTGTGATTCCAGTCTTTAAGATTAATTTTTTCGTTTGTTTGTGTATTTATAGGCAGTCTGATTTCTTTTAAGGTTTATAAAATCGAATTAGCATTATCTGTAAGATCATGCGAATTATAGGTTATGTGAGGTTATGTGATGCAGGTAGGTATGGGATCGTACAAATAATTGCAAATTGTTTTTGACGATCTAATCAAACTGAAAGTAATCATTTACCTAAGTATTTGCACATCGTTTCATCAAAAACTGCTAAATATTGTCGATAAACGAACAGCTCGTTCCGCCATCTTCGATTCATCATACCCATTTGGCATTATTTTTTAAGAGGATTTTTGCTTGTCTCCAGCTGTAGAAGGCTACAATTTCATTCAAATTCTTTGTCTAGTTTAATTTTTTAATTTTCTATTCGTACAATTCTTGGGTACATTACCTGCTGACAACGTTGAAAACGAATTGTTCGATGCTATATTTTAGTTTATTGTAAGTTTAGTGTATTTGTTAATTTTAGTTATTTTGATTGCTAATTTGTTACTATAGAATAAATACATCTTTCATCCCTGAATTCTTTATTTGCTTTATCAATAACCACGAATAGACATACTCCAAGTTGAGTAACAATTTAATAGAATGTAATTAAAATCAAAACTTTATCCTTATCGCTACTGTAATTTATCCTCTAAAATCCTTGAGTGATACCGCAAAACGGCATCCACAAATACCAGAAAACGTTCGTTGATTAATTCAAAGCTAAAATTGTTTCCTTGTTTCCAACAATAATTCGTTTTCACTAATTTATATTGTGTTCTTAATTCCTCAAAGTTTTATTCAAGAGACGTTTTCCTTGTCTTAATTTTTAAGGCGCTTGGTACTCCCTACTGTAATTGGCTGGATTTTGTTTTTCTTTAAACCTGGAAAAAATAAAGACGCAGTAAATAAAATTGTTTAAAATCCTCAAAAAATTATGGTGTCCTGAACGTTTCTAGAAAAACCCAAGAAGCACAGTCTCGAACAAATGCAACACTCGAAACTGCTAGTCTATTCTGTAAATAACTATTTCGATTTCGAGCTTCACCTGAGTGACAAAACTCACAAAGTGAGCTTTATTGCACACAACATAAAGGTCTTAATTTGAAACTCATCTCGGATTCCACTGTCGAGATACGAAAATGTTGTTACAGAATAGACTACTGTCGTCAAAAACTGACATGTATCAAGTGTCAGGTGTGAGTTGTGTGTAGTTATACTATAAACAGTTTTTTTGCAAATTCAACCTTACACGGATCGGTTAAAGTTGTTTTTATGTATGGCGAGCGATGCGAGACTGTTTGAAACCAGCTATGAATGTAGACAGCACAAATTTTATTACATGTGACGTCATTCGCAAGTCATGCCGTAATGAATTTGTGCAAACGATGACAGCGAAGAAGAATAACTTCAAAAGCATTAGATTTTTGATAGTAACCCTATTTTACGATTCGCTTTTTAAGGTTCCGTCTGTCTGTCAAGACCCTTTATCTCGGGAACGCGTGGAGGTATTGAGTTGAAATTAAAACTACTCAGGTATATAGTCCCTTGAAGCTGTGAAAAAATCAAACTTCTAAGTAAACGTTAAAAAGATACGGCCGTTTGTGCCACAAAAAACGTATATTTCGACACTCTCATGGGAATCAAAATTTATAGGGTATTTCCCGTTGACCTAGAACGATAAAATTTGGAAAGTAATCCTGTCTTTTACTACGAGTATAGGGAAAAGTCTGAAAACTAAACATTTCTAATTAAATCATAAAAAATACTCTATATTTATTTAAAGTAAGTCTACAAATTTGTACGGAACCATTGGTGGTGGATAGAGTCCGACTCGCACTTGTCCGGTTTTTGAAGTGAAAACTTCTTTAGCGGCGTTGAGCACTTTTTCTGTAATGGGTATAAAATCTTAAACTCGCGTCAGGGTCACGTGACCTAATCGCAAAAAGCGTAAGACGGCTCGCGTCAGGGTCACGTGACCTAATCGCAAAAAGCGTAAGACGGCTCGCGTCAGGGTCACGTGATGCGAAAAAGCGTAAGATCGAGGGGAAGGGAGAGGAACTAGTATCTCCCACTCTTTCTACCGTACCTGCTCCGCTTAGGCGGCACAGGGCGCTTGCGCGAATGTCCGTCTGTGTTTATGTACAGCGTGCCACGCGTATCCAAGGATACGAAATTACGGAATTACAAAATTATGGATGAAAGTTGATTTTTCTAAGAGATAAAAATTAATGTAATATATAAATAAATAACGATATAATATTATGAATAATAACATGTAAATTGTCATATTTGTGTACGATAGCGCAATAAATAAACATTGTATTCTACCTCATAAATGATAGTATTTTTGTACTTTTAATTAAACACAACGTTATTTTTTGTTGTTTTTATGGTTCGTTTTGTTTATGTCAGGAACTGTGTCAAGATTGACATCTGTCACTGACAGTCGCTGTCGCGGCCACACGTCAGTGTCTTTTTGTTTATTTTGTTGTCGGTGGTTTGTCTATGATGTGACCGCGACAGTAAGGATGTATTATTTACATGTTTTCACTTCTGCCGGCACTCCCGGAGTGCTACCGGTGTTTTTTTTTTTCTTGAACGTTGAGAATATGAATTAGTACTTTATAACATTATGTATGTACGTGCCCTGTGGTTTGTCCTGGAAGTTTAGTTTAACCTTTGTGTTATGTAATTCCTAAGTGACCACGTTCTAACTATTCGTCGATTTTAGTTTTTCTTATGAATTAAGTACCCTATCATCAATTACTTTCAAATAACATGTAGATGTCGAGAATACTGTAATTTTCGTGGAGTTTAGTAAAAACTGGTCAAGTGCGAGTCGGACTCGCGTGCAAAGGGTTCCGAACCAATTTCATTTTTTTAACATGTTTGTTTAACACTACAGAATTCCTGTAATGTTTAGGTATAGAAATATTATCTGCATTTTTTTCGTAAATTTAGGCTTATATATATTTCGGATATAATGGGGGGGGAATGGTAATTTTTGGTCTTATTTCTTGAATAACTTTCATTTGATATATCACACAATACAGTTTCAAAAACGTTTTTTTTTATTTTCTATTTGGATCTCCAAAAGTGACCCATACAAAAATTTATTTATTTACATACGCGACCGTGTTTGGGTCACAGAAGTCCATATGTATACCAAATTTCAACAGAATCGGTCCAGCAGATCTAAGAGAAAAGTGGCTGTGACAGATAGACAGACAGACACCCGTGTGATCCTATAAGGGTTCCGTTTCTTACGAATGTTCGGAACTCTAACAAGACCCTTGCAAATGGACAATATCTATTTGTTCTATGTGTAATTTTTGGGAGGTTCAATCCCTGAAATTCTGTTCAAAATATTTGTGATTTGCTTGGCACGTTACCCAGCACCTTAAATGTAATAGCCAAGGTAAAACTTAGCCGAGGATCCTAATGAAAATTTATACAGTTTTAATTAATACGCACTTATAAATATTTATGACTGTTTATTCATATTTATAGGTATAAAGTTTCGGGTTTTGATTAGGTTAAGATTGAGCTGGATTTGGTTTAGCATTTGATATAATATGACCTACTTTAACAACGTTTTCTTGTTCTGTTTTTGTATATATAGTATATTTCAGTTATGATTTTTGTATTTCGACCAATTTTATGGAAAAGTAAGCCTTATTCATCAGAGTTTCCACGATGAGTCATGGGTTTGTTTTCTGATAAGAAATTTCGATGACTCATCAAATTTACTCGGGTTTTATTGGACACTAGTGGACGTCACGCGGTTTCACCCGCGTAGTTCCCGTTCCCGTAAGAGTACGGGGATAATATATAGCCTATGTTACTCCATGATAATGTAGCTATCCAATGCTAAAAGAATTTTTCAAATCGGTCCAGTAGTTTCGGAGCCTATTCAATTCAAACAAACAAACAAACAAATCTTTCTTCTTTATAATATTAGTGTAGACAACAACAGATGGTCGATGGGGCCGAAAAGTTCTGGAGTGGCGACCACGTACCGGAAGACGCAGCGTTGGAAAGCTTCACACAAGGTGGACCGACGATCTCGTAAAAGTTGCGGGTAGCCGATGGATGCAAGACGCACGTGACCGGTTGTTGTGGCGACACTTGGGGAAGCCTATGTCCAGCAGTGGACATCTTTCGGCTGATATGATGATGCTGAAGACATATACATTTATCGACGCAAAATTGATTAGAATATTAAAATTTGCAATACTTTTTGGTAACAATAATTCAAATGTCATCTAACTGCACGACATCATCGTCGTGCACTTAGTTTTTTTATGAACTTTTTTTCTACAACTATGCTTTGTCATTAATACTAATGTTACTTGTCATAGAACTAACTCACTACGCCAATTGGCTTCATGTAATTTATTTGAATATTGAGATATTGAAAACAAATATTGTATTTTTTCTATATAATTGTAAAATCTTCTGAGAAAATAAATGCCTAAAACCGTAACCGTAATGTATATAATATGATTGTATGTTCATCATCATCATCATCATATCAGCCGAAAGACGTCCACTGCTGGACATAGGCCTCCCCCAAAAGGGGGGGTTTGCCATAATCGCCACGCTTGGCAGGCGGGTTGGCGATCGCAGTGTATGATGTTCAGTTTTACAGAGAACGCTGCTGTCTATTCTCTGGCGATTCTCTTAGTCGCCTCTTACGACACCCACGAGAAGTGATGGGATGGTATTATTCTATTACGGAACCATACGGCACCGGCCGACACCATACGGCATTGTATGTTCGCCGTGGTTGAATTTTAGCAATTGTATCCCTAGATTGATTTTAATTTAAATAATGATCGTGACATTTTCCAAAAAACCGGCCACGTGCGAGTCGGAGTCTCACACGACGGATTCCGTACCAAAAATATGTAATGTATGGCTCAGATACAAGAAACGTGTATTTTTCGGTTCCTTTAATGTTTAATTAAATTTTAATTATTTGTTGATATAGCGGCAATAGAAATACACACTCTTTGCAAATTTCAACTGTTTACCTATTACGCCTGAAAAAGTTCTACCAAATATATTATCTAATTCTTATTAGAATTCAACGTGTTTTTATTTAACTTTATTCTAATAAAAAATAAATGTAATAATTTAGTTTAATTTATGTACTTAATTCTGTTGGTTAGAGTCGAGTTACATTTAACATTTTATAAAAAAGAGCGATTTTTATATTGTGCTATTTTGTATGCCAGTGAATGGCGAAACATGTCAGATCTTCCTAATTTTTTTTAAGACCTTAAAATATGTACCATGTTTTATAGAAATAAAAATATTCTTATTCTACAGCCCGCTAATAGACGGAAGGACGGAATGACGGACAGCGGAAGCTTAGTTATAGAGTTCCATTGTTAAAGAAACCCTAAAAAACATCCGAAGTAAAACACAATATCAAATCAAAGTCGAATGGACGAAGACTCGCTGAAAAGATTCCTATCAAATTAATTAGCTCTCAGTTTTAACGAAATATTATTCTAATTAGTGGAGTTTATGAATGAATTTTAATAGACTTCGGTTTTAAGAGTTTCTTTTTAATAGAGTCTCTTTGAAATGGAGCACCTGGCATTTGGGTTGAGAGGAAAGGACGGTATTTTGAAAGGTCATGAAATTAATTAAGAGTGAATTGAATGAAGTGAACCCTTGCACCATCCCATCTTCTCAGCACGGCGGGCTGTGCTGGAGCGGCTGCTGCAGGTGCAGAAAACCTCAAACGGCGCAAATATAACAACTTAATTGGGAGTTACATATTTGAGCCGTTTGGCGTTGAAACACTAGGCCCATGGGGTCCGAGTGCGCATCGAGTCTTTCGGGACATTAGCAAACAACTTGTCGACTGTTCACGTGACCAGAGGGCTGGGCTTTTTTTCGGCCAAAGAATCAGCATTGCCATTCAACGCGGCAATGCTGCCAGTGTTCTGAGCACTTTTGCCACTGACAGCGATGTGGATTATTTTTTTGATGCCCAATGATTTATTTTGTTTTTTATATGTAATTTCGTGTTAATGAGTGTATTTAGTTACTAGATTATTTTCCTACCCTGCTCAGAGTGAATTACATATTTATAAAGTGCAAATACTAAAACCTGTTTCGGATTCTATGTCCATATTTAAGAGGAAATGCTGGCGGCGAGACTTTGTATGTAAAAAGTCATAATTCGAGGTTTGGCTCTCGACTGTTTTCTCCTCCAATATAGGAGCAATATAAGAGATATTTCACAAACTGAATAAGAAGAACGTATACCGTGTCTCTATGTTTTCCTTTTTTGATTAATCGTTGCCAAATTTGTACACTACGGCTCTGTTGACAGCGATTTATCGGATAATTTGGAGCATTTTGTGAGAGTTCTAGTGCTTATACGGTTAATAAATCATCGAAAAGGCACAGGGACAACATAGGGACACAGTATATATCCTTCTTATTCAGTTTATGAATAAGAAGGATAGATACTGTGTGATAATATCTCTTAAATCAGTCCAATATTGGAGGAGAAAACAGTCGACAGCAAAACCTCGAATTATGACTTTTTACATAAAGCGAAAGACAATCTGTCTTTTTTAGACTTCCGTACCCAAAGGGTAAACAACGGAAGCCTATTACTAAGCCTCCGCTGTCGTCGTGTCGTCCATCTATCCGTCCGTCTGTCTGTCAGCGAGCTGTATCTCAAGAACCGTAATAGGTAGACAGTTGAAATTTTCACAGACTGTGTATTTCTATTGCCGCTATAACAACAAATAATAAAAATATACTACGCAACTGCCCACAACAGAATTTTTACGTTGTCGAGCTGACAAACTTTGTAAGCAAATAATGATAACTGTTTTATTTAAAATCCTTCTGTTTAAAAGTTAATGGGGGCTTCCGTTAAAGAAATGTGTTTTTTTTTCGATTTATGATACGGTACCCTTCGTGTGAGAATCCGACTCGCACTTAGCCAGGTTTTTTTTACTTCTTTACGTCGTATTTGCATAAAACTTGGCGCACAGGTAGACCATGTCCTGGAATAGGACATCCCGGAGTATAATTATATCCAGAGAACATTACTTAAGGATAATTTTTGACTTTAAGGTGGGCTAAGCCGCTGGCAGAAGCTAGTCATTATCACCATCATATCAGCCGAAAGACGTCCACTGCTGGACATAGGCCTCCCCAAGTGTCGCCACAACAACCAGTCCTGTGAGTCTCGCATCCTTCGGCTACCTGCGACCCTCACCAGGTCATCGGTCCACCTTATGGGAGGCCTTCCAACGCTGCGTTTTCCGTTACGCTTTCGCCACTCCAGAACTTTTCGGTCCCATCGACCATCTGTTCTGTGAGCAATGTGCCCTGCTCAGTGCTACTTCAGTTTGGCGATCCTACGGGCTATGTCGGTAACCTTAGGTCTCTTGCGGATATCATCATTCCAGGATTCGATCACGCAAGGAAACTCCTAGCATTGCCCTTTCCATTGCCCTTTGGGTGACTTTAAGCCTTCTGATAAGCCCCATTGTGAGCGACCTAGACTCTAGAACGACACAAAGCTAGTAAGTAATCCTAACCAATATGCGAAACTGAGTTTGTTTGTTACCTCTTCACATTTTAACGGCAGAAGGGACTTTGGATGAAACTTGGCACGTGAGAAGACAATGTCCTGGAATAGGACATACGATACTTTTTATCTCGGACTGACATTGACCCTTGAGATAATTTTAGAATTTCACACGGGCGTAGCAGAGGGCTGGAGTTAGTAAATAATATATCCAGCAGTACACGTTGTAAATAATAAACAAACATTTAAAACGGTATATTATATTTTTACGGTCAAGCACACGGACACCGTGGACAGTGCTGGACACTAAGGGTGAGTACGGTGCCCTCGTTCAAAATATACCCCATTTGTTGGAGTTTCCCAAGTGCGCTTACACCTGTACCATTGAGGACCTGATGCCGCTGTGAACGTGGCCACCTACAGAGCACAAAATATTTAAGGGTCACGATCGAATCGGAAAAAAAAGAGAAAAAATACAGGTGTTCAGAATCTAGTTAGACAGAATCCTAGCTACATTCTGTCGTCTCATCACAGCATAGTAAATATTTACCTAACACCACAAAAGGCCTGTTAACGCTAAAAATAGCAAAATAAGTAAAAAAAAACGTTTACTCACCTAATTTGCTCATCCAATTTGCGTCACTCAAAGCTTACACATAGTTTTTTCCGAGGGTCGCAGTCATCTGCGAAAGGGGTGGTGTTGCCAGGCTGTAGAAGAAAAACTTAGAATTATTATAATTTCCCTGAAAAAAAAAAATTGTTACGTGGTAATAAAAAAATATGTATTGCATGTCTTTAAACAATCTCTTACTAATAGATTACTTTGAGTAGTCATTAATATACGTCGTTGGCTCAAACGCTGCAATATTCTATGTGTGTTTAAAAAGCTTATTATAGTGAGCAAACGATGTCTCTAAACAAATATTATATTGTTTTTTATTTCGTAGTCTAGTCTTGTGTCCCATCAGAGGATTGATTATAGGCTGATTCAAAGGCCTGTGCTTAGTTCTTATTCTTACCTAAATCTAATTACAGACAGTTCTCTCGTTAGCCAAGACGAAAATACTACATTTACAAAACTATCCACATTATACGAAATAACAACAAACAACCAATAAATTGTATCAAAAGTTCCAAACATAGCAACACTATACAAACGATGAGTCAGCAGTATTCCCGAGGAGCATCACGCGTGGGGTAGAAAATGAACCTGATGCGTCACTGTTGTGTAAATACCTAGTACTTACGCTAGTTTGACGTACTACTCCGTGAGTAGACGTCCTTTGTGGCGCAAAGTAGGTATACGGGTATATATTTGAAATATTCCATTTTTAGATTTGTTTTTGTTTTTAAAAGTTTTTATTAAACTTGAATTCATACTAGGTAAGTATGGGTCAAATTTTGCTATCGATTTTTTCACATTATTATTCTAAGCCGATTGAGATGAAGGTTTTTCACACACGTTTGGTTTGGTAATATCAACCAACAATGCTCCTCAAATTTTATTAAAACCTTCAAACGTTGCAACACTATACAGACGATGAGTCAGCAGTGTTCCCGAGGAGTATTTCACGATCACGCGTGGGGTGAAAAATAAACCTGATTCGATTAAGTAGTATTTTAATAAAATCGAGCATTTTGCTCTATTTTTGGAAACTGCTTTTGTTTTTTAACACGCTTTTATATTTTATATTTAACATGAATTGTTTTTTATGGGTCAAATTTTGCAACGGAATTTTCACACAGTTACACTCGACCGATGGAGCTGAATTTTGCGAACACATTTGGCTTGGATGACAATGCCTGGTTAGATTGATTTAAAAAAGTTGTTTTTTTATAATATGAGGGTCTAAATAAAGTAACATTCTATCAGAATTTTGACAGAATAAGCAATAGCACTTCATTTGCCTTTATTATATTCCGGGTTATTATTGATCATTAGTAGGACGTTCTTTTTAATTCACAAACCAAAACAAAACGATCGAAAACCCACACCAAAATAACTTTTTAATCGCACCTAAAACCTTTACGAGGCCTATTCCGCCTATCCCAAACTAAATTGGGGAACAATTCCACTGAAACGTAGGTTAATGATTAAGTTTTCAATATGCACAAACGGACGGAAAACCGCGGTCGCGTCGGACGGACAAATTGGTCGCCTGGCAAAGCGGACCACAATGCCATTGGGAGGTAGCTCTGTGGTATTGTATGAGGGAGTTAGTGAGAGCGAGATTTGGATTAGGACAATCTAATGAGCTTTCAAAAAAGTATACAGAGAGAACCTTTAGTCAACAAGTGCTTTTTTGGTCAACTTTTTTCAGCAGTCTCGGAAAAATATGAGCGAGGTGTCATTCGATTAGCAATAGATGATTTTTGAAAAAAATAAAGTACCACTCGAAAACTTTGCAAAAGTTATAAACAATTTACTGAAAAAAGAAAAAAGGGTTTGGTCTTTTGCAAATATCTCAAAATCTGATCAATATTTTTGAAATCTGAAATCTGAAAAAAGATTCGAAAAGAGGAGGAAACTTCCTAAGGAAAAAGAAGGAAGGTCTCGGAACTGTAGGACCAATATTTATAACTTTCCCAGAGGGGTGAAAATACCACCGAAAACGAGGACTCTGGCTTTCGCAAGCCACGCCCGCTTCGGCCACTTTAATAATAAAATTGTTTTATTATATTAAATATCCAAAAAAAAGAAAGGAGAAAATCAGGCAATTATTAAATAGATGAATACATAATAATCCGCCGGCAATTTGTTTTATCGCGATTTTTCAATTAGTTATGCAACAGTTAATTAACATTTTCTTTTTGCTTGAACATGAACATTGCAAATGTGATAATTGTGAAACTATAAATCTGAGATTTTTTTCCTTCAATGGAGCTATTTTTAAAAGGTTTCAGAATATATCCCCGTTGGAAAAAACAAATATATATTATATATATATTTTTTTTTTCAATTTTTTATTAACAATTTACGTAGTTTAAAAAACTTGAATTAATAATTGTAAAATTATTATTTTTTTACAAAAAAATTTAATGATTCGTTTTCTTACTATCTAAAACTGCATAAAACTGTTTTTTTATATTTTATTTCCTATTGTTTAAAAAATTGTTATAAACAAATGCGTTATTTATATGTTAATTGAATGTTTTTTTTGGAATCCTAATATTTGATGCAAATTTTGATGGTTAAAAAATGCTCCTTAAAATAAAAATAAAAATTGTGCTCAGAAACGTATTTGTTCACCACAATTTTTTTTTTGGTCCACTTATAATCAATATTAAAGAACCACCATTTTTTTAATAATTTATCTTGTTCTTCAAAATAAAAAGTAAAAAGATTGGATTAATTTTAAAAATTGTAATAAGCAAAAAAATTTTTACCTCATATTGTTTTTCTTACTCTACCGTGACTCTACGTCACGGTAGAGTAAGAAAAACAATATGAGGTAAATTTTTTTTTATATATATTTGTATAATTTTTTTATACATCCCGTAAACACTAAAAAACTCGATTACCCGAAAAAAAAAAACCTAGAGGGCTTAACGTGTTCTCCGAATTTCGGCATGTAATCTATGACTTAACCTAGAAGGTCGATCTCCAGGGACCTACTTGTAAGTAAACGTTTACAGGACGACAGTACGGCAATGCGCCACCGATACATGGTGGACATCCCACCCATACGAATAAAATGTTTTGGGCTTACTTTCAGTGTGCGTACAGCTACCGGAGTCTGTGTTTCCTTATAGCTACAGCCTGGGAGTCTTTAATTCAAGAGTGAATAGGTATGTTACTTCTAGGCAAGCCTCCTCCATTTTCGCCCACATCATCGCTTTCCGTCGGGTGAGACTGTGCTCAAACGTGGGTCACGTTTAAGTTATCCTTACTATCTTTTCCTTAATTAAAATTATAAATGCGAAAGTAACTCTGTCTGTCTGTTTGTCGCGCTTTCACGCCAAAGCTACTGAACCGATTTAAATGAAATTTGGTAGACATATAGTATAGAGCCTGAGAAAGGACATAGGCTATTTTTATCCCGGGAGTATTTTCCCTAGCGACCACGCGGGCGAAGCCGCTGGCAGAAGCTAGTCAATAATAGAAATAAAAATCCTCGCTAAAACTGCAACTACACCAGTACCCGTCACTCGGACGTAATATAAACGGGACAAGTGTAATTCTGATTAAAATTCAAACACTAACCACAATACTTGGGCACGTGACGTCACAGGCGTTAATCATAGTCATTCGCAGGTCGCCGAGATTGTAGGTGAGCGTAATTAGCTGAGCAGATTGATTGAGGAACTTAGGAATGGAATACGATATTTGGGCTGAATAAATTTAGATGTTCAAGGAATTTTGATAGAGTTTTTGGCCTGATTTATTCTTTTTCAAATTCAAATTGAAAAAAAATATTTTAGACCAACGGGAGCATATAGTGTTAGTATGAACTTAGCTTATGTAAGTAAAATCAATGTATTAAAACTACAATAAAAATTAATTGGCTACATGGACATGTGCACAGCCCAGAGACTAATAAATGATCCATCAACCTAGTCCGCCAGTGTAGTCCAAATACTGTTAGAGTTACTCCTGAATCGTCGCAACATCGATGCACGCCACGCGCATGATGGCATGAAAGTCATCTATTCGCGCTTCCGCAAACAAGCCCGATGTACTGCAAAACAGCGCATTATTGTACTAGATGCGCAAAGCGTTGTAAGCCTTTTGCATGATGAGATAAAAATGTAAGTGATTATTTTTTTTTCGTGTAAAGTGATGTTGATTTTGCAAATCAAAGTACAATTATGCTTTCCGGTTTCTGTTTAAAACTAAAACCGCAGTCTACTACTTGTCAACTATTTTGTTTTTGTATAATTACCGTGATTATTTCGTTATATTTACCTCCTTTTCGCCTGAAACACAGGATGTCCTAGTTCACGCACAGAACACTAGTGACCTTGACATAGATTTAAGCAAAAATGTATTTACTGTTTGTACTCACATAATCTACACTAATATTATAAATAGGAAAGATTTGTTTGTTTGTTTGTTTGAAATGAATAGGCTCCGAAACTACTGGACCGATTTGAAAAATTCTTTCAGCAATGGATAGCTACATTTTCAGGGAGTAACATAGGCTATATTTTATCCCCGTACTCCCACGGGAACGGGAACTACGCGGGTGAAACCGCGTGAAGTCCACTAGTAATGAATAAATTTGAATTGAATTTGAATTGAATAGATGGCGCTCTGACTGATAAGAATATATTAGGAAGTTTCTTCCTAAACTTAAAAAATTAATATCTTTTGATTTTGTGGGTCGATTTTGTGAAGTAAACGCTAAATGTTACTCGGGATAACACCTAATTTTTTGAGTACCTAGATGTTGAATCCAATCAGTGGTTTATTATGCTCGATGATTGATTACGTACTTTAAATAAAGACTATATTTGTCACGATTTTTTATTTGCTGTTTTTTTAACCGATTTCAAAAAAAGAAGGAGGTTCTCAATTCGGTTTTATGTTTTTTTTATTTTTTAACCTGTTTAGCGTCGAATATCCCTAGGGGTTAATGCTTGTTTGATTACAATTATAACTTTGTTAAAGATAATCATATCGGAAAGTACTGCCGGTCGATTCTGTAAATATGTCGAAGTTAACAGAATCGCACTGCACTGCTGATTCAATTAAGGACATTCTTTCATTCAAGAAAAGCTACAGTTTACTACTAACTAGTGCTGATAAACATGAAACTCACTGCTGTAAATGAATGTAAAAGAAATTAAGCTTTTATGGAGTAGTGGAAGGTGCTATTCTTGCCCCGATAACCAAAAGCACCTGTCTAGCCTTTTCCAAACTATAATTGCATCGGCTTTCAGTTGAACCGGATTCAGCTGAATACCACTATTTTACGTGGAGCGGCTGCCTACCAGACCTCTACAACCCACACTAACTGGTAACACGGTATTTCTTGGCAAGAGTGGAGTCAAATTTACTGGCTTCTGACAATCCGTAACAACTGTCAAAGACCTATAAATGACAGCCGGGATCAACGGCTTAACGTGCTTGCATGGAGGAAACTTGGTATGTTAAGATGGTCATCCATCCACGGACCAACCTTGGAAAGCGTGGCTTAACCTTGAACATCGTTCCGTGCGGCTGTTATTCTTTAGCCATGAACTCCGCATATCCGCATGTCTTTCCAACTTTTATAAAATTGTTATTTTGTTTATTTTTGGTATGCGTCATACTTGACGCAAATAAACTCTTTTCTTTCTTTCTAAAGCTTCTGTAAAATATCAATAAAGTAAGTAAAGCTAAATTCATCAAGGCCATTCTTCTTAATATTTGAACTTCAAAACTCAAGTTTCCTGAGAAGGCTTTTAATCGAAATTCCTTGAAAACTATGTTTTAGATATTGTGTGGGAGTCATGTGTGGTTCGAACTTCAATGTTGTAATTTCAAACTTGAAACACATGCTTAGGTGGATATATGTACCTACCTGAAACAGTAAACATCACGCCTGGTTGCCTCAAGGGTTAGGCAGAGGTTTAGGTACGGTGATGCTGCAAGTTACCACCGCTGTTTTTTTTAAGGATGGGTGATCATCAAATGACTCCTCCCGCTCTGGGTGAAGCAGAAGGGAGTGTCAGACTCTTACTGACTAAAACCCATCCGTGTTCCTCCTGGTGCCCTTTGTGTTCCAGAGCCACGGTGACTCTTTCGAACAAAGTCCGCAGCCAAGTTACCACCGCTGCAGCATCACTTACTATCTAGTAGAAATCAAACGACGATTGGGTTTAAGGGATAATTATTAGAGCACCTTGCTCAGATCAAAGCTAATACATGACTCATGTCCAAAACCAAACTACTTTTAACATTCTTAATTATTTTAATATTCTTCTACATTTTCCTTCAACAATTCCAAAGCTTTCAGACGCTGCCAGCTATATAAAGCTTTCAAGAAGGTTTATCACAGTACCTATTGATAAACATTTCGCCAGTTCTTCTACGTTTGATTGCAAGATCCTACTCTTTTTTTAAATTATTTTTGATCATCAAATAATTTCTTCCGCTCTGGACGGAGCGAAAGCGAGTGTCAGACTCTTACTGACTAATACTCATTCGTGTTTTTCCTAATGCCCTTTGCGTTCCAGGGCCGCGGTGACTCTTTCGAATAAATTCCGCAACAAGATCCTATTATAGAAGTAATAAGCCGATGTCCGTTTCTACTATACTGTGCAGAAATATAATGGTACGACAGAACGTCGCATTTTAGTTGCACCAGTAATTTTCCATTTCGAAAAAAATATTTAAAATACATTTTCACACCACCTGCACGAAAACGTCAGATTATATATCTTGCAAACTCAACCTAAAGTAAGTCATTATTGCCCGGCGGGTTATAATGATATTCAGTACTATAATAATGTAATAATTTGAATTGAAATTGAATTTGGAACTCAACTTGAAGACCGAGGAGAACCGCTCGCAGCCAGCCACCTTTCTTCATGACTTCGAACAATTTTCTCGCAGTAGGTGTGCAAAGTAGAGTGTGCTCCTCAAGGATAAAGGTGTCTTTGCCTTAAGCTAGCTTGAAGCCCTCACTGCATTCAGGATTCTTATTTATTCATTTACTTAGGGGAAAAAAAAACAAACAGAAAGAAAGAAAAAGCGTTTATTATTTTAGAGATTCTTGTATTAACTCCCTACCTTATACTCTAAACTCCCTCGCTACCCTCGGGAGATCACTTTCGAATCCTTCATTAATAGGATTTAATATGACGCCTGTGACATAAGATAATACGTTGTCCCCTCGGTGCTAAATCTACTATAATCTCCACCACATAATATGAAATCAAAGTTCCTAGGAAGAATTTCAATAAGAATTCGTTGAAAATGATTTGGTTTCGAAATTAAGCTAAGAGAAGTCAAAAAGATTTTAACTGCAATCTTATTAGGCAAAAGTAAGATAGCTAGGAACTACATCGATGCACCCCCATTATAATTTCCATAAAATAACTATTTAAAATCCCTAAAACTTTTAGATTTACCGTTTAAATTCATTGAAAGTCAAAATCCTCCACCAAAATTCAACAGGTCAGAATTGCCTTTATAACATTTTCAGCTCACCCCGAAACTGGCAATACCGTAATTGTGGCAATAATGGTCGTTTCCCCTGCATCGCTGTAAGGCTGTAAAGCATATTTATGGCAGTACAAAACAGTAGATATTAATAATGCTAACTTGTTTTGGCACAATGAAAATGCATTTTTGTTTTCATGTTCACGGTACCTAGTGTGTTGTTTGGGTGTGTCTGGCTTTTGAAACAAAATGGATGACTTTTGGATGAATTGGCTTAGTAACGATAAAAAAACGCGCCATTTACTACTACTCATACTTACTACTTCATACTTCATGGTGTGTATATTAGTTTATTTAGTTTTTGGGTAAACCCGATGAATTCGACTTCGCGACGCTCTTACCATAAAACTATATAGTATTCAACAAAATTTAAGTTATTTCATAACAATTTTCATTGAAAAACGAGTCTGTCCGGAAATCATTTTTTCTTGAGCTGCAACGATACGAGTCGTTAAAGTGGAAATTTAAAAATAACAAGTCGAAATAAAATATCATCAATTCTTAAAATTCGAATAAAATTTTCCAGGTAAAACTACCAAATTACTGAACTATTCCTATTATATTTTTATAATAATAGCCTGGGTCGACAATTTCTTAGTTATCGTATGGTTACAAAGTGCGTCCAGATTGCGTGGCAGTGGCAACAGCCTCCTGAAGGTGATAGCTGACAGGCTTGTTGAGTGCACCATAGTGGGACATCTCATCAAAACAACACTGTCTGTGTTTTTGTCAGTGTGGACCTTTTGTTGCCTGATAAATAAATAAATTATTATATTAATAGGTCCGACATCAAAATTCAGAATAGCATACACAGTATAAACGTTGTCACGGACACAAAGGCAGTGTCTCTCCCGGTCGTTAACAGCGGCCAACCACATGACGCTGTTGACGCATTCATTCTCGGCCTCTCGGCTTGACTGACGTTTAGTTTAACTTGCAAGCCTGTCTCGGTATGATATCTGCATGCTCAAAGGCTTTAGTAGGTCATAAATGTGCACTTAGAACAACGTAGCCGAGAGTGCTGACCCCTGAGGGACCCCAGCATTATTATTCAATTTAACAAACAAATAGTTGTCAAAAACCACTCAAATGGACTGATCTTTCAGGAAGTCTGCAATTCAATCGTTTAGTCTAAAGGTAGACCAAAGGAAGGAAGCTTACCAATAAGACTTTCGTGCCATACCCCGTCGAAAGCCTTGGAGATGTCGAAGGAGACGGCAAGTAGCGCCCCGAACTTCTCGATGGCCTCACTCCAGAATATGAATGGTATACATTAGAAGATTCACAGTGGATGGATATTTAGAGATAATTAGAATTCATCGTCACCAACTCAATATCGACTTTATTTTTAATGTACCTAATTTAGGTGACATTTGTTTAAAAAAAAAACTTATGAAAAAAGTATGGTTTTCAACAATGTGTATAACATACACTGTTTATTCAAAAATTATCTTTAATTCTGAATGTAAGTATAGTGTGAGAATTTTTTACACCTAAAAATCTTAATTAAAAGGAGGCGTCAAGCTCTTCCCGCCATCTTCGCCTGGGTCTGCCACGATCCTTGACTTTCTGGGACCCACGTTGTGGTTGCTTTAGTCCAAGAATTGTTCGACATGCGGCAGACGTGTCCGGCCCTTGGCTGCTTTTTGGGTGAAGTCGGCGATTTGTGTTTTGGAGCCCAGCACTGTGATAAGCCTTTAATAATAAAAAAATAAGGTTGAGGAATAAATCTTGAAGCCTGTGTTTTGGTTAAGCTTACACTTTCGACCCAAATGTTCGAGGTAAATGGTCTAAGACCATTAATCGAGCTGGTTAACGCTAACACGATGTTGCCAACCACAACAGCATATATTAGGTTGGAGTGTTGCCAGCATACCCTTGTTCCGTGGTAGGTTCCGTGCGAAATTAATGTCCGGAGAATCTGATGTAGTGGCAGCATTAAAGGTGTTTTTGGAAGTATTTAATTCCTAATCCTCGTTTCTGACTAAATAAAAGCTCGTGCAAAACTTAATATCGGAGTAAGGACTGGTGCTTTTTGTAATTGAAGTATGTCGTAGTAAATAATCATACCATAGTTTTTTTTTTGTTCTGATAATAGTACTCGGCGACAAAAAGATTACATTTACATTTTTACACCTTCAGAAGGACTTCTCTTTCATCGTGTGAACTACCATTGCTGAACATATTCCACTTAATGACTATTTAGAAATTCTACTCACAGTGGTATAGAGCTACTTTCCAATCTATTTTCACAATAGAAGTGTCAATTTGAAAGTCATTGCAAATAGCTATACCTACTCTAGATCAGTGGTTCCTAAACTTTTCACTGATTTTACCCCGACCTTAAAATGTTGTGAATACTTACAAAAAAATACAAGCAGATACAAATATCGTTGTTAATCACAAATTGCCCACCAGTCTTACAATTTTAAAGCCTTTTCATAATATATCTGAACAGTGAATTTAGTTAAAAAGTGTGATGTTTGGTTTTGTTTTGCATTCGCAAGTTTTTAACCGAAAAGGAGGAGGTTCTCAATTCGGTGGGTATTATTTTTTTCTTTTAAATTATGTACACCGATTACTCCGCAGCTTCTGATTCGTTCCGATTTTTAGTTTGGTGCGGTATGCTTGCCATTTGGTCGCGTAAAAATTTGATTGAGTTTGGTTCAGTAGTTTTTATTTTATGAGCATTTTTGCTTATTTCAATTTCAGCGTAGACGAAGACTTCGTCCAAGTATCACCACTTAAAAGTGAAAAATAAACAACTTTTTACAAAAAAGAAGTCAGATCAGAAGTCGGTGGTAAAAAACAAAGAAACAAAACCAAAAACACAGACTTCCGAAATTAAGGTTATTTAATATTTTGTAGTGTTTTGTTTGGAAATCGGTTACTTTTTTTGTAAAAAGTTTTTATATGGTACGGTTAGCTTAAAGCGCATCTTAAGTCATGTTCCATATTTAAACGGTTTCTGGCCTTTTTTTTAATGTAACCAAAGTTGAAAAATCTAGGTTTTTTATCATCCCCACAGAATAACTAATTTACCCCCGCGGGGTAATTACCCACAGGTTCGAAACCACTGCCCTAGGCAAATAGGTACGTAGCGTGCACCGTGCAAATGACAGCCTTGAGTGTGAAGCTATATTCTCCTATATGTAGGTGTATATGCAATTTCCGTCGTATGACGCTCTGCTAAGAATAGACTAGGTGGGTAAGTACCTGATTTCTGGTGGGTTAAGCTATCTTGAGAATGTGCTCTCTTGCGTCAAGCTATTTGATCTTTCTTCAATTTTAGTGTGGAAATCGGCTTGCTGTTTGTCCCGTACAGTTTAACACGGATATCTGCCAAAAACCCGAGTAAAACTTTGGTTAGGCACTTAACTCTTCAATTTATGATTACTTTTGCAGTCAATATAATCATGATTTGAACCGAAAGACGTCCATCGCTGGTCATCGGTCTTTCTCAATTGTCTCCACTTCGACCATTCCTACAATGTATTTTCCACCACTATAGTTATCTAATTTGTGAAGTATTATAGATTTCTTAAAAATCAAAGAAAGTAGCATTGTATTTGATATTTGATTATATCCTACCGGGATGGAAGAATCAGACTAAAAAGTACCAGCTGTACTCCTGCAGTACGATAAGGAGATTAAAATAAAATAAAATTCGGCTATTATAAACCCATAGAAATCAGTCAATACCTACAACATTTTCTCCTTTCTCAATTTACACATGTCATGAAAAAAAAAACATTATTTATTGATTATATAAAGAGGCCCTTATTTGTGATATTATTTTCTCTGCTATAAAGGTATAACAAGCAAACGAGCAACAATACTCAGTGTACCAGCACGTGATGTAGTGTATCAAGCGCAAGTCGAACAACAATAAATAGTTACATTCACATCCAGTCTAACCCCTGCTCAGTCCTGCCCCCACCCCTATTATGGCGTGTCAATTACATCGAGATTTACTTTTGAGAGAGAGTCAGAGCTAGACACGACGAATAGCACCATCCCTCATTCACAAAGCAAACATGATGGTAATGACACGTCATAATAGGGAGGCAGCTAATCACTATTTCAATCAAGGACACAAATAACCCTTCACTGCAGGGTTTTCAAAGGACAAAACTTAACTATTAAGCAACAAAGTCCACGCGGATATGTCATTAAATGTGTCGCTGGCAGCTTTAATGAAACACGTTAGGGCATCCCTGCGTGTAAATATTAACAGAATTGTGTACGTCAAACCATGTAGTCGGCAGGGCTGACAGTAATCAGAAGTTGTTGATGAGTTACTAACAATAGATTTTTGCTCAGGCCTAACTTTTTCCAAAAAGAGATATGTTTCCCGAAGGTCGTAGAGTGGCTAGCTATGGCTTTTTTTAAAGAAAGGCTATGTTTTCCGACTGATTATTTTTGACGACTTGGCGAACGAGTCTATGTATTATTCAAAACAATAAAACAATCATTATTGACGAATATTAGCAAAACCTAAGAAAAGTCATTCGCACCAGTCTCAGTCGCAAAATGTCAAAAACATCTGCGGGTCTAAAAAGAGGCCACTTTAGCAGAGTCAGAAAGCACATCACGCTACCCGTCACTGTCAAATTTTCCCAATCAACCTTGAACCTAATGCGTTAGCGATAAAGATAAAAATGAAATTTTACAGATTGTTGCGTGATTAATGTTATGATTCAAATATGATACTCCTAAAGTGGCCTTTTTAGCCCCCCTGTAGCTTCCTTATATATTGACATTGCCGCAAACATAATGTTGCGACGCGCATGTTGAACATCTTTTTAAAAAAATACGAGAATTTTCCTTCGTAGATAACACAAAAAAATTAGCTGTCTGTAAAATCGGTTTATGGACGCTAATTTAACGTGATAACGGATAATAAAAAAACATTGATTTCTTAACAAACAAGCCGAACGCTTAGGCCGATCGTGCCTCTCTATCGCTTGTTCCGCGCTCTCGCTTGCACGCTCGACTCAGGCGAAACGTGACACTTTTTCGTGCGTGCAGCCGGTGTCCAACGATTTATAAGACGTTATCACGTTAAAAACGGGCAACCCAAATATATAGTTATCTAGCATAGTTTTAGAAAAATATTGCATAGCTTTAGAAAAATAAACAGATTTGACCTCACACCCCTAGCCCAGAGTTGCTTCCGTGATACACCTTAACTTTGCAAATTAATGTGAACGAGTTCCGTCGCAGATAAACTAGTCTGTTGCTTGTTTGTTTTGGCCGGCTGCAGGCGAAACCTGAAGGTTAACTAGTAATTTAAAGCTTGATTTGCGTGGCGATATTATAAATCTGTTTTAAAGCAATATTTCTAACTTTACCCTGATTTTTTTCGATTAAACAAAGCGTTGCGAGAGTCGGGGTTTTTTGAAACAAGGTTGTTATTTTTTTATCTTTACATGTTTGGAAATCCAATCCTTTGGCGACTTTTCAGAGCCTGATGTTTATTATATAAATGTAATTTGTTATCTGACTGATCATAAACTTCAACTGAATCTAGCTAGACTTGCAACACAAAGTCAATAATTAAAAACTAGGAAACTGACTTATTTTATCAGACGTAGCTTTTCAGAAAACCTGATCAAGACAAATAGATAAAAAAAAATCCTATCCATTCTCAGGTAGACTATACGTCTTGCTTACAAAAACAGCAAAAACGACATTTGAAAACAGATTACACCTAAGTTAGTTTGAAACCAAGTAAATTGAACCGTTTGAACATCAACGCTTTGGTTTCGTCTGCCTTCTTGTTACAGTTCTGCACTCACAGAGGCGGTAAAGCATTGTTAACTAGACGTAGCGTTACACAGCAGCGCATGCTAATATGGCCGCGTGCGTTCATTTGTGGGTAATTCCGCTCGTGTACACCGGACCGCAGTTTTCGATCAGCCAGCCACAGCGTTTGTGTTAGCTTCTGCTTTATTTCACTAGCTTTTTGGTTGGGGCGGACTTAGGACTCTAAATTTATGAAAAAGTTGAGTACACATATCTAATTTTTGGTCTTGGTTGGTCTTTTAAACAACAAGTAAGGATCGCAAACTTTGATTAATTAACATTTGAAACTATTGTTGGACAGATTGAAGAAGGTAAGACTACCTAAGCTTTGTATAGATTCAATATATTTCTGTTCTAAAAGAAAATAACCTTTATTTTGTAACTATTTACCCTTCAAAAGTGCCTGTTAATGTTTTGATTTATTAAAAACGGTTTTGATTTGATTTGACAATGTATGGACAAAACAACAGAAGTGGACATCCACTTCTGCGAGAAAGGTCTCGCAAAACCAGAGGGCCTTAACTACTTTTTGTTTTTATTTAGCACTAGCTGACCCGCGCAACTTCGTCTGCGTCATAAAATGTAATTATTTACGACATCACATTTGAAACCTCAAAAATAACAGTATTTCTGGATGTTATTATAGGTACATATAAACCTTCTTCTTCAATCACTCTATCTATTAAAAAAAACTGCATCAAAATTCGTTGCGTAGTTTTAAAGATACAAGCATACATAGGGATATAGGGACAGAGAAAGCGATTTTGTTTTATACTATGTAGTGATGACGGCACGCCTTAGTACACTTTTTACCTAAAAGTAACAGTCGTTACGGATTGTTAAAAGCCAAAATATCTGACACCAGTCTTACCAAGAAGTAGCGTGTTACACACGTAATAGGTTTCGGAAGTCTGGTAGGCAGCTGATTCACGTAAAATACTGGTATTCTGAATCTGGTGAATGACTGGAACCAGACCCCAATATAATTGGGAAAAGGGCTAGGCAAGTGAAAACTGACTGACGGATCAAATAGTATTCTGAAATTTTCATCTATTTATTAAAAATTCATGCAACAAAAACGTACAAAGGTGCTTTATGCTTAAAGCATTCTTTACTAGTCAACCAGGCACCAACTAGTTATCTAGGAACATCCCTTATTAAGAAAAAGTCTAGTACCAAATACGCGCCTGACGATATCCATAAAGTTTGCCTGGTAATATAACAGTTCAGCTAAAATCTATTAAATATTTATCAGTCTGTATATTGTAAACCATTTTGATTGGCTCTCATGGCTCTGTGGTTAATGTTACACTAATGTACCATGTTTGTATCGTTTAGTATTTAATACATTATGTACATCGCTTTTGATTTTAGCGCATGCCACTAATTAATTAAAAGCTGTATGGTTTTGGAGGGATTGTAGTGAAATGGCTGGGGATTGATGCAATGTGGCTGATGCTGTATTTATGGTGCTTCCGTGTGGGATAGTACCTATCTAGATTATCATAACAGCTGTCATATAAATGTGTAGACAAGACAAGGTTAGGTTTAGTTCAAAATCTCATTTTAAGCATCATCCACGGCATTTTTGTGTAGCTTGCTGTTATTCTTGTTGCAAGGAAAACTATCCACTCTCAATTTTTTTTTAAATAACTATACCTAACCCAGATGCAAATGAATTACCTAACTTCATATGGAACTGACACGAATGCAAAAGAAAACAAAATGACAAAGCGAGAATCGTGAAAGTTGAAACACGACAATTGCTCAGAACGAAATATTTCAAATTTTAGTTCACCCCGTAAACAAAAATAGCGTACCTGATGATCCGTCCCTGAAACGAAACACGAACAAATAAAAAAATCTTTCAAACGTTTTCTTAACAATATCCAAGTTTTATAGCAAACAGCTTGTCGACGAGTGAATGATCATTGCTATTACAAATTGGACAGGCGCTCCGAAGTGGGGTGAATTTGCGACAATACAAGTTGAATTGTGTCAAGTTTCCGACAGTTTTCTATGTTCAGTGATTCAGAAAAAATAAAAGAAACTAGCTTTATCCTTGTGTTTTAGAAATGACGTGCTTGAGCGGAGTAAATACTGTTTATCTGTCTCTTTTATTACCTAACTAAACTTAGCTTACAAATATGTTAGGTGAGCAAACAGAATGGTTGTAAATATGGATGTAATATCTAGATTTTATAGTTCATAATATTTTCACAGGAAATGGGGTATGAGTACAAGAGACGGCCAGGTATAATTCATTTTATGCTACCTGGAATTAACTGCGATTGCAATGCAATACTTCTCGGAAAAACTTGTTGCAGTGATATTTGTTCTAGGAACTTTTTCTAATTTATTTTTGACGCAGTATTTTTATTGTTGCCTTATCGGACAATTTCTATAAAACATAGTCTAACTAACCCGACTTTGTTTTATAGAAATTGTGGTTGTGTAACTAAAAACATAAATCCTCTTAAGTCAAGAACGGCTGAACCGATTTTGAAGATCTTTACTTGGTTGGATTTTTCTTTGCCCGAATAGCAGAACAACTGTTAACACATTAAAAATTAAAAAGTATACAATGTTAATTTTCTCGTACATGAATTCGAATAAAACGCCATTTTTATAACGTCAAAAACAAAACACACGTGAGTATTCAATACATCCACGCGTTCCCGAGGCAAAGGGTCTTGATAGACAGACGGATGGACGGACAACAAAGTGATCCTATAAGGGTTCCCTTTTTTCCTTTTGAGGTACGGAACCCTAAAAAACACTGCGACACAAACCGGCGTTAACCACACTTGCTAAGTATCGAGAACAAACAGCGGTTCAGTTTGACACAACTCAACAAAATGTCGGGTAAAACCGTTTTTATTTCACAAATCCTCTCTTGTCCCATTGTAAAATTGTGTTCACAATTACTTTCTCCATTGAAAGATTGCCTAGGTCACCCTGAAGACAGTCAAAATCACTAATACCTGATAAATCAATGCTCTAGAAAACATAAAACAATTTACAGCCCACAAGCAAATTATTCTGGCACAACAAAATCTTGTCGGTGTAAAAGAAAATAGTAGTGTTTACCACGATAAACGTTTAACAGGCGTTTGGAGCGCAGAACAAGCGGTAAACAAAGGAATTTTAACTTCCTAGGCTAACAGAATAGCTAAGGTTTTTCACTATGTCTAAAGTTGTACTGGGTATGCAGCTATGCAACGATGGTGGGGCCATGAGAATAGATTGTGGTTTTACATCGGGACCTTAATGTCTATCGACAAGCTGAAGTGCCGCTTTATACATTTGGCGTTTTTGTTCGTTTTTTAGGGTTCCGAAAAAAAAAAACGGAACCCTTATAGGATCACTAGGGTAAAAAACTGGCCAAGTGCGAGTCGGACTCGCGTGCAAAGGGTTCCGAACGAATTTAATTTTTTTAACATGTTATTTTAACACTAGAGACTTCTAATAGGTTTTCCTGTAATCTTTAGGTAAAGATCTATTATCTCCATTTTTTTCAAAATTTTTGGCTCAGTAGTATCGGAGATAAGGGGAGGGGAATGGTCATTTTTCGTCTAATTTCTTGAATAACTTCAAAACCATTTATTTTAAAATTATGAAAAAAATATAATTAAAACCCTTACAGTAAGTCCTTTGATTTGATATGTCACACGATATTGTTAAAAAAACTTTATTTTTTAATTTTCTAGTTTGACCCCTAAAAGTGACACCCATACTAAAAATTTAATAAATTATGTAATGCGTCCGTGTTCGGGTCATAGAAGTCCATATGTGTACCAAATTTCAACAGAATCGGTCCAGTGGATCCGGAGAAAACTGGCTGTGACAGACGGACCGTTGCCCACCAGGTAAAACAACCGTCTTGGCGGAGGATCCTCCCTTTTCAATTGAGGTTTGCGGGATTTTCCTCTCTGTTGTCTGTTTCGCATACGTCTATAAATCTATTTAGCCTTTTCCCAACTACGTTTGGTTCTGCAACCAGTCTAACCGGGTGCAGCTGAGTACGGGAGTAGCGACTGCCTAATCAGAACTCCAGAACCCAGTTACTGGATTGTAAAGGTAAGAATGGTGTCAGATTTTCTGGCTGCTGGCAATCCGTGACGACCGTTGAAGAGCTAGAGGAGTCGTCAGTACGTGATGACTACCCTTGACTATTTTTCTTTCTTATCTTTTTTTTCTGTGGTAAGTTTTATCCGTGCGTCTATTTATTTTCCGAGATAAAATCCCTTGATTTTGTTAAATAACTAGCTTCTGGACGGCAGATGTGTCTTAGTCACTAATTTTTATACTAATGATTGGTACTATTAAACGGTGAATTACAAGTTACAGGACCTTAGTTCAAACCCAAGCAGGTTATTCAATTTGTGAAAATTATTCCAAAACTGTAAATTTTAACATTAACAAATTAAAACTCGGCTCACAAGTTTTTAAAACGTGGTCTTACGACATGAGTGTCGAATAAATATAGTGTCGCATTGCTTCAGACTGCATTCCCGCGTATTTCATGGCTCCATCCTAAATACAATAGTTCGTGATCTGTATAAGGCCGGTGAGCGGTTTCCCAAGGACTTCTTAACCGCAACCAGCTATTATTCGCTATTTGCCAATTAAGGCAATTTTAGTGCATTATATATTTTGCGGGAGCTTGCTGAATCACCTAATGTTCTGATTATTGATAAATATTTTAACCTCTAGGATCGCCAAACTGTAGTAGCAGTCGGAAGGGGCACATTGCTCACAGAACAAATGGTCGATGGCGCCGAAAAGTTCTGGAGTGGCGACCGCGTACCGGAAGATGCAGAGTTGGAAGGCCACACACAAGGTGGGCCGGTGACCTGGTGAGGGTCGTGGGTAGCCAATGGATGCGAGACGAACAGGACAGTTGTTGTGATAACACTTGGGGGGAGGCCAAAGATTAGGTGATTTGGTGTTTTTTTTTCTTATTATGTGATACCGATACATAAATTCTGGCGAACCAAATTACGTATCATATCATGTAGATTACTAACTATTTTTTTCAGATGTAATTTCTCAGTGAATGCCGACGAAAAGTTGCTTCATCTGCACGCTGTTTTTAAGCATTTCTCGAGAGAGCAGCCTTAATACACAATTACACACAGACAACTCGCAATGACAAGTCACAGCTTACTACAGCGTAATAATACAGATATGAGATGCTAGTCTCCTTTTAATTTTTCGTATGCTGACCGTGTCGATAGAGCATGACTCACATTTGTAAACACGTGTTAAAATAATAATATGCCATCACCACAAACATCATAGTCTCTCGTTATACTGTCAACAACCTTTATTATGCAGATGTTTTCATTTCATTATAAACTTCAACCTTTCAATTGTGAACTAAGAACTAGGCACAGAATTGATTAAATATTTCATCACTATTCTCTCTTGCTTTTTTTGTCCAATTTGTTCACAGGTTTTTTTTATTTGAGATGGGTTTGCTCTTGACTCTAGTCTAGGTCAGAGATGATAGAGACAAAGTCTACGATGGAGCGAGCTTACCCAGAAGGAGCTTGTTCACAGTAAGTGCATCGATCCTATTCTTCCATAGACAATATCTCTATTATTCAGTCACATCTATGCTCCGCTCTATTGCCCTTTAGGGAACCAGCAGTGCGATTCTGTTAACATCTCACCGTAAAAGTTTAATAAAAATGGATTAAATATTTCATCTCTATAATCACTTGCTTTTTTTTCAAATTTGTTCGGAGTTAGCGTGGCGGTCCTATTCTTATTGCGGAATTCGTTCGAAAGAGTCACCGCTGCCCCGGAACGCAAAGGGCATTAGGAGGAACACGGATGGGTTTTAGTCAGTAAGAGTCTGACACTCCCTTCCACGCCGCCCAGAGCAGGAGGAGTAATTTGATGATTTCCCATTCTTAAAAAAAAGCGGTTCTTTTCTTCTACAGATCATCATTCAGTTATTTCTACGCTACGTTTTACCGCTTTTTGACAAACCTGCAGTGCGATTCTGCCAGCCGATTCTGTGAAAACTTAGGTGTAATGAAGTAAGCTTTCAGTTCACACAAACAAGAAGGAATGACCGCCACCCAGCCTCCGTCAGCCCTTGAGGGGCAAAATCTTTTTTAACCGTAGGAATCCGTAAGTCCCTATTGGGCCAAGTGAAAACAAACGCAGGACGCCTACAAATAACGTTTAAATCGCGCTAGCGTCGGCATGTGCCGAAAGGGACTTACGAATTCTGAGAGTTGGGGCGATTTTGTCCCGAAAGGGACTTACAGGTCCTGAGTGGTTAACTTCACGCTCACTCCACCTAAGTTTTCACAATAAGATGTCGAAAGACAAGACTGGCTGGATTGGTCGAAAAAGGCAATACATGGAAAGTATGAAAAACCTTCAACTCTTTTCAGTGTACTACTGGGCTAAGACTAGCAGTGGTACAATATAGATTAATAACAAAAAAAAAATGAATATGTGACAGACAGCCAAAAGCTGACACGCGGTTTTAATATAAAAGTTAGGAATAAATTTTGATTCTTGTTTTTAGGGTTCCGTACCTCAAAAGGAAAAAGTAGTACCCTTATAGGATCACTTTGTTGTCCATCCGTCTGCCCGTTTATTCTCCGTCCGACCCTTTATCTTGGGAACGCGTGGAGGTATCGAGATGAAATTAAAATCATATACTCAGATCTACAGTCCTTTGAAGCTATGAAAAAAAATGAAACTTCTAAGTTAACGTGAAAAAAAGATACGGCCAATTATGCCGCAAAAAAAACGTATATTTCAACACTATCAAAGGAATCAAAACTTGTAGGGTATTTTACGCATTGTCACTTTTAAGTGTACCCTGACAAAAACTGTCCGTCACCAAACTGACGTCACATTCAAAGAAAGATTTAAAGAAAAAAGTTTTCTAATCACAATTAGATATTTTGTAAGAATAAAAAAATTAAAAATATTTCTATCTGATTCGTTTGAAACAGTTGAAGGATGTAAAACGCCTATACTTAACAAGGAAAAACGTCACTAAGCTGACCAAAAGTGGACTCAGCTGCCCAGACGAACATAAACACCCTTTTACTGGAGACACTGTTTTATAACTAACGTTTTTAAATGCCGGCCGTGATCTTCTTCACAAATGTTATCATTTTAGGAAATATTAGTTTATTTAGTAATTATCTTGAACAACTGGAACCGTCACTAAACTGACATGTCCTTAGACATGTCCGACCGGTTCAAGTTTTGAAAATTTATTTGAAATTGTATTTTTAGCCTGTTTTGTTAGTTTCTTGTATAAATTTAATTTATGTGACGACAAAAACAGCACACTATGGTTGCACCAAAAACTTTTTAGTAATTTTGGCCAATTCAATGTCGATAAGGGGTGGGACATGCCAAAAACAGTTACTCTGAATATTTAAAGTACTCATAAATTAATCATTTGAACGTTTTTTTACCAGGATTGCAGGTGAATTCGTTTATTTAATATATATTTTACCTTTTTATTAAAAAAAAATTGACAATATGGAAATTATTTATCTCGCTATAAAATTTTGAATATGTGGACCAGGCTCAAAATGATGGGTACACCTAAAACTAAAAATGCCCATTTACCGTTGGCCTAGAACTATGAAATTAGGCAAGTAATCTGAAAATTATACATTTGTAATTAAATATAAAAAATATAGTCTTTAATTACTAAATAAAGACTATATTTTTATGATTTAATTTTTATGATTCCGTACTTTGTAGGTACTTTAAATTTTAAAGTACCTACAAAGTACGGAATCCTCTGTGGGTGGGTTCGACTCGCACTTGTCCGGTTTTTTACTTAAGGTATTCGATGGTGGAGACGCTCATCAGCCTTACAGCACTTGTGTTATGCACCTTAAGATAGGTAACTATCCGACAATAAATTGAGCATAATTTCTTAGAATGTCCATCAAGTGGTTTAGTCTAGTTTGGAGGACCGATGACGTTATTTGCATTAAATCAATGCGTCATTAAAATCATTCAACATTTGCCACATACCACTTGCCCTCGTAAGAAGGTTCTTTAGAAAAGCAGTGGTGGTCGTAGTAAAGTTTAAGATAAGATAAGTATCCCTACCCTACCCCCCTACCTACCCCTACCCTTCTATCTTCTATTTTTCTTTAAGTAGACATGCACTGTTGAACGAGGGCAGCTGCTTCAATTATTATTCATTTTTAACTATGATGGTGTGGCTGTTAGAATCCTTTTTTAACAAAACTCTTCCATTTGACGAACAGCAGTAGTTGTAGTGTTACAACATGTTTCTTGCACGGTAGTATTTTATTATACCTTGTTTTAAACAGAAATACTCTGTGAAATTTTCAACTGCCTACCTGTTACGGTTCATGAGATACAGCCCGCTGACAGACAGACAGATGGACGGACGGACAGCGGAGGCCTAGTAATAGAGTTTCGTTGGTTACCTTTTGGGTACGGAACTCGAATAATGATGATAAAAAAATTGACTTTTGACAACGGCTGAATAGATATGAATAAAAATTTGGTACACATGTAAAATATATCTTACCAGGGTTGCGGAATTGGTTCGAAAGAGTCACCGCGACCCTGGAACGCAAAGGGCATCAGGAGGAACACGGATTGGTTCTAGTCAGTAAGAGTCTTACACTCCCTTCCGCTTCGCTGCCGATGATTTGCCATCCTTTTATTCCAGGTATATTAAACCGCTGGCAAAAGCCAGTCTAATATATTTTCGGATACAATATCGTAAGCCATCAATTATTGCTAGCTTACCCCTTATTTGACTTGAATAGAAGGTAAAAGATTTCCACGACTTTCTTTGAACAAGGTAACATTACCAAAACGTAATCTTATTACTTCAAAGAAGACCCAAGAATACAAACAAAGTAACGAATAGTAGGTATTAGATTTCCAAACCTCAGTGAAAGAACGTGTCAAATGGAATTGGAGAAATTGAGTATATTAACACATTCATTCAGAAACCAATTCTGAATGCCTATTCAAATTTATTCTTTAGTCAACTCAATGATTGACAAATGGTGATTTTGATCAAGTTAAGGTAATTAATACGTATAATATAAGGTATGGTTCGCCGTATGGTGTCGGCCGGTGCCGTATGGTGCCGTAAAAGAATAATACCATCACATCACTTCCCGTGGGTGTCGTAAGAGGCGACTAAGGGACTTGCCAGAGAATGGGCAGCAGCGTTCTCTGTAAAACTCAACACCCTATCCTGTGATCGCCAACCCGCCTGCCAAGCGTGGCGATTATGGCAAACCCTTTGGGGGAGGCCTATGTCCAGCAGTGGACGTCTTTCGGCTGTTATGATGATGATGATGATGAAATAAGGTACGCATATACTTATGTGCGTTAATGTGGATGGTCATAAGAGTAGTTGAAGTCTAAAGAAAAATGGATAAATTGTGTTAAAGATGCTCTAAAATGACCTATTACCACTTTAACATAGACAAAGCATTGCATGAGTTAGCCACATAAATTGGGATACTTTTGAACAGGATAATGACGCTAACGTAACAGTGTCCTGATTTGATGATGAATTGAATATCACTATGCTTGCATAGCTCTTAAAAATAATCACCGATAGAGTGGTTTAAATTTCTTTAATAAACTTTTAATTACTCTTTCAGTTTCTCAAAACTCATCTTCGAAAAAATCGGTTCGTTCACGTCCAAGAATCAGGACTTGCCGCTTATATGCAACTAGCGGCTTCACCGGCTTGAATATTGGACATTGTCGGGATAAAAAGCCTATCTGCTACTCCAGAATCTATATACTAATACTAGTTGACCCGCGCAACTTCGTCTGTTCCGCTCCTATTGGTCTTAGCGTGACGATATATAGCCTATAGCCTTCCTCAATAAATGGGTTATCTAACACTGAAATAATTTTTCAAATTGGACCAGGCGTTCCTGAGATTACCGCGTTCAAGCAAACAAACTCTTTAGCTTTGTACATTAGTAAGTATATATAGATACTACTATATAATAAATGCTCTTAATAGTTGGTTCTATCTATAATTACATGGGACTTAAAATATCAGGGTGAAACAACAAGCACTTCTGCTTACGCCTTCCGAGATCACAAGCATGATGTTATGTAACGTGTGTGATTGATTACCAGTAGGTATAGAGTACGCAGTATTAAGATTTCTACTTAATCAAAATTTAATTTGCCAGGTGTGTTGGTTTATCAATTCGTATTATGATTTTTTTCAACTTCAGTTCAATTTATGAATGAAAAATGAAAATTATTATCAAAACATGAGAACATCTGTACATTTATGAATCATCGATGTTCTATACGAAATCAATTCGTTGTCACTGACTGCCATCGTATTGAATGCTCCTTTGATCTGTAATCTCTAAGATGAAAAGCCTGTAACAGCTGTATCAGAGAAACCTGAAATCAGTACCAAGAATCTATACAAATGGACCTTGCCATATGTGACAGTGAGTACATTGAGCGTACCGGCTGTGCGAGGAGTGCCGTGTTTATAAAACAGGCACTTATCGGGATGTAAGTATAATAGGGAACACTACAGTCGTAGACACTGATGACTAAGGCAACCACTGAAGTCCGCAACGACACGTTGCTAAGCGGGAAAATGGTTCTCAAACACAGTGTGTTAGACAGAGACAGGCATAGTTTTCCGACTGCGCCCAAAGAGGCACAGTGCGAGCTAGTTTGTTTTTTCTCTGGCTACGTTCTGTTCGTGTTCAGTATTGGCCGCGCCGCCGATGTATGCAGTGGTGCGACGCGCGCTCATCATACTAAAAACTCGTTGCAATACTAAAATATCAACATTCTACCTGTGTTTTATGTTCCAAACAATCAATTTATTCACCAAAACATTAAAAAACACGTTTAATTTACGTCAGAAAGTTTTGTTTTTTGGTTTTTAACGTTTTTCTGGTTTTTATTTTGGCCGGGAAAACGCCGGGTGTCCGAATTTCTGTGTGTATGTTAACGTGTACTTCATTCTTGAGTGACAGTTGAACTCTGAGAGGAGATCTTGTTGTTTTCGTGTGTTTTATTGTTTATTTTGTTGTTGTTTTGTTGTTGTCTTCTGTTTTACTTGCCTGCCGGCGACTGAGTACGGCACGTGTGTTATCGATCTCCGCTTGTCGTCATCAGGTAAGTTAAATGTTCAGCAGCGTTCAATCATATTTTTATAGGTAATACGTATTTGATGGACTCGGTTTATATAACATTTAGGTTAAGTATTACGCACTGCTACTAAATATCGCTCTACAATACGCTATATGTAATATTTCACGGTTTATCCTCGTCTCTATATTTGTTTTCCTATAGCTCATTTAGTTGTTATGACATATTTGCGTTGTATGGTTTATTTGTTTAGAGCGGTTCTACCATTCGAATTTCAAATCGTTGTTTTTACGGCCCCATAGACACAACCATTAATTCATTCTTCTATTCTAAAAGTAGATCATCATAAAGTCATACAGCCTTAATCATAAACATATTTTGAACCATATACTTAAAAACATAATTAATACTATCGGATTTTGAATTCTAATTTGAGTAGCAGACACCCAAACCTTGATTGATAGAGAATATAGACATTCTCTTCCAATCAACTTATCGGTCCTTAATTCAAATATTTTAATAATTTGAATTTAAAATCTTCTATAAGTAAGCAGTATATGGTTCAATTTATTTTTATGAATACACCTGATAAGTTTAGTATAGATACCGGCAAGGATAAAAAACAATGCTTACTCGAAAAACGTACGATTTTTACCCAGAAGTGTATTAAGAGACTGTGTCTATGGTCAATATGGTCAGACAGTTCTTCAAGGAGTATGGATACAAAACGTTGGGCACTGGTTTACTTACATCTATACTCCATATTTAATATATAAAGCTGAAGAGTTTGTTTGTTTGTTTGCTTGAACGCGCTAATCTCAGGAACTACTGGTCCGATTTGAAAAATTCTTTCAGTATTAGATAGCCCATTTATTGAGGAAGGTTATATATTATCACGCTTAGACCAATAGGAGCGGAGCAGATGAAGTTACGCGGGTCAACTTGTTATACATATAATTATATCGAGCAACATCCAAATGCACCAATAAAAATATAATATGCAAAGTAATGCATGTTCAACTACTAGGTATGCAGTGGAAGACTTATAAAGAAAACGCTACTGAAAAAAAATCTGATATCATCTTCATCAAATCTTATATGAATAACGAGACTAATAATAATGGTTATTCAAAACAAATTAAGAATGTGATTATTCTCTGATGGTGTCTCATGATAGCCACAACCTGTGAAGAGTGAAAAGGCTACTTCTAGGCAAGCGTGCTAAATTATCGACCACATCATCGCTTACCATCAGGTGCAAGGTGTCAAACGCGAACATTTTGACGTGTAGTGCAATAATGTTTTTAGGATGTTGTTGATACTGCCCCGTTTCTGTAGTGCATCGGAGATGTTTGCTCAGAACCGAACTGATGGCTTTCAGGCAGTAATTCGAAAAACAGGTCGCATCACTGATGCGTAGAACGCGTGGCAGTGACAATAGCATCCTGAAAACAGTTGTGGAGAGTCCTTACTCACCTTTTCCGAGGCACTATGTAGGGAGAATGGTCAGGTAGCTTATTCCTTCCTCACTCTATCGTTCTCTGCACATCCTGCCTTAGACACCTACTTTGTGGTTTGTTTTTTGTCCTTGTTTTTTTACTACTAACACTAGTCATAAGATATATATATTTTACTAACAAAATGGGCTAAATTGTTGTCCGAAATTGATAAATTTAATTAATTAAAGGAAAATATAAGGACATTTTTATAAGTTTTTATATGAAGGACACAGAGAAGCTTGTGGCTAAATAATAGTAGCCGCACGGGCCGGTCTCCAAGGTTAAACAACGCTTGCCGAGTTTGGTCTGTGGATGGGTGACCATCTTAACATACCGAGATTCGTCCGTGCATCGGAAAGCACGATAAGCCATTGGTCCCGGCTATAATTTGTAGGTCTTTGGCAGTCGTTACGAATAGTCAGAAGCCAGTAATCTGACGCCAGTCTTGCCAACGGGTACCGTGTTACCCAGTTAATGAGTTGTGGAGGTCTGGTAGACAGCCGCTCCACGTAAAATACTGGTATTTAGCTGAAGCCGGTTTGACTGGAAGCCGGTTTGACTGGAAGCCGGTTTGACTGGAAGCCGGTTTGACTGGAAGCCGGTTTGACTGGAAGCCGGTTTGACTGGAAGCCGATCCCAATATAGTTGTGAAAAGGCTAGGCAGATGATGATGTATATGAAGGACACCACCATCTTCAGAATATAAAATTTACAGTCACCTAATTGATGCTGGTTCAAAGTGACTGGAATTACGGAGGTTAGCGATTGTTATGTTTGTTTGCTGTGTCTATTAAACTGGTCAGCTCTTAGCAATGGCTCTTTTATTAACAGACTACTTAATCTTCATTGATGTACTCAAATAAATTTATCCAAATCAGGATAGCTGGACTTTTCAAAGAGACGTTGACAGATTTAAATCGCTGAAGACCTTGTTTCAGACTTTTTAGTATTTCTTCTAAAGATATTAAGATAAATAGTTGTAGCCGGGGCTGGAACTTGCGGCAAATCTACACTTCTACACTTATAATATTATAAAGAGAAAAGATTTGTGTGTTTGTAACCAATAAACTCAAAAACTGCTGAACTGATTTCAAAAATTCTTTCACCATTAGAATTCTACATTATCACTGAGTAACACAGGCTACATTTAGAAGCTAGAAAAACTTAGGGATCCTAATCCTACTTAAAATAGCAGCGCGGACGAAGTCGGGGGTAGGTAGGAGAGGAGCTCGTGGCTAACTAATAACAGCCGCACGGGCCGATCTCCAAGGTTAAGCAACGCAATCTTAACATATTGAAACGCTTCCGCGGTCCCGGTTGTCATTTGTAGCATTTTGGCCGTCGTTACGGATAGTCACAAGCCAGAAAATCTAACACCAGTCTTGCCAATGAGCACAGTTAATGGGTTGTGAAAGTCTGGTAGGCAGCCGCTCCACGTAAAATACTGGTATTTAGCAGCATCCAGTTTGACTGTGTGAGGAGCCGACCCCAATATAGTTGGGAAAAGGCTAGGCAGATGATGACATGCATAATGACATGGCAGATACCTTGATCATTTCTAGCCTAAAAGTTGACGTAAAAGGATTATTTATGCACAATTTAAACAGAATATGTTCGGTAGTTTCGCGTCAATCGAAAACATCCATTCTGTGATTTTACAGCCAGTGCCTGCCGGGGTTGCGGAGACTGTTTGAAAGAGACACCGCGGCCCTGGAACGCAAAGGGCATTGGGAGGAACACGGATGGGTTTTAGTCAGTAAGAGTCTGACACTCCCTCCTGCTTCACCCAGAGCGGGAGGAGTCATTTGATGATTTCCCATTCTTAAAAAAATAGGGTCACTATAACATACTTTTGATCCGGTAAAAAGTCACAATGGTAGGCGCCAGATAAATGTGCTATAACGGTCACCCACATATATTTATTAACTTTCTTAATTTTAAAAACAGAAATAAAGACATAAAGCTGTCCTTAATCGACTTCTATCGTAAACCTTAACGTTCTCTAGAAACGAAAAACGGTTCATAAATTTTATTGTTCAGGTATCTACGAAGAGATATTAGGGAAAGGTTAATGTACTTTTTTGCAAGTTTATCTGGTGCCTACCATACTTGAATGTTTAAGGCTTGTAAACATGCCAGTGAACTTGAGCATATAAACGGAGCTAACTACTCCTCTACGCGCCACTCCGCTACCCGCACTTTAGTTTACCTATTATTAAAAAATAACACATATTTTAAAAAAGTACGAAAAAAATTATTTTCGTTTGCGTTGCAAAGCAGTAGAAATTTTCTTTTTGACTTTTGTTAAAAAATGAAGGAGTAAAATGGTTTCATCTCAACGATTTGGAGGGGATTTGGTGATTTTTATTCTTATTATGTGATACAGATACATTAATTCTGGCTAAACTAAATTACGTATCATATCATGTAGATTATCCTATTTTTTTCAGACGTAATTTCTTAATAAATACCGACGAAAATATGCTTCATCTGCAAGCTTTTTTAAGCATTTGTTGAGAGAGCAGCCTTAACACGACTTAACTCGGTAACGTACCAGTGACTGTCGTTGATGTATCAGATTAGCACCTCCTCAAGATTAACCATATCCCAAAGTACTTAATACTCGTCATGTGAGTACAAAACAGTAGGTCAATTTCAATCTCACCACAATATAATATAACAAATATGTACTCAAGGATAATGCGTCGTTAACATGGACTTTGTTATCAACGGTCGATTACGTCAACATATGATATTTTTTTCCTATGGTTTACGCCGTTGCGCGCCATAATAATGCCTTTGTGTTTCCGTAAGCCTGGATCTACACCAGTTTGTGAGTTTGTGATGAATGAAGCCAATGGGGCTTGACTAATGAATGAAAAATGTCAATTCGCGTTATGTATAATGTCACTCGTTTGTTTTTGGAGGTGTAGATAGATATTCTAATGCGATTATTTTGAAAAGAAAAAAAAATCAGGTGACCAGGGGGGCTAAAAAGGCCACTTTAGGAGAATTAATTATTTATATTAATCACGTTACAATCTGACAAATTTCATTTTCATCTTTATCGCCAACGCATTAGGTTCAAGGTTGATTGGGAAAACTTTGACAGTGACGGGTAGTGTGATGTGCTTTCTGATTCTGCTAAAGTGGCCTTTTTAGACCCGCAGAGGACCGATTCTGCTTATTTTTAGGGTTCCGAAAAAAAAAGGAACCCTTATAGGATCACTCGGGTGTCTGTCTGTCCGTCTGTCACAGCCAGTTTTCTCCGGATCCACTGGACCGATTCTGTTGAAATTTGGTACACATGTGGAGTTCTGTAACCCAAACACGGACGCGTTACGTAAATCATTAATTTTATAGTAAGGGGGTCACTTTTGGGGGTAAAACTAGAATAAAAAAAAAGTTTTTTGAACAATATCGTGTGACATATCAAATGAAAGGGCTTACTGTGAGGGTTTTAATTATATTTTTTCATGATTTAAAAATAAATGGTTTTGAAGTTATTCAAGAAATTACACGAAAAATGACCATTGCCCCCTTATCTCCGAAACTACTGGGCCTAAAATTTTGAATAAAATGGAGATAATAGATCTTTACCTAAAGATTACAGGAAAACTTATCAGAAGTCTGTAGTGTTAAAATAACATGTTTAAAAAATTCAATTCGTTCGGAACCCTTTGCACGCGAGTCCGACTCGCACTTGGCCAGTTTTTAACCAACAATCGCATTCGCATCTCTGTCGTAATCTGTCAAAAATGCTTCAATTTACATACATTTTTTATGTCAAATTTCATTTTCATCTTTATCGCTAACGCATTAGATTTAAGGTTGATTGGGAAAATTTGACAGTGACGGGTAGCGTGATGTGCTTTCTGATTCTGCTAAAGTGGCCTTTTAATAAATTGTGGATTTTAATAAATTTTAATAAGAAATAATGATACATGTAATAGATACGAGTTCTGGTATCATAAACTGGTGCATAGAGCTTTCTACCTTATCATACCATTTATATCATACTTATTTAAATAAACATTGTGATACGTGGAACCGATTTTTCTGGGAATTGATACAATATCGATGTCGGAGCTTGCTGATATTGATAGTGTGAATGTTCTCTTTGAATATTTAATCGGAGCAAGGACGAATTGAACACTTGCAAGAAATAAACAAAGATGAATCTTAAGAGATACGTTTTAAATATTTTAATTACTTATCGATGTATCTTACTAGGAGCATAGTAAGTCTATAAAAAGATTTTTTTTTAAATCAACATCATTCATCTCGCTTCTTATCTATATACTTTGAGGGTTCCGAAAAAAAAGGAACCTTTATAGGATCACTCGGGTGTCTGTCTGTCTGTCCGTCTGTCACAGCCAGTTTTCTCCGGATCCACTGGATCGATTCTGTTGAAATTTGGTGCACATATGGACTTCTATGACCCAAACACGGACGCGTTACGTAAATGATTAAATTTTTAGTATGGGGGTCACTTTTGGAGGTCAAATTAGAAAATTAAAAAAAAAAAATTTAGACGATATCGTGAGACATATCAAATAAAGGGGCTTACTGTGAGGGTTCTAATTATATTTTTTTTTATAATTTTAAAATAAATGGTTAATTAGACGAAAAATGACCATTCCCCCCCCCCCTTATCTCCGAAACTACTGAGCCTGAAATTTTGAAAAACATGGAAATAATAGATCTTTACCTTAAGATTACAGGAAAATCTATTAGAAGTCTGTAGTGTTAAAATAACATTTAAAAAAAACTAAATTCGTTCGGAACCCTTTGTACGCGAGTCCGACTCGCACTTGTTTTTAATATATAAAGCTGAAGAATTTGTTTGCTTGAACGCGCTTATCTCAGGAACTACTGGTCCGATTTGAAAAAATCATTCAGTGTTAGTCAGCCCATTTATCGAAGAAGGCTATAGGTTACATATTATCACGCTAGGACCAATAGGAGCGGACCTTTACGTCATCATTAGTTAAGTAGATATTCTTTTAACATTCATCCCAATTTGTAAGGGCAGTAATTCTACACTAATTTTGAAAAAAAAAAAATAGTGCCTACCTTTAGTTATTTCTAGGATTCCACGAGTATTATAAAACAGTGGTAAAATCCTTACTAATATTATAAATGCGAAAGTAACTGTGTCTGTCTGTCTGCCGGTCTGTCTGTCTGTCTGTCGCGCTTTCACGCCAAAACTTCTGAACCGATTTAAATGAAATTTGGTACACAGATAGTCTAGAGCCTGAGAAAGGACATAGGTTTTTATCCCGGGAATATGTTCCCTAGGGACCACGCGGTCGTAGCCGCTGGCAGAAGCTAGTTTTAAATAAAATTTTCTAGTAATGAGGAATAAACATAAACTCAAAAATTACTTCTACGTAAAAATAAGGCTTCTTCTAAATTAACTGACACCAAAATACAATTCCTACCTAAACTTGAATAGATTGCTACACAGTGGTGTTTAAATAATTTATTTTTATACATAACAATATATAAAACAGGAAAAAGTGTAGATAAAACGTCGTGTTTGTCCGTAACCCGATAATAAGTTATGATAAAAGACCTACTAATGGTCAAATTTAGATGTACGACTAATTTTATTTGAAATATAGGTAGGTCAGGAACTCCTAAGGGCCTTTGCACTCGCGCAGATGACGCGCTTTAACCGCAATTCAGACGCAGACAGTAGGTACTGCTTTCGGTCATCTACAGCGCCGTAAGCACGCGTTCGTAAAACGTGCGTTGTTGGCGCGTTGTTGGTGACACCATATGCATATGCTCTAATCATTGTTAGGGTCGGTTTCTGAATTGGGAATTCAAACCCCGCTATAATGCCTAAGTTTAACAGGTTTTCAGGCTAGAATCCCATCGATATCGCATAATCTGATCAATTCGACCTGCTTGTAGCTTGGACTAATGGCTAAACGTGCTCACCAAGGCACAAAGGGGTTTCAGTATGTAATGTATGGTCACCCATCCACGTTCCAACCTCGACAAGTGTTGCTTAACCTATAAGATCGACCCGTGCGGCTGTTATTATTTAGCTACGAGCTCATGTAACCCGTTCCAAAATATTTTACATAGATTGCTTTGAAATTAGATTGAAAAAAAAAATTGTTTGACATCTGTACCTACTTCATGATCTAGCGCAGTACTAGTGTGTCTGCGGCGGTGACATTGACGGCGGTGCAGAGGTTAGCAATCAGTTTTGACTGACGAATATTAATGTTTAAATATTTATTTTGATTTCAAAATGAGGGGTTTTAAAAATTACTTGCATAATGCGGAGACGTCATCGACTCACGATCCCCTACCTGTCAAAAACAAATAAAAGAATAGATAGATATCCTGTCTATGGACAAGGAATTAGTTGTCCAGAAATCACTACAACAGTCTAGCGCCACGCCTCTACTACAAAAATTTAATCAAAACAAAGCAGTTCGAATTGTGAATGTGTGTGTGTGTGTGTGTGAATTTTCCAGATAAAAAAGGAAATTTAAATTTTGCTGGAAAACTATAGCTACGATGACACTGAAAACCTAATTAGTAATCTAACCTAGTAACATAAAGTACTCAAAAAATACACACATCACACACACGCTACTTCATACCTCCATAATTTTTGTACCTTTAATAATGTATTTAATTTTATTATTCTATTTTACCTTAAGTGGGTAAATCACGGTAGCAGTTGCAGTTATCACTGTCTTTTGGTTTCCTCATTCTGATGAATGGAACCGGATGATCCTCGACCCCGGTCCCTGTTCGACAGGTTATCCTAGTTCCTGAACTAGGATAACCATTACCTACATCAATGTGGTCTCGACTCCTGGGTCGAGACCACATTGATGTGGGTAATGTAAACTTTATCTACACTAATATTATAAAGAGGAAAGATTTGTTTGTTTGTTTGTATGTTTGTTTGTTTGAATTGAATAGGCTCCGAAACTACTGGACCGATTTGAAAAATTCTTTCAGCATTGGATAGCTACATTATCAGAGAGTAACATAGGCTATATATTATCCCCGTATTCCCACGGGAACGGGAACAACGCGGGTGAAACCGCGTGACGTCCACTAGTATTTTATAAATAAAACTAGTTAACCCGCGCAACTTCGTCTGCTCCACTCCTATTGGTCTTACCTTTCCTCGATAAATGGGCTATCTAACATAGACACAAGAATTTTTCAAATCGGGCCAGTAGTTCCTGAGATTAGCGCGTTCAAGCAAACAAACAAACAAACTCTTCAGCTTTATATATTAGTATAGAGTATAGATTAAAATGCCCAAACTAGGAACAACAAGGTTTTTGTTAAATACCGTAAAATCTTTTACACAGCTCATTCCACTTATTTCACTTAGAATTCTGCTCACCCCTGTATGTCAGCGGTCGTTGTTACCGCAGGTGAATGTCTCTGTGACGTAAGATTCGCGCAACTGCAGCGCGCTCCGATTTCATGCACGTGCAGCAAGCATGTGCACGAGAGTGCTATGCAAGTGCAAAACTGTGAAAGAAATTGCTTGAAAGTAAGAGTTTATAAAGATTTTATGTGGATGTTAACTGAATGACATTGTGGTTTAGCAGTGAAGGTATTTTTTTTTTTTTTTTTTTTTGTATACTTGAGATGGGTTTGATCTTGGATCTAGTCTGGGTCAGAGGTGATAGAGACAAAGTCGACGATGAAGTGAGATTCATAAGAATGTACGTACATTCGTACAATTCGTATGGCGATGCACCACCACCCGTACATGGTGGACATTCCACCCGTACGCACAAAACGTTTTGATATTATTTTTATTGTGTGTACAGCTAAGGAGTGGATAATGCGGAGTCTGTGTTTTCTGATAATTAATATCTATATTCTAAAAAACAAGTGCGAGTCGGACTCGCGTGCTAAGGGTTCCGAACGATTTTTTTTTAACACTACAGACTCCTAATAGGTTTTCCTGTAATCTTTAGGTAAAGATCTATTATCTCCATTTTTTTCAAAATTTTAGGCTCAGTAGTTTCGGAGATAAGTGGGAGGAATGGTCATTTTTCGTCTAATTTCTTGAATAACTTCAAAACCATTTATTTTAAAATTATAAAAAAAAACATAATTTAGACCCTCACAGTAAGTCCTTTCATTTGATATGTCACACGATATTGTTCAAAAAATATTTTTTTTTTAATTTCTAGTTTGACCCCTAAAAGTGACCCCATACTAAAAATTTAATAATTTACGTAACGCGTCCGCGTTTGGGTCACAGAAGTCCATATGTGTACCAAATTTCAACAGAATCAGTCCAGTGGATCCGGAGAAAACTGGCTGTGACAGACGGACAGACAGACACCCGAGTGATCCTATAAGGGTTCCTTTTTTTTTCGGAACCCTAAAAAGCGAGCTTCACTGTCGAAAAAAAAATCGAGAAGTTTTCAATCAATCATCAATAAATATTATATAAAATTCTTCCGTTACTGAGTGACTGACTGACAGGCAAGTTGAAATTTGGCACGTAGGTTTCTTGAGGAGTGTAGGGGAGCACTGCGAGAGGATTTTCCGAAACTCCTACAGGAACGGGAAATAACAGGATATACACGTACAAAATCGTGGGCAAAAACTAATTAATGAAAAAGGATGGATATTCAGGCGAGAGTAGATTACGACAAATAATTAATTTGAGCGGTAATGTCCATCCTTTTGACAACAAGTAGCAAAAAATATAACGTACCTAATACACGAGTAGTTATTCGAGAATTTATGTGTGATCATGAACAATACAAAACTCAATAATGACATAACTTTAACAAACAAAAAATACCAATAACAAAATCTGCACATATCTCAATCATTTCTTGTTCACTTCTAGTTTTACAAATAATTGCGCTTCCAATAATGTTCTAATAATTAAAATTTTCGGAGTATTGTGTAAATAAACTGTTCTAATTAGAACAAGCAAGCGACCGGACGGTATGTCTTTGTTTCCATGGAAGATGGGTAGGCCTTTAGTGTGGGACGCTACTTGTGTCGATACTCTTGCGCCATCCCATCTTCCTAGCTCGTCGTGCTGTGCTGGTACTGCCGCTGCGGCTGCTGAGAACATCAAGCGGCGGAAATATAATAACCTTGTTGGCAATTATATTTTTGAGCCGTTTGGGCTTGAAACTCTTGGACCGTGGGGTCCGAGTGCTCATGCCTTATTTAAAGATCTATCTAAACGCTTAGTTGACACTTCGCGTGACCCAAGGGCTGGCTTTTACCTCGGACAGAGGATAAGCATTGCCATACAACGTGGCAATGCCGCCAGTCTTTTGGGCTCACTTCCGGTGGACAGCGATGCGGACGAATTTTTTGACGCCTTATCTTAGTTAGGATATTTTATTTTAAGTGTATATATTTAGTACTTTAATGCTGTACGTAGTTAATATAAGGAATATTCTAATTAGAACAGTTTAAAAAATACCGATAACAATATCTGCACAAGCACATAACATCTCATTCACTTCTTGTTCACTTCTAGTTTTACAATTAATTGCGCTTCCAGTACCGTTCTAATAATTAAAATTTTCGGTGTATTGTGTTATGAAACTGTTCCAAATGTGCGGTCAAAGTTACTGCTCGCCTTTCGCTTTCACATCGTGTGAATTACTTTTTTGTTTTAGTTATTTTTTGTATGTAATATGTGAGAATGTTTCAGTGATAGTTGTTTTGTTAGAATGTTACAAATTGCTTTAGTGTGAGAGGAATGTAGTTTTTTGGTGAGATGGTAAAATATTGGCGATATAAATAACTATCTGCTTGGCTTTTTCGAAATACGGGTATATTGGGGTCAGTTGAACTGCCTCTGTGGTCGAGTGGTTTAGGCGTTTGCCTTGTGACCCGGTGGTCGTGGGTTCGATTCCCACGGGAAGAGCATTCTTTGTAAAGTTGTTTTCATGTTGGCTAGGACATGCTTGAATCACCTGATTGTCTGATAAAAAGATGATTCCGTGCTTCGGGAGGCACGTATTAAGCCGGTGGTTCCGGCCGCCAAAATGGCGGTCGTCAAATAAACCATGTCAGAAGCCCTTGCGGCGGTTTAGAAACTCTGACACTAGGGTGTGTAGGGTCGTTAGACCTTACTGCCCACACGATAAGAAGAAGAAGGGGTCAGCTTTCAGTCAAACTGAGTACCAAGCATTTTGAGTATCAACCAGGATTTTTACTTGAAACGACTGCCTACCTGTCCTGTACAAACCAGTTACGGGTCCAGTGCCTGCTGATATAGATGGTGTTCTATCCAGTGGGCACAGCAAGTGTTGCACAAAAATACTATTCAGGGAATAAAACCAAAATGCCATTTTATTTATTTAACATTCTCAAATTAAGCCACAGAAAGCTTCAGTGCTTGACAATGTGACAATCTAACAGCATCAAGGTTCATAAATTCCAAAATGAGTGGAATTTACTTGAGCTATCGAAACGTCACGGGGTCAATAACAACTTATTCTGAACTCGACCCCTCCCCGACTATTTTTTTGCAGTAGGCTGGAATAGATTTTTCTATCGGTCTGCTCGCGATAAACTCAAAAATACTGCACCGACTTTCAAGCTTTTTCTACCAATGGATAGAATGGTTATCGAGGAAGGTTTTAAGATATAGTTGGTCTAGAAAAAAATAGGGATCCTTAAGAAAATTGCAGCGCGGACGAAGTCGCGGGCGAAGTGCTAGTTTCAAATAAACCATTTACAGGCACTTTTGAATTTTCAAGATCGGTCAGTCAAAAACAAGTGAAGCTATTTGCACGTTCCAAAGCGTAGATCTCTATGGACAAGAACGTGCAAGAAACTCCACGGACACTCTTTTAAATCATGTGATGTATTACGAAAATCTTGGTTAAGGCTTGTATACATGCCAATGAACTTACGCATATAAACGGAGCTAACTACCAAATTATTTTCGTTTGTATTGCAAAGCAGTAGATATTTTTTTTAGAGTTTTGTTAAAAAAAAGAAAGGAGTAAATGGTTTCTCAACGATTTGGAGGTGATTTGGTGTTTTTTTTTTTCTTATTATGTGATACCGGTACATACATTCTGGCTAAACCAAATTTCGTATCATATCATGTAGATTAGTACCAATTTTTTCACATGTAATTTCTCAGTACATGCCGACGAAAAGTTGCTTCATCTGTTCGCTGTTTTTAAGCATGTCTTGAGAGAACAGCCTTAATATCTTTGTTGCTTCTGTATGTGAGGACAAAGCAAACATTTTGGAGTATCAGCTGAAAGAAAATTTATTGACGCCCTCTTATAACGTGTTACAATAACAACAGTTATAGTAGTATATATCGTAGTAAATAGAAATCTATTTGACCGCTTCTGAGCATTAATTACTGTCCACATGGATGTAAGTCGAGGCATAAAACTTGACTCCATGCTTCTGCCCTTCACTGATCAGGTGGTAACCATTCACAATCGCGGGAAGTCTGCTTGGTTAGCCTGTGAAGGTAACAGCAACCCATACTTAGCCTATTGACGGTTGTTGATGGTTATGCCCAATTATGTCATGGGTAATCTAGTAGGTTTGTCATTTTTCTGTTGTAGATTCGTCTTTTTTTGCTGATGATCGTGGATACGATTATGACTGCGTTACTCCTGGTCCCCTCGTTAACTAACTTTTCAGACGTAGATATTGTGTATACTACAACGCGCATCAAATTTCGTTCAAATCAGTCCATTTATGGCCAAGATGCCTTGCGATTTTGTATGGAAGTAAGTAAGGAGAAAAATTAAGTCATCCTACAATTTACGTGATTATTTGCTTATATTAAAACGGTGGAAATTAACATGTTTGCGTGTTTTTAAATCAATCCATGCTTTAATAGAAGATCGGATTTGGATGATTTTTTCCCTTGGGATAATTAGAACCTTCATGCGGGTGTCTCTGGAATCTCTTGTTCTTCTTCATAATGATCTACGCTTTGCAACGTGTAACTAGCTTCATTATTTTGACTGATTGACCTTGACACTTCGATCACTAATATTAGTGATCGATGCCTTGACAATTACAAATTGCCTGTAAATGGTATTTAAAAAAAAAAACAAATTGTTAGAGAGAAACTACTGCGCGCTGGCTTAATTTGGTAAATAAGTGACTAACGAAACCTAACCTGAAATATTTTGACACATTGCCGGCAAAACTAAACGTCATGACGTTTAGTTTTGCCGGCAATGTGTCAAAATATTTCAGGTTAGGTTAGATTAGGTTTGCGGATTTTGTTTTGTATAAAACAAGCTAGATAATTAGCCTATCCTATTGGGGAATACAGGCGTGCTATATTATATTATATTAGGATAAACTTGCAAACAAGGTAAATCCTCGCAAATATCGGGCAACATACGCAATTACGCATGCGGCCATAAGCATAAGCAAACACATGTACCTAGATGAATGGAAAGAGCGTTACCTATTCGGCTGTGAAGTGAATTCGGTATAATAATTGTAAGAGAATTGAAGCGATTGGCTAGTAGTTGTATTTTTCTAGTTTTGTGGTTAGACTTACAATGTTACCATTTTACTACAACCCACAGAAAGGGACAGGTATACATTTAGTCCCTATCTACAGCGGGCCAATCCTACAATTTTTTAGCAACGTTCCCATTTCCAACTCATTCAAAATCTGTAAAAATGAAGGAAAATTAAAAGTATTTTTGACAAATTGTTACTAAGATGTGTTTTTTTAACAATTAGTAGAATTGACGCTCAGTGCAATAATTTTTGTGACAGTATTGCACGGTTCATTCTTCTACGTCCATGCACACGGCCATGCACGCCATTCGGCCAACTTCGGAGGTAATCGTGTGCTTCCGTCCTGGTTTCACAGCCTTGCGCTAAATGCACTCTGTTGTGCATTTTTATTGAAGTTTGATGGTGTTAATTGCGATTTCATTACCTGATATCATTAAACAATTTATTTTTATCAAGGATACCTTGATTCTCTATGCTGGGGATTTCGTCGCACCACTTCTTTTTCTCAGCTAAAACAACAGACGGAGGTGGTGACGGGCGGTCGTTTCTGGTCGAATTTAGCCTTTATGTAGGTAACATCTGACACTCAAAAAGCTTTTTGACACAGTATAATGTTGACTGTCTATTTTTTTTTTTCTTTATCTTAACTAGTTTACAATCATTCAATATTTATCAGTCTTTACATAAAAAAAAATCAGGGCACAGACTAACATGAAATTTTTAAATCTTAGATTTTTTTTCTAATTTGTCGGCACGGTTGGCGCAGCGGTTGAGCAATCGACTGCCTGTCGTGGGTTCGATTCCCGCACGGAACAAATATTTGTATGGACTACAGATAGTTTTTCCGGGTCTGGATGTTTGTGTATATGAATTTGCATGTTTGTAAACGCACCCACGATACAGGAGAAATTTCTAATATGGCAACGTTTTATTTAAAAAAAGGAGCCCCACATAAACTACCTCTAGGCACGATTATTTTTTTAAAACATTCATCTATATCTATATACCTATATTAATATATAAAGCTGAAGAGTTTTTTGTTTGTTTGGTTGAACGCGCTTATCTCGGGAACTGCTGTTCCGATTTAAACAATTCTTTCAGTGTTAGATAGCCCATTTATCGAGAATATATCATTATGCTACGACCAATAGGAGCGGAGTAGACGAAACTAAAAATAAATAATCGAATTATACCCCGAGATTTGATACTTGAGAAAACCCTACTGAAGTTTGATCAAGGTACGTATTTCTCAACATACCAATCAACACAAACCTTGCTATATTAAAGACTAGCTTCTGCCAGCGGCTTCGCCCGCGTGTACTCTAGGGAACATATTCCCGGGATAAAAAGTAGCCTATGTCTTTTCTCAGGCTCTAGACTATCTGTGTACCAAATTTCATTTAAATCGGTTCAGAAGTTTTGGCGTGAAAGCGCGACAGACAGACAGACAGAGTTACTTTCGCATTTATAATATTATATTAGTAAGGAAGTAAGGATAAGCAAGACTTATAGGTACTTAGTACAAAATGCTTTGTTAATGCGTGGTCAATACGCATGACCCGACCACACCTGTGGGCTACCATGCGTTACATAAGTGCGTTCCTATATTTAGCCGAGAGTTTAGGTTCAAGGAACGTATCCATCTGCCGTTTGGGCCCAAAGTCCAGTGTTTACAATTTATTGAGAAATATCTTCTGCTAGCGGTTTCATTTTCTTATCCCAAGGAAATATATTCCCGGGATTAAATATCCTTCTTCCTATACCAGGATATGGTCTACCCGCGTGCCAAGTTTCACCCAAATCTGTTCAGCCGTTACAACGTGAAGAGGTGACAAACAGGCATATGGATTGCTATCGGGTGCGTCTAACCATAAACTAAGCCTTGTGCACATTTTACTGGCAATTTGTACCTGAAAATTATGTTTTAATAATAAATTGTATGAGTTTTGCTTAATTTGTTACTTTGAATTGTATTGAATTTGACAACATCTAGGATTGTTTTAATTTAAATTTATTTAATTAATAATAATATTGAAATTTAATTTATACACTTGACATTCTGTTTATTGATATTATCAATTAAAATTGGAACCCAATTTAATATATAGTTTTCTTTTCTTTAGCAATCCATAAATCAAAATCAAACGAAAATATGTTATGAAAATTATATGTATATATTATAAATAATAATTTATAATTGTGATGTGTGTGTGTGTGTGAGTGATGTGTGTGTGTGTTTGTGTATGTGTGTGATGTGTGTGTATGTATGTATGTATAAATGTAAACACACTCAGGTAAAAATGTTAATTTATTCTTCAATGCATGAAATAAAAGATTTTTTTATTTTATTTTATTTACATCTAGGACTTAAAGTACCTTAAAGCCAATCCTCGTTTTTAGTGTTAAAATTCAAGTCGCGGTATCATCTCAGCAACAATCAATGGCACTAGCTAATTTAGGGAAATTAGTTACTTTTGACAGTTTGCGACAGTGGTGCGAATACAAACGCTCATTGAAATAAGAGAATGGTGAGAGAAACTGATAAATAACTACATAGGTTTGCGGACTTTGTTCGAACACTGCGGCCCTGGAACGCAAAGAGCATTAGGAGGAACACGGATGGGTTTTAGTCAGTGAGAGTCTGACACTCCCTTCTGCTCCGCCCAGAGCGGAAGGAGTCACTTGATGATATCCCACCCATAAAAAAACTACATCGGTGAGCTTCCCCGAACGAGAAGACAGACAAGGCAAGCACCTCAACTATAGGTACGACCATCATGTCTCACTATATTATGCTTTGTGAACTGAACATGACTTGACAGCTGACAGCTACCAGGCTGAAGTTAGTTACAGCACAGAGTTAACGCCGTCAAGTTTCCTACAGTGCATAAGTCATGACGGATTGCAATCAGGTACGTCTGAATGCGCCCTAAGCGAGCCATTTGCTGGTTGTAGAAGTTCTAAGTTAATTAAACCAGGATACCAGCATCAGGTATGTGCGTTAAGGTTATCTTATTTTGAATTGTATCTAGTTTAACGGCTTTGGAAACTAAAATCAATAAGACATTGGATGAATTATACTTAGGAACTCGTACCATCATCATCTGCCTAGCTTTTTCTTCAACGATATTGGGGTCGGCTTCCAGTCAAACCGCGATCAGCTGAATACCAGTATTCCTTAGTTTTTTTTTTCAGTTTTTTATCATAATTAGGTAATATAGTCTTAAATAAAAACATCCTGTCAAGCAGTTTTAGTTTTCGTCAAAATTGGGCATTGTAAATAAAACTCCTTTGAGCATATTTTGCTATTCCTTATATTTTCGGATTTTGACAACCATTCCCACTTGAAAAATTTGCAGTCGTATAATATACCTACCATATAATACGCGTATATACATATACCTTCTACAATACTGAAGTCATCGTCCTCGCGTACAAAACAAATTAATGATAGTTTTCAATAACTGCATCTTGCTTGGCGTCAACTTGATGCATCGTCTGTTTCTTTGTAGCGCAAAACTATTTGTATCTGTCACTATCATACTATTACTTATAAACAGCTCGGTAATTTATCTCCCGTCCGGCAGGATAATTCTTAAAAAGGGACTCTTTTGTTAGTCCTAAAATTGTTTATGATATCATACTATTTTTTCTGCAGACATAATATTCGTAAAAACAATGATCTTGAAAATATCTTCAAGTTCTCTACTTGAAGATATTTTCACAAATACGATCTTGAAGAATTATGGCAACAAGTTCACTTTGAGTACATTCAGGTTTTGTAAGGTTCCGAGAATGTAAATTAACAAGCAATCTGCACTACTGAAACTCTCGCACCCTCCTTTAAGGCTGCTCTCGCGAGAAATGCTTAAAAACAGCGTGCAGATGAAACAACTTTTCGTCGGCATTTACTGAGAAATTACATCTGAAAAAAATAGGTAGTGATTTACATGATATGATACATAATTTGGTTTAGCCAGAATTTATGTACCGGTATCACTTAATAAGAAAAAACACCAAATCACCTCAAATCGATGAAACCATTTTACTACTTCATTTTTTAACAAAAGTCTAAAAAATAAAAACACCGGTAGCACTCCGGGAGTGCCGGCAGAAGTGAAAACTTTAGTATTAACGTTGTGTTTAATTATAAGAACAAAAATACTATCATTTATGAGGTAGAATACAATGTTTATTTATTGCGCTATCGTACACAAATATGACAATTTACATGTTATTATTCATAATATTACATCGTTATTTATTTATATATTACATTAATTTTTATCTCTTAGAAAAATCAACTTTCATCCATAATTTCGTAATTTCGTATCCTTAGATACGCGTGGCACGCTGTACATAAACACAGACGGACATTCGCGCAAGCGCCCTGTGCCGCCTAAGTGGAGCAGCACACTCAGGTACGGTAGAAAGAGTGGGAGATACTAGTTCCTCTCCCTTCCCCTCGATCTTACGCTTTTTCGATCAGCATCACGTGACCCTGACGCGAGTCCGTCTTACGCTTTTTCGATCAGCATCACGTGACCCTGACGCGAGTCCGTCTTACGCTTTTTCGATCAGGTCACGTGTCCTGACGCGAGTTTAAGATTTTATACCCATTACAGAAAAAGTGCTCAACGCCGCTAAAGAAGTTTTCACTTCAAAAAATCCTGCTTTGCAATACAAACGAAAATATTTGGTTTTGTTACTTTCTTAAAATATGTGTTATTTTTTTATAATAAATTAAAAATGCGGGTAGCGGAGTGGCGCGTAGAAGAGTAGTTAGCTCTGTTTATATGCACAAGGTTATTGGCATGTATACAAGCCTTAAAAAAGGAAGACCCTACGTCTGGTCAGAGTATCCTCCCTTTGTTGTGTTTGGCTTTTGGGTCTGGTAAGCAACCGCCCGATGGTTGTTTTATCTGACCAAACCGCGCGGAGAACTTTGATATCGTGATGTAGGATTTTAATGACGTCAATTCTATAGTAGTTTGTATGTGGTAGCATAGATGTCGCTACTAGTAGACTATCCAAATTGACATCTCACATATACGTTCATACAAAACTACTATACTTACTTCTACGCTTCACATCCCAGATAGCGTACACACTAACAAAATGATTGCTCTTCTATTATGTAAAAACGATGTCACAAACTAGATCGCACTAGCAGATAATAACTGTTACCTACCTTCTGTAATAGAGATGGTGAACCTTTGGCACAAATACACAACACAATTATACAATTTTGATCACGGATTTCAATTAATCTACTTAGCCTTTGCTCAACTATACAACGTGTTCCTTTTGATATCTCATAACTCTGATTAATTATTAGGTATATATTATTTGTTTATTCACAAAATCCGCAGCTCTTTAACAATTTTACTCAAAACTAGTGGACGTCACGCGGTTTCACCCGCGTAGTTCCCGGTCCCGTGGGAGTACGGGGATAAAATATAGCCTATGTTACTCCCTGATAATGTAGCTATCCATTGCTGAAAGAATTTTTCAAATCAGTCCAGTAGTTTCGGAGCCTATTCATTTCAAACAAACAAACAAATCTTTCCTCTTTATAATATTAGTGTAGATAAATAAACCAATCTTACAGCCAATTACGGATTTACTATTTATGACATATTATATGCATCAAAAACAAACAGAACGACATGCTAGCACCATCTAAGCATATGAGAGCGTGTAAAAAAAACAATAATAAATAAATATTAATCAGTCTACCTAAGAGAGTCGAACGGCATATTAAATATTTTACGATTCAATATTTTTTTATTTTCATTTCTCCTAGAAAATAATTCGACCAAACTGCGACTGTCCATGTAAAGCAACTTTACCTGAAAAACGACAACGTCGTATTTTTACCTTAATTAGTAGATGACTGACCTCCTTTGTTTTGTTCACTAACTGGGGAAATAATCTATAATATAAAAATGAATCGCAAAATGTGTTGGTAAGCGCATAACTCAACAACGCCTGGACCAATTTGGCCAATTCTTTTTTTGAAATGTTCGTTGAAGTTCTAAGATGGTTTTTACGGCGAGAAAAAATCGAAAAATTGCCGGAAAAACCCAAAAAACAGACCTTTTCTTTTTCCCATACAAACGTTTTCTAACTAAAACGAGCTTTATTGCTATTGTATAAAGTTCATATTGAATTACAAGCAGTCACTGTTGTTTAAACAATGTAGGTATGTTGGTAGGAGTAGGGTAGGAGTGGGGTAGGAGTAGGGTAGGAGTGGGGTAGGAGTAGGGTAGGAGTAGGGTAGGAGTAGGGTAGGAGTAGGGTAGGAGTAGGGTAGGAGTAGGGTAGGAGTAGGGTAGGAGTAGGGTAGGAGTAGGGTAGGAGTAGGGTAGGAGTAGGGTAGGAGTAGGGTAGGAGTAGGGTAGGAGTAGGGTAGGAGTAGGGTAGGAGTAGGGTAGGAGTAGGGTAGGAGTAGGGTAGGAGTAGGGTAGGAGTAGGGTAGGAGTAGGGTAGGAGTAGGGTAGGAGTAGGGTAGGAGTAGGGTAGGAGTAGGGTAGGAGTAGGGTAGGAGTAGGGTAGGAGTAGGGTAGGAGTAGGGTAGGAGTAGGGTAGGAGTAGGGTAGGAGTAGGGTAGGAGTAGGGTAGGAGTAGGGTAGGAGTAGGGTAGGAGTAGGGTAGGAGTAGGGTAGGAGTAGGGTAGGAGTAGGGTAGGAGTAGGGTAGGAGTAGGGTAGGAGTAGGGTAGGAGTAGGGTAGGAGTAGGGTAGGAGTAGGGTAGGAGTAGGGTAGGAGTAGGGTAGGAGTAGGGTAGGAGTAGGGTAGGAGTAGGGTAGGAGTAGGGTAGGAGTAGGGTAGGAGTAGGGTAGGAGTAGGGTAGGAGTAGGGTAGGAGTAGGGTAGGAGTAGGGTAGGAGTAGGGTAGGAGTAGGGTAGGAGTAGGGTAGGAGTAGGGTAGGAGTAGGGTAGGAGTAGGGTAGGAGTAGGGTAGGAGTAGGGTAGGAGTAGGGTAGGAGTAGGGTAGGAGTAGGGTAGGAGTAGGGTAGGAGTAGGGTAGGAGTAGGGTAGGAGTAGGGTAGGAGTAGGGTAGGAGTAGGGTAGGAGTAGGGTAGGAGTAGGGTAGGAGTAGGGTAGGAGTAGGGTAGGAGTAGGGTAGGAGTAGGGTAGGAGTAGGGTAGGAGTAGGGTAGGAGTAGGGTAGGAGTAGGGTAGGAGTAGGGTAGGAGTAGGGTAGGAGTAGGGTAGGAGTAGGGTAGGAGTAGCGTAGGAGTAGGGTAGGAGTAGGGTAGGAGTAGGGTAGGAGTAGGGTAGGAGTAGGTTAGGAGTAGGGTAGGAGTAGGGTAGGAGTAGGGTAGGAGTAGGGTAGGAGCAGGGTAGGAGTAGGGTAGGAGTAGGGTAGGAGTAGGGTAGGAGTAGGGTAGGAGTAGGGTAGGAGTAGGGTAGGAGTAGGATAGTAGTAGGATAGGAGTAGGGTAGGAGTTATATTATATTATTATGGGTAGGAGTAGGGTAGGAGTAGGGTAGGAGTAGGGTAGGAGTAGGGTAGGAGTAGGGTAGGAGTAGGGTAGGAGTAGGGTAGGAGTAGGGTAGGAGTAGGGTAGGAGTAGGGTAGGAGTAGGGTAGGAGTAGGGTAGGAGTAGGGTAGGAGTAGGGTAGGAGTAGGGTAGGAGTAGGGTAGGAGTAGGGTAGGAGTAGGGTAGGAGTAGGGTAGGAGTAGGGTAGGAGTAGGGTAGGAGTAGGGTAGGAGTAGGGTAGGAGTAGGGTAGGAGTAGGGTAGGAGTAGGGTAGGAGTAGGGTAGGAGTAGGGTAGGAGTAGGGTAGGAGTAGGATAGGAGTAGGGTTGGAGTAGGGTAGGAGTTATATTATATTATTATGGGTAGGAGTAGGGTAGGAGTAGGGTAGGAGTAGGGTAGGAGTAGGGTAGGAGTAGGGTAGGAGTAGTGTAGGAGTAGGGTAGGAGTAGGGTAGGAGTAGGATAGGAGTAGGATAGGAGTAGGGTTGGAGTAGGGTAGGAGTTATATTATATTATTATGGGTAGGAGTAGGGTAGGAGTAGGGTAGGAGTAGGGTAGGAGTAGGGTAGGAGTAGGGTAGGAGTAGGTTAGGAGTAGGGTAGGAGTAGGGTAGGAGTAGGGTAGGAGTAGGTTAGGAGTAGGGTAGGAGTAGGGTAGGAGTTATATTATATTATTATGGGTAGGAGTAGGGTAGGAGTTATATTAAAACTCTATATGAAAATTGTGACGCAGACGAAGTTGCGCGGGTCAGCTAGTAAAAATAAAAATAAATAAAAAGTCTGGGCGATTTGGCCCCAGTCGGTCCTTACGGATCCTGACAGGTTAATATATAGCCTATATCACTCACAAATAACGTGGCTTTCTATTGGTAACACTATTTTCAAAATCGGGTCAGTAGATACCAAGATTACCTCACAAACTTTACCTCTTTATAATATTAGTATAGATAGTATAAAAGTAAAGATGAATGAAGTCGATACTGGTGACAATTTTTGAATTATCTTAGTTAAGTTTGGTGTTAACTGCGTAACTATGTGTTTCGGAACCCATGTTTCTTATACATTTAACATTATTTCTATTCATGGAATGTTAACTTAAAGTTATGGGATTTCATAAGGAACATGTTGTATAGGGGTCGGCTTCCAGTCCAAACAGATCTGCTGAGTAGTGAGTACCACAATTTTACATGGAGCGCCTGCTCATCAGAATCAATATTAACCTACATTAACTAGCACATGACACTCTTTCACACACGCACGCACATAAACACACACACATACAGATACACATTCACAAGAATTTAGTTCATTATTTTATTGGAATTATACTTAATGTTACTTACCATTAACATTTTCTGATAATTAATTATTGTTTAAATTGTGGGTAGATCGACAGGGTCCTCGCTTAATAAATAGGTAATACTAAAACATAACCTTGTGGCCGTTCACTGTCTCTTACGATACAGGTATACCCTAGTTTAAGAGACAGGGTAACGTAAATTGTACCAAGTACTTATACGTCAACATGTTCTACCTTATAATGTATAGTAGTTATATAACTTTGTATATCTTGATTGTAACTAGCTTTAAGTTTTTGATCAATAAACAATTTATTTATTTATCTGACTTCCACAACCCACTATCCGGGTAATCAGTGTAAGTCTGACCACGGTACACAGGGGTAGTGTCAGACTCTTACTGACTAAAACCCATCCGTCTTCCTCTTAATGCCCTTTGCATACCAGGGCCGCGGTGACCCTTTCGAACAAATTCCGTAACCCTGGGTTATAAATTAACTATGAGATTTAAATCTCGAGGCTCATCTCGGATCTATTCTTCCAACCTAGTGTCAGAGTTTCTAAACCGCCTCAAGGGCATCTGACATGATTTATTTGAAGACCGCCATTTGGCGGCCGGGACCAACGGCTTATACGTGCCTTCCGAAGCACGGAATCATCTTTTTGTCTGTCAAGCCTGCAATGTCCTAGCCAAACTGGAAAACAACTTTACAGAGTATGCTTCCCGTGGGAATCGAACCCACGACCAGCAAACGACTAAACCATTCGACTACGGCAGTTTCAAGGAACTATTGAATAATTTAGATAAAAAAAAAAAAAAATGGCTAATGTACTCGTAATTTTGTAAACTTTCTCAGACATTCATGCACTCCAAAATTTTGATGTTCCTTTGGATGATACTCCATCTATTTCAAAATCATATTTAAAACATACGACGACGCAAAATGATTTATCGAATTCCATTTGACCATAAATTACGCTACTGATATTGCGCTACCAAAATTACGTTCACTCATTAAAACGACACGCAAGCAAAAAGGTTGGCCATTCCTCCACTATTAAATGAATCATGTATCGTGACTGCTGTACTAAATATTGTCATTGCGCGTAATTTGCGTGCGAGCCATCAAGATGACTACTTCATTAAGGTTAATTTGCATTAGAACGTACGATTTAGAACGTGTTCACATTATGTCTGGAGGTGATTTAGATTGACAATGTGTTTTTTGAGGTGTTACAATTAACAGGTACTATTACTGTTTCGCATATCCTAACTAATGTTATAAATACGAAACTGAGTTTGTTTTTAGTTTCATACCACCCGCAAAAACCTCACCTTTACGCCTTAGCGGCTGAACGGATTTGGATGATACGTGGCACGCGGGTAGAACGTGTCCTGGACTAGGATATAGTATATTTCTATCCCGGAACAATGTTCCCTTGGGATAATTTTTGAATTTCACGCGAATATATGGCCTCTTAAGAGCGGCCAACGCTTCAAACTTTTCATACGTTAACGCTCGTACGTGATTTTGGCGTTAAAACACAATTATCATCGTTTTTTTTAATTAATAGGTATTTTGTGCACTATATCTAGGTTTCTACGAAAGCGAAAAATAAAACTATGGAGAAACAAATTCAGTACAAGCTTCCAAAAATCTGCTATTTTGCAAAAAAACTACCATAACTTTGGCCGTTCATAATGTACTCATTAATTGTAAAAGTAAAGAAAGCATCTTAATAGAAACTTTGCAAATGTAATGGAAATCTTCTACTAAATGACAAACATTTATTTCACAAACTTGTAAGGCTTATTTAAAAACAAGTATTTCCTACAGCAAGTTTTATGAAATTTATTAACACTATTTTCCGTTCCATTACGAGTACATTGTTACTTGCTCGTTAGTATTCAACATTGCGCTGGATGAAACAATAAGCTTTTCGAACATGCTCGCGTTTACGATAGACGGACCAGGAAGGACCCTCTTAAATAAAATTAGTTTGACCAAGCTCTAAACAGCACAGCACTTCAGATAGAAAACCCTTATAACACAATGCTCCACTTGGGAATCGAACTCAGGAGCCCATGGTTACCAGGTGCTTGCAACCACTAGGCTAAGAAATCGAACCAGCGTCCTTATTTGTAATAATTCTTATTTTAAACAATTTAAACTCATATAATTTAAAAACATCATAATTTTCAGGTATATTGCCAGTAAAATGTGCACAAGGCTTAGTTTGTGGTTAGACGCAGCCTTCGCGGTTTGTGAAATGAGAGTTAGAATTAATAATATAGCTTGTTTTAATTCTGCACTTTAGTATCTTAGTTATTGAAACAGTTTAAACTGGACACACTGCAGTGTCTCAAGACGAAAGTCTATGATCAGTGCGTGTTGCCAGTGATGACATATGGTACTGAAACGTGGTCGCTCACAATGGGCCTCATCAGAAGGCTCAAAGTCACTCAAAGGGCAATGGAGAGGGCAATGCTTGGAGTTTCCTTGCGTGATCGAATCAGGAATGATGATGTCCGCAAGAGCACCAAGGTTTCCGACATAGCCCGAAGGATCGCCAAACTAAAGTGGCAGTGGGCAGGACACATTGCTCGCAGAACAGATGGTCGATGGGGCCGAAAGTTCTGGAGTGGCGACCGCGTACCGGAAGACGCAACGTTGGAAGGCCTCCCACAAGGTGGACCGATGACCTGGTGAAGGTCGCGGGTAGCCGATAGATGCGAGACGCACAGGACCGGTCTTTGTGGCGACGCTTGGGGAGGCCTATGTCCAGCAGTGGACGTTTTTCGGCTGATACGATGATGATGAAACTGGACACACGGACAATGTTGTTTATCTTGATAGGCGAGCAAGTAAATGTTATTTCAACATAACATAATTAAAACGTCATTCCGTTTGCAGTTACTAAATAAGGAAAACATGATAAATACATTATTGTTGAAAGTTTTGAGCTAATTTTATGTATTTTAGTTAATTTGAAATTCTGCACTGCTATTCTGTAAAATTTCACCCACGGTGAGATTTTAAGTGAGCATAAATTGAAGCCCGTCTTCTGTGATTTTGTAAAAATATAACCGTGGAAATATGGCTGAAGAGAGCTATCATTAATTGGTATATTTTTTTAAAAATTTACGTAGAAAATATAGCTGAAGTTCTTTAAGTGAGCTGGCAATCCATAGCTTCAATAGGAATGGTAAAAGTTTTACTCAAGCTTACTTTGACTATCACGGAGTTTATGTTTTCAGAATAGCATTCGATACAGATGCTACGAATTGACAGCTCAAATCACCAATATAAACATAGACATTTTACAGAATAGCACCACAAGGGAAATGGCGGCTTACTTCACCTAAATATGTATGAAAGGTGAGATTTTCACAATTTACCACCCGTTCACCTGTTTCGTTATTGATTGATAGTAACTACAGTGTGTTTGAACCATGACTTTTCATCGTGTTGCACAAATTGATGAAGCTATAATAATAAAACTGAATTTAATGATGAATACCAATTCATATTGCTGATGGACACTATAATTCGGTGCACATTATTTAAATTACTGTTTTACTAGAACATTAGCTATGGAGAATAAAAAGGAAATTTTTAACAACTGTTATAGACCACTTCTAAAACATGTTAGCATTGGTCCCACTTTCTTATTTATTCACACATTATGACTGGTGAAAAACCGGCGGGCTGGTACAGGTGCCTCCCTTAATTTTTAATTTAATTTATATTATTTGTTGTTATAGCAACAATAGTAATCACCATATAATCGGTATATCTTGTGGGAGGCCTTCCAACGCTGCGTCTTCCGGTACGCGGTCGCCACTTCAGAACTTTTCGGCCCCATCGACCATCTGTTCTGCGAGCAATGTGCTCTGCTCACTGCCACTTTAGTTTGGCGATCCTTCAGGCTATGTTGGTAACTTTGATTCTCTTGCGGATATCATCATTTCTGATTCGATCACGCAAGATAACTCCAAGCATTGCCCTCTCCATTGCCGTTTGAGTGACTTTAAGCCTTCTGATGAGGCCTATTGTGAGAGACCACGTTTCAGATCCATAAGTCATCACTAGGATCACGCAACGGTCATAGACTTTCGTCTTGAGACACTGTGGTATGTGGGACGAGAAGATACCATGCAACTTCCCGAACGCTGCCCAGCCAAGTCGGATTCAACGGTTGACCTCTTTAATTTTAATTCAATTTTGGTTATTTGTTGGTATAGTAGCAATAGTAATACACACTCTGTGAATTTCCATTGTCTACCTATTACGGTTCTTGAAATGCAGCCCGCTGACAGACAGACGGACGAAAGGACAGCGGAGGCTTTGTAATAGGGTTCCATTGGCTACTCTTCGGGTACGGTGCCATCAAAATAAATTGACAGTAGTAATAATAATAATAAACATTTATTCTCAGAATCTCTTCCATAATTTGTTAGTAACAATGTAAACTTATAAACTAGTGTTAGTAATATTTAATAGCTACTTATTTATTGTAACATGAATGAGGCACGCCGATCCTGGGGAATGTCTACTTGACTGCGTGCAGTCGTATCCACCGCCCCAAGATCGGAGAGTCGGACTTACAGTAAAAGTAAATCTCAAAAATGTTTAGCTTTCAACAATCGTTTCCGCTGATAGATTGACACTGTTTTTCAAGAGCCTGCGGACTAGTTTATCTTTATTTCAGCTTCAGTATTTGCCTCAGATATCTTTCAAAGAGCTTGTAAAGTAGTTGCCATTAAAAATTATCTGCGTTTTCTGAGTAAGACTAGCTGCTTACACAGCATTTCTTAATCTTTGTCTTTATGAAAATCTCGCGAACTAACATAAAAGATGAATGAGTTTCATCCCTTTGTTTAACTACCCACGCCGGAGCAGTGATTAGCAAAACTTGTAACTTGTGAAACTTTTGCTAGTTTAGTTTGTCCATTGTTGTCAACAATACTCTCTGAAATTTAAATATTTCAAAATTGCTCGTGGTTTTATTATGTGTTAGGTAGGAATATATTTTTTAAATCTAGTAAACTTTGTCAATGGTTCTTTTAAAATGGTGTTTTTAAAATATTCCTCACAATTATTATCGTATTTATATTAATTTTATTGTTTCAAAATGTTTATTTTATTTGTTAACTGTCACGAAATGCCAAAATCATGGCAATGAGCGCTACCGTTTTTGTACTTACCAGTTGGCGCCACTGTCGAGTATGGTCCTTAACCATGGCATTAAAGTTGTTATTACGTGCATGTGAACAAAGTTAGAAGAATAAATATGTATGATGCCGTAAACGTGCGATTTAATACAACATAAATAGTTTTGCAGTGTTACGTGGAATGACATTATGGAAAAAGGAAGGAGATAATATTCATTTTTCCAACAAAAAAAGAAAGTTCAATGCTGTGGTTGGTAGAAACGTAACTATCTGCTATAGTCAGGCTGTTTTAGTAAAATATTCACAAAAATCGAAACAAATAAGTGAATAAACTCGAGTCAAAAGCTAACCAACAATGAAATTTGACATTACGACGACCTCACGCTACACTAGTGCCTCTAGCGGTGAATTCAAATGCGATACCTAGCCCTCATTGTGTGAAAATTGCTAAAGTCGAAAATTAATTACAAAAAAAAAAACATTTTTTGCTGGTAAAAAAAATATTAAAACAGAAATTCTCTTTAAATATTTGACAAAAGTAAGGCAGTGTTTTGGCATTAATTGTATTACTAGAAATACACCCAAACACGAATTAATAGGTCCTTCGTTTATTATTTGAAAATCTGCATGATGTGAAATATTTTTACCTCAAAAGTAATTCCACAACCTTTGCAGGTTAGCAAAACTTATCACAAAACCTTGATGTATTCTTATTAATTTACCTTGCAAATACCAAAACTTAAACAACAATCATAATTACACTAATTTCCTGTAACCTGGCAATCAACGTACCTAGACATTCTAAAGTCACTCCCCCAGTCAGATTTTCCATGCTCAGTCCTTGCCTCTATCCGTTGCTAGTTGGCGGAACCTCTCACCGCCATATATTTCGCAACGCGATTGTCTTATCCATAGACTACAGAACACCGCTTTGGCAGCGACTAGAAATCACCAACAACATCATTTAATCGGTATTTAAATATTTGATGTTTTGAACATTGACATTTTACCCGTAGGTATTTTAATCTTCGATATTCAAATACGTCAACCGTCGAATCCGACTCGGCTGGGCAGCGTTCGGGAAGTTGCGCGGTATCTTCTCGTCCCACATACCACAGTGTCTCAAGACGAAAGTCTATGATCAGTGCGTGTTACCAGTGATGACATACGGAACTGAAACGTGGTCGCTTACAATGGGCCTCATCAGAAGGCTCAAAGTCACTCAAAGGGCAATGGAGAGGGCAATGCTTGGAGTTTCCTTGCGTGATCGAATCAGGAATGATGATATCCGCAAGAGAACCAAGGTTACCGACATAGCCCGAAGGATCGCGAAACTAAAGTGGCAGTGGGCAGGGCACATTGCTCGCAGTACAGATGGTCGATGGGGCCGAAAAGTTCTGGAGTGGCGACCGCGTACCGGAAGACGTAACGTTGGAAGGCCTCCCACAAGGTGGACCGATGACCTGGTGAAGGTCGCGGGTAGCCGATGGATGCGAGACGCACAGGACCGGTCGTTGTGGCAACGCTTGGGGGAGGCCTATGTCCAGCAGTGGACGTCTTTCGGCTGATAAGATGATGATGATTCAAATACGTACCTACTTTGTCTTTATCCCAATTTATTTGCGGTCGGCGGCGCTTGGACTATAAGACGTATGACGATGTGACACCGGTATATGGTGGCTATCACACGCACAAAACGTCTTGGGAATAATTTCATGGTGCATAGACGTAGTGGAATTGCCTGCCAGAGTCTGTCTTTCCTGATAGTTATAACATGGAGGTCAAGATCTTTAAGTCAAGAGTGATTAGGTTACTTTTGGCAAGTGTGCTCTGTTCTGTCTCCTGCTTGTTTGGAAATCTATACTATATACTAATATATAAAGCTGAAGAGTTTGTTTGTTTGCTTGAAGGCGCTAATCTCAAGAACTACTGGTCTGATTTGAAAAATGCTTTCAGTGTTAGATAGCCCATTTATCGAGGAAGGCTATAGGCTATATATCATCACGCTAAGACCGATAGAAGCGGAGCAGTAATGAAAATTGTGACGCAGACGAAGTTGCGCGGGTCAGCTAGTTATATATTTTTTTTTTCCTACTCCTCCGCTGTACTTTTCTGATAATTTCGTTGCGGGATCCAAGACAGTAGAATCGTTTCTCCGGGACTCGTCGGGCTTCATTGGTTCGGCGTTCTTCTGGTGGTCGCCACTGTTGATTCTGGTTTTCAGGAGTTGCAGTGGTTGGGAACGTGTGGCAAAAAAAAATCCACGTCTTCTTACGACAGATCTTCGCATCACATCACATGACCATACCATGACAACCAATTTAGTTTTTGGCAAATCACTTTTTTTACTCCTTAGGCCCCTAGACATTCCCTGCCAATCAACGTCTGGGTTTTTGCAATTCAAGTTCGAATTAAAAATCTGCTAATCAGTATTAAAACTAATCATATGGTAAGTTTTTTTTATAAATAAGGCTGACCGTCTCTAACAAGGGCCACCGAGAAGTCTCGTTGGTCTATGGTGTCACCCACCTGGTCCGTATATAGTCGCTTGATTTGACCCAAATATTTTACGTACCTATTGTTTATTATTTTGCAGTCAGAAGGTTTCTAACTTCTGGTATTAATTGGAACGGTAGTTTGGTAAAATGTTTTAGTAATTGGTAATTGAGATAGTAATGGAGTTTGGTTGTGACTCGAGGAAAACAATATTTATTTAAATAACAAACTTTATAGAAAATAAAACTCCTAACTATAATAAGGCGTCAAAAAATTCGTCCGCATCGCTGTCGACTGGAAGTGAGCCCAAAAGACTGGCAGCATTGCCACGTTGTGTGGCAATGCTTATCCTCTCTTAGAGGTAAAAGCCAGCTCTTGGGTCGCGCAAAGTGTCAACTAAGGGTTTAGCTAGTTCTTTAAAAACACGTGAGCACTTGGACTCCACGGTCCAAGAGTTTCAACCCCAAACGGCTCAAAAAGATAACTACCAACAAGGCACTCACCCACAGCTAGCAGGCGCGCACGCTCCGCAGAAGTAGCAGCAGAGGCAATTATGTTCTTCTGAACTTCTCTGCAGAACGGCTCATCTCACCGTCTCTGGTATGGTGGATTGTCGGCTAAATATTCGTTCGGACAAGCGAGTCCCCAGGCAATTTATAGGCTCGGTGAAGCACGGCACATCAAAATCAATCAGTGAGGGTGCTTCCATAGATGGGAAGCACAAAGGAAATATGTTAATTTAGGACCGAAACAGCAGCAACGAGTTATGGTGATGACCGAACGCATGTTAATTTTTAACAATCTATTCGAAACAGGTTACTTCTAAGTAACTTCTAGGCAAGCGTGCTCCATGTTCGACCAAATCATCGCTTACCATCAGGTGAGATAGTGGTCAAATGCGTGCCTATCAAAAGTAAAAAAAGAAAAAATATCGGAATTTTGAATTTTTTCTTGGGCAAAATTGGAAAAGGAAAGGAAAGGAAAGGAATTCTCAAAGATTGGCGACCCAAGGAGACGAAGAGATCTTTTGTCCATAATTTTGATTTTCTATTGCATTGAATTTTTGAATTTTGAAAGTGTGAGTTGTCAGTCAGTACTATCAGAAAAAAAAATTGCATTTAAAAAAGTTCAGATCAAGGCCAATGGAATGAAACAGAGTTTTTAAACATTGTAGATCATCTGATACCGAAATTACATCGCCTCCAAGGGTTCCATCATCGAGATACTAAACATTAAATTTAGTTTTATTTATTTTTAAATTAGTTGTGACACAAGGTATATTTGTTGGTAAGGTTTGTTGATTCCAAAGTACAGGTATTTGGAAATTCGTTTTAATTTTTTCTTCTATTCCTTTTTGCAACTATATTAGGGTCGCCTTCCAGTCTAACCGGGTGCTGCTGAGACCTTCAGAACCCGGTGATTTTGTAACTTTATTTTTCTTTCTGCAACACTTCATGTTTCCTGGTGATGTCTAGGAGATTTTTACATGAATTAGAAAAACGGATTTATATGATGATGCTTTGAGTGATAAAAAAACTATTCAGTAGCAAACAAGTACCAGCATTTCACTCACAATCGAACACCTTTTTCTTTGTGGATGGGAAATCATCAAATGAGTTCGTATTTAGACTCTTACTGACCAAAATCAAAACCATTCGAACAATCTCGCACCTAGGGGTGCGAGATTGTTCCAGACCAATCGAAGACCTGGATTTGGCACCCGGTTCTTTTTTTGAACAGCATTTTTAGGGTTCCGTAGCCAAATGACAAAAAACGTAACCCTTATGGATTCGTCATGTCTGTCTGTCTATCTGTCCGTCCGTATCACAGTCACTTTTTTCTGAAACTATAAGAACTATACTGTTGAAACTTGGAAGTAGATATATTCTATGAACCGCATTAAGATTTTCACACATTTCTATATCACATATTTACCTATATTATTATTATATACCTATAATCTCTTGCCTAATAAACTTTCATCTTTTCTTTTTTTTTTCTTTTCTTCCGGGTTCATAGTGGACATCCCAACCACCCGCACAAAACGTTTTGGGAACACATTCATAGTGCGTACAGCTAAGGAGTGAAATTCCCTGCCGGTGTCTGTTTCCTGATAGTTACAACCTGGGAGTCTTTAAGTAAAGAGTGAATAGGTTACTTCTAGACAAGCGTGCTCCATCTTCGACCACATCATCGCTTACCATCAGGTAGTGGGAGATAGTGGTCAAACGCGTGCCTATCAAAAGTAAAAAAAAAGAGAGTCGTATAACCTGAACTATAGTTCATCAGACCCCTAAAATCCATACGGAAACACTTCAAAACATAACGCTTGCATCTGAAACTTCAACCCTGACCGCATGAACCGGTTCGAACTGGCTCAAACTGCCGTGAACCGGGGTTAACGACCTGCGGCGCGGTGCATCCAGCGTATTCCAGCTGGAACACTGTGCTGCTTTTATTAGCTGACTTTATATTTTGTAATGCGATGTGTTTGAGAGGGAAAATCTTACGATGGTGAAGAGGTCTTGAAAATAATTGTTGCAAATTAGTATTGCGAGTGATTGATACTCGACTTGTTGTAATCTCTCTCCTAATCTAATCTAACACGCTTCTAAAAATTTTAAATTTTGTGAAGTTATGGTCTTAGAAAGTAACTTTTCGGTTATTAAATGCTTAATCGAACTGTTTCCACACCTTGGAAATCACGTTAAGCCGTTGGTCCCGGCTACCATTTTGTAAATCTTTGACAGTTGTAAAGGCTGATCAGAAGCTAGAAAATCTGAAACCAGCCTTGCCGAGAGGTACCGTGTTACCCAGTTACTGGGACTGTAGAGGTCAGAAAGGCAGACGCAACATGTAAAGGTAAAATACTGGCACCCAGCAGTATCTCCAAAGGTTAATTAAGTATTTCTCCGTTGATCAATGTCGTTACATGATAAAAGCTTCAGACTGTTTCATCATCATCATATCAGCCGAAAGACGTCCACTGCTGGACATAGGCCTCCCCCAAGGAGGGGGGGGTTCCATAATTGCTACGCTTGGCAGGCGGGTTTGGCAATCGCAGTGTATGGTGTTGCGATTTACAGAGAACGCTGCTGCCCATTCTCTGGTGAGTCCCTTAGTCGCCTCTTACGACACAGTTTACATGTACATAATTATATCGTTTACTAAGAAATTCATAGAAACGGATGTTCCCGTTTCCTCCTGTCATGTAATATGAACTAATTAGCACCTACTTATTGATAACACATGGGGCGGAAATGTTAGACAGATTGCCAAGTTGCTCACTCTAGCACTTGATAGGAATCGAGAAATGATAATGATTATTATAAAGTTACAATAACCTTATAACTATAGTTCGACATTTGATTGTATTCAGTAACTTGACAGTTCAATTGTCAGATTTTACTTAAGTTGATGCAAATTGTTTATTTTAAATATAATACATCACGATAAACACTATTAAAAATTGTCTTTTAACTATCAAGTTACTAAATACAATTAAAAGTCAAACTATACTTAATTATATTTGAGCAATGTATGCTCAGCTCTGGTTTGACTGGAAGTCTATGAATGCGGACGGATGGAGAGTCCATAGAAAACATGGATAGTTTGTCTGTGGACTGATATGGAAGAAAAGAGGATCAGATCTAAAAAGGCAACTTTAGCAGAATCAGAAAGCACATCACTCTAACCGTCACTGTCAAATTTTCCCAATCAATCTTGAACCTAATGCATTAGCGATAAAGATGAAATTGAAATTTGACAGATTTTTGTTATTTTGGTTAATATTATGATTCTAATATGAATCTACTTATGTGGCCTTTTCAGACCCGCTGTTGTATGACGGTTGATGGACATGCAGGAACAAAACGTGTTTTGACCCCAAGTAACATGGAGTAAGGTCAGGAAGATGATGATAATGCCTCGTTAGTCTAGTGGTTACAAACGCTCCTAATAAACAAACAAACAAAAGAAAAACAAACAATTATTTGTATGGCCTACGGATGTTGTTCCGGGTCTAGCTGTTTGTGTATGTGAGATCATATGTATGTAAACGCACCCACGATACAGGAGAAATTCCTAGTGTGGGGCATTGATATATAAAAAACCCAAGATGCACAGTCTCGAACAAATGCAACACGAAACTGTCGTCAAAAACTGACATGTATTAAGTGTCATGTGTGAGTTGTGTGTAGTTATACTATTAACCATTTTTTTTTGCAAATTCAACCTTACACGGATCGCTTAAAGTTGTTTTTACAAAGCAGTGCAGTATGGCGAGCGATGCAAGACTGTTTGAAACTAGCGCACAAATATACATTGTGCGCTTGTTTTTGTGCGGACGTTTTTGAGATGCTGAGTGTGTATCTTGGGTTTTTTATATATCAATGGTGTGGGGCAACGTTTTTTTTTTTAAATAAATAAATAAGCATGAAGTCCTTGGTTCGATTCTTGGGTCCTGCAGTGTTATTGGGTTTATCCATCTTGAATTTCCTAGTAACAGCCCGAAGGATGTAACTAATTGTGCCTCAATGATTGCAATAGGCTCGCTCCCTCTAACATGAGACTTGAATCATCATTCCAGCCGAAAAACGTCTACTGCTGGACATAGGCCTCCCGCAAAAGGGGGGGGGGGGGTTGCCATAATCGCCACGCTTGGCAGGCGGGTTGGCAATCACAGTGGATGGTGTCGATTTTTTACAGAGAACGCTGCTGCCCATTCTCTGACGACGTTCCCTTAGTCGCCTCTTACGACACCCACGGGAAGTGATGGGATGGTATTATTCTTTTACGGCACAATACGGCACCGGCCGACACCATACGGCGTACGGGACCATACGGGACTTGAATATAACTGGTAAAATGATAATGTATTCACCTGCACCTCTGTCTAGGCCCTTCGGACAACACACGAGTGTTGTTAGGGTTCCGTACCAAAATGGTAAAAAAGAACTTATGGTGTGACTAAGTCTGTCCGTCTGTCACAGCTGGATATCTGAAGAACTAATTATGCAAATAATCCAAATTTGAAGTTGAAAGGCAACTTGAAATTTGTATTAGTTTTAGATGACGTTTGCTCAACTATTTTGTAAATAAGAAAGAAATAAAAATATTTCCTCCTCAAACATTTTTTCTTTTTTTTAGGCGGCTTAGTTTTCGACTTATGACTTATGATGGCCTTTGTCTCCGAAGTTTGCATAGAGAAAAATCTGAAATTATTCTTTGTGATAGAAGTTTATGTAAAATTACAGGAAAAATAATACAGTGTCTCTAAATAGCACACTTTTTCAGAAATCAACAAAAATTACATTAGTTCCACTACCGGTCAAGAGATGGTGCTGCTCTGAAACTGCAATATACACCGCAGTATTAAAATTCTCTGACAAATGTAAGCCTCGCCGATGAAAATTTAAAAACATTTCACGTTTTATATGATGGTACGGAACCCTCGGTGCGCGAGTCCGACTCGCTCTTGACCGGTTTTTTAAATCTCATTAGTGACAGACGCCTTGAAACTAATATTATTTTCCACCACTAAACCCAACCAATGGAACCCTAATGGTATCCTATTACTAAGCCTCCGCTGTCCGTCCGTCCATCTGTCTGTTAGCGGGCTGTATCTCAAGAACCGTAATAGGTAGATAGTTGAAATTTACGCAGTATTTCTATTGCCGCTGTATCAACTAATAATCAAAATGAAATTATAAATTAAAGGGGGCTCCCATCCAAGAAACGTGTTTTATCGGTTTATGGTACGAAGATCTTCGTGTGGGAGTCCGGCTCGCAATTTACCGAATCTTTAGAGTTCACCTATAATAGTCCACTACCCATCGTAATAATTAGAATTGAATCTGAAAATGTCTAATCAACTTGGTTGACTAATGGGATTCAATTAAATTATCTATTGTTACACTATCCGCGGGAGGCACACGCTCACCCATAAGTTACAAAGAAGAATGGACATAACATCCGCCACTTAAACGACAGAAACCATTCATTATTACAATCATAATATAAAATCACACCTGTATTCCACAAAGGGTTAAACAGAGTTGTACCAGACCCTCATTTCGCAAGTCCCATATCTCATGAAATAGGCGGCGAACCAATTAGCTTCAAACGAGGACAAATTCAGACGCCAGGTTGCAGATTTTTTTCGAAAATGTCACCGCGGCCCTGGAACCCAATAACGTGGATCACGTATGGGTTTTAGTCAGTAAGAGTCTGACACTCCCTTCTGCTCCACCCAGAGCGGGAAGAGTCATTCGATGATTTCTCATCCTTAAAAAAATGTTGCGAAAAAAAATAATTCTATACTGAAAAAGCCGTTTGGTGTCGGCCGGTGCCGTATGGTGCCGTAAAAGAATAATACCATCCAATCACTTCCCGTGGGTGTCGTAAGACGCGACTAAGGGACTCGCCAGAGAATGGGCAGCAGCGTTCTCTGTAAAAATCAACACCATACACTGCGATCGCCAACCCCCTGCCAAGCGTGGCAATTATGGCAAACCCCCCCCCTCTTGGGGGAGGCCTATGTCCAGCAGTGGACGTCTTACGGCTGATATGATGATGATACTGAAAAACCCCAATAACACTTTGCTTGACCTGAAAAAGTCCCGCTTTTTAACACTACAGTAAAAAGGCAATTATTCCACATTTTTCCTTTTTTTATTTTGTTTTTCTAATGTTATATCTGAGTCGATACATGCAAAAACTATTTATTGCTTTTTAATTTAATCATCATCTTCTAAACCAACTAAACATGCCCCGATTTCCACCTGAAACAACACTCAAAGGATGTACATACATAGTGCATATTTTACTCGAAAACTACCCCAAACGTTACGCAAGAAACACTGTGTTCAAACACCGAACACTGTGTGCACAATCAAAAGGTTGCATGAACTTTGTCGCGCTCACGAAGGAACTGGGCTTGAATAATTTATGTGTTCGCATTGTATTCCAGCTGATATGACACACTGTTGGACTAAATTCATTATCTGATTGTATTTTGTTAACGCGTGTACATTGTGCGGTTGTTTGTATGCATTTTGTATGGTGTCATTCGTCGTCACAGAGTATGCGAATTTGTATGCAAATAGGTGTCGCCTTTTTTGGAGTGTTGGTTTTGGACTCTAAAATATTATCAGTAAAAGTTTCGCGGTATAAATGTACAAGAATATTCACTGATGTATAAGGTAACATTGTTCAACATGTTACCACTATGAACTGGGTTCAGTTTTAAAGCTATTGTTGTTGATGAGTCAGACATCTAACTTTGTCTTTAAGTTGCCAGAGGCATCGGAAACTGTTTGGTTTTACTGTTTTTATCAATCACTTTTCATCAGGGCCAAAGATCCTAAAACTTATTGGCAAACAATAGCATGTTGGCAAATGGAGTGCATGTTCTAAAGGTTTTGTTTTTATCTGCCCTGACAGCCTTACTCGACAGCTGACTGACTGTCAAGGAAGGCTGTCAGGGAAGATAAATAGCCTGAAAATCTGAGCCTAGTCTTGCTAAGGGTTACCTTTTAACCCATTTACTGGAACTGCCGCTGCGGCTGCTGAGAACCTCAAGCACCGAAAATATAATAACCTTGTTGGCAATTATATTTTTTAGCTTTTTCGGGTTGAAATTCTTAGACCGTGGGGTCCGAGTGCTCATGCCTTATTTAAAGATCCTTCTAAACGCTTAGTTGACACTTCTCGTGACCCAAGGGCTGGCTTTTACCTCGGACAGAGGATAAGCATTGCCATACAACGTGGCAATACCGCCAGTCTTTTGGACTTTTGGACTTTCCAGTGGACAGCGATGCGGACGAATTTCTTGACGCCTTATTTTAGTTAGGATTTTTATTTTAAGTGTTTTTATATTTTGTTTTAATAAATAGTGTATTTACTGGATCGTGGAGGTTACATAGGCAGACGCTCCATGTAAAATACTGGTATTCAGCTATATCCGATATTAACTGGAAATGGACGCCAATGTACTGTGGAAAAAGGCTAAGCTGATTCTTCGCAGATATATTCTAGATGGTAACAGGAAGTGAAATATTCCAGTTTTCGCGGTACTTACTTTCTGAGTAATCAATATGACTCGTGTTTCATACAACACACATAACGGGCGGGCGGGTGGAGAGACTTTGTATGTAAAAGGTCATAATTCGAGATTTGGCTCTCGCCTGTTTCCTACTCTAATATTGAACTAATTTAAAATATATTTCATAAACTGAATAACAAGGATATATACTGTGTCGCTATGTTTAAATTTTTTGTTGAAATATTAACTGTATAACCACTAGAACCCTCAAAAAATGCTCAAAATTGTCCGATAAACCGCTGTTAACAGATCCCAGAGTGTACCAATTTGTCAACTATTAATGAAAAAAAAACAAAGGGCAGTATACATTCTTATTCAGTTTGTGAAATATCTTTTAAATCGGCCCAATATTGGAGGAGGAAAAGGGCGAGAGCCAAACCTCGAATTATGACTTTTTACATACAAAGTCTCTCCGCCCGCGTTTCCTCTTAAAATCAAATTCCCCTTTATAAAGAAGAACATAATACAGGATAACCAGAATAAAGGAGAACATAATACAGGATAACCAGAATAAAGGAGAACATAATACAGGATAACCAGAATAAAGGAGAACATAATACAGGATAACCAGAATAAAGGAGAACATAATACAGGATAACCAGAATAAAGGAGAACATAATACAGGATAACCAGAATAAAGGAGAACATAATACAGGATAACCAGAATAAAGGAGAACATAATACAGGATAACCAGAATAAAGGAGAACATAATACAGGATAACCAGAATAAAGGAGAACATAATACAGGATAACCAGAATAAAGGAGAACATAATACAGGATAACCAGAATAAAGGAGAACATAATTTTGATCTCCAAAACAGTTATTGACATTGGTGGTCCATAGTTCTCAAAAGAACATTAACTAGGTAAATGAACGTACGTCTTTCGTCGGCCAGTAACTAAACAGTTAATAGGTTTATTAACTGTAGTTAACTGACCATTACTCAGCTGCAATAACTAAGAGAAATAAACCCAATTGTTTATTACTTCCCGTCCCTTCAAAATGTGTTAATATGCTTGTATTAGTTAAATTTTAAAGTGGTCGTTTCTCTTAGGGAAAGGGTCATAAATTATTTATCGGATGTCTCGCTCGCACATTAAGTAATTGTGTTGACAAAGGGAGTGAGTTGACCGGAGAACAAAATATGGTCTTTAAATGGTAGCGAAAAGGAAAATTTACAAGAACTAAAAATTATGCTGCTTAAGAGGAAATGCTGGCGGCGAGATACAAAATCTCGCCGCCAGTAGTCTCCGCAAATCTCGAGATGTGAAAAGTCATAATTCGAGGTTTGGCTCTCGACTGGTTTCTCCTCCAATATTGGACCGATATAAGAGATATTTCACAAACTGAATAAAAAGGATATAAACTGTGTCTCTATGTTTTCCTTTTTGATGATTTATTTACCGTATTAGCATGTATTTAACTCTCTCAAAATGCTCCAAATTGTCCAATAAATCGCTGTCAACAGAGCCTTAGTGTACAAATTTGGCAACTTTTAATCATAAAAAGAAAACAAAGAGACATAGTATACATCCTTCTTATTCTTATATCGGTCCAATTGTAATAAAACTCCTCGGGCTGATATACAAATTATTTAATTACTCCAATCTAACAATCTACAACAATGTTACAAACTATAATAATTCAGCTATCATAGATATCGACACAGTTGTTCTAGTTTGTCCGACCCGTAGCCCGTCCCAAAACCAAGTGAACGAATCGATTGCTGGCTTGCGCCTCCAAGACCATTTGTCCACCGTCACCGTTTGGTGTTGCCACATAATTAATATAATCGTTCTCAATAATCGATATTAAGTTTAGTCGATTTTAAAAATATAGTTTAATGAACCTAACACTCGTCCATCCTGACCTTGTGTATGTCCTCATACACACAAGTCAGGAGGAACCTAACACTCGGGCAATCGATCCGTTTTACAAAATAAGTAAAAAAAGAAAATTATAATCCAGAAAACGAAAATTTCCAATATATTTAAACATATTTAAATACCAGTATTGTAATACAACCTTACATTATGCCATTTAATTTAATTGCTTATTATTTATGTTTTAACAATTTTAATAAATTAATTATCATTACTGTCACATTACTAATGAACATTTAAAATAATTTGGCAAATCAATCACTTGGTCGTAAAACTGGAAAACTAAACACATAATTGCTAAGCTGGCAAACCAATCACATGGTTGCTAAACTGGCAAACCAATCACATGGTTGCTAAACTGGCAAACCAATGACATGGTTGCTAAACTGGCAAACCAATCACATGGTTGCTAAACTGGCAAACCAATCACATGGTTGCTAAACTGGCAAACCAATCACATGGTTGCTAAACTGGCAAACCAATCACATGGTTGCTAAACTGGCAAACCAATCACATGGTTGCTAAACTGGCAAACCAATCACATGGTTGCTAAACTGGCAAACCAATCACATGGTTGCTAAACTGGCAAACCAATCACATGGTTGCTAAACTGGCAAACCAATCACATGGTTGCTAAACTGGCAAACCAATCACATGGTTGCTAAACTGGCAAACCAATCACATGGTTGCTAAACTGGCAAACCAATCACATGGTTGCTAAACTGGCAAACCAATCACATGGTTGCTAAACTGGCAAACCAATCACATGGTTGCTAAACTGGCAAACCAATGACATGGTTGCTAAACTGAAATAAAAACTCAATAATTATTAACACACTTGGTTTGAACTAAAATTGAAACTAAAGCTTTACTTGTAATATTATTTCATAATATTAGCATATTTGATTCACTGTAAATTGTAAACAATTAATTTTGCTAAAGCTTTACTAAGTATTTTATAAAAAAGTTCATTTCACCTAACTGGAAATTGCAAATAATAAATTGTTCTCCACTATCTAATTAGGTACTGTCATAGTTACCTTTGCTTTTTGAATCATTGTCATTCAAATTCAAGGCAGCCAAGTGTACCCAGGGCTGCATACCTACAATCGACAGCGGCGTTCGTTTTACGTTTATGTCTACTAGTACTTAATCCTGGTATTGACACAATTCTATACCTATCTTTTTCTAGTATCGTTATGACGCGATATAGTCCTGTTTACTTATTGAGAAAGAAGCTTCTTAATTTTTCCGTCATTTTTTAAATTAATTCTTTTTCGTAATTTTTACTAACTCCCCTTCAAAACAGACATGTGTAGGAAGTCTGCTTTTATGACGTCGTTTCTTTATCCTTCTTGCTCTTCATCTATTTAATTTTATGTTTAACTTTCTGTCTAATTGTTGTTATGTTATTATTTTCTCGATTTTTTTTTTTGTCCAACTGCATTTAATCTCTTATTTAACTTGCTACTCATACGCCAACCAAACATGACTTCAGCAGCTATCCTCCCCGCTATCTTATTAACAGTGCTATTAATTACCCACTGAATTTTACCAACTTTATCACCCTAATATTTACATTATCGTTAAGGTTTGCAACGATCAAAGAAACAAGGATTGTGCGGTTGTATTGCTCAACTGGCCAACACGCGCTTCGTCTTTTTATAAAACAAACCTCAAACGCGCGAGAAGTAAAACTAGCCAATCATTACTGGTGATAACCATTACTCTTGGATATTGGTCAGTATCTACCATCTAATATTGTTTCCGTTATTTATGACCGGGTTGCGTGACAAAGCATCTACATGAGCAGTTCTGTTCCCCGGCCTATATTCTATTATGAACTAAAATTCTTGCATTAAAAGATACCAACGCACGATCCGCGGTATTATGTCGCGTTTAATAAATGTGGACCGTAAAGCACTGCAATCGGTGACAATTTCAAAGCTTTGACCCAATAAATAGATAAACTACCATAAAGAACATAAGAACTACTGCTAACGTCTCTAATTTAAATGCGTGGAAGATTTTTATTTCCATCTGGCGAAGTTTGTCTTCTGTAGAATGCCACAGGCCTAGAACTATCACTTCCCTTTAAGAGGCCTATTTCAATTTGACTGATTTTTTTTTAGAAAATTGGCCAACTTTGGCTTTCTTATTCTCAGAAACTGAAATAATTAGACAACCGGGGCTTATTGAGTAGTTGACAATAGTTATTAGTATCGTGTACAGTGGTCTCACTTTTCGCAATTTTCTCTTACCTATTTGTAAATGCCAAAATTCCGAAGTAAGTTTCTCATGAAAAGCGCGACAGCACTTTTTGAGCTCGTAGATTGAACTACTCTACAAACCAAATGAAATGAAAAATATATCGTAATATTCCTTATATAATGACTTCGTTTATATTGGAAATAAAGGAATATCCGTAAAAAAATCTCATTCAAATCCATAAAATCTACTAAAAACGCTCAGAATGAACTGTAAATTTTTCCATAATACATTAATAACCATACCCATAACCATAGTTCATAAGAAATTAAAATTTAGTAAATATTCATTTAATAAATTAAAAATTAACCCTAAAATAAACGTAATTGCAACTGCCTATTTTCTACATAATGTGACGAGTCAGCAGTTTTGTGAGTGAAAACGTAATTTTGTGATAAGGCTCTTGAACATTGAAACAATTCCACCGACACCATCTTAATTTACTGGCGTCCGTATGCAATTCGGCCGTATGCAAACGCCTGAATGGAAAGTCTACTCTCAATTTAGTATCACCAGCATCGTATGATGTTCCTTAATGATCACGGAGTTTAACATCCTTTAATCTATACATATTCTCATTCGCCCGTTTTTCTTAGGCACAAGAATCACAGGACTAGCATACACGGGGGTTGATTCTCTTACAAACCCAGCTTCTAAAATCTCGCCTACTATTTCAAGCATTTCACCGCGTTCTTTATGTGATAACCGGTAAGGCCTACAAACAACTGGACGTTTGCTGTTTATTTCACTGTTCATTTCGGTCGTACATTTAAGTTCTTTTTAAATTAAATGCAAAATAATTAAATAATCGTAACTTCAAATAACTTAGTTCATCGCTAACATTATCGCCGATATAAACCTTACTAACGTCAATACGATCAGTCTTCAGTTTATCACCCACATTAAAACGCTACTAACTACTTGAACGAGCCTTTGTACAAATGACAATATTCCGATTTAGACATAATATATACATATACACAACGTATTGAAACGTTGGTTTTCCTATAACCTTACTATTCAATATAATATTCACTATAAGCTTTGATTATGTGGCACCATAGATTTCGAAATTAAATGTCAGTAAACTAATGGTTATGCAGTTTTTAAAACAAAAAATGCGACTGTTTAGTGTAAGTTTGTCTTACTACCAGAAAGACAGTATCTATAACTACCTGACAAACGTAACACTATCGCCATTGATATTAATCTCTGGTGACACCTTTCCTAAAAATCAACCAACATTATGCCCAAATCCTCGTTATTGGGGAAGCAACGCCATCACACTCGAGCCTTACATTTACCGATTCTGATTTTGCTAACAAACAAACCTCACTTCCAAAATTTATAAAAGCTTTAATAGATAACCCATTTACTAAGACATCCTGATAAAATTTCGAGTTAAGATTAGCTGACGATGCACATCGTCTTTTGTGTACTCGCTACCTTAATGTCTCTGTCCTCCAGCTTTGTGGGACATTTGTCGACTTTGTGGCCTACTCTATGACATTGATTACATCAAATCAGGGGAAATATTTTTATGATTTTTAACAACGTTACTAGAGTGATCGATTAGGCTAGCCGCTGACTGTTGGTTTCTAATTGAATTTAAAATATACATGACATCTTTAAAGGAAAACGTAAGACTATGATAATCTCAAACCTTTGTCTGACCTCGTATCGCAGTAGCATCGCGTCGTCAGCTTCGTTCCTGTCGCAACTGATGTTCTAGGGATCGCAGGCGCTCCTGTGCCACCTCACGTTCCCGTTTAAGTTTCTCGGACTGCTGCGTCACCTGGTTCGGTTGCGGGCTTCGACTGCACTGCGGGCTTCGACTGCGCTGAGGGCTTCGACTGCGCTACGGGCTTCGACTGCGCTACGGGCTTCGACTGCGCTACGGGCTTCGACTGCGCTACGGGCTTCGACTGCGCTACGGGCTTCGACTGCGCTACGGGCTTCGACTGCGCTACGGGCTTCGACTGCGCTACGGGCTTCGACTGCGCTACGGGCTTCGACTGCGCTACGGGCTTCGACTGCGCTACGGGCTTCGACTGCGCTACGGGCTTCGACTGCGCTACGGGCTTCGACTGCGCTACGGGCTTCGACTGCGCTGCGGGCTTCGACTGCGCTGCGGGCTTCGACTGCGCTGCGGGCTTCGACTGCGCTGAGGGCTTCGACTGCGCTGCGGGCTTCGACTGCGCTGCGGGCTTCGACTACGCTGCGGGCTTCGACTGCGCTGCGGGCTTCGACTGCGCTGCAGGCTTCGACTGCGCTGCGGGCTTCGACTGCGCTGCGGGCTTCGACTACAAACATCTCTGGCAGTAATGTGTAGTCGACAGACACAGTGATCTTGTACGTGAAGGCGTTCATAAACACCGTCGCCTTTGAGCCTCACGGTCGTGCTCCACAACTGAAACTCGGAATTAAAACGACTATGTATTTGTCCATTATTTTTGAACGATATATAAAATCACAAATATCTCAAAAACGGTAAGTCTAATCGCAAAAATAGCAAAAATTTGGGCTCCCCTTGCAACCTCACAAGATGCCTTGTATATTAATAATTATGAATTTAAAACCAACCCTAAATAAATCATATCACGTACCTACTGTAACCTAATTTAAAACATCACATCATCGTCTAGTTTAACTTGGAGAAGGATTGACAGCAATAAATATAGTATGAAAGGCCAAAGAGAACAGTTACTTCTAAATCACCTAAAGTAACCGCCAGATTCGAATTACAACTGACATGTTAAACCAAGAATAAAAACGTTTCGGTATCGGATGGAATATCAAAGTTATAGTTAGGATTCAAAGCAATCAGCCTCAACTATTCTGTACCTTTATAATTTAAACCAACATACAAAAATACCAACCAATGGGGCCGCCAACTATCAAAGTGGAATTAGTAGCGCACAGACCAATAACAAAGCAGTTTTTGATGAAAAGATGAGTAAATACTTATGTAAATGATTACTTTCAGTTTGATTTGATCGTCAAAACCTATTTCCAATTATTTATACGATCCCAAACCTACCTGCATCACATAACCTGGTCAGTGGGTAGCCTTAGGGGCGGATTTTTAGGAGTTGGAGTATATCCTTAGGGGCGCTATGAGAAGCAAAGAAAACGAAAAAAAAAATTTTTTGGTTAAAAAAATTTTTGGGACTTGGAAAATTTTTCAAAAATTTTTCAAAAAAATTTTTTTTTCGAATCGGTACCATGGCACTATGAAAAAAATACTTAGAAAAATTTCGCAACCAATTTCGAGGTAGCGCTCGCCGGCCGCTGCCGCGGCACCGCTCGCTTCGCTCGCTCGGCTCGCGCGTATTTGGTCACGGTTCTAACCTAACCTAACCTATGGATCCCTTACACATCGAGACAAAATTAGAAAAATTTCGCAACCAATTTCGAGGTAGCGCTCGCCGGCCGCTGCCGCTTTTTTAACCTAATTTTTTTTTTTGTTTTCTGCACGGCTCATGGTGCCTATAAGCGTATGGCATCAACTACCAAAAAAACTTTTTTTGAAAAATTTTCTAAGTGTTTGCCCCTAACCGTACTCAAGGTGAAAAGTAAGGAGAAATTTTCTGTCCCAAAAATTTTTTTAACCAAATTTTTTTTTTGTTTTCTGCACGGCTCATGGCGCCTATAAGCGTATGGTACCAATTTGAAAAAAAAAAAAAATTTTTGAAAAATTTTCTAAGTCCCGCGCCATAGCGCCCCTAAGGCTACACTCCAACCCATAACCTCACATAACCTATAATATAAGATAATGCGAATTCGATTTTATAAACCTTAAGAAAAATCAGACTGCCAATAATACACAAACAAACGAACAAACGAATCTTTAAGACTGAATCACAGACTAATAGTGTTTTTCTCACTTTGACAAAGGTTCGTGTAGTGGTGGCGCCATCTGAGATCAGCTTTCACTTGCCAACCCCATTAAAAGCAAAACCTTGACACATTAAAACTGTCACCACTTAATTTATATAGACGCTCAGAAAATACAGTGAGCGGAACAGATTGTTGAAATACCCACTTATTCAGATTTTTCAAAGTACAAGTAGTAACGAAATTCCCATTAACTTACTCATTTTTAATTTAGTTTCAAAGTTGTCCAGTGCAATGGTAAATCTATCGAGGAGTTGCCTCGACCAAGAGTACCACTTGCACCGGCCCAACTATATACTTATTATATAGTTAGTCCAACGCAACGATAACCTTATCGAGGAGTTGCCTCGACCAAAGGTACCGCGTGCATCGGCCCAACCATTCATCTCTGTTGATAATTAGTCCAACACAATGATAACCTATCGAAGAGTAGCCTCGACCGAAGGTACCACGTGCATTGGCCCAACTATTCACCTATTATAATAATGAAGTCCAACGCAATGATAACCTAATCGAGGAGTGGCCTCGACCGAAGGTACCACGTGCATCAATTATTATTAACTATGATTTGTACATCAGTTACCTGGGGAATACGCTACAATGATGCTACACAATACCCACACTTTCCGCTCACTGAACTTATCTAGGACAAAAACAATGTTCGAAAACAGCATAAAGAATTAATAAAAACTACTTACGCTTGCTGCGGCATGGCTCGTGGTTCTTGTCACTTCTGATATGTAATAAAACTCCTCGGGCTGATATACAAATTATTTAATTACTCCAATCTAACAATCTACAACAATGTTACAAACTATAATAATTCAGCTATCATAGATATCGACACAGTTGTTCTAGTTTGTCCGACCCGTAGCCCGTCCCAAAACCAAGTGAACGAATCGATTGCTGGCTTGCGCCTCCAAGACCATTTGTCCACCGTCACCGTTTGGTGTTGCCACATAATTAATATAATCGTTCTCAATAATCGATATTAAGTTTAGTCGATTTTAAAAATATAGTTTAATGAACCTAACACAATATTGGAGGAGAAAACAGTCGAGAGCCAAATATCGAATTACGTTTTTTTTTTCATAAAAGTCTCGCTGCCAGCATTTCCTCTTAAGGTTGCTCAAGGGATTCAAATAACATTACGAAATCACGTGCTTAACAATAATCATCGAGCAGTTCTAAAATATTTTAGACTTATATTATAAAAGTGTTGGAGTTCAGGATCGCAGTTAAGTGATTTTGGAGTTAAAAGCTCAGAAATGACGCTATCTGTCTTCAGGAACCCATTGGATAGAGAACTGGAGACTCTTGCTGAGCGGTTTCTAACCGACTTCAAAAAAGGAGGAGGTAAATTTTTTTAATGTGTTGTTACCTTCCAACTCCGTCATTTATGAACCGATTTGAAAAATTGTTTTTTCATGTGACAAGGTATGGTATGCTTTCCGATTGATCCCATTTTCATCAAATTGGTCAATTTCATCAAAATCAGTTAAGCAGTTTGGCTTTTAAATCAAAATAGCTGAAGTTCGTTCACTTAGATGACGTGTTTGGTTTGTCATCCAAGTAATGAAATTGCGTATTTTGCTCTCCTGCAACTTTTCAGTGGTGTTGTTAGGCGTGGGGTACCACTAAAAAAAGATTTTTTATTTTTTTGTGCATGCGGCTGCGGTGACCCGCCCAATCGAAAATAGCGTACTGGCTTCTGCTATCGGCATCATCCGCGTCAGCATCGAAATTTATCCCGAGGGAACGTACTCCCGGGATAAAAACCGGTCAAGGCTGAGTCGGACTCGCGTGCAATGGGTTCCGAACGAATGTATTTTTTTAACATGTTATTTTAAAACTATAGACTTCTTATAGGTTTTCCTGTAATCTATAGGTAAATATCTATTATCTCCATTTTTTTTAAATTTTAGACTAATTAGTTTCGGAGATAAGTGGGGGGAATGGTCATTTTTCGTCTAATTTCTTGAATATCTTCAAAACCATTCATTTTAAAATGATGAAAAAAATATAATTAATAATCCCAATCATTTGATATGTCACACGATATTGTTCAAAAAACGTTTTTTTTTTTATTTTCTAGTTTGACCCATACTAAAAATTCAATAATTTATGCAACGCGTTCGTGTTTGGGACACAAGTCCATATGTGTATCAAATTTCAACAGAATCGGTCCAATGGATCCGGAGAAAACTGACTGTGACAGACAGACAACCGAGTGATTCTATAAGGGTTCCGATTTTTTTGTTCGATCCCTAAAAAATATCCAGAACATGGTTTGCCCGTGGGCAAAGTTCCGTCCAAATCCGTTCAGCCGTAAATACTTAAAGAGGTAACAAACAAATAGATAGCGCTACTTTTGTATTTATAATATTCTTATTCGGATAGATAGTATAGATTCTGTTAACATTTCTAATAATAAATTCAGATCTAATTCTAAAACAAATTGACTCAGTTGTATCCACAAGTGTTTTATGACAGACTCTTTGGTTAAAATAAACCGCGTGATAACGGCCTCTTTGAAATTAACTAACATTTACTTAGAGATTACGTTTATTGATTGTTTGTAGTGTAGGAACGGGGAAATGGAATATTGTTAGTTAATACTTAATACTTCACTTACTATTTGCTTAAGAATCCAAGAAACCTGGATTTACGGTACTCCTGGATTCAGTTTTTTTAAGCATGGGAAATCATCAAATGACTCCTCCCGCTCTGGGCGGAGCAGAAGGGAGTGTCAGACTCTTACTGACTAAAACCCATTCTTGTTCCTCGTAGTGCCCTTTGCGTTCCAGGGTGAGCTACGATTTCGATGACCAATGACAGAGGGATCGGGCACCTTTTTTCCGCCCATCCTAAGATTATCTGACGTAGATTTCTGATTGGCAAATTTTGTCTCCATTCAAAATGACACTGTATCAGCTATTATGATTGCCGAAACGACAAAAAAGGTCTAACTAAAATACTCCAACATTTCTTTGAGCAACCAAAATACTTTTCAGGCAATACGCATGAAAGAAAGAAAAAGCGTTTATTTGCGCCAAGCATGACGCATACCAAAAAAATAAAAATTAAATAAAACAAAATTACAATTTTATCAATCAAAGACACAAAAAAACCAGCAAAGATACGCTTCCAAAAAGCAAAAAAAATACAGTGAGAAAAAAAAATTACTTTGGTTAAAGTAATCTTGTTAATAATCCTTATATTTAAATTCTTCCGTTACTGAGTGAGTGACTGACAGACAGACAACGCTCAGCCGAAACTTTTGGTAGTAGAAAGCTGAAATTTGGCATGTAGGTTCCCTACACTTCGTAGAGGAGCACTTAGAGAAGATTTTCGGAAATTCTTACGGGAACGGAGAAAACGGAACATGCGCGTACGAACTCGCGTGCAAAAGCTAGTTAGATTTTATGATTATTCCTCTTGGACCACTCATTACAATTTTAACCGGTGATTTTTCATTAGCACACGTGTGTGCCATTGGGCGTCAACTGAAATTGACGCATAATGGCATCTCACATGCCATACCAAATCACACGGTTTAAACTTCTTTTTTTTAAAAAAACGTAGCGTTTAATATCCTATGGCCCCAGATCGATCAAAAAACATGGCGGCCGCCGATTTTTTAACGCTAAATTTTTCAATTGTTGTTGCGTCGCGACGGCTATTGCGACCGAGAGACAATTTTCTCAGCAGCAACATATAGCCAACAACAATCATAGTCTAAAAATCAAAACACGCAAGAAACCGCTCGTCTAATCCGTTCGCAAGTCAACTCTAGAAAACAAAGGTTACTCACATACTCCCGATAAGAGCATGTTTATAAACTTACAACAAACTCGGTGTAAAGTGAGGTAACACATACCCACCTTTATTTACTCAAGTGAACACAACTTCGCGTTTGAGTTTTGGAAAATTTCTAACTTCGCCTTAAGCTTCGTATGGGGATATACGGGTGTGGAATTGTACCGGCAAATAAAAAACCAATTGATAATGCCTTTTTTTTACTATTGATAGCCACGCGTTTGACCATTATTTCAGCTGATGGTAAGCGACGATGTGGTCGAAGATGGAGCACGCATGCCTAGAAGTAACTTCACTCTTGACTTAAAGACACCTAGGTTGTAGCTATCAGGAAACACAGACTCCGGCAGGGAATTCCACTCCTTAGCTGTCTTTTCTTTTGTAATGACAATTTTTATTCAACAACACCCATTGCTTGTTGGGCAGGAGAATTTTTCAAACGTATGAAGCAATGGACAGACAGGCATCGCCGATGTTGGCGTCTTCTTGGCCAAATTGGTACTGGGTGGGGCACATTTCCAGGATGCATCAAAACCGATGGGTTAGGATTGTCACGTAGTGATTGTCCCTGAGGACGGACGTTGTAACCGAGGCAGGCTAAAGAAATGTTGGCGTGAATTTTAACTCGTTCTTTAACGAATTACCTGGCTTGGTAACCGTAACTGAGCAAGACAATAGTACCCGTACGCGTTAATTTGGCACCTGGCTCGAATTACGTTTGACATTTTAATTTAAATTAAACTTCTCCTTTTAGATGAAAATAATTTAAACGCATCGGTAAGAGTGATGCTAACGCGTTTATATTGTTTTTATATTGTTTCGAATTTTAAATAAAACCTCAAAAATTAATTCGAAATTCGTCGAGTCAGGTGTCAAGTTAACGCGTAGGGGATATAGATACCCTTTGGCAAGACTAGTGTCTGGTTTCTAAGCTACTTCTAACGACTGTTAAAGATCTACTAATGATAGCCGGAACCAAAAGCGTAACGTGCTTTCCGAGGCACGGAAAAATCTGGGTACATCAAGATGGTCACCCATCCACGGACCAACCTCGGCAAGCGTTGCTTAACCTTGTAACTCGACCCGTGCGGCTGTTGTTACTTAGCCACGAGCTTCCCAAATAAAGGCTATTAATAAATTAACCCTAAAATACTCAAGGCCGGCCGAATGAAGTTCAACAACCTTGTGACGTCACTAATCGAGACCTGGACACAAAGAGAGTCCCTTTGTAATGTTTTATTTTTATTTTTGTAAATCAAGTGATTTATAATAAATTATAATAAACTAGCTTTTGCCAGCGGCTTCGCCCGCGTGGTCCCTCGGGATCATACTCCCGGGATAAAAAGTACCCTATGTCCTTTCTCAGGCTCTAAACTATCTGTGTACCAAATTTCATTTAAAGCGGTTCAGTAGTTTTGGCGTGAAAGCGCGACAGACAGACAGACAGACAGATAAACAGACAGACAGAGTTACTTTCGCATTTATAATATTAGTAAGGAAGTAAGAATTAAGTCGAACAAACGTGTACGCTAACAATCCGTATGTTTCCACAAGCTCACACAGCACCTTCCATATTTTGTCAAAGTTGAAAATTGCGGGTTGGTGTTTAATAATATGCACCTTCAGAGTTGGATTTGTATATTTACACAAAGGAATAAGTAGCTTTTGAGCTTATTAAGGTTTGTGCAATCTACTGATATAATTATGATGATGAATGACTAGGTACATAGAAAGTATACAAAAAACCGGCCAAGTGCGAGTCGGACTCTCACACGGAGGGTGCCGAACCATAAACCTTATTTTTAGGGTTCCGAATAAAAAACGGAACCCTTATAGGATCACTCGGGTGTCTGTCTGTCTGTCCGTCTGTCACAGACAGTTTTCTCCGGATCCACCGAATAGATTCTGTTGAAATTTGGTACACATATGGACTTCTATGACCCACACAGGGACGCGTTACGTAAATCATTAAATTTTTATTATGGGGGTCACTTTTGGGGGTCAAACTAGAAAATTAAAAAAATAGTTTTTTTAACAATATTGTGTGATATATCAAATTAAAGGGCTTACTGCAAGGGTTTTAATTATATTTTTTTCATAATTTTAAAATAAATAGTTTTGAAGTTATTCAAGAAATTAGACGAAAAATGACCATTCCCCCCGTTATCTCCGAAACTACTGAGCCTAAAATTTTGAAAAAAATGGAGATAATAGATCTTTACCTAAAGATTACAGGAAAACCTATTAAAAGTCTGTAGTCTTTAAACAACATGTTAAAAAAAATAAATTCGTTCGGAACCCTTTGCACGCGAGTCCGACTCGCACTTGGTCAGTTTTTATTATTTGTTATTATAGCGGCAGTAGAAATACACAATCTGTGAAAATTTTAACTGTCTACCTATTACGGTTCTTGAGATACAACCCGCTGACAGACAGACGGATGGACGGACGGACGGACAGCGGAGGCTTAGTAATAGGGTTCCGTTGGTTTCCTTTAGGTACGGAACCCTAGAAACATTAGTGTGCCTTAACGTTTTTAGTAACAATTCAGGAAGAATATTATAGCTTTGCAGACGACCAAGTGCGAGTTTTTATACCTCTACAATACTTGATCGCTTTAACGTAATCATTCTCTTATGTCAAATCATACGAAAAAAAAGGTTTCCGGTATTGTCACCAGATGGCGCTTATACAATACAATATTTAAAAAATACATTAACATTACCTTCTGCCTATCATACTGATTATTCCTCATCCCTAACCACTAGTCTACCGAAGGAAGAAGCTACCTACAAGCTTAGACCTAGCTCACACGCCATCACCAATTAGAATCGTTTCCATGTTTTTTTTTTACTATTGATAGCCACGCGTTTGACCACTATCTCACCTGTTGGTAAGCGATGATGTGGTCGAAGATGGAGCACGTTTGCCTAGAAGCAACCTATTCACTCTTGACTTAAAGACTCCCAGGTTGTAGCTATCAGTGACTCCGGCAGGGAATTCTACTCCTTAGCTGTACGCACTATGAATTACCATCTACCCTACATCTACGCTTCCTGCTCGTGACAATTACATCAAGATGCTCAATTATAGCGAATCGTTACGTGTCGCCTTGCGTCAAAGTTGCGTCGATGTCGTATCACTGTTGCGTCAATTTGTTTGGCGACAAAGGGTGATGGGCAGAAGGTTCGGTTCATATCTTTTGCTTATATTTTTTTATATCTTTTGGACAGTTATTAAAATTCCAAGCTGTTACTGAACATATTCAAAATTCTAAATAACACATATTGGAAACTATTGATTCTGGATGGAATTTATATTATATAGAAACTTTATACCTTGTAACTGAATCCGCAACGTAATCTAGTCCTAAGTTATCGAATAAATTAATTTAATTTAGTGTATTTAAATAGTATCTGTTCACTATTGTTCGCATAAATATATCGAGAGCTTATTATCTACTAATGATTTATTATAATATTACGATGTCTGCAATTATGGTGGTATATATCACTTTTCTGTACGTGAGTATGTCACTAAACTCCTCCTAAATGGCTGACCTATTTTGATGTTTTTTATGTGCCTTTGAGTGGTTCCCAGTGGTTTAGATTTACAATTGGATCCAGGACGTAATCGGGTTCTTGAGAGATTTTCTTACGAAAATCCCACGTTTCCCAGGATCTCTAGTCTATGACCAACATAAGTAACGTATCTAACCTACTTGACTCTAATTCGCTTATAGCCAAGTGGGTTAGATAATGTTGGGTATTTTCATTTGTGATCAAAATAATATCAGTCAAGACTTTTTTGAGTTTCTGTTTGAAACGAACCTTCTATGAAATTCCTGTACAACGACGTCAGTAATTATGCACTACAATTAGCAAGACATTATTCATACTTAACTGTTTACATAGTAATTAATGCTTCGTCTTAGACAAACAATATTATGTCCTATTGTGTAATAGAGTTATTCGTTCCCAGGGAGGTTATTCAACTATGACTTATATTGCTGGGATAAAAATAGAAAAAATAAATACCAATATACTATCCGGATTCAGCTTAATACGAAGCAACTACCTATCGAACCTCCACAACACAATATCGGGTAAAGTGATACTCCTTGGCGAGACGTCAAATGGGGTGAATAGGAACACGAGGGTGAATAGGGACAAAACTTTGATGGCAATTTTCTGAACCCTTATATTATCACTCGGGTGTCTGTCTGTCCGTCTGTCACAGCCAGTTTTTTCCGGATCTACTGGACCGATTCTGTTGAAATTTTGGTATACATATGGACTTCTGTGACCCAAACACGGACGCGTTAGGTAAATAAATATTTTTTAGTATGGGGGTCACTTTTGAGGGTCAAACTAGAAAATTAAAAACAAAAGTTTTTCGAACTGTATCGTGTCGCATATCAAATAAAAGGGCTTACTGGTGAGGGTTCTTTTTTTCATTATTTTTTTATCTATACTAATATTATAAAGAAGAAAGATTTGTTTGTTTGTTTGAATTGAATAGGCTCCGAAACTACTAGACCGATTTGAAAAATTCTTTTAGCATTAGATAGCTACATTATCAGGGATCTACATTATCGTGCAGCTAAGGAGTGGAATTCCCTGCCGGAGTCTGTGTTTCCTGATAGCTATAATCTGGGAGTATTTAAGTCAAGAGTGAATAGTTTACTTCTAGGCAAGCGTGCTCCATCTTCGACCACATCATCGCTTACCATCAGGTGAGATAGTGGTCAAACGCGAGCCTATAAATAGTAAAAAAAAGTATACATTTGTAATTAAATCATAAAAAATAAAGTCTTTATTTAAAGTAATATGTAACTTCTTTGTACGGAACCCTCGGTGGGCGAGTCCGTCTCGCACTTGTCCGGTATTTTTTAAAGCGACCTTTCTCTAAACAAGATAAAATCGAAATAAAATGAAATGTATTGACTAGTGAAACTATATGTATTTCTATTCGTTCATTCGAAATGTTTAAATTAATTTCTATTCTCAAATGGTTTTATAACATTTTCACTTTTATCGTATTAGAAGTTTCCGCACTCCACGGCAAAGATATTGTTAAGATAAGCCTTTGGATCAATTAATCAATTCAGTTTATTTTTAACCGACTACCAAAAGAGGAGGAGGTTCTCAATTCGGTGGGTATTTTTTTATGTATGTATTCTGATTACTCCGAGGTGTCTGATCCAATTTCTGTGTTTGTTTTTTAGTTCGATGCGGTATACCCGTATACTTGCCATTTGGTCCCGTAAAAATTAGTTTTTTTTTTTACAATTTATAGGCGCGCGTTTGACCACTATCTCACCTGATGGTAAGCGATGATGTGGTCGAAGATGGAACACGCTTGCCTAGAAGTAACCTATTCACTCTTGACTTAAAGACTCCCATAGGCACGCGTTTGACCACTATCTCACCTGATGGTAAGCGATGATGTGGTCGAAGATGGAGCACGCTTGCCTAGAAGTTACCTATTCACTCTTGACTTAAAGACTCCCAGGTTGTAGCTATCAGGAAACACAGACTCCGGCAGGGAATTCCACTCCTTAGCTGTACGCACTATAAATGTGTTCCCAAAACGTTTAGATTCAGTTTGGTTCAGTAGTTTTTATTTTATGAGCATTTTTGCTTATTTCAATTTCTGCGTAGACGAAGACGTCGTCCAAGTATCACCACTTAAAAGTGAAAAATAAAGAAAACTTTTTACAAAAATTTATAACCGACTTCTAAACAAAACACTACAAAGTATAAAGTAACCAAAATTTCGGAATTCGGTGTTTTTGGTTTTGTTTTTTAACACCGACTTCCGAAATTTAGGTTATTTTATACTTTTTTTTTGTAAAAAGTTTTGGTCCATTGCCTCTTTCAATTTCTTATATTATTAATGCGACTGCGTAATTTTATCAGATACTAGCACTTCGCCTGCGATTTCATTCGCGCGGGTTTAGTATTACAATTTTCGTAGGGATCTCTATATAAAAAAAAATAGCACTCCGGGAGTGCCGGCAGAAGTGAAAACTTTAGTATTAACGTTGTGTTTAATTATAAGTACAAAAATACTATCATTTATGAGGTAGAATACAATGTTTATTTATTGCGCTATCGTACACAAATATGACAATTTACATGTTAGATATTATTCATAATATTATATCGTTATTTATTTATATATTACATTAATTTTTATCTCTTAGAAAAATCAACTTTCATCCATAATTTCGTAATTCCGTAATTTCGTATCCTTGGATACGCGTGGCACGCTGTACATAAACACAGACGGACATTCGCGCAAGCGCCCTGTGCCGCCTAAGCGGAGCAGCACACTCAGGCACGGTAGAAAGAGTGGGAGATACTAGTTCCTCTCCCTTCCCCTCGATCTTACGCTTTTTCGATCAGCATCACGTGACCCTGACGCGAGTCCGTCTTACGCTTTTTCGATCAGGTCACGTGTCCTGACGCGAGTTTAAGATTTTATACCCATTACAAAAAAAGTGCTCAAAGCCGCTAAAGAAGTTTTCACTTCAAAAAAAAATAGCTTAAACTGCTTCCTGATTATTTTGCTTTCTTTTGGTGAAAAAAATCGTTAAAATCGGACCTATTTTTGGAGCCTATTCGGTTCAAACTCAAATCTGAAACACTAGTGTTTAAATATAAGAGCGTTGAGGCCATTGATATATAAACACCCAAGATACACACTCAGCATCTCAAAAACGTCCGCAAAAACAAGCGCATAATGTTTAATTGTGCGCAAGTTTCAAACAGCCTCGCACCACTCGTCATACTGCACTGCTTTGTAAAAACAACTTTAAGCGATCCGTGTAAGGTTGAATTTGCTAAAAAAAATGTTTTAAGTATAACTACACACAACTCACACATGACACTTGATACATTTCAGTTTTTGACGACAGTTTCGAGTGTTGCATTTGTTCAAGACTGTGCATCTTGGGTTTTTGATATATCAATGGTTGAGGCTGACTGATTACATCAACCAGATGTTGGGGGATCTAAGGGTTTTTCAAGTTGATCGGTCAATAGTGCAGGACCTTTGCCTGGGATGACTAGAAGCTCTAGACCAGTGAAGTGTGAACCGTAGCATGGTGTAGGCGATTGTAAAAACGCCAGAAAAGTGTGGGATAGACAAATACTGTCGAATCATATGATCAATCCTTCATATTTTGGCATTTTGTCAAATGCCGTTGCTTATCGAATGGCTCTTTGTCCATACAGGGTTATTTGTCATACAAAATTCAATATTTAGCCAATAAAAATGAAACAGCTGATATTTTTTTTTGAGTCTTCAGGGTAAAAGTTGTTTAATAATCATGTGTACTTTCACTGCCTATGAAGTTGTTAGTGTTTTACAAATAACCCTGTATAAAATAGGACCCAGGTGGGTGGGTATGCATGCGTTGAATTTACGCGAACAAAGTCGCGGTTAGCAGCAACACAGAAATGTATCACTTATTTTAAAGAAAACAAAAGTAAAAGTATAAAATTCAATCAATTCTAGGCACATCACTTTCGCTTCCAGTTTAATCTAGATAGAACCGGTTTTTTTAAATAAAATGTCCTACCGGCTCTTCAAGTTGGTGATACACAAAACCACATTCGAATTTTAAATGCTGTCCCTCAAAATAGAGACGTGGCCGCGTAACGACTTTCGCTTTCGCTGAGCGAATGACGTTAAATAGGGCTGTCGATTGTTGTAGGAACTAAGAAATATTATTAATTTTCTACGACTATAATCGGTCGTTCCTCTAACTTTTAGTGGGAATAATCGTGAATAATAAAAATTACTAGACAATATATGTATTACGTAACACAATTTATAACTATAATTTTTTTAAAATGGCTTCATTCGAATTCTAATTCTTTTAAAATGTATTTTGAATGTTTGTTTTTTATTTTTTATTTAGTTGAATTTTAACTTTAATTAATTATCTATTGACATTGAGTTGTATTTTAACGTTGTATTAAATGAATTATTATTATTAATATTCACAATACAACGTAGAAGGAATGCAATAGGAGCCTAAAATTCACATTTATTTCTACATTTAGGTAAACAATTTGACAATCGAGCTGATTTTGGGTCCCAAAATATGAAATTAAGCTTCTACCACTTTATCTCCGAAATCTAAAATCTAAAGCGCATCTAAAGTTTCAATACTTATTGCACAGAAACATTTCATCATCGCCACAAAACCGCCACGTCAATAAAAACAACAAACTGCCAGCCCTAAACCACAACTGAATGAATGAATGACTGAGTGAAAGAAATTTCATTCGTCCGCATGAGTAACATTGTGTAACGCGACTTTACTCGACCTCGTTACGACTTTAGGGTCAGCGCATACTGTAAGCCGATGCGACGCTGCAAGCTCTTTTTAAGAAAGTAAAACAATATTGTGTTTTAGTTGTTATACAAAAAGGTACACATCATCATCTGCATAACGCAGCTTAGTGCCAGCATTTTACAGAGCGGTTACCTATCTGACCTCGATAAACCAGTACTGGGGTAACACTACACTTTGGCTAGACTGGTGTCAGATTTTCGGGCCTTTGACTACCCAATCATGTCTGTCAAAGATGTTGAAATGACAGCCGGCACTAACAGCTCTTGTTATGTTATGGATGGTCAACGGCCCTACCTCAGCAAGCTTTGCTTAACTTCGAAGCTCGACTCGTGGAACTCCTAAGGTTTCACATTTCAGGGAACTAAAATAAAGAAAACACCGAGTCGCCTCGAGTCGCAGCACGACACACCGGCAGTTCGACTCCATATTGGACCCAAAGAAAAAACCTTGGTATAGGTACGCAAGTGGACAAATTTCTTTTTCTTCAGTGTCGCTCGGAGCCACGCGAAACTTGACCTTTTCAAGCGCCGTCGAGTTGCGTCGCGTAGCGTCTCGGTGTGAGCTGACCTTTACTCTCAATTTGTCCGCTTGCCTTTACAAAGGTACTTTCTTTGTGTCCAGTATGGAGTCTTAATTAATGACGTCACAAGGTTGTTGACCTTGCTTTGGGCGGCCTTGAGTGTTTAAGGTTAACTTAGAGATAGCTTTTGTATAAGAGACTCTTGGTTAAATAAGAACTAATTGGATGGGTGACCATTTATGACATACCGTATCTCACGTTGAGCTGTTTATTGGTCCAGATGTACGACCTAGTCGTAGGAAAGTGCAGCAGACGAGAGATGTGCACTGTGGAGGCACAAACACCCTCCCCTTCCAGACTTCATTCCCCGGCAGAACATCTACCACCTGGACGCGAATGGCAGTGGCCAACCCGGAAATCTCTAAATCGACTGCGGACTTCGGTTGGCCGCTGTAAAAATATCTGGCCAAAAGACATGCATCACCTTCTTAATTGCCCGGTCGTGCACAACCACCTGCAACATCCGAGACTTGAACGAGGCCGGTAAAAGAGCTGTACAGGTTGGCTGATACCGGTCGGGCAAAATATAATACATATAGTATAATATGTTCACAAAAAGAAGAATAAGAAGCCAAAAACTCTGTTAACAGGGTCCACATGCTTTTATTGAAGTTGATCTTTTATTTATGAGTTACATCAGTATATTCAGATTTTGCCAGTGGTAGTAGTAGTGGGGTTTACAGGTAATTGGATTATAGCGTCACTTTTGGGGAACAAAGTCTAATTTAATACAGTTACTGTGTGTCATTTTTTTTTTTTTTTATTACATTTTTTTTCTCTTTTATTTATTTTATTTCTTTGTCATATCAAATAGGGCTTATTGTGAAGGTCTCGCAAACCAATAATATGACAGTTTTTTAAGAAAATATTTAGAATCGACCATTTAAAACCGTTCCGAACGAATTTAATTTTTTTAACATGTAATTTTAACACTACAGACTTCTAATAGGTTTTTTGGAATCTTTAGATAAATATCTATTATCTCCATTTTTTTCAAAATTTTAGACTATGTAGTTTCGGAGATAATGTCATTAAGAGAGGTAATGGTAATTTTTCGTCTAATTTCTTGAATAACTTCAAAACCATTTATTTTAAAATTATGAAAAAAGTATAATCAAAACCCGCACAGTAAATTTTCTTGTTTGACCCCCAAAAGTGACCCCGGTACAAAAAAAAATAATAATTCACGTAACGCGTCTGTGTTTGGGTCACAGAACTCCATATGTGTACCAAATTTCAACAGAATCGCTCCAGTGGATCCGGAGAAAACTGGCTGTGACACACGGACAGACAGACAAACACCCGAGTGAGGGTATAAGGGTTCCGTTTTTTTTCGGAACCCTAAAAATGTGCCGCCGACGAAGTTGCGCGGGTCAGGGAGTAATTTATAACAACGTTTGTAAGAGTACAATAAGACGTACAAAAACTATACATACTACTTATCTACTAATTAATTGGTAATTATACTTTGTTATAAGACGCAACTTTACGCCTGTTAATTTTCTGTGGTGAGAAAATTCATTAGCGTGTATTTTACTAAGATTTCTCTTTTTCTACCATTTCATGTTTTTATTCTAACAGTGTAGAACATAGCAGTAGGACAACTGTGCCGTAGATGTGAAAAAAATGCGCTGTATAGAGTCGGTCGGTGCCGTATGGTGCCGTAAAAGAATAGTACCATCCCATCACTTCACGTGGATGTCGTAAGAGGCGACTATGGGACTTGCCAGAGAATGGGCAGCAGCGTTCTCTATAAAACTCAACACCATACACTGCGATCGCCAACCCGCCTGCCAAGCGTGGCGATTATGGCAAACCCCTCCCCCCCCCCCCCTTTTGGGGGAGGCTTATGTCCAGCAGTGGACGTCTTTCGGCTGTTATGATGATGATTCTAATAGTGTAGAACATAACAGTAGGACGACAGTGCCGTAGATGTGAAAAAAAACTATATTATGTACAATATTGAGCCTAATCTTCTTTTGTAAATGGGTAGAAATATGAACTTGAACATAACGCAAACACGGACGTGTAACGTAAATAAATAAATATTGAAAAAAAAACCTAGAATACTCGTATGTTACGTAAATTTATCCGTACCAAATCCTACCCATCCCATATGTATTCCCCAAACACCTTGATATAACGAAGCAAAATGAAAAACTCCCAGCGGTCTCGAACTAAAATATTTTTCACTGAAATCCAACAATACGGTATATTTGTCGACTATCCAGCGAAATAGAAAATATCTATGTTAGCAAAAGTCACTGTGATTGGTAGAATCACTGGATTTTTACCCAATACCAACTATATGGATATCCCTAGGGATTTGCCAGAATCAATATTGGCGTATATTGAATCGAATACCTATATAAAAAGTTGTAACTAAATCGGATTATTTGACCGGAGTTCGGTACATTTTTATTATAATAATACTGTTAGTGTATCGACATCGAGTGTACTTTTATTTTGAGTTATGTAAGTGTTGAATTTTGAGGTTATTTACGTGACTGAAAGATGAGATTTTGAGTCTATTCAATACTACATACGTATTGAATTACTACAATCAGCAACGAAAGATGATTTATTAATTACTAGCTGACCCGCGCAACTTCGTCTGCGTCACCATTTTCATTACTGCTCCGCTCCTATTGGACTTAGCGTGATGATATATAGCCTATAGCCTTCCTCGATAAATGGGCTATCTAACACTGAAAGAATTTTTCAAATCGGACCAGTAGTTCCTGAGATTAGCGCGTTCAAGCAAACAAACTCTTCAGCTTTATATATTAGTATAGATTAGTATAGATAAGATTTATATTTTGACCTCATCACTTAATGCATAATATATTGTTTTTTTAAATAAAAATAAAACGATTACAATCATAATCGCCAGTAAATAATTTAAAAAAAAAACATAAAATAAGAATACTTGATGCAACAAATAATTTTGAATAAACGTTAAAATAATAATAAATTGAAGAGTCGTCTGGAGTGGACACCGCGTACCGGAAGACGTAACGTTGGAAGGCCTCCCACAAGGTGGACCGATGACCTGGTGAAGGTCGCGGGTAGCCGATGGATGCGAGACGCACAGGACCGGTCGTTGTGGCGACGCTTGGGGGAGGCCTATGTCCAACAGTGGACGTCTTTCGGCTGATATGATGATGATGATGATGAAGAGTCGAGCGCATTTTACAAAAATTTACCTTATTTTACGTTTACTTTCAGTTTTCATTGAATCAATTTCACCTATAATGTTTCTTCGTCCATAAAAACAAGTAAATATTTTTCTAATATTTATGAATTGTTATTTCATGTTCTTACTCGTTAAAAATTTAATGTGCCAATTTACCGCGTTGATGGCTTCCCCCAAGGTGTACCGAAGACCTGATGGCTGCAGCAGTCCATTATTTCGAGAAGCAAAGAACCGGAGACGCCAAACTGGGCGTAGCTTGGGGGAGGCCTATGTCTCGTAGTCAAATTATGATGATGATTTTAAACTGGTGGCTACAAGCTTCAGACAACCCTTAAAAAGTTTAAAGTTTGTGAAAATTCCACAAAAATAACCCTTTTTCCCAAGCACCAACCGTTTTTCCGTCACAGTCGCGTATCTCTGAAAATCAAAAGTAACAAAATTAAAGTGGATAGCTCTGAAACGTTGGAACATAACCCAATAACATGTTGAAAGCCTGAAGCTCTGTCCGGCCGCCATTGGTACAGCACAATGATAATCGCGTTAGCTGCAACGCCTGTCAAAAGCAAGGAAACCGAGCAAAGAGAGGATATTTCCATGTGTCTATGGTACGTGGAGATAAGCTGTTTTGTATCTGCTGTGCGCTGTTGCCGAGATATGATTAGTTCGTTTAAATTCGATTCCGAACGTAACCGTTCGCATTTAGTTGGATTCTTTCGTTTATCACGTTTCATTCTTTAGTGGTGGTGGTGTGGTCTCTAGTGAAGTTTTTTCTTCTTGGAGTCTCCTGTAGAAGCCCAAAATAAAAGGCAATATGAAAATAATGACTACATGTTTACAATCTGAAACATTAAGGCACTCCTAGACAGGCGCTGTGCGATAATACGACAACGATGCGTCGACTCGTTTTCGAGGGAATGGTTTTAAAATGTATGTTAACAAAATCTTATAAATTATCGGACTGTTCATTTTGCAAGCAAAATCAAAACGTATATTGAATTAGTACAAATTCATTGTTATTCCCAAATTCAATACTTATAAATCTCGAAACAGTTTCGTCGTTAATTTTGGAAGAAAAGCCGTCAAGTAAATGCTGGTATTGTCTCGGATCCCGAATTAGGAACGCAAAACCAAACGCCTTAAACAAACGATGTAAATGAGCCATAAAATTAGGAGTAGCCTTGATAAATAATGTAAATATAGGGACCGAAGATCAACCATATATTTTTATTATTGGTAGGTCCGCGTCAGATCACAATCTGGTTTGGTATGGCATGTGAGATGCCATTATGCGTCAATTTCAGTTGATGCCCAATGGCACACCCGTATGCCAACGAAAAATCACAGGTTAAGACTCCCACCCAGGTTTGGAGCATGCGGCGACTATGAGAAAAGATGATGGGGTCGATGATGGAGCAAACTTACCTGGAAGTAACCAACTTAATCTTATACAAGTTTACTTTAAAATCACAATTTGAAAAGCACCTAAGTAAATGAGGAGAACGAAGGTTACCAACATTCCTCTAACGACGAATGGCCCATGAGACCCGGAAGGGTCAGCGTTCTTAAACCTCCTACAAGGTGGAGTGAAAACTTGGTGCAAAAAACGCACAGGACCGTTAATATGGCGTTTGTTGCAGACCTATGAGTGCAGCAGTGAGTAAAACTGAAGATTTTGCGAACATCATTACGTTTATGCGAATATAGACCTTCTGCCTTCACATTTTCCATAAAAACGCGTGATTCATGCTTAGATTATTAATATTCTAGTCCGTCGCTTCGTCAAAACTTCTATAATTACTGGGGTATATTAATCTACGCGAAGACGCGAAGAATTTTATAAAGTGTGCCTAAATAATACCCCGGGGACTTGGCGAGTTTTGTAACAATTTATGTAAATGCGTTGCTATTGTAGGGAAGATATGTGTAATGGGCGTTTTTGGGCCTTAATTTGATGCTGAGTTCCGGATTTCGGGGTGTGGATGATGTAATGTTGTGTGAAGAGTTTTAAGTCTTTTGAGTAGTAGTTTAAGGTAGTCTTGCTATGTCTGGGGGTCATAAATAACTGAGATGTATATTGGTGATCATTGGTCCTTGGGACGTTTTAAAGGTTCTGAACGTCCATATGTTAAAACGGAAACCTTATAGACCTTCGAGTATCTGGCTGTCTGTTCGTCTGTCACAGCCATTTTTGGTCAGTTTTAGGATAACAGGTAAAATGAAATTTCAATTGACACTTGGACGGTTTATTTCTGAAAACCATTACATCCAACAATAGCTTTATTGTATTGGAAACAAACAAATACAAAACATGAAGTCAGCAATTTGGCTTCAAACCAATCTGAGAAAATTTTCTAAAAGCACGACATCAAAACATGTCTTGGAAATTATTAATTTTAAGGCAAAAATATCTTTCAAAAGGTAGAACATAGATGAATTGGATTATTTATAGTCGGCATATCTTTCCAAGCCTACGCAGATAAGTATTATTAATACGAAAGGTTACCCATATGTAAAGATTTACGATCATCCGTTCACTTGATCACTCATTCACTGTCCGGAGGTCATTGTTTAGCGAATGATGAATCAATTTGACCGAACATTCATGACCTGCTTGAACTTTGAGTGTTGTGCAAAATGTTAAATGTTATATAAAGGTTCCATTACACTACAAGCTTTATTTTCTCATATTTAGCTCCTTGAGTAGGTATCCTATTTTTCTAGAATCCTATTTAGGTATCCTATTTAAACTTTGTCTTCCGAGAACATTAATTTTCCTAAAAATAAAAATAAAATATTCTTTTTGAAATTAATGAAGGTTTATTTGTTTCAGGTAAATAATAAAAACATCTTTGCTGTTAATAGGTAATCTTTTATGGGTAAGTTAACGGAATACTTTACTTAGCGATACCATGTACCGTAATGTATAGTTTTATACAAAAACTAGTTTCTGCCAGCGGCTTCGCCCGCGTGGTCCCTAGGGAACATACTCTCGGGATAAAAAGTCTATGTCCTTTCTCAGGCTCTAGACTATCTGTGTACCAAATTTCATTTAAATCGGTTCAGTAGTTTTGGCGTGAAAGCGCGACAGACAGACAGACAGAGTTACTTTCGCATTTATAATATTAGTAAGGATTGTTTGATTATATATACAAAATTTGATAATTTTGAATTCAAATATAATTGAAGTAAATGCTTTGAGTTTTTATTTGACAACTAGCTGACCCCTACCCACTTCGTTGGGCGGTATTTTTCGGGTTAATATATAGCCTACGACACTCACAAATAACGTGGCTTTCTTATAGTAAAAGAATTTTCAAAATCGGTTCAGCAGATCCAGAGATTACCCCCTACAACCTTACAAACTTTACCACTTTATAATATTAATATAGAAATATAGATAATCCAAAGTTTTGAAAAAATTGCTATGCTTGATCAATAAGAACCGAGACAGCAGCCATTTTCTACAATATTTACAGTTTCGCTATCGCTTCGCTTCGCTTGTTATTTGAATCAATCTTTATCTTCACATTGATGAGTTTACAATCACATTCTTAACTTTTTACGAGTTGTATTTTAGGTCCAAGGTGTGGGTGTTATAATCATATACTGACATTATTAACGTTAACCATACAGAAATGTCGATATACTCGCCTCCATCTCTTTGAGACGTAATACCGTTTTCGACAAAGTGTGGGTGTTCCTTTAAACAGTTTAACAGACTTTGTTTATTGTAATTGGATTATTTAACATTTCATTGTTCGATTCAGGAACTGCTTCAACAAAAATTCCATTGAAAGTTACCGTACTGCAAATCCTTTTATTGTTTTTGTCGCAAGGGTGAGACAAACGAACGTAATTTTGGGAGTTGCGTAAAATGAGTCGGCGGAATTCGGTTTCATGCTAAAGTCCAACTCATTTTGCGTCGCCGTGTGGCACAAACAGGACTTTAGTATGAAACCGAATGCAGCGTAAATTCCGCCGACTCATTTTACGCGACTCACAACTCACAAAATCACGTTCGTATGGCCTCACCTTAAAATCAAAATACTGTTTTGTGGTTTTCATTTATTTTTATCTGAATCGTTGGTCTACTGTTTGCGAGCATTACTGCTCAGCATGAGTGTCTTCCTTGGTTGGATTCATTAGTTAGGCAAATCAAGTAAGCAAAAATTTTTCACAAACTACCCGTAGTGTAGACATCTTTTTTCATAGAAAATCATCAAATTACTACTTTTGAGCGAAGCGGAAGAGAGTGTCGAACTCTTACTAGCTAAAACCAAGAGCAATACGGATGTTCCTCCAAATGCACTTTGCGTTCCAGGGCCGCGGTGATTCTTTCAAATAATTCCAGAACCCTGGTAGCAGAAATCTACCTAGTGCATGCATTGGCAATAGTCTCACTTTCTATTACATAGGACCTGAGTGTACAACAAGGTACATTAGGTATACCTCTACTTTGCCCTACGGGCATTTAGGCGTGATGTTTTGTAATAAAAAAAAAGTTGACACCCGGATGGAACGAAGTTCCTTTCGATTATAGAAAAAAAAAAATATATTATAAAAAAAAAAAAAAAAATTTTTTATTAACAAATATAAACAGAAATAGAAAGACGAAACGAAAATAACTGGCTTGCTTTCTATGAGAGAGAGAGAGAGACAGACAGAGAAACACGCGCACGCCGCACGGCTTACAACTATAGCAAAAAGTGTCGTTACAACTTTTCGTATGATTTTTTTCCGTCTAGCCCCCTTTCACAACGCGCGATAAGGAACTTCGTTCCAATAATTGTATCCCTCCTAATTCGTTAGGAAACAGTGTCGGCAAAACCATGTCGTTTTAAAACTAAAATTAAGATGGACGGTTAAAAAGCTTCACAATTTACCACAAAAACATCAACCAAAACAAAAAGCTCTCTTACCTACGAAACCTTGACCCAAAAATCTTTTCACATCTGTTTCGGGTCTCCTTAAGGTAACGTAAGAGACAAACAGATCTGGGATCCACTTATTGGCTTCTTAGATTACGTCATAATACTTCAGGAGATGATTGATATACTAGGCCCGGTGCGCCGGATGGCCTGTTGCGTAAGTCGCGCTTTTATTCCTTAGGGATGGGATGGTGTCGATGGAAAGATATTTTTTTGCCTTTTTTTCTTATTTTTTTGTGGTAGATTTTATGATTGTTTGGGTAAGGTGATTTGAAGTTCTATGCGCTAACAGTTAATAAACCACTTACTGCTTTAGTAGTACCATTTTCTAAACCACTGTATGCAAATGCGTATGTCTATGTAATTTTGTAATTTAATTATGTGTGCTTTTGATATCATTTGCGATTCATTGTCTTTTTAATACAAACAATTAAAAGCTTGACTTACCTTTGTCACTAAGAAAGACCAACCCACTTTATGAGTCAAAGACACAACTTACTGAATTTACACTTACTAGCTCACTTCCGCGACCTTACGAATCTTTTTACGTAACCGATTACCTTTTTATCGACCAAGCAGCACATCCCTAATCTTTCCTTACAATTCAGCGAAGAGGCCTTCATTATGTAACGTTTTCTTATCTTGGGCTCACCTTAAGAAGATGTCTGCTTGTAAGGGATACGTAAATTATTCCGCCAAAACCGCTGGCTCTAATCTTGGGATGCGGTGCGATTGTGAGCGACGAGGATGATTTATTGCTTTTTTTATGGTGTTTATAGACTTTTTTTGAGAAGAAATACGAAGAAAAATTGTTTTTGTCCCATAAGACTAAGTAAGCGACTCTTTTATGTTTTTTGAAACTAATTTTTTAAGTTAACCCTGCTTACTAAGTTTTTTACGTTGTTTGAAGTTAATTTGTCTAAGAGTTTTGGTACCTATTTTTTTTTGATAAAAAAACAGCTTTTTAGTGTTCCGAAAAAAAAGGAACCCTTATAGGATCACTCGGGTGTCCGTCTGTCTGTCTGTCACAGCTAGTTGTCTCCGGATCCACTGGACCGATTCTGTTGAAATTTGGTACACATATGGACTTCCATGACCCAAACACGGACACGTTACGTAAATTATTAAATTTTTAGTGTGGGGGTCACTTTTGGGGGTCAAACAAGAAAATTAAAAATAAAAGTTTTTTGAACAACATCGTGTGACATATCAAATGAAAGGACTTACTGTGAGAGTTTTAATTATATTTTTTTCATAATTTTAAAATAAATGGTTTTGAAGTTATTCAAGAAATTAAACGAAAAATGACCGTTCCCCCCCCTTATCTCCGAAACTCCTGAGCCTAAAATTTTGAAAAATGGAGATAATAGATATTTACCTAAAGATTACAGAAAAACCTATTAGAAGTCTGTAGTGTTAACATAACATGTTAAAAAAATTAAATTTGTTCGGAACCCTTTGCACGCGAGTCCGACTCGCACTGGCCAGTTTTTTATCAAAAAATTGTCAAAACATACTTGCCCTCTGTAAGAATGTTTTGAATTTGAATTCAATTTAAGCAATTGAATTTTTACTTCGTCATCATAAATAGTAGTTAGGTACTAACATATCAAATCGTGAAGAGACCTTATGAAAACGCTGTAAAATTGCTCAAAGCAATTTTAGTATTTTGAGGACCGTTTTATGTTACGGTATATAAGAAAACTAGAGGACGTCACACGGTTTCACCCGCGTAGTTCCCGTTCCCGTGGGAGTACGGCCATAAAATATAGTCTATTTTACTCGCTGATGATGTAGCTATCCATTGCTGAAAGAATTTTTCAAATCGTTCCAGAAGTTTTTAAGTTTATTGGTTATATACAAAAATACAAATCTTTCCTCTTTATAATATTATTATTAGTATAGAAGTATAGATATAGATTAGAGGTATTTTCAAAATTTAGGTTTCCTACGTTTTGACATGTTTAAAAAAAAAATTAAAATTCATTTATTTCAGGCTATCAAACCCATATAAAACCAATACAATAATTTAAAACAAATGACATTAGCAACTTTTTCACATTAATTATGAATTACTACAATTTTATTAAATACATTAAATTTCATTAATAAAATAATTTCAATAGATGTCAGGATTAGATTGAATTACATTAAAATAATATGTCAACATTAGTGCGTACGTGAACCATGCAACAGTGGTTCACATACTGACAGTCGAAACGTTCAGCTAAAGCGCACAGGATACTGTTGCGGCTGCTCCGCACCCTACGCACCAGGGATGCGCACCGCTTGCGCATTGATATCGATAAGATGATATTACGATTTGAATTTTAACGTTTTTACAAGCATTTTAAAAGGTCCCATTAAAATAGATGAATATATTTTAACATAGCGTTCAGTACGTCTAACGAAAGATATCCAAGCAAAATAAAACTGATTAAAGTGATTTTAATTTGACTTATAATAATAAATTGCACACTAGAATAAACACATCCTTTAGGGTGCCTGATCATTTTCGCGGAGCGAGGCAGCGGAGCGGAGAAACGGTGAAATATTAACCAATCATGTCAATCAAAATGTCAGTGACTCACATGGTGCGGAGATTTTATGCAATTATATTGGTTAAAATTTCTCCGTTCCTTCAATCTGCTGCCTCGCTTTGCTGTAAAGGACAGGCACCCTTATAGGTAGGTACATGCACTCGCGTTTTTCTTATTATAATTTTTTCCATTTTCCTAATTTTGGTGGTCTGAATAATTTCTAAAAGTTTTTCCATCGATAAGACCTATCATAACTTGCTTCACTCGTTTTCAAGCCCTTGTTTACCTGGCATCCAATTAAGCTTAAACTTGTTTAATACTTGGATTGGCCTTCCATGCCACCTGCATCTATCTACCTACGATATTCCACTTCAAGCATGATACATGCAGAATCCGCTATCTCTGGAACTCCTCTTGAACTGAAGCAATCTCGTGTGTGAGGGATTTCGCGTGATTGCCACGATCTCTCAAACGGATTAAGTGCTGAACTTGATTTAGTCCCCGATTCTTGATAGATTCATGTTTTAGAATTCTGAATTGCAGTGCTGTGTAGAGGAAACCGATAGTTCTCACGAAGTTCGGGAGAATACTCATGGAAATTATACATTAACGTCTCGCGCGTCTGCTGAATATTTGCTGAATATTGGCGATACGCTGCTGCTACCGGTTCGCAAAATATTTGGAAAAAGCTAAAGTATCTTAATGATAATATAATCAGCTCAAAATACATTGAATTTTTAGCGTAAGTGGTGTAAAAGAACCTGATTGTGCTCAGACTGGCATATTTCAAAAACTTAGTCACTGACATGTAAATTACATACCGGAATAGTTCGATCACTAGAACGGAGCTCGACGACATACAAAATAAAACAACGTGTCTATTTCACATTTGGGATTTATTTTGGAAGGAAATCACGTGTTCAGGAATTAGAAGTCTAATTTTTTTTTTTTTTGTGATGGGTTTGCTCTTGACTCTAGTCTAGGTCAGAGATGACAGAGACAAAGTCTACGATGGAGCGAGCTTACCCAGAAGGAGCCTGTTCACTCTAACTTTGAAGAGATTAGGGTTGTAAGCGTTTGGAAACACAGACGCAGGCAGAGAGTTCCACTCCTTTGCTGTGCGCATTATAAAAGACGTTTGGAAACGCTTAGTGCGAATTGGTGGAATAGTAACAAGGTAGGGATGGTAAGATGCAGTGCGTCTGGATGTCCGATGGTAGAAGGGGGCCGGTGGAATGAGGTATTAATGTGGATTTATTTATTTAAACTTCATGTACAATAGTGGTACATAGGCGGACTTAATGCAACGAGGTATTCTCTATCAGTCACCTTTGGTTGAAAAGAAATACACTGTGGTAGGTGTACCTACAGCAAAAAAATTAAAATTGAACTTAGTTACGGAAAAGAAAATGTACGAAAAAATAATATATATATAATACAATAACACAACATAAACAAAACACAAACAAATTCATAAACTTGAGAAACGCAGACACATTTGTACGATGACAAATTCAATTAGTTAAACAACAAAAAGTTACTCTTTCTTTTTTTTTTTGTTTATGACGGGCTTGCTCTTGACTCTAGTCTAGGTCAGAGATGACAGAGACAAAGCCTACGATGAAGCGAGCTCACCCAGAAGGAGCCTGTGCACTCTAACTTTGAAAAGATTAGGGTTGTAAGCGTTTGGAAACACAGACACAGGCAGAGAGTTCCACTTTGCTGTGCTTTACTCTTAGCCACTAATTAGATAATTTCAATTAGCACTGACTACCAGCTGGTATTCAGTGAACAAATACAACTATGAAATGTTCGAATCTTTCGCTGACATCTTTAATTTGATTTCCAAGGCATCTCTATTTCATTCTTGCAGAAGTAAATATACTCCACAACATAAAAGCTATTCTCCCCAAACATCTGACTTACTCAGGTGGGATCACATAAAGGAAACACAAATATTTCTTCAGGAACGTTTTCGCGCCACAAATAAATAAACTACAGTCATAACTCAAACGCATAGAGGAATGCGCACAGTACTAGCTAATAAATATACAGAGCATTGCCTTCTTCAGGGTTGCCGGGAGAAAAAATGCTGTGGAGATACGGGGTGATTTAATTTTAGTATTAAGGTAGGGTAACACTGGAATTTGCTGCATTGTTGGCCTGAGGACAATCCAGACTTGATTTAATTGTGTAGTGTTAATATAGTACGTTATTAATGAATTAAAGTATATTTAATAATTTAATTATATTTATTAAAACCTTAATACGAAAAGTGTCGTGTTTAAAAAAAAGTGTCGTTTTTAAGTCAGTAGATACCAGTAGTAATGTTACAGAAGGCTTGACCCATGGCTTGGTGAAGGTCGCTGGAACTGCTGGAAGCAATAAACACGGAACCACTTCATCTTCTTCTGTTTTTCGAATCGATGGACAACTCCTTAGATAGTTTGGACCCAGTAGGTGGCTACGTTAATTGCAGCATCGGTGGCATTCATTAAATCCCCGAAAGTACAGGTGTATGCCACTCCATGTAAATACGCTTAGGGAAGATCTATGGCCAGCTATAGACGTCTTTCGACTGAAACGATAATGATAATGACTATTCGCCCTTGCTGGGCCTATTCCAGTTGCGGAATTTGTTCGAAAGAGCCACCGCGGCCCTGGAACGCAAAGGGCATTAGGAGGAACTCGGATAGGATTTAGTCAATAAGAATCTGACACTCCCTTCCACTCCCAGAGCGGAAGAAGTCATTTGATGATTTCCCATCCTTAAAAAAAGGCCTATTCCAAGAATCATTCACAACATAGACATGCAACTCACAGCAAAACATTAGCTGAAATGTCAATCATGGACCATTGTGTAGACATTAAGCCATCAAACCGCCTACCTGTTCTGGCTAACCCTACTGCGGTAAGGTTAGCACATTACGGTAGGGCAAGGCATCAATAAGACGTATATATCTTTATGCTTGACTGCCTGAGTAATGACTGTTTGTTTTGGCGGCTGTATCAAGTAATATTGTTTACTTAGTGACTTTTGCCTGATTTTACTTTGTCTTACATTAAGTTGCAACATTTTCCTTTTTTGCCGAATGGTCGAATGAGAAATATACGTCTGTCTATCTGTCTGTCTGTGTGTCACAGCCAATTTGTTTCAAATCAACTAGACCGATTTGGTAAAAAACGTTTGGTGCACAGAAATGAATTTCTGTGACATGTGACATCTCAAAAAATAAATTATCTGAATGTGATCGCTTTTGGGGGACAAATTAGAGAATTAAACTGTGCCGTGTGTTGTATCAACAGGCGTATTGTGATGGCTCAAAGATATTTTTTTATAATTTAAAATTCAAGTAAATTACCTTTCGCTTCGGTGAAGGAGGCTTCACCGTATTTCCGTTTGAAATAAAATACGCGGATTTTTAGATTACAGGAAAATGTATAAGGAATCTGTCGTTTACAAGAAACATGTTAAAAAATATGATTCGTTCGGAACCTTTCGACGGCGAGTCCAACTGGCGATTGGCCGGTTCTTACAAGCACAGAATTAAAATTGAAACAATCGCTACCGAATCTGCCTATATAAATATCTCCATATTTGCGGCCTCGTATTCCAGAACCCGTGATTACCATTCCTCAACTAAACCCTTTCGACTAAATTACGAGATCTCCTGGATTTCAACGGAATGACATTGTTAGAAATGAAATGTAAACTCTGATCCTTTGCCCCCACATTTGGCCCCCACCCTCATTTATTATGGGGTGTGTATGTTAAAGAGGGATTCCGTTGTTATCTTTGTTTGTTTTAGTATTTTTGAAATTGGTTCCTGTTGTACGATAATTTTATTTTACTTCAATATTACTGTTCGAGACATTAGTTGTTTCCTCGAAGACAAGATTCTTCGAATCGCTATTTTGAGTTCTATTATCACACCATCGGAATTCTTCTGTCGAAGCCAAATAATTTACTTCATTTAGGGTCGATTCATCAATTGTCGTTGTATAGTTTTTTTATAAACTATGTCAAACCGCTAACAATTATTTAAATGTTGAAAAATCAACTCTCAGAAAAAAATACCTGAAGGTAAAAATTTGCAAGAAAACACAAAAAGGGTAGTTTCGAATGGAAGAACAAAAAACTCCATATTTACAAAAACAAATAAAAAAAACAAGTCGTTTATTCAAATTAGGCTGAGAGCCAGCACTTTTTGAACGTCGAGTTTTACAAAAGACAGTCCCCCAAAACGCCCGCCCGTCACCACTTCCTAGTGTTTTAGCTGTGGAGAAGAAGTGGCCAACAAACTCCCCAGCAACACATCTGTCTGTTACGTTTTAAGAACTTGAATCTATATAAAAGTATGCTAAGTAATTAATACATGACACAAAATTTATAACTTGTTAGCTAGCACACTATGATACTGATAATGATAGAAATGTATATAAAAAAACAACGAATTGACCTACATAGTCAGATATATACAAAGATGGCGTACGCAACAAAATATGGTTTTACCAACATATACCTAATCGATTCTGGCTGGCTATAAGTTCACAATAATATAGTCCTTATCTATCTATGTAAATTCAAAAACTGACAACCACCCCACAGGAAATACACAAATTCTTCCACTCCTTTCAAAAGTTGTTTCGTGGAACCCTAACCCCCTCATTTATAACGCCGGGTTCCGCGCATTTAACAAACAACATGGCCGCGAATCATTTTTCAGACAACCGCCAACTATTTGTTTTGGCTGACCTCTTATTATTAAGAGTCGTGGGGATGCAAATTATGTTGTGTATTACATTATGGACTTGTTATGAGGTAATGGTGTAGTTGGGGTTGTGTTTTTGGGGTAGGTATGGAGTTCGGTAATTTAACCTAATGTGTTACGGTCTGACAGACCCCTTCGCCCGCCTCAGGCGAGAGACATCCATGATTTTCCACCCCGGCAACAAAAAAAGGTACCTACGCTAGAAAAACGTGGTCGCTCACAATGAGCCTCATCAGAAGGCTTAAATTCACTCAAAGGGCAATGGAGAGGGCGATGCTTGAAGTGATCGAATCAGGAATATCCGCAAGAGAACCAAGGTTACCGAAATAGTCCGAAGGATTGCCAAACTAAAGTGGCAGTGGGCTGGGCACATTGCTCGCAGAACAAATAGTCGATAGAGCTGAAAAGTTCTGGAGTGGCGACCGCGACCCAACGAGTTGGAAGGCCTCCCACAAGGTGGACCGATGACCTGGCGAGGGTCGCGGGAAGCCGTTAGATGCGAGACGCACAGGACCAGCTGTTGTGGCGACTCTTGGGGGAGGCCTATCTCCAGCAGTGAACGTCTTTCAGCTGATATGATGATGATAATGACCTAGACTAAATACTGTTGATACCTGTTCGGTAGACGGTAAAGCAAATATATTTCTGCATTCAATCCAAAAATACATTGTCTGACACTCAGTTTTATCACGAGTACCGTATTGGAGCTGCACTGGATTGTGGAGGTCTGGTGAAATACAAGTATTAAGATGAGTCCCGTTAATTTGGAACGCGATTCTATCACAGTTGGGAAAAGACTAAGCAGCATCGTGTAAATAGAGACATATAAAGGGCGTGTAACAGAATAAACGTAATACCTCTTAACACTTTTAGTGCCCATCGGTGCCCATCGCTCAACATTTGGGTCGAAACATAATTTGTTCGTGTGCCCACAACTCGCATCCGCGTCGTCGACCCATAGGACGACCCATATGCTGAGTTCTGAGAACCGAATGTTTTAAGGATTTATTATGAACAACTTTTACCATAACCAACTACCCCATTATCATATTGTTAATAATGATGAGTACCTACAAGAGCGATTGCGTTTAATCTGTTACACGTTGTGTAAAAATGTATGTTGCACAGACTAACCGTTTAATTGCAATTAATTGGTGGTTGGTTACAACTTATATCCACTAACCACATAACTGGCTAGGCAGTTATAACATTTTAAAACTTAAGGCTGCTCTCTCGAGAAATGCTTAAAAGCAGCGTGCAGATGAAGCAACTTTTCGTCGGAATTTACTGAGAAATTACATCTAAAAATAACTGGCCAAATGCGAGTCGGACTCGCGTGCAAAGGGTTCCGAACGAATTTAATTTTTTTAACATGTTATTTTAACACTACAGATTTCTAATAGGTTTTCCAGTAATCTTTGGGTAAAGATCTATTATCTCCACTTTTTTCCAAATTTTAGGCTGAGTAGTTTCGGAGATAAGGGGGGAATGGTCATTTTTCGTCTAATTTCTTGAATAACTTCAAAACCATTTATTTTAAAATTATGAAAAAAATATAATTAAAACGCTCATAGTAAGCCCTTTCATTTGATATATCACACGACATTGATCAAAAAACTTTTTTTTTTTAATTTTCTAGTTTGACCCCCAAAAGTGACCCCCATACTAAAAATTTAATAATTTACTTAACGCATCCGTGTTTGAGTCATAGAAGTCCATATGTGTACCAAATTTCAACAGAATCGGTCCAGTGGATCCGGAGAAAACTGGCTGTGACAGACGGACAGATAGACAGACAGACACCCGAGTGATCCTATAAGGGTTCCGTTTTTTTTTTCGGAACCCTAAAAATACATGATTTGATACGTAATTTGGTTTAGCCAGAATTTATGTATCGGTATCACATAACAAGAAAAAAATCACCAAATCACCTCCAAATCGTTGAGATGAAACCATTTTACTCCTTAATTTTTTATCAAAAATCTAAAAAAAAATATCTACTGCTTTGCAATACAAATGAAAATCATTTGTAATTGTTACTTTTTTTAAATATGTGTTATTAGGGTTCCGAAAAAAAAGGAACCCTTATAGGATCACTCGGGTGTCTGTTTGTCTGTCCGTCTGTCACAGCCAGTTTTCTCCGGATCCACTGGACCGATTCTGTTGAAATTTGGTACACATATGGACTTCTATGACCCAAACACGGAAGCGTTACATAAATTATGAATTTTAGTATTGGTGTCACTTTTGGGGGTCAAACTAGAAAATTAAAAAAAAAGTTTTTTGAGCAATATCGTTTGACATATCAAAAGAAAGGGCTTACTGTGACGGTTTTAATTATATTTTTTTCATAATTTTAAAATAAATAGTTTTGAAGTTATTCAAGAAATTAGACGAAAAATGACCTTTCCCCCCCTTATCTCCGAAACTACTGATCCTAAAATTTTGAAAAAAGTGGAGATAATAGATCTTTACCTAAAGATTACAGGAAAACTTATAAAAAGTCTGTAGTGTTAAAATAATATGTTAAAAAAATAAAATTCTTTCGGAACCCTTTGCACGCGAGTCTGACTCGCACTTGGCCAGTTTTCTTTTTATATAAAATTAAAAATGCGGGTAGCGGAGTGGCGCGTAGAGGAGTAGTTAGCTCCGTTTATATGCACAAGGTCATTGGCACGTATAAGTACAAGCCTTAATATAATTGATCAACAAATCGGTCTCCCCGATCGAAGACTCGAAGTGTTAAACAAGAGGATCATTTACAGCTACTTAACCCTCAAACGCCGGTCCTAATCTACTGATAATATCAGTTAAGGATAGATTGTAATCTTAACTCTTCGCTATCCTTTGAGTTAAGACCCCACGCCCGATCAAAGGGTTACTTTAATTAATATTAATAAACCCCTTAGTTATTTTGGGGTTAGAGAAGAAAGGGTGTGAAGTTACCGAAGTTAAGCAGCGGTCAGGTAGGCCGATAACTGGATGGGTGCGTTTCTTGTTAGTGATGGATTGGGTTGTGTATTTTAAAGGCTTGTGTTTAATAGTTTTCTTTGTGATTGGGCCCAAAGTTTAAGGATATTTTGTAGGTGATGACGCTGTGATTTTCATCCAGATAAGAATTCTAAATTTGTGAAGCGATGTCAATATTTTCTATGGTGCCGAAATTAAACACACACATTTTTTATAGTGTCCTAATTGAAGCTTGTAAATCATCGCGCGAGCACAGAAATAATTTTCATCGCGCGATGAAATTGCATCATTAACTCGTACGATCGTTAGCAATCCAGCAGTGCGATTCTGTAAACATGTCGAAGTGAAGGCTTGGTTGAAGTGATCACGAAGTGAGTTGTCAATCCAAGTCATCATCATCATCATCATATCAGCCGAAAGACGTCCACTGCTGGACATAGGCCTCCCCCACAGGGGGGGGTTACCATAATCGCCACGCTTGGCAGGCGGGTTGCGATCGCAGTGTATGGTGTTGCGTTTTACAGAGAACGCTGTTGCCCATTCTCTGGCAAGTCCCTTAGTCGCCTCTTACGACACCCACGGGAAGTGATGGGATGGTACTATTCTTTTACGGCACCATACGGCACCGTACGGCACCGGTCGACACCATACGGCACTCCAAGTAGTCAAGATAGAATGACAGCTCACAGGCTGGATCCGCCCCTAGTGCACGGTGTTTCTAACGCGAACTGTTCTGCGCGTTGGAAAATATTGAGTGACCCACAAGATAGTGATGTTTGGAAGGAAAAAGGGGAGGAAGGGTACTTAAAAGTACCCGAAAGGACAATGCTTTCTTGCTAAGATAAGTTCTAAGACCTTTCTTTATCTCAGACAATTGCTCACAGACCTCGAATTTTCTTTGATCCTACTAGCATTATATTTTTGGGCGAATTTTATTGGAATCTTAGGCAGTGTCTAAAGCACATGCCATTCTTTAGGATGCTAAAGTTTGGAATTTATATAAGCTACAAGCTGATGCCCGTGGCTTCGCCCGCGTGGATGTCGGTTATCGCGACCAAAAGTAATCAGCTCCAAGACGGCTTATTTTTTCCGACACCTCCAACAAATATCAATACATTTTAGCCTATGTACACAAAAACTTGACAAATTATATACTTAAACCTTTCTCGAGAACCACTTTATCCATTGGTGAAAACAACATGAAAATCGAAGCAGTAGTTTTTGAGTTTATCGCGAACAGACAGACAGACAGTCGCGGCGGAGTACTTTGTTTTATAATATGTAGTGATGTAGTGATGAGAACAGCATTTACGGAACACTGACAATGTAAGTCCAATATTGGGGGATATTAAGCGCTGTTTTGAAGTTGACAAGTGTCTGCACATGTCTTCACCCGCGTGAAATCTAATATTTACTGGAGTAAATATGTATGTGATGGATCACATAGGGACGTACTTCCTACTAATCTTAATTCCTAGTAATATCCTACTTCCTACTAATATTATAAATGCGAAAGTTTGTGAGGATGGATTTTTGTTACTCTTTCACGTCAGAACGCCTGAAAGGATCATCATGTAATTGCTTAGAGGTAGATTATAGTCTGGAATAACACTCAGGCTTTATCCCCGGAGTATGTTCCCTAGGGATCACGCGGGCGAAGCCGCTGGCAGAAGCTAGTCCAAATAGTCCTAAGTCTAATCTATAGGTACTCCTATACTAATATATAATGCTGAAGAGTTTGTTTGTTTGTTTTCTTGAACGCGCTAATCTCAGGAAGTACTTGTCCAATTTGAAAATTTCTTTCAGTGTTAGATAGCACATTAATCGAGGAAGGCTATAGGCTATATATCATCACGCTAAGACCAATAGGAGCGGAGCAGTAATGAAAATTGTGACGCAGACGAAGTTGCGCGGGTCAGCTAGTCATAGATATGACTTAGCCATGTTCTATTTATTCTCCAAATCCGTTGAGCCGTTTAAGCGTGATAGTTTAACAAACAATCGAACATCCATATTGAAAAGATAGGAAAAGTAGCTCTAGTTAAAATCAGGACAAAACATTGTTTTACAAGCTCAGTACACGTAACTACTAACTCATTGTGTTGTCCAAATAGGGATATCAATGGAACACTTCTGCGAATTACTCATTACGCATCCGCTAAAATGCTGGACGTTGTGCAAGGTATGAGCGATCAGCGATTAATAAAAGAGCGGGTTCTTAAGTTCTCTATATGGTTTTTTTATGTCCTAGGTCACGGTAGGGATCACGGAAGTCGCAAGTTCTCGCGATCCCCGGCGTAGGTGAGAGATGGAACACCGGGGTGGTTTTAGTCAGTAAGAGTCTGACAGACCCCTCCGCCCGCCCCAGGCGGAGGATATCCATGAGGATTTCCCCCCGTTAAAAAAAAAAAGGTTAGAACAGTAAAAACTCAAAATATTTATTTCAAATAAACCATTTACAGGCACTTTTTAATTGTCAATGTCGGTCGGTGAAGAAAGATGAAGCTATTTGCACGTTCCAAAGCGTAGATCTCTATGGAGAAGAACGTGCAAGAAACTCCACGGACACTCTTTTAAAAATAATAAATTGTTTTAATTTTTGTTTACATCATGTTGAAATTATATATATATGTGAGAACGATGTAAAAGACGAGCAGGATAAAAGCGTCCGAAAATAAAAGGAACAATTCAAAGAAATATTTTTACTTCTATTTTTGGTGAATCATTTGGTTTAGATGACGTCAAACTTTACCAAATGTCTTGGAGTCTCGCTGCGCGGGGAAACCCAACCTCGGGGTGCCCTTGACGTCGGCCGTGTAGGGTTAGGATTTTTTTGATAGATAGATAGATAGATATATTTATTTTGTAAAACATGAGTACAGCATATAGGTCTTATAAATTATGATGAGGTTGCTACATGTTTTGCCAATTAAGACGTACAAAATCAGTTTAATAAAACAACAAAAAAAATAAAGTATTCAATGTCAACATTCAAATTAAATTGAAATTTAATTGAAAGAAATTGAAATAAATTAAATTGAATTCAAGGTACTTAAAGTTTAAAGTTTAAAGTTTATTTATTTATCACATAAAATTTAACAAATTTCTCTTAATCTATATCAGGTAAACAATGGCAATTTCTAACAACTAATGCTTAAGAGACTACGTTGACGACTGTACTAGTATAAACTGTGTCACAGTCGACAGCGTCTTCCTCCCTGTGTACATAGATAGCATGATTCATTGTTTTAATAGAAAAAATAAAAGTAAAAGTAATAATTTGTTGAACTATTTTTAGGCTTTTCAAAATTGTGAAAATAAACAAACGAAAATATAAAACATAACCTCAAAAATTTGAAAATTTGTACGTTAATACAAGTACCTGTGTGTGTAGTGTGGTGTGTAGTCTGATAAGTTGGTGAAATTGTGAATAATTATAATAGACTAGTGGACGTCACGCGGTTTCACCCGCGTAGTTCCCGTTCCCGTGGGAGTACGGGGACAATATATAGTATAGCCTATGCCACTCCCTCACAATGCAGCCATCCAATGCTAAAAGAATTTTCCAAATCGGTCCAGCAGTTCCGGAGCCTATTCAATTCAAACAAACAAATCTTTCTTCTTTATGATATTATATATATATATATTATTATTATTATATTATAAAACTATAGTATAGAGTATAGATATAGATTATGAATTATATAAATTATATAGACTATGAAGATCAACCGCTTACAATTTCCTCTGTTTCGGAATAGTCCAATCGTAAAAGCCAGCCACGTATTATGTCCTTGCACTTGTTGATGGGAAGAGGAAAGATGTTATTAGCTCGATTCGCTATGTTATAAATGTGGTTACTCATAACATAATACTGGCGTCTAGCAAGCGCTGTTCTATGAGGCGTCGATGAGCAAACTCTATACTTATCACGCTTTAGGATCGGTTTATATACAATCGTTTTATGCTTGCGGAGTATGGTAGACAATATAAAAAGCTGTCTGACAGTAACCACACCACACTCTCTATATAAAAGATTAGTGCTGTACCTTCGGGGTAAACCAAGCATGACCTTCAAAACAGCCCTTTGTGCTCGCTCTAGGGGAAGTAAGATGGACTTGCCGATCCCGCCCCAAACAATAACACAGTAGTGAAGTAAGCTCTGAGCAAGAGCGAAATAAACACACAGCAAAGTTTCCCTATCAGCAGAATTCCTGAGTTTTCTGAACGTTGGTATTAATTTTCTAATACGTGCCGTTAACTGATTTATATGTGCTGACCATTTTAGTGTGTTGTCTATAATGAGACCCAGATATTTTATATTAGTAGTGCGAGTTAATTTAGGGCAACTACAATTTTCTGAAAGGTCACAAGTATGTGCAATAACTGAAAAATCTGGTGGGGGCTGTGTGTTAGTGCGGTGAGAGAAGGTCATATACTTCGTCTTATCGACATTCAGCGTTAGTAGATTGTCATCAAGCCAAGTCATTATATCTCTCAGCGCTCGCTCTGCGTAGCACTGAGCCTCTTTCCAATCCTTTCCATGCACAATCAACGCAGTGTCATCAGCGTACGTAATTATATTACAGTTTGGTATTGACTTCAAACACAATGTATTGATGTACAAAAGGAAGAGTGTGGGTCCAAGAACGCTGCCCTGTGGTACACCAAAACAGAGAATCGCTTGTGAACTTGTATAGTTACCTATCCTAACACACTGAGTTCTGTTTGACAGATAGGATCGAAAAATTTCCAATGCAATTCCACGAACGCCAATGGATTCCATTTTTGAGAGTAATATTGGAACAGAAACAGTGTCGAAAGCCTTAGACATATCAAGAAAAACACCTATCACTTTCTCTTTAGTATCAAGATTACGGGTTATAATCTCAGTTAGTAATAAAGTTGCATCTTCCGTTGATTTCCCTTTCATAAAGCCAAATTGATTTTCTGCAATAATATTGTTGTGTTGTAAGAATTTCGTTAGTCTACAGTTTAAAAGTTTTTCTAGGATTTTGGAAATAACGGTTAGCACCGATATTGGTCTATAGTTTCCGACAATGTCTCTGTCACCACTTTTATGGATAGGATGGACTAAAGCTCTCTTTAAAATATCCGGGAAAACACCAGTATTTAAGCATAAGTTACACATATGTGTAAGGGGAGGAATCAGACTACTCTTCGCAGTTTTAATAAGTTGTGTTGGAATGTTGTCAGTGCCAGTTGCAGAACCACTTTTTAGGTTGACAATGAAGGATTCTATCTCCTCACAGTCTGTCTGAAACAGAACCATGGAATCTCTAGGAGACTGAGACAAACAGCAAATATTTGATGTGTTTGGCCGTTTTCCAGTAACATCCTGTTTATTTAATATTGCTTTGGCTAGTTTTTCCCCGATTCCTGCAAAATAGTTATTTACTGAATTAATTGACTCATATGGATCTGTAGTGAGAGTTAGTAAATCACAGGGGGGAGTTGAAGTTTGCTTGAGGTTGGCTATTTTATTGATAGTATTCCACATACCCTTTGGATTATTTTTATTCTTGTGGAATTCAGCTTTTTCGTAACTGATTTTTAATTTTTTTAAAAGATTGTTGCAAAAATTGCGGTATCTTGTGTATGTGACTTGCGTAATTGCATTGTCCTGGTTTAATTTGGCTTTCTTGTGTAAATTGTCCCTATGCCTGATACACCGTACCAAGCCCGGAGTTAACCATGGTTTGATTGTACGCTGACGGTGAGAGATAGAAATAGGTATTGAGTGTGCCAGAATAGCCGACGAAATTATGTTTATTAAGTTGGTAGCGGAAACATTGGCATCTGTAGAAGTATAAACAGAACTAAAGTCTGTATCTGCAAGTGCCAGGACTAAAGAGGGGTAATCAATCTTAATAAAAGAAGTTTTGGGGGTGTGCCTTTTTATTTTGCAATCAAGACAAAAAACTAGTGGCGCGTGGTCCGTTATATATGAGTCTAGTACATATGTAGCTGTGATTCTATCTGATCTTAGCATGACGTGATCAATACAGCTAGTATTACGAGTAGGATAGACATGGGCAGGAAGAAAACCGTGATAAGCCATCTGGTCTAAATAATTACTGCTGTTGGGGTCATTACTATTTGGAGCGATATTTATATTAATGTCTCCTATCATAACTACTGTTTTCACGGACTTCAGTGACCCAAGACACAGATCTAGGCTGTCGCAAAACCTATTTATATTTCGATATGATGGTGAGCGATACACAGCCACAATAGCATACTCATTTCCATATTGCAAAACAAGGCAGTTGGCATCTAACACTGACGGTTTAGTTACTTTGTGTCTTATATCAGATTTTATGTATATTAAGACACCGTCATTCTGATTTAAAAAGTCTGAGGAGTATGACGTGTAACCAGCAATTTCAGGCGGAATCGGAGATTTACTCAACCAGCATTCTGTTAATATGACAATGTCGCACTTTATACAAATTCTTTCAAGCAGAACGACTAGGTTATCAAAATTGCACGCTACGCTACGAATGTTTGTGTGCATTACAGATAAAGCGGTTCGGGACAAATCAATATGATTTACTAAGCTTTCGGGGGAGCAGATCTTAGAATCCGACACTAGAACTGCATCAATATCGTCCGAAATGTTATCCAAATCCAACACTGTAACGCAAAAAATCTAAAATGCGTATCTCAACGTCTTGCAAGAGTTGCAAATAATTACTCTTCATAATTACATGAGTTTTAACATTGGTTTGTATTAAAGTACTCATAGAAGAAAACTTTGTATGTTTTCTCCGTGAGCATCTCTTCACCTGTGATTTCACAACTTGTGATAGTGTTTCTGGAATTTGTTTTGTGTGAGAAGTTAACTGATTTAGTGTGTGGGGTACTTTTGATTGTGGTACAACATGCATATAGTTTTTAAATATAAGAATAATACTAAAGCTATTTTGAACTGTCATTTTGGGTATTAATGTTACTATTTCAGGGTAACAAGATTTCGTGAGCATTTATCCATTTTGATAGGCAAATTATCCATTTTGGTAGGTAAAAATAATATTTTGGTGAGCATTTAAACATTATTAGTTATTTTTTTTTCATTTTGGTCATTTAACGGTGAGGTAAACCAATTTAAGGAACTTTGTACATAGGAATTTCAAGTTTTAGCTTTATGAACTTCGGTAACATATCCATTTGACATTTCAAACTTTCAGTATTTTGAATATAGGTGAAAAAATCATTAAGTATTTAGATTTAAGGGATTTTGAACGTAGGGTATTTTACGTTAGTTCTTTTTATTTTAGATTTTGCAATACGTACCCGTTATCGCATCCTATCTCTAAAATATTTCGTAGAATGATAGAAAAAGTACTTCCAGAAAAACCTGTAAAGAAATAATTTATTAATTTTTACAAATAGCATCAAGAAATACAAAATTCTTTACTGGTCTTATAGATTACAGACAATCTAGTAAAAGTCTGCGATTTTAAAATGTCATGCTAAAAAAATATTGTTCATACAGAACAGTATGTCCGACTCGCAAATGGCCGCTTTTGTCAGTCAATATCGCTGTTCAAGCGTCAGTTTTTTCTAAATTGCATGTTATGGTTGAAAATATTCAAAGTCCATGGAGTTAATTTATCAAGCAACACACTAATTTTTTTTAGCCCAACTCCACAACCAACCGTATTGGGACATATTTCAGAGTAAACTCATGACATCACTTCAACGTGTAATCCAACTGGAGCTCAAACAACATTTCCAAGTATTCACTACGCATCCGTTCTGATGATAGACAGTTCAATTAACTGACGACGTTGATACTGAATCAGGACACCATCGCTTACGATGTTACGTCCAAGAGTGTTTGTTTGATGAACTATTTATGAGCTAATTTTGAAAATGTACACTTTTAGGCCGTATTTCCTCCTGCAAGAAACTCGCATGCTAGTTTAATGACATTGCGGGGCACGATTGAGACAGTGATAACAATGTATCTCGGTAGTCCGCAATGTAATAAAACTTAAAATTAAGTGGTTTTAAGTTTTGGTATGTATCTATTATTATAATAATTATAACCTTATTTTGAAAATGTCTCTATCTCGCAGAGGTTTGCTGTAAAAGAACCCAATTCGTGTTTAAGGTCACATTTGTCCATCAGCTTTCCTATTGTTACAATGTCATTAAGCATCTTCTGTACAATGCAGAAAACTGCACAGATAAGGTGCAAAAGAGATAATAATATAACTTATTTCTGTACCAACTAAAAAATTCTCACAAATCCACTCAGGATCCGTAGCCTTTCGGGACAAAATCGCCCCAACCGTCAGACATCGCGAACGTCGGCTTGTCCTTTCGGGAAAAGCCGACGTTCGCGATTGCGCACGCGATTTTGTCCCGACAGGGACTTACGGATCATGAATAACTCGCTTCTCCCTCCCGCTACAATCTCATCCCTTACACCAAAACCATCACAAGTACGTCGCTTGTCGCTTCTTCTTATCATAGTTCCGCAGGCCCTTTAGGGGTTTGTCACAAAGTATGTAGGTTAACCTTGTCATGATGACCTCGTCTACAAGATACTGTGCGCCAAAACGTTCGCGATAAGCTTCACCAAAACGGGTAGTGTATCAAGGTGTACTTGAACGCTTTTGCCTGTAAAGAGAGAGTAGTTTGTCCCATTTTTGTTACGTAAAATTTGGTATCAGTTTATGTTTTGTGATTATCTTTTAGGCCGTAGTAGGTGGTAAGAATGGTATGGAATTTGTAGGAGCTTGAACTTATTTTGGTCATGGTTGCCTTTTAAATACTGACAGTATAGACCGGCCGTCAATCTGAGTGCCAATCAATGGTGCAATATTGTTTCAGCTATAATAAATGTCAAAACGTAATGTTGTTGACAATTTGCTATGCAAATGCGGACGCCTCTTTATTATTCGAAAATTATCCCTCAGAAAATGCAAAGTATCTTGTGTCTCTAGTCAAAGTGACAGTCTTTAAGCGATGACAATTTGCGAAACGACATAAAATTAAGGGATACACATGCGTTAGCGAAACGTCACGTGGTCATTCAAAATATTTCAGCATTTCGAAAATGGCTATCGGCGATATACGGCACTTGTCTTATCTGTTCGAGAACCAAACTCACCGTCTACTAACGTTTGTCGAAATTAAATTACCAAAATGAAACACAAATCTTATACAAAACAAATTTCCTTGGAAAATGTTACTAACAAACTCATTCGTACGAAAAACTCACGTCAGGGAACAAAAGTCGCGTATGAACTTGCTAAGTCCATGCATACGCTCACGTCGCTTACAATAAGTACGCTTAAACCCTTGAAAAACTGGCAATTCTTTGTTCTAGGATTTAAGAACTAGATTCCCTGGAGTCATGAGTTGCATAATAGAAAAGTCGGCCCCTAAAGTTTTGATGAGAACCGTAGTACTTACTAGCATGTAATTAAAAACCGAGTTCTACATAAATTAGACCGTAGTTTTTTAGAGTTACTTCTTAAGTGAAAAAGCTTTTTATGGCAGCCTTTTTTCTGTGAACGGGTTATAAGGGTTTTTGCAAGGGTAAGTTGCATTTGGGATCAAATGTTGGTGAGTTTTTTGATATGCAAGGCCGTCTTTTATTCACGATGGAGATGGACCAATAAAATTGCGATTAGTACAGAATTTCAACAGTACTTTTTAGCTACTCTACTCAGCGTAAGACCTGGGCAAACGCTTCCACTCTTTCAATATTTCGATAGTAAATTGTTATGACATGCTCAATAAACTACCAACACCAACTTCAACTTTTGCGAAAAAATTGGGAAGCCTTGACGGCCACACAAATAGATAACCGTGCATTTACCCAAGTCAATTTCCTTGAAACAAAACTAACAAGAAAAAAGTTTTCAATCTTCCTCCAACTACTTAAATGTCTATTACATTTTCCATCCGAACTTCTATATTTATTTTCTAATCACTTTATCCCAACAAATTGGTCCTGAAAAAGGTGTGATAGGAAAAATTACCCGAGATCCTTTTTCATTGGACATTTCGTCGCTAATTCGTGGTGGCGAAAGGACCAAAGTCTTTGAGTACTCGGTTCTGGTCTTTGGGTCATAGTAAAGGGATTAACGAAGCTTTTAGTATTAGTTTGTATAAGGAAAGTAATCTGTGGATTATGGGCGATACCCGGATGTTCGGGTAATGAGCTAAAGACCGTTGACGTGTTTTTGGGTATCTTTTTAAACGGGATATACTTAAATAACCTTGTGATAGGATGGTTGAGGGTAGCAGTTCTCGCGAACCACCCATCAAGGCGAAAGTAGGTGCACAGGCGAAGTTTTTAGTGGGTGCAAGTCCCACATAACCACGTCGTCTCCCCGGATGATGTGGTATGCGTTAGGCATTTTCTTCGCTCGAAAAAAAAAAAAAAAAAAAAAAAGTATGTTTGAGGGTCAAAAATCTCTAATCCTCTATGAATTTCATCATCACAATGGGGGTTATTCAGGATAATTTTCCATTTAGGCGAGAGGTCACTTTTAACCGACTTCAAAAAAGGACGAGGTTCTCAATTCTTTCGTATTTTTTATGTTTGTTACGTCATAACTCCGTCATTTATGAACAGATTTGATGTGAGACTTTCCGATAGGTCCCATAGAAATTTCATCAAAATCGGTTTAGTAGTTAAGTTTTTAAATCAAATTAGCTAGAAAAATATGTCATCCAGGTAAAGAAATGCGTATTTTGCTTTTCTGTGACTTTCCAGTCTGTGTCAATAGGTATACGGTACCACTTAAAAGTGAAAAATAAAAACTTTTTCACGAAAACAAACGACTTCCAAATAAAAAAAAAACACTACAAAGTATAAAATAAATTTAATTTCGAAAGTCGTTATTAAAATTTGAACAATCAACCAACACAAACACAACGTTGACATCAAATTTATCTAATGCAAGAAAACCTACGCGTTTTCAAAGTAGCCTAGACCTGACGCCTCAGTGCTGCCACCTGGTACCAGTCGTTTCAGAAAATCTTATAACTAAGCGATTACAAAGAAACCGGTTCGATCAAAGTCTCGGTTTCTCTTTTATAGAATCATCATCAGCCACATGACCACTGCTGGACATAGACCTTCCCTAAACGTCGCTACAGCAAAAGGTCCCGTGCGTCTCGCATCCATCGGCTATCCGCAACCCTCACCAGGTCATCGGTTATCTTGTGGGAGGTCTTCCAACGCTGCGTCTTCCGTTACGCGGTCGCCACTTCAGAACTCTTAGGCCCCATCGACAATTTAATAGAATATTTCGTTTCAATCTCTGGAGCTCTAGCCAAGGTTTCTATGAAAGCTGAAAGAACATCCTACTATCCGTTTTCGACCCTAAGATTTTGATTAGTATTATCATGGTGGACACCAGATAAATGTAGGTACAATAACGAGCCACATACATTTATTGACTTTCTTAAGAGGGGACTCTAGCCCCAGGGAATTTGAAAAATGGTATTTGAAGAAACAATTGCCGATGCCGTCACGCTGCGCGCTATCAAGTAAAGTACGAAAGCAACAACTTATACGCTGATTTTACCCATAAAACTTTGACCAAAAGACATTTTGTATTCCGCTGTTTTCTTCTTCAAAACTGGACTGATCTGATAAAAATTATGTATCAAAATTTAGAGACTATATCTATGCATTTATTATTTTCTATTTTGTAAAAAACTTATGAAATTTGTTTGATAGTTGTCTGAACATGGCGGTAAAAACGGGCTGTTTGTTTTCGGGCTTTTGGATTGTTATAATTCTTTAAGTAATTATATTTTGGAAAAAAGAAATGATACAGCCATGTAAGTATTATTTTGATCTAGATTTTTGAAAAAAAAAAACATTGCTGTAGCAGCATTATCCACAAAGAAAACAGCGGAATGCGTTTGTATGGAGAAAGGCCCAAGAATTACCGACTAAGAGTCCTCTCTTAATATCAGAAACAAAAATAAATACATAAAGCTGTCCTGAATTGATTTCTATCGTGATCCTTTACGTTCTCTAGTAATTAAATACGATTTATAATTTATTGTTCTGGAATCTACGAAGGAATATTAGGGAAAGATCAATGTACTTTATTGCAAGTTTATCTGGCGCCTACCATAATTCGATCTTTGACTATTTATCTTCAAGGTTTATAGATTCCTTATACTCAATTAGTTTTGCACCCAATAAAAAGCCAAAACTCTAAAGAACGTTTAGTAACAAATGGTTTACAGTTCATTCACACATTAGTATTACCCGACATAATGGAAATCTGCCAAGCAGTATTGCCAAATCTAATTCGCTGCATTTGTGGGTCGTTTAAATGTTAAGTGCCTCGCCTTAAGTTATGATACTTGTTGGTGACTCTTCTTTAGCTTTTGGCCTTTTAACCTGAGAACTTACGAGTTATGGTTTACTGGTTTTTTTTTATTTATTTATTTATTAGGATCGTCAACATTGCATACACCGTACTTAGAGCTAATAATCATTACAAAAAATAAAATATTCTAGTGCTGCAACACTTACAGACAACCACAACATTACTATACACTATTGCAGAAAAGGTGTAAACTAAAGATTTTAAAAGGTAAAATATAATCACATTAAATAGTATAAATAACAATGTCTGATTGAAAATAGATTGGATTAAATTAAATTAAAAATGTCAAAGATATTGGACAAAACAGAATAAAACAGTACACACACAAACAAAGTACATTAAAATTAATACACACAGTCAAAGCATCAAGTCAAATAAAAGATCATACAATCAATAACATAAAATAAATAATAATTACGAATAACAAAAAAAATTGACATTAAATTAAGTTAAATTAAATAAGATTAAATTAAAATTAAAAAAGATTTATTATTTCAAAATTATTACAAAAAGAGAAAAAAAAACACCGGTAGCACTCCGGGAGTGCCGGCAGAAGTGAAAACTTTAGTATTAACGTTGTGTTTAATTATAAGTACAAAAATACTATCATTTATGAGGTAGAATACAATGTTTATTTATTGCGCTATAGTACACAAATATGACAATTTACATGTTATTATTCATAATATTATATCGTTATTTATTTATATATTACATTAATTTTTATCTCTTAGAAAAATCAACTTTCATCCATAATTTCGTAATTCCGTATTTTCGTATCCTTGGATACGCGTGGCACGCTGTACATAAACACAGACGGACATTCGCGCAAGCGCCCTGTGCCGCCTAAGCGGAGCAGCACACTCAGGCACGGTAGAAAGAGTGGGAGATACTAGTTCCTCTCCCTTCCCCTCGATCTTACGCTTTTTCGATCAGCATCACGTGACCCTGACGCGAGTCCGTCTTACGCTTTTTCGATCAGGTCACGTGTCCTGACGCGAGTTTAAGATTTTATACCCATTACAGAAAAAGTGCTCAACGCCGCTAAACAAGTTTTCACTTCAAAAAAAAAATATTACGAAAAGGAGAAAATAAAAAATTAGTTAATACATTCAGTTTTGGCCACCTTTTTGGGAATGATATGTCAAGATAGCTTTCTTGAAATTCTGTTTCTTATCATGGAGAACGTCGATGGAGCAGACCTTAGCGATTATGTTGTACTTGGCCGGTATTCTGTTCAGTGGGCAGTACTTCCCCAGGTTAGTTTTGCTCGGTCGCGAGCGGAAAAGGTTGTATTTACTTGGCCGAGGGTATTTTGCGGGAACATTTATAAGTATAAGGTTTATTCATTTTAGCAAGTACTCCACACCAGCTACTGATTGGAGTTGTTTATTGAGCGACAAACCGGCCAAATGCGTGTTGAACTCTCGCGAGTCTCCTTTAATTTTAAAATTAATTAATTTTTTATAATTTGTTTTTATCACGGAGATACACACTCTGTGTAAATTTCAATCGTCTTTCTATTACGGTTCTTGATATACAGCTCGCTGACAGACAGACGGACGGAAGGACGGACGGACGGACAGCGAAGGCTTAGTAATAGGGTTCCGTTGGTTACCCTTAAACCCTAATAAGCCTGGGTTAGGAGACTCAAAAGACAGGTGTCACTTGTGGGTTTGAAACCCAAGAGCAGCCGATTTAGTTGTCTTTTTTATTTCTTTACCACTGCTCTCAAAAAGTGCATATCCTTACTAATATTATAAATGCGAAAGTAACTCTGTCTATCTGTCTGTCACGCTTTCACGCCAAAACTACTGAACCGATTTAAATGAAATTTGGAACAGAGATAGTCTAGAGCCTGGGGAAGGATATAGGCTACTTTTTATCCCGGGAGTATGTTCCCTAAGGACCACGCGGGCGAAGCCGCTGGCAGAAGACAGTATTGCATAATTATGTCAATCCATCGCTTTTTACTCTCCATATTGCTCCTATCACTATTCTCTGCATCACCCAAAAGATGACTGGTAGAGAATGCCTATGATATTAAGTCCGCCTCTATATATTTGTATGCGTAAAGTGTTTAATAAATAAATCAATTAAAACTTTGTAAGGTAACCAGCATCTCCTAGAGCTAAATATTATTTATTTTTATAATTAGTATGCCCAAGTGACTGATCATGGAATGAACATTATTAAGTATAAGATCATTTTTTAAACACCTGTATGTAACCCATGTACCACAAATAAACGATTTGATTTGATTTATATGTGCATGACATCCCACTACCACTCTATTTTATTTGGAAAAGGTCTATTGAGGAGCTGATGACCAGTAAGTCATATTTTTCCGATATCTGCTGTTTGCCAGATGATAATACGATATTGATCAATATCAAAAACATGTTTTTGGATATTAGTTCAATATCCTTTTCAAATGCAACAACTCCTCCAAACAGTTACGAGCTATATTCGGGCGGATTGCCAACATACTGCAAACAATATTGTACTGTATTGTATGCTAAACATTATATCATTGTATATTGTAACTCGAAAGGAAACACATTCTGTATTTGGTCCGCCATTGTCGCCAGTCTTATCTTGAGTTTGACAAACTTATGTTACATGATGTCCTCCTAGTATAACAAAACTAGTGGACGTCACGCGGTTTCACCCGCGTAGTTCCCGTTCCCATGGGAGTACGGGGATAATATATAGCCTATGTAACTCCCTGATAATGTAGCTATCCAATGCTAAAAGAATTTTCCAAATCGGTCCAGTAGTTTCGGAGCCTATTCAATTCAAACAAACAAACAAATCTTTTTTCTTTATAATATTAGTGTAGATGTAGATAGTGTAGAAGTGTAGATAAGGGTATCTGTATTTCTGGATATTTAGTTAAATAAATAGGATGAATGGTAATTAAGTGCGTTTCTTGAAATGCATTGGGTTCGAATTGAATTCTATGAGAACTGGCATAGGCCCCCGCCGCCGAGATATGGAGGAGAGGATGCCAGAATGGGTCCTTAAAGTGTTACGTTACCGAGATATGTGTAGATAAAGTCTCCATGTGAGAACAATGACAGAAGTTACTCGTCGCGGCGAAGCTCCAAAGTCTTGAGCATCGACGACGAGTTGCTAGCCTGTTGGTTTTCTACCGGTTGCATTTTGGGGAATGTGCGACGGAATTGCATAATTTAATTCCGCCAAGCCCGTTCCATCATCGGACCACAAGACGAACGGCGATGCGCCACCGGTACATGGTGGACATCCCACCCACGCGCACAGAACGTTTTGGAAACACATTCATAGTGCGTACAGGTAAGGAGTGGAATTCCCTGCCGGAGTGTTTCCTGATAGCTACAACCTGGGAGTCGTTAAGTCAAGAGTGAATAGGTTACTTCTAAACAAGCGTGCTCCATCTTCGACCACATCATCGCTTACCATCAGGTGAGATAGTGGTCAAACGCGAGCCTATCAATAGTAAAAAAAAAGTTTATTTTTAATGATTTTCATTGTTCTCACATGGCGACTTTTATCCTTTTACCCTAGACGTTCAATCCGGGATAATTTTCGACGTTCACGCGGACCAAACCGATGGTAAAAGTTAAGTTATTTTCATAAGTTTGACAATCAAGTTAGGAAAACACAGGGATAAGTCAATTATTCAATGGGTCGCAAAAAAATATGTGGGCGGAAAACGGATCGTTTTGTTTACCAATCGTAACTTTCGCCTTCAATCCGATTAGTTGAACTTTGACCTTAATAAATTTTACACGTGAACGATTCAAATCATCTGGGAGGGATTGATAATGCTTCAACAAAAGATTCGTAACTTGTAAAGCTTAATCTTTTCTGAATAAATATTTCGTGTTTAGCATAGATATCAAGGGATTAAAGGTGGTCCCACCAACAGAGGTCACTAAATTATTGCCTTTTGCAACAAAGCAGAACTTAATGTTCTGCTTTGTTCCACTACTGCTGTGTAACTGTTTTTTTTTGCACAATAAAGTACATTCTGTCTTTTTATTCATAAATAAATTAAGTTTATCAACATTTGTCTATCTTTTTCTCAATTGTGTTATGCGGGCCATACACGTTCAAATAATTTGATCTAAAAGGCTAGTACAGAACAGCTAGAACTATTTGATCATATTATGATCACATAGAAATACGAAATTTCGTATTTCTTCATGCCATTTGACGACTCATTTTAATCTTTCCACAGACATTCATGCCAATTTGATAAAACTGTTTGATCAAATAACTTGAACGTGTATCTCCCGCATTAGGCTGCCTGTCCATTGACGCGGAGCGAGGCAGCTTAGCGGAGAAACGGAGAAATATTAACCAATGAAATTGCAGTATTTGTCAGTCACTGACATTTTATGCAATTCCATTGATTAATATTTCTCCTTTTCTTCGCTCCGCTGCCTCGCTCCGCGTCTATGGACAGGTAAGAGTCGATTGCCAGTCTAAGCAGGTGCAGCCAGGCTGACTATTTTGGATACTTGAATTGACTATTGATGTGACGGTATCCAACTATTCGGTAAAGCGAAACCCTTGGTGACTGGCCGACTACCCTTTTTGCACGAGGACATTCGCAGTTCAATACGCTAGGGTCGGTTATTGCTTGACCGATCCTATGGTGACCTCAAACGAATTTAAGGCCCCTAGCCAGGCCTAAAAAACTACTTACAAGCTAAATGACCGCTCGCTAAGGGCACCCATAAGGGCCCAAGGGGACCCACTGTGGGTTACGGACGTCCTATGACTAGCCAGGACCAACGGCTTAATGTGCTTTCCGAGGCACGGAAAAATCTGTGGTTTGTAAAGGACAGCATTTAGTCACGAGCTCATAATTAACCATTTAATCCTTAAAGTCTAACAGTATTTTAATCGCAATATTACGATGGCTAGTTCATAGCAATCGCTAACTTATGCAGTGAAAGACTTTAAATTATGTCCTAACATGTTTCAACAATTTACAAACCGTTATTGGTTTGGACTACGGTTCTTGCATCTCTAAGCGTGGCGCATTTTCAATAACGTAGCAGAAAATGCACCCATCTGTTTGTAGCTGGCCGCAAGAAAGTTAAAAAGGTTTTTAAACAGACTTTAACCCGCGACTTAGTTTATAAACTTCAACTCCTATATTTGACAGTTGTAGACTTTCGAGAAAGTCTTTTCTAGTGTACTTTTTAGGGTTCCGTACCTCAAAAGGACAAACGAAACACTTATAAGATCACTTTGTAGTCCGTCCGTCCGTCCGTCTGTGTGTCTGTCCGTCCGTCCGTCTGTCTGTCTGTCCGTCCGTCCGTCCGTCTGTACGTCCGTCCGTCCGTCCGTCCGTCCGTCTCTACGTCCGTCCGTCCGTCTGTCCGTCTGTCTGTCCGTCCGTCCGTCTGTCTGTCATGATCCTTTATCTCGGAAACGTGTGGAGGTATCGAGTTGAAATTAAAAACATATACTCAGGTCTATGGTCCCTTGACGTTGTGATAAAATCAGAGTTCTAAATTAACATTAAAAAAAGATACAGCCGTTTATGCCACAAGAAACGTATATTTTGACACTCTCAAGGGATGCAAAATGTATATATAGGGTATTTTCCGTTGACCTAGAATTATGAAATTTGGAAAGTAATACCGCTTTATACTAAAAATATACGGAAAAATCTAAAAACTATACAATTTTAATTAAATCATAAAACATTTAGTCTTTATTTAAAGTAATATGTACCTACAAATTTATACGGAACCCTCGGTGGGCGAGTCCGACTCGCACTGGTCCGGTTTTTTATTTTGTTATTGACGGGCTCGCGTTAGGCCATTATCTCATTAGATAGTAAGCGATGATGTGGTCAACGGTGGAGCTCGTTTACCTAGAAAACCTATTTACTCTTGACTGCAAGACCCGCAAATTTATTACGTACGGCGATGCGCCACCGGTACATGGTGCCTGGTGGACATCCCACTCACATACACAAAACGTTTTGGGGACAAATTCATTGTGCGTACAGCTAAGGAGTGGAATTGGGGGTTCTTTAAGACAAAACTGAATAGGTTACTTCTAGGCAAGTGTGCTCAATCTTCGACCACATCATCATCATTATCTTACCATCTACTTACCTATCAATAGAAAAAAAATATATTAGAAACCACACTGGCAGGGAATATGTGAAATTAACCGCCTTACCCGTACCTCTCAACTATTTATTTATTTATTTTTATTTTATTATATTTATATCTTAGTGTTGTTCCGTATGTGTGTCCGTGACATTACGCCAGGCCCTGTCATAACACCAGCGCTGTGATATTTATTATTAAATATCGCAGCATATGCTGAGACAGGGACCTTTTTGGCCTCGCACAGATTAATTTAAGGATGCCGCTTAACTGTGTATATATATTTTATAACTGTTAGTTTTACTTTTTTTTTTAATTTTATGTGTCTTGTGCGAGTCCCAAATAAACATTTTTCTTTCTTTCTTTCTTTCTTACCTACTTCAATATTCTCCAATGATGGTATCTATTGAACAATATCTATGCATCGTATCTCCTTTGCGCTGTGAGTTGCTTGATCAATCAGTCAACTACGAAAGTCGTTTTATTCTGATCCTAACATAATTATTATAAAAGGCAAAATGTCTCTGTCTGTTAGTGATATTTTATGCCAAATTAAATTAATTATAACCGTTAATTATATTGTTTAAATCTTTTATGGTTTAGATACGACACCGGAAAACTCCGTAAGATTGTAAGATCGTTATTAGACTATAATTTCTCGATAAATTGTGAACAGATTATTTTTATTCAATAAAATAAATCCCATCCAAAATCAATGGTTTCCAATTTGTTCGTGTCTTATTGAGAAAAATGAGTTAACAATTTCACGCGATAATTTACAATCTAAAGGCGTTTGCGAATATCCGGTGACAGTATTAGTATGAAAACTTTGTAAGTACAGAAGTACAATATAATGTACAAGGGCATCTTAAAAAAAATACAACAGTTATTACTGTAGTCCGTGTGTGTAGTGTGTGTGTGGTGTATGTGTGTGTGTATGTTTGTGTGTGTGTGGTGTGTTTGTGTGTATGTGTGGTGTTACTGTAGTGTGTGTGTGTCTGTACTGTTGTGTGTGTAGTGTGTTGTGTGTATTATTATGTATTTAAAATTATAATGAGAAACTAAATCGAATGCAATCATTTTGTAACATAAAATACTCATTTTCTATAGTGCAGAAACTAAAGCTAATTCTCAGTAACTAGTTACCTTTGAAAAAGATTTTCTTAGAAAATAAGCATCTAATACAGAAAATTCTTTTGCAAGAAAATGGTTAAGTTGGTCAGATAGAAATTACTAGAACCTGGCTCAAAGGACCAATTTGTGCTGAAAAGCTCAGATTTCCTTGAACGCAAAGTATGTTAAGTAGTAAAAATACTTATGGAAATGAAAAGTATTGAGAGATTCTTGGTAAGTGGTACTTTTTGAAGTTTAATTGCTACAAAAACAGTAAATTGCGGGGGTACAGAAAATGCAGAAAGATGTCGATATCCATCAACGATTTGTAATTAAATTCTATTTACAAATGCAGCAGTTTTTCGCTTGGATTAAGGTAGTTTCTTTCTGAAAACTCCTCATTTCTGATTCGATCATTTCCATTTCATTTTGAGTGAGTTTCGGTCTCCAAGAACGTCTTCAAGTTGCGGAATTTTGTTAGGAAGAGTCACCGCGGCCCTGGAACGCAAAGGGTATTTGGAGGAACATGGATGGGTTTTAGTCAGTAAGAGTCTGACACTCACTTCTGCTCCACGCAGTGCGTAAAGAGTCACTTTTTAGGGTTTCGTACCCAAAAGGTAACCAACGGAACCCTATTACTTCCACTGTCCGTCCGTCCGTCCGCCCGTTTGTCTGTCTGTGAGCGGGCTGTATCTCAAGAACCGTGATAGGTAGTCAGTTGAAATTTTCCCAAGTAGTGTATTTCTATTGGCGCTACAACAGCAAATTAAAAATAAAAATTATGGTTTATGGTACGGAAACCTTCGTGTGCGAGTCCGACTCGCACTTGGCCGGTTTTTAGGGTTCCGTACCCAAAGGGTAACCAATTGAATCTTTTTACTAAGCCTCTGCTGTCCGTCCGTCCGTCTGTCTACGTGCTGTATCTCAAGAACCGTAATAGATAGACAGTTGAAATTTTCTGATTGTGTATTTCTATTGCCGCTTTAACAGCAAATAATAAAAATTGAGGTTTATGGTACGGAACCCTTTGTATGCGAGTCCGACTCGCACTTGGCCGGTTTTTTTTTATTTGAGATGGGTTGGCTCTTGACTCTAGTCCGGGACTTCTTACAATCCGTAACAACTGCCAAAGATCTTCAAATGACAGCCGAGACCAACGGCTTAGGGTTCTTGTGCATTACAGCGGAGCAAGGCAGCGGAGCGAAAAACGTTTTTTTTTTTTTTTTTGAAAAATTGCATAATATCTCGGCCCCACATGTGTCACTGTCATTTTAACTGACATGATTGGTTAGCATTTCTCCGTTTCTCCGCTCCGCTGCCTCTCTCCGCACAAATGGATAGGCAGCTTTAATGTGCTTTCCGAGGCACGGAGGAATCTCTGTATGCTGAGATAGTCATCCATCCACAGACCGACCTCGGTAATCGTGGCTTAACCTTGAAGATCGACCCGTACGGCTGTTATAGTTTTTTTTTATAAATTCGTCATTCCAACACGATCCCGTAGTCATTTTACTAAAAGTTCGTAATCTGCTAAATTCATAATGGTCGATCATTGGTCGGTCAATTGTCTCGTATTGGAATCGTGGTAGAATGATTGTCGTATTGCCATTATTATTAAACCCGTTCATAGAAATGAACGTGAACTTTTGAACATTAAGTTATGCCAGATTACTTTTATATAAATTTGTACCTATTATTTATTCATTTGTCACTATGTACGAGATTACCATTCTATGCCATTTCTTTCAATGGAGTGTCAGTGGTTGACCATTGGAAAGTCATAATGACGCTTTTATATTAGTAGATTACCAAACTTGTCAAAATCAACCATTATGAAATCCATTCTGACACTATTGTAATAGCAGACTTGAGGCCCAGGTAGGCAGTCAATCCATGTAAAATACTGGTACTCAGCTGCATCCCGTTAAACTGGAAACCAACCTTAATGTAATTGGGAAAAGGCAAGGCAGATTGAACATACCTACTAATTAGCCAATACACAGCTTCAAAACAGCTCAAACGCCCACATATTCTTTCATTAAATTTAAAACTAGCATAAGCGCCAAATTCACCTGACATCGTCCTTAAAAGGACTTTCCCACAAAATTCAAAGGTCAAACCCTGTCTGAGATTGACAAGCCACGTAATGGACATTTAAACCCACCTGCTGATTGTCAATTTGTCTCTAAAAACGTCTTTGTGCTGCCTTTAGGAGGTATTTTACATTTATATTGAGTTCTTGGGGAGCTTTTGCTTGGTGAGGTAGAATGTCGACTGTGTGGGAAGGCACTTTAGGCTGTCTAGACTTGAGAGTAAGGCGCCGTGGGTTCGAGGATTAATTTTGACCATTTTATAGACTACCATGTTAATTTTCCTACGAAACTTTCAACCCCCATTTGGTCTTTTACCTCCCATTTGGTGATTATTTTTATTCTTACTAAAATGGTTCATTAGGAGATGTATTTATAAAAATATTTTATGCTCGCCTTCATTTATTTAGTAGCACTTGAACTATAATTAAAAGTTCAAGACTAAGTAGTTTGAGTGGGTTTAAGAGATTTTTATCAACAACATTTGAGTAACATACATTTTGTCGATACGATATTTCTTAACAGACCACTCGATTTACCTAATCTACGTTCCCAAATTCAGTTAATCGCGATTCTATATCGTAAAAAAAAAAACTACGAGTGGGTTTTAGTCAGTAATAGTCTGACACTCCCTTTTGCTCCACAAGAGCGAGATTTGATGATTTCGCTATGTACCAGTCCTCTGCATTCTTCAACATTAAAATACATAACTTTATACACTCTAACATTCTGCCCTCATAACCAACTTTGATACACATTTTTGTTTATTTTAGTTGAATAGTTTAAGCGCCCGAGTTCCTCTTTGACATAAGCAAAGTGGGCAAAAAGTTTTGCTGCACGTCAAAATAACGTCGGACTAGCATTAACCCCGTTCAAACTCCATTTAATAGTAAAAACGAGAAGTTATTAGGTACCTAGTGTTCCCTTTTGTATAAATTCGTGCTGCCAGACGGAATGGAGCAGTTTTTCAAAAGTTTTAGTTCTGCAAATTAAACTACGTGTTATGGCGGATAGAACAATATGCTAGTCAGCTGTCGAGTTGGCTTTTGAAATATATTTCCTTTATCTGAAACGTAAAAGCTTTGTTTAGATTGCAAGGTTATTTATCTTCCTCACCCTTTTTAACAAGCACCTAATTCTCATTTTGAGGCTTTATCGTCTTCAAAATTTTTAAACAAAGTCTACTCAAATACTTTTCTGTTCCAAAGAAGTTTCAAGGTCGATATCAAAACCAGGAAAAAAAACAAGGGCTTCAGCAAATTAATTCTTAAAAAGGGGTAGAGTCGTTCGACAACAATTATTTGTGTTACCAACCCCTTCACTGGGCACGAAACCCTTCATTATTTTTCGCAACTCTCTAGAAAGTTAATTTTTCTCTGATAATTGTTCTGGCTTTGATAGCAGTCAGTAAGGCCGATTTTCGTGTAATATTTATGGACATAATTGGGACTGAATTTTAAATTACACAAAGGATTTGAGCATCGAAGTTTGTTGTTTGTTTTGTTTTTTGGATGAGGACCCGATTATATTCTGCTGAGCGATCAATTGTAATTAGCGGTATTTTTAAAAAGTTTCTGATGTATATTTTGTAGTAGTCTTATACGGATACCTCTGGCTGCTTTGACGCCGAAGAATCAGCCGCCCACGTCATCCTGGAAAGCGAGGCCATGGCTACCCAACGACAACAAATCCTCGGAACGGTGAGGTCGCTCCGAGAAGCATGCGAAGCTCCCAGGAAATTTTTGTGCTTCTGGGCGGAGCTAGGCTGGCTAACTTAGCCAGGACACAGGTACGCACAACGCGCAACGGAGCGAATGGGAGTTTAAGTGCGGAAAATGGAGTCCTACTACTAATACTACATACCTCTGGCTTTCGAGGAATGCAGACGAACTATTATGTTGTAGCGGAACCAACACCGCCACAAAAAAAAAAATCAATGTAGTGAAATCTATACCGGCACAAAAAGTAAGGCAACGATGTCTATACCGCCAGTTACGAACGACGTCGAAGAAGTCGTGCATCGTGGTATCAGAATTCCCCGTGCGATTTGAACATATACAATAGTCCGAATATCAACTATTGGGTAGTTGCCCACCAGACACAACAACCGTCTGGTCGGAGGAACCTCCCTTTTATATGGATTTTTGCGGGACTTTACACCCTGTTCCGCACACGCTCTACAATATTTGTAATTGTATGATATGAAAGTGGGTAAGGCTTTTTTGATTCTATTCTAGAAAAATTAGTCAAAAACATAAGTAGGAAAAATCGACAGTCTTTAAACTACTGAAGAATTACATCATACAATTCAACAAACTCCCCAGTGAACTCAATTTAGCGTACCGTACACAAAAATGGCGAAAAGTTTAACATGATTCACAATAGAATGTGCCTCGCAAGATTAAAAAGGTGCGCCAAAAATGACCAAACCGAGTACCCATTGCTGCTACCAGTGTTCACCGGCTAGCCTTTGAAAACTTTTTCTGAAAACCCTATCTAACAAAGACACGTTTCAGTGTGCATGGACGCCATTTTGGACGAAAATGTGCAGCCTTGCTACTTTTGAACGAATTCGTTTCAAATTTAATTGCCTTGACTTTCCGTTTCAGATCGGTTTTTCAATTTGCAGTACCTAAATACTGAAGTTTTATTAGTAAGGAGAATTTTTTTTTGAAAATGAGAAATTACCTAAGTTTTAAATGCAAAAGAAATTTATCGAAAACGCTTTTTAACGAAACAGGGATTTATAACCATGTGGTAAAAGATCCCTATTCTGTGTGTACGGTTGTGTCAATAAGCCTTATATTTTATTCTTCCAGGGACATCTTAAATCAATTTATGATTCCAGTGTGTTACTTATTAGTAAATAAAGTCACATTTCGGGTCTGCAGAACAGATTTTTATGTGATTTTATCATCATTCAGAGAATTTATTAGAGAAGGGTTTTGTGAACAATTTATTAAGATTATCAGTAGATTCAGAAACTTGATGTTTAATATGCAATACGTAACATTAGTACAATGTACCCGAGCGAAATGGGCAAATCGCAAGTTTTTATACTATTACAAAAAACGATTCAGTAGCTAAAATATAAGAAGACTAGTTGACCCGCGCAACTTCATCTGCTCCGCTCTTATTGGTCTTAGCGTGGTGATATATAGCCTTTAGCTTTCCTCGATAAATGGGCTATCTAACACTGAAATAATTTTTTATATCGGACTAGAAGTTCCTGAGATTAGCGCGTTCAAGCAAACAAACAAACAAACTCTTCAGCTTTATAGATTAAGTATAGATAATATATTTTCTTACTAAAAATAATGTTTGACTACTCATTAAAAACTTAACAGTAAAATTCTGGGTCACAACGAAACTGGGTCCTTATTTTAAACTAACAAAAAGCGATTTTATGCTTAAACTTATATCGATTCTCTTTACTGGTCTAGAAAACCGTGAAGCCAGAACTTGCCAGCGTTATTTCCATTTCGTACTGAAACCGTTTTACCGATTCGGAATTGTTTCAGACATGGCCGTCGTCGGAACTCTTTAGTGGCGTATCTGATGTTTTTATTCTTTTCCAGTCTTCAGGGGAAATTCAGTTTCAATTTCTTCCTTTTCGCCAGCCATTTTCTTTTTTTTTTTATTTTGCGCCAGCGTCTCTTTTGTTGAACTATGTAATACGTTCTACCGTTTTCTGTTGTCTTGCCGTTTAGAGAAGAACTTTTGGTGGCTTTACCGTTTTGTTAGTTAGTGACTGTTTCGTACTTGAGTTTCGAGCTATTTTTTTTTTGTTTTTATTGTTTAGTTTCAAATACTTCTACTCAACTGCATCTTTAGTTTGACTGAAGCCGACCAAAATATATTTGGAATCAGGCAGATATTTAGATGATTAACTGTTTAGTTTCATATAAACAATGTGGCTCGTTAATTTTAATTTGTATTTTTAATGTAAAACTTACAGCTGAAACAATTGGTGGACGTTTGGATGCATTTTTATTTTGCAAATGAAACTAAAAAGATAAATTCTTCTCTTGCTTTCTGAAATTATTCTACGTGCCAATTTTTATTATAGTGGGTTTTCATTATAAATAACAGCACAAGAATTGTTTATGTAAATTCAAGGATAGCTTAGGTACAGTTATAATATTTTTATTTAAATCAAACGTTTGTTATATTTATCAGCCATGAACGAGTAGGTTTAATCATTAAATAAAATCTAACCATTTTATTGTTTACATACCTACTGATTAAAAATAGGTTAAATTCAAAATTCCAAAAAAAAATTGCATTTTGTTTTTATGAACAAGCTTTTCGATGTTTTGTTTAATTCAAAACGTGTCAAATATGTTTAAAAGAATTTCAAAGATTTTTTAATTATCCGTTGACATTTTAGTCTATTGAATTACTACACTTGGTTGAATGAAACAGAAAGTTAAACGTAGTCATAGTAACAGTGGTTGCTAATAATTAAACAGTTTAAAGTAACTTTGGCACTAATACATAACTTCCTTTGTTTGCAGGTAACCTACGCACCTTTGCAGCTTCACAGAACTCCAGAGAGGCTTACAGGTTTTGTTTGCTTTAGAATACGAAAATGATTTTAAGTTTAGAGTCAGACTGTATATGCTGATGTCAACCATAAACTCATTGTTAACCGGTTCCCAGAACTGAGGGGTGAATTGAAACAAAGATTTTAAAGGGATTTACAGATTATTTTCTTGTTATTTGCAGTATATACGCACAAAAGAAGTATTTAATGAATTGAAATTAGAATTTTCAACACTTTGTTAGAAACCAATAACATGGAATAATGTGAAAATCCCAATCAAAGTGTTGGTTCAATTCACCCCCATGTTTCTAATAACCCCGTTTTACCCTTTTACTGCTAGCACGCCTAATGTCACTGCTGGGCCAAAGCCACTCTCTACCTTCCAACGGTCAAGATTTTGCGCTTCTTCCTTCTTAAGGAAGACATCCAGGCCGCTTCATCTTCTTCACGGGCTAGCGCGGCTCCTTGTGGCTGTTTCAGAGCACCAACTCTGTGTTTTACTCTCTTGTCCATACACATATGTCCTGCCAATAGACGGGGTCCATGTAAAAATAAACATTATTTCTATTATATCACCCATTTTATGTTGTTAAATCTAAGGCCTATGACAGTGAGAATTTTGGCCATGCCTTAACTTTCCAAAAATAAAACACCATAAATCAACAACCATCTAAATATAAATCTATTGAGGAAATTGACAATAAATTTCTCGCGAATCTTCAAGTATAAGGTCTTAAGCATAATTAATGGCTTTCATAATTCTTCGCCCCAAAGACCCTATCTTTTCTGAGGGAACTTTTAGCACGTTTGAGACGAAATCTCTGGACTAAATTGATAGCTAAATTTAGAATATGGAACACCTTTTCTGGAGAGAGTTTTATTTTTACGTTTATTTATGTAAATGTTTTTGCCTACGTTATTATTTTTTCTTTCTCTTTATTTCTTGTTGTAAATATTTTGGGCCCGTATTTTGTTTAGACGGGTGTTATGAGACATTTTTTTATCTTATTATTTAAAAGGTAGATAAGTATTTGCTGTCGTATTTCTGATTCTATAATGGCAACAAAAAATAAAATGCTCTATCGTCGACCATATCATTCAGAGCTTATTATCATCATCATCATCATCATATCAGCCAAAAGACGTCCACTGCTGGACTTAGGCCACCTCCAAGCAATGGAGGGTTACCATAATCGCCACGCTTGGCAGGCGGGTTGGCGATCGCAGTGTATCGTGTTGCGTTTTACAGAGAACGCTGCTGCCCATTCTCTGGCGATTCCCTTAGTCGCCTCTTACGACACCCACGGGAAGTGATGGGATGGTATTATTCTTTTACGGCACCATACGGCACCGGCCGACACCATACGGCTGCTTATTATTACGTTGAGGTACCTATTATCTATTCAAAAGCGATTTTTTTCAGTCAAAACTATTGTAATTTTTAAATACAATATAATAAAGAGGTGACTGATGTTACTGTAGCTAAATTATGGGCTAAATATTATGTTGAATATTTATTAATCTAGTACTATATTTGTCATTGTCAGAAACAATGTTTGTTTGTTTGTTTGTATATCAGCAAGATAATATAACAGACGGTTCCGATTACAAAATTAAATCACTCAAAATTAATTGAAAACCTAAAACAGAATCGCTAAGTTCCATGGAAGCAAAACTAAGGAAAAAAGGCGTTCAGTAATAATAATAAAACTGTGTTTTGTGACTTATTTTTGCTCCGTTCTCAATGGTTTCCTCGACTTAGCAATACCCAATATGCAGCAGAGCAAAAACTCGAAACGTCGAATATCTCTCACTATCGGTCGTCGAAGCCCGAAACCAATCAATGCCAGTGTGAATGCGTCCTGCAATATTTCGGCCTGTTTGCTACCCCTTTTACCTGTCAACGCAGGGTTGCCAACTCGTACATTTTATTAGAAGCGTCTGTTGTACAAAATTGTACAGTCTTTTTTAATAAAATCGAAGGAATTGGAAGGAATATTTATATGCATTTTAAGAGTGTTTACGATGTAAGGCTTTTCATACAAACTTTCAAGTCGTGGTTTTTTGTAACGTTAGTTAAGAACATTTTTAAAATGCATTATTGAAAAAAATATAAAGAAATCTAAAATCGGTTGATTTTAGCTGTAAAACTATTTTTCGAAAATTTTCCCTAATAACTTTTTATACCTATGCGTACGAAGTTTAATTTTCGTTCATTTCGAAAACTAAGGACTTGAAAGTTTGTATGAAATGTCGTAAGGCCTAAATGCTCTTTAAGACATTAAAAACAACAAAAAAACCTACTATTAAGGTGACGACATACGCCAATGACCTTGGAGGAACGCGCACTCGTTACACACCCCAAAATTCAGTAGTTTTTGTACTTTTCTGATTATTCTATGACTTTAAAAAAAAATAGCTGTAAACCAAAATGTATTTTCAATTCCATTAATACGCTCGGCGGGTTTGTTCCGATGGTAGTTTTTAAGTCCGTGTTAGACATAACTTCACAAATTAATTACACTATGTTGAACGAATATAACTCAATATTGTCATATTAAAAAATTAAAAAACACGCCTGCCATGTCCAAAAATGAACTAAAAAATTCAAAACAAGCATTGGCCCAAAAATTTAAAACTGAAAAACAACTTTTTTATTGACATGGCAGGCATGTTTTTTAATTTTTTAATTATTTGTTTTTTATTTCATACCTTTAAGTGATAAAACGATATTTTGGTTGAATAAGTAATACGAAACTAAAACGATTTTTGATTGGTACCACAAGATACTAAAATTTCTTGGCTGTCCTAAAATTATTTTTTAAATTTTCATTATTAACGAACGAGTGCATTTTGAATACTACTGTTATATATTTTTGTTATGTACTAAGCAAGCTCTAGATGATGATAGTACAGGTCAGCAAATAATCATGAAAAAAAAAAAAAAAAAATCCGTATTTTTCATGATCCATGGCTACCCCATTATATTTTTCATTTTTGGCTAGCCTATGTTACCCGGGATAACGCAACGCTTCTAATGATACCACATATATCGAAATCGGTTAAGGCATTTAGGAGTTACGATGGAATAAAAAAACTCACAAACATACATACATACATACATGAACCCTGAAAACATAACACTCCTTTTTTTAGGCAGTCGTGTAAAAATTATTAATTAATTATTAAAAAATAGTTTAATGTATCATATATTTTTTTCAAAAAATTAGGAGTAGGCGTTTAGACGTGATGATTAAGTTAAAATCAGCTACTGAGCCGTATCTGCGCCTTTAAACAGAAAACAAGGCTTTTCTCTAACAGGGTTAGCAACCCTAAATTCTCTTCTACCCTGCCCCTCTCCGGTATTTCTTTTTTCTCTCTCACAGCATCCGCTCATTTCCCGGTCGCGATTGTCTCCTTTCAATTGCCGTTTTCGTAGGCTCAGCTTTTACTATTCCTGTTTTTAACTGTTGGCATAGAAAAAGTTTAAAATGGGCTTGGAAAATTGTTAGTTTCAACTATGTTGATGATTTGGTAGCATGTTAGGTAGGTGAGTACTTTAAATTAAAGTAGGTAAAGGTTTAATGACGCGAAAAGTCGATCCCCGGGACTCTAAAATACTCTTAGCTGTATCATACATAATCCACTTTTTTCGCCTGTGATATTTTATTGAAAATAAAATTTTGAGATTGCATAACAAATTTTAATGGTAAAAAAATTGATTGATACAGTAGAACCCGCATATAGCTACTTAAAACCACGACTCAGATGCGGGTTGTGGGCACACGAACGAATCACTGCTTGACCCATACGCTGAGTTCTTGGCACTAAAAGTGTTAATACGATCATGCCTAATACGTTTACACTTAAATTTGTTCGCCTCGGCTACGCGGGACTTTAGGCAAATATGCATCCGAATATCCAGGCTCTAACTATAACACTTAACCTGAATAAAGATTGGTCAAATAATTTTACAGGTGAATCAAACGCTCGTATCGCTAGAAGCCATTCAGCCACTGCGGCAACAGTTTGCTGCTTATTCATAAGCAGAATTTCTTTTTGGTATCATCTCTAGATAATTCAAACTGACCCTAAAGTCTCTACCAACAGTCTCTGGAAATAGAAAAATAACCATAATAAATTATAAAATAATAAATTACCCACTCATTACAAAGTATTTTGAACCTTAACAGCGTGTTAGTAAGTGTCCTTTTTTTAAAAAAAAACCAAGGGTGTTGGGATCCAAGCATTTGCTAAGTGTACTATAACCGTAAGTCTGCCTTTAAGTGCCGGTCAGGGGGTTGCTGCACTAATTTATTGGGAACGGGACGGCCCAAGACATAAGAGATAGCGTTGAAGGTCTCTACTAAGATAGAAAGAAAAAGATATGAAAACTCTCACGTCCGAATGAAAACATGGAACTATAAATATACTAGTATCTGGCTGTCTGACTATCCATCCATCCGTCTGTCACAGTCAATTTGCTCTAATTCTTCTAGACCAACGAAGTTGAGTACACGCATGAACTGCAGTTTTTGTCATTGTGTTTGAAACAGACACAATGACAAAAATACAAGGATAATTCGAAATGGTATGATAGGGGCTTGTGGCTAAACCCACACGAGTCAAACTTCAAAGTTAAGCAAGTCATTGGTAGGTACATATTTGCCAGTCGTTACGGGTAGTCAAAATCTCCAAAGTCAGACAATCGAACTTGCCATGGAATATCTTGTAACCCAGTTAAGGCGGAAACCCACCGCGGCACACGGAGAGGCTGCGCACGTGTGTGAGGCTTCTTCGCCTTGCATGAAAATGTATGAGATTGTCTCCACTGCAACCCACAAACAGACATGCTATTCCTCAATTGACGTCATTGGTACACGCGTGGCTTGCTCGAATATGGCACTCACATAGCTCAACGCTGTCAACGCCATGCACGCTGTGCACGCGGTACACGCTATATACGAATATTAACCCACGAGCACGACTATGTCAAAACCATATTCTTAAAACGTGCGTGCCCTCTCCGTGTGCCGCGGTGGGCCATGCTTCATTTGTACATAGTCGTGGGTATGTAGTGTGTACTGCAGTGGAAACGTAGAACCACGTTGTCAAACAAATGAACCCACGCAGCTAAAATGCGCCGCGTGCCCGTGCACAGCGTGCACCGCGGTGGGTTCGTGCCTTTACTTGAAGTGTGTAGCACAGTGCCGTAAACAGGTGCCCAGGCACAGAGGGTAGACTCTGGGGGCGCAAGAATGGCCAGACCAGGCAGGACTATTATTTTTTCGGTTTGCTCCAGATAAGTTCCCGCTGCGCCCCTAGTGCTCGATTCCAGCACATACGTACCTACATGCCAGTATCATCAAAAACGTCTGTTAAATTAGACAAAACATCGCGATCATTTTTTTTGGCAGCGTTCTAGCGTAATTGTGTTTAGTGTTTATCGGAGTCAAGTGGCTGGCTACACGGTCGGTCGGACGGAGAGTAGTTCTTTAAAAAAATAGATTTTCTTCCAAAATGTTACGTAATTGGTCCACCAAGTAGGCCTATACATAGCACTGCTCTAGCTAGAGTACCTATAATATCTAAAAAAAAACAAGGGCGCAGTTATAGAAGCTCGCACAGGGCGCAGAAAATGCTATTTACGGCTCTGGTGTAGCATACAGGCAGTCGCTCAATATAAAGTACCGGTATTTAGCTGCACCCGATTAGTCTGGGAGGCGACCCCAAAATAAATGAGCAAAGGCTTGATAGATTGATTTTAGTTAGAATTAGGATATATTACTACCTACTCGAAAGGCCATAAAAGCCATACGGCCCCTTGAAGTTAGGTGGTACACCGAAACCGAACACACTTCTACAAACAAGGAGAGCCTCCTACGTAAATTTATGAGCTTAACAAAATAAAAAAGTTAAATAAATAAATCATTGGGTATAAAATTCTTCCGTTACTGATTGACTGAGCGACTGACAGACAACGCACAGCCGAAAGTACTGGTCGTAGAAAACTGAAATTTGGCATGTAGGTTCCTTGGGGAGTGTACGGGAGCACTGAGAGAGGATTTCTCTAAATTCCTACAGGATCGGGAAAAAACGAGATATGTGCGTACGAAGTCGCGGGCAAAAGCTAATCTACACTAATATTACAAAGAGGAAAGATTTGTTTGTTTGAATTGAATAGGCTCCAAAACTACTGGACCGATTTGAAAAATTCTTTCAGCAATGGATAGCTACATTATCAGGAAGTAACATAGGCTATATTTTATCCCCGCACTCCCACGGGAACGGGAACTACGCGGGTGAAACCGCGTGACGTCCACTAGTAAATAATAAATAAATAAAGAGGTGTGTGAGTCTCTCATAACTCGTACCACACACCATTCCCTACTCTGACCTGTTCCTTAAGTGGGCTTGTGCATTTATTGCCAATAAACCGAACCCACTAAAGAAGAGCTTTATGTACGGATTGGGCAGTTTTTCTGGCCAGTAGAAGAGGCTAAAAGTAGGGACAGGATTGGTAGGTAGGATACAAGGTGTTGTCTTGATAGAGGAATTTTCACAGTACCAAAATTATCATCGCGAGTATCGTATTCTTGAACTTGAGACAAGTAATCTACGCTAATATCATAAAATGTAAAGATTTGTATTTTTGAAAACTCAAAAACTACTGTACCTAGTTCAAAAATTCTTTCACCATTAGAATGCTACATTATTCCTGAGTAACATAACTAATTTTTTTATTTGTGATGGGTTTGCTCTTGACTCTAATCTACGTCAGAGATGACAGAGACAAAGTCTACGATGGAGCGAGCTTACCCAGAAGGAGCCTATTCACTCTAACTTTGAAGAGATTCGGGTTGTAAGCGTTTGGAAACACATTATAATATATATTTGAAAAAAATAGAATAATATGTACTGAACCCGCACAAACGAAGTCTTAGTTTTCTATAAGCGAGTCCAATATTTATGGGATTGACATGTGTTTGGTACCAAAACATCTCGTGCTCAATGTAGGACCATTTCGAGAGCGGTTGTCGCTGATAGAATGTCACTCGTCATCTACCTAGCCTTTATCCAACTATATTGGCAAGACTGGAGTCATATATACTATCCTACTTCTGACTATCCGTAACGACTGCCAAAGATCTACAAATGACAGCCGGTACCAACGACTTAACGTGTTTTCTGAGGCACGGAGGAAACTCGGTATGTTAAGATGGTCAGCCATCCACAGACCGACTTTGGCAAGCGTTGCTTAAGCTTGAACATCGACCCGTGAGGCTGTTATTTTCTAGCCACGAGCTCCTCGCTGATAGAATGTCACTATTGTCTAGCTATCTAGCCATTTCCCAGCTATTTTGGGCTCCACAACCCAGTAACTGGATAGAAACTCCTTGGCAAGACTGGTGTCAAATTGTCTGGCTTCGGAAAAAGCCGGAACAAACTTCTAAACATGATTTCCGAGGTACGGAGGAGTAGGTACTGCAGGGCGATTCTGTAAATCTATCACCGTGTAAGCTTAGATGATAGGGAATATACATGCGATTTTTTTATTTGCAAAATGAAATACTTACTAGCTCTAGTAAACAATCATAAAATTATTTTTTACATACCTTCATCAGCGATGAAGTTATGAAGCTTCAAAGATTACAATAAATTAGAAAGAGAAGTCCAATATGAACTTTGACGTCAAAGTCCATGACGCCTATACAGCTACCACAGAAAACAGCGTTTTCGCGAGAAGACGAATATATTTGTTTAAAATATGAAATTATATCTCGTTTGTTTTGCGAGCAAATTTGATTCTATTTTCACTGTTAGGTTTATTTTTTTGTATAGATAACAAATATTTTTGTCATGCATATTTCCCTAACAGTTCACTTTCGTGCTCACACAAACTAAATTTATATGGATAGATGTTGACAGAATAGGCCACCGTATGTGGTCACCCAACCACGGACCCACCTCGGGAAGTGTTGCTGAACCTCTTTATTTCGCCTTAATTATTTAGCCCCCAATTTAATATGTTCAAAGATTAAAAGCATTTATTTCAAATAAACCATTTGCAGGCACGTTTGAAATGTCAAAGTCGGTCAGTCAAAAATATGAAGATATTTGCACGTTCCAAAGCGTAGATCTCTATGGAGAAGAACGTGCAAGAAACTCCACGGACACTCTTTTAAATCATGTTATGTTTTACAAAATTCTAAATTACATTCTAAAATCGCAAACTAAGCAAAAAGTAATTATTTTCTATTAGGCTTGCTCGTTCATAAAAAAAACGATTTCAGCGAATTCTCAGTTTGATAATATTTCAAACATGTGTTTTCATTCGAAAACATAATAAAACAGGAAAACAACACAATTTATTAGAGAATAATCAACAATAGCTCGCTGAAAGTATTGCATAATGCTTTCATGACTCTTATTGTTCAGACAATAGGGGCTAAAATAGGACGTATTATGTGAAATTGACGGTAATAAAGATTTTGAGTAGGTAGGTTTGGAAAAGAAACAGTATGTGAAATGTAAATAGAATGTGTGCTTATTCTACTGAATTGATAGCACAGTACTTATTTCCTATAGAACACAAAGACTGAGATAGTTTTTTTTTTAACCAAATTTCCTAGAAGTCACAGGAATTGAAACTCAAAAGCTAATAATTTAAAAAACGCCCAGAGTCTCGTACGTGAGCCTCTTTATGTATGTCACAGGCGCTTTATGTACGTCCTTTTTTTAGGATTCGAAATCATTAGATGACTCTTTCCGCTCTGGGCAGAGGCGGAGTGGAAGGGAGTGTCAGACTCTTACTTACTAAAACCCATCCGTGTTCCTCTTAGTGCCCTTTGTGTTGCAGGGCCGCGGCGACTAATTCAAACAAATTTCGCAACCCTGGCTCATAATTTCTTAAGTCTCCATTATAAAGAATTGTGTTTGATTTTTTTTTCAACTTCGAATTTTCAATCCGAAGCTGACCCTGGGATAGCTTTTTGAAGGGTATTTTAATCTAGTGATACATAGATTAAATGACCCTTCTAGTAAAAATAAACTCAAAGATTATCTTCAAACGGTTAATTTTGATTACACTGAGAACCTTCTGCTGGTAACTTACAATGATTAACATCATGACGGTACCTTGTCAATACATTTACGAAAACATCATGTCATGTCAGAAAGAATTTACATCTTTTTAGTAAAAGAGGCGACAGACATAATTATGGTGCTAGAAATAGGGATCAATTAGTTCAACCAGGTTTCAGACTGGCTAAAGTTGCCTCATCTTTTATGGGGTACTGTTTAAAATGTTATAATAAGATACCTTCCCATATATTAGAACTGAATGAGACAAAATTTAAATCTTGTATTAAACGCACACTATGCAGGCAAGCATATTATAAGTTGGGGGATTATATTGAAGATAAAATGCTTGCCTGATTGCTGGTCCGGCTCCACAGCCACTAGGGCGCACAAAATAATCTGTTAGCATTTGGAAACATTGTTGGACCGGCTGAAGATTGTAAAAATACAATATTTGCATTGTATAGACTCAATTTATTTAGCAATGTATAATTTCATCCATTTTAACGGCACATGTGTGAGTACTGTGTACCTTAAACTTAAGCTATAGCTATCAGTTTTAGGTTTGTTTTTGACTTGAATGTACCCTGGCGGTTGGGAGTGTCATGCTCACACAAAAGTCTGGCTGATGGTGGTATGCGTTGGATCATTTGGCTCCCTTCAAAATGGTTGAGCCGAATGGTGCCAGCGCATGCGTCATGTTCGTGAACGGGCGCTGTCAGTTGGGACTGGTCATTTCTCAGTTGCCATGGTTTATTTTAAATATTTCTTTGAATTGTTCCTTTTTTCCCGGACGCTTTTATTCTCCATAGAGATCTACGCTTTGGAACGTGCAAATAGCTTCATCTTTTTGGACTGACCGACCTTGACAATTCAAAAGTGCCTGTGAATGGTTTATTTGAAATATACGATTTGATTTGATTTGATACGAACAAAACACCCCCTACACAGACACACCTCACACACAAACATATTTCATCATACGCCTAACTTTAATATAATTAAATTAAATTATTATCTATTATTTTAAATTAATTGTATAATTGTAATTACTATTACAGTTTTTTTTTTCTTTTACACCATATATTTGTGAAACCTTATAATGACAGCTTCATACACTATGTTTTATGGCTTTGTTGCCACAGAGGATCACTGACTCCTAAGTCACAGGCACATACACCTACTCGTAGTTTAGGAGTCAGGGTATTTAAAATTATCTACAATATTTAATTAAAAAAAAAAAACAAAACAAAAATGATAATGATAGTTTAAATTCTTTTTTTTTTTAAAGGGAACCGCCTTCAAAAAACCAACCCACTGAAAAGCACTAAATAATTTTATATACCCCACCCCTATTCTTCTCCAGTCCCTATCTCGTATCTATTCCTATCCCGTAAAGCAAATTTCTGCCAAAAAGTAATTAATTCCTAATATTAAGAAAATTTATATTATTTGGGTATTTACTTACTTTTTGAAGTCGGTGCCAAACCAAGAAAAAAAAAGGATGCTGCCAAACAGAAATTCAGCGCTCGTACGGTAAAAGGCTACTTTTGCACAATCATATTAGAATCCATAATATTAACCACACATCATCTGTCAAATTTCATTTTCATCTTTATCGCTAACGCATTAGGTTCAAGGTTGATTGGGAAAATTTGGCAGTGACGGGTAGCGTGATGTGCTTTCTGATTCTGCTAAAGTGACCTTTTTAGACCACCTGCTTCGCTTTTGTTAAACAAAATAGAAACAAAAGATCCACTTTCACATTGATGTAAAGATAACGTTGAAAGCGAAACCGTAAAAAAACTAGTTTAATTAACACTAATTAATTAGAGAGATAACTTATAAAAATAACAAGAGTAAGGTATGGTGGCGCCAAAAGTGTGGGTAGGGAGGTTGCTTACAAATCAGCTATTTGAATCAGTTTTATTACAAACTAGGTGGCCCGCGCAACTTCGTCTGCGTAACATTTTTCATTGGTGCTCTGCTCCTATTGGTCTTAGCGTGATGATATATACCCTATAGCCTTCCTCGATAAATGGGCTATCTAACATTGAAAGAATTTTGCAAATCGGACCAGTAGTTCCTGAGATTAGCGCGTTCAAGCAAGCAAACAAACTCTTCAGCTTTATATATTAGTATCGATATAGATATAGATTGTGAAACTTAACAATAATATTTATTACTAGTGGACGTCACGCGGTTTCACCCGCGTAGTTCCCGTTCCCGTGGGAGTACGAGAATAATATATAGCCTATGTTACTTCCTGATAATGTAGTTATCCAATGCTAAAAGAATTTTTCAAATCGGTCCAGTAGTTTCGGAGCCTGTTCAATTCAAACAAACAAACAAATCTTTCTTCTTTATAATATTAGTGTTGATAGTGTAGACTACAACGTGTAGCAAAATAAATGCAATACCTGAAAAGCGGTAATAATTTTCATATTTTAACTATTTCTATCTTACTCAAACTTGCACAGAGTCGGGAGACGGCATTTTTCCCGTGTGTATGGCTAAAGCCCTAGAAGCTTTCATTGTCCTTGCCATCAGTTGAAGTAATTTGTTTTTTTTTTGCTATCTCGCTCTAACTTGCACAGACTCTAGGAGAGAACGAGATATTTTCACACATTTTAGAACTACTAATTTTTTATTAAATCCATATTAAATCTATATTATCCAATTTGCTACTTTAATAACGATTCCAATGATATCAACTGATAGAGGGCTAACTACGTAACTTCCGTGATATGAAACCATCCCGACTTGGCCCCACAGATTCGCGATTATGCGCAATATGGCCGCCACAGCTGACGGCCATGGGACCAACCCCGAAATCGCGAAAAAAAATCAGCTATTCTATGATGTGCCAATGCGATCATGATAAAGCTGTGAAAAAGGGAGAGTGTTTATAACTCCGTCTCCCTCCCACACCGTAATCATGATCGTTTTAAGACGTCACAGTAGGTACCCAGTACATTTTGTCGGGCCATACGACAACAACAACTTTTACTATGGGACCAACCCCGAAATCGCGAAAAAAAAATCAGCTAAATGTATGGGGGAGTCGTTTTTTTTCGCGATTGTTGGTCCCGTAGTGAAAGTCGTTCATAGTGATGACTTCAATGACCCCTTAAGAGGTATTGCGTTTATTCTGTAAAAGTTGTATAAATGAACATATAGGAAAGTCGATTTTTTTTCGCGATTTCAGTGTTAGTTCCATAGTAAAAGTTTTTCATAATGAGGAGTGTAATAATATATTTTCAGCCATTGCGTTTATATTTATTCTACTAGCTGACCCGCGCAACGTCGTCTGCGTCACAATTTTCATCACTGCTCCGCTCCTATCGGTCTTAGCGTGATGATATATAGCCTATAGCCTTCCTCGATAAATTGGCTATCTAACACTGAATTTTTCAAATCGGACCAGTAGTTCCTGAGATTAGCGCGTTCAAGCAAACAAACAAACAAACTCTGCAGCTTCATATATTGGTATAGATATAGATAACACGTTGTATAATATTATGCTAGCCAACCCCATAGTCCAACTTCTTTATAGTTATATCCTGCAATAGTTTTGCGTCAACCGGGATTTATCCTTGGATATACTTTCAAAGCATACAGAGTAGTGCCCCAATCCAATAGAAATGTTTAGTTCGGGCGCACGTTTGGCGGAGCACTGTGCAAACATTTTTCACTGTCAAACTATAATCGACTTTGCCCTCATTGAAATAATATCTAAAATCATTTAAGGCTGCTCTCTCGAGAAATCCTTAAAAACAGCTTGTAGATAAAGCAACTTTTCATAGGCATTTACTGAGAAATTACATTTGAATAAAATAGGTAGTAAGCTATATGATATGATACGTAATTTGGTTTAGTCAGAATTTATGTATCGGTATCACATACTAAGAAAAAAATCACCTCCAAATCGTTGAGGTGAAACCAATTTACTCCTTCATTTTTTAACAAAAGTCTAAAAAAAATATCTATACAGCTTTGTAATATAAACAAAAAAAAATCGATTTGTTACTTTTTTTAAATATTTGTTATTTTCTATATAATAAATTACAAATGCGGATAGCGGAGTGGCGCGTAGAGGAGTAGTTAGCTCCATTTATATGCATAAGGTCATTGCCATGTGTACAAGCCTTTAACACAACAATTCCCTAATTCCTGAAGAGCATCGAAGCGACTGTATGCGAAAGGTAGCGCGCAGGAACGTGAGGGCGCGAGCATGCGCGCTACTCCGCGCGCAGTCTCGTGGGTACTCGTGCATTCTTAGGTAGAAATTCGCCTAATGTGTCAATCGTATAGAAATCTTGCACTCCAACATATGTACGCCGGCCCGGGGCCTTCATGGCGGGTTGACTTCCGTCCCTCGTTATACTAGAGGTCCGGGATCATAGAGTCCCGAGATTGCCATAAAATAATTATTATTGTAAAGGTAAATCTTCTAGCGTCACCTTATGTTCATCATCTACTAAAACCACAACTCAAAAACTTACAATTTTTTGAGTATTTTGGAACAATAAACTCTATGACCAACAAATCAAAGTTAAATTTCTCATTGCAATCAATAGTTGGAGCCTTTTAAATACACATGGTCATTCAACAATCAACTGTAATTATTAAACGATTCAGTCTATACTTGAATGGATATATACAACCTGTAACAGAATAAAAGCAATAAGACATCATTATGAACAACTTTCACTACGGGACCAACACTGAAATCGTGAAAAAAAAAATCGACTCCCCCATACATTTATGTGTGCATAACTCGAAAAAATGTACTGAACAGCTGATTTTTTTCGTGATTTCGGGATTGGTCGGGGTCGGGGTTGGATAGTAAAAACTGTTCATAATGATGAGTACAATGACCCCTTAAGAAGTATTGCGTTTATTTTGTTACACGTTGCATATTGAAATGGAGTCGAACCATAAAATCGAGTATAAGTAAGCGGCATTAGGGTTTTAAAAATATACAAAGTACTGTTTCTTAAAGAAAAGGTAAAAAAATCGTTAAAAAACAAAACACCCATGAATAAAACAAATTGAAATATTCATGTCTACCAACCACAACTCAAAAACGTACAAAATGTTAAGTATTTTGGAACAATACACTCTATGTTAAACCACTTTAAGTTGATATTCCATTGCAACCCATACTTGGAGCCTTAATACAGATGATTACTTAAAAATAAACTGAAATTACAGAACGCTCAAATCGATTTTACAAACAACTGTATGTAATTTAACTCGAATTATAAAATCAAGTTTAAGCAGCAATAGGGTTATAAAGACACTCAAAGTACAGTTGCTTAACGAAAAAGGTTACAAATGTCGTCAAAAATAAAATAACTATGAATAAAATGAATATAAAATAGCAAAAGGAAGTCAAAGCGTCTACTGCAGTGGGATGAAGGACTTCCTTCGCGAATGCTCACGCCTCGACATTCGAGGACTTACTGTCGACTTGGCTGAGTCTTAGCCAGGAAGGCTACACATTTATGTGTAAATACAAATCAGCAGTATATATGCTCTAGTATATACTTAAGTCACAATAGTGTTCATCTTTAGCGCATTGCTTCATGTAGGGGTGGGTTTAGAACAGCCTTACCCCAGAACCGTTATCTTACTGAGTAGACACGGACTCCCACACGACTCAAGCGAAATATCGTAATGGTGATATTCGGCAAGAAAACTTTGCTTGCGCGATCTAGGACGCTATTGTGTTCGGTTAAGAAAGGATCGAATTTTTTTGGCAGATCCCTTTATAGAGCGAAGATCCCAGTGTCGCCGGTTTGAAGGGTCGTAGTTACCTGCAAAACTGCAAGCAAGAGACTAGAGGTCGCAAGTTCGATCCTCACAAACAGCAAATATTTTTGTGTGTTCATTTCTCAAATACATATCTATATCTCCAAAGAAGTTTTCAACTAAATATATGTAATTAATACATATATATATATATATATATATATATATATATATATATATATGTAAATTTCAAAAGATATTACAAAACTAAAATAAACAAAATAAAATCTGCAAAACCCAAAAATAATCGAAATAGTGGAAAGCGAATGCTCCCTAAAATGAAGCACGCTCTACGCATGCTAGGACTGCCGTAGTAGTCCAGTCATTATAGTAAGTTCACCTCGGAATTCGAGATACCCAGCTGTAAGTCTGTAAATACTTGTATATTGACACCCTAAAAGTTGTCTAAAAAACCTACATATGGTAGGGTGTACGCAACTATTAATTTTCAAGGTCAAAGGTCACAAAAATCGTTTTTTTTGCGCTTTTTTTGTAAATATCTCATTTCCTATGGGTTTTTTGCTATTTGTATTTAGTATCAATATTGTAGAATACAAAATTCTCTACAAATTTTGTTTAATTTTTTTTTATACGGTGAACCGTTTTCGAGATAGAGGGCGGAGAGCGCGCGGTCACAGCTTCACTTCAGGTCAACCGGTGCCTCCGGGCGAAAACGCGCCATATATGGTTGATGAACTATCGATAAATCAATGATTATTAATATTTGTCAATTTTTATTAACTCTTATATTATATTTTATCATTTTTTTCCTAACCTATACACTTTTTATTCAGTACTAATTTTTAAAAGTTTTTGAGAAACTCACAAATTTGGATGAACTAGCTGCAGCATTTGAGGAAGAAAATTGTTCGGCCCAGAGATTATTAGAGAGATAGATGAGATATTTACAAAAAAAGCGCAAAAAACCGATTTTTGTGACCTTTGACCTTGAAATTTAATAGTTGCGTACACCGTAAAATATGTAGGTTTTGAGACAACTTTTAGGGTGTCAATATACAAGTATTTACAGACTTACTGCTGGGTATCTCGAATTCCGAGATTCTTACCTAATTTAAGCTTAAATGACTGGACTATAGAGATGGCTCTCTGCAATATAAAACCAGTTTCATTTTGCCATTGATATTTTTTATACACTTTTGTGGGCAGAATTTTCAATATTTAGATATGAAAAAAGAATTTGACAGTTTGTTTTCATTAATTTCCATGTACACAAAATCTGTAGACTTGCTTAATTGTTCCTCAGATAAAAGTTATCACGTTTAAAAAATTGGCTTCTTGACAAGAGCAATCTTTTATTTCTCGAGCCGACCCATTAACAGATTAGTAGTAATTATAAGATTCGATTATAACGCAGTTTTATTGTAGACACAGCCTAGTACTGCCGCGCTAGGTCATGGCGGCACATCAATGGTCATGCTCATTCATTTCGTAGGTCGTGGGTTTAACCCAAGCAGGAAAGAATATGCTATAGAATACTAGTTTAAACAAGGTGGTTTGACTTTTGATGTATATGTTCTTCAATACACAAAAACAAAAAATTTACGGTTGGTCCAAGCTTGCAAGTATACGTGAACGTTCAAAGTACATACCAATGGTAAGGTATGGCGGCTCTGGGTGCAAAAGCTAATATATGTAAAACGGGAGGCCGCAAGTTCGATTCCAGCCTACTGCAAAAGATTTTATGTGTATAAAAAAATAGACGATGCCGATGATTCCTAGCTGACTACTCTGAGAAGGTCCATTAAATTAATGTAATAGTCAGATCATAATTATAAGAACGATGTAAGTCCAATATTGGAGGAGAAAACAGAGCCAAACCTCGAATTATGACTTTTATATACAAAGTCTGGCCATGGGCATGTTTCCTCTTAATTTTGGAAGTCGGTGTTAAAAAACAAAGAAATAAAACCATTAACACTGACTTCCGAAATTAAAGTTATTTTATTCTTTGTAGTGGTTTGTTTGGAAGTCGGTTATATTTTTTTGTAAAAAAAATTTTGTTTAAAACTTAAAAAAGATAAAGATGGAAAATTGTAATTTTTATCCTGTATAAAAATTAATGTCATTAACTTTAACACCACAAAAAAAAATATAACACTATCAATTACAACAAAAATTATTGCAATAGGCTGGAATCGAACGTTCGGCATCCCGTTTCACAAACATTAGAGGAATAGCTATTGCTCCCAGAGCCGCCATACTTATTATTTTCTGAGTAATGAAATGTGTGGATTATTGAAGTGTTTGTAACTGTAAAGTGAAATATTCTTGTGTCACCTTGTGGTCATCATCTACTGAAACCACAACTCGATAACTTCCAATATTTTAAGTATTTTGGAACAATAAACTCTATGCCCAACAAAACAAAGTTCAAATTTTATTGCAACCCATTCATGGATGCTTTTAAATACACATGATCATTCAAAAATCAACCGTGATTATTCAACGCTTAAGTCTTTACTTGCGATGATGACTGTGTATTCAAATGGACTCGAATCATAAAACCAATTCTAAGCAGTATTAGGGTTTAAAAGACATTCAAATGCTTAAAAAAAGCTTAAACTCGTCAAAAACAAAACAACTATAAATAAAAATAATATAAAATAGCAAAAGGAAGTCAAAGCCATAGACATAATTCTTAGTGTTAAGGAAAATATTCTCGTGTTACCTTGTGGTCATCATCTACTTAAACCATAACTCACCACACACCAAAAATATTTTAAGTAGTTTGGATCAATAAACCCTATGTCCAAAGATACTAAGTTCAAATTTCATTGCCAACCATTCTTGGAGCCTATTTAATACAAATGGCCATTCAAAAATCAACCGTGATTACTCAACGCTTAAGTCTATTACTTTCGATGATAACTATGTATTGAAATGGACTCGAATCAAAAATCAAGTATAAGCAGTATGAGTATTAAGGTATTATAGACATTCAAGAAAAAGCTTAAAAATCTCGACAAAAAACAAAACAACTATGGATAAATTTAATATAAACGGAGAAAAAGAAACTCAAAGCCATAGACATAATTCTTATTCTGAAGTGAATTATTCTTGTGTTACTTGTGGTCATCATCTTCTAAAAGCCCAATACAAAAACTTACAAAATTTTAGGTATTTTGGAACAATGCACTCCATGTCGAACCATTTTAAGTTGATATTTCATCGCAATCCATACTTGGAGCCATAATACATATGATCACTAAACATAAACCGAAATTACAATGTTCAAATCGATATTTACATGCAACTATATTTAACTAGCTTCTGCCAGCGGCTTCGCCCGCGTGTTCCCTAGGGAACATATTCCCGGGATAAAAAGTAGCCTATGTCCTTTCTCAGGCTCTAGACTATCTGTGTACCAAATTTAATTTCAATCGGTTCAGTAGTTTTGGCGTGAAAGCGCGACAGACAGACGAAAGACAGACAGACAGAGTTACTTTCGCATTTATAATATTAGTAAGGATTTGACTCGAATTATAAAATCAAGTATAAGCAGTAATAGGGTTTTAAAGACATTCAAAGTATAGTTGCGTATAGAAAAGGTAAAAATGTCGTTAAAAAATAAAATAACCATGAATAAAATTATTATAAAACAGCAAAAGGGAGTCAAGACGTCTACTGCAGTGGGATGAAGGACCGTTTTCCTTCGCGGTTGCAGTCTCGATATTCGAGAACTTGTTCAAATGTGGACTTGTCAGAGTCTTTATACATTAGCCGAATAAGCTACACATTCATTTCCGAATACAGACCAGCTGTATATATCCTTTAGTATATACTAAAGTCACAATAGCGTTCATCTTTAACGTATTGCATCATGTAGGGGTGGGTTTAAAACACCCTTACCCCAGAACCGTTATCTTACTGAGTAGACACGGACTCCCACACGACTCAAGCGAAATATCGTAATGGTGTTATTCGGCAAGAAAACTTTGCTTGCGCGATCTAGGACGCTATTGTGTTTGGTTTGTTTTTTTTTTTTCGGAAGATCCCTTTGTCTAGCGGATATCCCAGTGCTGCCGATTTGAAGGGTCACAGTTACCTGCAAAACTGCAGGCAAGAGACTAGTGGTCGCATGTTCGATCCTCACAAACGGCAAATATTTTTGTGTGTTCTTGCACACATTTATGTGAGAAAGATAACAAAGAAAACAAGACAAGATAAACAAAGATAACGTTTTTAATAAAATATATTCAATAAGTATAAATATGATGAATAAACATGTATGTGTATTTCAAAAGCTATAAAAACAAAACAATAAAACAATTTTTGCGAAATTCAAAAAGAATCCAAATAGTGGGAAGCGAACCTGCGCTCCCCAAAATGAAGCACGGTCTACAAATGCTAGGAATGCCTGTAGAGGTGGCTCTCTACACTATAAAACCAGTTTGACAATAGGCCTTGAGGTTTTAAATACTTATGTGTGCAGAATTTTCAATATATATATATAAACATGAAAAATTAATATGACAGTTTATTTTCATTATTTACTACACCAAATCTGTCAATTTGCTATATTGTTCCTCAGATTAAAGTTATCAGACGTTTGAAAAATTGGCTTCTTGACAAGAACAATCTCTTAATTCTCGTGCCGACCCATTAAAATATTGTCTATTAAAAACCCTATACACTTCACGAATAATGATAATGTAATAAACATTTTGAAATTCGATTATAACGCAGTTCTATTGTAGACACATCCTAGTACCTGGCGTGGCAGTGGTCATGCTCATTCATTTCGTAGGTCGTGGGTTTAACTCAAGCATGAATGAATATGCTATAGAATACTAGTTTAATCAAGGTGGTTTGACTTTTGATGTATATGTTCTTCAATTCACAAAAAATAAAAATTCGCCGTCGGCCCAAGCTTGCAAGTATGTGAACGTTCAAAATACATACCAACACTACCTTAAACCACACATTTTATTACTAAGATTATAAGTAAGGTATGGCGACTCTGGGAGCAAAAGCTAATATTTGTAAAACGGGAGGCCGCGCGTTCGATTCCAGCCTACTGCAAAAGTTTTTTAATTGTTATTGCTGTTTTTTTTGTGGTAGATGTTTATTAAAGGAAATGATATTTACTTTGTAAATAGGTTAAAAATATACATCTTAATCATTATTTTTTTTTAAGGTTTAAACTACGTGAATAGGTTACTTCTAGGCAAGCGTGTTCCATCTTCAGTAGTCAAACGCGTGCCTATTAATCTTAAAAAAAATATAAACCACTTCTCAGAGTAGTCAGCTAGGAAACATCATGTTTCCTAGCTGACTACTCTGAGAAGTTCCATCTAATTCATGTAATGGTTAGATTATAATTATGAAAACGATGTAGGTTAGTTTCTGATATGGGCTTTTGAATAAAGCACTTCAATGTTTAAAGTCCAGTCATTACAAGCCTTTGTCAGTAGTTGATTTGCTAATCATGTACCTACTATGTAAGAAGCTAAATGACTCGAAGAATATTGTCAAAGAAATAAATTTGGGTAGAAAGGACAGGTGTAGATAGACAGTTTTAAGACAAAAACTGCAAAAAGGGAGTAAAACAGTGTAAATTTCAAAAGATATAAAAAGAAAACTTAATTAAAAAGCACCAAAATCTTCAATACCCAAAAAGAATACAAATATTGGGAAGCGAACCTGCGCTCCCTAATATCGAAGCACGCTCTACGAATGCTACGAATGCCTTGTAGCGGTGGCTCTCTGCGATATAAAACCAGTTTTACTTTAATTTTCAATATTAAGATAATTATGAAGAAGTAGTATGACAGGATGTTTTCATTATTTTCTACACAAATCTGTCCATTTTCTATTTTGTACCTCCGTTAAAAGTTATCAGACGTTTGAAAAATGGGCTCTTATTTATTTATTATTTATTTATATATACTTTATTGTACACCAAAATTAAAACACATTAAGGAAACCTTAAACTAAAAAAATATACAACTGGCGGCCTTATCGCATTTCGCGATCTCTTCCAGGCAACCTGGAAGAAAATTAATTATCGTAATTAAGAAGTTATCACATCAAATGTAAACCAAATTTAACTGCAATTTTTTCGTAAACCTCGTGGAACAAAGAAGAAAAAAAATTAATGACAATTTGAACACCGATTGCTGTTTTTATGGCGCCCAATTAACCTTACCCTTCGACCGTTCAAAACTGCAACAATAGACCAAAAGACGGATCGCTTCAAAAAAATTTCGAACCCACGACCTCTTCTTAAACCGAATACAAAAGCGTCCTAGATCGCGCAAGCAAAGTTTTCCGGCCACGTAACACCAGTATGATATTTCGCTTGTTTCGTATGGGAGTCCGTGCCTACTCAGTAAGACAGTGGTCACGGGTGGGGCTGTTCTAAACCCACCCCTACATGGAGCAATACGCGATGAACGCTATTGTGATTTTAGTATGCAGCTGAGTCTGTAACCCGAAATGAATCCTCCTTAATGGGCAATGTGTAGCCATTCTGGCAAATGTGTACAGACTGTGTGGTCTAGTCCTTACGTGTAAAAGTCCTCAGTACGTCGGGGCATGTGAAGGAGGAATATGACCCTCCACCCTACTGTAGTAGACGATTTGACTCATTTTTTGCAGTTTTTATCATTAAGTATCCTAATATACCTGTCCTCTCTACCCATATGTTACTTCTTTGTCATTATTCGTCGAGTCATTTAACTTCTTAGTAGTTCCTCGACTAGCTACCCGACTACCTACTGAAAAAAGGTTTGTAATGACTGGACCAGTCCACATAAACTTAGAAATGCTTTCTTCAAAACACCATCTCAGGTACTAACCTACATGGTTCTCATAATTATAATCTAGCAATTACATTCAATTTTATGGACAAGAACAGAGACAGAACAGAACTACCTTCATATAGTAGTCAGCTAGGAATTACCGCCCTCATTTTTAGGGTTCGGTAGCAAAAGAGTAACCAACGATACCTTATTCATATATATCATAGGGACACAGTATACATCTTCTTATTCGGCTTATGAAATATCTTTTAAATCGGTCCAATATTGGAGGAGGAGACAGGCGAGAGCCAAAACTAGAATTATGACTTTTTACACACCAAGTCTGGCCGCCCATGTGTCCTCTTAATTTCGCAAGTCGGTGTTAAAAAACAAAGAAATAAAATCAAAAATACTGACTTCCGAAATTAAAGTTAATTTATTCTTTGTAGTGTTTTTCTTGGAAGTCGGTAATATTTTATGTAAAAAAGTCCTTCAAAAAAGATAAACATGGACAAAATTTTTTTTATCCTCTTTAAAAATAAATATCATAAACTTGAATAGTAACCAACTCAAAAAAAATACCGCAATATCAATTACAAAAACTATTGCAATAGCCTGGAATCGAACGTGCGGCATCCCGGTTCACAAACATTAGAGGAATAGCTATTGCTCCCAGAGCCGCCATACTTATTATTTTCTGAGTATTGAAATGTGTGGATTATTGAAGTGTTTGTAACTGTAAAGTGAAATATTCTTGTGTCACCTTGTGGTCATCATCTACTGAAACCACAACTCAATAACTTCCAATATTTTAAGTATTTTGGAACAATAAACTCTATGCCCAACAAAACAAAGTTCAAATTTTATTGCAATCCTTTTATGGAGCCTTTTAAATACACAGGCCATTCAAAAATTAACTGTAATACTCAACGCTTAAGTCTATACTTGCGATGATGACTCTGTATTCAAATAGACTCGAATCATAAAACCAATTCTAAGCAGTATTAGCGTTTTAAAGACATTCAAACGCTTAAAAAAAGTTTAAAAATCTCGTCAAAAACAAAACAACTATGAATAAAATTAATATAAAATAGCAAAAGGAAGTCAAAGCCATAGACATAAATTCTTATTGTTAAGGAAAATATTCTCGTGTTACCTTGTGGTCATCATCTACTTAAACCATAACTCACCACACACCAAAAATATTTTAAGTAGTTTGGACCAATAAACCCTATGTCCAAAGATACTAAGTTCAAATTTCAATGCAACCCCTTCTTGGAGCCTTTTAAATACACGTGGTCATTCAAAAATCAACTGTGATTACTCAACGCTTAAGTCTATTACTTGCGATGATGACTATGTATTGAAATGGACTTGAATCATTAAATCAAGTATAAGCAGTACGAGTATTAGGGTATTATAGACATTCAAGAAAAAGCTTAAAAATCTCGACAAAAAACAAAACAACTATGGATAAATTTAATATAAAAGGAGAAAAAGGAACTCAAAGCCATAGACATATTTTTTATTCTGAAGTGAATTATTCTTGTGTCACTTGTGGTCATCATCTACTAAAAGCCCAACTCAAAAACTTACAAATTTTTGGAACAATACACTCCATGTCGAACCATTTTAAGTTGATATTTCATTGAAACCCATTCTTGGAGCCTTAATACAGATGATCACTAAAAATAAACCGAAATTACAATGTTCAAATCGATATTTACATACAACTATATTTAATTTGACTCGAATGATAAAATCAGCAGTAATAGGGTTTTAAAGACATTCAAAATATAGTTGCGTATGGAAAAGGTAAAAACGTCGTTAAAAAATAAAATAATTAAAAATAAAATTATTATAAAACAGCAAAAGGGAGTCAAGACGTCTACTGCAGTGGGATGAAGGACCTAGTTCCTTCGCGGTTGCAGCCTCCATATTCGAGGACTTTCATGTGTGGACTTGTCAGAGTCTTTATACATTAGCCGAATAAGCTACACATTCATTTCCGAATACAGACCAGCTGTATATATCCTTTAGTATATACTAAAGTCACAATAGCGTTCATCTTTAACGTATTGCATCATGTAGGGGTGGGTTTAAAACACCCTTACCCCAGAACCGTTATCTTACTGAGTAGACACGGACTCCCACACGACTCAAGCGAAATATCGTAATGGTGTTATTCGGCAAGAAAACTTTGCTTGCGCGATCTAGGACGCTATTGTGTTTGGTTTGTTTTTTTTTTTCGGAAGATCCCTTTGTCTAGCGGATATCCCAGTGCTGCCGATTTGAAGGGTCACAGTTACCTGCAAAACTGCAAGCAAGAGACTAGTGGTCGCATGTTCGATCCTCACAAACGGCAAATATTTTTGTGTGTTCTTGCACACATTTATGTGAGAAAGATTACAAAGAAAACAAGACAAGATAAACAAAGATAACGTTGTTAATAAAATATATTCAATAAGTATAAATATGATGAATAAACATGTATGTGTATTTCAAAAGCTATAAAAACAAAACAATAAAACAATTTTTGCGAAATTCAAAAAGAATCCAAATAGTGGGAAGCGAACCTGCGCTCCCCAAAATGAAGCACGGTCTACAAATGCTAGGAATGCCTGTAGAGGTGGCTCTCTACACTATAAAACCAGTTTGACAATAGTCCTTGAGGTTTTAAATACTTATGTGTGCAGAATTTTCAATATATAAACATGAAAAATTAATATGACAGTTTATTTTCATTATTTACTACACCAAATCTGTCAATTTGCTATATTGTTCCTCAGATTAAAGTTATCAGACGTTTGAAAAATTGGCTTCTTGACAAGAACAATCTCTTAATTCTCGTGCCGACCCATTAAAATATTGTCTTTTAAAAACCCTATACACTTCACGAATAATGATAATGTAATAAACATTTTGAAATTCGATTATAACGCAGTTCTATTGTAGACACATCCTAGTACCTGGCGTGGCAGTGGTCATGCTCATTCATTTCGTAGGTCGTGGGTTTAACTCAAGCATGAATGAATATGCTATAGAATACTAGTTTAATCAAGGTGGTTTGACTTTTGATGTATATGTTCTTCAATTCACAAAAAATAAAAATTCGCCGTCGGCCCAAGCTTGCAAGTATGTGAACGTTCAAAATACATACCAACACTACCTTAAACCACACATTTTATTACTAAGATTATAAGTAAGGTATGGCGACTCTGGGAGCAAAAGCTAATATTTGTAAAACGGGAGGCCGCGCGTTCGATTCCAGCCTACTGCAAAAGTTTTTTAATTGTTATTGCTGTTTTTTTTGTGGTAGATGTTTATTAAAGGAAATGATATTTACTTTGTAAATAGGTTAAAAATATACATCTTAATCATTATTTTTTTTTAAGGTTTAAACTACGTGAATAGGTTACTTCTAGGCAAGCGTGTTCCATCTTCAGTAGTCAAACGCGTGCCTATTAATCTTAAAAAAAATATAAACCACTTCTCAGAGTAGTCAGCTAGGAAACATCATGTTTCCTAGCTGACTACTCTGAGAAGTTCCATCTAATTCATGTAATGGTTAGATTATAATTATGAAAACGATGTAGGTTAGTTTCTGATATGGGCTTTTGAATAAAGCACTTCAATGTTTAAAGTCCAGTCATTACAAGCCTTTGTCAGTAGTTGATTTGCTAATCATGTACCTACTATGTAAGAAGCTAAATGACTCGAAGAATATTGTCAAAGAAATAAATTTGGGTAGAAAGGACAGGTGTAGATAGACAGTTTTAAGACAAAAACTGCAAAAAGGGAGTAAAACAGTGTAAATTTCAAAAGATATAAAAAGAAAACTAAATTAAAAAGCACCAAAATCTTCAATACCCAAAAAGAATACAAATATTGGGAAGCGAACCTGCGCTCCCTAATATCGAAGCACGCTCTACGAATGCTACGAATGCCTTGTAGCGGTGGCTCTCTGCGATATAAAACCAGTTTTACTTTAATTTTCAATATTAAGATAATTATGAAGAAGTAGTATGACAGGATGTTTTCATTATTTTCTACACAAATCTGTCCATTTTCTATTTTGTACCTCCGTTAAAAGTTATCAGACGTTTGAAAAATGGGCTCTTATTTATTTATTATTTATTTATATATACTTTATTGTACACCAAAATTAAAACACATTAAGGAAACCTTAAACTAAAAAAATATACAACTGGCGGCCTTATCGCATTTCGCGATCTCTTCCAGGCAACCTGGAAGAAAATTAATTATCGTAATTAAGAAGTTATCACATCAAATGTAAACCAAATTTAACTGCAATTTTTTCGTAAACCTCGTGGAACAAAGAAGAAAAAAAATTAATGACAATTTGAACACCGATTGCTGTTTTTATGGCGCCCAATTAACCTTACCCTTCGACCGTTCAAAACTGCAACAATAGACCAAAAGACGGATCGCTTCAAAAAAATTTCGAACCCACGACCTCTTCTTAAACCGAATACAAAAGCGTCCTAGATCGCGCAAGCAAAGTTTTCCGGCCACGTAACACCAGTATGATATTTCGCTTGTTTCGTATGGGAGTCCGTGCCTACTCAGTAAGACAGTGGTCACGGGTGGGGCTGTTCTAAACCCACCCCTACATGGAGCAATACGCGATGAACGCTATTGTGATTTTAGTATGCAGCTGAGTCTGTAACCCGAAATGAATCCTCCTTAATGGGCAATGTGTAGCCATTCTGGCAAATGTGTACAGACTGTGTGGTCTAGTCCTTACGTGTAAAAGTCCTCAGTACGTCGGGGCATGTGAAGGAGGAATATGACCCTCCACCCTACTGTAGTAGACGATTTGACTCATTTTTTGCAGTTTTTATCATTAAGTATCCTAATATACCTGTCCTCTCTACCCATATGTTACTTCTTTGTCATTATTCGTCGAGTCATTTAACTTCTTAGTAGTTCCTCGACTAGCTACCCGACTACCTACTGAAAAAAGGTTTGTAATGACTGGACCAGTCCACATAAACTTAGAAATGCTTTCTTCAAAACACCATCTCAGGTACTAACCTACATGGTTCTCATAATTATAATCTAGCAATTACATTCAATTTTATGGACAAGAACAGAGACAGAACAGAACTACCTTCATATAGTAGTCAGCTAGGAATTACCGCCCTCATTTTTAGGGTTCGGTAGCAAAAGAGTAACCAACGATACCTTATTCATATATATCATAGGGACACAGTATACATCTTCTTATTCGGCTTATGAAATATCCTTTAAATCGGTCCAATATTGGAGGAGGAGACAGGCGAGAGCCAAAACTAGAATTATGACTTTTTACACACCAAGTCTGGCCGCCCATGTGTCCTCTTAATTTCGCAAGTCGGTGTTAAAAAACAAAGAAATAAAATCAAAAATACTGACTTCCGAAATTAAAGTTAATTTATTCTTTGTAGTGTTTTTCTTGGAAGTCGGTAATATTTTATGTAAAAAAGTCCTTCAAAAAAGATAAACATGGACAAAATTTTTTTTATCCTCTTTAAAAATAAATATCATAAACTTGAATAGTAACCAACTCAAAAAAAATACCGCAATATCAATTACAAAAACTATTGCAATAGCCTGGAATCGAACGTGCGGCATCCCGGTTCACAAACATTAGAGGAATAGCTATTGCTCCCAGAGCCGCCATACTTATTATTTTCTGAGTATTGAAATGTGTGGATTATTGAAGTGTTTGTAACTGTAAAGTGAAATATTCTTGTGTCACCTTGTGGTCATCATCTACTGAAACCACAACTCAATAACTTCCAATATTTTAAGTATTTTGGAACAATAAACTCTATGCCCAACAAAACAAAGTTCAAATTTTATTGCAATCCTTTTATGGAGCCTTTTAAATACACAGGCCATTCAAAAATTAACTGTAATACTCAACGCTTAAGTCTATACTTGCGATGATGACTCTGTATTCAAATAGACTCGAATCATAAAACCAATTCTAAGCAGTATTAGCGTTTTAAAGACATTCAAACGCTTAAAAAAAGTTTAAAAATCTCGTCAAAAACAAAACAACTATGAATAAAATTAATATAAAATAGCAAAAGGAAGTCAAAGCCATAGACATAAATTCTTATTGTTAAGGAAAATATTCTCGTGTTACCTTGTGGTCATCATCTACTTAAACCATAACTCACCACACACCAAAAATATTTTAAGTAGTTTGGACCAATAAACCCTATGTCCAAAGATACTAAGTTCAAATTTCAATGCAACCCCTTCTTGGAGCCTTTTAAATACACGTGGTCATTCAAAAATCAACTGTGATTACTCAACGCTTAAGTCTATTACTTGCGATGATGACTATGTATTGAAATGGACTTGAATCATTAAATCAAGTATAAGCAGTACGAGTATTAGGGTATTATAGACATTCAAGAAAAAGCTTAAAAATCTCGACAAAAAACAAAACAACTATGGATAAATTTAATATAAAAGGAGAAAAAGGAACTCAAAGCCATAGACATATTTTTTATTCTGAAGTGAATTATTCTTGTGTCACTTGTGGTCATCATCTACTAAAAGCCCAACTCAAAAACTTACAAATTTTTGGAACAATACACTCCATGTCGAACCATTTTAAGTTGATATTTCATTGAAACCCATTCTTGGAGCCTTAATACAGATGATCACTAAAAATAAACCGAAATTACAATGTTCAAATCGATATTTACATACAACTATATTTAATTTGACTCGAATGATAAAATCAGCAGTAATAGGGTTTTAAAGACATTCAAAATATAGTTGCGTATGGAAAAGGTAAAAACGTCGTTAAAAAATAAAATAATTAAAAATAAAATTATTATAAAACAGCAAAAGGGAGTCAAGACGTCTACTGCAGTGGGATGAAGGACCTAGTTCCTTCGCGGTTGCAGCCTCCATATTCGAGGACTTTCATGTGTGGACTTGTCAGAGTCTTTATACATTAGCCGAATAAGCTACACATTCATTTCCGAATACAGACCAGCTGTATATATCCTTTAGTATATACTAAAGTCACAATAGCGTTCATCTTTAACGTATTGCATCATGTAGGGGTGGGTTTAAAACACCCTTACCCCAGAACCGTTATCTTACTGAGTAGACACGGACTCCCACACGACTCAAGCGAAATATCGTAATGGTGTTATTCGGCAAGAAAACTTTGCTTGCGCGATCTAGGACGCTATTGTGTTTGGTTTGTTTTTTTTTTTCGGAAGATCCCTTTGTCTAGCGGATATCCCAGTGCTGCCGATTTGAAGGGTCACAGTTACCTGCAAAACTGCAAGCAAGAGACTAGTGGTCGCATGTTCGATCCTCACAAACGGCAAATATTTTTGTGTGTTCTTGCACACATTTATGTGAGAAAGATTACAAAGAAAACAAGACAAGATAAACAAAGATAACGTTGTTAATAAAATATATTCAATAAGTATAAATATGATGAATAAACATGTATGTGTATTTCAAAAGCTATAAAAACAAAACAATAAAACAATTTTTGCGAAATTCAAAAAGAATCCAAATAGTGGGAAGCGAACCTGCGCTCCCCAAAATGAAGCACGGTCTACAAATGCTAGGAATGCCTGTAGAGGTGGCTCTCTACACTATAAAACCAGTTTGACAATAGGCCTTGAGGTTTTAAATACTTATGTGTGCAGAATTTTCAATATATATATATAAACATGAAAAATTAATATGACAGTTTATTTTCATTATTTACTACACCAAATCTGTCAATTTGCTATATTGTTCCTCAGATTAAAGTTATCAGACGTTTGAAAAATTGGCTTCTTGACAAGAACAATCTCTTAATTCTCGTGCCGACCCATTAAAATATTGTCTATTAAAAACCCTATACACTTCACGAATAATGATAATGTAATAAACATTTTGAAATTCGATTATAACGCAGTTCTATTGTAGACACATCCTAGTACCTGGCGTGGCAGTGGTCATGCTCATTCATTTCGTAGGTCGTGGGTTTAACTCAAGCATGAATGAATATGCTATAGAATACTAGTTTAATCAAGGTGGTTTGACTTTTGATGTATATGTTCTTCAATTCACAAAAAATAAAAATTCGCCGTCGGCCCAAGCTTGCAAGTATGTGAACGTTCAAAATACATACCAACACTACCTTAAACCACACATTTTATTACTAAGATTATAAGTAAGGTATGGCGACTCTGGGAGCAAAAGCTAATATTTGTAAAACGGGAGGCCGCGCGTTCGATTCCAGCCTACTGCAAAAGTTTTTTAATTGTTATTGCTGTTTTTTTTGTGGTAGATGTTTATTAAAGGAAATGATATTTACTTTGTAAATAGGTTAAAAATATACATCTTAATCATTATTTTTTTTTAAGGTTTAAACTACGTGAATAGGTTACTTCTAGGTAAGCGTGTTCCATCTTCAGTAGTCAAACGCGTGCCTATTAATCTTAAAAAAAATATAAACCACTTCTCAGAGTAGTCAGCTAGGAAACATCATGTTTCCTAGCTGACTACTCTGAGAAGTTCCATCTAATTCATGTAATGGTTAGATTATAATTATGAAAACGATGTAGGTTAGTTTCTGATATGGGCTTTTGAATAAAGCACTTCAATGTTTAAAGTCCAGTCATTACAAGCCTTTGTCAGTAGTTGATTTGCTAATCATGTACCTACTATGTAAGAAGCTAAATGACTCGAAGAATATTGTCAAAGAAATAAATTTGGGTAGAAAGGACAGGTGTAGATAGACAGTTTTAAGACAAAAACTGCAAAAAGGGAGTAAAACAGTGTAAATTTCAAAAGATATAAAAAGAAAACTAAATTAAAAAGCACCAAAATCTTCAATACCCAAAAAGAATACAAATATTGGGAAGCGAACCTGCGCTCCCTAATATCGAAGCACGCTCTACGAATGCTACGAATGCCTTGTAGCGGTGGCTCTCTGCGATATAAAACCAGTTTTACTTTAATTTTCAATATTAAGATAATTATGAAGAAGTAGTATGACAGGATGTTTTCATTATTTTCTACACAAATCTGTCCATTTTCTATTTTGTACCTCCGTTAAAAGTTATCAGACGTTTGAAAAATGGGCTCTTATTTATTTATTATTTATTTATATATACTTTATTGTACACCAAAATTAAAACACATTAAGGAAACCTTAAACTAAAAAAATATACAACTGGCGGCCTTATCGCATTTCGCGATCTCTTCCAGGCAACCTGGAAGAAAATTAATTATCGTAATTAAGAAGTTATCACATCAAATGTAAACCAAATTTAACTGCAATTTTTTCGTAAACCTCGTGGAACAAAGAAGAAAAAAAATTAATGACAATTTGAACACCGATTGCTGTTTTTATGGCGCCCAATTAACCTTACCCTTCGACCGTTCAAAACTGCAACAATAGACCAAAAGACGGATCGCTTCAAAAAAATTTCGAACCCACGACCTCTTCTTAAACCGAATACAAAAGCGTCCTAGATCGCGCAAGCAAAGTTTTCCGGCCACGTAACACCAGTATGATATTTCGCTTGTTTCGTATGGGAGTCCGTGCCTACTCAGTAAGACAGTGGTCACGGGTGGGGCTGTTCTAAACCCACCCCTACATGGAGCAATACGCGATGAACGCTATTGTGATTTTAGTATGCAGCTGAGTCTGTAACCCGAAATGAATCCTCCTTAATGGGCAATGTGTAGCCATTCTGGCAAATGTGTACAGACTGTGTGGTCTAGTCCTTACGTGTAAAAGTCCTCAGTACGTCGTCGGGGCATGTGAAGGAGGAATATGACCCTCCACCCTACTGTAGTAGACGATTTGACTCATTTTTTGCAGTTTTTATCATTAAGTATCCTAATATACCTGTCCTCTCTACCCATATGTTACTTCTTTGTCATTATTCGTCGAGTCATTTAACTTCTTAGTAGTTCCTCGACTAGCTACCCGACTACCTACTGAAAAAAGGTTTGTAATGACTGGACCAGTCCACATAAACTTAGAAATGCTTTCTTCAAAACACCATCTCAGGTACTAACCTACATGGTTCTCATAATTATAATCTAGCAATTACATTCAATTTTATGGACAAGAACAGAGACAGAACAGAACTACCTTCATATAGTAGTCAGCTAGGAATTACCGCCCTCATTTTTAGGGTTCGGTAGCAAAAGAGTAACCAACGATACCTTATTCATATATATCATAGGGACACAGTATACATCTTCTTATTCGGCTTATGAAATATCTTTTAAATCGGTCCAATATTGGAGGAGGAGACAGGCGAGAGCCAAAACTAGAATTATGACTTTTTACACACCAAGTCTGGCCGCCCATGTGTCCTCTTAATTTCGCAAGTCGGTGTTAAAAAACAAAGAAATAAAATCAAAAATACTGACTTCCGAAATTAAAGTTAATTTATTCTTTGTAGTGTTTTTCTTGGAAGTCGGTAATATTTTATGTAAAAAAGTCCTTCAAAAAAGATAAACATGGACAAAATTTTTTTTATCCTCTTTAAAAATAAATATCATAAACTTGAATAGTAACCAACTCAAAAAAAATACCGCAATATCAATTACAAAAACTATTGCAATAGCCTGGAATCGAACGTGCGGCATCCCGGTTCACAAACATTAGAGGAATAGCTATTGCTCCCAGAGCCGCCATACTTATTATTTTCTGAGTATTGAAATGTGTGGATTATTGAAGTGTTTGTAACTGTAAAGTGAAATATTCTTGTGTCACCTTGTGGTCATCATCTACTGAAACCACAACTCAATAACTTCCAATATTTTAAGTATTTTGGAACAATAAACTCTATGCCCAACAAAACAAAGTTCAAATTTTATTGCAATCCTTTTATGGAGCCTTTTAAATACACAGGCCATTCAAAAATTAACTGTAATACTCAACGCTTAAGTCTATACTTGCGATGATGACTCTGTATTCAAATAGACTCGAATCATAAAACCAATTCTAAGCAGTATTAGCGTTTTAAAGACATTCAAACGCTTAAAAAAAGTTTAAAAATCTCGTCAAAAACAAAACAACTATGAATAAAATTAATATAAAATAGCAAAAGGAAGTCAAAGCCATAGACATAAATTCTTATTGTTAAGGAAAATATTCTCGTGTTACCTTGTGGTCATCATCTACTTAAACCATAACTCACCACACACCAAAAATATTTTAAGTAGTTTGGACCAATAAACCCTATGTCCAAAGATACTAAGTTCAAATTTCAATGCAACCCCTTCTTGGAGCCTTTTAAATACACGTGGTCATTCAAAAATCAACTGTGATTACTCAACGCTTAAGTCTATTACTTGCGATGATGACTATGTATTGAAATGGACTTGAATCATTAAATCAAGTATAAGCAGTACGAGTATTAGGGTATTATAGACATTCAAGAAAAAGCTTAAAAATCTCGACAAAAAACAAAACAACTATGGATAAATTTAATATAAAAGGAGAAAAAGGAACTCAAAGCCATAGACATATTTTTTATTCTGAAGTGAATTATTCTTGTGTCACTTGTGGTCATCATCTACTAAAAGCCCAACTCAAAAACTTACAAATTTTTGGAACAATACACTCCATGTCGAACCATTTTAAGTTGATATTTCATTGAAACCCATTCTTGGAGCCTTAATACAGATGATCACTAAAAATAAACCGAAATTACAATGTTCAAATCGATATTTACATACAACTATATTTAATTTGACTCGAATGATAAAATCAGCAGTAATAGGGTTTTAAAGACATTCAAAATATAGTTGCGTATGGAAAAGGTAAAAACGTCGCTAAAAAATAAAATAATTAAAAATAAAATTATTATAAAACAGCAAAAGGGAGTCAAGACGTCTACTGCAGTGGGATGAAGGACCTAGTTCCTTCGCGGTTGCAGCCTCCATATTCGAGGACTTTCATGTGTGGACTTGTCAGAGTCTTTATACATTAGCCGAATAAGCTACACATTCATTTCCGAATACAGACCAGCTGTATATATCCTTTAGTATATACTAAAGTCACAATAGCGTTCATCTTTAACGTATTGCATCATGTAGGGGTGGGTTTAAAACACCCTTACCCCAGAACCGTTATCTTACTGAGTAGACACGGACTCCCACACGACTCAAGCGAAATATCGTAATGGTGTTATTCGGCAAGAAAACTTTGCTTGCGCGATCTAGGACGCTATTGTGTTTGGTTTGTTTTTTTTTTTCGGAAGATCCCTTTGTCTAGCGGATATCCCAGTGCTGCCGATTTGAAGGGTCACAGTTACCTGCAAAACTGCAAGCAAGAGACTAGTGGTCGCATGTTCGATCCTCACAAACGGCAAATATTTTTGTGTGTTCTTGCACACATTTATGTGAGAAAGATTACAAAGAAAACAAGACAAGATAAACAAAGATAACGTTGTTAATAAAATATATTCAATAAGTATAAATATGATGAATAAACATGTATGTGTATTTCAAAAGCTATAAAAACAAAACAATAAAACAATTTTTGCGAAATTCAAAAAGAATCCAAATAGTGGGAAGCGAACCTGCGCTCCCCAAAATGAAGCACGGTCTACAAATGCTAGGAATGCCTGTAGAGGTGGCTCTCTACACTATAAAACCAGTTTGACAATAGTCCTTGAGGTTTTAAATACTTATGTGTGCAGAATTTTCAATATATAAACATGAAAAATTAATATGACAGTTTATTTTCATTATTTACTACACCAAATCTGTCAATTTGCTATATTGTTCCTCAGATTAAAGTTATCAGACGTTTGAAAAATTGGCTTCTTGACAAGAACAATCTCTTAATTCTCGTGCCGACCCATTAAAATATTGTCTTTTAAAAACCCTATACACTTCACGAATAATGATAATGTAATAAACATTTTGAAATTCGATTATAACGCAGTTCTATTGTAGACACATCCTAGTACCTGGCGTGGCAGTGGTCATGCTCATTCATTTCGTAGGTCGTGGGTTTAACTCAAGCATGAATGAATATGCTATAGAATACTAGTTTAATCAAGGTGGTTTGACTTTTGATGTATATGTTCTTCAATTCCCAAAAAATAAAAAATTCGCCGTCGGCCCAAGCTTGCAAGTATGTGAACGTTCAAAATACATACCAACACTACCTTAAACCACACATTTTATTACTAAGATTATAAGTAAGGTATGGCGACTCTGGGAGCAAAAGCTAATATTTGTAAAACGGGAGGCCGCGCGTTCGATTCCAGCCTACTGCAAAAGTTTTTTAATTGTTATTGCTGTTTTTTTTGTGGTAGATGTTTATTAAAGGAAATGATATTTACTTTGTAAATAGGTTAAAAATATACATTTTAATCATTAATTTTTTTTAAGGTTTAAACTACGTGAATAGGTTACTTCTAGGCAAGCGTGCTCCATCTTCAGTAGTCAAACGCGTGCCTATTAATCTTAAAAAAAATATAAACCACTTCTCAGAATAGTCTGCTAGGAAACATCATGTTTCCTAGCTGACTACTCTGAGAAGTTCCATCTAATTCATGTAATGGTTAGATTATAATTATGAAAACGATGTAGGTTAGTTTCTGATATGGGCTTTTGAATAAAGCACTTCAATGTTTAAAGTCCAGTCATTACAAGCCTTTGTCAGTAGTTGATTTGCTAATCATGTACCTACTATGTAAGAAGCTAAATGACTCGAAGAATATTGTCAAAGAAATAAATTTGGGTAGAAAGGACAGGTGTAGATAGACAGTTTTAAGACAAAAACTGCAAAAAGGGAGTAAAACAGTGTAAATTTCAAAAGATATAAAAAGAAAACTAAATTAAAAAGCACCAAAATCTTCAATACCCAAAAAGAATACAAATATTGGGAAGCGAACCTGCGCTCCCTAATATCGAAGCACGCTCTACGAATGCTACGAATGCCTTGTAGCGGTGGCTCTCTGCGATATAAAACCAGTTTTACTTTAATTTTCAATATTAAGATAATTATGAAGAAGTAGTATGACAGGATGTTTTCATTATTTTCTACACAAATCTGTCCATTTTCTATTTTGTACCTCCGTTAAAAGTTATCAGACGTTTGAAAAATGGGCTCTTAAAATTAATTATCGTAATTAAGAAGTTATCACATCAAATGTAAACCAAATTTAACTGCAATTTTTTCGTAAACCTCGTGGAACAAAGAAGAAAAAAAATTAATGACAATTTGAACACCGATTGCTGTTTTGATGGCGCCCAATTAACCTTACCCTTCGACCCTTCAAATCTGCAACAATAGACCAAAAGACGGATCGCTTCAAAAAAATTTCGAACCCTCGACCTCTTCTTAAACCGAATACAAAAGCGTCCTAGATCGCGCAAGCAAAGTTTTCCTGCCACGTAACACCAGTATGATATTTCGCTTGTTTCGTATGGGAGTCCGTGTCTACTCAGTAAGACAGTGGTCACGGGTGGGGCTGTTCTAAACCCACCCCTACATGGAACAATACGCGATGAACGCTATTGTGACTTTAGTATGCAGCTGAGTCTGTAACCCGAAATGAATCCTCCTTAATGGGCAATGTGTAGCCATTCTGTCAAATGTGTAAAGACTGTGTGGTCTAGTCCATACGTGTAAAAGTCCTCAGTACGTCGGGGCATGTGAAGGAGGAATATGACCCTCCACCCTACTGCAGTAGACGATTTGACTCACTTTTTGCAGTTTTTATCATTAAGTATCCTAATATACCTGTCCTCTCTACCCATATGTTACTTCTTTGTCATTATTCGTCGAGTCATTTAACTTCTTAGTAGTTCCTCGACTAGCTACTCGACTACCTACTGAAAAAAGGTTTGTAATGACTGGACCAGTCCACATAAACTTAGAAATGCTTTCTTCAAAACACCATCTCAGGTACTAACCTACATGGTTCTCATAATTATAATCTAGCAATTACATTCAATTTTATGGACAAGAACAGAGACAGAACAGAACTACCTTCATATAGTAGTCAGCTAGGAATTACCGCCCTCATTTTTAGGGTTCGGTAGCAAAAGAGTAACCAACGATACCTTATTCATATATATCATAGGGACACAGTATACATCCTTCTTATTCGGCTTGTGAAATATCTTTTAAATCGGTCCAATATTGGAGGAGGAAACAGGCGAGAGCCAAAACTCGAATTATGACTTTTTACATACCAAGTCTGGTCGCCCATGTGTCCTCTTAATTTCGGAAGTCGGTGTTAAAAAACAAAGAAATAAAATCAAAAATACTGACTTCCGAAATTAAAGTTATTTTATTCTTTGTAGTGTTTTGCTTTGAAGTCGGTAATATTTTATGTAAAAAAGTCCTTCAAAAAAGATAAACATGAAAAAAAAAAAAATTTTTATCCTCTTTAAAAATAAATATCATTAACTTGAATAGTAACCAACTCAATAAAAATACAACAATATCAATTACAAAAACTATTGCAATAGCCTGGAATCGAACGTGCGGCATCCCGGTTCACAAACATTAGAGGAATAGCTATTGCTCCCAGAGCCGCCATACTTATTATTTTCTGAGTATTGAAATGTGTAGATTATTGAAGTGTTTGTAACTGTAAAGTGAAATATTCTTGTGTCACCTTGTGGTCATCATCTACTGAAACCACTACTCAATAACTTACAATATTTTGAGTATTTTGGAACAATAAACTCTATGTCCAACAAAACAAAGTACAAATTTTATTGCAAACCATTCATGGAGCCTTTTAAATACACATGGTTATTCTAAAAACAACTGTGATTACTCAACGCTTAAGTCTATTACTTGCGATGATGACTACGTATTGAAATGGACTCGAATCATTAAATCAAGTATAAGCAGTATGAGTATTGGGGTATTATAGACATTCAAGAAAAAGCTTAAAAATCTCGACAAAAAACAAAACAACTATGGATAAATTTAATATAAAAAGAGAAAAAGGAAGTAAAAGCCATAGACATAATTCTTATTCCAAAGTGAAATATTCTTGTGTCACATTGTGGTCATCATTTAATAAAAGCCCAACTCAAAAAAACATTTTAGGTATTCTGGAACAATACACTCTATGTTGAACCGTTTTAAGTTGATATTCCATTGCGACCCATACCTGGAGCCTTAATACAGATGACCACCTAAAAACAAAAGCAGAAATTACACAAAGCTCAAATCGATATTTACATACAACTGTATGTACAATTTCGAATCATAAAATCAAGATTAAGCAGGAATAGGGTTTTTAAGACATTCAAAGTACAGTTTCGTAAAGATAAGGTTAAAAATGTCGTCAAAAAATAAAATAGCTGAGAATAAAATTATTATAAAACAGCAAAAGGGAGTCAAGACGTCTACTGCAGTGGGATGAAGGACCTAGTTCCTTCGCGGTTGCAGCCTCCATATTCGAGGACTTTCATGTGTGGACTTGTCAGAGTCTTTATACATTAGCCGGATAGGCTACACATTCATTTCCGAATACAGACCAGCTGTATATATCCTTTAGTATATACTAAAGTCACAATAGCGTTCATCTTTAGCGTATTGCTTCATGTAGGGGTGGGTTTAGAACAGCCTTACCCCAGAACCGTTATCTTACTGAGTAGACACGGACTCCCACACGACTTAAGCGAAATATCGTAATGGTGATATTCGGCAAGAAAACTTTGCTTGCGCGATCTAGGACGCTATTGTATTCAGTGTAAGAAAGGATCGATTTTTTTGGAAGATCCCTTTGTTGAGCGGAGCGGAGCGGAGTGTTGCCGGTTTGAAGGGTCGCAGTTACCTGCAAAGCTGCAAGCAAGAGACTAGTGGTCGCAAGTTCGATCCTCACAAACGGCAAACATTTTTGTGTGTTCATTTCTCAAATAATTGTATCTCCAAAGAGATTTTGAACTAAATATATTTTAAAAACATTTAAGTTATTATAAAAAGATATAAAAACGAAACTAAATAATAATACAAAACCCAAAAAGAATCCAAATAGTGGGAAGCGAAACCGCGCTCCCAAAAATGAAGCACGCTCTACGAATCCTGGGAATGTCTGTAGCGGTGACTCTCTGCGCTATAAATCCAGTTTTACAATAGCCATTGAAGTTTTAAACACTTCCATGGGCAGAATTTTCAATATTTAGATATGAAGAATTAATAGGACAGCTTGTTTTCATTATTTTCTACACAAAATTTGTCTCTATATTGTTCCTCAGATAAAAGTTATCAGACGTTTGAAACATTGGCATCTTGACAAGAGCAATATTTTAACTGTCGTGCCGACCCATTAAAATATTGTCTATTAAAAACCCTGTATACTTTACGAAGAATGATATCAAAGGAAACACTTTGGGATTCGATTATTACGCAGTTTTATTGTAGACACATCTTAGTGCGACAGTGGTCATGCTCATACATACATTTCGTAGGTCGTGGGTTTAACTCAAGCAGGAATAAATATGCTATAGAAAACTAGTTTAGACAAGGTGGTTTGACTTTTGAAATGTATATAATCTACTTAAAAAAAAACCCGTCGGGCAAAGCTTGCAAGTATGTGAACGTTCAAACTACATACCAACACTGCTCTAACCCACATATTTTATTACTCAGAAAATAAGTAAGGTATGGCGGCTCTGGGAGCAAAAGCTGTTCCTCTAATATTTGTAAAACAAGAGGCCGCACCTTCGATTCCAGCTTACTGCAAAAGTTTTTGTGATTGTTTATTGCTGTTTTTTTTTAACTTAACTTTGAAGTGCTTTCTTCAAAAGACCATCTCAGATACTAACTTACATGGTTCTCATGGTTAAAATCTGATTATTACATTAATTTTATCGACATTAAAAGAGATTTTCTCAGAGTAGTCAGCTAGGAATTACCGGCCTCATTTTTTAGGGTTCCATATCCAAAGGGTAACCAACGGAACCCTATTACTAAGCCTCCGCTGTCCGTCCGTCCGTCTGTCTGTCAGCGGGCCGTATCTCAAGAACAGTAATAGGTAGACAGTTGAAATGTTTACAGATTGTGTATTTCTATTGTCGCTTTAATACAAATAAAGATGTACGGACCCCTTGGTATGCGAGTCCGACTCGCACTTGGCCGGTTTTTTGTTTAAACCTTCAAAAAAGATAAACATGTAATATTGTTATTTTTAACCCATTTACAAAAAAATATATCATTTATTATATAAGTCACTGCCGTATGGTGTCGGCCGGTGCCGTATGGTGCCGTAAAAGAATAATACCATCCCATCACTTCCCGTGAGTGTCGTAAGAGGCGACTAAGGGACTCACCAGAGAATGGGCAGCAGCGTTCTCTGTAAAAATCAACACCATACACTGCGGTCGCCAACCCGCCTGCCAAGGTTGGCGATTATGGCAAACTCCCCCTTTGGAGGAGGCCTATGTCCAGCAGTGGACGTCTTTCGGCTGATATGATGATGAAATAAGTCACTTACCCAAAAAAAAATACAGCAATAACAATTACAAAAACTTTTGCAGTTGGCTGGAATCGATCGTGCGGCCTCCCGTTTTATTTACAAACATTAGAGAGGAACAGTTTTTGCTCTCAAAGCCGCCATACTTATTATTTTCCGAGTAATAAAATGTGTGGATTATAGTTGCGTTTGTAATTTTAAGTGAAATATTCTTGTGTCAAGCCCAACTCAAAAACTTACAAAATGTTAAGTATTTTGGAACAATAAACTGTCTAACAGAACAAAGTTCAAATTTCACTGCAACCCATTCTTGGAGCCTTTTAAATACACATGGTCATTCAAAAATCAACTGTAATAATTACTCAACGCTTAAGTCTATTACTAGCGATGATAACTATGTATTGAAATGGACTCGAATCATAAAATCAAGTATAAGCAGTACGAATATGAAGGTTTTAAAGACAATCAAGTGCTTAAAGAAAAAACTGAAAAATTTGTCAAAGAACAAAACAACTATGGATTATGGAAATTTTAAATATAAAAGGAGCAAAGGGAGGTCAAAGCTATAGAAATAATTATTAGTGTAAAGTAAAATGTTCTTGTGTTACCTTGTGGTCATCATCTACTAAAAAGCACAACTCAAAAACTTACAAAATGTTAAGTATTTTGGAACAATGCACTCTATGTTGAACCATTTTAAGTTGATATTCCATTGCAACCCATACTTGGACAAATGATCGCTTAAAAATAAACTGAAATTACAGAACGCTCAAATCGATTTTACATACAACTGTATGTAATTTAACTCGAATTATAAAATCAAGTTTAAGTAGCAATAGGGTTTTAAAGACACTCAAAGTACAGTTGCTTAACGAAAAAGGTTACAAATGTCGTCAAAACTAAAATAACTATGAATAAAATGAATATAAAATAGCAAAAGGAAGTCAAAGCGTCTACTGCAGTGGGATGAAGGACTTCCTTCGCGAATGCTCACGCCTCGACATTCGAGGACTTACTGTCGACTTGGCTGAGTCTTAGCCAGAAAGGCTACACATTTATGTGTAAATACAGACCAGCAGTATATATGCTCTAGTATATACTTAAGTCACAATAGCGTTCATCTTTAGCGTATTGCTTCATGTAGGGGTGGGTTTAGAACAGCCTTACCCCAGAACCGTTATCTTACTGAGTAGACACGGACTCCCACACGACTCAAGCGAAATATCATAGTGGTGTACTCCGGCACGAAAACTTTGCTTGCGCGATCTAGGACACTATTGTATTCGGTTAAGAAAGGATCGAATTTTTTTAGAAGATCCCTTTATATAGCGAAGATCCCAGTGTCGCCGGTTTGAAGGGTCGTAGTTACCTGCAAAACTGCAAGCAAGAGACTAGAGATCGCAAGTTCGATCCTCACAAACAGCAAATATTTTTGTGTGTTCATTTCTCAAATATATGTATCTCCAAAGAGGTTTTGAACTAAATATATTTAAGAAGCTTTTAAGTTATTTTCAAAAGATATAAAAACGAAAGTAAATAATAATACAAAACCCAAAAAGAATCCAAATAGTGGGAAGCGAAACCGCGCTCCCAAATATGAAGCACGCTCTACGAATCCTGGGAATTTCTGTAGCGGTGACTCTCTGCGCTATAAAACCAGTTTTACAATAGCCATTGAAGTTTTAAACACTTCCGTGGGCAGAATTTTCAATATTTAGATATGAAGAATTAATATGACAGCTTGTTTTCATTATTTTCTATACAAAATTTGTCAATTTTCTATATTGTTCCTCAGATAAAAGTTATCAGACGTTTGAAACATTGGCTTCTCGACAAGAACAATCTTTTAACTCTCGTACCGACCCATTCAAATATTGTCTATTAAAAACCCTATTATACACTTTACGACTAATGATTATGAAAAAGCTGAGATTTCTAAAGATTTTTGGGATTAGATTATGACGCATTTTTCTCTGCTCCACTCATCAATATGGGAAACTCTACTCTCTCAAGAAGTGCCACTAGATAACATAAGAAATATCTACGATACCAGTACCAGCAGAGTAAACCTGGAAACTACAGGGCCACCCATACAAATAAGTAAAGGCGTACGACAGGGAGACCCACTCTCGCCAACTATCTTCATAGCGGTGCTACAGGCCATCATTGGCAAACTAAACTGGGAAAAAGTTGGCATAAATATAAATGGACGTTACTTAAGTCACATAAGATTTGCTGACGACATAGTCCTGCTATCAGAATGTACAAATCAATTGCAAGTAATGATAAACACTCTACACGAAGAAAGTCGTTAAGTGGGTTTAGAAATCAAACAAAAACTAATATCAGGACGAACCATATTGAAAGACCTAAATATCTCGAAAATTCATCTTTTACATTTGTCGATGCTTACATTTACCTGGGAAAGCAAGTTTCATTCAACCAAAAAAATAACGAACTGGAAGTAGATAGAAGAGTCAACATCACATGGAAAAAGTTCTGGAGTCTGAATGAAAACGAAAGTCATGAACACCTGCCCACTCCCTTCATTGACATACGCCTGCCAATCTTGGACCAAAAAAGTAAAAAAATAAAATTACATCCTGCCAAAGAAGTATGGAAAGAAGCATCTTTAAAATTAAGAAAATTCAAAAGATCCGCCATACTGATATAAGACAGAAAACTAAAGCCATTGACGGTCTAAGCTCAAAAACTAAAATGGCGATGGGCTGGACACGTAGCGAGGCTTAGCGACAATCGCTGGACTACAAAGACAACATCATGGGCAGGTCCATTAGGACAGAGAAAAAGAGGAAGACCAAATGCGCGCTGGGCAGACGATATCATAAAAGTAGCAGGTATTCAATGGCCGCGAGCGGCAAAGAATAGAGACTACTGGTCATCTCTGGAGGCCTTTACCATTCATTGAGGGGGTTCTTGGTAACAAATACAAACGCTGATTAATAAACTATATCTAATTAATTTATTTTATATATATATATTATTATTACAATAAAATTTATTTCCAAACCTATTAATTATTTAACTATTTTTTATGATTGTGTTATGAATCTTGTTTTATATAAAAAAGGTGTCAAAACAGATGTAGCGAACTACAGGCCGATATCTAAATTGTGTTTAATAGCAAAGGTTTTTGAAAGATTAATATATGACCAGGTTTATTCGGCTCTCAAAGCTTCATTTAGCTCGTTCCAACATGGTTTTCTGAAAGGGAGGTCAACTGTCACGAACCTGATTCTCCTTAATGAATTTATAACTGATGCCATGGACAATGGTGAACAGGTTGATGTTGTTTATACGGATTATAGCAAAGCCTTTGACCGTATCGATCATAGCATCCTCATGTCTAAGTTAAATGGCATCGGAATCCGCGGCGATCTACTCAGATGGTTTTCGTCTTACCTTGCGAATAGGTCCCAAGCAGTAGTACTCAACAATTATATATCAAGCTGGGTACCTATACCCAGTGGAGTCCCGCAGGGTTCATTGCTCGCCCCACTACTTTTTATAATCTATATAAACGATATTGACTCTTGCTTGACTTCATCCAAATTATTATGTTTTGCAGACGATATGAAAATTTATACCAAAATATCGTCGCAAATGGATGTAACGGCACTCCAGAATGATCTGTGTCGTCTGGAGGACTACTGTCAAGGGAACAAGTTAGATCTTAATCCCGCTAAATGCTCGGTTATTACGTATTCTCGGAAGCGCTCAATCATTACCGGATCATATACCCTAGGTCATCAAATTCTGCCTAGATCAAACTCCATCCGTGATCTGGGGGTTTACCACGATTCCAAGCTCAGTTTTGAAGTACACATAGATGCAATAGTCGCTAAGGCATCTAAAACATTGGGTTTCATAATGCGATTATCCAAGTGCTTCTCTCAAGCTAAAACTTTAAAGATCCTATACTGCACTTATGTTAGAAGCCATTTGGAGTATGCGTCGGAAATATGGAACCCATGTTACCACAAATACATTAACCGAATTGAGAGCATCCAAAAAAGGTTTATAAGATATTTGTGTTACCATCAGAAAATTCCGTATCACTCGGAGAATTACCTTAACCTCTGCAAAAAATATCATATTCTTCCTCTAGCCAACCGCCGCGAGATTTCTGACTGCGTAATGTTGTTGAAAATCTTTAATAACCACATTAACTGCTCCGATATTTTGTCAAAATTCTATTTCAACACCCCCAGGAAGTCAAAACGTTATAATCCACCTTTGCGTGTGCCATTTGCCTCAACAAATTATAGGCAGAACTCATATATTGTGCGTGCAAGCAGAAATTTGAACAGGCTTTGTAAGCAGCACGATTTAGATCCTTTCACAACTAGTGTGTCCTCAGCCAGGAGGTGCTTAAGTCGAAACTTTTTCAAATAAATTGTTAAGCATTGAAAATAATTAATTATATAAAATATCGTTTAGCAGTACGAGCTACATTGTGCTATAAGTACTAGTTATTGAGTAACTTGGTGTGAATGTCCATAGAAATTACTTACTTTTTTCTGTATCTTATAAGTGGAGACTTGTAATTGGCTGACAGCCTTATTTATTGATCTCGACCTGTTTGTTTTAGCTGTAAGTCTTCCATAATGCTTAAATAAATAAATATTTTAAATCATATTATTCCTTAAAATTATAATATATAATGTAAATAAGGTTTAATCACATTATTTTTATCATTTTTAAATGCACTAAAATTAGTCAAATAAATTAGACACTGTGAATCGTTTTGCATGCACATTATTATTGAAATTTTATTATGAAAAGCGAGAAATAAAATGCTTATTTATTTTATTTATTTCGTTTATTTATTTTTATTTACGTACACATTACATTTTAAAATATATTATTTTTTTAAATCGTTTAAAAATAAAATAAAATATGTAGTAGTCCGCCGATGTCGGGAGCAGGGTCCAAGCTACCGGTGGTTAGGGCTCCAGAGAAAGGAACCGCCTCACAATACGAGCCGTATCGAGGAGTACTGCTCTCTGTATCAGGCCCTTTATCCAACCGCGTAACGCCAGCTTCGACAGATTGTCGTCAAAGCTTTTGGCCATCAAGCCATTGGCCGTAACGACTATCGGCACAATGACAGCTAAGTCCACATTCCACATGACGACAACCTCGTGTGCTAAGTCGAGATACTTGATTTGCTTCTCTTTCTCAGCATTCACGAGGTACTCGTCATGCGGGATGGTAACATCAATATTATCATTGTGCGGCGTACTAATCGGTCTATCACCACTATGTCAGGCTTATTGGCAACAATTGTCCTATCAGTGATGATACACTGATACCAGTACAACTTACTATTATTTATTTATTTATTACGCAGTTTTATTGTAGACACATCCTAGTGCGGTAGTGATCATGCTCATACATTTCGTAAGTCGTGAGTTTAACTCAAGCAGGAATCAATATGCTATAGAAAACTAGTTTAAACAAGGTGGTTTGACTTTTGAAATACATATATGTTGGTAAAGAACATATATTTCATATATATATTACAAAAAAAAATTGGCCGTCGGTCCAAGCTTGCAAGTATGTGAACGTTCAAAGTACATACCAACACTGCTCAAACTCACACATTTATTACTCAGAAAATAAGTAAGGTATGGCGGTTCTGGGAGCAAAAGCTGTTCCTTTAATATTTGTAAAACGTAAAAGTTTTTGTAATTGTTATTTCTGTTTTCTTTTGGGGCTGATGACTTTTAAAGTAAATGATATTTACAGGTTATTTTTTTTTAAGGTTTCAACTACATTAAGCTTGTGTTTCCTAGCTGACCACTCTGAGGAGGTCCACAGATTATAATTATGAGAACGATGTAGGTTAGTATCTGATATGGGCTTTTGAATAAAGCACTTCAAAGTTTAAAGTCCAATCATTACAAGCCTTTGTCAGTAGTTGATTAGCTAATCATGTACCTACTATGTAAGAAGCTAAATGACTCAACGAATAATGTCAAAGAAGTATATTTGGGTAGAAAGAACAGGTATAGACAGACAGCTTAAAGATAAAAACTGCAAAAAGGCAGTCAAATCGTCTATTGCAGTAGGGTTTACTAATAATAAAAAAGAAACAAAAATTAAAAGTCGGCATGACAATTAAAAGGTTGCTCTCGACACTCGTAGGCACATGGCTAGCCTTTCGGTATATATTTAATGCTTATCCATCCACGGACTGACCTCTGCAAGCGTTGCTTTACCTCGAAGATCGACCCGTGCGTCAGTTTTTAAACAGCCACGAATCTAAATAAATAGAAAATAAAACATGTAGATTACCTAAATGTATCTCCAATTAGATTTTTAACGAAATTTATTTAAAACATATATGTAAATTTCAAAAGATATAAAACAAAAGTAAATAAAAAAACTTGAGAGGTGTCAAGGGACACCCGGATGGAACGAAGTTCCTTCCGATTAATTAGAAAAAATAAGAAAAAAAATATATTTTTTTATTTTTTTTAAGTTACTCATAATAATATTTTTTTATTATTATTACCAAAAAAAAAAACGTAAACAGAAATAGAAAGACGAAACGAAAATAACAGGCTAGCTTTCTATGAGAGAGGGACAGACAGAGAAACACGCGCACGCCGCACGGCTTACAACTATAGCAAAAAGTGTCGTTACAACTTTTCGTATGATTTTTTTCCGTCTAGCCCCCTTTCACAACGCGCGATAAGGAACTTCGTTCCAAAAACAGAAGAAGTAGAAGAAGTTACAAATGCAAAATTATTAGGTATAGATAATAAACTAACCTGGAAAACTCACTTGGAGGAAATCTGTAAGCGTCTAAGTAGATCTGCATATCTATAATTCCAATTATCCAAGATAGTAAATACTGACACACTATCGACAGCCTATCATGGATTGGTCGCTTCTATTTTGAGATATGGTGTTGTTTTTTGGGGACACTCAACTAATAGAGAACTTGTAATCAGGGCCCCAAGTCTGCTATTACAATAGTGTCAGAATGGTCTCATAATGATTTCATAATGGTCGATTTTGACAAGTTATGCCAGATTTCTTTTAAATATGTTTTTAAATATTATTTATTAATTTGTCATTATGTACGAGATTACCATTCTTTGCCATTTCTTTCAATGGAGTGTCAGTGGTTGACCATTGGAAAGTAATAATGACGCTTTTATATTAGTAGATTACAACACTTGTCAAAATCGACCATTATGAAATCATTATGAGACAATTCTGACACTATTGTAATAGCAGACTTGGGGCCCAGGACGAAAAAAAAGATGTATACGATCAATGTGTGGTCTAAGAACAACGTTCCTTACTTTAGAAAATTTAAAATATAATCTCGTTCATCTTTGTATATAATATTAGAAACTGCTGTTATTTAAAAGCGAATCAACAATATTATTTCAACAAAAATTTTCAGCAGTTAAGAGAATCCTAATTCGTGCCCAATTTATTACGTCAGTAGAACTGTAAAACTGCTTTATTGAAAAAGAATTTCTTTGGTATTGCTCCAAATATTTATAATAAAATACCTGATACACTTAAATGTATGCCTCTGAATAAATTTAAAAAGTCCCTTCAGGATTTATTACTGGAGAAGTGTCATTACATTGTAGATGATTTCTTAACGATATTTTGCTTGTATAGTATTCTGAAGGTGCATGTTAAATTTACTTTTTCTGCATGTTTTACTCAATTAGAATTTTTATTTTGACATTGTGATTTTAATTTAATTGAAATCTTGACATTGCTATTTTGAATTGAATTTAAATTTTGACATTGTGATTTTGAATTAAAATTAAATTTTTACATCTAAAGTTAATTCGATTTAAATTTTGAAATGGCCGTTTTGAAGGTAACTTTATTTTTATATTATAATTTCAATTTAATTTAAATTTTACATTGAATACTTTTTTTTGTTTTGTTCAACTGAATTTATATGCCATAAATGGCAAAACATGTAGCAACCTCATAATTATTTATAAGACCTGTATGTTCCACTCATTTTTTACAAAATAAATATATATATCTATCTATCTACCAAAAAATCTCCAAAACCCAAAAAGAATCCAAATAGTGGGAAGCGAACCTGCGCTCCCTAATATCGAAGCACGCTCTACGAATGCTACGAATACCTTGTAGCGGTGGCTCTCTGTGCTATAAAATCAGTTTAACAATAGCCAGGTTTTAAACACTTCTGTGGGCAGAATTTTCAATACTTCGATACTGATGAAGAATTAATATGACAGGAAGTTTTCTTAATTTTCTACACAAAATCTGTCAATTTTCTATATTGTTCCTCTGATAAAATTTATCAGACGTTAAACTAAATTGAACTGCAATTATTTCGTAAACCTCATGGAACAAAGAACAAATGTCAATTTTAATACCGATTGCAGTTTTGATAGGGCCCAAGTACCCTTCGACCCTTCAAAACTGCAACAATAGCACGAAAGACGGATCGCTTCAAAATAAAACTCGACCCCTCGACCTCTCCTTAAACCGAATACAAAAGCGTCCTAGATCGCGCAAGCAAAGTTTTCCTGCCACGTAACACCAGTATGATATTTCGCTTGTCTCGTATGGGAGTCCGTGTCTACTCAGTAAGACAGTGGTCTGGGGTGGGGCTGTTCTAAACCCCTACATGGAACAATATGCTCTAGATGAACGCTATTGTGACATTAGTATGCAGCTGAGTCTGTAACCCGAAATGAATCCCTAATGGGCGATGTGTAGCCATTCTGGCAAATGTGTAAAGACTGTGTGGTCCAGTCGATACGTGTAAAAGTCCTCAGTACGTCGGGGCATGTGAAGGAGGAATATGACCCTCCACCCTACTGCAGTAGACGATTTGACTCCCTTTTGCAGTTTTTAGGGTTCCGAACAAAAAGGAACCCTTATAGGATCACTCGGGTGTCTGTCTGTCTGTCTGTCTGTCCGTCTGTCACAGCCAGTTTTCTCCGGATCCACTGGATCGATTCTATTGAAATTTGGTTCACATTTGGACTTTTATGACCCAAACATGGACGCGTTACGTAAATCATTAAATTTTTAGTATGGGGGTCACTTTTGGGGGTAAAACTAGAAAATAAAATAAAAAAGTTTTTTGAAAAATATCTTGTGATATATCAATTGAAAGGGCTCACTGTGAGGATTTTAATTATATTTTTTTCATAATTTTAAAATAAATGGGTTGAAGTTATTCAAGAAATTAGACGAAAAATGACCATTCTCCCCCCTTATCTCCGAAACTACTTAGCTTAAAATTTTGAAAAAAATGGAGATAATAGATCTTTACCTAAAGATTACAGGAAAACCTATTAGAAGTCTGTAGTGTTAAAATAACATGTTAAAAAAAATCAATTCGTTCGGAACCCTTTTCACGCGAGTCCGACTCGCACTTGGCCAGTTTTTTTATAGATCTTTGGCAGTCGTTACGTGTAGTCCAAAGCCGAGATATCTGACACTAGTCTTGTCAAGGGGTCACCCAGCTACTGGGTTGTCGAGATCAGACAGGCAGACAAGACCCTGATCAATTATTTTTTTTCTACCTAAATGTACTTCTTTGACATTATTCGTCGAGTCATTTAGCTTTTTAGTAGTTCTATAATTAACTACTCGACTATGTTCTGTAAAAGATTTGCAATGACTGGACAAATCCGCTTAAACTTTGAGGTGCTTTCTTCAAAAAACCACCTCAGATACTAACCACATACATCGTTCTCATAAATATAATCGAACTTCCCACTTAGTTTATTTCGGTGTTTCTTCTCAAAGTAGTCAGCTAAGAAACAGTACCAGCCTCATCTACTTATTTTAAATTCTCAATTAAGTTTAACGTGTAAAATTGTAATTTTTATCCCCTTAAAAATAAATAGACTTACTTTAATTGTAACCAACTCCAAAAAAAAAACACAATATCAATAACAAAAACTATTGCAGTAGGCTGGAATCGAACGTGCGATCACCCGTTTACAAATATTAGAGGAATAGCTATTGCTCCCAGAGCCGCCATACTTATTATTTTCTGAGTCCAGTTAAATGTGTGTAAGTAAGTATGTAGCTAGTATATGTTAGTTAGTATTTTTAACGAAAAATACTAACTAACATTTTTCGTGGTGTAGAGAACATAATATTTCAAAGGCCAAGGCACCTCGTTTAGACCAGTTTTCTTACTAGAATATTTATCCCTGCTTGAATTCAAACACACGACCTACGAAACGTAATTTGCGACGATGACTCCTGGATCACTAGTTACAGTAGGTACTACTGTATTATAATTTTTGCATAATATTTGTCTGCAATAAAACTACATATATTGAAATCCCATAATGTTTATTGTATTCTTATTTGTAAACTAGCTTTTGCCCGCGTCGTCATACGCGAATATCCCGTTGTTTCCCGTTTCCGTAGGAATTTCGGGAAATCATCTTTTAGTGCTTCCCTACACTTCCCAACGAACGCGCGAACCTACATGCCAAATTTCAGTATTCTGCGACCAGTAATATCAGCGGTGCGTTGCCTGTAAGTCACTCAATCACTCAGTAACGGAAGAGTATTAAAATATTGACTAGGTTTTGCCCGCGACTTCGTACGCGTATATCCCGTTTTTTTCCCGTTCCCGTAGTAATTTCTTGAAATCCTCTTTTATTGCTCCCCTACACTCCTCAACAAACCTTTTTTTTTTTTAAGGATGGGAAATCATCAAATGACTCCTTCCGCTCTGAGTGAAGTAGAAGGGAGTGTCAGACTCTTACTGACTAAAACCCATCCGTGTTCCTCCTAATACCCTTTGCGTTCCAGGGCCAACAAACCTACGTGCCAAATTTCAGCATTCTACGACCAGTAATATTAGCGGTGATTATTGGCTTTGTGTATTAATTAGCTTTTGCCCGCGACTTCGTACGCAGAACCTTTTTTTTCCGGTTTTCGTAGGAATTTCGGGATATCCCCTATGAGTGCTCCTTTGCACTCCCCAAGGAACTTGCATGCCAAATTTCAGTTCTCTACGACCAGTTATTTCGGCTGTGCGTCGTCTGTAAGCCATTTATCAGTAACGGATGAATTTTATATCAGAATTGTAGAGTTTCATAATTCGACTATTTTATGGGTTATCATGAGAATGATCAACTAGCCCTTATAAAAATTAACAGCAGTGACAAATTCAAAAAATCTGCCTAGCCTTTTTTCCTGACTATATTTTATTTTATTTCATTTGTTAGGGGAAAAAAACAGTTACATGCTTCAAATAAACAAGAAACCTTAAAATTAAAACACAAACATGTAACCCCACCACACACCAATGTCCGCGTGTTCTCAAAAGAATAATAGAAATGTCCTGTGGTAAGAGTTTTTTTTTTTTATTGTGGAATGGGCTTGCTCTTGACCTCGATGACGCCAGATGGAAAGCGATGGATGAGGTCTATGATGGAGCGAGCGTGCCCAGAAGATGCCTGTTCACTCTTGCTTTGAAGGCAGACGGGTTATATCTGGACGGGAACACATCACACACAGATATATCTTAATATATATAAATCACGTGTCACGTTGTTTGTCCGCGATGGACTCCTAAACTACTGAACCGATTTTGATGAAACTTTGTAACTATCTGTTATTTGATCCAACTTAAAAGATAGATAATTTTTTGGAACGGGAAAAAACGGGATACGGGCAAAAGCTAGTATATAAATACTAGCTGACTCAGCAGACGTTGTTTTGCCAAACAAAAAAATACCCTACACCTATTCTCATACCTACCGAATATACACACAAAATTTCATGAAAAATGGTCAAGTCGTTTCGGAGGAGTTCGGTCACAAACAACGCGACACGAGATTTTTATGTGTTACATGTGTCACAGATTACATTTCTCTGTGATAGCTTCAAATAATATAAATCAATTCAATTTAATTACATTTAATATGGGATCGGCTTCCAGTCTTAGCGGATACATCTGAGCACCAGTATATTATGTATTACATGGAGTGAACTACATGTTTGTATATCCGACCTCCAAACCTAAGTAACGGGGTAACACAAGCTACAACCTGGGAGTAGTCTTTAAGTCAAGAGTGAATAGGTTACTTCTAGGCAAGCGTGCTATATCTTCGACCGCATCCTCGCTTACCATCAGTACTGCTATTCTGTAACAACATTTTCGAGTCTCGACAGCGGAATCCGAGGTGAGTATAAACATAAGACCTTTATGCTGTGTGTAATAAAGTTCACTTTGTGAGCTTTGTCACTCAGGTGAAGCTCGATATCGAAATAATTACTTACAGAATAGACTAGCTGGTGAGATAGTGGGCAAACGTATGCCTATCAATAGTAAGAAAACAGAGGCACGGCGGAGTCTGGGTATGTACCTAATGAACGGTCACCCATCCACGGGCCTAGCTCGGGAAACGTTGCTTAACCTCGGTGATCGACACGTGCGTCGACTATTATTTAGCCCCGAGTCAAAATAAATTAGAATTAGTAGAAAATCAATGGGTAAATTATTCTAAAAAAATATCGAACGGCATCATACTTATGTTTTTGTGTTACTTATGTAGATATCAACATAATAATATGCATTGATAAGGCTTAACGTTAATCTTATCAATGTATCGTTATCAAATCCGCTATTTAGTTCCAAGTGCGGCTATTTTACCCTAGAGTCCTGCCTACCTCCCTTCGCTATAATCACGCTGATAGATATTTCAAAAGAAATACTTATTGTCATTGTTTTGTATTATTTAATAAGGAAAAGTGTAAGTATTTACGTTTTTAATAGGAAAAATTGTCTAATTACGTATTATTGACATAAAATTATTTTAGTGAATAAAAATAATTAATTTACTTTTATTTGCACGCAAAAAATAATAGTACTTAGGTACAAAGAAAATGCTACAATTGTGTTTCATTAAAATGATTTCTATAGTATCTTTATAAATAGGTCACTTGATATAGGGATGAATAGTTACACAGTCTGATAAAAGATGGCAGCACAGTATCGAGTTGTTCGCTCTTTTATGTGTTTTGTTTGCCGTCCTCTTCGCAATCAGGGCGCTTCGTATACGCCCATCTCTGTCGCTCAGATAATAATTCTAAAAACTTTGATATTTATAACTTTTTATTATGCCAAAAGATTCTTATTTGATTCTAGTTTATTGGAAAATATAAAAATGTTGATATTTATTGATAGTTTAGTGGCAAATTACGAAAGTCCTACATCGCGCTATCAAAGTTTTCACGCCGATGGCAGCGGTACAATATTTCGTGCAGTTCTTACGGGAGGTCCGTTTCTACACAGTAAGACAGTAGTCAGGGGTAGAGCTGTTCTAATTCTATCCCTGGTGTTGAAGCAATACGCTCTGATGGAAAAAGCTATTGTGGATATTGCGGTGCAGCCGAGTCTGCAACTTGTGTCTCGACCGTCGAGTCGAATGGTTTAGCCCATGGAATATGGTGCGCGGTTAGCCCTTGTGGCGATGAATACGGCCTTGAGCCGGTCCGGTTAAGGCCTCGAGCCTAATGTGAAAGGTCCTCGTGACCAGTTGAAGAGTGTCCAGTAAGACGGTACTCATGTAACACGGAGGAATATTGGTCCTCAACCCCACTGATGTAGAAAATTTGACTTCCTTTTATGGTCTGGTTTTAGTTTTGTTGTTACTTTATTTTAATTGAAGCGCTTCATTTAAATATTGAAGAAGGTATTTATTATTTTTAAATTAGTTATTTATTAAATATTTTAAGGAAGGAATAAAGGGACCTTACTCGGATTTATTGTTTTAAAATAAATATTCAAAGTAAGTACGTGATACAGAGGTCTTATTCAAATTGACTTGCTTGTTTTTTTATTAAAGGATGTTATCATATTTATTAAGTTAGAAGGTCAAGTGAGGTCATGATATCAATTATGTAATAGAATTTTCATTGATAAGAGTTCGAGTGATTTAACCCCTTTGACTTGACGAATTAACCATACGTAAAGTAATGCCATTGGCTGTTGAAAATTAATTCACAATTTCATGTATTGTAAGTCTTTCTTGTCTTTATATAGCAAAAAACGCTTCCCATCGTCTGTCCCTCTGTACACTTACCTATATCTTAGAAACTATGGAAATGATTTATTGTTTTAAAATAAATATTCAAAGTAAGTACGTGAATACTAATGCATATTATTAGAAGTTTTTAGTTAAACAAGTAATACGGAAGAGTAAATGGTAAAATATAACTTTTTACAGCGGTTTGTGATCTGATAAGACAACAACGATGTAATATTATTAGTCAGGGATTATGTAAAAGGGTATGCAGTATTGCTACCTGTCTTTCCCGATAATTTTTATATATTTTTTCGTTTTTATGGTTCCGAACCCAGTAGGGTAACCAACGGAACCCTATTACTAAGCCTCCGCTGTCCGTCCGTCCGTCTGTCTATCAGCACGCTGTATCTCAAGAACCGTAACAGGTAGACAGTTGAAATTTTCACAGATTGTGTACTTCCATTGCCGCTATAACAAGAAATAATAAAAATTAAGGTTTACGGTACGGAACCCTTCGTGTGCGAGTCCGAGTCGCACTTGGCTGGCTTCTTTTTTTATGGTATGTGGTCATGCTTAGCGCAAATAAACTCTGTTTATTTATTTATTTATTTATCTAATTATTATTAAAATAAATTGAAAAATAATCACCAGAATATAACATCACACCGTATATAAAAAGGGGTGGCCAGTCAAACAAGTAGTTACTCATTGAATAAAATTGAAGCAATCGAAACTACCAGGAACGCATAACATAAAAGCAGTAAACCATCACCCAACGATGAATGAACCCGTCATTTACTTTTGTTACGACACTGATACGTAACAACATAATCATGAAACTACTAGGATAGCAGACGACAGTGAGATGTCTTTTAATAGTACAGTCCACTTGTAAATAAGTTTCTCGGGGATGTATTTTGGGCTATTGAATGAGTTTGGCACGTTATCAGGTGGTAAAAATATAAATAAGCAAAACAGTAGAATGACACCAAAACGATAAAAAGTAAAACAATTGGAAAATCTAGCGTCTCTCTTTAATTCGTAAACACTATAATACCTACTTTACAAGATTTTCATGGAAGTACTAGGATAGCAGACGATAGTGACACGTCTTTCGCTACTACATTACATGTATAACATGTTACGCATACCAATGAGGACTCATTTCCTTAGGAAGCGTCCAATTTGCGATGACCGAATGGTTGGCATCAGTTGCTGGCAATAGTCGCGGCCTTCGATACAGAGGTCTTATTCAAATTGACTTGCTTGTTTTTTTATTAAAGGATGTTATCATATTAAGTTCGAAGGTCAAGTGAGGTGATGATATCTATTATGAAATAGAATTTTCATTGATAAGAGTTCGAGTGATTAATCACACGTAAAGTAATGTCATTGGCTGTTGAAAATTAATTAACAATTTCATATATTGTAAGTCTTTTTTGTCTTTATATAGCAAAAAACGCTTCCCATCGTCTGTCCCTCTGTACACTTACCTATACCTTATAAACTATGGAAATGATTTTAATGCGGTTTTTACTGTAATTTAGAGAATTTCTTCCGGAAGGTTTCTATGTATCAACTAGCTGACCCGGCCAACTTTATTTGCTTCAAATTTTTCATTACTACTCCGCTCCTATTCGTCGTAGCGTGATGTTATATAGCCTATACCTAGCCTTCCCCGATAAATGGGCTATCCACATGCTATCCAACACTAAAATAATTGTTCAATTCGAACCAGTAGTTCCTGAGATAAGCGCGTTCAATTAAACAAAAAAACTCTTCAGCTTTGTAATATTATACCGTATATTAGTATAGATATAACTACACTTAAAAATGAAAATGCAGCCGAACCTAATATTATTTATAAACAGCTTGTAAAACATAATATTACATAACTTTCGAATCGGTTTCTCTTAACAACGAACTTGTCCTTGTACCATCGGACTGCTAACCTTGGCCGTAAAAAACACGGTCAGTAGCAACCGTCAGTGATTGGGAGAAAAAATGTCTCAAAAGCTGTCTGGTTGTAACCAGTTTAGGTCGCTCTTGCTCTTGAGTTTTCACCTTTGTTCGATGGGCCAAGTGGACATTTGACAGTATTAAATTTTAAAGAAAAATACTTCGAACTCCCACAGGACAAAAAACAAAATAAAATTATGCAATCAAAACCAAAAATGTAATATGACTTGTGCGAGAGCAAAAAGGCTTCTTATCTCAGCATGCACTGTGATAGGAAAAAGCCGGCCAAATGAGAGTCGTACTCAAACACGAAGGGTTCCGTACTCACCGAAAAAACACGTTTCTTGTATGGGAGCCCCCTATATATATTTTTAATTAATTTAATTTTTAATAGCAGCAATAGAAATACATACTCAGTAAAAATTTGAACTGTCTACCTGTTACGGTTCTTGAAATACAGGCCGCTGATAGACAGACCGACAAACGGACGAATGGATGGATGGACGGACGGACGGACGAGCAGCGGAGGCTTAGTAATAGGGTTCCGTCGGTTACCCTGCGAGTACGGTACCCTAAAAAAATATCGCAGTGCTGGTATTCTGATACTAGCTGACCCGCGCAACTTCGTCTGCGTTACAATTTCATTACCGCTCCACTCCTATTAGTTTTAGCGTGATGATATATAGCCTATAGCCTTCCTCGATAAATGGGCTATCTAAACTGAAATAATTTTTCAAATCGGACCAGTAGTTCTTGAGATTAGCGCGTTCAAGCAAACAAACAAACAAACTCTTCCGCTTTATATATGAAAGTAGTATAGTGGGTGCATTTAGAGATATTTATATTTACCAAGGTGGTTAACGATTATTTCCAAAAACAGTTATTTTTGTACATAAATTCTTATTACAAAATAACACTGACCCACTAACCAGTTAAAAACTCGTTTCAGATAAAGGACAATGTAGTCTACATTGAACTGTCATTAAGATAATACTCACAAGCTGTCCTTGAAACCTTTGATAAGGACAAAAAATAAATACACTACATTGTTATTTCTTATTTTGTTCCATTATCGACGTGTGGAGACTTTCGAAATGTAGTGTTTAGCGATACATACTTACACAGGTACAAACATGATGTTATCTTTCTACGTATGTTCAGTCAACAAAGCTATTTGACATGAAGGCAGCTAACTTGTAACTACTTATAACAATGTTGTGAGTGTGCTGAGTAGACAATTATTGTACGACACGCTAGATTTGTTCGAAAGAGTCACTGCGGCCCTCCACGATTCTGGTTTTTCTTCTACGTGTATTCTTAAAAAACTGGCCAAGTGCGAGTCGGACTCGCGTGCAAAGGGTTCCGAACGAATTTATTTTTTTAACATGTTATTTTAACACTACAGACTTCTAATAGGTTTTCCTGTAATCTTTACGTAAAGATCTATTATCTCCATTTTTTTCAAAATTTTAGGCTCAGTAGTTTCGGAGATAATTTCTTTAATTTCGTCTAATTTCTTGAATAACTTCTAAACCATTTATTTTAAAATTATGAAAAAAATATAATTGAAACCCTCACAGTAAGCCCTTTCATTTGATATGTCACACAATATTGTTCAAAAACTTTTTTTTTTAATTTTCAAGTTTGGCCCCCAAAAGTGACCCCCATACTAAAAATTTAATGATTTACGTAATGCCGTGTCCGTGTTTGGGTCATAGAAGTCCATATGTGTACCATATTTCAACTGAATCGGTCCAGTGGATCCGGAGAAAACTGGTTGTGACAGACGGACAGACAGACAGACAGACAGACACCCGAGTGATCCTATAAGGGTTCCTTTTTTTTCGGAACCCTAAAAATGCCCTAAATTCTTGTGGGTATTCTCCAGCGCCCCAATACTTTGATGGTGGTATGCTGTTGAATTTAACTTTGTAATATTAAGAAGCTTACATACCTCCTTAAATATCTCCGACATAAACTCGGCGCCTCGGTCAGAAGCTATCTCCCCCGGGACACCGTATTGCAGAATTAAATATTTTGAGAGTTCGCATGTATAGTTATAGTGGTCCCTATCTAGTGGACCCACTAAGTGCAAATAAATTTTCTCAAATGCAGAATGAGCTGAGGAACACAAAGGGCATTAGGAGGAACACGGATTAGTTTTTAGTCAGTAAGAGTCTGACACTCCCTTCTGCTTCACCCAGAGCGGGAGGAGTCATTTGATGATTTCCCATCGTTGACAAAAAAAAAGTATATCCTAAGCTTAAAAAAATATTATGCATTAGAAATAAATATGTAGCATAGATATTCGATCGCGCTAACTTTATTTTTTATTGATAGGCACGCGTTTGACCATTATCTCACCTGATGGTAAGCGATGATGTGGTCGAAGATGGAGCACGCTTGCCTAGAAGTAACCTATTTATTCGTCGAGAAATAGAAATATTCTCGGCTGCCGCTGTCACCCGAAAAAAAAGGGGATGGATAATTGGATATAGATGGCAGATTCTAATTTGTCATGTACCTACAGTTCAGTTTATTTTATTTGAGATGGGTTTGCTCTTGACTCTAGTTTAGGTCAGAGGTGACGTGAGCTTACCCAAAAGAAGCCTGTACGTCTACCATGAGTTTTATCAAACTATACTCGCTAGCGACTGCAGTTAAAAAAATAAAAACTTTGAAAAAAAAGTTTTTAATTTATTTGTTTAGTAAACAACTAAACAAATAAATTAGAAACTTGTGTTTTTTAAGTTTTCATACATTTTTTTTAATTACAGTCGCTAGCGAGTATAGATTGATAAATCTCATGGTAGACGTACATATTATACTTCGGTGAGTGTGCCCAAAAACTCCACGACCTCATCCCACCGGCCCCCTTCTACGATAGAAAGATATTTTAAGATAGATTTTTCTACATAGAAACGTGTTATTTTAAAGTTTTCATACTATTTCCTAACTACAGTCGCTAGCGAGTATAGATTGATAAAACTCATGGTAGACGTACTGTAGAAGATCGACGAGCGGGAAATATTGCGGCGATAGGCCAATCGTGAAGCTTTGCATCTACCACGTTTACATCGCCAATAATCCTCTTAGACCACCGAGTCAAGTCTATGTGTGTGTGATGGAGCCTTAGATCATCTTTCATAGAACTTCTGATCCAAACACCTGTCAAAGTCATGTTTAGGTATTTATATTATTTAGTAACACAGGCAGCAGTGTTTACGGTATAACATTACGGTTTCCCAAACAATTGCCTCGAACCAATTGTTTACATACATACACTTAGAGATCTGTCCACCCCTATAAGTGTTTGCTTAAACTTGCTACACCATTTCAGGCTACTACATATACGGTATACGTACCCACGTATAGAGCGCTTGGAACAAAGACTCATAGAGTATTGTTCAACAGCAATGGTATGCACATAACACCTTACTATGGGCAAACTCGAAAAGATGAGTTCGACTTGAATAAGTTGTAACAGCCGGTTTGCAAAATTACCATTTTGCTAGCTCACTTTCTCACTTCCATGATTTTTAACAGAACAACATAACAGTACTTAGTAACATAGATACGCCAAAAAATAGCAATTCGCTTCCCACGATAACGATGGCCGCATTATTGTTTTTTTTATTTCAACAATCATATACCTTATTTGTTAAAATGTATCCAGAAACGCAAAAACACAAATAGGGTCCTATTTGTGTTTTTGCGTTTCTGGATACATTTTATTATTTATATCTATTTTTTTATTTATTTATTTTTATATATTTTTTTATTTATATTTATTAATATATTTATTTTTTTCTATTTTGTTTTATTTTTCTCTTCGAAAAATATCTGGGGATGTCGTGTTAAAAGCAGATGATACTTCACACTCCAGTTTTTGTTTCCCAATTTCGAGTTCTCCTAGTAGGTACTGGTAACAGCTTACGTATCACTAACGAATCTCCGCCATTGTTCAGCCGCTGTTGACTGCATGCTACGTAATATTCAGCATTGTTCCCTCCTATATTAAACACCATTAAAATGTGTCCAGCTAAATTTGTTCGAGCTGAAAGGATAGCTGATGATATATTTGTTGGACTGAATGTTTGTATTGCATTGTTATTTTCGCTGATTGGAATAGGAACCTTACGAATTTATTTGTTATTCCCTATCACAGAGACTAAAGAGTGGAAACATCATATGACATTGACTAGATGGTGACTCAGAAGCAGTTTCTGGATTTGTGCCCAATTGATGGTAATGGGCTTGATCCATACTAAATGCCATGCCAATGGAATGGGCTTTGCTCGGAGTTTCCATGTGTGATCAAACAAGAAATGAAGATATCCGCAGAAGAGTGGAACTCTCTGCCTGCGTCTGTGTTTCCAAACGCTTACAACCCTAACCCTCTTCCGAGTTATAGTGCACAGGCTCCTTCTGGGTAAGCTCGCTCCATCGTAGGCTTTGTCTCTGTCATCTCTGACCTAGACTAGAGTCAAGAGCAAACCCATCACAAATAAAAAAGAAGAACCAAGGTTACCGACGTAGCCTGTGTGGCAGGAACATTGATAGCAAAAAAAATAGTTGATGGTCTCGATAGGTTACTTTCTGTTGTGAATGGGAAACCATCTAATGATTCCCCACGTTCTGGGCGGAGAGGGAGTTTTCATTTGAATGCCCTTGCCGTTGTAGGTCCGTAGTAACTCTTTCGAACAATTTCGTAACAGGGTCGAAAGGTTCTGAATTGGCGAACGCGTACTAGAAGACGCAACGTTGGAAGGGCTCCCACAAGCTGGGCCGATGACCTGGTGAAGGCCGCGGGAGTCCTCTGGATGTGAGACGCACAGGAAGGTTCGATGTTGTGACTCTTGGGGGAGCCCTATGACGAGCAGTGGTCTGCTGAAGTAATTTAAGTATTTATTTAAACTTCATTCACAAAGGTTGAATTATTGGCTTAGGTATTTTTTACTTCAAACAAGAGATAACATTGCAAGTGTATTGATAGAAGCGAAGAAAGTAAAATATTTTTTGATGATGACATAAATTTATGTTACAGACTAACTTAAAATACACATACATACAATTATAATATCTACCTAAATTAATATATCTTTATACAGTAACAAAAAAAGAAGTTATTGTAGTTATATTTAAATAATTCAAACATTGTTTCATCTGAATATGAAACGGTTATATTTTGCAGTCATCTCACCCTCACCTAACACCTTATCAAACTAACTAGTGATACTGATAACCGACCCTAAGGTCACAGGTTCTGACTTCCAAACTCCTGACTACCCGTAACGACTGTTTATGATAAGGGAGGCCAAAGGTTAACGATAATGGTCTAAATGTGTGATGACCGGTCAACTATATGTACATAACTTTGAATATCGCGTTAAACACATTAGTTTACTTTTTATCTATTATGTTTCTAAAGGATATTGCTACACGTCCATACATCATTTGCCTAAGAACCAACAGAGTCGTGATTTTACTTTCTGTGTTCAAAATAATGCAAATATTCGACTGAAACTAAATTAAAATCACGGACACTTTTCAGAATTGTAAAAAAGATTTTGAGGTTATAATTACATTTGGTATGTTTAATTGTTGCCAATTGTTTAATTGTACTTCGGTGAGTGTGCCCAAAAACTCCACGACCTCTTCTACCATCGGACATCTAGACGCACTGCATCTTACCATCCCTACCTTGTTGCTATTCCACCAATTCGCACTAAGCGCTTCCAAACGTCTTTTATAATGCGCACAGCAAAGGAGTGGAACTCTCTGCAAGCAGTTTCTGGATTTGTACCCAATTGATGGTAATGAGCTTGATCCATACTAAATGCCATGCCAATGGAATGGGCTTTGCTCGGAGTTTCCTTGTGCGATCAAACAAGAAATGAAGATATTCGCAGAACAGTGGAACTCTCTGCCTGTGTCTGTGTTTCCAAACGCTTACAACCCTAGTCTCTTCAATGTTCGAGTGCGCAGGCTCCTTCTGGGTAAGCTCGCTCCATCGTAGGCTTTGTCTCTGTCATCTCTGACCTAGACTTGAGTCAAGAGCAAACACATCACAAATAAAAAAAAATACCAATTTTACTAAGATTCCAGAGCTGCCAGACCTATGTTATTATCTCACCAACAAAATTTGTCGTATAGTGTTAGTATGTTCTTTTAATATGCGCAAATGTGGTCAAAACTTAGGCCGTCTTCCTAAAGCCAGGCAACGGGCCTCAGTGTCAATGTTGCTCGTGTCACACAGCGCTTTAATCGCTTTATTCCTTCTGTAACAAAAAATCTTACTCATAGACCAAGCGCTGAGAGTGCTTTGTGTACACAGCAAAAGAGTGGAATTACACTGCCGGAGATTGTTTTTTTTGGTAGATCCAACCTGGGGATCTTTAAGTAAGTCAAGTGTTAATAGGTTACTTCCAGGCAAACGTGGTTAAACGCGTATCTATTAATAATAATAATAATAAGACAAAAAAAAAGTTCTTTAAAATACCAAGAAATTATCCTATTTATCTCAGTGAATGTCCTCAGTTTTTTAGTGATCTCATTTGTGAGGTCGTGAAATAAGTACTGACGTGACTTTTCCCATTCATACGTTATGTAGATATAAGTACGTATACTTTTTAAAATTGATCGGTGAATGAAAATATCGTGATGAAACCTGAACTTATCCTATTTACTATTAAAAGTGAAAATTGGTGACCCTGTATTTCTACCTCCATCTCACTTCTAACATACATAGATCTAAATGTAGTATCAAAACAATAAATATAATTATCATGTTCAGAACGGAAGCTCTAATTCATTATCGCGATCTGTCAGTACGTGTGTGCGTCACTCCAGAATAGCTGAACACATTGTATTTATGTTAATAGTTAATTATAATGTTGTGAGTACGTGTATATGTTAAGTGTGTATCAGATGATTATTCGTCATTGAGTTTTCAACGATACGTTCAGGATAGATGAAATCACCATTATACTCTGGCATCGCAGATGAGACAAATAGATAGATAGTGGTGACTAGGTATTTAAACACAAACATCAGAAACAATCCAAATGTCAGATTTCTATAGAAATTTAGGGAATATGCATGAAAAAATATTTATTATCTACACAAAACTGTGTCTAATCTAAAAATAAACAAAAGTAAAATACTAACAGTGAAAATAGAATCAAAATGCTCGAAAAACACGAGATATCATTATTTTCAATAAATATGTCTGTCGCTCTCGCAAAAGCGCTGTTTTATATGGCAACTGTATAAGCGTCATGGACTTTGACGTCAAAGTTCATATCGGACTTCTCTTTCTAATTGTAAACTTTGAAGCTTTATAACTTCATCGCTGATGAAGGTATTTAAAAAACAATTTTATGATTTTTTACTAGAACTGTTAAGTATTTCAGTTTGCAAATAAAAAATCGCATGCATATTCCCCACTGGATACTTTAGACCATTCAAAATTCTCAAAAACTTATAGAGATTTCCGGGATATTTTGCATATTATCTGACTACTGAACCAAGAGCTCTGTTTATGACAGGTACCAATTGAAGTGGTTGCAAACCGCATCAGCCACAACCACAATTCAAGTTTCTAAGAATCAATGATTTCACATGTGAACGCGATCCATGTTCCATCCTCAAATTATTTCCAAAAATCAAAAACAAAGCTCATAATTTCTCGCGAAGTGGCATCATTTGAATATAAATCGGGATCTAAACAATGGACTTCGGCCCGTTCGTGCTTGTTCGGACATTCAAAACACGATACGGATGAGATACGAGACTTTGCGCAATGGTTCCGTACTTTCGATTTCTAAAACGCGATTAAATGTGAATTTTGATTGAAGATTTGGTAGTCTGCAGCACTTTTATTTATAACGTGGAGCGTTACGATTAATTCCGGCTTTTATAAATATCTACTTAGAACATTATGTTGACTATATTTCTCCACCTACGGTGTTCGTAACAACGTTTGTTCTTCTAGAAAATTATATTATGAAACCAGCTCTTCCGCGGATTCGCACCCGTAACCTACCCTACAGCAACCATGCTCTTTTATGGATTAAAAAGTAACCTATGGCATTGAACAGCCAGTACAGCTATACCTGTGTCAGTTTTCGTTTTCGACTAGTTTTTATAATTGGATCAGTACTTCACTCTTACTACTTACTTACTTACCTAGAAACATGCAAACAAATCCTCTTTGTATCACCTGTCATGGAACTAAGATTAGTTCTGAATGTACATTAGCACGCACGTCTGTGGTAGGTAACACTTCAACCTGGAACAGGCCTAGCGTAAGGTGTTTTAAAGTTATGCGAGACCAGCAAATACTGGTTTAGGACCATCGTAAGCCCTACTATATAAATAATATTATTTAATAATAATAATATTAATAAACCCTGTTCCCGATACCGATGGGCTACTATTTTTTGTATTTTTAAATGTTCTTTTTTATGTTTTTTAGAAATATTTAAAAATATAAATAATATGTAAATAAATAAATAAATGGAATAATAATATTAATAATAATATTATTTATGATGTTTGTACACTGACCGCCCTAAATCTAACTTCTTTAGTTCAGTCCATCCAAAGGTAGTCTGTAAGAGATTGCCCTATGCGATAAGACCGCCCATTGTACACTAGTTTTTATAAGCGATTTTCCTGTGCTTTTTATGAGGTGTACAATAAAGTATGTAATAAATAAACAGCCCTACCTTTGTATAAAGACCTATAGAGATGTCAATTAATACAATTAAACCAACACAACACAAGCTCTAAATAACAAAATTATGCAAAACATAATCAAATGAATGACGCGTTCCTGTTTCATTTAACCTCAACATACGCGGAACCCAAACAAAGCCGTCGGTCCTAACCTTGTGTCCTTACACTGACCTTGAACGTCCTTCGACTCCATATTGTCTCGAATTACGTCAACAAACTTCTGCGTTACGTTAGCGAAAACAGTAACCTTATATTTTTTTGTTCTGTCTGTAGTAACAGCACAATCATTGGAGACAAAGCAGTGTGACAGGAAAATGAATTACTACTTATTTTCTTTTGTTTTTTTTTTTAACAGCCGCAATCATTCTGCTAAGCCTTGGAACAACGTTGGGGTCGTCTTCCAGCTTACTGAGCTGAATACCAGTGTTTTAAATGGAGTGACTGCCCGTCTGCTACCGAAATCTAGTGAGTGGGTAAGCCAAATACCCCTTTGGCAAGGCTGGTGACAGACGTTTGGGCTTCTGACTAACGTCTGACAAAAATTTACAAAGGACAGCCGGTATCAACGGCTCAGCTTGCTTTCTGAGGTACAGAGGGGTCTGGTCCAAGCAAGCTCAAGCTGACTGAATTGAATACCAGTGTTTTAATGGAGTAACAGCCTGTCTGCTACCAAAATTTAGTGAGTGGGTAAGCTAAATACCCCTTTGGCAAGGCTGGTGACAGATGTTTGGGCTTCTGACTAACGTCTGACAAAAATGTACAAAGAACAGCCGGTATCAACGGCTCAGCATGCATTCTGAGACACAGAGGGGTCTCGGTATGATAGTATGGTCACCCATCCACGGACCGACCTCGGTAATCATTGCTTAACCTTGACGATTGTCCCTTGCGGTAACTTATATGTTATAGAAATTTCTAGAAGTTCATCAGGTCTTACCCATTTCATCCATTCAAGTGGTTGCAATGGATGAGGTTAGGTGACGTTATTTTATTTGATAGATAATAAATTCTTATTGGACTGAGAACATGAGTAGTCTTAGCACGTTCCATGAACGAGTCTACGTATTTTAAGAAGAACTGAGTATTTAAATGCGGAACCCTAATATAACAGTACGTCCTTGTAATTGTGACCTCGCGTTCTCGGCCCGACCTTGAGTCCTTTGTTGGACTCCAATCTGTTTTAATTATGTCAAACGTGACACGATGCTGGTCCATCGGATTCAGGAATGCTGGCTTGTTGTCTTGAATTAAGAACACTGAGACTGTTGATAAATAGACTTCTAATAAGGAAACCATGATGGCATTGTCATGGCATAGTAGCTAATCTTAAAGATCAGCATGCTTGTTATTTGGAGCATTTCTCAAGTGGCTCAAATAAATAGAATTACTTCACATTATTTTTTTAACTGTAGAGTGTCTGTCTACAGTAGTAATAGGGTAGATAATAGCAGCTGATAAACAGTCTACTCATACGACCTTACGTCCTCGGTCTGACCTAGAGAGTCCTTTGTCGGGCCTGAATCCGTTGTATGACGTAAGGATATAATTACGATAAAATGAATATGAACAAGAAATAAATCAGTACTATTTATCTACTTTTGTTTCTGGAGTTTCTGTCAAAATGCTCCTTTCCATTGTAATATTTCTTATTTATAAAAAAAAGGAAAAGTATTTCACCTCTAATACTGTTCACCTGTAATATTCTTTAGTGCTTCTACCCATCTCGGCAAGTGTTCCTTAACCTCGAAGATCGAACCGTGTGGCTGTTATTACTTAGCCACGAGTTCTTTGATTATCTGATAACTACGATTATGGCAAAATGGCAAAGAAAAACAACCAAAATTGCCCTAGGATTTCATCATAGCGTATCATTCAAGAACGGTCAAAAACTGGCGATGGCGATTTTTTCTCTAGGCCTAGTACTTATTTTTTACAAAAACCCCAAAACTAACTCTAGGACTAACCTCCTTCACCTTTACATACGGTTCCGTACTTAATTTTCCCCCAACCGTGAGAACATTCCAAACACACACTGTAGAAAGCTTATCAACATTAAATCCCCCAATTTGACATAATGTGACAGTTGGCATAATTTGTGTCACATTAAGTCATTCTGTCACAACTCATTTTGTCAAATTTAGCTTGACGTGACAAACTTTCTTTCAAGTGATTTGTATGTTAATTTTGATTTTGCTATCTATTTGCGTGAGAATTTGAATGTTCTATCCTTTAATGATTTAGGAATACATTATGTATGAGTAAGAAAGGTAAATTAGGAGTTTATGAACATGAATTATGTTGAAGAAGATGGATTGGCTGTAGGATAGGCATTTATTGAGTTGGCATTAGCCTGTCCAAATATGTAAGACTTCGTGGTGTAGCGCAATTCCGTCCCCATGAGCAGGGCAGCATCTTGGGCGGTCTGCTCCAATACCACGTTGCTGTATAATCAGACTATAACATTCCCACGGCTGGGAAACAGGCTTATGTAAATCCATTGACTAGATGAAACCAACTGCTTCTAGTAACATTTAGTTTTATGGAGCCATTTAAGGAGAAGTCGTCATCACACCATCACCGCTAACATGATTCTCCTGGCCTTATGAGGGTAACGCAGAACTACTTCTTCTATTAGCTTTTGTTGGCTGCCATGGAAAAACTTGCTGTCCTCCTACTTCCCATAAACTGGACAGATCTTTCATACAGGGACAAGTAAACATCTGAAATAGTACAGCCTAAAAAGATAACACTAGACTTCTTAATAACTCTAAATGTGTTTTTAACAAGACGACATAGTATAACAATACAATACCGTGCAGGAAGATGTGATTAACCTCTACCCCTTAACAAGTTTAAACAATCACCCGGCAGCTGCGCATGATTCTATGTTCTGATGACTAATGATACAGGATAGTTCAGAAGGTCAACTCTTTACAATGAACGAAAACATAAAAACATACACATTCAGACGATCATGTATGTAGGTAGAAAAGCGATATTATTTCCGAAAGTCTGTGCAGTAGTCCGTGCTATGGTCAACGGCGAGGAGTCCTGAGACGCGGTGGTCTCCTTCTGCGAAACATTTATCGTGCAGAAGAAGGCTGCGGAAAGGGAGAGGGAGATCTCGACCTCCTTCCCGGCCCGCAGCAGACGCATCGGGCGTTGGAGGAAGGCATACGCTGCCCTCTTCCACCTCCCCTAACTGGGTCCAGGGACGGCGGACTTGGGGATGTCCGTCGCCCCCTATTCATCCGGACCCGAGGTGGAGGCGCGTGGTGTTCCCGTGCGCCCCTCTTTGACGTCGCGGGGGAGTCAAACACCTCACTCCCCCCGCTGACCCGAGGTGGCCCGCAGAGGCGGGCGACCAGCCGGGGATTATGGAAGTCGCAAGTTCCCGCTATCTGCGTAGAGATGGAACACCGGGGTGGTTTTAGTCAGTAAGAGTCTGACAGACCCTCCGTTAAAAAAGGCTGTAATTTGTAGATTATTGACAGTCGTCGCGCATAGCCAGATACCACCAAATCTAACACCAGCAAACTAGTCTTGTCAAGGAATATCTTGTAACCCAATCACTGGGTTAAGTACTGGTACTCAGCTATATTCGGTTAGACTGAAGCCGATCTTAACGGATTTGGCAAAGGCTAGGTAGATTTATTGATGTCCGTAAGCTAGTGGACGTCCACTGCTAGAAATAGGACAGCTTCACCACTGACCGGTCTTGTGCTTCTTGCCATCCAGAAAACTCCCACGGCTCTTACCAAGTGATGGTTCTCTTCTGGAACTCTTCAAGTAGACCGAACGCTAATCGCGACTTCACTAGTCTTCTGCACTTGCTATAGCTGTTCATGAAGCATGTCCATGTGTGCGTGCGTGTTCGTTTGTTGTATAGAACCGACCTTCTGTGTTATTTTTAGTAATGGTGTCTGACTAATGACATTTGTTTTCTTTTTGCTCTCAAATTTTCCGCTTGAGAGTAGTTAGTTCTCGTTGATTGGATGAATTAATTTAGTCATCTTTTCTGGGAATAGAGGACTGTAATGTGGGAAGGTCATTTACAGAAAGATTACTAGCCACTTCGAAATACATTGCAGATATTCAGAATTCTATTCATATTCTACCAAAAGTTAGAGGACTGAAAGCCAAGAATGTAAATGACATCCTTAGTAAGGACCTTTAATACTGTTCTCAATATTCAATATGCGAACTTGGTCTCTATAAATATAAAAAAAACCGTTGATGCGTTGCCAATAAAATAAGCAAATTATTTCAAATTTGCTGAGACGTAAAATTTAAATATTTTGCTTATTTTTCTGACTTTCATTTACCGGAAAATAAACATTGTATGTGATAATGTCACTGTTAACCATTGACACATGTTGTTAGAGGCGGAAGTAATACAATGTATTGTCAATATCATAACAACATACAAAAAGTTCAAAGGTAATATAAGACAATGGAACCATAACTGAATGACAAAAACAAATAAAGAATATGTTTTCAAACATGGACGGTGAACTAAAAGAAAAATTGACGTACTCATAATATTGATAAGAAAAATCTCATCTACCGTCATCATCACATCAGCCGAAAGATGTCCAGTGCTGGACATAGGCCTCACCCAAGTGTCGCCACAACAACCGGTCCCGTGCGTCGATCTACCTTGTGGGAGGCCTTCCAAAGCTGCGTCTTCCGCTACGCGATTGCCACTCCAAAACTTATGCACTCCAATAATGTACCCTGCCACTTCAGTTTGGCGATCCTTCGGGCATGATCATTAATCATTCCCATTTCCATCTATGTTGGTGTTGACTCCAATCATAATGTCAGCTGAATACTAGTGTTGTAAATAGAGCTGTTGACTTTCGTACTTCTACAACACCGGTACTGGGTAACATATATCTCCTGGCAAGAATAGTTGTCAGAGTCTTGAGCTTCAAATTACCCGTAATTAGGTTTTTCTAACTACACCGCTATTATTTTTTTATTAATTTCGGAATTTGTTCGAAGGTGTCACCGCGGCCCTGGAACGCAAAGGGCATATGGAGGCTGGGTTTTAGTCAATAAAGGTCTGTCACACTCCCTTCCAATGCGCTCAGAGCGGAAAGAGTCATTTGATGATTAAGGCCTCGTCAAGATTCATTGACTCTGCGTTTTTCTGTTGCTTACCTCTGTTGATTCTGCCTCTCAGGAGTTGCAATGGTTGGGAATAGTGTAGCAGGGTTGTCCGATACAATGCCGTCACGTGTAAGGGATAACCTGTCATTCATACATTATCATTAATTTAGGAATCAAAGACTGCGGAAGATCTATGTCCCGAATGTTCGCTCGCGAAACTCTGATACCGCGACACAGGATTTAATTCAGTAGCTCGTAGTTGACGGGATAGATGGCGCTGCGTTTCTTTTTTGTTGCAATACAAATTTTACTTCGTTAGTTTTTCTTGTGGCGGCATTGATGCCTCTACAATATTTCCGAGCCACGGAGTGCTCTCAGCGTGATGGATAGTGGCTCATTCACGGATTGATCTCAGAATTTTTGCTCAATCGTAAATATCGACACTTGCGGCTTATAAGCCGAATTGTTGAATCATGTACCTCTCGTTTTAGGTGCATATAATATTATGAATTCCACATGAACCACTGTCTTTCATAGCAGGAAACCATGCATAATTTACATGGGAACCTAGTTCCACTGTCTCCATTCTTCCTGAAATTATGACGCAGACGTGCAGCAACGGAACTGCAATTAATATGTCAGGCCTTTGTTTCAGTTCTTTATGATATTCTTTGGCATAAAGTTGAGGTTTTTATGCATTTTAGTAGGTAATGATGCATGTGACTAGCAGGCTAATTCATAAAAATCTCCAAACGAGGCTAGCGACAAGAATTTTACTAATAATTTGCTAACCATTCACCGTACAGTCACGATTCGGTCGTTGTTCATAAATGATAAATTTTGAAAAAATAAGAAACTAGGTGGCGATCTTAAGTAAGTGAATTCGTATTTTCTCGTGGCATAGTCATAAAAAAGGATTGTGTGATTTTATGAAACCACGGTAAAAGTGAAACTTTTTTTCACATTATAGAATTCGAACTATAGGCGCCGCCATATTGGCGACCAACCGGCCGACCGTCACGCGACATGCAACATACAGACGAAAAAGTTTGAGACGATGTAATAAAAGTTTCACTTTAATAATATGATACAAATATTTGACTAAAAAAATACTGAAAAGTTTCAAGCCAGTCACTTTTCAAGCAGTCTGATGCAGTCGGTGGCATCTAATCTGTGATTGAACTAAATTAAATGTGGGGTTGTTGTTTTAACAAGTGTCTTCTGCCCTTTATTGTCTTTTAAAAAACTCTCAAGATGTTGTTAGCCTTTTTTAAAATGTAACATCCGCAAATACAGTTTTCCCTTACATCCAACTACTTTCTCTGTTGTTGGTATTTCATTTATCCAAGAACAAAATAGAACCAAAAAAATATTGCACACCTGCAAGGTTACACAATCATGTTAGTTAATTAGAGAACCACCTCCACACAATATAACGACATTTATTTGCATGCAAGAAACAAACAAACATTACTTTTTCTTTAGAATATATTATGTTTCTTGGCGGCCATTTTACTAACACTTAATGTACGCAGAACCGGATTTATAACCTTCCGCTGATATGGTGAAAAAGCTGGTTGTCGGCCGATAAACTCGAGTTGACCTTATGCGACCTCGTTGTTGTTGATAATGGCATATCCTTAGCTATTTTGCGGTTCATTTCGTGGATTTTTAGTCATTTAAATTTTATTATTGGATAAAAGTGATATTGAGATAAAAAATGAATCAAAATCGGTGCATCCGTTTCGGACCCTGCTACAATACCGCCGGATGCACGGCTACAAAAAACTATAAAAACTTTTTTACAAAAAAATATAACCGACTTCCAAATAAAACACTACAACGTATAAAATTAATTAATTAAAATTAAACCTTAATTTCGGAAGTCGGTGTTTGTGGTTTTGTATCTTTGTTTTTAACACCAACTTCCAAAATGAAGGTTATTTTATACGTTATTTTTTTTGTAAAAGTTTATTATTAATAAATAAATGTTGATACTTGGATGACGTCTTCATCCACGTAGAAATTGAGATAAGCAAAAATGCTCATAAAACAAAAACTACTGCGACAAACTGAATTAAATTTTAACGGGACCAAATGGCAAGTATGTCGCATTGAATTAAAAAAGAATCACGCGAATCGGATCAGAAACCTCGGAGTAATCGGTGTACATACATAAAAAATACCCACCAAATTGAGAAACTCTTCCTATTTTGGAAGTCAGTTAAAAGATAGCAACTCTCTTTTTTTTCAAAGAAGAAGCCTTCTATGAAAAAAAGACAGTTCTTTTAAAAAATATTACAGGAGATTAATGTGCTTTTTTTCTGGGATCTGATGCAGTTGGGTAAAACAATTATGTATTATTAACTGATTCAATAGAAATTAACATTAGAAATTAAAATATATTTTGGTTTACTTATTTTATAGACAAGACTTCGTGGGCGTCATTTGCTGAAAAAACAGTAAAACTACACTGAACAAAAACCAATGTATTGTGAGCTAATAAAAATATATTATTAAATTCATATTGTTAGCAGCAAGGTCAAGACCGGGCTTATTGGCTAATTGGCTCTTTATTTAGACCAGACGTTCATAGAAATTGTGTACTGAGTAGGTGCCTATTTTTATACACAACGCAATTGAGATCTTAATACTGAAAACTACTGGAATTTTATTTTTAGGTCAACCGTGACTATAATGTGGCTAAGACATGACCACATTCCTTCAGAGAATTGGCGATTTAAACATACGACTATCTAAGTAAATATTTTTCTACGCTAATTAGTTTATATTCGTGGTAGATTAGGAGGCAATTTTAGTTATTTTTTTTAATAACTTTAAAATGATGACCAAAATATATTTCATTCCCACACATAATTAGCATTTATATTATTTGCTATGACACTCGGTACAAACTCGATAAAAACTTTTTAAATCTTTCGACTGTCGCCCAAAAGTGACCTCATGCCAAAAAAATACCTACTGAGGATATTAGCCGTGACAGACAGACAGACACAAGATTGATCCTATAGTGGCTCAATTTTTTTAACTACTAGATAACATGTTTTCATTAATCTAACAGGCTTTTATATAATTAATTTTTAAAAAACTTTCCTAACAAAAAACAATAATTAGAAACCAATTTCAGTCAGGCCGAACACCGGCCAGGCCCTAGCTATTTTAATCTTGAAGATAAATCAAATTACGAACTGCCCTGAATTTGATTTCAATACCTACCTCCCTTCAATTTAGTTTCGATAAATACCCATCCTTACTAATATTATAAATGCGAAAGTAACTCTAGTCTGTCTGTCTGTCTGTCGCGCTTTCACGCCAAAACTACTGAACCGATTTAGATGAAATTTGATACAGAGATAGTCTAGTGTCTGAGAAAGGACATAGGCTACTTTTTTTCCCGGGAGTATGTTCCCTAGGGACCACACGGGCGAAGCCGCTGGCAGAAGCTAGTTATTAACACATTAAACATTTCGTTAACGGTATTAATTTTGTTTAACAAATGCTTGTCATAATTCCTTGTGAACAGACTAATCTGACGTTTATTTACTTTCATAATCTTCTGTTAGCTGGTGTTCATAGCTATTTCACCTGAACAACGGAGTTAACAAAAGGAATTTCATTTAAGGCGGAGATACCTGAGAGTAGCTGACTTTATAATGAGAATCACGTCTAAACACCTTATTGTATTTTTTTGGAAAAAATATGTGTTACATTAGACTATTTTCATGATAATTTATATATGATAATTTTTAGTTTTATTCGTTCAACATGGTATAATTAATTTGTTAAGTTATGTCTAACACGGACATAAAAACGACAATTGGACCAATACCGCCGGGATTATTTTAATGAAATTTACACTATCTCAATGACGATTTAACTATCTATTATTTGATATACGGTTATTTTTTTTAAAGTCTTAGAATAATAAGGTAAGTACAAAAAACTACTGAATTTTGGGTCGTGCGGGTGTCAAACGAGTGCGCGTTTTGTTCCCTCAAGGTCGCTGGCGTATGTCGTCCCCTTAAATAGGCCCTTATTTTGAATGGATCGATGATTATTTTGATATGATTTGAGTGGTAACAGGCATATTTATTTAATATAATATATTGTTTAAAATTGCACTAGATTTTCTCACAATTTACTTCCAGTAGCCCAACCCGCAGGAACTGTGAATTTTCTGGGATAAAAAGTAGTCTATAGACGCAACGGTAGTATAACTTTCTATTAGCTTAAGATATTTGTAATCAGACAAGTATTTACAGGGATTGCCTCCTACAATCAAACAATCGATTCTACTGTGAAATAATATTATCCAGAAGCATCGTGACATGCTTAGACAAATAGCCAAAACAAATTAAGTTGACTAAGTTTTAACCGCGACATAAATACGTAATGTATGTCTCACAACACGACAGAAGAAAAATACATAATTTCGCAATTCCAAGTACATCAACCCCTTTAATCCAATAAAAAAACAACATAATGCATTCCAATTATCCATCGAATACCAATCCCAGGTTCGCGTGCAAACCGCGTGTAAAACAAGGACAAATTGGCTAGCCAATCACGTGACTTATATCACCATGTGACAAATGAAACCGTAACACATACACTCTTACATTCAAAATGGCGGAATTACGGTAATCATTTCGTGGCACGCGACCGACAACAGGTCCCTTCACCCTACGTGACATTTTGATGGGAGAATTATGTATGTGTGATATTGATATGACATTGTTTGCAAGTGTTGTTTTTAGAAGATAATTCATGTTCATTCTTTAAGATTAAATAATCATTTATCCTTTGTAGAGTTAGAAAAATGTGACTAAAATACATAGTTATGAATATTGGATGGTGGAAATGGAGGCCAATAAAAAGATGGATGGATTGTGTGAGGAAAAACATGAAATAATATTCAAAATAAATAACAAACATTATACATGAGTAATTAACAGTCTAAATAAATAATAATTAATTTTATTTCATTTTATTTTTCTTTTGTTTCAGGTCAGTACTCGCAAAACCTAACTTTCGGCGCCTTTTAAGTGACTAAAAGAAGCCACCAGACAGTAAGTTACTTACTTAATTAATTAGTTTTATTACCTACCACCCACTGTTTCTTATTGCTGTAATAGTGGTCAGCAAGACCAATGAATAAATAAAGAAAGCAGAAAATAAAAATAATGTTTTTTGTTGCCAAAATAGTATCTAATCTATTTGAAGATATCAGAATTTAATTTAATTGTATTTCAAGATAATATTTTGAACGGTTTTAACACAAAAATATGCCAAAAAATACACGTGACTTTGGGTAGGGAGAGGGAATAATATAAAACCTCACCACGTATCAGCAGGGGGAGGGGGGGGGTTAAAAAGTTGCCAAAACCATCACGTGACTAATGGACAACCCCTAAGCACAGGTGGCAAAATCTAAAAAAAGTGTTCTCATTTCACGTGCTTATTCAGATCCAATCCGAAAAATAATTATAATCAGCCCCTAAAAAACAGCAGTCATTCTTCAAGGAAAAGCAAGAAAAATATAATTTGTCTAGATTTTTGTTTATATTTAAAAATAAAACGTTCCCACACTAGGAATTTGTCCTAGATCGTGGGTGCGTTTGCAGACACATAATCTCACATACACAAACAGCCAGACCCGGAACCAATATCTAACTAGGCCATACAAATATTTGTTCAGTGCGGAAATCGAACCCGCGACACGCAGCGCATCAGTCAATCGCTCAACCGCTGCGCCAACCGTGTCGTCAGATTATTCGCAACATCGGGAAACGTTGCCAAAGTACTCAATGTTACGGAAACAGATTAAAAAAAAATATGCTGCGTATCCACTACAGGCTTGCAATTGTTTTTTGGGCTGACAGTTTTGTTGCTGTATTGCCGAAGCGTTCAATTTGTTGTTTCTTTCTTGCAGCTGGTTTTACTATGAACACTCAAATAGTTAAATTACAAACTGCAAGTATTCTTTAAACGACAAATGTAAAAAGCTACTGTAGCGGAATCAATGCTGCTACTAAAAAAAACAAACGAAGCAAAATTTGTACCGTAACAAAAAAACGCAGCGCCATCTATCCCGCTAGTTACGCACTACTGAATGAAATCCTGAATTACGGTATAAAAGCTTTCCATAACATATACAAAAGTCCGAATATCAACTATCGGGCAGTTGTCCACCGGACACAATAACCGTCTGGTCGGAGGATCCTCCCTTTTCTATGGAGGAAAAGGGAGGATCACGTTTACACGTTTCACGTTTACGTTTTTCGTTGGATTACGTTTTGGGAACACATTCATAGTGCGTACAGCTAAGGAGTGGAATTCCCTGCCGGAGTCTGTGTTTCATGATAGCTACAACCTGGGATTCTTTAAGTCAAGAGTGAATAGGTTACTTCTAGGCAAGCGTGCTCCATCTTCGACCACATCATCGCTTACCATCAGGTGAGATAGTGGTCAAACGCGTGCCTATCAATTATAAAAAAAAGGCTTTCAGGACTTCACACCCTGTCGCATACCCTCTACACTACCTTCTTTTGCCGACTACCGTCTTGCCTGTCTGGCCTTTACAACCCAGTTACTGGGTAAAACTACTATCAGCTGAAGTATAAAGGAATCTCCAAGCCATAGCTGTAATTTGTAGATCTTGGAAGTCGTTACGAGTAGTCAGAAGCCAAAAACACGCCTAATGTTATAATGGTCCCTATCAAGACTTCTTGAGTTGCCTTTCAAAGCATATACTGTGTCGTGAATTTTCATCCTGATATAAGAGTTTTTCCAACATCACTAGATCCGAACAGGACTCAAAAACTTTCACCACGTCTACTCCCAAGGTCTAGAACCCCTTAAAGTCCTTTTAAAAGAAAAAGTCCGTTTATAAGAACAAAAGAGCCTTAAACATCTTCATTACTCATTCAAGAGTAAAAGCGAGGTATTTTCGGTCACTCCTAAAGGCTTCGTCGTACGTGAGAGGAATAGGGCAATGAATATCATTGACCATTTCACTGTTTACATAAGGATAATTGCTTTGCCAAGATTGTTTGTCGACATTAATATAGCGTATAATTTGTATAAATTCGTCGTGTCTGTATACCTACCTATATAGGGGAACGTGCACGAAGTAGACAGTAGACTGTGCCATTTAGCGTTACAAATTCGAAATATAAGTACAATATACTTGACAATGACACTTCTATGCTTCCAGTGCCACCTATAGTTTTTGCACGTTCCTTATGTCGTGACGGCACACTCCCCATTGGTCGGTTTGACGATGACAGCTCTGACGCTTCACATTATTGATTCGTCAGTCAATGCTCATCGACTATTGTGATTGCAAGTTTCGTTCGCCCACCGTTCATTGGCTAGATCACCCTGCTGCATTCATCTGTCCTCAAGACTCGTGCCGATTACTATACCTACGATTCCACGTCCTGAAAACTTGTTCTTTTGCGTTTATGCTAAAATAAACGTATTACTGTCTTTACTTTCAAATGTGGTCTATTAAATTAAGTTAAACTCGTTGAAACTGCATAATTGGTGATCAGGAGCTGTAAACTAGTTTACGATGACTGGTTTTTAAAACTGTGCTACGGTTTTGTATAAATTAAGTTTTAACAGCAATGAGCAATTCATTAAAATCATTGTGATGAATATTATGTATTTGACATAATTGGGATTTATCATCATCATCATAACAGCCGAAAGACGTCCACTGCTGGACATAGGCATAGGGTGGTTTGCCATAATCGCCACGCTTGGTAGGCGGGTTGGCGATCGCAGTGTATAGTGTTGCGTTTTACAGAGAACGCTGCTGTCCATTCTCTGGTGAGTCCCTTAGTCGCCTCTTACGACACCCACGGGAAGTGATGGGATGGTATTATTCTTTTACGGCACCATACGGCACCGGTCGACATCATACGGTGAGCACCGGCTGACACCATACGGCGAAATTTGTATTAAAATTCATTAATTTCTAAGGCTTCAACTCGTTGTCATCATCATAATTATTTCAACCGAAATATTGCTGCTATCTGCTGGAAGTAATAATTTCATTTTCATTTGTTTGAACCTATGGCCTCTTGAATGAGAGCCGCAGCGATGACCACTGCCATCACAACACCGATCACACCAATAAATTAATAAAAAAAACCGGTCAAGTGCGAGTTGGACTGGCGTACATTTTTTTAAACCGTTCCTTTTGTACTTCTTATGGGTTTCCCTGTAACCTATAGGCAAAGAACAATTTTTTGTATTTTTTTCAAAATTTTAGCTTCAGACACACGAGTTATTATAAAGGTTCCGTTTTTCATAGTCACGTTCGGAACTCTAAATAACGTGAACTGTTGATAATATACGAATTAAAACAAAAGCATTTCCCCTTACACATGTCATAATAATTATTCAGCTGATATTCATTGTCTCAAGCACGTGCAGACAATGGGTACTCTAACCTTGAAGTTACGTAAACCACGCTTCGCATAACATCGCGATAACTTAAATTTCACTTAACCGAGTTATGAATGCATAACTGATGTGTTAACTTAGTCGTTTGATAGTTAATTAATTAGATAATGGTCTGTGCTTGGACGATAATTGGTGCATTCACCCGATAAGACGTTTGTGCGTTAAATTTAGGTTATAAAAGTTTTTGAGTGAATTTAATCATAATGAAATGGTGAACAAATTTAGCTGTCTAAAAAGCCACTTTGGCAGAATCATATTAAGATCATATTATTAATCATAAAACAATCTGGCAAATTTCATTGTCATCTTTATCGCTAACGCATTGGGTTCAAGATTCATTGGGAAAATTTTACAGTTTCGGGTAGCTTGATGTGCTGGCTGATTCTGCTAAAGTAGCCTTTTTAAACCCGCCGTACTAAATATTACCAAATTTTGTAGTGTTATAAAAAAGCCTCGTATCCATTAGGCAACATGCAAAACAACGCGCGAAATTGGCAGCAGGCGCGCAACATTGGCAATTGTGCATAAAAAAAAAATTGGAGTTTAAAACAAATTAACGTCTTGATGAACGATTGACGAATGTTGTTACGTATAGTAACGTTACAGCTTAGTTAACGTAAGTGAATTTTGAATATAAAAAACCTGACAAGTGCAAGTCAACCCCATAGTATTTTGATACGATTAGTATCCTATAAAAATATGAATATAGTATCCAATTCAACTAAATATTAAAAGCGAAACGAGTATTATAGTTATAGGAAAACGTTAACGTTACCTTTGTATCAAAAACATTCGTGCTAGGCCAGATTAAGTTATAGAAAATAACGTAAACGATGTTCCACCAAGCTCGAGAAATATGAACACACGTCGTCTACATAAGCATGTTCCGCACGGATGTAATCCAGCGTCCAATCCAAGGTGACTTTGGTAGGAGCTTGGTTTCCATCCGCGAATTTTGTTTGAATTTGGATTGCATCTGCCGTCTACACGGATGCAATCCAGCAAGGTAAACTATGATTGAACGCTGGATTACATCCGTGTGGAACATGCTTAACTCTCACTCTTCAAGTTTTATCACAATTCCTCAAATCAATATCGTCCTGTCTTGATCGATTCGAACAGATTGTCTTTATTACTTTTTGGGGGGAATACCAGTACTTGGTGTTACGTCAAGTTGACATATATGTTTCAGATTCGTTCTAAATCTACGTAAATCCTTTCGTTTCAAGACTAATCTATACTTACTAATATATAAAGCCAAAGAGTTTGTTCGTTTGTTTGCTTGAACGCGCTAATCTCAGGAACTTGTTCTTTATAGGCGTCTTCATAATTATATGTATATTTCTAGTTGACCCGCGCAACTTCGTCTGCTCTGCTCCTATTGGTCTTAGCTTGATCCACAGTAAATGAGCTATCTAACACTGAAATAATTTCAATTTCAAATCGGACCAGGGGGCTACTCTCTAACGAAATCCGTAGTTTCGGGCTTAGTTGCGGGCGGGCGTATTCTACTCCGTATCACCTACAGACTTACGATTAGTCCCGAACCCGAACTGAGAATGAATGACAACACGATTTCACAGTAACTGTCAAATCGTGTTATCATTAGTTCTCAGTAGTTAGGTGATACGAAGTAGAAAATGCCCGCCCGCAACTAAGCCCGAACCTACGGATTTCGTTAGAGAGTAGCCCCCCAGTAGTTCCTGAGATTAGCGCGTTCAAGTAAACAAACAAACAAACTCTTCAGCTTTATAAATTAAGTAAAATATGTATATAGAATAAGTACAGATTACTGGCTTCGCCCGGGATCTTTTTTCAAAATTTTCTATAAAATAATTATTTGGGTCGGTCGTTACGAAGTTATGCGCGTACATACATTTCGGCGACTAATTTTATTTATATAGATAATAATAGCACAGCTGCTAACCAGTTCGTCACTCTACCAAACACTTACCTCCTAAATCAAAATTTCAACACCCAAAAACCAGATTTTCATCGACAAATCTTATCGATGTTTTGAACGAACGCGCTTGTATTCTGTGTGCGTTTGCTAAAACAAAGAAAGTGTTATCGGCGACACGAGCACGACAGCGCACGTGCGCAAGAGCACGCGACAGACGATGATGACATACGAGCGGGTAGATGGGCAAGCGGTGGGACGGACTTGTTGGCGAACCTGTTGGGTATAAAGTTGAGCAGCAATTATTGCTTTTTATGTCAATATATATTATGTATGTTGGGGTATGTGGTAGACCGAAATAAAGACACTTCACTTTTTGAAACTTTCTTTTATTTAAAAAGAACTTCTTAACTTCCTAAATTCAGTTTCCTTTTCCCTTTCACATACATACTTTGTCGTTCACTCATCGCTGCGTTCATACGTCATCTATCACTCGTTTAAAATTTTGATGCGTTCTGACTTAAACATCCTACATGTATGTTATAAAGCAAAAGTTGTTAGTCCTGAGGACCAGAGCCTAAACAAGCCTAAAGACAGTGTCACTTTAGCCAGCGATAGCAAATTTTGTCGACATGTTTGGGATTGAAATACGCTATCAAAATGGCACGTGGTGAATTCCAAAAATAATCTTCTGACTAACAAGCGGACGTCACGCGGTTACACCCGCGTAGTTCCCGTTCCTATTGGAGTACGGGGATAAAATATAGCCTATGTTACTCCCTGATAATGTAACTATCTAATGCTAAAAGAATTTTTCAAATCGTTCCAGTAGTTTCGGAGTCTATTCAATTCAAACAAACAAATCCTCTTCTTTTTTATATTCGTGAAGACGAATGATCTGTGTGCTTTGAGGTGGAGCGAGATTTGCTTTGGAATAAAACCATTTGTTATTAATCATTTTGTAAGCAGGCTCCTTCATTTAGATATACAGAACAGATTAATTTTTTCTTATATTAGTTCAACGGTTCAAATGAAAAAGTAATTATAACTATAAAAGCTTCACCTAACCCAGTTAGGAACCGTTTTCTAACAATTACCTGAACCAAATACAATCTCACTTCACTACCTCCAATACTCTCAACTACACATACCTAAGTCGTGAAGAGTCCTCCAATCAATGTTCTCGGGTCTAGCTAACAATGTGCCCCGGGCAAGCATGGCGTGCCAATTATCCGGTCGTTATGCAATAACATGCGCCTGAGAGTGATCGGCCACATGTAGAACTTGGAGAACAAGTTCCAGCACGCACTTTGGTAATGGTTTGTGTATCTGCACATTTAGATTAGGTATTCGGGTAGGCGTTCGGCAGCGGGATATGCAGACGATATTGTTGTCTTCTGCTAATGTGGGGCAGTTCTTTCGGTTAGGGCCGTCCCGCCATCACCTTGCACGCGATGTCATCTGGGGCCCATTTAATAAAGTCGACAGGAGACAGGTGACAATCTGACCACCCGACATATTTTAGATTTTTTTTTCTGCTATATTAAACAACACCTGTCAGAAATATGTGTCAAACATTAACAGACATTTTTTTTTGACAAAAATGTATTAAATTATATTGATTAGGCCCTATTCAATAGGACCGCAATTTTTAAATTGGACGAATAACAAAACCATTTCATGTCACTAACTCGCTGCCCCAATGAACCGTGTGTCACTTAAATGACACGTCAACCGATCAGACGACTGTTACGCAACCCGTTGCGTGTGAGTCGCGAAACCGCGACCGGTTGCAATGTAGACCATAGTCCGGTTGTTTGTATAGGTGAACCGGTTTGGACGTGGCGCCTCGGATTAGTGTGTATGTATGTGTGTGTCTAGCTGACAGAAATAATTGATAGATAGTGTTTGATTTTGTGAATTATTGTCGCTTTTGATTAATGTGTATACTTAATGTTATGTTTGATACATTACAATTTTTGTGGAAATTTGACACTTTATGGAATACCTAAATTAGGTTATTAAATACAAAAAATGCTCTATCTTTAACTTGCATAAACCTACAGGGCCAGCACTTGACCACAACTGGGAGAAGAAAGTGACTGGAAAGAACAAAAACTTTTTTACAAAAAATATAACCGACTTCCAAAACAAAACACTACAAAGTATAAAATAACTTTAATTTCGGAAGTCGGTGTTTTTGGTTATTTCGTTTTTTGACACAATTTTCGAGATTTTCGAGAGTTGCCCTCGATTTTTCAGGGTTTCCATCATCAGATCCTAGCGTGGTTGCAATGGGACCATCTCGGAAGCATACCCTTTCATATAAAAAAGATTCATCGAAATCGGATCATAAACGACGAAGTTATCCGCGAACACACATAAATATATATATATATATATACGCTGTCGAATTGAGAACCTCTTTCTTTTTTAGAAGTCGGTTAAAAACTGGAAAAAAAGGTGCAAATGGGGACTATCAGACCACGCTTACTGCGAATATTCTGCGGTATCCAAAGGCTCTTTATTTCGAGGATCTTTAGGTTTAGATATTTATAGACCACACTGATAAACAAAACAATAGAAAACCAAAAATCAACATAAACTAACTGCACTATAAATACTTCAAAAGCGGTAGTAAACAATTAAACGTTAAAATGGCCGCTGAAGAATGTTGCTCGCAACGAATAGCTTCCAACGAATATCCTTTGTTAATTTAATGACTAATAAATTTTAGATAAAATGTCTCCTGTCTCTTGGGATGGGGTTTAGTTGCTACACTTTGTTCTATATCCTTTATTAAAGTAACGCTTAGTTCCTGAAATATTTTGTTGGGTTTAGGTACTGAAAAGTTTAGTACAAAGCTCAGATTATATATAGAATCGTTACAACGGAAAACCAAAAGAGCTAAAGAATTTTATTAAGGATTGTATACATGCCAATGACTTTGTGCATATAAAAGGAGCTAACTACTTCTCTGCGCCACTACGCTATCCGCATTTTTAATGTATTATAAAAAAAATACACTTATTTAAAAAAAGTAACAAAACCAAATTATTTTCGTTTGTATTGCAAAGCAGTAGATATTTTTTATTAGAGTTTTGTTAAGCAATGAAGGAGCAAAATGATTTCATCTCAACGATTTTGAGGTGATTTGGTGATTATTTTTCTTATTATGTGATATTGATACATAAGTTCTGGCTAAACCAAATTACGTATCATATCATGTAGATTACTAACTATTTTTTTCAGTAAATTCCGACGAAAAGTTGCTTCATCTACACGCTGTTTTTAAGCATTTCTCGAGAGAGCAGCCATAAACAAAATCATTAACAAATTCTTTATCTTATTCCTAACATTATAACCAAGGTATCTACATAGTGTTTTAAGTCATGTCAAACAAGAAAATAGACAAGAACATTATCACAATGCAACTAAAGTTTTAATATCAATACACTTGCCATTAAAATGCTGTTTACATATTGACAGACGCTCTTATGTTATTGTAAACGACACGGTTGGCGCAGTGGTTGAGCGATTGGCTGCTGCGCTACGTGTCGCGGTTTCGATTCCCGCACGGGACAAATAATGTATGGCCTACAGATAGTTGTTCCGGGTCTGGCTGTTTGTGTATGTGACTGTGTATGTTTGTAAACGCACCCACGATACAGGAGAAATTCCTATTCCCCACAATAGGAATTTCTCCTGTATCGTGGGTGCGTTTTAATTAACATTTTATTTAAAAAAATTACACCTGGGAGTGACGACTTTTAAGTAGTTCAGTTATAAATATATACGAATGCTAAATTCGAAATTATTCACATCAAATTTAAAATTCCATTCCAGTCCATACTCTTTTTTAGGTCCTTTTTAGGGTTCCAAAAAAAAAGGAACCCTTATAGGATCACTCGGGTGTCTGTCTGTCCGTCTGTCACAGCCAGTTTTCTCCAGATCCACTCGACCGATTCTGTTGAAATTTGGTACACATATGGACTTCTATGACCCAAACACGGACGCGTTACGTAAATCATTAAATTTTTAGTATGGGGGTCACTTTTGGGAATCAAACTGTCAGGAATCAAATCGATTTTTGAACAATATCGTGTGACATATCAAATTAAAGGACTTACTGTGAGGGTCTTAGTTATATTTTTTCATAATTTTAAAATAAATGGATTTGAAGTTATTCAATAAATTAGACGAAAAATGACCATTCCCCCCTTGTCTCCGAAACTACTGAGCCTAAAATTTTGCAAAAAATGGAAATAATAGATCTTTACCTAAAGATTACAGGAAAACCTATTAGAAGTCTGTAGTGTTAAAATAACATGTTAAACAAACTAAATTTGTTCGGAACCCTTTGCACGCGAGTCCGACTCGCACTTGCCCAGTTTTTAATATAAAGCATCAATTAGAAATCAACTTAAATTACACAATGCTACAATCGATTTTTGATTTGGAGGCGATAGAATTGTATGGGCCTAATGGGAGACCTATGGGAGCTGGCCGGTCTCTTTTCCACACGAGTATAATATACACTTTACGGGCTCAAAAGCAGTGAGGTTAGAATGCAATTTGTGAATAAATGTGTTAAAATACATAACCCTCCGTAGTCGTAGTCGGGTAAAAATATTTCTAGCATAAAAAAAAATCGGAATTAATCAAATAAACAATCTGAATTCTCCACATTATACAGCGTACCACAAACCCACAGTGATGTTTAATAATGTAAACTTAAAACCTCTTAGACCAAAGCCTTGTCAACCACAAGCCTTTTGTCTCCGATTGTGATAACACTTCAATAAATCCAAGCCTTACCCTGGCAACAGAGCATACCTCCCAACGATACGTCAGGGAAATAATACACATTGTGCGAACAAATAAACGGAGGAATCTATCTGCCGTCGGATTCGATCCACTTCGAGAGTAACCCAAGGGATATAACGTAGTTATAGAGGACATGTGCAGAGCCACCTTAGTGAGACGTTTTATTTTTAATCAATGGTAAGAAAGTTTTCATTTGAAAGAGGTACTGCGGTTTTACAGGACTCTCGGTGGGATTAAATGCTTTCTTAAGTAATAGGATTTTGTTTTAGCTGTGCGCGATGTTATTTTGTTTTAGTTATAGAGAAAATCTAGTGCTATTATTTATTTTTCATTGGAGATTGATAAGTTATAAAGTCGTCTACTCAGAGGGTCCCAACAATTTTGGAAGAGGAAATGTATGCTGACTATCATATTTGAAAAATTAATTAGTACCTACAATGTTATTTGTAACATTAATAGCTTTATTTTTATTTCATCTTCACCGTAGGGTGATTCAAATTATTTGGCAATATTTTTGGGGTGGCAGTTGGTTGTACAGACTAATAAACATGATCTTAGATCATATTTATATTGCACCATTTAAAGATTAGTGCTTTGTTGAAGTTGATAATATTCGCGAGTACATCCCCTGAAAAATCACCAATGAATTAAGTTCCTGGAAAAAAGTATAAAAGTGCCACTAAAAAGAATTTATACCGTAAATACCTTGCTTAGTTCATTACCCTTGTTATTCGCAAACCGTGTTGTATAAAACTTATTAGAAGGTTTCGCTAACAACCCGCTAAGGGGTGTAATTGGTGTTGTAACGCTATACTGCTTAATGTTCGTGATAACGGAACTTTACCAGGTAAAGTACATTGCCTATTATTAGTCTTAGTTTATTTGTGTGTTATGTTAATTAAATAAGGTAACACCTGTATGTTTAGATATTTTAGAAAAAAATAGTTTGTGTAATTGCAGGTTCCTGAATTGATATTTGTAGTCATCCAAATACCAACGCAGAAACCTGCACTTATTCATCTAACTAGTAGATTTTTATTTCAGTATCACTACAGAAAAAAGTTCAGTAGCTAAATTGAAGAGTTCAGATTTTTTGTCAAAAAGTGATAGCGTATAATTTATGCATCATAAAGCCACAAAATATCTGGTCACAAATATGGTAAACGGTACTTTTTTCTTCTTTAAATTTTCCTCAGACAAAATACAATTGCAACAAAATACCAAACATATTACACCCAAAACGGCAAGCAATCGCTGCCAAATAGGATCCGCAAATCTTCGTGTTACTTCGTGCGACTTCGGAGATCTTCGTGGATCCTCGCAATACGTTAGGTACGGGATAAGTACGGGCATTGAATACTCCGGATTCTGCCTCCGATCGGGCAATACTCTTGAGACCGGCAGGTTCAGATGAAATTGGATTGTCAGGTTGTAGATGACATTGGTACGCGCAGTTTATAGGTCTGATGGAAGAATTTATCGAGAAGATTGGATATGCACAAGCATGGGATAAATATATGCCTAGGAATTAAGCTGACAAGGATCTTTTAGTGATTTAATTTCATTGGAAGGGGGCGATGTTGATTTAAAAAAATGCAAAAGCCTCTGAAAATTGCTGGAAGCTGAAGATGGGGGCGTTACACCAATATTCAAAGTACTTTAATCCACTTGAACTAAATTGATTTACTTAGATTACCTCGTACAAACAAGCAACCAATGTTCTATTTTAGTCCAATAAATACTACAGTAGAATACTCTTATGTTTGTTCACCACAAAAGTAACAGAACAGATAGAAGTAGAAAACAAGACATAGGGTGACACAATGGGGTGTACCGTTTTTGTACTCACCAGTTGGCGCCACTGTCGAGTATGGTTCTTAATTATGGCATTTAAATTATTATTACGCGCATGTGAATAAAGTTAGAAGAAAAATAATGTACAATGCCGTAAACAGGCGATTTAATACAACATAAATAGTGTTGCAGTGTTACGTGGACTCATCACAATAGAAAAAAGGAGATAATATACAAATTTTCAACTAAAAAAGAAAGTTCAATGCTGTGGTCAGGCAGTTTTAGTAAAATATTCACAAAAAGTGAAACAAATAAGTAGATAAACTCCATTCAAAAGCCAAACAACAGTGAAATTTGACATAACGACGACCCCAAGCTACACTAGCGCCTCTAGCGGTGAATTCAAACGCGATAGCCCTCATTGGGGCAGTCTTTGGATTAACAATTATTTGTTAAAAAGATGGCGTTAGGCTCAGCTACTTATTTGGTATATATACTCAACTATATTATTACATTATATTAATATTATAAAGCTCAAGAGTTTGTTTATTTGTTTGGTTGAAGTCGCTTATCTCAGGAGCTACCAGTTCGAATTGAAAAACTATTTTAGTGTTAGATAGCCCATTTACAGAGGAAGGCTTGCAACAACGCTACAATCAATAGGAGCAGAGAATTCATGAAAAATGTGACGCTGAAGAAGTTGCGCGGTTAAGCTAGTGCTCATATACGAAGAACAAGGCAATTTTAGTCAGATAACAACAGCCGTAGAAGATCATCCTCTAAAACAACCAACTAAGACGATCTGTTCTCATAAACTTAATGCAAATTCCACCAACAGTTAGTTTCTGTACCCCCTTAAAATCTCCATTCAACTTCCCCTAGAATCGATTAGTTATCGGTTGATAGAGCGCAAATACTCGTACTGTAATTGTTCGGGATATTGACCGTCTTTGAGTGCCATTGGTTATAAGAGTCGAGTCCGGAGATGGCTTAGAAATTGGCGAGGAAACTTATCGTATTCTGGAGTTCTAAGATGGTTCCAAGATATTGTTATCCGATTTTGATTTTAAAGTTGGTTAGTCGCTTTCTTTTGGTATATTGGAACTCACTGAATGTACAACTTTAATATGCTCAAGTATGCATTTTTTGTTTATAAACAACATTGCCTTTCACTAGTAATTTCTCCACAGACATACAACCTCACAAAGAACGCTGATGCCCATTCTCTGGTGAGTCCCTTAGTCGCCTCTTACGACACCCACGGGAAGTGATAGGATGCTATTATTCTTTTACGGCACCATACGGCACCGGCCGACACCATACGGCACACTGGGATCGCTAACCCGCCTGCCAAGCGTGGCGTGGTTCCCCTTCTGGGGAAGGCCGATGTCCAGCAGTGGACGTCTTTCGGCTGTTATGATACATACTCACATACACAAACAGCCAGACCCAGAACAACTATCTGTAGGCCATATAAATATTGTTCCGTGCGGGAATTGAACCCGCGAAACGCAGCGCAGCAGTCAATCGCTCAACTACTGCGCCAACCGTGTCGTCTTTTTTATCATGTGTTTGTATCATGATTAATGTTTCTTTTGACATTTGAAGCTTATGAGACATTGTAACTTTGCTTCTGGTATGACATTTGCGATTTTTTCAGTAGCTCTTTAAGAGGGGACTCGGGTCGGTAACTCTTGGGCCTTTCTCCATACAAACGCATTCCGCTGTCTTCTTCGTGGATAACGCTGCTAGAGCATTTTTTTAAATCTAGATCGTATTAATACGCCTCTATCATTTTATTTTTCCAAAACAGAATTATGACAACCCAAAAATCCGAAAAAACAGCCCGTTTTTATCGCCATGTTCAGACGACTGTTGGACGAATTTGATAAGTTTTTAACAAAATAAAAAATAACAGAAACAGATATAGACTTCCTCTAAATTTTGGTATATGATTTTTTTAAATCAGTCCAGTTTTAAGGAAGAAAACAGCGGTGTACAAAACGTCTTTTAGTCAAGACTTTAATAGGTAAAAATCAGCCTGAGCTGCAGTTCTCGCTTTCGCACTTTACTTGATAGGGCACAGTGCGACGCATCGGCAATAGTCTCTTTAAATACCTATTTTTCAAATTCCTCGGGACTAGAGTCCCCTCTTAATGCGGGGGGCTTCACGACTTTGGTTTGTGGGTTCCGCTGTCCGCATGTCCTTGTCCGAATGTAATCACTCGTGTTTCTGTCAGTCTGTCACTCTGCCACAAATAATTCAGCTGTAGTTAATTAGTGCATCTAAGAATATCTGTGGTTCAAACAATGATGCGTAACGTAAATATATAATGATTTTTGAGTATGAGAACATTTTTAAAGATAATTTTAAAAATTAAAAAAAAGACTGCCCTATAATGAAATGAAGTACCAGTCAAAAAGTTTCATAGGCTAAATGCCTCCGTGGTCGAGAGGTTTAGGCGTTTGCCTTGTGACCCGGTGGTCGTAGGTTCGATTCCCACGGGAAAGCATACTTTGTAAAGTTGTTTTCCAATTTGGCTAGGACATTGCAGGCTTGAATCACCTGATTGTCGGATAAAAAAGATGATTCTGTGCTTCGGAAGGCACGTGTAAGCCGATGGTCCTGGCCACCGAATTGCGGTCGTCAAATAAACCATGTCAGAGTGCCTTGACACGGTTTAGAAACTCTGACACTAGGGTGAGTGGGGTCGTTAGACCTTACTGCCCACACGAGAAGAAGAAGAAGAATAGGCTAAATGTGTTGGGCAGAACTCTTAAAAACCGCTTTCCATTCCCTAACGACTTTTAGAAATGGTATTCGAAAGTTATGATTATTATCTTACAACATAATAGTCATATCAACAGAAGATTTCAATAAAGACTAATGATTATATTCATTGTTTCTGTATTACTGAAAGAGCCTTTACCTTGAATGGTTAATATAAATGGGTTCCTTGATAGGCCGACAGTATTCTCACGATAATTAAGATAAAACGATCAATTAGTAGAATCCAGTTTAGTGTTATAAACTGGAAGTGTTCATTAGCTGATATACGTGGACACGAAGGTTGTGGCCAAAATTAGAATTGTCAAACATCTATTACTTCTCCACACACATTGGAGTACCCCAAGTGCCCATACACCTATACTTTGGGGGATTTAAGGAATACCACCTACTAACTGGATCCATACAATGTTAAAAGGTAACCATCGACTCGAAACGAAGAAGATAGGAGAACAATACAAAAATTATTATCAAATACAGCAGAAAGATCGGTGTTCATAAAGGAAGTTTGAGAATATTGAAAGGAATTTGCATATGTTTATGTTTCGTTGCCAAGGACGCTTTCATATACAGATCGTTAAAGAGTAAGGACGTGCCATTCCCAATCGACATATGTGTTAGTGATCGCCAAAGAGAACACTGGGCATCTTTTGATAAAATCTTTCGGTAATGCCCTGAGTCGTCATTAAAAATATCCAAGATTATTTTTGGACTACTAATTAACCTGAGTTCTAGAACCGTACGTATGCACCCATTTCGAGACTTGTATAGTTTAGTTTACTCATAGTTATTTACTCTTGAATATAATCAATGTAATCTTAGTACTTGTAATTTATATATTTAAACTTTATGTACAGTAGTGGTACATGGGCGGACTTAATGCAACAAGGCATTCTCTACCAGTCTACCTTTGGGTTAAAAAGACTACACTGTGGTAGGTGTACAACAAAAAAAAATAAGAATAAATGGAATATTTTGGGGAACATAATACAAATAATATATTTAATACTAATAAAATACGTATATAAGCTAAAATAATAAACTAATAAATATGATGTTTTATAATAATCCTTCTGATCAAGAGAACTCAAACAATAATCATGACGAAGACCAAACTAAGAAAGACAGACCTGGGAGTCTTCAAGTCAAGAGTGAATAGGTTACTTCTAGGCAAGCGTGCTCCATCTTCGACCACATCATCGCTTACCATCAGGTGAGATAGTGGTCAAACGCGCGCCTATAAATTGTAAAAAAAAAGACAGGCTTTTAAGTAGTGTTTTCGGACTTTACGCTTAAAAGAAAATTTCGACTCAGCCTACTTGATACCTACACATAATCTGAGCCAAGCTCTTACCGGTACCAATTTCCATACAAATCAAATAAAACCTTTACAAATAAATCCAGCCTTTTAACAAATCACATCCCTCATCAGATCCGGTTCTATCCAGAGTTAACCAGTATGCATCGCCTCCGAGAACGAGTTGAGTGACTCTCAAGGGAAGCGATGCAATCCGGAATATGTGAATACCTGGTATACGTACTCGTACAGGTATAAGTATACCACAGAACATAAAATACGCGCTATGATAAGAGAAATCATAACTAGTAAACCTAAGTACAAAAAAGTTTGGGCTGTAAGATTGGGATGTCGAAAATCATGGAAGAACTTTAATTTTGTGTCTGTTTTGGACACAACAATGTATTTCTTTTACGTTTTAGATTTTCAGCTTGTGAGCCAGAATAAGGCAAAAAACGTGTGTAAATTCTTCTATCACTAGTGCTTTAGTCAACCCATTTTCTTTAACCCCTAGGTACTTATCCTAATCTGCTCTCTCAGCCATTATGGGCTTAGGTCTCAAAAAACAATGTTTCACGTTATTAAGAATTCTTTAAGAACCTTTATTTCAAACGTTTTCCAACGATTATTTTTCTAAGCGGGATTCTTCGGAGTACCGAAAATAGAATTCGCAATTTCAATGGATTTATAAGAAAAGAGTGTAAAGATTGGGATTTATCAGCGTCTAGAAATCTAGATTATTCCATTGAATTGCTTTTTTATTGATCGTTCTGAATAATTCCTTTCGGCATTTGGATTTCAAAGTGATTCGTTTTTTTTTTGCGTAGATATGAAGGGTGAGAATAATTGCGTCGGGAATGAAAGGAGTAGAAATGAGAATCGTTAAAAGTAGGAGAGATGTGCAGAACTGTGTGAGTAAGATAAACCAAAATCGTTCATGAATGCGTTGTTGACATATTCGTCTCAAAGTCACGAGAAACACCAGGATTAAGGACGCACGAAACTACGAAGTATGTATGGTACCTACAAGAAAGGTCAGGCCGGTCAGGTTATCATCATCATCATTCTAGCCGAAAGACGTCCACTGCTGGACATAGGCCTCCCCTAAGTGTCGCCACAACTACCGCGACTTTGCGTCTCGCATCCATCGACTACCCGCGACCCTCACCAGGTCATCGATCCACCTTGTGGGAGGCCTTTCAACACTGCGTCTTCCGGTACGCGGTCGCCACTCTAGATCTTTTCGGCCCCATCGACCATCGGTTCTGCGAGCACTCAATTTGGCGATCCTTCGGGCTACGTCGATAACCTGGTGGACCAGTGTTTAAATGCCGGCTGAAATAATGGTAATAATGAAACAGTGGTTGAGAATGGAAAGTCAAAAGAAACCAATCAGGGTAATGATTTGACCCCACTAACTAAGCAGACAATCAAAATAAGATCGCGTCAAAATGAAAAGAGATCGTTGTTGTCTAAGTCAATAAATCACGCTAAGTATAATAAACGTTGACAAGTAAAGCTAATAAAAAGGTGTGTAAACATCTCACAGACACATAATTGACACCACAATGATACAAAAAGGATCTAACGTGCGAGTACACGTAATATTTGACAGTTCAGTGTGAAATAATGTTAACGACCTACAAATTCATGGTCGTCAACATGGAAGAAATGAAAAAGGTCCACTTGACGCAAAAGAGTTAGGATGAACAAATTATGATTATTACATTGAGATAATTTTCGACTGTCACACGGGCGAATCTGCTGGCAGATGTTAGTCTATAATAATACAGTCTTATAATACAGTGTTACGTGTCTTATAATCCAGTGTTACGTGTCTTATAACCCAGTGTCACCTGTATTGAATCAAAAGAGTTCATCTGCTTTAGAAAAAAAAATCAGAGTTTTATAATAGACCAGTTTAACTAAAATGTGTTTAATTAATACCTTGGCACCGTGCTCTACGTAGTACAAACAATAAAAGACATCCTTTGCACTATAGTTATTTGGCAATGTACTTCCCGGAATACATAGATTTTGGCGAAAGCTGTAATAAGTAGATTTCTCCACAATTTTTTTAGTCCTCTGGGTTCATAATAAACCAGAAAATAACAAAAAATCAATAAATTTTAGAAATAAATTCCTTTGCCCATTTAAGGGTTAATAAAGCACTGCCCGTAAAACAAACACGTCAAGAAAAAAAACTGGTTTCATATCTACATAGAACTTAAACTTTTAGAATAGGAAGCAATGTCGTCAAAGTGGAAACCATCTACATAGATATTTTTATCTACATAACTAGCTTTTGCCCGCGACTTTGTACGCGCATATCCCGTTTTTTCTCGTTCCCGTTACGGGAAATTCCTACAGGAATCCCGTTGGAATTTCGGGAAATTCTCTCTTAGTGCTCCTTTACACTCCCCAAGGAACCCACATGCCAACTTTTAGCTTTCTACGACCAGTAGTTTCGGCTGAGCGTTGTCTGTCAGTCACTCAGTCATTCAATCACTCAATCAGTCAGTAACGGAAGAATTATATATATATATATATATGGATTGATTGATAGCCTTCCTCGATAAACGGACTATCAAACACTACAAGAATTTTTCAATTCGAACGAGAAGTTCCTGAGATCTGAAACAAACAAAAAACGGATCTCTTCGGCTCTATAATATTATCATAGATGTGTGAGCCTTCTGATTTTTTTCGTGTATGTTATAATTTGCCACGAGTGCCAGTGTCAAGGGCATTTCGAGTTTCACACGTAAATTATAAAAGTTGAGTCCATTATATGGATCCAGTTTATTACAAATGTAAATTTATATTTTAAGAGCAGCGCGTGGCTCATAATTCACATTAATTGTTGCTCTCGTTTATTATGGACGTGGAAAAATGTGATTGATGATTTATTGGGGTAGTTAGCAGCCAGATCTTTTCCATAATTTGCTTAATTAACAAGTTACCAATCAAGTACGTACAATCAACAATATATTTTCCTAGCCTTACCCCATGCTACTGGGGGCAGCTGGGGGAGCGGGGCAATAGCACGTGGCAATTTAGGCACGAATGTTAATACTATACATTTTTGATTGTCAACAATTGTTATTACTGATAGAAAGTCACTTGCTTTGCTAGTCTTTACCTTTTCTTCAAGAAGAATATGCGTTACTTATCTCATTGTTAAGTATCAAAAAGAGTAACTATGATTATTTACCTACTTTACTTTTCATTTTTTGTTGATGACATGGTAATTAAAAAATGTGTCTATTATTTTTGATGATCTTCTAATCTAATCTAGCTCATTATTTATCACTGCTGGGTAGTAAGTCCTACCTCTCCCTTTTCCACACACGTATATCCTCTGCATTGCGGGCCAGTCCGTCTTGTAAGATTCGTGTTCGTTACTCCACCTCAGCCTTGGTCTACCGCGATGTCACCTAGCATTGAAAGGGACCCAAATAGTGGTTCTTTTAGCCCACAGCTCATCTGACATATGGTAGATAAGTCCGGCCCAATACCACTTACGAAAAGCAGATGATCTTGCTATACGTAACGTTTGAGAACAGTGAACGTCCGAGGGAACACTTACAAAATCTGTTCAAAACGTGACTCCGGCAACCAATCACCTGACATTACCGCACACAAGTATAAATAGTAACCACATGTATAATAACTATTTCCTTTCCGTGCCGATATGCTGACGTAATAGCCATACAATGCACTTAATGGGAAATGACATCAGCCGCCGAGTAATTTAAATGGCGGACATTATACAGTGTGACGACCTCTTGAGAAACAGATGGGTTCAGATGTACTGGGGTTCTGCAATCGTTTTTGTTATGAGGTAAATGAATCTGTTGTAAATTTTTCTGGGTTTTTAGATGTTCTTGAGGCGATTTAGAAACTCTGACACTAGGGTGTGTGGGGTCGTTAGACTTTACTGCCCACACGATAAGAAGAACAGATATAATTATTAGTATCTACATTTCGATAGATAGGATGGCTGACTACTTTTAACTTTTCTGGTTTTAGACTCAAAAAGTTTTTAATTTAAAGAACAAAAAGTACCTTACTTTTCATCATCTGTGATAGAATTGGCACCCAGGCAAAGTTTAGTACGTCTTTCAAATCTACTAATCAAACGTTGAATTGAAGTTGAAACTTTTTGGCAAGACTTGGCCACGATTTCTTCGCCTTTTTACCAACGGTATCAAAGAAAAAGATGGCGAATATGGAGGCCTTTAATGATGACGGTGGCTTTTTCTTTACCGTCCTTTTGTGGATAAACTTTACTATTCCAATTTTATATCAACGTGATCACAAAATTAGTTTTTATTCATGACCTCGCGCATACCGAAATCGAAACCTCTACTATATTTAACCACAAATATACATATGTGTATACCAGCACCAACATCTTAATTACAGTCATGATGCCTCAAACAGGAAGGCATACAAATTGAAGCTGCCTAGTAATAATATTTTAATACTAAGGCCTCGGCCTGAGTAAATGTAGTTTGACTAGGGCGGTAGCGGGCGCGGTGGCGAGTGTGATTTTGTAGCCTTTGTAGTAGTCTTGAATTGTAGCAGGCAGAAGGATGTGTTTTCCAGGAGAACAATAGACGATCTATTGATAGTTATGTCACCTAATACTGGTACTCGTCACGTTCCACCGTAGTCACTTCATACACTGTTGGCTGATTTACAATCAACATGTAGAATTTGATTCCAGCTTCTGAGTCTAGTTGCACTAGATTAACGTAAAAGGCATACCCATTTCAATCCAGCGGGACTGGATGCTGAATGTTGAACAGGATTAAAGAGTGATTACATAGAACCATTACATAGATAATATTTCATACATGGCATTTATGTGAAATTACCACTTCATGAAATGGCCACCTCAAAGCTGACCTAACCTCGGTCATATCATGAAATAGCCAGTTTTACGACTACGTCATTATTTATTTAAGCTACTAGCATTTGTTCCCGTGGCTTCGCTTGCGTCAATTTAGCGTATTACCTTCTCAAGGATTTTATCTACAAATCCACCAATAGCTTTAATTTTGCATTGATAATATAGTAATCAATGCGCTGTTTCCAATAAACCAAACAACGGTTAAACAGCGTCATCTAAAAGTTTAATTACTTCAGTATTCCGCCTCAGCACCCGCTTCAGCCCATCACCCTGGTCTTGCCCTAGACGTGCCTTCGTAATATCCTCCGACCGGTCACCGGCAGCCGTCTAGCTGTTACGTATTACCACTATTTATAGACTAGTCATTGAGTACAGCACTGACTTCGTCTAGATATTATTATTCGTTACTTTGTTGTTTTTTCCGGTCATTGTAAAAGATGGCTATTTATAGAGTCGTTAGTGCGTGGCGTTGAGTTTGTCTAGGTTTGTAGTTTTCCTGTTTGTTGAACTAATTATATTAGTTATGCATACCATTATAAATGTACCTACTTTATGGAATGGTTTTAATTGTTTATTCATTTTAACAAGTATTCGTTTACAACTAGTGATTGGAGCCTACTTTTAAGCAAAATAAAGCCTGTGTTAGGAGACTCCGCTCTTCCATATCTTAATACCTATACCTTCTACAAAAATATTAATAGCTTATAATTATTTTTATAATCGTAGAAGTACCTACAGTGTTAGAAGAAGCAAGATAGAAAAACAATGAAGACTAAGACAAAGGCAAATAGTATTACTCGGTTATTAAAATCGTATGAATAAGAATGATTAGTTCTATTTAAAATCGTTCACTCCTTAGGTATTTCGTACTTAACAAAATTAACCCTTTAAATCCTTAATCTTGGAAATTTATTGAAACTACGCGTACAACACAAAGTATGATATAACTCTGACCTTCTTTATCGAATGAGGTTATGATATTTAGCGAAGTATAGGTTTGAACAAATTCTAATTCAATAACGTACCTTAAAATGCCGATATCCCATCTAATTAATTTGGTGATACGTACCAATATTGTTGAAAATAATGTGTATACCCCAAATTTTAAGCTAAAAGCTAAGGACAAAAATCAATAAAATTATTAAACGCTCTTAATGCTCAATATTAAATTCTGGAACACGGTCGACGGTCCAATATCACTTGAAATGTATAAAACATTTTACGATCGTATTTATGGGTTGCTTCGTCACCGGGTATATATATTTGTTGTCGTAAACATTTCGTTGATAACTGCTGCAAAGGAAAAGCAGTAGGTGTAGAATTAATTTTCTGTTATGAAAGCAAACAGCCTTGTTTGCAATTGAATTGAGTTACTGCAGCTGGTGGCATTTATTTAATTTTATTTGCAAGTTTGACGCCTTCCACTGCATTTGAACTTTTTAGTCGATACGGTCGGGTTTTTCAATATAAATATTTTTTCCGCAATATTTTTTGTTGTATTTCAGATTCAGAACATCGCCCTTAAATATGACCACACATCACATTCTGTATAGGGTGGTATATGATATACAAGGTGACTGTAAAAGGCGTTTTTCAGGGTTCCGTATAAAAAACGGAACCCTTATAGGATCACTTGGGTGTCTGTCTGTCCGTCTGTCACAGCCAGTTTTCTCCGGTTCCACTGGACCGATTCTGTTGAAATTTGGTACACATATGGATTTCTATGACCCAAACACGGACGCGTTACGTAAATTATTAAATTTTTACTATGGGGTCACTATTGGGGGTCAAACTAGAAAATGAAAAAAATAATTTTTTTTGAACAATATCGTATGACATATCAAATCAAAGGGCTTAATGTGAGGATTTTAATTATATTTTTTTCATAATTTTAAAATAAATGGTTTAGAAGTTATTCAAGAAATAAGACGAAAAATGACCATTCCCACCCTTATCTCCGAAACTACTGAGCCTAAATTTTATGAAAAAATGCAGATAATAGATCTTTACCTAAAGATTACAGGAAAACCTATTAGAAGTCTGTAGTGTTAAAAAATAATTAAATTCGTTCGGAACCCTTTGCACGCGAGTCCGACTCGCACTTGTTCTGTTGTATTTCAGATTCAGAACATCGCCCTTATATGACCACACATCACATTCTGTATCTAGGGTGGTTTGTAATGTACAAGGTGGCTGTAAAAGGTGTAATAGAAATAAAGCAAAACCTGAAAAGGGGTTACTGTACTCATTATTATAGGGTCACACCACCAACTTTCTTACTCCGGGCTGTTACTGAGAAATTCCTAACGGAAAAACCCATTGCCCGTGCCTTGGAAAGCACGCTAAGCCGTTGGTCCTGGCCAAATCTTTTTCCGGCCATGGCGGGTTGCTCTACCATAGGAATATGAGAGTGATCGAAGAGGGAGTGCACCTGTGTTTGCGCACACACTTGTGTATATAATATGCCCCGCGCCGATGACTAGTCTCCGTTGCGGTTGGCCGCTATTGCCGAAATCGGTCAGGAGGATATTATGGGGTCAACGCCGAAATCACGAAAAACATAGAACAATACAGCTGTTCAGTATAATTTGCCGAGTTAAGTAACCATATATGTATATATTGAGCAATTGATTTTTCAGGTTTAGCGTTATTTCCGTTACATCTTGTATAAGTTGCTCGTTCAGATTATTTTTGTTTAAGGAATGCGCCACACTTAGCGCATTTTTTTTAGTTTATAGGTACAATTATGTACTCATATATACATGAAGACTTAAACATCTACACTAATTATCAACAAATTATGTACAAACGCGTAATAAAAACAAAATTAAACATTGGGCATCAAAAAAATAATCCACATCGCTGTCAACGGCAAAAGTGCCCAGAACACTGGCAAAATGGCCGCGTAGAATGGCAATGCCATGAAAAGTGGGCCGAAGAAAAGTTCAGCCCTCCGGTCACGTGAACAGTCGACAAGTTGTTTACTGATGTCCCAAAGACTCGATGCGCACTCGGACGTTCTTACATGAATCATTTTCTTTGATTATTCGTGATGTTCATTAAAACTTTTGTAACGTGTGCTAAAACTGATCTTATCTTTTTTTTTAATTTATTTATTTAAGGAACTTTTAACAAAATGTTACACCAGTTCCATCGTAACCTTATCCAAAGATATCACAAATACAAATTAACCAATGAATAAACTAAAATAGCTTCCGGTGACATTGGATTGGTAAGATCTTATCTTCCTAATGTAAACTCCTTATAATAAACTCTTAAAAATAACAAAAAAAAATCTTGAAAATTTAAGCCACGTTGTGAAGTTGAGCTACTGAAAAATGAGATACTGTGGCGTTACGGTTCAAAATAAAATTAGATAGCAATTTTAACGATTTCCCTAACGATAACATTACAACCGGGCTTCCATTTCATTTGCACGCTATTTAAAAACAATTTTATGTCACGATTTGACGGTATTACGGTTTTATTACTGACTTTGAACTACTTCATACAGTTAGTATTATTTATTTTATGTCGAAGGAAGATCATAACATAACGTGACGTTGATGTTCCCCGAAGAGTTAGCCAGAGCGTGTACCAGTAGCACGCCCGTATTTTACCAAATAGGTACGTTAATAAAAGTGCTATATAATAGTGTACGAGCCTATTACCCTCAACCGGACCAAGACTTAAGGCTCCTACTGAGAAATCGCAATAGAAAACTTAAACTGGTGGATGCCAAGCTACATAGATTGGCTTATCGCCGTAAGTTTGCCTGCTTGTCGGTCTTCTACAGATTGTACTTCGGTGAGGGTGCCCAAGAACTACACGACCTCATCCCACCGACCCCCTTCTACCATCGGACATCCAGACGCACTGCATCTTATCATCCCTACCTTGTAGCTATTCCACCAATTCGTACTAAGCGCTTCCAAAAGTCTTTTATAATGCGCACAGCAAAGGAGTGGAACTCTCTGCCCGCGTCTGTGTTTCCAAACGCTTACAATCCTAATCTCTTCAAAGTTAGAGTGAACAGGCTCTTTCTGGGTAAGCTCGCTCCATCGTAGACTTTGTCTCTGTCATCTCTGTCAGAGTCAAGAGCAAACCCATCACAAATAAAAATAAATACACTTTTTTCAACCCAGGATTTCAGTAGCACTACCGCATAGAGCAGCATCTGGGGATACCAAATATGACTATGCCAATGTCATGCGTCGTGTTATATCTCCCTCCCACACCGTGGTTTTAAGAAGTCACCTCAGTGCCTCAGCCCGCACAGTTTAGCACTAGTTGACCCGCGCAACTTCGTCTGCTCCGCTCCTATTGGTCTTAGGGTGATTATATATAGGCTTCCTCGATAAATGGGCTTTTCAAATCGGACCAGTAGTTCCTGAGATTAGCGCGTTCAAGCAAACTCTTCAGCTTTATATGTTATTAAGTATAGAGTATAGATTATGAAACGGTCATACCAATCGCCGTTATTGCGATAGTACAAAACGGGAGAAACAGGTTATTGTTGCATTCTGGTTGTTTGAACCAATGACAAGAGAAATGGTGCAGATATGGCAGGGATAGAACAAGGAATTTAAAAAAAATTGGCCCAGTACGATTCGGACTCGCCGGCCGAGGGTTCCATACAAATTTGTAGCTACAAATTACTTTAAATAAAGACTATATTTTTTATGATTTAATTACAAATGTATAGTTTTTAGACTTTCCCTTACATTTGAGGTATTACTTGCCAAATTTTATAGTTCTAGGTCAACGGGAAATACCCTATACATTTTGATTCCCTTGAGTGTCGAAATATACGTTTTTTTCGGCATGAACGGACGTATCTTTTTTTATATAAACTTGTTTAAAACCATATACTCAGGTATATGGTTTTAATTTCAATTAGATACCTCTACGCGTTCCCGAGATAAATGGTCTTGACAGACAGACGGACGGACAAACAAAGTGATCCTATAAGGGTTCCGTTTTGTCCTTTTGAGGTACGGAACTCTAAAAAGATATGGAACAAGTAACGTGACGCAAAACACTATAACTTTTTCACAACAGAATCATCATGGCATTAGCTCGTCATGGTACGAGTAGAGAAGCTGTTTGTATTATATATTCTATTTGACATGCGTTCCTTTCTTATAAGCATAAATAATCATCATATTCGCGACCGCATTTATTAAACTCCAATTAATTTCCCGGAGGAAAAAATAGCGTTTTTCAATAGTGTTATATTTGTCAAAAAATAAAAGGCCCGTTTTGACAGCAGGATACAACATTGCTTTACTAGTCAGTATGAAAGAGACATAAAAACAAATCTCTTTCGCACTTAGTGGTAAAGCAATCTTCTATCCCTCAAATCAAATCGGACTTATTACATTTTGGTGACTATAATCCATGATCTTCACCCAGACCAGAATGTACCTACTGTAAATATTGAAAGCTTACGTTTGTTCCATTTGAACGTAAGCCTTCAAATCCTTACTAATATTATAAATGCGAAAGTAACTCTGTCTGTCTGTCTGTCTGTCTGTCGCGCTTCTACGCCAAAACAACTGAACCGATTTAAATGATATACTTTTTATCCCGGGACTATGTTCCCTAGGGACCACGTGGGCGAAGCCGCTGGCAGAAGCTAGTTTTACAATAAATTCCGAACTCAAGTTTGAAACCGGTGTTTTCTAGAAAATATCGGAAGTAAGAGAGAGCTCAAATTCTTGGCTGCTATAAAAAAACGTTTTCAAGTCCATAGTTTTTCTGTAAATGCGTAACTACCAACTAGTTATTTTAGAATACTTTTTCTTTGCCCAATTTGACCGGTGAACACTTCAAAGAGCGGAACAGACTTCTAAACGTTGAACTATCCTTTATGTACTATTCGTGATCTCTCTCCGGTCATTTGGTCTTCAGGTCTCGGAAAAGAGAATGTATTTGTGTTTGCACTCACTATTATGCTCTATCTATACTAATATATAAATCTGAAGAGTTTGTTTGTTTGCTTGAACGCTAGCGCGTTCAAGCATCTTCGGAACTACTGGTCCGATTTGAAAAAATCTTTCAGTGTTGGATAGCCTATTTATCAAGGAAGGCTATAGGCTATATATTATCACGCTAAGACCAATAGGAACTGAGCAGACGAAGTTACGCGAGTCAACTAGTCTACACTAATATTATAAAGAGGAAAGATTTGTTTGTTTGTTTGTATGTTTGTTTGTTTGTTTGAATTGAATAGGCTCCGAAACTACTGGACCGATTTGAAAAATTCTTTTAGCATTGGATAGCTACATTATCAGGGAGTAACATAGGCTATATATTATCCCCGTATTCCCACGGGAACGGAAACTACGCGGGTGAAACCGCGTGACGTCCACTAGTCTATAATATATTAAAATTCGGTCAAGAATATCACTGACCTGATTCGACTGTTACGGTATAAATAACATACTAATATTCAGTTAAAGGTTTTCCATATCCTATATAGATATAAATCTTAATAAAAACTCAAAGATATTGCAAACGAATCTCTTACAAACTGGGTCTCTGACATATCTCTCCAATTTCTATATTCTTAGGCAATAACACACAAATCACATTGTGCAATGGAGCAGCTGGTTATGATTCAGACCTGCAGTATTGTTTGTACTCTAGAACGAAATTTGCTGTGATTTCGCTTACTAAACAATGCCGAAGTTTATACTAATAATGGTTGACTTGAATCAAAACCATGTTTGTTTAGAAAACATTATGTTTGTGTATAAAGTTAGTCATAGATCGATCATTCAAACATTTCACCCGAAATACTTCGTGCTTGGCCTCCCCAAATGTCGTCACATCGACCGGTCCTGTGCTACTTGTATCCAGCTGACACCCACGTCCCTTACCAAAGGCTCTAGAGAAAGTGTTCCCACACGCACAAAACGTTTTGGGAACACATTCATAGTGCGTTCAGCTAAGGAGTGGAATTCCCTGCCAGATTCTTTGTTTCCAGATAGCTACAACCTGGGAGTCTTTAAGACAAGAGTGAATAGGTTGCTTCTAGGCAAACGTGCTCCATCTTCAACCGCTTCATCTTTTACCATCAGGTGAGATAGCGGTCAAACGTATGCCTATCTATAGTAAAAAAAAAGTGTCATTGTATCAGCGAAGCATCATCATCATCATATCAGCCGAAAGATGTCCACTGCTGGACATAGGCCTCCCCCAAGAGTCGCCAAAAAAACCGGTCCTGTGCGTCTCGCATCCATCGGCTACCCGCGACCCTTACCAGGTTCACCTTGTGGGAGGCCTTCCAACGCTGCGTCTTCCGGACCGCGGTCGCCACTCCAAAACTTTCAGCGAATATGACTGTATAATGAATTGATCACGTGACATTTTGTCAGCATTTGTCAATCCCATACATTTTCGACGTTTTAGGTTTGACAATCGCCTTCGGCACGTTTGACAGAAAGTTACTTGATTAAGCGTCAGGTCATCGATTCATCTTGCAGGAGCCATTTCAACACTGCGTCTTCAGGTACGCAGTCGCTATCCCAAAACCTTATATAGATTGTTAGCTGGCCGATAATCCCATTAACCAGATGGCAATCGATTTGTTTATCTTATGTCTGGTTTAACAAGACATTGAACTTAACGATGCTGATAGCATTAATTGGGTATCTCGTAGGCACCTTTGATAATGGGGTAACCAATTAATGCAGCTGCCTCTGCTTAGGCGATTCCGATAATTTAGCAAGAGCATACGCTCCTGATATCGGTTAAAGGTTGTTTTATGAAAATCCATCCATTCATCCACACTAATTAAAACATGTATTATAAATTATAAAATAGCACTGTCTGTCCATGTGTCTGTGTCTGCCTGTCTGTTTGTTACCTCTTCAGCTCTTAACGGCTGAACTGATTTGGATGAAACTTGGCATACGGGTAGACTATGTACTATATTTGGACATACAATACTTTTTATTCCAAGAGTATGTTACCTTGGGATGATTTTCGAAATTTTCGCGGTCGAAGCCACTGGCACAAGCTAAAAGGGATAATATTAAGTGTTTACTGACTCCTTTCCGTAAAAAAACACATAAAATACCGAGTCCTCAAAGCCGTAACTGCAGCTATGTGTCATACAGAGAACAGCAAAGTACGTTAGTATAAACCCAAGGTTAAAGGGTCAATGACCAAAGCTGCTAAACCAACCTAACCTCACTTCCAAATTTAGCACACCTACCGCTTTAAGCCACACTAGGCTTAAAACAGCGACAAAACAACGAACAGCACAAAATTCTGCGAAATCATATATCCAATACGGTATGAAAACAATTCCTAGAAGCAATTCCATTAGTATAACTGAAGTAGGTCAAAAAGTCCGTGTTATCACCTCGTGGGAAGCCATGGTAACTGCAAAACATAGGGCGAAGTTAGGCCATGCTTGCGTAATGACTATGGCTATAGTGTAATTATAGCGGGTTCAAACGGTAAGGGTTATGCAATAGAAGGTGTGGTGTCAGTGATAGCGGAGAGATAGATATTAGAATTTTGGTTAATGCACAGTTAGAAAAATAGGCATGTTTCTACTCAAATTATAGCATTTTTGTAAAGAAGAGTAGTCGCAATCAAGTGCTAGATAAAAAATCAAGTCAACTTTATGGTAATTCTTCACAAGCATTCATTGTAAAAAGTCTGTAACAAAACTGTAAGGCTAATCGTTGGTGGAATGGAAGTGGAGTGGAATATTTTATCAAATAACCGAAATGATCTCACTGAAACCCAGAGCAATTGAAAAAAGATGAAGAGTAATTATAGTTGAAATAAATATTTAATCTGTGCAACAATGTATATTATTAATGAAGCATACAACGCGTATTCAACCTAAGTAGACAATAGATAATGATAAACCAATGACAATCTAGATCTAGAGCAGAATATTGTTTTACTATAGGGAATATGCATGCGATTTTTTATTTGCAAAATGAAATATTTGTTAACACTAATAAACAATTATGAAATTATCTTTTAAATACCGTCATCAGCGATGAAGTTATAAAGCTTCAGTTTATAATTAGAAAGAGAAGTCTGATATGAATTGTGACGTCAAAGTTCTTGGCGCCTCTACAGCTGCCATAGAAAACAGCGTTTTCGCGAGAGGGACAGATACATTTGTTTAAAATAATTATATCTCGTTTGTTTTTCGAGCAATTTTGATTCTATTTTCACTGTTAGTATTATATTTGTGTATATTTTTAGATAAACTGTATAGATAATAAATATTTTTTTCGTGCATATTCCCTATTGCAACCTATTCCAACCCTATTCCAACAGTGCAACCACATTATGTGTGGGTAAACCGGTTGGTGAGAAAACTGCAGTAAGCCACGTGGGTCGCTCGCAACTGTTGTCGTTGTCAGCTCACTGCAAGCAAACTGAACTATTATAATCATTTCTAATGCTACAGATTAGGTAAGCACTTCCTGCACTATAAGGAACCTACGATAGTAAAATTACTCTTGTAGATCCTCTTTTTTGCTTGACTTGCGCACTCATGAGGTACAATTGAATAGGGAATATGACAAAAAAATCTAATTAGTCGTTAGATAGATCTTCTAAAAATATTGGACGCGTATTTTTTCTTTTTTCACGTAAACAAAGAATTAAGACGATACGGTGCGTTGAAAATGTTTCATGTGACTCGTCACATTTCAGTACGCTTTTTTACCGAATACTGACGTCACAAGCTCCCACACTTGATCTTTGAAGCGTTTTATCTTCGTCAATTTTTATTAATTTGATATAGCCAAAAATACAAGTCCAATATTTTTCGATAATGTAAGTGACGGACTAAATAGAATCATATTTTTATACCTCAGAAATTATCCCTATTGATGATTTCTAGTAAGAGTATCTTTGCCTAAGAAAAGACAGAGTCAGTTTATGAAATAATGAGCTGAACCGCGCAGCTTCGCCTGCGTCACATTTTTCATTACTGATCCGCTCCCGTTGGCCTTAGCTTAATAATATATAGCCTATAGCCTTCCCCGATAAACGGGCTATCTAACATTGAAAGATTTTTTCAAATCGGACCAGTAGTTCCTGAGATTAGCGCGATCAAGCAAACAAACAAACTCTTCAGCTTTATATTTTAGTATAGATATCGCCGTATGGTATCGGCCGGTGCCGTATGGTGCCGTAAAAGAATAATACCATCCCATCACATCCCGTGGGTGTCGTAAGAGGCGACTAAGGGACTTGCCAGAGAATGGGCAGCAGCGTTGTCTGTAAAACTCAACACCATACACTGCGATCGCCAACCCGCCTGCCAAGCGTGGCGATTATGGCAAACCCCCCCAAATGAAAAGCACAACCAAAAAATGGCCCCTAGTGCCCGGCAGCCCGTCCACCCTTGACTCCGGTAGCGGTCAAGGTCACGGCGAGGCAAGGGGTGCGAAGAATCCCCGGAGTGGACCCGGCTACCAAAACAAACACCGACGACTGGACCTGGCAACACTGAACACGAGAACACTCCGGACCGACGAGAAGATCACCGAACTTGAGGAGGAATTGAGTAGGTTGCGATGGAGTATTGTAGGATTGTCTGAAGTCCGAAGAGAGGGGGAGGACACGATAATTTTCAAATCCGGCAATCTGCTCTATTTCCGGGAGGGTGACCAGAAGTCCCGGGGTGGTGTCGGGTTCATCGTTCACAGGTCCCTTGTGTCCAATGTGGTGAGCATCGAGAGTGTGTCGACCAGGGTGGCGTACCTGATACTTAGAATATCGTCAAGATATTCGTTGAAGGTCGTACAGGTTTACGCCCCAACCTCGACACACCCCGACGACGAAATAGAGACCATGTATGAGGATATATCCAGAGCCATACATGGTCATAAAACTCATTTCACCGTGGTCATGGGGGACTTCAACGCGAAACTGGGCAAACGAGACGGTGACGAGCTGCGAGTGGGGCAATTTGGATTTGGACGTCGGAACCACCGGGGACACTTACTGGCTAGTTTTATGGAGAAAGCGGGCCTCTATATGATGAACTCCTTCTTCAGAAAGCGTGAGCACAGGAAATGGACCTGGCAGAGCCCAGACGGTATAACTAAAAATGAGATTGACTTCATCATGTCGACGAAGAAGCAAATATTCAATGATGTCTCTGTGATTAACGCGGTGAAAACCGGAAGTGATCACCGCATGGTAAGAGGCACATTGAATCTGAATATCAAGCTTGAAAGGTCCCGACTGATGAGGTCTACGCTCCGTCCAGCACAGATCCAGATCCAAAACTCCGAGAGCTTTCAGCTCGAACTTCAGAACCGTTTCGAGTGCCTAGGGAGCTCCGTGGACGAATGTAACAATGTGTTCGTGGAAACTGTCCATACGGTCGGGTCTAAGTTTTTCAAGACTCGCCGTACAGATAGGAACAAAAGGGTCTCTGATCCTACTTTGAAGCTCATGAAGGAGAGGCGGGATATGATTCTGCAGTCTTCAGAAGATGCGTGCAGATACCGGCGGCTCAATGGACGGATCTCCAAGTCCTTGAAAAGAGACCTCCGCCGCTTTAATACTGCAAAGATTAAAGACGCGATAGAGCGGAATAAGGGCTCCAAGGTCTTTGCTAGAGATCTGTCTATTGGGCAGAGCCAGCTCACAAAACTGAAGACCGCTGATGGCAGAACCATATCCGCCAAATCGGAGCTTCTGAGAGAGATCGAGACGTTCTACGGACAGTTATACACGTCAATGACTAAACCCGATACGAATCCAGCTAACGACCCAAGAGCTAGATTGACCCGGCACTATACCAAGGACATCCCGGACGTCAGCCTGTATGAGATTAGGATGGCTCTGAAGCAGCTAAAAAACAACAGGGCGTCGGGTGAGGACGAAATTACGGCCGAACTCCTGAAGGCGGGTGGAAGACCGGTCCTTAAGGCCCTTCAGGAACTGTTCAATTCCGTCATACTTGAAGGGAAAACGCCACAGGCATGGAGCAGAGGTGTGGTGGTACTCTTCTTTAAGAAGGGCGACAATGCCTTGCTTAAGAACTATAGGCCCATCTCACTTCTGAGCCATGTCCACAAGCTGTTTTCCAGAGTCATCACGAACCGTCTCGCACGCAGGTTTGACGACTTCCAGCCTCCCGAACAAGCCGGATTCCGAAAAGGCTTCAGCACCGTAGACCACATACATACGCTCCGGCAGGTTATACAGAAGACCGAAGAGTATAATCTGCCCCTCTGCTTAGCGTTTGTGGACTACGAGAAAGCCTTTGATTCGATCGAGACTTGGGCTGTGCTGCAGTCTCTCCAACGGTGCCAGATCGACTATCGGTATATCGCGGTGCTGAAATCGTTGTACAAAAACGCCACCATGTCAGTCCGACTTCAGGATCAGACCTCGAAACCTATCCCTCTGCAGCGGGGTGTGGGCAAGGAGACGTCATTTCTCCGAAACTGTTTACAGCCGCAATGGAGGATGTCTTCAAGGTTTTGGACTGGAGAAGGCTAGGCATTAATGTCAATGGCGAGTACATCAGTCACCTTCAATTTGCCGACGATATAGTCGTCTTGGCTGGGACTACGGAGGACCTCAGTATAATGCTCGATGACCTCAGTAGAGCTTCCGAAACGGTGGGTCTCAAAATGAACATGGACAAAACCAAGATCATGGTAAATACCCATGTGGCACCCACTCCCATCAAGATCGGAAACTCTACACTCGAAGTTGTAGACGAGTACGTCTACCTAGGACAAACGGTCCAGCTAGGCAGGGCCAACTTCGAGAAAGAGGTCAACCGTCGAATCCGACTCGGCTGGGCAGCGTTCGGGAAGTTGCGCGGTATCTTCTCGTCCCACATACCACAGTGTCTCAAGACGAAAGTCTATGATCAGTGCGTGTTGCCAGTGATGACATACGGAACTGAAACGTGGTCGCTTACAATGGGCCTCATCAGAAGGCTCAAAGTCACTCAAAGGGCAATGGAGAGGGCAATGCTTGGAGTTTCCTTGCGCGATCGAATCAGGAATGATGATATCCGCAAGAGAACCAAGGTTACCGACATAGCCCGAAGGATCGCCAAACTAAAGTGGCAGTGGGCAGGGCACATTGCTCGCAGAACAGATGGTCGATGGGGCCGAAAAGTTCTGGAGTGGCGACCGCGTACCGGAAGACGTAACGTTGGAAGGCCTCCCACAAGGTGGACCGCTGGTGAAGGTCGCGGGTAGCCGATGGATGCGAGACGCACAGGACCGGTCGTTGTGGCGACGCTTGGGGGAGGCCTATGTCCAGCAGTGGACGTCTTTCGGCTGATATGATGATGATGATGATGATAGATATAGATTTTATTCATGTAGGTAAGCTTGTAAGCTCAGCTATGAAATTCGGTTTAGGTGTGGTAAGGTGGTATGATAGCTGTTCAGAATCTCATATAGAACAAAAGAAAGAATGCGAAAAAGGATAGTATCAAAGCCAAAAACACACACAACAACACATTGCCACACAACAAAAAACGCCGCAAAAGAAATAGCTTTAGAACCTATCACAGAACAAGAGCATATAATCTATTCCAATGAGTAACGAATAATAAGCTACACAAAGGGTTCGAACAAAGAAGGAAGCCAACAGAAAGAGCCAAAGAATAAAAATGTGAGTCACAAAGCAAGCAAAGCAAGACTCATAAGGGTACAGAATGAAAAATAAAATCCTAGCCTTTATGTTGGTAGACGGGAAGCTTAAATTTTGTTGTCCAATATTGGTTTGAAGAAGTTACACGATGTACGTACAATCGGTTGAATTCTGTTATTTATATATAACTTTTAGCTTTCGTTTTAGTCTGGATCTTTCGATTTATGAAAGTACTTGTGCAGTGGTTTCATATTCAGCTTCGATGATCATCTTTGACTGTTAGTGAAATGATGATGAATTTTGATCAAATGAAAGTTTCATTCTTCTATCGATTGTCTACAAGTCCAAAAATGTATGGGATTGTGAAGTACTATCGAAATATCACATGACCTCTCTTACATTTAATAAATACTAACACTTAGCCCGCGAATTCGTTCGCGCGGGTTAAGTTGGTACTCCACAAACTTTATCTCCCATCTAATCTTTTAAAGGGTATGTGTAAATTACTTATTAATAGACTAAACGTAGGGTACTTCACTCGCAACATTTTTCTTACTTCTAGAGTATTTCTAAAACCGTAGTAACTTTTAAACGAAAGGTTCGATTTGAATAATTTAAAGTGTTATTTACATGCACAAAACTAACCTTCATTATTAATTATTTCACGATACTTAAATCACCACTATTCTATTTCACCCGGGATTTTTATTGAATAATTTGAACAAAAAGCGGTCATTGTGACTTAACACTAAAAGTTAATACATACCCTTATAAAGTTTTTTGTAGATATTTATGTCTTCTATAAAACTGTATTACATCACTTTGCTCTATTGTCAATAGTTTTCGTAGCGTATGCGATATAAGGATCTTTTTTGGTACTTTTTTCACACCTTGGGTTACATTATCGAAGTTTTCATACGGATCCCTAACTTTTTTGAAAATATTCTATAGCCTGTGTTCATTAGGGATAATGTAGGATTCCAATGGTGAAAGAATGTTTCAAATCGGTCCTGTAGTTTCGGAACCTATTCAATTCAAACAAACAAATCTTTCCTCTTTATAATATTAGTATAGAAGTATAGATATAGACTAGTAAAGATCAATAATGATGAATGTTACATTGCCTGGGTTCTCTGTTACTTCTTCTTCCATATCAGGCTGAACTAAAGTATTTATATTACTATTTAATTTCTCACCATATTAGCCAGCTAGCATTGTCTCGAATTCGAATTCAAAATATATTTTCTTTTAACCTACTGTTAACTTTATCCGACTGTACGTAAGTTCCACTGGTGCAGTTGGAAGCAGCTCGGTTGTGCAATCCTTGCCCGGACGTAAACAAAACTAGAAATTGTACTTTATGTTAGCAAGTTTTTGTTCTGAAACCTGTACGAGTACCTAGATTTATATCTGAGCGGGAATCGAGTGGGGAAAGTGCTTTTGATATTGTTTATATACTTTGAAGATGTACCTAATGCCTGAACTGTTAAAGATAATAGAAACACACTAGATTTTGTGCACGGCTTCGCTAGCGTCAATAAAGATTTTCGCAAAAATAAGTACTTTATAACCTTCTCCAGGATCTCATTTATTTCTGAGCCTAGTTTCATCAAAATCAGTTCAGCAATTTAAGCGTAAAAGGGTAACAAACAAACAAACTTACTTCTGCATTTACTTTACTTTTGCTTATTATAGTTAGGACCATCGCACACACGTGTTGCATCATCATTGATGTCTTGTATTATAAGATGCAATAAAATAGTATTTAACAGTAATGTCTGAAGCTCACTGTGTAATGTTTTCTCATCGGCTTTATTGCTATGAAACCATCTTGACTTGATACTGTATTATAAGCAGTTTTACCATTAACAGTGTCTTCAAACTGTTACTACTGTTTAAACATTGCTTACTCATTAGTTCCAAGTTTATCTTCATTTCATTGGTAATTTTAAATCTGTGGAAGAATAAGGAAATCTAATTCTACTATCATTACGCTATTATCCTTAACATTAAACTTCAAGGATTCTAGCAAAATCATGCAATTACAGTAACCAATCAATGATACACGCAGAAGATTAAACTCACGACTAAGTACTAATAGCTTGTCGATTATTTCGCCACTATACAACATAACATAGACCAACTCCCACGTAGATACGGAACTGCGAAGCATACATATGTACATGTATATTACATACCTACACGCATCGTCCAATTGAGCCCAGTGCAATGTTCTCTGGTCACGAGCGGGGTCAAGAATCGCATAGAGGAAAGTAATAACAGACGCTCCAAGTAGGTTATATTGTGGCGTTCGATTCGATGACTCTGTGAGGATAATGGTTTTCGGTTATGTGGCGAGGATAAGATTGTAATGTTCTTTGTATGGCTGGAAAATGTTGTTTTCTTAGAGATAATGTGGGTCTTCATGATACTTACTTATTTTTTATTGTTCTTTGGAGGTGTAAAACTGTTTTCTTAATGTTCTATCGGTATAAGTAAATTAAAGAAAGGTCAAAAATCGAACGCGATGTATCACAGAAATACAGGTCCATCAAAAAAAGTATAAATAGAAAGTGTCGTAAGAGTCTGTGGTTGCGTAAAATATTGATGAAAATAATCAAGCAAAGATGTTTTGTTAAAAATGTCGGAGTTTATTTCTACGATTTTAATGACACAATATTATTGTATTATAAACGAGCTATCCTGTAAGAAACTTGCATTCTTTCGGGATATATAGAATACAAGTCTCATCGAAAGAATTTTTATAATCAAATAACCGAACATAAATTGTTAACCTCTTAATCTAAGTTTAGATTAATATGAAACATATCATAAAAAAACCATAACACCACCTTTATTGGCTATATTCAGTGTTTCACAGCCCCACATAATACCCCTTTATCGTGGTAGGTACGGTAGTAATATCAGAATACCGTTGCATTCACGACTCGCTCGCGAATGGCCTTACCCTATCAGTATAACGTTGAGGTAGGACCGATAATGCCTCGTACATTCGTTCGTTCAACGGGGAGCGTAACATACATAGTTCAGGAATGAAGTCATTGTTGGAAGATTGTATTATCTTTAAGTATGCAAGCACAAACCGTATTTAAGTAGTAAGGCAATGTTATGTAGAAGCTTAAGGACAACTTCGTTGGGTAAGTGTTGAGTATGAATGTGGATTGCTATACATAAGGGAAGGGGAATACCAAAAAATATGGATAGAAGATATGTCTACAAAGTGAATGACTAGTAAGGTAACCACTAATAGTAAAGTATGGATCCCAAATAACCTAGGACACTTAGGAACAGGATGGCTGCCTGTTTTTTGGGTATCAAATAATCATAAAAAAATATATTTAAACTTATGTAACTCTGAGAAACAAGGAAAATAATGCCAGCCTTGTTACACAGCACAAAAACTAAAGAAGGTTTGCCATCAATCATTTTTCTTCAAGAATTGCAATTTAATTTGATTTCCAGTCAATCATGATAACATGTCATGTCCTTACATTGTATTACAATGAATTTCATGTTCCTGTAATGGCTTTCCTCAACAGGAATCTATTGAGAATTACTTAATTTAATTAATTTAACCGTCATGACTATCAGTCATGGCAACTATGAAGAATCTTCATATTCACTTGGAAGGTGGGTCTTAGGCTTTAGTCTAAATTCTTTTCAGGGAGGCTTACTCCATTCCAAACAAGATTATCACGTGAGTTAATTATTCTGTTTGTCTTTCTCCAAAGGACTTAGAAATAACCTTACTACGAGTATAATACAAGTAGTTACCTAATTGGCGTGTCTAGTGAAGTTAACTCGTACGTCATATCTTCCGTAGGCATAAAACTTATCGGCGTCTCCTCTATGTCATCATTATGTTAGTCTATGGCTACGATTGCACTCACGCTCTACTCGTCCGATGCCCTTGTCCTATCAGCGTAGTGTTGAGGTAGGCCCGTCGTTTTACTTTTTAACCGACTTCAATCAATCAATTCGACTGTATTTTTTTTATGTTTGTTACCTCATAATTAACCAACTGGGTGAACCGATTTTCATGACTCTTTTTTTATTTGAAAGCTGGTGCTTCCCGTGTGGTCCCATTGCCACCACGTCAGGATCTGATGATGGAAACCCTGAGAAATCGAGGGCAACTCTCGAAAATTGTAGGCACGCATCTGGTAAAAACTTGATATTCGTGTGTATATCGGGTGATACTACAAAAGAATGGAGGTTTGGATCAGACCTGATGATGGAGACGACAGAGAGTCAAGGGAACTCTACATCGGTATGTAGGAACTACCAAGTGTATGAGCTTATTTCATTCGTATTGACGAGACCTTTACACCGAAAGCACTTAGTTTTATTTTCATAACATAACATCACGCCGGTATGCTGTGAATGGGTACGCAGGTACCACGAAAAAGTGCAGAATAAAAAACTTTTTTACAAAAAATGTAGCCGACTTCCAAACAAAACACTAAAAAGTATAAAATAACTTTAATTTCGGAAGTCGGTGTCAAAAAAACGAAATAACCAAAAGCACCGACTTCCGAAATTAAAGTTATTTTATACTTTGTAGTGTTTTGTTTTGGAAGTCGGTTACATTTTTTGTAAAAAAAAATTTTATGTAGTAGTACTAACACGCTTGCATTCAAAGAGACTCCCCTCTTTCCGAATGCAAGCGAATTGGTTCTTTATTGTCGTTCACCGTGTACTCACAATTTTCTGAAGTTATCAATGAGTATGGTTAAAAATAAAGCAATACGCCTAATGTGTAAATATCTGGATGACTAAGTCAACAGTGAATTGGTTACTTCATCGTCGACCACATTATCGCTTTACATCAGGTGGGATTGTGGTCGAAACCCGATCTGATCAATGACAAAAAATAACTCATCGTAGGACGAAAGAGATTATCTAAGGACTAACGCTATAATTCCTACCAATTCCTAAGGACGTCCCGCCATTTCCTTCGCGGTCTACCACAACCCCGTCTCGCGATTTCTGGGCACCAATTTATTTATAGGTTTCCGAACGAAAAACGGTACCCTTATAGGATCACTCGGGTGTCTGTCTGTCTGTCCGTCTGTCACAGCCAGTTTTCTCCGGATCCACTGGCCGATTCTGTTGAAATTTGGTACACATATGGACTTCTGTGACCCAAACACGGACGCATTACGTAAACCATTAAAATTTTAGTATGGGGTTAACTTTTGGGGGTTAAACTAGAAAATTAAAAAGAAAAGTTATTGAACAATATATTGTGACATATCAAATGAACGGGCTTACTGTAAGGGTTTTAAATATATTTTTTTCATAATTTTAAAATAAATAGTTTTGAAGTTATTCAAGAAATAAGACGAAAAATTACCATTCCCCCCCTTATCTCGCAACTACTGAGCCTAAAATTTTGAAAAAAATGGAGAAGCTAGATCTTTACCTATAAATTACAGGAAAACCAAAAAAAATTATAAGAAGTCTATAATGTTAAAATAACACGTTAAAAAAATTAAATTCGTTCGGAACCCTTTTCACGCGAGTCCAACTCGCACTTGGCCAGTTTTTTTTGTGATGGTTTCGCTCTTGACTCTTGTCTAGGTCAGAGATGACAGAGACAAAGTTTACGATGGAGCGAGCTTACCCAGAAGGAGCCTGTGCACTCTAACTTTGAAGATATTAGGGTTCTAAGCGTTTGGAAACACAGACGCAGAGAGTTCCACTCCTTTGCTGTGCGCATTATAAAAGACGTTTGGAAACGCTTGGTGCGAATTTGTGGAATAGCAACAAGGTAGGGATGGTAAGATGCAGCGCGTCTGGATGTCCGATGGTAGAAGGGGGCCGGTGGGATGAGGTCGTGGAGTTCTTGGGTACACTCACCGAAGTACAATCTGTAGAAGACCGACAAGCAGGCAACCTTACGGCGATGAGCCAAGCTATGTAGCTTGGCATCCACCAGTTTTACGTCACCGATGAGCCTCTTAGCTCTGCGTTCCACCGAGTTGTGTTTTGTGGGCCCACTGCTCGATGGGCATGCAGCAAACATGTCCAGCCCAGTCCCATTTAAGCTGGGCAGCCTCCTGAGCCACGTCAACGATCTTTGTATTGGAGCGCAGTATAGTGTTATGAATTGGCAGGATGGCACAAAATCAGGAACAATGTAAGGAGTGGAGGGAGGCCCTTGCCCGGAAGAGAGACATTTTGGGCTAGCTGTAATATATAGTAATCATCACCATCATCATCAAATCAGCCGAAAGACGTCCACTGCTGGACATAGGCCTCCCCCAAGCGTCGCCACAACGACCGGTCCTGTGCGTCTCGCATCCATCGGCTACCCGCGACCTTCACCAGGCCATCCAACGTTGCGTCTTCCGCTAAGGTGTATATAGTAATATGAAGATATAATATACATAATGATCTACTTTGACGGATGACCTGGTGCTAGTTGCGGGAAGCCGATGGATGCGAGACGCACAAGACCGGTTGTTGTGGCGACACTTGGGGGAGGCCTAGGTCCAGCAGTGGACGTCTTTCTGCTGATATGATGATGATGATGAATGTTCTTCTTATAGAACCGGTCACCAATCTACTTTTTATTCATTCGACTTTCAGTTTTATTCACGAGAATGCCGATATTTTTGAATAATGCATTTTGTATGTTGGGCAGTTAATTTGTTTGGCTAATGAATAGACTTTCATAATGAAGTCTGTTATAAGTGATTTTATGAGTCATTTAATTTGACTCTATTATGAAGACTGTAACGTATTAATTATTTTATTTTAGATGTTTCAATAATGCAACAGATTATTCTGAAGTTTATTTATTTATTTATTTACACAAATCAAAGGATTGTGGTACACGGTAAAAATACAGTTTTACAAAAAAGTACTATTTCTACAAACGTGTGGATGAGCACTGCCCTCCTAGCTAGGTTATGGAAACCTGTGTTAAGGAGAAGCAGTCCGGTCCCCTAAGGTACAATGACGTAAAGGTTACATAGTGCTTGTGATGTTACTGTTACAATTTCGTAGAGTTGAGTTAGACCACTAAAGTTAAAGATTCGTTTTGTTATTTTTAAAGTAAAAAATTAAGTTAAAAAGAAGAAAAAAAAAATAAGATAAAACATTAATGTAAATATGTGTGTGTGTGTGTGTGTGTGTGTGATAGGGTGTGGGGGTGTGGGGGTGTGTGGTGTGTGTGTCTGATTGGGTGTGTGGTGTGTGTGTGATTGGGTGTGTGGTGTGTGTGTGAGTGTGTAGTTGTCGAAAATCATCATCTATGTTAAGATCTGTTCAGTTTCGTCATATGACTTATTTTGGAGGTACGATTGTACAATCTTTTTGCATTTGTAATACGGTAGTCCGTAGATTTGACACTTTTCGTTTATTTTGTTGTATAGAAACGGACCAAGAAAATGAAGTTTCTAAATTGATTATTTCAAGTTACAAACAGCCGGTCGATTCTGTAAATCTCTCATCGTAAAAACTCAGATGGATTGAGCGCAAAGTGAACCGTCATTCCATCATTACATGGAATTTGACAGCTCACTTCGTGATCACTTTACACAAGCCTCTATTTGGAACGGAGCTACACGTAAACATCTTTCAATTTCGATTTATTCATAAAAACTTTTACAATAAAATGTGTATACTGTAAATAGCCACAGAAAGATAATATATAGTAAAAATCTTATATAAAGGTAATTAGTGGCTAACTTAAAACTAGTGCATGGCTAAAATTAATTAAAGGTACAAGATATTTAACTAGGAGCTTAAACAAATGTAGCGATCTAGGTTTTTTTTAAACCTGTGTTTCGGGCCATCAACTGGTAGACAATCTATACTAATATAATAAAGAGGAAATATTTCTATTTTTGTATGTAACGAATAAACTTAAAAACTACTGGACCGATTTAAAAAATCTTTCAACAGTGGATAGCTACATTATCAGGGAGTAATATAGACTATATTTTATACCAGTACTCCCACGGGAACGGGAACTACGCGGGTGAAACCGCGTGACGTCCGCTAGTAATTAATACTTTTTTATTCTTTCCTTCATTATTTTATACTGGTCGACCCGCGCAACTTCGTTTGCTCCGCTCCTATTGGTCTTAGCGTGATGATATATAGCCTATAGCCTTCTTCGATAAATGGGCTATCTAACACTGAAATAATTTTTAAATCGGATCAGTAGTTCCTGAGATTAGCGCCTTTATAAATAAGTATAGATACAGATGTTTACAGAATCGCACTGCTGAAAGACAATTGTCGTACTTAAAAGCGTTCAATATTAAGTGACAGTCAGTTGTCAAAGTCAGCGAAAATCTCTGACAATTACTAGTAAAAATGTAAGGCAATTAGAGGTGTTTGTGACAAGTTGCAACTGCGATGCGAACGCGAACTGGAAATAAGTTGTTTAATAATGATAATGTTGGAAAAGTTTTTATGCTTGAGTGACAAGTTTCAGCTTCGAATTCTGGATTTAGAAACCGCAGAGATAATAAATAGAATTTTGCAAAGTTTACCCTCAACATTTTAGATAGATACATTTCTTGACCGTTAAAAAAAAAGACTAGTTGTTACCCGAAAATTGTTTACATTTTCGGACAAGACTTCAAAAAGCAGGTCAAGTTAGTTATTTTCCTGCCAGAAAATGTTAGTAGAATCGGACCTGGGATAGTACTGATACACCGAGGTACCAGGCACACATAACAAGTAGGAACATAGCTGCCTCATTATAGGCGAGTGCCTCGAGAGCCCTCTAGCAACGCTGCTAATAGGAGCCCGGCTATTCTGCAATGTTTGACCCATAAAATATTTACTCTTTTTTTAACGCGAACCGCTGCGGTTTTGCGGTTTTTACCCCTGCTCGAATGGATTTGGCGAGAATCTTTTTTTTTTGTTAAAAAGATATGATTGTAGCTGCTGTTAGTTGTTACGTGAATCTTTCATGGAAAAAAATTGGAAGTTTTTGTTAAAATTGCAAACCTGTAACTAGTAGTATGTTAGTACTGTTGAATTAATTGCAGTTTAACTCAACATTTTAAGTAATGCAGTGTTCCCAGTTCGGAATATTTCGAAGTAAATGTATTTGGAAACCTTTTGAATTCGTCTTTGCCTAAATTTCATTTAACTACGTTCTTATCTTTTATTACTAAGTTATTTATTAATTTATTTATTTTATTTTGTTATTTCTCCTGTGCGAATACCGAACAATATTTTCTTTCTTTCACTTTAATACAAAAATATTATTCCAGTCGGACATCTACATATTTATAAATTCTTATTATTATTTTTTTCAATGTTTCTTTATATTAATCAGACCTATTCTGACAATGATGTGCATGCCTGTAAGTGACTTGTTTACAGAGGATCCTCTCGAAAATTGTCTTAATAATCATGTTGATTTGTAAATAAGTCGTTGGTGTGCCTATATTAAATAAATAAATAAAAATAAAAATTCCAATTTAAAAAAAAAGTACAGAATAGTAATACGGAAAGAGTTTTACAAAGAATAAGGTTGGCGTGACATCAGTTTGCATATCATTACGCTGGCGATAGCTACGCCTTTCTTTGTGAAACAATACATTCTTGTTGCAAAGATCCTTTGTTCATCATTCGACTTTGTTTCACTTTGTCGGTTAATTTGATTATGTAAGGTTGAAGAAACATTTGTATAGCATGATTTAGCTTTGTCATAAAGTTTTCTGACGAACATTTCCACAATTACCGTTTTTAAGGGTTCCTTTCTTAAAGGGCAGGTACCTAATAGAAGTTCATTACAACGCCTTCACAATCCGTTCTTCTCTCTATCTGTTTGTCAGCGGGCTTAATCTCATGAACCTTAAAAATACTCTTAAATTTTGTAGTTAGATTAACGCTATATCTAATCTCTTAAAGGTTCCTGAAGCGTTGATTACAAAAAAGTGCATTATGCTTAGGTTGGCATGTTTATTTCAGGACTTAGTTAAAAATTATTAAGAACCATGTCATTTTTTAAATTCCGTAAACATTTTTGAAAAATTTCAGAATAAACCTCTCAGTTGTTCTAAGCTTTTTTGTCAGTTCCTTCAACATATAACCCCTTAGGTTATTCCATTGAAGAACCAACTGATTCTGAACTCTAATCAAAATACAAACTAATTATAACACACTACTTTCTTAACTTTCATATAGACACACCACCCTGTGTATAATGTACTTTTTTGTTAAGGCTACAGAGTTGAAATTTGTTTGTCAGATGAAGCAGACGACATCGTGATTCGGATTGACCTGTGACCAAGTCGTGATCTTCTATAGTTGTCTATGTTCCGCGTTGGTCGAAAGTCCGGCGATGTAATGTGATTTACTAGACCTTTGGGAAAACGGGACGTTCACTTTTGGACTGCGGGTGCAACAGCTTTTTGTAATGAAGTTATCTACGATTTTTGGAACGAAGTTCCTTATCGCGCGTTGCGAAAGGGGGCTAGACGGAAAAAATTAAGACCAAAAGTTGTAACGACACTTTTTGCTATAGTTGTAAGCCGTGCGGCGTGCGCGTGTTTCTCTGTCTCTCTCTCTCTCATAGAAAACAAGCCAGTTATTTTGACAAGCCAATTATTACTAAAATTGAGCCTACTGATTAAGTTTATATTACATTATATTTGTTAATAATAAAAAAATATTATTATAACTTAAAAAAAAAATATTACAATTCCTTCACTAATTAATCGAAAGGAACTTTGTTCCATCCGGGTGTTCCTTGACACCTCTCAAGTTTTTTGTTGCAGATGATTAGAAATTCTTGAATGAGTATAGGACGTGAAATAGAATGAACTCCATTGATAAATAAAAAATTGGTTGTCTGTAAAGTCGGTTTACGGACGACTTTTACGTGATAACGTCACAAGAAAACAATTGAAAAGCCGAACGCTTAGGTCGATCGTGCCTCTCCATCGCTTGTTCCGCGCTCTCGCTTGCACGCTCGGCTCAGGCGGAACGTAACACTTTTTCGTGCGTGCAGCCGGCGTTCATCGATTTATAAAACGTTATCACGTCAAAAACCCGGGTTCTTTTTATATTTATATCTGTGATTAACTCAAAACTAGGAAAGGCGTTATAGTACCATTATGGACCAATTTTATAATGGGACCGAAACTGAAATTACGAAAAATATAATCGAATCTCCCCATACATTTCGATAAATACCTGTGATCCTTTTTCAGGTATTCCGTTTATTATTGTTACGCGGTGTATATGTCACTGGAAAATGGCAAACGCCGTAAGATTGTAAAAAATTACGTGAAATTGGAAAGGTCAGGCAGGGCCAGTACTCATCATTATGAAAAACTTTTACTATAGGACTAAACCCGAAATCGTAAAATTTATGTAAGAAATAGTCAAGTTCGCCCGGCCGCGTACATACATCTTGGCGATTCATTTTTTACCGACTTCAAAAATAGAGGTTCTCAATAAAATTCGTCTGAATCTTTTTCTTGTTTATATAGATTCAACGAATCACTGTTCGTTTACGCGTTCATAACAGTTTGTCATAAAAAATACACTGTAGCAACGGTGGGTTTAGTACTAACCCACTTAATTTTAGAAAAATTATAAAAAAAATACCTAAAAAAACATAACACGTCCCAAAAACGTTTAGTTAGTTTATGTAATCGCTACCTTTATGTTAGTACGTTTACGACTCTCTATTTTACGCACTTTTCCCGGAAAGATACCAATCGGCATGAGAACGTGATTTAGATAATGTTTTGACAATTAGGTATTACATGGAACTGTAATCTAGCATGTTGATCTTGCGTCACTGTGATGCTGAGTTTTATTTATGCAAGGTTACTGACTTATCTGTCCGCCCACTCATAAGAACACTAACATGTACATTTAAATGTCCTTATTTATTTATCAACTTGCTGACCCGCGCAGCTTCGTTTGCGTCACATTTTTCATTACTGCTCTGCTCCTATTGGTCTTAGTATGATGATATATAGCCTTCCTCGATAAATGGGCTATCTAACATTGAAAAAGAATTTTTCAAATCGGACCAGGAGTTCCTGAGATTAGCGCGTTTAAGCAAATAAACAAACAAACCCTTCAGCTTTATATATTAAGTATAGATTTATTTGACCCTAACTTTTGTTAATTTGCACCTAACTTATTCTATAGTGTACTAGCTTTTGCTAACTTTTGCTGCAGAGGAGCTCATGGCTAAATAATAACAGCCGCACAGGTCGATCTTCAAGGTTAAGCAATGCTTGGCAAGGTTGGTCTGTGGATGGGTGACCATCTTAACATATCGAGTTTCCTCCGTGCCTCATAAAGCCGTTGATCCCGGTTGTCATTTGTAGATCTTTGGCAGTCGTTACGGATTGTCAGAAGCCAGAAAATCTGACTCCAGTCCTGCCAAGAAGTACCGTGTTTCCCAGTTAATGGGTTGTGGAGATCTGGTTGGCAACTGGAATTCAGCTGAATCCAGGAAACCGACCTCAATATAGTTGAGAAAAGGCTAGGCAGATGATGACTAGCTTTTGCCTACGTTACAAGCCTATCACCGTCTCCAGGGTCCTAGGTATCTCTGTTTCAAACTTCGTCAAAATCGGTTCAGAGATTTAGGTGTCAAAGCGTAACAAACAAACATAAGCATTTATCATACTAGTTCGGATTAGGATAGTCAAGCGCACCTCAACGGCTGAACTTGGTTTGATCGTGGCTGTATTTAAGAGCTAGTACACCTTCATCGCGGTAAAACACTACCGCGGCATATTTAAGAGCTAGTACACTTTTCATCGCGGTAAAACACTCCCGCGGCATATTTAAGAGCTAGTACACTTTTCATAGCGGTAACACACTCCCGCGGCATATTTAAGAGCTAGTACACTTTTCATCGCGGTAATACACTGCCGCGGCATATTTTAGAGCTAGTACACTTTTCATCGCGGTAATACACTCCCGCGGCATATTTAAGAGCTAGTACACTTTTCATCGCGGTAATACACTCCCGCGGCATATTTTAGAGCTAGTACACTTTTCATCGCGGTAATACACTGCCGCGGCATATTTAAGAGCTAGTACACTTTTCATCGCGGTAAAACACTCCCGCGGCATATTTAAGAGCTAGTACACTTTTCATCGCGGTAAAACACTACCGCGGCATATTTAAGAGCTAGTACACTTTTCATCGCGGTAATACACTCCAGCTGCATATTTAAGAGCTAGTACACTTTTCATCGTGGTAATACACTCCCGCGGCATATTTAAGAGCTAGTACACTTTTCATCGCGGTAAAACACTCCCGCGATATATTTAAGAGCTAGTACACTTTTCATCGCGGTAAAACACTACCGCGGCATATTTAAGAGCTAGTACACTTTTCATCGCGGTAAAACACTCCCGCGGCATATTTAAGAGCTAGTACACTTTTCATCGCGGTAACACACTCCCGCGGCATATTTAAGAGCTAGTACACTTTTCATCGCGGTAACACACTCCCGCGGCATATTTAAGAGCTAGTACACTTTTCATCGCGGTAATACACTCCCGCGGCATATTTAAGAGCTAGTACACTTTTCATCGCGGTAATACACTCCCGCGGCATATTTAAGAGCTAGTACACTTTTCATCGCGGTAATACACTCCAGCGGCATATTTAAGAGCTAGTACACTTTTCATCGTGGTAATACACTCCCGCGGCATATTTAAGAGCTAGTACACTTTTCATCGCGGTAAAACACTCCCGCGATATATTTAAGAGCTAGTACACTTTTCATCGCGGTAAAACACTACCGCGGCATATTTAAGAGCTAGTACACTTTTCATCGCGGTAACACACTCCCGCGGCATATTTAAGAGCTAGTACACTTTTCATCGCGGTAATACACTCCTGCGGCATATTTAAGAGCTAGTACACTTTTCATCGCGGTATTACACTCCCGCGGCATATTTATGAGCTAGTACACTTTTCATCGCGGTAATACACTCCCGCGGCATATTTATGAGCTAGTACACTTTTCATCGCGGTAATACACTCCCGCGGCATATTTATGAGCTAGTACACTTTTCATCGCGGTAATACACTCCCGTGGCATATTTAAGAGCTAGTACACTTTTCATCGCGGTAATACACTCCTGCTGCATATTTAAGAGCTAGTACACTTTTCATCGCTGTATTACACTCCCGCGGCATATTTAAGAGCTAGTGCACTTTTCATCGCGGTAAAACACTCCCGCGGCATATTTAAGAGCTAGTGCACTTTTCATCGCGGTAAAACACTACCGCGGCATATTTAAGAGCTAGTACACTTTTCATCGCGGTAACACACTCCCGCGGCATATTTAAGAGCTAGTACACTTTTCATCGCGGTAATACACTCCTGCGGCATATTTAAGAGCTAGTACACTTTTCATCGCGGTATTACACTCCCGCGGCATATTTATGAGCTAGTACACTTTTCATCGCGGTAATACACTCCCGCGGCATATTTATGAGCTAGTACACTTTTCATCGCGGTATTACACTCCCGCGGCATATTTATGAGCTAGTACACTTTTCATCGCGGTAATACACTCCCGCGGCATATTTATGAGCTAGTACACTTTTCATCGCGGTAATACCCTCCCGCGGCATATTTAAGAGCTAGTACACTTTTCATCGCGGTAATACACTCCCGCGGCATATTTAAGAGCTAGTACACTTTTCATCGCGGTAATACACTCCCGCGGCATATTTAAGAGCTAGTACACTTCATCGCGGTAATACACTCCCGCGGCATATTTAAGAGCTAGTACACTTTTCATCGCGGTAATACACTCCCGCGGCATATTTAAGAGCTAGTACACTTCATCGCGGTAATACACTCCCGCGGCATATTTAAGAGCTAGTACACTTCATCGCGGTAATACACTCCCGCGGCATATTTAAGAGCTAGTACACTTCATCGCGGTAATACACTCCCGCGGCATATTTAAGAGCTAGTACACTTCATCGCGGTAATACACTCCCGCGGCATATTTAAGAGCTAGTACACTTCATCGCGGTAATACACTCCCGCGGCATATTTAAGAGCTAGTACACTTCATCGCGGTAATACACTCCCGCGGCATATTTAAGAGCTAGTACACTTCATCGCGGTAATACACTCCCGCGGCATATTTAAGAGCTAGTACACTTCATCGCGGTAATACACTCCCGCGGCATATTTAAGAGCTAGTACACTTCATCGCGGTAATACACTCCCGCGGCATATTTAAGAGCTAGTACACTTCATCGCGGTAATACACTCCCGCGGCATATTTAAGAGCTAGTACACTTCATCGCAATAATACACTCCCGCGGCATATTTAAGAGCTAGTACACTTCATCGCGGTAAAACACTCCCGCGGCATATTTAAGAGCTAGTACACTTCATCGCGGTAATACACTCCCGCGGCATATTTAAGAGCTAGTACACTTCATCGCGGTAAAACACTCCCGCGGCATATTTAAGAGCTAGTACACTTTTCATCGTGGTAATACACTGCCGCGGCACATTTAAGAGCTAGTACACTTTTCATCGCGGTAATACACTCCCGCGGCATATTTAAGAGCTAGTGCACTTTTCATCGCGTTAAAACACTCCCGTGGCATATTTAAGAGCTAGTACACTTTTCATCGCGGTAAAACACTACCGCGGCATATTTAAGAGCTAGTACACTTTTCATCGCGGTAATACACTGCCGCGGCATATTTAAGAGCTAGTACACTTTTCATCGCGGTAATACACTCCCGCGGCATATTTAAGAGCTAGTACACTTATTATCGCGGTAATACACTCCCGCGGCATATTTAAGAGCTAGCACACTTTTCATCGCGGTAATACACTCCCGCGGCATATTTAAGAGCTAGTACACTTTTCATCGCGGTAAAACACTCCCGCGGCATATTTAAGAGCTAGTACACTTTTCATCGCGGTAATACACTCCCGCGGCATATTTTTAGAGTTCCGTACCCAAAGGATAACTAACGGAACCCTGTTACTAAGACTCCTCTATAACCGACTAAGTGCGAGTCGGACTCGCACACGAAAGGCAAATCGCGACCAGTGTGGGACAGCGCCGGCAGGATCCATCATGCTGCTACGTCCTGCAGTACCGACGACGCAGCTGTACGTGTCCCGTTGGCACTACTCTACGAAGACAGAGGACATTGTAGAGTACATACGGGTGAAAACCTTACCTTCACCTGGACCTTGAGGGTGGAGAAGTTGGAGGCGCGCCATAACACCAATTTCAAGTCGTTCGTGGTGCGGGTTCCGACCCATCATTTGGTGACCTTCCTCAAGGAAGAGTTTTGGTCGAAAGGTGTGCTGTATCGGCATTTTCGCGGCCGGCTACGCGACACCTCGCAGCGCAAAACGACATCGTCTCTTCGTGTGCAGTAGTTTTTAAGAACGTTGTATATATGATATGTATTAGTTTATCGTTATTGTTTTTTTTATGTTTATATACGTTTTGTGTTTTATGGGCCTCAGTTGCCTGAAATCAAGGAAAAATAAATAAATATATAAACCTTAATTTTTATTATTTGTTAACAACAGTTTTATTCTTTGTTGTTATAGCGGCAATAGAAATACATAATCTATGAAAATTTTAACTGTCTACCTATTACGATTCTTGAGATATAGCTCGCTGACAGACATACAGATGGACGGACGGACAGCGGAAGCTTAGTAATAGGGTTCTTTTGGAGCTTTTGGGTACGGAACCCTAAAAATTAAGGTTCTTGTTACGGAACCCTTCGTGTGCGAGTACGACTCACACTTGGCCGGTTTTTTTAACTCAAAGCGAAGCCGCTAGCAAAACCTAGCAAAACAATAATTAAAAGTCAAGAACTTTGTGAAGTATTGCAAAATTCAATTTTAAGAACTACAATTTACATTATTACCCACAATAATATGTAAATACTCATATTGTACACCTTGGCACGGGAAAGCAGAAGGCTGAACCTCCTACTTTTAAATCATGACTCCATTGTGAGAGAGAGACGGAGGTATACACGAACAATAACACTATCCCTTTCTCACAACGGAACCACGATGGTATTCACACGTCATATTACAGCTCCTGGTATGTCATAAATAATTTACTACGATAATGTGCAGTATGCAGTAAAATTAATTATTTGAGAATTAAGAGGCAGTAGCAGTCATACTTTACTACACCAATTATAAACATTAGTTTAAACGTTCAGTCATGTCATTTTGACATTTATTGTGATGGATTATTACATTACAAACCGAGTGCTCGATGGAATGTTTTACAAACTATGGAATGTTTTACAATTGGTATATATTACAAACTATTTATTATTTATTTATTTATATATGCCTTATTGTACATCAAAATATAAAAACATAAAGAAAAAAGCATTCATTGAAACTAATACACACTAAAATAAGATTATATTTTTGTTAGGTACTTCGTAGGAGGTGATCTCTGGAAAGATAACTCTGGAACGCAGGGGTAAATAGAAACAACACTTTATTTAAATTCTGCTTGCAGTATTTAAGGACTCCAATTTTTTTAATCTAAATTTTATTTTTAAAAGGTAGATATTTTTAGAAATCAATAGTGTGGTTTCAAGTAAAAATATCATTCAAACTTTTGTTTCCATTTACCCCTGCGTTTCTATTCACCCCGTTTTACCGATACTAATCCGATAACGATTTTTTTTTACTAACAGAAAAACATGAATAAACAAATTATAACATTCCTATGAGATGTGAGATATTCCACTCGAAGGAAATCACAGTAAAAATTTAGCACCCTGTGTGCCCCCTTTTGGGGTTGGATTTTCAAAAACAATCATTATGTGTAAAGTTTCTAGTGTTTCATACTTCTAAATCGAGGTTTTGATTGTGCGTTGTCTATCCGTGAATTCATTTTTTTTGGAACGAAGTTCCTTATCGCGCGTTGTGAAAGGGGGCTAGACGGAAAAAATTCATACGAAAAGTTGTAACGACACTTTTTGCTATAGTTGTAAGCCGTGCGGCGTGCGCGTGTTTCTCTGTCTGTCTCTCTCTCTCATAGGAAGCAAGCCAGTTATTTTCGTTTCGTTGTTCTATTTCTGTTTACATTATATTTGTTAATAATAAAAAAAAAATATTATAACTCAAAAAAAAAATACGATTCCTTCACTAATTAATCGAAAGGAACTTCGTTCCATCCGGGTGTCCCTTGACACCTCTCAAGTTTTTTTATTTCGTAGATCATAACATAAAATATGTCCCTTTAATACAACCAGTAAAATCGACTAGAATGACGTGCAATACAAGAGGCCGATGTCCAGCAGTGGACTGCTATAGGCTGATTATGATGAATACAACCAGTCACAGTGAAAAAAGCTTTGGTCGCCTTTTAAAGATAAACGATAAGAAATACACGTATATTCTTGCGTATACAGACCGAAAAAAAAACCTGTACCCAACAAAAAAAAATGCACCTCGCGTCTCATCTAGACCTGTCATGTTTTTAATTAATTTTCCATCTCGCTCCAAATCAAATGAAAATGAACTTTACTTTCCCACAATAGGGTAGTTTATCCTCAAACAGTTTCCTTAGTAGGTGTGCACATTTCGCTTATGTAAATGCCTATTTATTTTTATGTTCTGCCATAAGTAGGGACCGCACAGCGCGAAGTTGTTTGTATAAAAACACATTTTACATGCATTATAGGTAAATGCCTAACTATATTCTTCAGCGAGAAAATCCAGAAAAATACGCGCTTTCCTTTTTTGTGTCATATTTGCAAATAAATTCTCCGTTTTTCCGGAAAAATATTATGTCAGTCGTGTACAAAGTTTTTCGTTTTATTTTTAGGGTTCCGTTCCCAAAGAGTAACCAACGAAATCCTATTACTAAGCTGTTTGTCTATCCGTCCGTCTGTCTGTCAGCGGGCTGTATCTCAAGAACCGTAATAGGCACACAGAATAATTATAGGGACAATTACGGGTCATTGCCCCCTAAACAAACATCTCTTCAACATAGGCGCCACAGACAGCCCACTCTGCAGGGGCTGCTTTGACGCAGAAGAATCAGCCGCCCACGTCATCCTGGAATGCGAGGCTTTGGCTACCCAACGTCAACAAATCCTCGGAACGGTGAGGTCGCTCCGCGAAGCCTGTGAGGCTCCCAGGAAACTTCTGTGCTTCTGGGCAGAGCTAGGCTGGCTAACGTAGCCAGGATAACCACGCACAACGGACCAAATGAGAGTCTAGGTGCGGAGAATGGAGTCCCTACTCTACTCTCTACTCTACTAGGCACACAGTGGAAATTATCACAGGTTGTGTATTTCTATTGCCGCTATACAAATAATAAAAATTGAAGGAGGCTCGCATAAAAGAAAGTTGTTTATTTTTCGGTTTATGGTACGGTTACGTATGGTTTTTGAGCGTGTTTAACAGTCATAGAAAGTTTTTGGATAAGAATGTCATATTTATGCATCAATTTTTATCGTACAGTGCTTATCCAAGCCAATTCACAAAAACCCGGAAGAGGATCCTTTGTTTTATCGGTTATTATTATGATAAAGAACAACAATATTTATGAATCCCTTTATTTGTTACAGGTAAAAAATACATACACTATTGAAAATACTGGTCTAATGAGCATCAACTACATATACAAATTCAGAGCATCAACTGCATAAATAACTGCCAGGTACGAACTCCATTCAAATTGTTTTATGAGACTACACAGTCAATCACAGATATCAACATTGCCTGACATATATATTACCATTACTTTGTGTTCTTACGATTAATTATCTAAAAACGAGTAACCAGAAGTCTAGAAGTTTGACTATCAGAGACATTTCCAACCACTGCAACTCCTGAAAGCCAGAATCAAGAACGGCGACCACCAGAAAAACGCAGAGTAAAGAAAGCTCAACGAGTCCCGGAGAAACAATACAACTGTCTTAGATCCCGCAACGAAATTAATCAGAAAAGTATAGCGGAGGACGACATCCCACCCACACGCACAAAACGTTTTGGTAACACATTCGTAGTGCGTACAGCTAAGGAGTGCAATTCCCTGCCGGAGTCTGTGTTTCCTGATGGCTACAACCTGGGAGTCTTTAAGTCAGGAGTGAATCGGTTACTTCTAGGCAAACGTGCTCCATCTTCGACCACATCATCGCTCACCATCAGGTGAGACAGTGGTCAAACGCGTGCCTATAAATAGATAAAGAAACTATCAGAGAACATCGAATGTCGAAAGACAATCGCTTCATGTGTTTAACGTGTGTGTGTGCTCAGCCCCATTGTCCTAATTTCAGTTCCAAAACCCAACCCCAAACCAGATTAATTAAAAATGCTAAGCATTCTATCACTTACATGGACGTGAAGAGAGAAATGAGCTTACAGAATCAATACCACCAAACCCAACACGAAAATTTCTGTCCTTTCCATATAGCTTTGATCCATGTAAACCAATTTATCTTACCGATGAAATCCCAAAATTTAACTCACTACAGTTTCACTGATGTATCTCGTGAAATTGCTCACTTAGCTAGGGAACGTTGTTAGACCGTATTTTACGAGCTCGCATCAAAAAGTCGGCGTTATGGATAAATTAGAAAGCTTCGCAGAAATGGCCGACTTCATTAATCATTGGGGGTATTGTGAGAACGATGGTTGTGCGATGGTAAAACGTTATTGTGTTCGTGTATTAAGGTTTTGATATTATTGATGTTACAAATTAATGTTGAGATGTTTGTGCTCTAATTTGCTTGGATTAACAAATAATTCGTGGTAAGATACTTATGGTTTCTTGTACCAATGAGCACATGTTAAAAGGGTTTGACGGTCTGAGTGACCCATAGTTGTTGATGTACCGCACTTATTAAAGCGTACCCATACAATTTATTGCATTTATGTTTGAACTTGTCAACATTTTGGGGCTTTCTTGTTACAATTTATAATTCACTTTAATAGAAAACCCTCTTTCCACCTATATTATCATCAAGCGAAAAGTTCTTGACACGTAGCTCATATTGACGTCTGGGTTCTACTATGGCATCTTAAAACCATCATGTGGCCAGTGTTAGAGGGAGACGTAGCTATCTAAGACGTATATCACTATCCCTTTTTTAGACTAGTCTAGAATATTATCATATTTAATTAAAAAACTTGAGAGGTGTCACGGGACACCCGGATGGAACGAAGTTCGGAGAAGTAATTAGTGAAGGAACTGTAATATTTTTTATTTATTTATAATATATTTTTTTTTATTATTAACTAATATAAACTTAATCAGTAGGCTCAATTTTAGACCCTAACCACCCTACCCACCCTACCTACCCTACCTACCCTACCCATCGTACCTACCTTACCTACCCTACCTAACCTGCCTACCCTGCCTACCCTGCTTACCCTGCCTACCCTGCCTACCCTGCCTACCCTGCCTACCCTGCCTACCCTGCCTACCCTGCCTACCCTGCCTACCCTGCCTACCCTGCCTACCCTGCCTACCCTGCCTACCCTGCCTACCCTGCCTACCCTGCCTACCCTGCCTACCCTGCCTACCCTGCCTACCCTGCCTACCCTGCCTACCCTGCCTACCCTGCCTACCCTGCCTACTCTGCCTACCCTGCCTACTCTGCCTACCCTGCCTACCCTGCCTACACTGCCTACCCTGCCTACCCTGCCTACCCTGCCTACCCTGCCTACCCTGCCTACCTTACAAATATAATGTAAACAGAAATAGAAAGACGAAACGAAAATAACTGGCTTGCTTTCTATGAGAGAGAGAGAGAGAGACAGACAGAGAAACACGCGCACATCGCACGGCTTACAACTATAGCAAAAAGTGTCGTTACAACTTTTCGTGAGAATTTTTTCCGTCTAGCCCCCTTTCACAACGCGTGATAAGGAACTTCGTTCCAAAATTAAAAGCAGCAGCAGCAGCAGCAGCAGCATTTGTTGTTGTTGTTTTTTCCTCTTTTTTCGTGTTTTTGTTAAATGGCACCTGCCACCACCCTTAGGTCGTCTGGTAGAAAATGCGTAAGGCATTAAGTCCGCCTTTTTACAGTGTTTTAACTTGTACATAAAGTTTTAATAAATAAATAAGTTAGCTACCTAAGTACCTAATAGCTTGCTCGACTCTAACTCGGCTGTCTGCATCACCCGTATTGTTCGCTAACTGCGCAAGAGTCGACGTTGCGACACAATTGAATGACGACTCCATTGCAGCAACATAATGCTGACACGAGTGATTAATGACTTTACTTGTTATGCGGGTTCACCTTACGAAGTGTTGAGTTAGATGCTTAAGTAATAAGACGATGTGTTTACAGGTGATCCTTATAAAATTCTTTAAAATTATTTCGTTACTGAGTGAGTGAATGACAGACTACGTACAGCCAAAACTGCTGGTCATAGAAAGAAATTTAGCATGTAAGTTCCTTGGGGAGTGTAGGGGAGCACTAAGTGAGAATTTCTGGAAATTCTTACTGGAACGGGAAAAAAACGGTATATCAACGTACAAAGTCGCGGATAAAAGCTAGTTTTTATCAAATCGTAGGCTAATGTGTATCATGGTAGTCGTTAAGTTTCCATGACATGTTTCTGCTCCCTTGGTACTTTTGAATCCTAACCGCCTACAATTAAAGCCCCTAAATATTTCGTCATGGTTCTGGTCTCCTGGTATTTGTGAATCTTAAATGCTCACAATTCCAGCCACAGAAATATTTTGACATGTTTCTGGTTTCCTGGTACTGGGACTCGGGATTAAACTTAAAAGTATTTTTAATATAGTATTGCACCGACACATCCACTCATACAAAAAAAAAATATATATTATGAGCTAGGATGTGTTGAGACATGATTATTATGCAACTTGAACGTTTTGAGATTTAGTTATTTTGCAACTTGAATGTTTTGAGACTAAACCGTCAACTGCATCCGGTTAAGCCAACCTCAATATGATTGTCCCCAAAATCCCTTGACTTAAGTTCCTGTGTCCCTAGATGGGGCAGAGGGCGTCCACAGTGCGCCGCCATCTCGAACGGTCTTGAGCTTCGCGCTTCATTTCGCTCCAGGTCTTTCCTAATTGCTTCGCTTCTGCAATGATCATCCGGCACCAGGTCTGCTTGGGGCGACCACTTTTACGCTTTCCTTGGGGATTCCAGTCTAGGGCTTGCCTCGGTATGGTTCAGGATCCCTTCGGAGCGTGTGGCCGATCCAGTTCCACTTGCGGCGTTTGATCTGCTGGTCGATAGGAGTCTCACCGCAGCGTTCCCACAGATCTTGGTTGGAGATTTTCTCTTTTCACAAAATCCCTTAGTCCTTCTTCATTCTAACATATTACTTCATAAAATAGCTAATGCCTGTCATTTCCTGTTAACACATGACTCTAAACTTTTCTAATTATACAGAGGAGACCTACAGTCAGTAATTATAATGCCGTGTAATTTACAAAGATGAAAGGTACCTTAACTGGTAGTTATGAAGGCTTTATTTTCTTCCTGGTATGAAAATAATAATGAATTTAGTTTAAAATGGTCAGCATTATTGTAGGTATTACGGAAAGGGAATGGCATATAAAGGATTATTCAGTTCGAAGTCCCTATGTTTGAACAACTGTAGATGATGCCTCGTTATTTTAAGGTCAAATGTTAGTTTGACGTAACATATTACGAAATTCGTTTGTTCCTTTAACTACCGCTGCCTGCCGCAAATTTGTAGTTGTTCTATACAGAATTCCACCAGTTCGCACTAAGCGTTCCCAAACGTCTTGTATAAAGCGCACAGCAAAAGAGTGGGACTCTCTACCTGCGTCTGTGTTTCCAAACACATTCAACACTAATCTCATCAAATTGATCAGGGGGTCTAAAAAGGCCACTTTAGCAGAATTATATTAAAATCATAAAATTAGTCACACTACAATCTATCAAATTTCATTTTTATCTGTATCGCTTACGCATTAGGTTCAAGGTTGATTGACAGAAACGGGTAGCACGATGTGCTTTCTGATTCTGCTAAACTGGCCTTTTTAGACCCACATGCTTCTTCTGGGTAAGCTCACTCCATCGCCGACTTTGTCTCTGTAACCTTTGACTTTGACTAGAGTTAAGAGCAAACCCATGTCAAAAAAAAAATCTTAAGAATTAACAATTCTTAAAAAACTGCGTATAGCCTTTTTCAGGATGAATACTGTAAATCAATCTTCTTTTTGTCAAATCCATTGGCTCACAATTCTTTAGATAATAGTTTACCAAACGAAGAGTATTTCAGGAAGAAAACGGTCGATTCAATGAGCTTGCTGCACGGGTTCATTTTTTTTAACAAAGAGCTGCGTCTTTATCAACAAACCTGTAACATTGGAACACCTTTTTTTAAGGATGGGAAGTCATCAAATGACTCCGCTCTGGGCGGAGCGGAAAGGAGTGTGGAGACTCTTACTAAAACCCATGAATGTTCTTCCTAATGCCCTTTGCTTTTTGGCCGCGGTGACTCTTTCAAACAAATTTCATAACCACATCGGAACACCTACAATAGACATCATTTTATTGCTGAGGTATCTCCCTAAAGTGGATTTCAGATCTAACCATTCATACAAAAAAAGCGGTACAGAAGAAAAAGAAACTCAAAGGAGTGGAACTCTCTGCCTGCGTCTGTGTTTCCGAACGCTTACAACCCTAATCTGTGCAAAGTGAAAGTGAACTGGCTCCTTCTGGGTAAGCTCGCTCCATCGTAGACTTTGTCTCCGTCATCTCTGACCTAGACTAGAGTCAAGAGCAAACACATCGCAAATAAAAAAAATCCCAAGGGACTTTTGTCATATCTATAGAAGTGCCTCTGCTATCGAAGTATTCCTATGTCAATATGTTTTGTAGCTTATCAGGCCGATAAGCAGTAAATAGCCATAAAACAGGTATTGATTTTTTGCCTCTGTTAGATAAGGTTATTCATAGTAACATCTGATAGGGAATGAGATTTCCTTATTGGTTAAAATTTGAAATGGATGTTGTCCTAGAGAACTCGAAATTGAGGACATTAAAGAATTATTGAAGGATCTTTCCTTAGTAAAATAAGTGCGTGCAGTTTGTTTTCAAACCGTCATGAAGTTATCGCTTTCATATTTATTAAAAAAGTTATTGCGGAATGTAGCCAGGCCTTACAGCCAGTTGATTTAAAATTCATCATTAAGGCTACATTTATTGTTAAATTTTGTGCTATATCACCCACCATAGTAAGACAATAAATTTATAATACACTCATACTTAGTTAATTTTTAAAAGTACTTTAATTTTAACTTTGCCCAATATATGGCGCCGTCACCCGCACCATAAAATTCGGACATCGTTATCATTCAGTTGTCGGGCTCGCGTCGTGGTTCCGTCGATTACCAACAGATGTCGCTACTCCAAGGTCAATCACAAGGCCTTTACCCTTGAACTTGGTTGACCTTCGAGGAGTACACAATAGAATATGGACCATGTCAGGATAATGACCTTAGGAGATTAACCTTTTTTGAATAGAAACTTGAATTGGGTGGTTTGTGATTAACCTGTTATTGAAGTTTTTATATCGGGTTCAATGAAAAGTCTAATGTGTGCTCTTTGACTGCACTTGTGCGTAATTGTTTTGTTTTTCTGTGACTCTTTGCATTGTGCTAATTATACGACTGGACACAATAATAGGGAATATGCATGCGATTTTTTTATTTGCAAAATGAAATACGTATTAGCTCTAATAAACAATTATTAAATTATTTGTTAAATACCTTCATCAGAGATGAAGTTATAAAGCTTCAAAGTTTACTATTAGAAAGAGAAGTCCGATATGAATTGTGACGTCAAAGTTCTTGGCGCCTATACAGCTGCCATAGAAAACAGCGTTTTCGCGAGAGGGATAGATATAGTTGTTTAAAATAATTATATCTCGTTTGTTTTTCGAGCAATTTTGATTCTATTTTCACTGTAAGTATTATATTTGTGTATATTTTTAGATAAACTGTATAGATGATAAATATTTTTTTCTTGCATATTCCCTAATAGGGAAGAAATAGCATAATATAATAAGAAATAGCATGTGTAGGTACTTTAAGGGTGGCCTAAGAATGTAATGTTTCAAAGCTTCTCATTAAGGGCTCTCCGAAACACCGTCATAGAACACCTTAATTGTTTTACCAACCTATACATTTGTTAATATAATGTTAGGCTTCTTTCTTTGTACCTTAAAAATTAAAGGGCCATATAAGCAACGTGTTCGTTTTCTGTTTATGAAACAGAATCCTTCATTGAGAGCTTAACTCGCACTTGACCGATTTTTATGATTTCCTATGCCATGTAGTTCAGTCTTTCAGTGTATAATAAACTAGTTGACCCGTCGACTTCGTCTGCTCCGCTCCTATTGGTCTTAGCGTGAGAATATACAGCCTATAGCCATTCTCGATAAATGGGCTATTTAACACAGAAATATTTTTTCAAATTGGACCAGTAGTTCCTGAGATTAGCGCGTTCAAGCAAACAAACGAACAAATTCTTTAGCTTCATATATTAGTAAGTATAGATAATCCCATCTACATTGTTCAATCCTTACTAATATTATGAATGCGAAAGTAACTCTGTCTGTCTGTCTATCTGTCTGTCTGTCTGTCTGTCTGTCGCGCTTTCACGCCAAAACTACTGAACCGATTTAAATGAAATTTGTTACACAGATAGTCTAGAGCCTGAGAAAGGACATAGGCTACTTTTCATCCCGGGAATATGTTCCCTGGGGACCACGCGGGCGAAGCCGCTGGCAGAAGCTATTAAAATATATCTTAATACATATGTAACACAAACCACATTTCAAATCAGCTCGCTTTAGCACGATTACAAAGCCAGACTTATGTTAATTTAAATTAGTGATTACGACAAAGTATCGTCTCAATTAAGATTTCAAGCCTTTACTTAGTTTGAGTTTATCTTTACTATAGTAAATCTACACTTACTTACGAATATTATATATGCGAAAGTTGTGATGTTTGTTACTCAATCACGTCAGAACAGCTGAACGGGTCTTGATGAAATTTGACACAAATGTAGATTATTGTTTGGAATATACAAAGGATACTTTTTTATCGCTAGAGTATGTGCACTTGGGATAATTATCGACATTCACGCGACACATTCAGTGTTATACCTACTTCTTCTTCTTATCGTGTGGGTAGTAAGGTCTAAACGACCCCACAGACCCTAGTGTCAGAGTTTCTAAACCGCCTCAAGGGCCTCTACCTACCTACCACCTATAATGTATTAGATATTACTCGATTTATTTGGATTACTTTGGTTAATAGACTATTGCCAAAATCATCATCATCTCAGCCGAAAGACGTCCACTGCTGGACAGGCCTCCCCAAATTACGCCACAAAAACCGGTCCTATCCTGAAATAAATAAGTGGAATTCTTGTTTTGTTCAATGATTTCTAAGTGAGTATTGTGTAGTCCTTAAGTCCGTTCTCCAGTCCGTTTACTTAAGAGAGAGAGCCTGTGTTTCCAGATAGCTACAACCTGGGAGTCTTTAAGACAAGAGTGAATAGGTTGCTTCTAGGCAAACGTGCTCCATCTTCGACCGCATCATCGCTTACCATCAGGTGAGATTGTGGTCAAACGTATGCCTATATATAGTAAAAAAAAAAAAAAAATATTGTGTAAAACCTCTCGCTATTTCATAGACACTTGCAAGTCCTTATTGTTTTAAATAATTTGTTTAAACTCGCTATGAAATTCGAAACGCATTCGCAAGATGCCTAAATCTGAGAAGATGAGGGTTCGCCGGCGGAGGTAACGTTTTCAATGCCAACAGACCCGAGTAACTCAGCCTTAAGAAGGGACTCAGGTCTGTAACTCTTGGGCCTTTCTCCATACAAACGCATTCCCCTGCTTTCTTCTTGTGCATAATGCTGCTAGAGCAATGTTTTTTTTTTTTTTAATCTAGATCGAATTAATACGTGCCTCTATCGTTTTCTTTTTTCCAAAACATTATTGCTTAAAGAATTATGACATTCTTAAATCCCGAAAAAACAGCCTATTTTTACCGCCATGTTCAGACGACTGTCAATCAAATCTGATAAGTTTTGAAAAAAATAGAAAATAATAAAAGCATAGATATAGTCTTCTTCTAAATTTTGATATATGTTTTTTTTTTAGTTCAGTCCAGTTTTGAAGAAGAAAACAGCAGAATACAAAACGTATTTTAGTCAAAGTTTTTATATATATTCGTACTTTACTTGATAGGGCACAGTGCGAAAGAACTATTTTTGGAACGAAGTTCCTTATCGCGCGTTGTGAAAGGGGGTTAGACGGAAAAAATTGTCATGAAAAGTTGTAACGACACTTTTTGCTATAGTTGTAAGCCGTGCGACGTGCGCGTGTTTCTCTGTGTCTCTCATAGAAAGCAAGCCAGTTATTTTCGTTTCGTCTTTCTTTTTCTGTTTACATTATATTTGTAAGGTAGGCAGGGTAGGCAGGGTAGGCAGGATAGGCAGGGTAGGCAGGGTAGGCAGGGTAGGTGGGTAGGCAGGGTAGGCAGGGTAGGCAGGGTAGGCAGGGTAGGCAGGGTAGACAGAGTAGGCACGGTAAGCAGGGTAGGCAGGGTAGGCAGGGTAGGCAGGGTAGGCAGGGTAGGCAGGGTAGGCAGGGTAGGCAGGGTAGGCAGGGTGGGCAGGATAGGCAGGGTAGGCAGAGTAGGCAGGGTAGGTAGGTAGGCAGGGTAGGCAGGGTAGGCAGGATAGGCAGGATAGGCAGGGTAGGCAGGGTAGGCAGGGTAGGCAGGGTAGGCATTGTGGGCAGGGTAGGCAGGGTAGGCACGGTGGGCAGGGTAGGCAGGGAAGGCAGGGCAGGCAGGGTAGGCAGGGTAGGCAGGGTAGGTAGGGTAGGTAAGGTAAGGTAGGTATGGTGGGTAGGGTAGGTAGGGTGGTAAGGGTCTAAAATTGAGCCTACTGATTAAGTTTATATTACATTATATTTGTTAATAATAAAAAAAAATATTATAACTTAAAAAAAATTACAATCCCTTCACTAATTACTTCTCCGAACTTTGTTCCATCCGGGTGTCCCTTGACACCTCTCAAGTTTTTCAAATTCCTTGGGACTAGAGTCCCCTCTTAAGAGAAGCAGTGAGTTCAATTTAGAGTATTCATCCGAAAATTATAAGGTACCACTCTCTTTTTCGGCAGCTAGTTTTCCATAATCTTCAATCAGCTTTTCTACAACACTTCAAGCTAGTCAGTGCTATTAAACTCCCATAACAGCTCTTGAGCATGGCCACCACAAGTACTTGGTAAGTTTAGCAGCCAAGTTCGATCTAAAGCTGCACTTGGAGCCTGTAATGTAACGTTACAGAGCCGAGCATTACGTCAGTGAGGGAAGAAAAAAAAGCATTACAGTGTGTAGGGTCCGTACCAGAACGGTAACCAAAAGAACCCTATTACTAACCCTCTGCTGTCCGTCCCCCCGTCCGTCCGTCTGTCTGTTGACACTCGAAATTTTCACAGAGTGTGTATTAAAAATAATAGAAGTTAGATTAATTTAAAAATTAAAGGGGGCTCCCATACGAGAAACGCGTTTTGTTTTTGTTTATAATATGGAATCCTTCGTGTGAGGGTCCGACTTGCACTTGGCATTTTTCTCATTGGCAGCGATGCGGATGAATTTTTCGATGCCTAAAGGGTTTAACCATTTTAATCTATCATGTACCTCTTTGTCTGTAAATGTAATAAACGTTTTTTTATCAAAACATCTATACTAATATTATAAATAATAGTATAATATATTTGTTTCTTTGTACCGAATAGATTCTGAAACTACTGGACTGATTTTTACTATTTTTGCACCAATAGAAAGCTAAATTATCAGGTACTAACATAGGCTATAATTTATATTTGAAAAGTAGAGGCCCTAGAGAAAATTGCAGTACTAAACACGTGCAAACGAAGTCGTGGGCAAAGTGCTATCATTTTAATCATAACCCTTCCTTTTGGCTTTGCCGTAGTCGGGTAAAAAGGTATAGAAAATAAACGATAGACAGCCTGCAGCCTGCAGCCTGCAGCCTGTTGACATACTTGTTGGTAGAAGTCAGACTCGGGACTGTTGCAGATGTGGTCCAGGGTTGAGTTGTGTTATTGGGCAACAGATTTTTTTCAGTGTAACCCCGGAGATTTGATATGTACCTGGTTCATGGTAAACTTGCCCCTAATTGAACAGGCATCTTCTGGGCACGCTCGCTTCATCATAGGCGTCATCCATCGCTTGCCATCAGGCGTGATAGAGGTCTAGAGCAAACCTCATCAAAAAAAAAATATGGTGTTTAAACATAACTGGCCAATAAGGTGTACCTACTATTCAATAGCCTCTGCCTACTTTTTCGGGGAACATTAGTGAGGTTATACTTATAAGGGACTATGAAAGAGGTGACAAGAGAAGAAACCAGTTCTCTGCTACTTGTATGGACTGTAATGGGCCATTTTTTTCAATGAATCGCGATGTTGCCGTTCTTTTTATACCAATATGACCGTAAAAATAACTATTTATTATTTTTATATAAAACTTGACCCACTTCTGAACTTCGCACGAATGAGAACCGATGATCTCATATAAGTTCAGAACGGCTTTGAATCGTTTTATTCAACAAGAAGTCACTACAATGGTGGGCCATTGAAAGTACCCAACATCTCTACTGAACGACCCAACGGAACTACCGAATGAACCTTTTGAACGCTTCCGACCAATGGCGGGTGAACGAATGAACGGTATTCGGTATCTATGGAACGCAGCTCGATAGTTTTTAATTTTGCTTTTTTTGAAAATGGAATTCTGTGAGGTTTTAACTAACATTTTTCTGGTTTCTGAATATTGCGCATTGTGCCTCTATGGTCTTTGGGCAAGAATAAAAAAGGGAAAAATAATTCTTTATCAAATATTTTTCGTTTGGTGCCGATAAAACGAAAAATCTTTAACGGTTGAGCTTTATAAGCGCATTAGATCAATAGGGTATTTTACTATAAAAATCTAATTAGTCCGTCAGATAGATTTAAAAAAAATATTGGACACGTATTTTCACTTTTTTCACGTAAACAAAAAATGAAGACGATACAGCGCGTTGAAGACACGCGTGACGTCATGTGGCTTGGTAAAATTGTACCATCATAGTGACGTCACGCGTGTTTTATCATCTCATCGTAGCACTATATCATCTTCATCTTTTGTTTACGCGGAAAAAGAAAAAATACGTGTTTAATATTTTTTGAATATCTATCTGACGGCCTAATTAGATTTTTTTAGTAAAATACCCTATTGCGAAGGAAATAATAATGTATTTTAAACTTATTGTATGATTCATATTCTAATAACTTTGATTGTAGTTTATAAGTGGTTATAATATTTGCAGATGTTAAGCTACCTATTATTTCAATTACTCGGATAGCAATCAAGGCTCTTATTATTATATTCTTTAAAATTTCAAATGTCAAGCGAAGCCAATTGCGATTACCTTTAAATCTACATGAATAATTGGTCACAGATATTATAATCTTTTTTGTTTTATAATAACCTCTAAATAGTGTAGTGAATTACCATTATTACCAATCAACCTGTATAAGAATGAAGAAGGGGCGGATCGCTAGTGAATAATAAACAAAGCTGTTATTTTTAATGTTTTTTAAGGAAACCCGAATCATGAGACAGCTGAAAATATAACCCATATGTAAACACTGAATAGACATGACATAGGCTTGCTCGTTCTATTGTTTAGCTAATCCAATCAGGTCATGGAAGCCAAAAATAACGAAACATTGAAAAATTACTCCCAATCTGCCAATATACAATTAAATCAATTCCTTTAAACCCCGATTAAATATGTACACCTAGAACTTAATGTTGACTCACAATACCCCAGCCCGAACCCATGTGACCAGCATCAATACCTAAACAAAGGCAAATGAAACAGGAACGTTAATATTTGTTTAAAAACTCCGAATAATACTTCCTGTAAAATAAGTTAAAAAAAATGCCGTCATGGGACGCCCGGCAGATATGAAACATTTATGTTAAGAATTCATAATTAATAACAATCTTATAAATTAGGTCCAAAGTACGCTATCCGCAACTAGCGACGTAGTAGGGGCATCACGACATGACAGCGTCGTTTCCGTCACGGCTTACGATTTGGTTTTACAGCCAAGGCGCGCCAATAGATGTTTCATATTCGAAAAACAATTTCCATATATAAAATATGACACTCGAAATTCCAAACTGAATTACAATACCCCAACCCAAACCCATAGGACAAGCATCAATAAACAAAGGCAAACGAAACAGGAACGTTAATATTTGTTTAAAAATTCCAAATAATACTTCCCGTAAAATATTTTTAAAAAATTGCCGTCATGGGACGCCCAGATATGTGAAACATCTATGTTAAGAATTCATAATTAATAACAATCTTATAAATTAGGTCCAAAGTACGCCATCCGCAATAGGGCATCATGACATGACAGCGTCATTTCCGTCATGGCTTAGGATTTGGTTGTACAGCCAAGGCGCACCAATAGATGTTTCACTTTAAAAAAACAATTTCAATACATAAAATATGACACTTAAACTTCAAACTGAATTACAATATCCCAACCCAAATCCATATGACCAGTTTCTATACGCAAATGCAAAATAAACATTAACAAAATAGTTCGGACCACGAACACACTCGTTAGAGGCAAGTTGCCGTGCGAGTGATCAAAGTGATCATTATAGCCGGCCGGCTAACTCCACAGTCAATAGCTTTGCGGCCGGCCATTTGGCATTCTCCTTTATTTTGTTAATTCAGGTTTTACAGTGTCAGTTGCGGATAAAATGGGAAATGATTATGTGCATCCGATTTTGTGATATAATTTTGTTTTGAGTTATGAAAATTATTTATTGGAATTATTGGTCGTCTTTTTATTAGTGTTTAAAATAATATTTGCTGAAAGGTATGTGAAATACAGTAGAATTGGTGAACTGATACTGCCACTTAGAATTGTAGTAAATTTAAATAAGAAAAAACAAGGACGAATCGGACTCGCACACGAATGGTTCCGCACCAATTTTATTTTTTATTATTTTTTTTATAGCGGCAATAGAAATATACAATCTGTGAAAATTTCAACTGTCTACCTATTACGGTTCTTAAGATACAGCCTGCTGACAGACAGACGGACGGACGGACGGACGGACGGATGGACGGACAGCGGAGGCGTAGTAATAGGGTTCCGTTGGTATAAGATACGCAAGACTGTCTGTGCTGAAAACACTGTAGTGATTTGATGAATTACAAAACGGCTACTAGAGTATTAAACTTCTTGATTAGATCTTAAATCTTCCAAATTGCAGTTTTGCAAGCGAAATCAATCGCTTTTCATCAAGGACCAATTTACGGTGTCTTATGAAATAGTCTTCTTCTTCTTCTTATCTTGTGGGCAGTAAGGTCTAACGACCCCACACACCCTAGTGTCAGAATCATGAAACAGTAATACTTAGGTACACAATTGTATACCTGAGTAAATTAAATGCAACGCAAAGACTGTGCTTTTAGACACAAAATGCTATGTATTGAATTTATCAACCAATTCTTCTTTTATAATCAAAATTCACAGCCACGCTTACTTGTAAAAACACGTTTTTAAAATTTTTACAAATTCAATGGACAAAACAAATGAAAAGAAATTATTTTACTGTTAACTTGAAACCCAAAAAGATAAAAAAGGATTTATTGCATTTAAAATATCAATAAACATAAAAGGGACAATGTCGGACAACAAAGCTCTTAACCAATTAACAATTGCAATATTGAAATTAATTGAAAAATGAACAGATTTAACTCCATTACGGTGCACAAAGGAATCATTCGGTCAATTTATGAATTAACGTATAATGAAAAGTGCCTCGGTTTCAATGAAGGTAAAAGAGTGGGGAATGAATGTGATAACCTATTGGATTATATTTAATATGGCCGGAGACAAAAAGCAATATTTCGATTATTAGATATCATTAATGGCAATAACAATAAAACTAAGTAATTAGGTCAGAATTGGCGATATTTTTTTAGCTTATATGTCGATCACTATCTCCAAAATTCATGTTTGTTTAGGTTACGATGTCTGTAGGTCTGAGGACATCATTTTGACCTATAGACATCCTTTTTTTACGGGGAATATCGTAAAAAAAGGATGTCTATAGGTCAAAAGATATACAAATGACCTTAAACATCGAGTATGTTATAAATATAGAGACTTAGCAGCAGCGAAAATACGTAAAACCGTCTTGTGACCATAAATCAACTGTACGGACCAAATTAAAAACTGGCTAGTGATCTGCAGGGTGATTGCAAATAGTAGATTATGCACCGAGGGCATAAAACAGTGTCTTATGTCACGTGCGTCATATTGAATGCGGAATTTAATGAAGTTGAATTCCAAATTCAGATCACACGGCAATAGTATTGTACTGAATTTCCTTATAACCCGCCGGGCACTAATGACTAACTTTTGGTTGAATTTGCATGACATAAATCATACGTTTTTGTGCAGGTTGTGTGACAATACAAATACAGACAAATTTACAGAGGCGGACATAATGTCATAGGCATTTTGATTGAAAGTGGACTTTTGTCACAAATCACATCACTAAGTTTTCATGACTGCGTAATCTGTATTCTACTTAACACATTCCTCTTATTCCCCTTCACACAACCACCCACATATGTTATGTATCAAACGACATACACTGAAACACCCAATGCTTCCTAATCGCAATATTATGCTTTATTACTAGAGACTTTGGCGAAACAATTTTCTTTTTCACGCCTTCGTAGCTAAGAACTGTAACAATGTGAGAAAATAAGAATATTACGTAACATATCAGCGTATTAGCTTGTTTTTATTATGACGTATGTTTAGGGATATTTTGGGAACATAAACATTATGCTTACGTCTGAAAGAGTAGGCGAAAAACGTAGTATAAATTCGAGAATGAACATAAGAAAACATTTAAAACAATGGCAGAGAACAAGCCTGTGTGGAAGAGGGAGACTGAGGTCTCTCTCCAGTAGTGGAAAATTACAGGCTAAATAATAATAAATTTATCCTTGTGACGTAGAATGAAAACAAGTCCGTTACAATAAATAAAACTAAAAATGGCCTTTAAATCTGGTTGATTAGAAAAATAACCTATCTAGAAATTTGTCTATAGGTACAGACCTTCGCATTCGCGATTCAAACAGCAATCGAATGAACGAGTGAATGAACTATCCGTGCTGTATGCGACAGTAATTACGTTAATAAACTGCGCCAGTGTCGTTGAACTGAGCACTGAGCCGCAAACAATGGCTCTGTTCGAACGCTACGAGTATGCTGATTACGGTGTAAGTCCGCTATAGAAATTGTAATGAATGGAGGTTTTTGAGAGGAGATTGGCTGGTTATAAGTGATGTTTCAGTGTAGGCTTTAGTAGAAAAACAATCACCGTAAAAGGTTAGGTGAAGTTAGGGATCATTCCAATCGATTCTAGGTATTGACAGCAGTGCGATTCTGTTAAATCTCCTCGTGAAAACGTAGGTGAATCATCAAATGACTCCTCCCACTCTGGGCGGAGAAGAAGGGAGTGTTAGACTCTTACTGACTAGAACCCACCCTTGTCCCCTCAAATGCCCTTTGTGTTCCAGTACTGCGGTAACTCTTCGAACAAAATCCGCAACCCTGGCAGGCACTGGCCCTAGCAGGCCCCGTCTAGTATGCTGACATCTCTTTTGAGGCGCGAGTGAAACACAACGTGTCGTCGACCCGCCCTGGATGAGAACCAGGGCGGGTCGGGAATGGGAATCGCCTGTGACTCCCGACGCTCGAGGCATCTTCTTTTGTTGCGTCGCCGGCGGCTGGGGCATGAGGTTTGGCTCTCACGCGGCCTGCCACCTCCTTCGCTTTAACTGCCTCCGTGGTCGAGTGGTTCAGGCGTTTGCCTTGTGACCCGGTGGTCGTGGGATCGATTCTCACGGGAAGCATACTTTTAAAAGTTTTTTCCAGTTTGGCTAGGACATTGCAGGCTTGAATCACTTTATTGTCTGATAAAAAAGATGATTCCGTGCTTCGGAAGGCACGTATACGCCGGTGGTCCCGGCCGCCAAATGGCGTTCGTCAAATAAATCATGTCAGAGGCCGTTGAGGCGGTTTAGAAACTCTGACACTAGGGTGTGTGGGGTCGTTAGACCTTACTGCCCACACGATAAGAAGAAGAACCTCCTTCGCTTGTATTACTATCCAATCAAGGTGAAGTGGCAGTTCACTTCAAGTTCACATACACGTTCACGTACACGTTGAGATTTATATAGAATAGCTCTACTGATGATAAGCCATAATGTTTTCGACAATAAAACATTCGTGCCTATTGTGCTAATTATCATTGTTGGCTTAATCAAGCAAAGGTACATCTTATAAGAAAACACAGACTCCGGCAGAGAATACCACTCTTTAGCTGTACTCACAACGAAGATATTCCTAAAAGATTTTGTAAGAGGCATAGTAAGCTTTTTTCTTAAAAATCCTTCATGAGTTTCGCTTATAAGCTTTAACAATAAACTATGAAAAGCCAGTTCGTTTCATAACATCATAACCTTTTCCCTTTGCAATAGGCAAGTAAACACAATTCTTTATTTGTTTCTAAGAAGCCGCAGTAAACAAAATGTCTGAAAAGTTTAGTTACGTGTCTTGGTACTCAGCAGCATTGAAGAAGTGTTACGTTTAGAACAAAGGTTTTTAAGCTTTAAAAGAAAACATGTTTTTTAAAAACCGTTGACTTGTTACAGGTGTAATCTAACTACCTAAAGAAGAAATTCATTTCAACATTTTATTTTAGGCCTAGTTGTTTCCGAAATAAGGGGGAAATGGTCAATTTTTTTTTATTAAACTTCAAACCAATTCGTTTTTGAAATATGAAATTATAATGTATTTAAGGTTTGAAGAACTTTTATCTTGTTGTTTTTTAATTTGTCTTACAAAAGAGAATCCTTATTCGAAAAGTTATTTACGTAACGCGTCCGTGTTTGGTTTATAGACCAAATGGTTGTGACAAACAGATAGACAACCAGTCAGACAGACAAACGAGTGATCCCATAAGGGTTCCGTTTAATTTTGTACGGAATCCTAAAAATAAGAGAAATAAAGTAACCTATCCACGTGCCGCATCCAAAATAATACCAGCTACATCCCTACTGTTGCTAAATCGGCTAAAGAAAAGCCGACGTCCCTCGAGACGCGAAACGTAGAAAAAATCACTCAGAATTATACGGAGTAAAATCCCGTGAAATCTAAGCATTAATCTTCCAGTTTTGGAGGCAAAAGTACACATTTTATTGGGTCAAACAGACCTTTGTGTATGTGGGAAGTCCAAGTTTTATGTGAAAATGAATGGAGAATTGTATTTAGTTGGGTACCTAGAATTTGGGTAGCGACGACCTTGACCTTAGTCAATACAATCCTGTAATGTATAGAACTGATTGAATCTTATAATAATTGTTCTACACTTACGTTGATGTTCTATGACTCATCAAACATGAATTAAGCCACCTGAATCATGCTCTTCAAACTTTTTGGTAGTTATAATGATTCCAAGCTATACGTTCGATCTTGCGCGAATAAACGTAGAAATGTCGGACTTAGTATAATTGTATTAGCAGTCAAACTAGCTCAAATACGCTTTTTAGGGTTCCGAGAAAAAAAACGGAACCTTTATAGGATCACTCGGGTGTCTGTCTGTCTGTCTGTCACAGCCAGTTTTCTACGGATCCACTGGACCGATTCTGTTGAAAATGGTACACATATGGACTTCTGTGACCCAATTACGGACGCGTTACGTAAATCATTAAATTGTTAGTATGGGGGTCACTTTTGGGGGCAAACTAGAAAATTAAAATAAAAAGTTTTTTGAAGAATATCGTGTGACATATCAAATGAAAGGGCTTTTTTTTTTTTTTTTTTTTTAAGGATGGGAAATCATCAAATGACTCCTCCCGCTCTGGGTGAAGCAGAAGGGAGTGTCAGACTCTTACTGACTAGAACCCATCCGTGTTCCTCCTAATGCCCTTTGCGTTCCAGAGCCGCGGTGCCTCTTCCAAACAGATTCCGCAACCCCGGCAGGCACTGGCCCTAGCGGGCCCCGTCTTCTATGCTGACAGCTCTTTGAGGCGCGCGTGGAACACAGCGCGCCGTCGACTCGGGCCAGGGGGGCTACTCTCTAACGAAATCCGTAGTTTCGGGCTTAGTTGCGGGCGGGCATTTTCTACTTCGTATCACCTAACCACTGAGAACTAATGATAACACGATTTGACAGTTACTGTGAAATCGTGTTGTCATTCATTCTCAGTTCGGATTCGGGACTAATCGTAAGTCTGTAGGTAATACGGAGTAGAATACGCCCGCCCGCAACTAAGCCCGAAACTACGGATTTCGTTAGAGAGTAGCCCCCCTGGTTCTGATCGGACGGCGAGCCACCCAATGCTCGTCGTCCGCAGGCCCGCGCCTACGGTGGCCGAGAATCGCCCTGCGACTCCCGACGCCCGGGGCGTCTTCTCCTGTTGCGGCGGCTGGGGCGTGAGGTTTCCCTCTCTCTCACGCGTTCGGCCTCCTCCTTTGCTAGCAATACTGCTTCGCAGAAAGAGGGCTTACTATGCGGGTTTTAATTATATTTTTTTTTAAATAAATTGTTTTGAAGTTATTCAAGAAATTGGACGAAAAATGACCATCCCTTATCTCAGAAACTACTGAGCCTAAAATTTTGAAAAAAAATGGAGATAATAGATCTTTACCTAAATATTACAGAAAAACCTATTAAGAGTCTTTAATGTTAAAATAACATGTTAAAAAAATTAAATTCGTTCGAAACCCTTTGCACGCCAGTCTGACTCGCACTTGGCCAGTTTTTTTTATAAAAGAAATTAAACCGCAATTAACTATGGGCATGGACATATGATGGCACCTTTACAAGTTTCTTCTTAAAACATGTATACATTGTGTTACAGAATAAACTCAATACCTCTTAAAGGGTCATTGTACTCATCATTATGAACAACTTTTACTTTGGGAACAAACCCAAAAGTTGTCCATCATCATCATCATCATAACAGTCGAAAGACGTCCACTGCTGGACATAAGCCTCCCCCAAAAGGGGGGGGGGGTTGCCATAATCACCACGCTTGGCAGGCGGATTGGCGATCGCAGTGTATGGTGTTGCAAAAGTTGTTATGATGACATAGGTATTTATATAGTTTATTTAACATGCATATTTATATGGTGATAATATCTTAAATTCAAAAGCTATTTCATAGGCCCAACTCTCAATAAACTTCCCTTAGTTTAGCAGCGATTTACATCGTAAATATGTTTAGTTAAGCAAAACCTCGTAAACTTCTCCATCGATTTTGATGGTTATTGTATTGGAGGAGCATTTTCTCGTTCATGAAATAAAAATATATTTTCCCTTTAGGCTTTTGTTTCGAATTTGACGCTGGTGAAGCGTTTTTAGGGTACCCAAAGGGTAACCAACGGAACCGCCTACGCTGTCTGTCCGTCCGTCCATTCGTCTGTCCGTCAGCGGGCTATATCTCATGAACCGTATCAGGTAGACAGTTGAAACTTTCACAGAATGTGTATTTCTGTTGCCGCTATAAAAACAAATAATCAAAATATTATGGTACGGAACACCTCATGCGCTAGTCCGAGTTTTTAAATCTGTCATCTTTTTGTTTACTTTGTTAACAATGCCTGCATAGTCGCCGGCAGGACTATTTTCAGGGGGGCCGGGGGTGCATCTTCAAAACCCCGCCTCGAATAAGTTGGTTTTTTTTTGGCCCAGAACTAAAGAAGACGGATACAAGGCTGAACGCGAGGGAGCTCGAAGTACCTCGCCTCGGATTTGCTAGATTTCTTTTACTATATTCCGCTTATGTTATTATTTTTTAATTCCTATCGTCATAATTTCGTATGTTTTATTGAAAGCCAACGGCCCCTCCCGGTGCCCATGAATGCCTGCTTTTACTAACATTTGTTGAAACTTACATAAACGTCTAAATAAAGCGCACTGTTGGTGTTTTAAAGTTTAGTTCAAAACCAAGAGTTGAAAATTCAACAGTGCAGTAATATCTCGGCGTTAAAATACCTGCCTTCTTGTTTAACTTAGACTAATACTTACAAAGAAAATCCAGAAGTGCAGCTGCTGGTACGGACTTGATTTCATATCCACATTTTGTACAAATTTAAGCTGCTACTTTATGTGATTAGTTTGTCCTTCTTTGACGTTACCTGATTTTACAAACACCAAAATAGTGTCAAGTCAAGCACCGAATGATGATAAAAGCGCAATATTTGCATCATTTTCTGCAAGGTCCAGCGTACCCCGTCGTACAGGTCTGACGAGATGGGGCGCATTCCTTGACTGCGTTCCAGTCCACTCACGCGCAACATGTACTGTCTACGTATGCGTATGCGCATGAGTTGATACTCGCAGTCATAATTGGTGACAGGTGATTTGTAGGGCAATAAGTGGACTGTTTTATTGAAAGATAAAAATTTAAGTTGCTGGAAATATTGCCTTGTTAATTTATCTTTTTATATTTTGTTTTTGATTTCGTTTTCGTTTCGTTTTATCTATAGTCTATAGTAGAAAAAAATGAAAAATAGTGGTGGTTTTGGTTTTGTTTCTTTGTTTTTAACACCGACTTCCGAAATTAAGGTTATTTTATTCTTGGTAGTGTTTTGTTTGGAAGACGGTTATATTTTTTTGTAAAATTTTTTTTATTCTTCACTTTTAAGTTATCACCACTTAAAAGTGAAAAATAAAAAAAACTTTGACGACGTATTTGTCAACGCAGAAATTGAAATAAGTAAAAATGCTCATAAAATAAAAACTATTGAACCAAACTGAATCAAATTTTTACGGGACCAAATGGCAAGTTACTGCATTGAACTAAAAAAAGTATCACAGAAATCGGATCAGAAACCTCGGAGTAATTGGTGTACATACATAAAAAAAACCACCGAATTGAGAACCTCCTCCTCTTTGGAAGTCGGCTAAAAATATTGCGATTTTATGTTTATTTTATTGCAGCGTCGCTTTGGTTAATAGTTTTCTTGCTTCATTAATTTGAAACAATTTCTTCGAAACAGTATATTTAATCTTCAGTCGCAGGTATGCTGAAAGAGATTTCTTAACGAATTTGCTGATTTATCTTTATACGAGTTTTCATATTCTTCTCGTCGTTTTGTGTGTACGTAACCTGTTAATTCAACTAAACTAACTTACGTAGAAAGGTGTATACCATCGATAAAAAAAATACAATTCTAGCAGTTTAATCAATTGCAGTTAAAAAAAAATAAAAAATAAAAAAAGCCTTTTATTTCTTGCCTCACAGTAGAGATTGACAATTTAAAACAGTGTGCATGCAAAATCAATGTTACAAATCTTAGTATTTTGGTAGGTATTAGTTATGATATTTAGGTGTTTGTTGTTGATTAAGATTTAAAATTAAATTTTCCTAAAATTTACAGTGTAGCAATCATTTGTTAAAAATGCTGACTATAGTCAGATTTTTGCGATGCAAATGTATAATTGCAAGAACCCCTCTCATCGGAGGGTAAAGGCCTCCTCCAGAGATAACCAATTTTTTCTGTCCTCTGCTACTCGCATCCAGTGGGTACCTGCTATTTTTATTACGTCGTCTGCCCAGCGCGCAATTGCAGTTATCATTTCCATAAGTAATTATAATTTATCTCAGTATAATTTGTCCCAATATCACAAATGGGTCTTCCATACTAAATTATTCTCTGTAATCGATCAAAAAATCATCGGTTATCATTGGCATCTTTTCAAATATCATCACACAAAACTAATCGATATATAATTCCAATTGAAAATAAAACCGGCCAAGTGAGTGACGGGCCACGCGCAGTGTAGAGTTCCGTAGTAGCCCGTTATCACAATATAGAACGATTCTGTTGTTCTTTATTCTTAATATAATTAACGGTAAAGATATTAGGAATTAATGGTTATAATAACAACAAGCAACTACTTTATCTTAGGCACTTTAAAGGATTTATTCTAAGGATTTTATACTTGGTACAAAATTAGCCAACACCCAAGTTCAACGACTATTACTGCTAAACTAATAAAGTTATCTTAACCGCTATAATTTTCCTTTAAAGTCCTTAAAATGCACTATCATCGTGATTTTTTTTCAGATTTTTCAAGCCAACGGTTTAGCTCTTAGAGGACAAAAAACTGGAACAAAAAGTTGCACTTTACAGTTTAATATTTCGTAAATAGAGCATCGAAAATTAAATTTTCAAACACCTGTTCAACAATATCCCACACGATGGGGTCGACGACGAAAAAAAATTCATCCCCACTTCACATGTAGGGGAGCTACCCTAAAAAAAAAAAATATTTTCCAAAATTTTATTTTACCACTTTAAAAGGGCGTAATTCATGTACACACCCCGTGTACATGAATTACGCCCTTTTACAGCTTTCTAGTCCTAACGGTCTCTTAGCAATACCTTCGACAGCCGGATAGACAGACAGATGGACATACGAAACTATGTGGGTTCCTTGTCAGGACTCATCATCTTCCTGCCCTCATCCCATGTTACTTGGAGTCGGCGCAACTCGTTTTTTTCTTCCATTCTGTTCTATCGGTCGTCACTCTATCACTAACTCCCTTTTATTTCATATCGCTCCTCACACAATCCATCCATCTTTTTTTTGGCCTTCCTCACCCTCTCCATCCATCCAGGACTACGGAACCCTAAAAAGGAATTCTTCAAATTGCAAACAGTTCGAACTCGGAACATGCGCGGGAGTGGACCGGTTGCTAACAAAAGGGAAAGGGCGGGGATTCCGTAGAAAATGAAAGGGAACGAAGATACACGACATTCTTTAGACTCGTTTGATTCTGTTTAAAATTCTGTATCGAACTGGTTTTTTATGGAACCTTTTTGATCTGATTATGGGTTGATGCTGATTTTTACTTTATGTTTTTTTTAAGGTTTTGTCTGTGTTTTGTGAGCCAGTATCACTCAGAAGATGAAGGATGACACAACTTGAAAGTAGGTGACTCTTGAGGTAACAGCAAATACCTAGACATGTATAGGAGAAGAAAACAACTTGTGCTGACCTTAAATAAATTGAGATAAGGAAAAATATTAGGGACATACGTAAGGAGTATTTTTTAAGGAACATTCGCATTCACAATTGTCAAAAGACGTCTAATTCGCCTTTATTATTTTGACAAGTTTTTGACATTGATTTATCGAGGAGATGATACTTTTACTAGAAGAGAGAATGGGCTTACTGAAATACGTATTTTAAATTATTATTAAACTATGAAAATAAATAAAATGTCCATGCATTTCTAATTAAACACACTTACAATTAATAAAAAATCCAGAAACAAATTCAGTTATCTGTAAATACTACATGTAAACGCGACATCCACGAATCATTCTGAACGACAATCCTATTTGGAGCATTCAAATTTCGAAATGAACGAATGAACGATAAAACTACTAATAGGAATGGAGACGGGAGCTAAATCAATCATCGGTATCAGTGAACGAAATCTCTTTGCGAATGAAAATTGAAAACGATGAATTATCGAATTTCACTTGCATGGCGCGTGAATGGAAATATTTACTTTGTAAAGGTAAAAGTGGTAGGTCCAACTAAAGATTTTTTTTTGTGTATAGTGTTAATATAAATAAAGTATTAGTATTTTTAGTTTTTAAAAGGTTGAAGTTTGTACAGGTACTAAATAAACTTTCAATGTTACGTAAAATCGAGTCTATTTCGACGCGTCAAAAATTGTTTCACAAACTCACCACATCTGCTCAACGTTTTCTATAGGCAACTTACCGTCGGTTTCAGAAATAAGAACAAACTCAACATTAGCCTGAAAATTTATCATATTGTAGCATTCGAGTGAGGTTTGACACAATTTCGTAACCTCAGATTCTCAATTCAGGGACACGATGACCTGCAAATAAATTCATTGTCCCAAGAAAATATAGCGCGATGAGTTAGACGCCTATCTACTATGGTATTGGTCCACACTTGCCCAATGCTGCGTAGAATGCAAAGAAGAACGTAAGTCATTTGACCTGCAGTGGAATAGAACCGGCTGAAAATAAAAAAATAAAATACTGACAGGAAAAAAACTCCTTCCAATAGGTATTTACTACAAAAATCACAATCATTCATCATTAAATAATCACAGTTCCACAAAACAATATTAATTTAACCGTCACTTCAATCAAACCGTAATTTACATCACAATAATGCGCCAACTTTGAATTCTTATTAAAAATTGCATTCTAGCATTAGTTGCATTAAGTGACTGGCATTCTAATAGTCACCTTAACCCATTCACTTTAAAATTGCATTGTGATTGGCAACTTTGACATTATGTTGACTTGGCATCGATCATAGAAGGTGCATGTAGTGCTGGGAGACGGCTGAAGTGACCTTAAACGATTCGTTATGAGTTATTAGTAGCAGTTTTAAGAAATTAAATTCAATGACATTTCTAGAATTGTCTGTTGTGGGTTGAGTAATCTAGTATATCTTACAATCAAGAAAGTATTTGTTGAGAAACATAATAAATATTCTCTGCCTACTAGGTACAAAAGTCTTCGCCGGCGTCAAATCGAAAATTATCCCAAGATAATATACACCCGGGATAAAAACCTCCTATGTTTAATTCCAAGAAATGGTCTCTCGTCGTGCCAAGTCAGATACACAGTCAGAGTTGCTTTCGCATTTATAATATTAGTATGGATGGATTAATAATAAAGAAGTATATACATGTCTGGTATGTGAAAATTCAATTGAGAATAGAATATAATACTCTTTATTGTGTACACCACATAAGTTACAGTAACCAAAGCAATAGAAAAAAAAAAACAAGAGTCAAAATACAGCAATTGAAAACAGGAATCATACACCCACTTCGGTCACCCTTGAAAATATTCTGGCTACGTGCCATCTTCGATTCGAAGCGATTAAAGAGAGATCAGTCGATTGGCCTATTAATTCACACACTGTTGAGCAAAAGCTACAGTAGGGTAAAGACCGATTTGGAGAAGTTTTAGTGCTTTGCATAATGGCATATTATTATTGGCCTTCGCTACTTTACTTCTTCTTTTCGAGTCGAGGGTTAACTCCTTAGATTTTTGGGCCCAGTAGTTGGCCATGTCGATTGCTCAAGTGCCCATGCTTCTATACTTTGGAGGATTTGATGAATGGCACCGACGTTGCTTACACAACTACATCATCACATCGGTGAACCGATGACCTGGTGGAGACAATAGGAATCTACTGGATGTAAGACTCTCAGAACCGGTCGATGCTGTGATACTTGGGTTGCGGTAGGCCTATATCCAGCACCCGAGGTGGCAGCGCGTGGTGTTCCCGTGCGCCCCTCTTTGACGTCGCGGGGGGAGTTAAACACCTCACTCCCCCCGCTGGCCGGCACCAGCCGGGGATTACGGAAGTCGCATAAGATCCCACGATCCCCGGCGTAGGTGAGAGACGGAACACCGGGGTGGTTTTAGTCAGTAAGAGTCTGACAGACCCCTCCGCCCGCCCCAGGACATCCATGAGGATTTCCCCCCGTTAAAAAAAGGCCTATATCCAGCATTGGATGTCTTTCGGCTGAAATGTTGCTGATGAACTTGCCATTCAGAATATTGCTACAGTCAATACACCAGAAACATAGCTTTGCACAGGTCGTGGTTATTAGCTGACAGATTAATCATGCTACTTCTCATCTTCATTACTAGGTCCATGTCCATCATAACTTGCCTGATCATCAGTATCCAGAGCTTGTCTGATCATTAATTCAACTGGGTCGGTGCAAAAAGTTTTCTTCTTCTATACCTGTCGGTTAGCCGTTATCTCAGTATTGACCATCTTTCTAATCACGTCATCTTTACATGACATTTTTGGCCGCGAGAACGTACCCGTTTTTTCCCGCTCCCGTGGAAATTTCTCTTAGTGCTCCCCTACAAAGTGTAGGGAAGCTACATGCCAATTTTCAACTTTCTTCATTCAGTAGTTTCGGCTGTGCGTTGTCTGTCACTCACTCTCAAAAATTATATTAGGATTGATTGATTACATACAGAATTACACATAACGTGATCACATTTCTCACTCATCCAAGTTAAAGCCTCGTCTTACCAACATATTTCCTTGATGACGCTTGAACAACGTTTGTATGTGTTCACTCTAACGTCAAACGATTTGCCGGAATGCCGGGATCAAGTGACCCATTCACAAGACAGTGTCATGTCCAACTATTGGTGCTCCAATATGTTGGATGATCGCTCTAATGGATAGGAATAGTGAATGATTTCAATTAGTATTGACCTGGAAACCTTGTGGCTAGGCAGCATCGATTTCGAGTTTAACGACAGTGATATTAGAATCTGTAAGGTGATATGAACTGTAAATTTTGAAGTCCATGAATGATTTCTGGTTCGGATCGGTGACGGCCAGTGCGCTCAGTACGAGAAAAGTGTGTAAATAGGAATTCATTTTGGATAGTGTCATATTGTATCTATGCTTCCTTTGAAGTCATAACCCATGATGTGGATTATTTGGAAGCTATTGATATTAAGTCTTCTCTTTTAATTTCCTCTAACATGAAATGTGGTTTCATGCAGCTTAAATTCTCGAAATAAAGCAATTATTGTCGCTTAAATCGATTTTCAAAAGCCAGAAGCCACGCATAACTATATATATATATATAAGCATAACACGATGAGACTAGCTGAATCGCTAGTTGTATCACCTCTTCTTTCTCCAGTTGAAACAACAGTAAGACCGACAGTCTTTTTATAAAATTTGTCATTCAAAAAAATCTGATTAATTATCTCTCTAATTTGACTTTTGATTCTAGAATACCTCTCATCACAGTAACAAAACAACTAGTCAACTAGGTAAGCCAGTGACGTCATTCGCACCCAAAGTCAAAGGAAACAATTTAACATTGTTCTTTTGTTTCGAACTTTCAAAAAATCCACCATTGTCCCCACTTTCGGAATAGGCAATTCGGATACAAATTACCAGTATTGGTACTGCACATTTACATGAGCCGTATCTATGAATAGATTGCTCGAAAGGAAGCGTACTTGGCCCCGTTCGGTTCGGATTTCGAAACGGCGGCAATCTGAGCAGCTGAGATCGAGTGAACGGGCCTCAAGGATGCAGCTACAATTGCTCAGTACGTGTTGTAATCATGATAGTATCAACCCTGGTAATTAGTGGAGGTGGCAATTGATTGGTGCGTTCGATTACTGATAATAGAGATGTAGTGTGCAAGTTTCAATTGCACAGATTGCGTTTTAGAAATACGAGTACATGAGTTTTTTTTCCGCAGTTTACAATTACCAATAAATGCGATTAGAGCTTGTACCACATGCATTGTAGCTGAGTGTTGTCATAGGACATTGGATAGCTTTACCGTACTTGAAAGGAAAAGGATTTTCGTCGAAAAAGTTACCTTAAAGGCACAGTCTTTGTAAGGTACTATTATCTGTAGAAGTCAAAACCAGTGCTTTTATTTCAATTAACGCCCACTTTAACGCAGAACGTGAGCCAGAAAGTTGAAAAGCATATTCCCTATGGAAAAGTACCAGTAATAGTTTGTCGGTACAAACTTATAATCCGGGGGTGATGCTGATGAAGCATAACCTTTACGAAGTTATTCCCAACAGGAATTATGTTTCCACGTGTAACATTCTAACGCCTGTTGTCCTCGATGGTTACGGCAGAAGTTTGTCCATAGTTCACCCACTTTTTGTATGTTCTGTTTGAGTCCCTTGTAGTGGAGGCATGCCTATTGGTATCAACCAGGCACCAATACAGGTTTTGGTTTTGAGAAACTACAAGTACACTTTGTCCGGACAGGGAGTTGAACCCAGCAGGACAGTAACGTTAATAATAATAATTTACATTTATTTCAAGTAACAAGACTCATAGTGTTAGTAGCAATGTACTTAAAAACTGTGTTAGTAAAACACAAAACAAAACAACATAAAAACCAAAACAGTTTGCGACATCACTGCTGCAAGGTGACAGGCCCAGCTGATACCCTGGAACAGTGGTTCACAAAAGCACAATCTAGCCTGCTTGCTATCATGGACAGGATGCTGTTGGCGCTGCCCCGCACCCTTCTGACCATGGATGCGCACCGCTTCCACATCACAGTATAAAAGCAGTCAACGTGAGCTTCAGCAAACATCCCCGATGCACTGCAGTATCGGGGCAACCCCATCAGCACCCTTGTTGTCCTTTAGTTGTCAATTCAAGAGTTCTCATTGCGTCTTAGATGGTATCAAGCAGTCGAATTTTTCAACATATGAATCAAAGGATTTGGAATTTCATTCAGTAGTGATTGATACTGTGTTTTACGTATTAAGGGTTTTAATGCCCAGCGCTTACGAGTACCAGGCCACGAGGAAGGCTCACAGTGGTGTGTCCATAAATTAAGTGAAAAAAAAGACAATCGAAACGACAGTTATCATTATTAGTATTCATTATCAATATAGAATTATTCATCGCCAACAATCCAGAGACAGTAACCAATGGCCAAACACCGGAAAACGTTAGATAGAAGGAAATAAAAAAAGATTGAAAATGTAAATTGAATGGCGTCGAGGATTAGATATGAAGTGTTCAGGTCCATTCGCGTCCACTATTTACTTTCTTTTGTTACAGTGATCGAAGCATTGAAAGCTTTCGAGGGGCAAAAATTGAATGAACGACTCTTGTGTACTACGACGCGGTATCTGGCAAAAGTTTCATTGTTTTTTTCTTTCATATAATTTTTGTGTTTCTGTGGAGTGGTGGAGTGTAAAAACTTTATAAAAGCTGTGTGTTGTTTAGGTAAACTGTGTCTTTGTGGCTGTATTCTAAACAAAAAATGTTAGGTTTTCTTCTGTTTAACTCTTTATGTCATCAAATATTTGTTTTGAGTTTATATTCGTGAGCGGTGTAAGATGTAAGATTTTTTTTTAAATCGTATTACAAAATAATAACTTTATAAAGTATTACTAGGAGTTTAACAATAAAACAATTGCGAAAAGAGTGAAAATCAATGTTGCACATTAGTAATCTACATCGACTAACTAGAGAACTAATAAAACAGCGACTAAATACAAGTTTAATCTTACCCAGCGCATTTAAAAAAATGAAAAAATAATCTCAAACTTCGCACCAAAACGTCCTATCCGATGTCAGATACACATTTTCACGCTACTACAAAAGAGTCTTTCCCTTATTGCGAGAAAGAAAGTGAATTTAGTGGGGTGCCTCCTTTTTTTAAATGGCCCTTAGATAATGTGCCCTTTGTACAGGGAATTGCGAATTATTATGGTTTAGTGGTTGAAGGAAATAACGCGTGTATTAATTCCGTTCTGCGTTTATTTTTGTTTCTGAACCGCGTTATGAGTTACACTAGAGGGAATTTGGGAAAATGTTTTTTTTTTTGTTTGGGTTGTAATTTGCCTTGTGTGTAATAAATACACCGTGAAGGAGAAATATGGCCAGGTAGGTATATCTGTAATCTTTGACGGAGTTGGTGAAACCGAAAATGCGAAAATATGTATTTATATCGAGAAGGGTTCCAGGGTTTTATACAAATTTATGCAAAAAATAGAGATTTTATGCCGTCAAACATGTAATCTTAATCAATATTAAAGAGATAAAACGTGTATTGTAAAAGTTAATCTTTAAAAGTACTAATCCGATTTCCATAATCTTTTCACTGATATAAGGATATCATTTTGCCGTATGGTGTCGGCCGGTGCCGTATGGTGCCGTAAAAGAATAATACCATCCCATCACTTCCCGTGGGTGTCGTAAAAGGCGACTAAGGGACTCACCAGAAAATAGGCAGCAGCGTTCTCTGTAAAACGTAATACCATACACTGCGATCGCCAACCCGCCTGCCAAGCGTGGCGATTATGGCAAACCCCCCCTTTGGAGGAGGCCTATGTCCAGCAGTGGACGTCTTTCGGCTGTTATGATGGTGAAGATGAAGGATATCGTTGAGTGGGAGAAGCTACTTTTTAGCATTATGGAATAAACCACGGCACTGGAGCGAAGCCGCTGGAATTACTAGTAAATAAATAAAATTATAGGTTCATTAAAACAAAAAAACTGGCCAAGTGCGAGTCGGACTCGCGTGCGAAGGGTTCCGAACGAATTTATTTTTAAATATTATTTTAACACTATAGACTTCTTATAGTTCTTCATTTTCAAAATTTTAAGTTCAGTAGTTTCGGAGATAAGGTCATTTTGCGTCTAATTTCTTGAATAACTTCAAAACCATTTATTTTAAAATTATGGAAAAAATATAATTAAAACCCTCATAGTAAGTCCTTTCACGATGTTGTTAAAAAAACTTTCATTTTTTATTTTCTAGTTTGACCCCCAAAAGCGACCCCCATATTAAAAATTTAATAATTTACGTAACGCTTCCGTGTTTGAGTTACAGAAGTTCATTTGTGTACCAAATTTCAACAGAATCGCTCCAGTGGATCCGGAGAAAACTGGCTGTGACAAACGGACAGACAGACACCCGAGTGATCCTATAAGGGTTCCGTTTTTAGTTCGGAACCCTAAAAACCGGCCAAGTGTGAGTCAGATTCTCACACGAAGGTTTCCGTACCTCCTCCATTAATTTTTAATTTAATTTATTTTTTATTGTTTGTTGTAATATTAGCAATCTGTGAAAATTTCAACTGTCTACCTATTACGGTTCTTGAGATATAGCCCGCGGATAGATAGACGGACGGCCGAACGGACAGCGGAGGTTTAGTAATAACCTAAAAACTACACTCAGATTAAACCAGAATCAAGGCAAAAACATGAAACCTATCCCATCTAAAATGAACATGGTGCCACCGCTATCCGAATGTGAATATCATTTGAATGGCACAAAGTAAGGATGGACGAAGTAATATATATGCGGGGTGGACCCCAGGTTATCTCGATCTGTCAATCAAAATGTGGGGTCTGTGAGGTCTGGGGGTCCGAACTCTCGGATTTAATGTGACATGAGCTTTGATGTAGTGAGAGGCGATTTTTCCTCTTCGAGGTCAATGACTTTTGGACGTTGAAAAATGTTGTGACTTGGTGGTGTACTGGTTCAAATTGTTGGTATTTAAAACTGTTAGTTTCAGTTTCTTATATCTACACTAATATTATAAAGAGGAAAGATTTTTTTGTTTGTTTGTTTGAATTGAATATGCTCCGAAACTACTGGACCGATTTGAAAAATTCTTTTAGCATTGGATAGCTACATTATCAGGGAGTAACATAGGCTATATATTATCCACGGGAACAGGAACTACGCGGGTGAAACCGCGGGACGTCCACTAGTAATCAATACTATTTTTGAATTTGTTTAATTGATTGTTCGTTATTGTTTGGTTGAACGCGCTAATCTCAGGAATTACGATGATTCGAATTGGAAAAATCTTTTAGTGTTGGTAGGAGTAGAGCATAAATGAAGAATGTGATGCAGACTAAGTTGCGCGGGTCAGCTAGTAAAAATATGGTTCTATTTAGTCCGTCAGTTAAGTACGGATAAATAGTTTTTGGAACGAAGTTCCTTATCGCGCGTTGTGAAAGGGGGCTAGACGGAAAAAAATCTCACGAAAAGTCGTAACGACACTTTTTGCTATAGTTGTAAGCCGTGCGACGTGCGCGTGTTTCTCTGTCTCTCTCTCTCTCATAGAAAGCAAGCCAGTTATTTTCGTTTCGTCTTTCTATTTCTGTTTACATTATATTTGTTAATAATAAAAAAAATATTATTATAACTTAAAAAAAATAAAATTTTATTACAATTCCTTCACTAATTAATCGATAGGAACTTCGTTCCATCCGGGTATCCCTTGACACCTCTCAAGTTTTTTTTATGACTACAGGGGTTTCAGTGGTTTTCAAGGTTTGGATCGGACTTCAAAGTTTTTTTTTATAAGTTGATTACTTGTTTTTTACTGTTACATTCAGTTCCTTATTTAACAATTTGAAGGCGATTTCTTTTATATTACTCATGTTTGATAAGTTATTATGCAACTACTAGACTTTTATAGGTGCTCAACTTCAAATACTCAAATCCAAAATAAATCTTGATTTTCTAGATGTCGGCTAGTGTGAATGGCGGTGATAAAAATGTAAAAAAGCCAATGATATCTTAAGCTCCGTAAACATAATTATTACTGCACCCTTTACAGTCATATAAAACTTTTGAAATGTTTTTTCCTTGCCATAAGACGCACTGCGACAAAGCTGTGTGATGCATATCTAAGAAAAAAAGCCGTTGCGTCAGTTTGCGGATACACGCACAAGATATACTCGCTAACCCGGAACCAGCTGTTTGTTATTTACATGGCGTCATGCTTCATACAACTTTTATGGTGCTTAGCTTGGTTACAAGTTTTTTTTGCTTTTTTTAAGAGATTATTTGACTGTAGCTACGTATTGTTCAAAGTTCTTGCTCTTTTTATATTTTACTTAAAAAATATATACGTACAGGATAAATGTGTTACAATCAATTCATGGAAATGTCTTTCATTTTGTCAACTCATTAACCAATCAATTCATGGAAATGTTTTTCATTCAATTCAACGACCAAACAAGTCGAGGAGGCGAATTTTTCAGACATGAGAAGCAATGAATTTCCAATTTTCTAGTAAGTCTTTTGGCGGGAGTAACACAATTCACGCGCTATTAAACCCGAAATACGTAGTAGCATCTTGTATGTACGATTTGCATCTAAGGAAGCTCAACAGCCATTACAATTAATAAAACACAAAAAATCTTCAAAAAGCGTAACTGAAAAGAACCCCACACTAAACGCTTTTCCCCCTTACCTTAAGTAATAAGGGCCTTAAGGCACTTTCCGTCATCAGGAAGCAGTTAAGTGAAATTTAAGAAACATGGAACCTTTTTACCTGACCGTAACATTTGTCATTCTGGATCTCTAAGAGCTCGGGATGATCTGTCACCGTGATAAACGACCCCTGCTGATGTGTTGTACCACTAATAGAAAAGAGCAGAAGGACCAACTTATGGTCTTGAGTCATTTTGAAACTGTAGGGACTGCGTATTCCCTTGAGATTGGTCTTTATATTCTAAGATTTGATCATTTGTTTACGTTTTGTACTTCTGACAACGACTGGCATTTTCAAATTATAACTAATGGTAAGGTAATAAGTAAATGTGATATAGATTTATTAGGGTTCCGTACCTGAAGGTTAACCAACGGAACCCTATTACTAAGCCTCCGCTTTCGTCCGTCCGTCCGTCTGTCTGTCAGCAGTCTTTATCTCAAGAACCGTAATAGGTAGCCAATTGAAATTTTCACAGATTGTGTATTTCTATTGCCGCTATAACATCAAATAATAAAAATTAAGGTTTATGTTACGGAACCCTCCGTGTGCGAGTCCGACTCGCACTAGGCCAATTTTTTTTTTTTAGTGTTTTTAGACATTTGTTTGACCACTATCTCACCTGATGGTAAGCGATGATCCGGCCGAAGATGGAGTAGGTACGCTTGCCTAGAAGTAACCTATTCACTCTTGACTTAAAGACTCCCAGGTTGAAGCTATCAGGAAACACAGACTCTAACAGGGAATTCCACTCGTTAGCTTTACACACTATGAATATCTTCCCAAAACGTTTCGTGCGTGTGGGTGGGATGTCCACCATGTACCGGTGGCGCATCGCCGTACGTCTTGTGGTCGGATGACGGAACGGGCTTGGCGGAATACATACACATATATTATAAAGATGCCGTTTGAAAAATTCACTGAATGACTAACGTTCAACTGCACGGTATAAAATATACTTACTTCTGATCAAAAGTAATTGCTTGCAAGTTTAGCAGTGACGATTGAAAACTAGCACTTTAGCCCAAAGTTTCTTAACGCGTAGTTGTCATCCAAGAGTCTAAACGCCTTGAAAAAGCAGGTTTTAAGGTACATAACCAAACAATAATAATGGTCCTTTTGGCTGATTTCGACCATTGCATTTGCCTCCGCTAAAGGACGGCACAAGTATTTGCGCTAACACAGACACACTCATCATTGCCATAATCTGATCTGAGAAACCTGGAGAGAGATTCAGTGCCTTGGAGAGCACGTTAAGAGGAGACGCGGGCAGACAGACTTTGTATATAAAAAGTCATAATTCAAGGTATGGCTCCCGCCTGTTTCCTCCTCCAATATTGAACCGATTTAAAAGATATTTCACAAACTGAATAAGGAGGATATATACTGTGTTCTTATTTGATGATATATTAACCGCATAAGCACTACAACCCTCAAAAAATGTTCAAAATTGTCGGATAAACCGCTGTCAATAGAGCCCTAGTGTACAAATTTGGCTTGCTACTACTTAATTTAGTTGGTTCTGCTTACCAAATAGCAAGTATACTTACTGCTGCAATCAGGTTTTGCTTGCCTTTCAGACAGAACTTCATAATTTTGACTCTCGTTGCAAGGACTTGGTCTTTTCTGTTTTCCTACACTGTGGTCTTATGACGCTAACTCGGTACAAAACAAGTATTAAACGGTTGACGTTATTAAGTACAGTATTTGGTCAAAGAACTCGCTCATATTTATATTTTAAAGGTTTTTCTATTTCTGTTTCAGGTTCACGTTTCCAGTTATTAAGGTATGTTCTATTTTGTTTTGGAAGAAAGCGAGTAAAAGATATTTAAGTGAAGTTCGTTTTAAAAGTGACTTATTAAACAAGTGAGGGCGAAGAGTGACAACTATGGCTAGCACAGCAAAGGCATAAAAACCACTTATCTACTTCTCTGTTTCATAAATTTTATATTTTCCATCCTTTTTTTTTAAGGATGAGAAATCATGAAATGACTCCTCCCGATTAACAAAAATCACTAAGTCATTGTAAAAACACAGCTTAAACCTGTGGGTCTACTCTAGAAGCATGTTTAGAGTATATCTAAGCAAACATTGAGAGTCCCAATTTTGCCTTATCTTCTAAACACGTTTCTGACAATCGCAATGTCCCAAAACAAAATTCCCAAACTAAAAAAAAAACTTAAACAAGAAAATCCCCACAATTTTGAAAGGCGTTAAGATATAAAGCAATTCGTTCTTGCTCGGGCGCCCTCACTATCGCATGTCAATCGAATATTGCCATTTCTCCAAGTCCCTTTCATCTCGGCGCCCTATTCTGAGAGATCCCTATTCTGAGCGCTCCCCGATTCGCCATCTCGGGCACAATGCCTGATCAATATTAGGATTAAGAGACTTTTAGAGCCAATTTGGCGATTACGTCACTGATTTTTCTTTTATTGTGACGGATAGCGGGGTACAGAATTAGGTTTTTTTATTTCTTGAGAGAGGTATTATCTAGGTTTTCGTTGTATGATTGGATCTGAAAAAGGGTATGATATTACTTTGACACTAGAGTGTGTGGGGTTCTAGACCTTACTGTCCACACAAGAAGAAGAAGACTCTGATATAAAATAATGACGGAAAACAACAAACCTATAACGTGTTATTTCGTGTAAAAGAAAAATATGTCGTAATTTTAATGATAATCCTTGAAAATACTACATGCAGTAACCGTTAAATACTATCATTACTCATTGAAAGAAATAACGAAGACTGATTTGAAAAAAAAATCAATACTTCAGAGGCATTATTTCAGACTTTTCCATGTTACACGTCATACGATAAAATACATACTATAACACATATAGTAACTGTAAAATAATTACATATATAATATACATATAATTACTGTAAAATAATTTCACTGCTCCGTTTTAATTTTGACTACGAAGTTGTTACATCTTCAACCGCATCATCACTTACCATCAGTTGAGATGGTGGTCAAACGTATGCCTATCAATAGTAAAAAAAAAGTTGGACAAAGTGTCATCGGGTTTTTTTCATCTGCAATTTCTCAGTAGGAGCCGGGTCTGGATGTATGCCCTTTTGATGGTAAAAAAGCTCGTTCTCTGTATGTAAGAATTAAACATAACTGGCGAATTTTTAGGCGCACCTAACATTTCAGGGCATAGGTTCAGACTTGTAGTAAACGTAAAACAAAAAATCACCTATCGGTAAAACGGTGTGAATAAAAACGCAGTGGTGAATAGTAGTAGTAGAATAGTAAATAGAATAGAATACTCTTTATTATGTACACCATATAAGTTACAGAAAAAAATAGATGAAGAAAACATTACTAGGGTGACACATATTATTCATTTCTAATAAATATAAATCTGTTAAAAACCAATTGTGATTTAAAAATTGAAGTCCTTAAATGCTGTAAGTATAAAGAAGAATAAAGCGAAAATCCCCTTCAAAGTTTTGTTTCTATTCACCCCGTTTCATCGTACTTAAAATAAAACCAGAATCCAAATCTCAACTCAAAGAACATCGACATCTATAAAAATAATCTTAAAAACCATATCACCGAAAGGATCGTCCTTTTCATTCAACTCGTGACCGCTCGGAATCACTCCGTTAATGTCATTGCATTCGATATTCGAACGATGAATTGAAATGACATTTTGTCGGGTGAGTGGCCAGTTATTGGCTCTCGTGATTATCAAGGAATTGGTCTGCGATTTTATGTTTTATTTGCTGTGTCAGTTCGGAGGATTGGGGTTCGGTTGATGTTTCAAGTCAAGGATAGCTTTATTTATTTAATAAAGCAAAAAATATAATGAATCTGAATGATGTCCGGTTTCTGAGGTACTTTATCGGTACTTTATCTGTCCATTAACCAATACCCAACCAATAGCGTTAACGGACAGTTAACGATCGATAAAAAACTCAGAAACCGAACATGAGGGACGTATCTGCGAAGGTAAGTTTTCCATTACTCATAGGATGGTTGCGTAAATATAATAAACAATTGAAGTTGATGCTAAAAACGTCTCGCTTCCTAAATCCTATTAGTAAAACTTGTTTTATTTAACCGTTTTTCTTTTTCGAATTCAAGTGATGCAAAAAGTAGAAACACTGTAAACTTATGAATCAAATTATCATGAACCAATCATCAGTGGGTGACTAAAAATAATAATGTCGATGCAAATGGGCAAACTTTTTCATCGCAGCCGAGCTAAAGGTCCACGTGTATTTAACGTTGTTTTTCAACACAATTCCTCGTAAACTGGCTTCTACCTTACCGTTGTCCGTTCGGAAACGCAATGAAGTGTATTTCACATTTGGAGGTATGCGGCAAAGAGAGTAAAGACCCGCAAACCCCCATTGAAAAGGGAGGATCCTCCTACCAGACAGTTGTTGTGTCTGGCGGGCAACTATCGGCCACCGGGCTACCGGGCCGGGCCGGGCCGGGGCTATCGGGCTACCGTGCGATTTGAACATATGTTTAAATCGCACGGTAAACTCCGCTTGCGAGATGCAGGATTTCAATGTGATAGTTCGCTGCTATTTGGATAGATGGCGTCGGGGTTTTTTTTGTTGCAATGTAGATTTGCTCCGTTGGTTTTTCTTGTGGCCGCTACATACACTAGTGCCGTTGTAGCGCTAAAAAAAGTTTATCTAATACCTTCAGAGCCCTATCACAAAATTGCGTTTTCACTCACAAAACTGCTGACTCATCGCATTATGTAGAAATTAGGCAGTTGCAATTCCGTTTATTGCTAATTTTTTAAATGAATATTTACAACATTTTCATTTCCTATAAACTATAGTTTATTTTGGTACAAATTTTACGTAATAATATTAATGTATTAAGGAAACAGTTCATTCTGAGCGTTTTTATGGATTTGAATGGGATTTTTTTACGGGTATTCCATTCTTATTTCAAATTTCTGAGGCCGCTATGGACGAAACCACTATATAAGGAATGTTATGATATATTTTTCGTTTCTTTTGGTTAAGTACAGTTGTTCAATTCACGAGCTCGAAAAAGTGCCATCGCGCTTTTTATGAGAAACTTACTTCGGAATTTTGGGTTTTTACAAATACATAAGAGAAAAATGCGAAAAATAAGTCCGCTATACCACTATAGTAATAACTATTCTCAACTAGGTACCCAATAAGTTAAAGTTGTCTAAATATTTCAGTTTCTGAGAATTAGAAAGCCTAATTTGGACATTTTACGCAAACCACAGTCAAATTGTAATTAGCCTCTTAATCTATCAGCTACTCAACGTTTTTATCGTAAAAAAACATTACCCCATTTCTGGGGCAAAATCATAGAACAAGCATGTACCTGTTTTTTAGGGTTCCGTAACCAACGGAACCTTATTATTGAGACTCCGCTGCCAGTCCGTCCGTTTGTCAGTCAGCGGGCTGTATCTCAAAATCCGTAATAGGTAGACAGTTGAAATTTTCACAGATTATGTATTTCTATTGCCGCTATAACAAAAAAAAAACCGGTCAAGAGCGAGTCGGACTCGCGTGCAAAGGGTTCCGAACGAATTTTTTTTTAACATATTATTTTAACACTATAGACTTTTCATAGGTTTCCTGTAATCTATAGGTAAAGATCTATTATCTCAATTTTTTTTCAAAATTTTAGGCTCATTAGTTTCGGATAGATAGAGTCATAATGGTCATTTTTCGTCTAATTTCTTGAATAACTTCAAAACCATTTATTTTAAAATTATGAAAAATATATAATGAAATCCTTTCATTTGATATGTCATACGATATTGTACAAAAAAACTTTTTAATTTTCTAATTTGACCCTCAAAAGTGACACCCATACTAATAATTTACGTAACACGTTCGTGTTTGGGTCACAGAAGTCCATATGAGTACCAAATTTCAACAGACTCGGTCCTGTGGATTCGGAGAAAACTGGGTGTAACAGATGGACAGACAGACAGACAGACACCCGAGTGATCCTATAAGGGTTCCGTTTTTTGTTCGGAAACCTAATAATAAAAGCTAAGTTTTATGGCACGGAACGCTTCGTGTGCTAGTCCGACTCGCACTTATCCGGTTTTTTCTCCTTGTTTATTTATTTTTCTTTCCCCTACAAAGTGCATATTTAATACTTTACCCTGGTAAGCCCTAGTTCATTTGACTGGGGGTAATTTGTTCTTTGTAAATGTCACGCTTTTATAACAATTAAAAATACATTAGAGAATGTTATGTGAGATAAGGTCGGCAACCTGATTTTATAAAACCTAGTTATGTAAAAGTTTCTATTTAGATTTTTATTACAGCAAGGAGAACGATTTTTATTACAGCAGTACCGGTCGTTGTGGCGACGCTTAGGGGATGCCTATGTCCAGCAGTGGACGTCTTTCGGCTGATGTGATGATGATGAGGAAAGAGAACGACCCTATAATCGACTCCAAGGTCTTCTACCTATGACCCAAAATTCATCAATATTGGTTTAGCAATTTAGGCGTGAAAGTGTAAAAAACAAATACACTTTTTCATTTATAACATCGTAGCGTAGTTAGGATAGAGAGTTAGGATACTCCTCAATTATTTTTCATACAGTCGGGTGCAACTCTCCGTCAGCAGATTCACGATAACCTATGTTATATAACCCGTCCTCCAAAAAACAAAGAAAGTCCAGAAAGTTGGGAGTCCTAGCAAAGATGAGACGGTACTTCACGCCGGAACAGCTGGTCAAGCTCTATCAAGCGCAAGTTCGATCTTGTATGGAGTACTGCTCTCATCTTTGGGACGGATCTGCCAAATACCAACTTGATGCCCTTGAGTCAATTGAGAAACGAGCCAAGAGGTAATGGAATCATCGGTAATGACAGGCTCGTCGAGTCGAAGCTCCAAAGTCTTGAGCATCGACGCCGAGTTGCTGGCCTGTCGGTTTTCTATCGGTTGCATTTTGGGGAGAGTGCGACGGAATTGCATGATTTAATTCAGCCAAGCCCGTTCCATCATCGGGCCACAAGACGAACGGCGATGCGAAACGTTTTGTGCGTGTGGGTGGGATGTCCACCATGTACAGGTGCACCGGTACATGGTGGACATCCCACACATACACACATTTTACATGGACATTACAGTGGACATACACACATTTTGGGAGCACATTCATAGTGCGTACAGTTAAGGAGTGGAATTCCCTGCCAGAGTCTGTGTTTCCGGATAGCTACAACCTGGGAGTCTTTAAGATAAGAGTGAATAGGTTACTTCTAGGCAAACGTGCTCCATCTTCGACCGGATCATCGCTTACCATCAGGTGAGATAGTGATTAAACGTATGCCTATCTATAGCAAAAAAAAAGACTGGACAAACATCCTCTGAGCTCGCTAGTTCTATCATTGGCATTAATTTTCCATTGCTTTCCTTCACACGAGATGGAGCTGAATACCTGAATAATCGCAAAAAAAAATCATATTGGCAAAAAAACACACATGATTGGCAAAGAAGGTTTTGCAAAAATCGTTTTGCAAAATTTCTACCAGAAATAACGCAAAACCAACAAAAGTGTCATTGTTATCATCATTATCACCCACTTCTACTATTGGACTGGCCTTAAAATCGTGAAAAAACGGCTGTTGACAGTACCTACAATTTTCCGAGTTATGTAAACATTAGTATATGGGGCAATAGTGAAATAGACTAGTACTGACCGATATTATTAATACGAAAATAACATACAAAAATACGAACATGAAAAATCTTGAAATACTCGGAATTTAAAGCCAAACTTTACTTATCTTTTACAACGAAACATAAATAATACCGCATTTCGTTAAAGCATCGCAAACCGCGACCAAATGCCACGTAGAGATGAACTTCAAAAGATAATTTTTTCAACATTTCATCTCGTCTAGACTGGAGTCATCGACATTTTTCTCATTGAGATAAAAGGCTAGCTCCAAGACAAATAATTCTGTTGTCAAATATTCCAACAGCTAGACTTATAAAAATAAATTAAAATTGCATTGTTATCTTCGACATCTAGAATAGAATTAAGTTTATCTTCGTAAATTTTTCTCGTCTGGCTTTAGAAATAAAATTTTATTTTAAGCGTACTTTTCGACTCATTTTCATTTGGATAGACAAAATTATCCCTGAAAACTATTCCATTTCTTTGTGTTTATTACCTACATTTTATGCGTGTAGTACGAATTTGCATTTAAATTGCTCGAATATTTACTCGTAAGTCCCGTCGGATCATTAAAACGAAAGTTATTTTAAGTTCGTTCCAATTTGGGCTTATTTAAAACTTTAGCTTTTGAACTACGTAAAAGTTAAAAATATCCATAAATAAATGCAACACATCAAAGTGGTCTCACCCTTCATCAACGGAAGGTACGGAAATAAATTCGACCAACAGACCTCAAATTTAACTCGAAATTATAAAGGAACTCGTCCAAAATTGCTGCGGGCGACCTATTTGCCTTATTTCCGACAGAAGACACGATTTTAAAAACACCACAATGAACGTTTGTCGCGGGGTAAAGCAATTTCTTTTGATCTGCAACATCGCAAGGAAGTGTAATTGTTGTGATTTCATTTGTCATGCCTTGTAATAGAAATTGTGGAAAATTTGTTTCGTCAAATGATGGTATTCATAAAGAAATTGCACGTTTGCTCCGGTTTTGTACAAACGATTTAACTTGAATAATGGTGATGGTGCGTATTAAGGCTTTGAAGACCGAACAGAATATTACGTTTTTATTTCCTTATTTATATAATTATTATTTCCAAAAGCTACACGAAACATCTTCAAGGTTAAGCAATACTTGCCCAGGACGGTCCTTGGTCATACTAAGATACTTCCGTGACTCGAAAAGCAAGTAAAGCCTTTGATCCTGCCTTTTTTTTTTGGATAAGACCGCCACATATTCCTAACCACTGTTACTCCTGAAAGCCAAAAACAACAGTGGCGATCACCAGAAAAACGCTGAGCCAATGAAGCCCGACGAGTCCCGGAGAAACGATTCAACTGTCTTGGATATCTCACAACGAAATTAATCAGATAAGTATAACGGAGGAGTAGGAAAAAAATATAATTTCCACTTGCCTCGTTATCAAGCAGGAGACAGAACAGAGCTAGGCCAATACTGCTAATAGGCACCAAGGGACATATTATACGGCTATACAGCTGGGTTAAGCCCAGTTGCCAAACACCATGGATTATATATTAACACAAAAACTAATGGGTCCTAAATTTTGATCCTGGCTTTCAATCATAGATCTTTAACAGTCGTTAAGGGTAGCCAGAAGACAGAATACCTAACACCAGTCTTGCCTAAAGAGTATTGTGTTACCCAGTTACTGGGCTGTTGAGTTCAGACAGGTAGTTGCCCTATCTAAAATACTGGTACTCAACTGTTTCCAGTTAGACAGCGGATCTAAAAAAGCCACTTTAGTAGAATCATAATATTAATCATGCAACAATCTGTCAAACTTCATTTTCATCTTTATCGCTAAAGCATTAGGTTCAAGGTTGATTGGGAAAATTGACAGTTTCGGGTAGCTTGATGTGCTGGCTGATTCTGCTAAAGTGGCCTTTCTGGACCCGCTGGAAGCCAAAATGTTGGACGTTCTTGACAGATTGGCCGAAAAAGGCAAGAGATAAAATCAGGTTCGTGAATTACAATTAAAAGTCGATGGTGATATGTAGTTTTAGTTATTCATACATAGAGGTATTTTTTTTATTCTGTTTATTTAACACGGAGTTTTTATCCACATGGATACGCCAAAACCATCGTTCCCTATTAGTTCTTATTACACTTACATAAATAACAAATTTGAGTGAGAGGGATTCATCAATTAGACAGCCTTGCTGGACTACTTAACCTTTTAGCTAACTGCGATACATAGAGGTATAGACGTCTGTATTTTCCTGCGGCGTACAAACGCGTGAGGTTCAGTTGTCACCATTACCACCTATTATATCGCTTTACAATTATCCACTTAGGAGCCTAATTCTCAGAACAAAACAATAGTTCTAATGATAAACTAGTCATGCTCAAAGGCTTTTCCCGCAAATGGCCACAACAAGCGATCGAGTTAAGTGTCATAATCGATACGCTGCGAGTGGACCGATGACCGCAATCGTTATCAGTAGGTAGGTGCTAAAGTGAATGTTTCTGCCCTGTTGCCCTGATAAAATACTTCAGTTTTATTAGACACGGGGAACTGTAAGCCCTACATAACTAGTGTTGATTTTCTTTCTATAGGTACGTTTTTCTCTCAAGCTTTCTCACTCAATCTTTTCTTAAAAGCTGCATGGGTCGACATTTAGTGACGCTTGTCGAAAACGTTTTGATAGGCACGCATTTGACCACTATCTCACCGTAAGCGATGATGTGGTCGAAGATGGAGCACGCTTGCCTAGAAGTAACCTATTCACTCTTGACTTAAATACTCCCAGGTTGTAGCTATCAGGAAACACAGACTCCGGCAGGGAATTCCACTCCTTAGCTGTACGCACTATGAATGTGTTCCCAAGTGTTTTGTGCGCGTGGGTGGGATGTCCAGCATGTACCGGTGGCGCATCGCCGTTCGTCTTGTGATCCGATGATGGAACGGGTTTGGCGGAATTAAATTATGCAATTCCGTCGCACATTCCCCTCAAATTTTCATATTATTCACGATGCCATTTTTGTCGTCTTACAACGGCAGTCCACTTTATCTATCCAATGTCTACTACACGTTAATTAAAAATAAATGATATTTATGAACATTTGATTACTAAAAACAAAACTGGCCAAGTGCGAGTCGGACTCGCATGTAAAGGGTTCCGAACGAATTTCATTATTTTAACGTGTTATTTTAACACTATAGACTTTTTATTGGTTTTCCTGTAAGATATAAGTAAAGATCTATTATCTCCATTTTTTCAAAATGTTAGGCTCAGCAGTTTTAAAATTATAAAAAAAAAATATTTAAAACCCTTACTAATGATATTATTCAAAAAAACTTTTTTTTATTTTCTTGTTTGACCCCAAAAGTGACCCCCGTTCTAAAAATTGAATGATTTACGTAACGCGTCTGTGTTTGGGTCACAGAAGTCCATATGTGTACCAAATTTCAACAGAATCGGTCCTGTGGATCTGGAGAAAACTGGCTATAACAGACGGACAGACAGACAGACAGACACCCGATTGATCTTATAAGGGTTCCGTTAATTGTTTGGAACCCTAAAAACGAAAATAATATATTTATTTTCATAACGCATGACGTAGTTTGAAACATCCAGGAGCAAGCGCAGTTCGAGCCTTGTGTTTCAAGGACTGCGTGAAATAGAATGGCGACATTGTTTTGATACGTAAACATTATTAACAGGGTGTTTCGTAATTCTAATGCATTATTTATATTTTGTACCTATTATCTTAATGAACAATTTAAAAAATAATAGCGCTTAGAGGTAGTTTAAGTCGGGTACATTAAGTGGACCCCCTTTGTAAGACGACTAAGATGGTATCGTGTGTACCCAGAACTCCTCCGAGTCTCGGAATGTGTTAAGCCGTTGGTCCCGACTGTCATTCAAATCTGACACTAGTCTTGCAAGTGGGTGCTGTATACCTAGATATTGGGTTCTGACAGTCAGATAGGCAGGCGCTCCATGTAAAATACTGGTACTCAGCTACATTTACGTAGACTGGACAAAACTGCTAATTAACTTGAGCAACTTTAACAATCGGTTTGAACCTAAAATCCCAACGGTAAAAAAGTTTTGCTATCCCTTATATTTTTAGTTTTTTGACATCATGGTGCTTGTTTAGTAAGTACTCAGTTTTCCAAATCTGCAACACAACAAACAAAAACAACATAAAACCTTCAATGTTTCAATACGACCAAACGCCAAACAGACACGAGATACACCCTCATTAAACCATTCAAACGTCCAGACCCCATTAATATTTATATCCCTTCAGCAAACAGGTGTTAAAAACGTCACAGAACAAAGTACTTCATTAAGCTACCGTCCTGTACAAACTTGTAAACGGAAGATGCAATTTACATTAAATAAACAAATTATCTGTACGTCCGAACTCCGGGCAGTTCAACAGGTGTGCTTAATTTGGAATCTAAATAAACTTTAATGTTACATGTACAGGTGGCAAATGAGATTGGTGTACAGGCTACGAAGTTATACATTTCCAAAAAGTTTTGGAAGGAAAAGGAGGCATCATAATATAAATAGTAAAAAACTAAAATTAATTCATAAGTTGACTCTTCTTTTTAAAATTCATTTGATTAAGGGTTTTAATACGGGGTGTAAATTATAATTGTTGTATTTTGTTAATTTTGCTGATGGCAAATCCCATTAAGCACAAAAATTCTTCATTAAAATAGTGCGTATCTAAATAAATACTCTCGCCTGAGCTAGAGTGTTTAAATAGGTAAGTAAGTTAGTAAGTGCGAAAAGTAAACGAGAAGTCAATTCTCTGACACTGATGTCAAAGCATTGACACTTGACCCGTGCACGTTAGTAACAGCTACATACTTTTGCTGACTGTACTTATCCCAAAATGGCTGCCATTAGAAGCAATGCCGGCGTCCATAATGGAAATGTTTCGTGTTTCAAATTTGAAAGGATGATCTGCAGTTGTGTATGCGGCGTTTTTATGGGAAAATCCGGAGTTTTTGTGATTGGGGATGAAAAGGAAAATAGATTTGATTTTGTTGAAAATTCTACAAGCTTGCTTTGAAACGAAATTAGGATTTCATTGAATCAAAGAAAACAGGGTGAAGACTATGATTATGACTTTTGTATGGGGTCTTATTCGGCTTACTTAATTTCAACACAAACCCTTTATAATCGTATTCTAAGTTTTTCGCTCCTCTTAAATTAATAAAACTGACTGTTATCGTATTGATTATTGGCATATCTTAATCTTATTGATCAATCGAGGGTTTTATTCCGTTCCTATGACCACTAATTGGACTAATTGGAGTGGAACATTTTTTCTTCAAAAAATCAGACTATAAACCTTTAAACCTTTTAAAATATTGCTCTAAAAGCGTGGCTGTAAGCTGGACAATCACGTCTCATAGATTTTTGTTTGATTACCAGCTTTTGTCCACGACTTCGTACAAGCATATCCCATTTTTTCCCGTTCCCGTAGTTTCTGCTGTGCGTCAGTCACTCAGTAACGGAAGAATCTATATACTAACTAATATATAAAGCTGAAGAGTTTGTTTGTCTGCTTGAATGCGCTAATCTCAGGAACTACTGGTCTGATTTGAAAAATTCTTTCAGTGTTAGATAGCCCATTTATCGAGGAAGGTTTTATGCTGTATATCATCACGCTAAGACCAATAGGAGCGGAGCAGACGAAGTTGCGTGAGTCATCTAGTTTTATATATTAGGATTGAATCTTATGAACATTTAAGACCCGTATTAGTGCACAGCGAAACGTTGAAGGATGACCTCCACGTATCTGAAGCTCTCACGTAATACACTATTTGCAAGTTTTTCTCAGCGCAGTTAAGGGTCTGCCCTAAGTATAATATTTCGTAATAAAAAAGACAATTCATAATGAAGCTCGTTTTCAGTCGAGGCGGGTAAATCGCTAAACGCATTTAGAGCCTTTATAAAGCGTTATGTAATCTTTTCGTTGTGAAAAGAAACGAAATTATTATAAAAAGAAAGAATATAGAACATTGTCTGTTATTTTATTCACTGTTACACAACACTAGTCTCTATGGTAGGCGCCAGATAAACTTGTAATAAAGAACATTGACCTTTCCTTAATATCCCTTCGTAGATATCTAAACAATAAATTATGAATGGTTTTTCATTACTAGAAAATGTAAAGGATCACGGTACAAGTCGATTTAGGACAGGTTTATGTCTTTATTTCCATTTTTAGGGTTCCGAAAAAAAAATGGAACCCTTATAGGATCACTCGGGTGTCTGTCTGTCTGCCTGTCTGTCTGTCTGTCCGTCTGTCACAGCTTATCCGGATCCACTGGACCGATTCTGTTGAAATTTGGTACACATATGGACTTCTATGACCCAAACACGGACGCGTTACGTAAATCATTAATTTTTTAGTATTTTGAACAATATTTTGTGGCATATCAAATGAAAGGGCTTACTGTGAGGGTTTTAATTATATTTTTTTCATAATTTTAAAATAAATGGTTTTGAAGTTATTTAAGAAATTAGACGAAAAATGACCATTCCCCCTTATCTCCGAAACTACGGAGCCTAAAATTTTGAAAACAATGGAGACAATAGATCTTTACCTAAAGATTACAGGAAATCTATTAGAAGTCTGTAGTGTTAAAATAACATGTTAAAAAAATTAAATTCGTTCGGAACCCTTTGCACGTGAGTCCGACTCGCACTTGGCCAGTTTTCAAAAACTCAAAGTGTGTGTGGGTCAATTACCGTTAAAGCACATTTATCTGGCACCTACCATATCCATTTCACACCGAAACTCCTCAGTCATTCAGATACCCGTTAACCATATTCATGAACCGTAGTTCATTGACAGTCGCTCTGGTCTTCAGACGCCCGAAAGTCGTACAACCAGTTTTACCAAGAGGTATCCTTATCGTGGCCAATCTGGACCACCCATCCCAAAATCAGAGCCAGTGTAGTCTTCACAGGACCTACAGCACTCCTTTTCCAGCCCAGTAGCACAATTGCACGACCACCTCCACCTTCTATGACTGAAACGAAGCTTATGGCAGGTCTATCCAGGAAGCTAGATACTGTAGTGCTATTCTGTAACAATATTTTCGTATCTCGACAGCGGAATTCGAGATGAGTATCAAATTCATATATAAGACCTTATACTCACTTAGTGAGCTCTGTCACTCACATGAAGCTCGATATCGTAATGATATTTACAGAATAGCACTGCTGGTTGTACTTGTACCTGAGTCAAATTGTTACGATCAGCAAAGAAAGATTGGGCCGGTCCCAACATAGTTGAGACAAGGCTAGGTAGAAAATACACACTGGTCTAATAGCCCTTTATAAGTCTACTAGCTTCTGCCAGCGGCTTCGCCCGCGTGGTCTCTAGGGAACATATTCCCGGGACAAAAAGTAGCCTATGTCCTTTCTCAGGCTCTAGACTATCTGTGTACCAAATTTCATTTAAATCGGTTCAGTAGTTTTGGCGTGAAAGCGAGACAGACAGACAGAGTTACTTTCGCATTTATAATATTAGTAAGGATAATACTTTACCGCAACATAGTGTTCTGGTCTATTTATATACCCCAACATAAATAACTTATATGCAAACTACCCGTCTCCCACATAATCCTAGTAAGTACCGAAGTTTGCACCAAACAAGGCAAGGTACCAAGGTACTCTAATACCAAGAGGTACTTCAAAATTCTAACAAACACTAATAATTTTCCTCACACTTTATGAAATTCTGCTAACACGTCATGAAATCTTGGTACTCAGGCAAAATTTCAAGGTGCAAGCTTCGATGGCATATGTAGATGTATGTAGGTATGGAGTCAGTGCATCTAGCGCCGACATAACCCCGGGCAAATCTTAGAAGACATGCCATTTTAGTGATGTGAATAGTTTTGTATCGATATCGATAAAACAGAATCGTGTTGTGACAGAATAGAGTACAATACAAAAAAAAAAAAAACAAAGAAAAAGTAACTGTACCTATTTAGACTGTCAGAATGAATAACCTGTGTTTTTGTACAGTTCAATAAAAAAAGCAAATGGCATTAAAATTGAAACGTCAATTTTTAACGATTTTTAAATAAATTTCGACTGCAGAGTTAGGTACTGCATTGCAGTTTGTACCCGTATGTACACACCCACAAAACACAGTAAAGATTAAAATCTTCGTCTCTTTAATCGACCTATTAACATTTAATACACTTGATGCAAACACCTTCTAAGATTTAACTATTCTAACTATTTCTCTAAACTATTTACTTGAAGGTTACGAAATAGCTGAGAAAATGTCAGTAGAATAAACTGGCTGAGAACTTATACATATTTTGTCAAACCAAACGCCAGTTAACTGTGATTGCAATGAAATATCTATGAAAGATAACATAAAACTTTTCTGGAAATCGTATTATTTATTGTTTATTGTATTCAGCGTCTGCAGTCAATAAAACAACTCGCCTTTTCGAATCTATTGTTATAGAGCCAATTACATAATTGACTTATCCTAAAGGATTTGTTGATGGATTAAGGCCTCACCGAAGTTGCACGTCGACATCCCTTTCTGCACTACCCACATTTGGTTTTCCTTAATATCTATGTCTTTAAGTCGTCTAAATAGCTGATCAATTCAAAAATAATACAAATTGAACTTATAGAATATCGATATTGCTTAACACATTTCGCATCCCTACTATTGATACACGGTACTAGACAACCGTTCAAGCACGCGTGTTTCCTAAAGGCATTAATAACGTCTATATACATAAGCTACCGAACTTAGTGTAAATACATAGATATTTATGTACATAGTTTAGCATAGAGGTTGGAATCACCTTGCTGGCTAAAACTAAAACCGCCGTTGTCAATAACATTAATTGGCACAAATTTATTTCAGTTATCATAGCCAGAGTCAGAATAGGCTAGTTGAGTTATGTATAAGTGTATTAAAACATGTTAATTTACATATTATATAAGTCTATGGACCAGCATGGCGAAATACTTTTGGTCAGTTCATGAAAAGTTTTGAAGAATTAATTCTTTATTGCAAAAAAGTCGGTAAAAAAGTATCAACTCGCCTATAGACATGAATTTTTTTGAACGTCGATTGAAGTGACCGATAACACCGTTGACACGCTTGGATACTAAGTGTTGACAATGTCGAGACGTCTTGGTGTTCTGTGGTGTGTACACTATGTGTGTGTCTAATTCCTGAGTAACTATGTAAGGAAGTCAGTCCCAGTCTTGATTTCATATGAGATCTAACCGCAAGTGTGGTACTTGACAGGTTATGTAAAGTTATGACGTGTTAACAGCTTGTAACCACGATTGATGGAAACTAGTAGATGGAAATTCATGAAATTGATTGCATTTATATCTGAACTTGTAGGTTAATAAATTTGCTTACCTTGGACTCAAGAAAGTTACATTTTATCAACGACCAGCTTTTGCCCGCAACTTCGTACGCGCGTATCCCGTAAGAGGTTCCGGAAATCCACTCTTAGTGCTCCTCTACACTCCCCAAGGAACCGCAAAGTTTCAGCTTTCTAAGACCAGCAGTTTCGGCTATGCGTTGTCTGTCAGTCACTCAGTCACCAGTAACGGAAGATTTGATAAATATTGTCAGCACTGACGGTAGTAGCAATTTTCTTGCTACCCTTTTCAGTGCAAATTCTTTCAGCAGCTAATATTTCTTTACCTTAGCTACTTAAGTTTCTTCTAATCTATATTTATCGTGACCCAAGGGCTGGCTTTTACCTCGGACAGAAGAAAAGCATTGCCATACAACATGGCAATGCCGCCAGTCTTTTGGGCTCACTTCCAGTCGACAGCGATGCGGACGAATTTTTTGACGCCATATTATAGTTAGGAGTTTTATTTTGTATTTTATCTATATTTTGCTGTATCTTTCTGTAATAAACTGCATTCGTTACCAATTCAATGTGACACTTTTTACAATTTTTACGAAAGATTTAAACATCTTAAACCATATAATTTTGCATTAAAAGCCAATCATATTAATCTGAAACATAAATTACAAAAATGACGATAAAACGGGCCAATTTCGAAAATATCCTTTAAGAAGCCCTTTCATTCTATTAAGGACAAAATAATTTGGGATAGGCATCCATCCCCGAAGGATGAAGAGGGGAGAAAGGCGTAAATTAACAAAGTTTAATGAAAACATTCTATGGGAATCGACTAGGGGCGTCGGGGGGTGCAAACAGGTGTAAAGACAAATAGAAGATGATTAAAGAACGCAGAGTTTTATGAGCTTTTCTTTAGTGATGGGAATACTTTTATCGATATTGTTTTTGGTATTTTTTTACTTTCCTCCCCAATGTATTTATACTTGTATGTTTATGTTTAGGCGAACTTAATGCAACATGGCATTATCTATCAGTCAACCTTTGTGGTAAAAAATACCACACTGTAGAAAGTTTGTAATTTTTCATAACGAAAATAATCTATCAACTATATACACTCATAAACACGAAATTATATATAAAAACAAAATAAATCATTGGGCATCAAAACAGTAATCCACATCGCTGTCAGTGGCAAAAGTGCCCAGAACACTGGCAGCATTGCCGCGTTGAATGGCAATGCTGATTCTTTGGCCGAAAAAAAGCCCAGCCCTCTGGTCACGTGAACAGTCGGCAAGTTGTTTGCTGATGTCCCGAAAGACTCGATGCGCACTCGGACCCCATGGGCCATGTTTGTAATTTGTTTTGGATAACGTTGTATCGTTGTATGGAAGATTTATTCCTTTTTCATTTAGCATGGCATAAAATCAAGGTTTCTTAAAATAGTAAAGTAGAAAGCATTTGCGGTGTTTCTTCTAAATCTATATATCCGAGCCGACTTCTAGTAATTTTTTTCCTAACCTATATATTTAATGAAGTAATATTCAAACGATTTCCTAAAAAATCAAGTCATCACTCGATCTGGTCGGCATTTATTTGAAATTTAAATCTTTTGCTTTCGTAAAACACTTCGGGGTACTTAACAATATTTTTCTTCAAGAGTTGCTTCTTAAGAAAACCTGAAAAAACTTAACTTCGCACATACTTCACTACTAAGCAAAGAGTTTAAAACTCAAAAAGCTAACTAAAAATATTCTTTCGTATCTTTTTAATTTTAAAAGCTTGTAAATCTCTAGGAAAAATGTTTTAAATATGAAAATAAACTAAATTACTTGACACTTTTAACGTTTTCTATTCATAGACACTGCTTATTTAGATCAAAACTATGAATATCAATAATTGTTACATAAGTTGCCTTTACATATATTTTATTTTGTTTTATTGCCATAATCTTCACAACTTTTTCCTAGTTAATGTAACATGCCTAATTGGTTATTACATAGCGATCGTAACGGTTAATTTTTAGTTTTCCGAGCATCCGTATGAAGAAAACTGAACCATTATAGGATCACTCGGGTGTCTGACTGTCTGATTAAAAAAATAAATCCCCGTACCTTTACAAATTATTTTTTTTTTATATTTGGAACGAAGTTCCTTATCGCGCGTTGTGAAAGGGGGCTAGACGGAATAAATTCTCACGAAAAGTTGTAACGACACTTTTTGCTATAGTTGTAAGCCGTGCGACGTGCGCGTGTTTCTCTGTCTGTCTCTCTCTCTCTCATAGAAAGCAAGCCAGTTATTTTCGTTTCGTCTTTCTATTTCTGTTTACATTATATTTGTAAGATAGGCAGGGTAGGCAGGGTAGGCAGGGTAGGCAGGGTAGGCAGGATAGGCAGGGTAGGCAGGGTAGGCAGGGTAGGCAGGGTAGGCAGGGTAGGCAGGGTAGGCAGGGTAGGCAAGGTAGGCAGGGTAGGCAGGGTAGGCAGGGTAGGCAGGGTAGGCAGGGTAGGCAGGGTAGGCAGGGTAGGCAGGGTAGGCAGGATAGGTGGGTAGGCAGGGTGGGCAGGGTAGGCAGAATAGGCAGGGTAGGCAGGGTAGGCAGGGTAGGCAGGGTAGGTGGGTAGGCAGGGTAGGCAGGGTAGGCAGGGTAGGCAGGGTACGGTGGGTAGGGTCTAAAATTGAGCCTACTGATTAAGTTAATATTACATTATATTTGTTAATAATAAAAAAAAATATTATTATAACTTCAAAAAAAAAATATTACATGAAAAAATGAAAATGAAAAAATGTTTTATTCAATTACAAACAAAGTTCGTTCAACAGTATTGAGGTTGACCTCTCCTTTTAAGTGTGAAAACACTTGTGCCAGGAAAGGCCGCTCTCCCTTAACTTGATTACATTTATATATATTTATAACTTAAATATTAAATCTATACGGTATGCAAAAGAAAACTAAGTAAATCTAAAAAGTAAGTCTATGTGAGCACGCATGCAATGTGCGCACATGTGTGTAGAAGCGTAACTTATGGTGCTTGTGCTTGTGTGTGCCACTGTGTCTGTGGGTGAGTTTGTCTGTGCGTGTGACTGTGACTGTGTAGTGTGTGTGAGTGTGTGAAAAAATATGGGTAGGTAACGGGATATTTATTTATTGATGATTCATACATATACATACATATATTCGTATTTATTTATTTAGGTTCTTTTTATTTATATATAAATACATACAAGTGTATACATGACTTAACATGACATATGTATAATACATTATTACTTAATAATACGGATAATCATATTCTCAGTTTCTTCGTAGGCTAGAGTTTTTAGCCACTCAGTCACCATCCGTTTACATTCCAAAGTAGTTTTTGTATATATTTTAAGAATTTTATTAATGGTGTTATATAGATGCGAAGATTGATTTAAAAATTGGTGTCTAGCAAAGTAAGTTCTACATGCGCGTGTTTTAGTTACTATATTATTTCGTCTTTTTGTTAATAAAGTGGGATTAACTGAAAGCGACTTATGTTTTTTTAGAGTGGCGTGTAAGATATACAATTTACGGATAGTTAATACGTTGGCTATTGAGTAAAGAGTAGCTGTTGGGAACCTAAGTTTTTAAAAAAACATAACCTTCAAAAGTATCCTTTGAGCACGTTCCACCTCGAGGAATTTCATTTTAGATGCGCCCCCCCCCCATGCTGGAATGCAGTAGATCATGATTGACTGAGCCAAAGCAACATAGACCTTTTTGAGTAGTTCAACGCTAGCCGAATGTCTAAGAATTTTAAATATCCAGATCAACTTCCTAATTCTACCACCGATTAGATCAATCTGAGAGTGCCAAGACAGCCTTTTGTCAATCATAACTCCCAAGTATTTTGTGGTATCTATCAAATTCCTTCACTAATTACTTCTCCGAACTTCGTTCTATCCGGGTGTCCCTTGACGCCTCTCAAGTTTTTTTTATTTGTGACGGGTTTGCTCTTGACTCTAGTCTAGGTCAGAGATGACAGAGACAAAGTCTACGATGGAGCGAGCTTACCCAGAAGGAGCCTGTTCACTCTAACTTTGAAGAGATTAGGGTTGTAAGTTGTTGTAATTACATGATATACGTAAAATAACCTCTTTTATAAACAGCTCTGCAACCAAGTACTCCGATCCCATCTAAAAAGTTTGATCCCATGCTACACTATCGATATTTTAAAGAGACCCTCAAACGTACTTAAAAACCTTTACGCATGCTTTATTTATAGTGCAATATTTCATCGTCGCAATAACCTACGTCAAAGTAAAAGCAAGCTTTTGCGTTCTTTGCAAATAGAAACAGTTTATGAAAGAGAAATGTTTATGTGGAAAAGTACATAGTAGCTCGGTACATTTTTAAAACGACATCTCTATTTCGAATACCATTTAAACTACGAGTGATCTGAAATAATAATATTGCGAAACGAAGAAATTGTAACATTGTGAAGTAAAGAAAAAAAACATTTTTGTTTATAACAGTAGTCTCGAGAACTACTTGGTCCGACTTCGAAAGTTGTTCAAAATCGCTCAAAAAGCTTAAAGACTGATGTAGAACTGGGCAGGTCATATTCGCCAAATTCTTTATTACCAAAAAGATGTTTGGATGCCTGGATGGCTTCCTCGTAAATCGGCGTGAAGAAGCACAATAATGAGAGAAATGGAAGGAATTAGAGGAGGTATTTGATCAAGTGTAGGATGGCTCAGGCTGTGATAAGACTGATATGTTATAAAGCTAACTATTGCTAAGTTTTACAAGCTACTTTTTGATCCAGAAAAATCGATCTAGATAGAGCTAGTACATAATTTACATAAAAAAGGAAAATACCTACTTTCTAAAAATACTTAATGCAAAAAAGTCAAAAACCGAACTAACCGTTTCTCAATTCGCGAGAACCAACTTCAATTACAAACATATTTACCTTAGACAAAGCAGTTAACTAGACTAGTTACATGCAACCTAATTTGCAAGCAATCTTCTATTTTTAATGTTAAAAATAGCTAGTTTTTAATGAAAACACTTCTCTGAAAAACCAGTTACCTACATTAAATAAGGTAAGAGCAAAACAATATTATAATCTGAAGCTTTGGTGAAAATTTCTATGCAAATGACAAAGAGCTGTATTACAGAAAATGGGTTTCTAAATGCAATTGTTGCGAGGGGTAAGGAAGGGGCGTTCGTGTTGAGCGGAGCGGGAGCGGGAGCTGTTTTGTGTTTTAGCATTTTTTATGTAACAATGACTTTGGTTCATGGCCTGAAACTTGACTTGGCGAAGGGACCTGTAATTTTGTTAGGAATAAATGTAGCCTAATAATTTAAAAAAAATATTTCACGAAATGGCCAATTTTGCAACATAGCTAGGACATAAATAAACGAATGTTTTAACGAAGTATTCTACTTGAATAAATAAACTCCCAAAATTAGGTATATATCATAGATTTTAGCCTAAGGACATAAGGATCTCCCAAGTCTTTTCATTAAATGTTGTATTAGACGCATTTGCTGGATGTCATTTAGGCCGCTGATCAAACCAATTAACCGGCTAATTGTAGTCCATTGGCTATAACATATACAACTGGTAACAAAATACCTCTTAAGGGATCATCGTACTCATCATTATGAACAGCTTAAGGCACTTTTCTCAACGCCGGCGAGGAAGCGTGTAGCTATCGACTATTTGCTCGCTAAGGAAATTAAAAAAAGATATAAATCTCGTGTGAGTAAAATAAACAATAGACACATGCATTCATAGTCGATAGCTGGCTGTTCACACTGCCGGCGAGCGGCTCTTACCTCTAGTTGATCGCAGCGACAAGAGCTGTCAAAGATTGTATTCGCTCAGCGATACTCGCCCGGCGATGCTCGCTTGGCGGTCAGAACTCACCAAACAGAGGTAATTTCTACCTATAGAGCGGGCCGGAGCGAGTATTACGAGTAAAAGCCCGTCGCACAAAAGCACTCGCTGAAAGCCGAGCGTCAAAATTATTGAAACTTTTCACTCGCTGCTCGCCAACTCGTTTCGAGTTTGAAGCGTTACTCGCTACTCGCTACTCGATGATCGCCGGCGGTGAGACTAGTACCTTACTATGGAACTAACTCCGAAATTGCGAAAAAAATCAGCTGTTTAGCACATTTTGTCGAGTTATGCGCACATAAATGTATGGGGTAGTAGGGTATTTTTTTATTGTGTTTATTCTGTTATACTACACGTTGGATATCACTAACCAGTACGTCTAGCATGAGTTTTATCAATCCATACTCGCATAATAACATAAAAAAAGTTTCTAAATTATTTTTTAAGTTGTTAACTAACAAGCAAGCAAGTCGCAAGTAAACATTTTTGTTAACAACTAAACAAATAAATTAGATTTTTTTTTTTTAAGTTTTTATAATTTTTTTTAACTATTGTTGAATGATATTGTTGATGCCTTGAAACTCTCCTAAATTCCTTTCTTATTTTTAAGCCTCCGCTGTTCGTCCGTCCGTCCGTCCATCTGTCTGTCAGCGGGGTGTATCTCAAGAACCGTAATAGGTAGACAGTTGAAATTTTCACAGATTGTGTATTTCTATTGCCGCTATAACAACAAATAATAAAAGTTAAGGTTTACGGTACGGAACCCTTCGTGTGCGAGTCCGACTCGCACTTCGCCGGTTTTTATTGATCCAGTCTCACTACTAAGCAAAGACCGCGCAAATCTTTTTAGGTACACTGCGGTCAAATAATGTTTAAGGTTCAATTAAAAATATTTTTCATTACTCATACTCGGAAAGTAGGCCTGAAGTTGCCTAAGGAGCGGGTTGAAAATATTACTTTTCAGCCCTAGGGAGAATCGTTTTCAACTGACAGCCGTCAAATTATAAAAAAAACTTCTATTCGACTTTCTATACAGCCTCTCAATTACAGCGCGATGTAAAATTGAAATAACATAAAGATGAGTATTAATTAAAGATTATATTGTGTTAAATAACATTATCATAATTTAGTTTCAATTCTTTTTTTAAAATAACACAGATTTGAGCAAAATATTGACCATTTTTTCAATTATGAAAATGTAACATAACGGCTGAAAAGCTGGTTGGTCACAAAAAAAATAGGCGGGAAAGCGTCAATCCGATCTTCATTTGTTTTTTCGAGTTGTAGTGTTTTGCTCTCATGCTTTCGTATAGCAGAGATTTGTATTAACACGATGAGTTCATCAGATTCAGATATGGATTTTTTCTTTAGCTGAATCGTGTTTTTATTTTTACTTTCCTTGTATTCGTAATGAAAAGCACAGTGTTTACCTCGGGTGAAAGACTTATTTAGTCCCTCAAACTATTAGCACCCTCGCTACGCTCGGGCGCCAAACGCCGTCTCGGGACTAAATCAGTTACTTTCACCCCTTACATAACAATGTACTATTACTATTGTAAATTATAGAACTGTTTGATGTGGTTAAAGTAACACATTTTCAGTAATACATCAATTAGCAAAGCCTTTGATATAATTACAGCTTCGGGACTTGATGTCGCTGTTCCCCATTAATTGAACTTCATTTAAAAGCGCTTAATTATCGTGAATGACACGTTCACGTTGCATACATAATGTTATTAACTGCGTGTCATCGCGACCGCTTCACATCCTATCAACGCGTATTTATTACAGTTTTGACTGACCATTAATTATGTGTTGTTTGACTCTATTTTTTAGGGTTCCGAACCTCATAATGGAAACAAATGTATACTCGTATTGGCATGTGATGTTACCATCATTAGATTACACGCGTACAAAAAATATAGCGAGATTATTCCACCAGTCCCCCACTTTCGCTTATTTCAAATGCTTATTGCTGGTTCATTTAATAATAACCATTTTAAATGCTGTTTTAAGAAAAAAATCTTCTTTTCGCTATTTGTTGCTTTTTTCACAAAAATAGACACAGGAAAATACCCTATGGCATAAGAACATGCCATAGGGTGTTTTCCTGTGTCTATTTATCCACTGTAGTCTTTAGGGTTCCGTACCCAAAAGGTAAACAACTGAACCCTATTGCTAATCCTCCGCTGTCCATCCGCCTGTCTGTCAGCGGGCTTTATCTCAAGAACCGTAATAGGCAGACAGTTGAAATTTTCACAGAATGTGTATTTCTATTGCCGCCATGTCAACAAATAATAAACATTAAATTAGAAATTAAAGGGCGATCCCATACAAGAAACATGTTTTTTTCGGTTTATGGTACGGAACCTTTCGTGTAAGAGACAGACTCGCACATCGCACTTGGCCGGTAAAATTATACGGTTTCTGTAAGATTTTTTGAATACGAGCTTTCCAATATGGCCATCCAACAGATGAGAAAGAGGTGTTCTTCCATCTCTTTCGCACTTTCTCACTCACCACATACAAAACCGCTAATCCTATGCTAACAAAACCCCTATCTAACCTCTTTGTTGTACTATGTCCATCGAGTTACAGTTAATAGGGACGCTAAACTACGCTTTTATTAAGTTTTAAACTGACTTGCTCCACCCTTTGTTATAATGTTACTATACGGCGATGTTTTAAGTGGTCCAATGAGTATGAGATCGTGTAGTGATTAGGTTTTTAAAATAACGGTTTTTAGTTGCAGAAAGGAAAATGCGGGAGAACCGGACGGAGTGTTAGTAAAAGTCGCGCACTAAGGGTTTCTTACCTAGATGAGGCTACTTTAAAGTTAGCTATAGTTGCTTTATTTATTAAACACTTTAAGCACACAATTGTACAGAGGCGGACTTATGCCATAGGCTTTCTCTACCAGTCATCCTTTGGGTGATGCAGAGACAAACAGTGGTAGGTCCTGCCTTAAGATTTACTAGACATATACATACAGACAGATAGCAAGAACGTTTTAACATAGCACTAGTCGACCCACCTACATGTATTATCATTCTGAATTTTAAAATCGGAGATGAAGACATAAATCCGTCCTGAGTCGTCACTTCATTTTATTTTTATTCTATATATTTTCTTACTTATAATAAACTATAGTTTTCGGGCTCTTACGAAGAGAAAAAATGAAGATGATAGAAGATATTCGGAAGTAATTCAGGGAGTAAATTCCCGTAAACCTCCATAGAAAAAGGAGGATACTCCGACTGGACGGTTGTTATGCCCAGTGGGTAACTGCCCGATAGTTGATATTCAAACTGTTGTATATATTCAAATCGCACGAAAAACTCTGATACCGCAATGCAAGATTTTATTTAATAGTTCATCGCTGACACGACAGATGGCGCTGTGTTTCTTTTTTTGAGGTAAAAATTTTGCTTTGTTAGTTTTTCTTGTGGTGGCATTGATATCGCTACAATGGAAATAGCAACTCCCTATACTGCTATGTCAAAACGAAACAACTTTAACACCTACATTTTTAAAGCTACACTTCATAACATTTTTCTAGTCCAGTACATTCTCCTATAGAAGTAGTTGATAAGGGTTGAAAAAAGCCCGGCGCTCCAGTCATGTGGAAACGATGAAGATGCGACTGTTTGAAAAGATGCACGAGTGTGGAAGAAGGGATGTTATGTATGGATGGATGCCTGGACTATTGAGTTCGTCCTTTTCTATTTCTGTTAGAATATTATGTGTGAATTCATTTATCTAGAGATAGCGGTCAAACGGGTGCCTATCAACAGTAAAAAAAAATCTAGGCAATGTAAAGGGCTAACGCAAAGAGATACAGATTGCTGAAATAAAATAATACCCAGTATCAAAAACCCGACTGCAAAAAATTATAGGAAAGTTATTAGTTTTTAACGTCTGATTTAGTTGTCGCATCAAAACTTCGTTTTATAGTGTTTTTTTTTAACAATTTCACGTTAAAATACGACTTCACTTACTTAATCCATCTTGTTTCCTTTTTAAAATTCGTATAGCCTAGGTCACTTCGGCACTTCAGGCGAATTTATCCAGTTATTGAGGCTATAGGGATTGCCAAAGAAATTTACATATCGCACCTTGAAAACAAAAGTGGCACTATACCGAAGATGGCAATATTGAGTTACAACGATATCTAGATTCCTTGAAAGAAAGCGCTTATAATGCAAAAACTGACACTATTATAGTTTCAATACTTTTCCCTAGAGGCCGCTAGTGCCAGTTTTTACTTTTGGGTAAATGACAAAGTAGTAATTCATAAGGTGACTCTATATCAGTTGAAGACAAGCATTCGGAGTGGACACACGCTGCGGTGAGTAAAAAGTGGCATTTTATGTCATAGTGTCGTTTTAAACGTAATTCAAGCTAATATTTCTACTGAAGCAATAACTACAAAAATGGCACAATGGCAAAATGTTATTAATCTTTGGATTATTATTCTAAAACGGGTAAGTTTACGTAAAACAAAAGTGGCACTATGCGGAACTTTTTTTTAAAACCATGTTTTCCAAATAACTTCATAATTTACTGGCTTCTTTTCAGTACATAGCTTAAATAAGATAGTCAAACTGATAAAAGAAATTAATTGCATTCTTTTATTCCAGTTATTTGCTAAGATATTGACCAAAATGCAGCGTTAAAAACTTTAAATGGTCATACTGAAAAATGTAAATTTTTGTATAACGCCACTTTTGTTTTCAAGGTGCGATATTATATACATATATATTCTCAAAAACATTATAATTATCTTATTTCTGGGGCTGTCGGTAATAAATATGTAACCATTGTAACATGGTATTATGCCAGTAATGGAACGTGCTTAGCATTGGTAAAAGATGTTATGATTACAACGGGGGTATGCGCCCGCCACGGGCCTGCACTGTTTGACATAAAATATCTAAGGACAGATACATTTTAATTACGAAGAATAAATAATAAATATGTAACCGCACCAGCTTGCTTTTAATTGAATAACAATACAACCATTCGCTCAAAACCTAGTTCATAGGAACAATTGAGACGTTAGATGTTTTAGTGACATGTTACGTTTCGTTTTAAAAACTGTCTCTGTGAGCAAAATAATAAAAAAAAAATTGGTTCCATTATGACATACTTAAGTAAGTTATTCCACAAACTTCAGTAAACAACCCAGCTCATTTCACCTCTACTCCTACTCTGTAACGACACACCGTGCTGTCAGCCGGTGTTTCCAATAAGTCTGGACTTGTATAAATAATGCAACAGGCGTGTCGATGTGTTAGCCAAGTTATTGGATTAGCTCCCTTATAAACTCAACGAACAATGTTTATAGTTTCCAGGGAAATAGTTTTTGTGGTTGCGACGTGAGTTTTCAGATTCTTTTCAGTAGTAGGTAGATTATTTTAAACCTTAAGAAGGGACCAAGCGAGGAGGGGACCAAGGACTACTACGGAGTTACTTGTTGGTAATAGGGACCGTTTTTGCTAGTCAGTTTTTTTTTGGTTCCGAATAGGGTTCCGTTTTTCTATACAGAGGTGTATAGAAAAACGGAACCCTTATGGAATCACTCGGTTGACTGTCTGTTTGTTCGTCTTTCACAGCCAACTTTCTCCCAATCTACAAGAATTCAGATGAAAGGGGTTCGAACTTTTTTTATGGGAGCTGGCATAGAAAAGAATAGAATAGAATACTCTTTATTATGTACACCATAGCCACCATTTTAAGTTTTCAAAGATGCGGCGCACAATCTCACATGCATATATGGGTAGAGAATACTTGAACAAGTAAAAAATGTTAGCAACGCGGTGCCCTAAAGTGTCACGTTGCCAAGATATTTGAAGCTAAAGGCACCATATAAGAACAATGAAAATAAATCAAACTGAACTAATCACGCGCTTATATGCAGTAGATTCAATTCTAATAATATTTCTAGGCTTCATTTGACCATTTATTTAAATTAAACACTATTATTTTGCGAAGTTCTTAATAAAGTGGCTTTCACGTTTTCATTAAATCAAGCTGGAAATTATTATTTGAATTTAATATCTACACTAATATTATAAAGAGGAAAGATTTGTTTGTTTGTTTATTTGAAATGAATAGGCTCCGAAATTACTGGACCGATTTGAAAAATTCTTTCAGCAATGGATAGCTACATTATCAGGGAGTAACATAGGCTATATTTTATCCACGTACTCCCACGGGAACGGGACCTAAGCGGGTGAAACCGCGTGACGTCCACTAGTTATACATATAAGCACATAAATAAGTCATTTTTAATCACTTTTTAATGACAGTCATGATGTCACATTGTGACTTTACCTCGAAATATCTCTGCAACGTGACACTTTAGGGCATCATGTCCCTAACAATTTTGTTCATTGAAGTGTCCTCCACCCATATATGCATATTAGATCGTGCGCCACAAATTTGAAAAAAAAAAACAAAATGGAGGTGGGGAGTATGTAACAATGGTTTTATGCCCTTTGGTACACATGTAATATATGGCAATTGGTATCCATCTTTCACTATTAGAAAAATGCTAAGAAATTGCAGATAATTTTTGGAACCACATTCATATTTCCCACCCACATTTTCTGAATCAGAAATACAGAACGTAATCATATGCAGAGGCCGGCTCGGTCTGATTTTCTGCAACCTTAGGGAAATCAAGTGTTTCACATATGACGGTATGTTGTGCACACGATGCTTCTAGGTAACTTCCTATCTTCAGAAACATAATTTTATAAGAGATAGGATTGGCCGGTTTTTTGGGAGTTCTTTTTCAATTTACGAATTCTCTGTTAAAATTTGGGTCTCATCATCATCATCATATCAGCCGAAAGACGTCCACTGCTGGACATCGGCCGGCGCACAGGACCGGTCGTTGTGGCGACACTTGAGGGACCAAGTGTCGCCACAACGACCGGTCCTGTGCGTCTCGCATCCATCGGTTACCCGCGACCTTCACCAGGTCATCGGTCCACCTTGTGGGAGGCCTTCCAACGTTACGTCTTCCGGTACGCGGTCACCACTCCAGAACTTTTCGGTCCCATCGACCATCTGTTCTGCGAGCAATGTGCCCGGCCCACTGCCATTTTAGTTTAGCGATCTTTCGGGCTATGTCGGTAACCTTGGTTCTCTTGCGGATATCACCATCGATCACGCAAGGAAACTCAAAGCATTGCCCTCTCCATTGCCCTTTGAGTGACTTTGAGCCTTCTGATGAGGCCCATTGTAAGCGACCACGTTTCAGTTCCGTATATCATCACTGGTAACACGCACACAAATTTGGGTCTATATATGTTTAAATTTTGAATGAGTGAATGTAAGTCTTGTAGTGTAGGGTTCCAACAGAGCAACCATAGAGGATCAGCGATTGGTCAGTTCTACGGAAAGTGCCATTCTATTGGCGTATGCGACTGTCATCATCGTCTGCCTAGCCTTTTCCCACCTATATTGGGGTCGGCTTCCAGTCAAACCGAATTCAGCTGAATACTAGTACTTTCACACTCTTCCTAAACTAGGATTAGCAAGTGGTTGCAACAGTTAACATATGAAGCGACTGAAGATCTCCTTACTGTTATCAATTAACTACATCGCTTTTATGCAGTAAATTTACGAATAAAATAAGAAAAACACTAGTTATACGATCCAACGTGAACAATATACCTTAATGTTTTGAATTAGAGTACGACATGACTATTTTGGGAGAAATCAATGGACCCCCAAAATACAGGCATTCCTTGCCTAGTTTGGGGCTCTATGGTCTCAATTATAACCATATCCATAGACTAAAATACACAACCAGTTTGTACACAAGATTTACTATGTATCCATATAATTCTATATTATTTAGCTCTTGCGTGTAATTTGAAAGTTATTGGATCAATAAAGATTATTATTATTAAAAATGTTGTATGGTTGTAAATAGAACCCATAGCTGAACGCTGACCCCCAAAATACAGGTTTAGGCCTAGTTTAGGGATCAGATTTGTGGCAAGTCAGTCATAACAAAATAGCACATATATAAAATGTATTTGTTAGTATCAAATAAATATTTTATTTATTTAGAATGCCATCATCATATTTTTGACGTTTTGACAATCGCCTTCACCACGCTAGCGCTAACAGAAAGTCACTTCTTAAAGCCTAGAGCCTCTGGTGAAGATAAATTGAAATTAGCTAGAATGTGAACTGCGTAAGACTAGTAAGTATGCCCAACAACGTTCCCCACAGGTGCCTGTCCATTAGGGTGCGTTTCCATTACAGCGGAGCGAGGCAGAGGCAGAGGCAGCGGAGAAACGGAGAAATGTTAACCAATGGAATTGCATAAAATCATGACATGTTAGTTAATATTTCTCCGTTTCTTCGCTCCGCGCAAATGGACAGGAACCCTTAGGGTGGAAAATTGTAAAATGAATCCTTCCGCTCAGGCAGTGTCAGAATCTTGCTGACTAAAAACCCTTCCGTGTTCCTTCTAGTGCCCTTTGCGTTCCACGGCCGCGGTGACTCTTTCAAACAAATTTCGCTACAAGCAACAGCCTAACAGTTAATTAATGAAAGAAATATAGAAATTTGGTATACGGCTAGACGAAGTCCTGGAATTGAACGAAGGATACTTTTGCATAACAAGAGATCAAGTAAAGAGGGGGTTAACTAGTTTTTTAGACCTTTAGATATCTTATGTAGGTACCTATGCGTATCACTGAACTTGTCAGGTTGTTTAAAATACCGTTTTTTTTTTTCTTGGATTAGTGTCAGACTTTTACTGACGATCCGTGTTCCTCCGAATGTCCTTGGCGTTGCAGAGCTCCGGTATCTCTTTAAAAAAAAATATGCAGCCGAAATACCGTGAGAAGTACACGTTTATAATTTTATTATTCTTAAAATTTTTGATTAGCTCCTTGTGACCTATTTTAAAAACAATCCAACTGAATTCATGAATCTTGTTTTTTTTTTTTTACAAATTCCGCAACAAGCAACAGCCTAACGGCTAATTAATGAAAGAAATAAAGAAATTTGGCACACGAGTAGACGAAGTCCTGGAATAGAACAAATTATACTTTGATCCCAGAAGAATGGCCTCGGGACATTTTTTTTACTTTCACGCGTGTAAAGATGCTGGCAGCAGCTACTATAAAATTTTACCTAAACCGTAGTATCTCAAGTCATTACACCACTCTCCTGCATGCAAGCAATTTAATACAGAAATATAAAACAGCTCACGTACTGTGAACAGAATAATTGATGAACAGTCTTCCTGAATACTTGGCACTACTGTTAGTTCTAAGTTAAAGCGCTAGGTGGCGCTGCATTGTACGAATTTATTGTCCACGCGTGAGGTTGCCATTTTACTAAGGGAAATATAAATGTGAGTTCATGTTAAATGTCGATAACAATTATGTTTTATTTAAAGTGACAAGAGTCTTCTTAAAGACTGATTATGCTTACGCTAAAAACACTTTAACTTTAGTGTTTTTTTGTTAGTCTCGCTAAGGCTTTAGCATACCGAGACTTCTCCGTGCCTCGAAAAGCACGTTAAACCGTTGGTCCCGACTTCCATTTGTAGATTTTTAGCAGTCCTTAAGGATTGTCAGAAGAAAGAAAATCTGACACCAGTCGTGCCAAGAAGTACTGTGTTACCCAGTTAATGGGTTGTGCAGGTCTGGTAGGCAGCCGCTCCACGTAAATTACTGGTATGCAGTTAAATCCGGCTTGACTGGAAGCCGACTCCAATAAAAATTTAAATAAAAAGGGAAAAGGTTAATGATGGTTACAGTGACATTGATGATTTTAAAACCATCCCAGGTTTTAAAATCATCAAAGTCACTGTTACCATCATTGTCGTATCCCTACAATAAAACTCCTTACAAATAAGCCTTACAAAATGGTATAAAAAAAACTTCCGTGTCGCTGTCGACTGGTGGCATTGCACCATAGCTTAAGTTTAAAAATTAATGGCAAACTAGCCATCCTCAACCCCATTTATCCCTATTATTTTGGTAGGTACGCCTGTAGCTACAATAAATTATAAGCTCTTTACCGAATTCCCGATAATAATGCAGCAGAGGCTTTCTGAGATAACGTACCGAAACGCATAATTTAGGATTCGGAAGCTATAATCTCGGCAATATATTTACGAAGTATATTCAAGCCATTCTGATCGTTAAACCAGCACTTTGTCTAGCGTAATACAAACTACAATTCAATGCACCAGGAAAACTACTAATATCCTAAAGAAACTCACTCGAAGAAAACATACTGGTCATCTATTATTTAAATCTCTCAAAGAACAGTAACGTTCTCCTTTAAAAACTTAAAACTGTTTGCTGATTCCAATTTCAAATTCGAAAAAGTTCAAGAATTTTAAAAACGGATTACTTTTCCGTATCGTATACCTGAGAAGCTCGCGAGGAGTTTTATGCTGCGCATCGAACGTCATTAAGAATACATTTGGTGCACTCCTGGGGTAAACATCGGACGTGGAACGTTAGAAATATTACTACACTATGTGGACATGTAGTTGGGAAAGAAACGAGTACTCGTTGCCGATGTATACCGATTGTTGGGTAAGTACATCGATATAATACCAATGTCTCGATGCTCTAGTTTCGAGGTGCATTATGAAATGTGATAGTTTGAAAGAATTTTAGAACGCTGTTCGTGTGGGATGCTCTCTCAGAACTTGTACGTGTGAATGCATACTGAAAATTGAATATCATGTACTATGTTTACTCCACTCTTGCTTATACTTTTATGACATGTTCGCTTCACATCACGATTACATTACCCTTAAACGTCTACCGTCATACTAATGTTATAAATGCGTAAGTAATTTGTATGTTACGTCTTCACGCCTAGATTTTGATTAATTTTGATACAGAGATAAATGCATTCTTGGACGGGACGTCTCGACTGATCGTCTTCCGACCGAAATCGGTCATTAAGGCCAGGTATTCCCAATTTTCCCAATATTCCATCACTTTGAATCAATAATAAACAAATAAATAGTGATTACTAAAAGCCAAAAAAAATACGTATTGAAGTTTACTTTATATACTTTGGTAATTTCTGGTTCAAAACATAATACCGAAAACTTCGCACGATCATACAAAAATCCGAAGAGGAGGCAAAATTCAACTATTTTTGATGTTTTTCTTATTGTTCCTGAAGCTTATGAAAGTTATACTTCCAAAAACCATATCTAAGAAAGGTTAATAACATATAGAAGAATAATTTTTGGTTAAATTTTGCATAATAGTTTAATTCTTTTAATAATAAATTATTATGGCTTCACGCCGTCGACGTTAGCGCACGGCTCGCTTCGCGTAAAGTATGGAAACGTTAGATACCTACTTCGCTCGGTTTACCTGGCCTTAAGGCCTAAGCTGCCTAAGGTCCTAAGGCGGCCCCTACACAGTCAATCTCGAACGCGATCCGTAGGCGATTGGTAACTGTGTCGAGGCTGCCCACCCTTGAAACGGTTACAGATTACATTAACGCGAGCGAAGCGGCGAGATGAAGCTAGTATTACATAGTTATATAAACACATAAACTCCCTTTTCCCGACACTTACATTTTTTCTTCTTCAAAACAATATTTTCTTTAAAAGCCGTTTTTATCACCACGCCTAAAGAGCTCGTGACTAAAAATAACAGCCGTACGAGGCAATCTTCATGTTTAAACGACACTTGCCGAAGTCAACCCGTAGATGGGTGACCATCTTAACGTAACGATTCCTAGATCTTCCTCTGTGTCTGCAGCACGGTAAGAAAGTTAAGCTCTTGGTCCTGGCTGTTTTTAGGGTTCCGAAAAAAAAGGAACTCTTATAGGATCACTCGGGTGTCTGTCTGTCTGTCTGTCTGTCCGTCTGTCACAGCCAGTTTTCTCCGGATCCACTAGACCGATTCTGTTGAAATTTGGCACACATATGGACTTCTATGACCCAAACACGGACGTGTTGGGTAAATTATTATTTTTTCAGTATGGGGGTCACTTTTAGTTTGACCCCCAAAAGTGACCCCTTTTGGGGGTCAAACTAGAAGGTTTAAAAAAAAATTTTTTTGAACAATATCGTGAGATATATCAAATGAAAGGGCTTACTGTGAGGGTTTTACTATATTTTTTCATAATTTTAAAATAAATGGTTTTGAAGTTATTCAAGAAATTAGACGAAAAATGACCATTCCCCCCCCTTATCTCCAAAACTACTGAGCCTAAAATTTTGAATGAGGTAATAGATCTTTACCTAAAGATTACAGGAAAACCTATTAAAAGTCTGTAGTGTTAAAATAACATGTTAAAAAAATTCAATTCGTTCGGAACCCTTTGCACGCGAGTCCGACTCGCACTTGGCCAGTTTTTTTATAGATCTTTGGCAGTCGTTACGTGTAGTCCAGAGCCGAGATATCTGACACCAGTCTTGTCAAGGGGTCACCCAGCTACTGGGTTGTCGAGATCAGAGAGACAGACAAGACCCTAATCAATTATTTATTAATATGCGACCCTAGTAGATACCATTTCAGACCAAACAAGTCACTTTTAAACTCAAAACGACGTCCATAAAGTTCTCTTCAGTTAATCACTTAACTACCAGCGCTATCATGTAGTAAAAGTATTCTGCGCTTACACTAATATGGATGTTATCAATATAAAATGCATTATGAATATTAAAATATATTGTGATGTACACGAGTACTTATAACGACGACCAATGTGCCGCAATAGTGATGCGACACTATAATGCAGATATCGATCAATGTTATTGTGCATTTTACAATTTGTAAGTGCAATTAGGCACGGAGGCGGGTGAAATCTCTTTATGAGTTCTCAAATTGTAGATTTATGAGCTGTGATAATCCTTATTCATGTAAGAATATATTTCAGTGTTTACAATTCAACTATGAAAGAAAAATCTATGGTTTTTATTACAAATGAAGCCTACTCCCATATTTTTGGTTATAGACCCCTCCGATGCTCGGACGTTTTTCATTCGTAGATCTATTGCACTTGTTACGGTAATCAGATGCCATATATTTTTTTTTACTATAGATAGGCATACGTTTGACCACTATCTCACCTGATGGTAAGCGATGACGCGGTCGAAGATGGAGCACGTTTGCCCAGAAGCAACCTATTCACTCGTGTCTTAAAGACTCCCAGGTTGTAGCTATCTAGAAACACACACTCTGGCAGGGAATTCCACTCCTTAGCTGTACGCACTATGAATGTGTTCCCAAATCGTTTAGTGCGTATGGGTAGGATGACCACCATGTACCGGTGGCGCATGGTGGACAATTACTTTACATTTACAATTCTACATTTACTTGCACCAAGGCGTACCTTTAGCTAGTACCTGGGTTTTAAGGTCCGATAAGCAGTCGCTCCATGCAACAGTCTGGTGTTCCGCTGTATCTGGTTAGACAGTCAACCTCAACGCAGTCGAAAAATAGCTAGGTACTTCGTAGCAAGAAAGGCGTCAGATTTTCTTGTTTCTGAAAGTCCGTAAAGACTGCCAAAAATCTACAAACGACAGCCGGGACCAACCGCTTAACGTACTTTCTGAGGTACGGAGAAGTCTCGCTATGTTAAGATGGTCAATTGGTCACACATCCGTAGACCAACCTCGGGAAACGTTGCTTAACTGGGCATACCTCCAGTCGACAGCAACACGGACGTTTTTATACCATTTTGCAAGGCTTATTTGTAAAGAGTTTTTTTGTATCCCTGGTTTTAAAATCATCAATGTCACTGTAACCATCATCTGCCTATCCTTTTCCCTTTTTATATTGGAGTCGGCTCCAAGTCAAACCGGATTCAGCTGCATGCTGCATACCAGTATTTTACGTGGAGCGGCTGCCTACCAGACCTGCACAACCCATTAACTGGGTAACACAGTACTTCTTGGCAAGACTGGTGTCAGATTATCTTTTTTCTGACAATCCTTAAGGACTGCCAAAGATCTACAAATGACAGCTGGGACCAACTGCTTAGCGGGCTTTCCGGGGCACGGTTTTTGGTCACCCATCCATAGACCAGCCTCGGCAAACGTTGCTTATCCTTAAATATCGAATCGTAAGTCTGTTGTTATTTAGCCACAAGCTCCTCTCTCTAAACAGACTGTAGCAATTAATATATCAAGAACATACCTACTGTCTACATACTTATCATTCACAAAATGGCGAGTAGCTGATCTTTCATATCGCAAATGGTTAAAAGTTTGACCTCTTTAACCTTACAACCAGATGTTCGCAGTTTATTATACTACAACATTATCACTGAACCAACATTGCTGTGACCTTTTTCTTTAATCAATATTCCGATAATGCGATTTTCATGACGATAAAAGGATATTTTCTCTGTCAAAAACATGAAGAAATATTCCAATCAAAAGGCAATACAATTCTTTCCGTATTTTCTGGCAAAAATCTTCTGCTAATCCAATTAATGTATTGAACGTAGGGTTCATCACTAACTGGTCCGGTTATAGGTCAATCACCCACTTAGCGTGATCATTATTTATCGAAAGTAAACATGACATTATTGCTAAGATAAGATTGTCTATAAATTGAATAAATTTGTTGTTCGGTCATTGACACCGCGATATATGTGATATCGATTTCGCACGTGGTGAACGTAATCTTAATTGAAAGATGTCTATTCTATTTTATCGGTGAGTAATACTCGATATGTAGGCCATCCCCACTCTGTTGTCGAGTGGCGTAACTGGCTACTAGAACTTACTGAGTTGTTGAATGACATAATCTGAAAATCTAGTTAACTTCCGTAATCCTATCGGATATAAGACCTCTCTCACTAATTTTAATATTTTGCACTAAACAATTTATTTACTACTGGGCCTTGATATACGAAATATAGTACTCGTTTTTGCCAGCGGCTTCACCCGCTTAAAAGTCGAAAATTATCCCAAGGAAACAAACTCCCGGAATAAAAAGTATCCTCTCCATGACATGTCTTACATGTGTGCCAAATTTCATCCAATGCCGTTTAGCCGTAAAGATCTGGAGAGGTAACAAACAAACAAACTCATCATCGGATTTATAACATTAATTTATGATTTTCTCTATGCAAATAGAGTTGGTACCTGATGCGTTGGAATATCGAGTATTTTAATCGAAACATAAAATATCACATTAGCTTTTTCACTTTAAAAGTTGAATAATAAAACTTTGTTTTGCAAACTAAAAGTCAAAGAACTTCTTCAACTACATATTTATTTATAGAGCTGCTATCACAAATTGTTTTATCTCCATACGAGTTGACTTTTGATTTATGACAGTGTGATGTGTTAGTACCTAATTAATCTTGAACTTGAGCAATAACTCACCGTTAATGTAGTCGAGGATAAATAAAACTAATTATTATGTACATAATATTTACGTGATATTGATTTTGATGAGGTTTTTTAAGTGTACAGCAGAAACAAGTGTATCATTTCAATATAGTTTTTATTTATGTTTTATTTCCTTAAATATGGAGTTATTTATCACGGATTCTCAGTTTTTTTTCAGTTGCCAGGATTATTAAAAGGATTTTCATTTTCAATAGAATAAATCTCTGGGTGCAATTGACAAAACATCGTCAACATAATTTATAATGTTACGAGTAAGATCCAGAAATTAAATAACGTAATATTATTCACTCAATGTATGATTTTAAAAATTATTTACTAATATAAATTAACATAATTAGTCAAAGCGCGCATAATAATAACCAATATTATATAAACGAATGCAACTATAAACAAATGATAAATTAAAATATTTTGCAACGTTTCAATAAATTAATTATTTCATAAGATATTTTGCACGACTAAGATACGGTAGTTTTAATGCTAGCTGAATAAGTCTAAATTAGTTTTGAGAAACTAGGTTAATTCGAAATATTAAAATATCCAACTATTTCTGTTTTACTACGCCTAAAATTTATTTAAAATAACAACTTATCATCGAATTTGATATTTGGGGGACTAGGCCACATATTTTGACTAAGTTGTAGAGTTTGTGAAGTTAGGGCTTGTAGAGTTAGAAGCTTGGCTCTACATGAGATCTGATAACATTTTGACAGGTCTCGTCTTGGCAACATTTTACATAAAAATGTTTTTGGTGGGATTTACATTTTCTCGAAAGGTATGAATGATATTTTTTTTTTAATTCTGATATGGTCGATATTGAGTTGGTATTTATTTCATTTATCCACTTGGTCCGGTTAGACTTGACACCGAGTCCAACACAGTTGGGAATAGGCCGGGCAGATTGATTTTAATAGATTCACACTTGATATTATCCGATAATATAAATTAAAAAAATATAGAAATATGTCATATGTCATATGTTTGACGTTGCGTACATATATAGTTGCGTATTCCAAAATTCAGTACGTTGAAATGCTCGTCACTACTTCCGCAATCTTTTATCGAAAACTAAACACGCGTATGACTCGCGATTTCACACTGCCCTTTTACAACACTTTGTAGTTAGTTATGCAACTTCTTGTAGCTGTAAACACTTATTTAGTATGCATTTTCTTTGCATCAGAAATATATATTAAAAGAAAAGTATATTTATGAATGTGTTGTATACAGACCTGGAACGCAGCGTGGTTTTACAAAACTTAAGAATGAACTGTAACTTGGCCAATGCAAACATCAAATAATAGTTACGTTATTCACTCATACTAAATTCCGATTTTAAAATAATACATATTGTCAATCTCCCTGGCACCAAGCAAGCAATTCAATGACGCAGTCCTACAGAAACAATGACGTTATTTCGAAGCGTGTATCTTACATAATTACCGCCTTGAAATTCTATTTAATCGAAAACGAGCGTACCACAAAATATTTAAAATTATACTTCATGCAATTTTAACAACATCATAAAATTGCATCATCGATAAGCGAGCGTTCGCGTCACTGGCTCTGCAATCGGTTATCGCGACTCAGTATACGTCCAAACCGAGCCCGACTTAGCACGAACTCGCCAACTGTTTCGCGCGATACGTTTGATTTTCGATTTCGAATAATCGAACGCTGTTTGTCAATTGTTTTAAAGTGCCATAGATATTGTTTTGTTTTGTGTTTGAATTTATACACTGTTTTGTTTTTATTTTGTGTGTTAGTGATGTTTTGAAGTTGTTAAACGAAATTACTTAGTGAAGTGGATTCTTCATTTTTCTGCAACAAAAATTAAGGTACGGTTTTTTTTTATAAAGTGGATTGAACATAATGTAAGCGACTGTTAAGAATAATATAGCAAGATACTAAAGTTCTTTCAGACACTCTGACAAAAATAAGTGTAGCAATTCTATTATTACAAAGATATAGTTTGGGGGCAACTGCCCATCCTGGTCTTGTATATGTAAAATTTGATTACATAATATAATTCTATCATACGTTTTAAGATGAAGTAATAAAATGAGCCAAAGTTTCCCATATTTAAAAGTGGTGATGAAAATACCTTCTGGGAGCTTGGAGGTCAATTCTCATACTATGTTAGGCACCAGATAAACTTGCAATAAAGTACATTGACCTTTCCCTAATATCCCTTCATAGATACCCGAACATTAATTATGAGCCGTATTTCATTACTAGAGAACGTAAAGGATCACGATAGAAGTCTATTCAGGACAGCTTTATGTCTTTGTTCCTGTTATTGATATTAAGAAAGTCAATAAATGTTTGGGGATCAATGGCCCTTATTACACATTTATCTGGCGCCTACCATAAAAATGCGTAATGCGTGCAATCAGATTCATTTTTGACAATTTGTGACTTATTGACTCTTCTTTAAAATATGAGAACATTATATAGGTACCTAATATCTTTATGAATCAGTTTAATACCAATAAGGTGATAGTGTGAGTATAATACTCGACGGAGCGGATCAAAGATCGTGAGCGGATGTCACTGTATTCTTGAGCATTTTATAGTGCAATCCCGTCTCTATTTGTCGCAGTTAAAAACAGGAAACAAGTTTCTGATGCATATTGCGACAATCATAATAATTGTGCTATACCATATGGACATACAGACAAGCGTCAATCTTCTTTTATATAGTACGTATTGCTAAGATGCAATCTTAAACACAGACCTTTAGGACTTAATTTCGAAATAACTTACTGAAGTTAAGAAAAAACCGGCTAAGTGCGAGTTGGACTCGCACACGAAGGGTCCCGTACCACAAACCGAAAAAACCAAGTTTCTTGTATTGGAGCCCCTTTGATTTTTAATTTAGTTTCTTACTTGTTATAGCGGCAACAGATATACATTCTGTGAAAATTTCAACTACCTACCCATTGCGGTTTTTGAGATACAGCCCGCTGATAGACAAACGGACGGATGGACGGAAGGACGGACGAACGAACGACCGTACGGACGGACAGACGGACGAACGAACGGACGGACGGACAGCGGAGGCTTAGTAATAGGGTTCCTTGAGATACAGCCCGCTGACAGACAAACGGACGGAAAGACGGACGGACGGACGAATGGACGGACGGACGGACAGCGGAGGCTTAGTACTATTACTAAAGTTTCATTGGATACCCTTCGGGTACGCAACCCTAAAAACCGGCTAAGTGCGTGCCACACAGTGTAGGGTCCCGTATGCCAGAGTTGCGGAATTTTTTCGAAAGAATCCCTGGAACGCAAACGGCATTTGGAGGAACACGGATGGCTTTTAGTCAGTAAGACTGTGTTTCCTAATTGCTATAACCTGGAAGTCTTTAAAGACAAGAGTGAATAGGTTACTTCTAGGCAAGCGTGCTCCATCTTCGACCACATCATCGCTTTCCATCAGGTGAGACAGTGGTCAAACGTAAACCTATTAATAGTAAAAAAAAAGACTCTGACACTCCCTTCCACTCCGCTCAGAGTAGAAGGAGTCATTTAATGATTTCCCATCCTTAAAGAAGGGGTTCCGTAGCTTCATGTCCCGAAACAAAGACAAAACTGTCATTGTCAATAGTTCAAAAGATGATTGGGACCGACCACGTGTCATTTCGGTAATACAATTCTATACACTATGGATTTTGTGACAATCGTTATCGTTGATAGTATGACACTTTGTCTATAGCCCTCTTAGTAGGAGATCAAAAAGTCTGCTAGGGTGGCGGAATTTGTTCGAAAGGGTCACCGCGATCCTGGAACGCAAAGAGCACTAGGAGGAACACGGATGGGTTTTAATCAGTAAGAGTCTGACACTCCCTTCTGCTTCGCCCATAGCGGGAGGAGTCATTTGAAGATTTCCCATCGATAAAAAAGGAGATCAAAAAGTGAGTGTTTTTATATTAATAACTAACTTTTGCCCACGACTTCAAAAGCGCAAATCCCGTTTTATCCCGTTCCCGTAGAAATTTCGGAAAATCCTCTTTTAGTGCTCCTCTACACTCACTCCCCAAGAAACATGCCAAATTTCAGGTTCCTACGACCAAGTTTCGGCTGTGCGTTGTCTGTCAGTCTCTCACTCACTTACTTTGCGTATATATATATTGATAAACAGAAGCTTACTAGAAAAAAAGCACTTTACTTACTTATCAAACATTAATCAACACGATAAAAAATATGTATAACTAAGAAGCATTACAACTCTTTTTTGCAGTTGGAAAAAGTCGCTAGTATGACGCACGCTACCAAAATAATAAAATCAAATAAAACGAAAAACATAATGCATCACATGCAGTCACTGTGATTTAATGCACTGCAGGAAAACTATTTACATTAGCATAACGATTACAAGAAAAGTAAGGTAAAACATAACTTTTTAACCGACTTCAAAAAAGGAGGACGTTCTCAATTCGGTTGTATTTTATTTTATGTGTGTTGTTACCTCATAACTCCGTCATGTGCGATCCTTCTTCTATTTTAAACAACAATATACATCCTTCTTATTCAGTTTCTAAAATATTTCTTAAATCGGTCCAATATTGGAGGAGAAAACAGTCGAGAGCCAAATTTCGAATTATGACTTTTTACATACAAAGTCTCGCTGCCAGCATTTCCTCTTAAGAGGATGACGCCATAGCCTACCAGTCAACTAAGTGTGATTGAGAGATAACATATGAAGCTGGTGCGTAGTTTAGGAACAGAAGCAGTAATAGTAGCTAGCAATGGTTGGTTTATCCTTTCACGCGGGTGAAGCCACTCGCAAAAGCTAATGAGCAATCATTCAAATAAATATAACATGGGCAATAATTTGGTCCAAATTTACATAATTATTTTGAAGTATTGTCCGACATTTGGCCACAAAAATTACGATGTATGCACAAAGCTTGCAGTGTATAGAAAATGGCGCGATTTTGTGACTGCCCTCGATTTCCTACCCTCTTTTATTTTTGCTGGTGTAGCGGAAATACTGAATTTTGGTCAAGTTTTTTTGATGATTCATAGTGCTTTATTGTGCTTGTTTTCCACGGAGGATTTGGTAATCATGTATTGTTTAAAGGATTCCGAACGTCTGCGTCTGCATGAAAAAACGGAAACCCTATAGGATCACAGGCTGGCACGCTGGCCAGCAGTTTGTGTGTCAGTCTGTCATGACCAACTGCTCCGAATCTCCTGGACCGATTCAGTCGAAATTTGGTTACTTTTGTGACCCAAACACGGACGCACGGACGCGTTAATAAATAAATTTCTAGTGTTGGGTCAGTTTTAAAAACTGTGCCCTGTGACATGTCAAATAAAAGCGTTTAACGTGAGGGTCTCATTTTTCGATAATTTTAAAATAAATATTTTTGATGTTATTTATGACAAAATAGAATAGAATACTCTTTATTATTTACACCATATAAGTTACAGAAAAGATAGATGAGAAACATTATATAGGGTGACACAATGGGTAGGCTCTGTTTAAAAAATACCTCCCCCTCATCTCCGAAACTACTGAGCAGAAATACAACAAAACATGTACAAAGAATAGTTGTATAAAAGACAATTTTTAAATCGAATACACAATTCTTTCCTGCAGCGTACTAAACATTCTGCCTACCCCTCTAAGTGTAACATATAGCGAAACTTCCATTATGTAAGTAAAACAACCTTTCGCAATGTGTTCTAAGAATAGTGAAGTTGTGCTGAAGATGAAAAATGCATGTTTCTTGAATATTTTTCTTGGAGTTTTCCACCAAGGGATTTTATGTTGATAAGCTGGTACAGTTTACTTTTCCTTCTATTCATAAAACAGAAAAATGGCAACACACAAAAGACTTGCAGCTTAATAAAAACAGGAAAAATAATAAACAACTAGATGGATACTATCTGTATGAGATCCTGAAACTCACGTCCTCAAATAGCAAGATATGTCTTGTAGATTTCTGTTTAACATTAACTTTCTGCCTTGCCTTGCCTTGCTTTTTTGTCTGCTGTAGTTCCTGCCCTAAAATAACAAAATTAAGATGTGGTTCTATTTAACGCAAAAACTCTTTTCTCCTAAACATGGAACAAGAAATATAACCATGCTAAAATCATGCATGCCAGAAAAAAGTGGCCAAGTGCCAGTTGGACTCTCACACAAAGGGTTCCGTACCATAAACCGAAAAAACACGTTTCTTGTATGCGAGTTCCCTTTAATTTTTAATTAAATTTAATTTAAATTATTTGTTGTTACAGCGGCAATAGAAATCCAGTCTGTAAAAATTTCAACTATCTACCTACTACGGTTGTTGAGATACAGCCCGCTGACAGAGAGACGGACGCACGGACTGCGGAGGCTTAGAGGGTTCTGTTGGTTACCTTTTGGGTACGGAACCTTAAAAAAACTTAACTTTGAGTTAAATTCGCCTTTGCACATGAACTTTAATATCACTGTAATAAGTTGTTATGGTGTGCAATAAAGAATTAAGAATTAGGATGGCGTTTTTCGTATTCTTAAATCGTTTTGCAGTTTCGTTTCTATCGTAGGCGTCAAACGCGTCCTTAATCCGGGTTTATTCATAATCAAAATCAATCAAAAGTCGTTTATTCAAATTAGGCTGAGAGTCAGCACTTTTTGAACGTCAAGTTTTACAAAAGACAGTCCCCCAAAACGCCCGACCGTCACCACTTCCTAGTGTTTTGGCTGTGGAGAAGTGGCCAACAAACTCCCCACCAACACATCTGTCTGTTACGTTTTAAGAACTTGAATCTATATAAAAGTATGCAAAGTAATTAATACATGACACGAAATTTATCACTTGTTAGCTAGCACACTATGATACTGATAATGATAGAAAAATATATATAAAAAAAACACGAATTGACCCACATAGTCAGATAAATAAAAAAAACAATATTATATAAATACATATAACCTAATTTTGGGATGTGCCATGTCGTGGCGCTTTTTGACGCAGCTGATTGGCTACAAAACTCTGTGATATGACGTAGCCCTGAATATATTAATTTTATTGGTTTATCCCGCGCTACGACAGAACACGTCACAGTAATGTTATACTAGCTTTAGGCTACGTCAACGCAACGCAGCCGTCAGACGAAAGACGTCCACTGCTGGACATAAGCCAAGTGTCGCCACAACATCCGGTCCTGTCCGTCTCGCATCCCTCAGCTACCCTCACCAGTTCAGCAGCCCACCTTGTGGAAGGTCTTCCAACGCTGCGTCTTTCAGTACGCGGTCGCCACTCCAGAACCTCGACCATCTGTTCTGCGAGCAATGTCCCCCCCACAGCCACTTCAATTTGACGCAACGCAGTATCGATACAATAATATGTCTAGGTGACACCAGATGCAAAGAGACCTATATAGCTATATAATGTAGCAATATTCCAGAAATTACGTATCCACCATCTGTATTTATCGTGCTATATGACGTAGATACCTACCCATGTGCCAACATAAAATATGTCTGAAATAAATTGAGACATATTCAAACACGAAACGATGCATTCAAGCAGAATACACTTGGTATTAAATAAACAGACCGTGTTCGAGTATTTGATACACTGCACTGCACTTTGCAAATAAATTACTGAGTTTCATATTGTGGTGACTCGAAAAACTGTCAAAATTATCGTAGATTTATAATATCTTTGGGTGGGGTTCAAAATTGTCTAATTGGAATGCTTTGTCATCTACACTAATATTATAAAGAAGAAAGATTTGTTTTTTTGAATTGAATAGGCTCCGAAACTACTGGGCTTGAAAATTCTTTTAGCATTGGATAGCTACATTATCAGGGAGTAACATAGGCTATATATTATCCCCGTACTCCCACGAGAACGGGAACTACGCGGGTGAAACCGCGTGACGTCCACTAGTTAACTAATATACAACGTGTTCTTTTGATATCCCCTAACTCTAGGGTATCAATAAGACTATGTCAAAGAATCAACAGGCACATTAATTATTTTTATTTTCTTTTTTCTTTTTGTTTTCATTTTTCATACAAATTAATTCGATAAAGTCACGATTATTTATGTAAAACACCCTTACATGAAATATTTCAACGTCGCGTTTTCTTTGCTTAAACATGAATGATTTATTTGAATGATAATGATTTAGTCATGCTTTTCAAAGAATAAAATAGATACACACGTCGAGAGTCTAGAGTTGGTATAATCTTCGAAACTATATATTTTTGGAACACTTGTTCCGGGACTTTTTGAGTTACTTTTACATAAATAATATAACCTTAAAGTTGGATAGCGTAAAGATTTATGGACATACTAGCTGACCCGCGCAACGTCATCTGCGTCACAATTTTCATTACTGCTCCGCTCCTATTGGTCTTAGCGTGATGATATATAGCCTATAGCCTTCCTCGATAAATGGGCTATCCAACACTGAAAGAATTTTTCAAATCGGACCAGTAATTCCTGAGATTAACGCGTTCAAGCAAACAAACAAACAAACAAACTCTTCAGCTTTATATATTAAGTATAGATAAGTTTTCACTCGTTTGCGTTATTATATTTCGGTCAAAATAAAAATAAAACAAAGGTAACTGGATCAGTCTCTATTTTTTATATGTTTTTTTTTTAATTATTTTGTTCTACTACAATGCACAGATTCTCATAGTGAAGAAGCAGACAATGATGTCTTTTTTAAATGTTTGTAAAATCAGACCATTAGGTGAGAAAATGAAGTCCAAGTTTTCTGAATCTTCCTCGCAACCAAAGAATATAAATATTACAAAACTGAATCTTGGCTTGGGTACTTTTTGTTAGCTACCGAAGTTTTCAAAGTTTTTAATTACATTATTGGTTTTATACTTAGATTCTTAATTGAAAACCGTTATCAGACAGCCGGCACTTGACATTTTTCCAGCATCATTAGAATCCAAGATCCCTCGAAATCGAAAATAAATACTCATTTACAATCGTCACGGCCCCCCGTCCCCCATTTTCCCCATCCACTTGGAGCACGATCATCTGATGCTATTTATTTTTCATTACCACAATATATTAAGCGAAATCTTCAGGAATCAAGTAAATAAGTTTAAGGGGGATGTGCTATGGTTTCCAAGTTTTTTTTTTTAATTTTAATTTTTCTATTTTTAGCTCGATATTAAGTTTAATAAAAATAAAACAATTTATCAGTAAAATAAATGTTTAAAGAAATATTTGCTACCAAAATATTATGTAAGTATTACTTAGCATCTCTCTCATATAAATCATTCAATTTGGTATTTTGAACTAAGATACTTGTCTTAATGATTTTATAGTTAAATTATTACGTATTTTATCGCCGAAAACTTATTTTAATATCTTACCTACAACATAATACTGGGCTACCAATATAAAAATGTATTTTTTGCAATTTTAATATCTTTCTCAGGTGAATTTCGCGGACAACACTGGCACATTCCCCTTAAGCAAACCCACTCAGAATCGAGCAAATAGGTAAAAAAATGTCGTAGATATCAGAATCCTGTAATGAAAACGCATTTCAGAGGTATTTAGAGGGTCACTTAATATAAATTAAAAGCCAACAAGTATTCCTAGGGGAGGCCGTACCATAACGACGTGTAGCCCCCGAGGTCGGCAGGGCATGAATTCATTATAAATTGCGATTTAGAGCAGTATACCCGACCTAAATCTCCTTTAGTTTGGGAATATAGGGGATTGAATTTTAGGCGGACGCGGTTGGTAGACGATTGACGTCTTTGTCACAAAACACGCAAGTCAAAAAAAAAATAATGCGAGTGTGTTAATGTGATTGGCGGTTGAAAATTCGTTAACGTACCTGTTGTTAATTGTCACATAAATTTTGCAATCATAATAATTCTTGAAACAGGACCTAAATAGTTTTTTCTCACTGCAGGGAAAAAATCTGCCTTTTCTCCTTCCGCTTTACTTGGTTTTCTGCCATTTAGGACCAGTCCTTTGAGGAGAAGTCCAGCTCACTCTATCATCTCTTCAAAGATAGACTTTTGACAATTGATTCTTACCAATCGAAAACACAGCGCTGGAAGGCGTCCCACAAGGTAGATCGATGACCTGGTGAGAGTCGCGGATAGCCGATCGATACGAGACGCACAGGACCGGTGGTTGTGGCGACACTTGGGGGAGACCTATGCCCAGCAGGAGACGTCTTTCAGCTGATATGATGATGATGATGAATCGTCGACCATGACCTAAATTGATGAACATACTTAAAAAGTAATCGTTACATTCGCTTCCTTAATCCTAATTACATACCTCTCTTATCTCAGATACCTTATTAAAACGCGACGAATTAATAAATTCGTCGGGGAACCCGGTTATCAGTAAAGGACCTGATAAAAACCGAAAATAACTTAACCAAATTAATTATGATTCAGGGTCGCGCACGTACCGACCGTTTAATTCTGTGTTTCTAACTTTAGTTTAACGCTAGTCTAAACTATGCGGTTAAGTAGATACACAGGAATTTATGTAGGTAACATTTAACTACTTAACTGTAAATATATTTATGTCTAATAGAAGCAAAGGTAAATTATTTTCCACTTAATCAAATTGACTTGAATAAGAGGAGCAATTTTCGTATTTTTAAGGAGAGTTCGCATTCGCGTCGCTGTCGCAATCTGTGTAAAAAATCTATGATTTTTTTACCCTTTAAAAGTTTTTGACATTGACTGTCGAGTTGAGATTATATTGCAACTTAATTTTGTACGCTTTTAAATACAAAAAAATATACCAACCGAATTGAGGATCCTTTTTTGGAAGTGGGTCCGATCCAATATTTGTAATTTGGATCTGTTCACCGTATTTTGTGGCTAAAACTATTTAGTGACTTTATAATGTGTTTACAACTTTTGGAACTTTACGATGCTTATCGCATTTTGTCGCTGACTGTACATACTCGTACCTACCAATCCTGGCGCATAATCATCATCATCATCATAACAGCCGAAAGACGTCCACTGCTGGACATAGGCCTCCCCTAAAAGGGGGTGTTTGCCATAATCGCCACGCTTGGCAGGCGGGTTGGCGATCGCAGTGTATGGTATTGCGTTTTACAGAGAACGCTGCTGCCCATTCTCTGGTGACTCCCTTAGTCGCCTCTTACGACACCCACGGGTAGTGATGAGACGGTATTATTCTTTTACGGCACCATACGGCACCGGCCGACACCATACGGCTAATACTTACCCTATTTTCACACAAGAGATAAGAAATAATGTTTTACCCTATTGAGTGAGAAGTAGGTAATATTTTCTTTGAGTAATTAAATTTTATGTGTATTTATATACTTCAGCTGTATGACATTTCCCTTAAGATTCGAAACCCACATCTAATCTTGTAATAAATGCAAATTTCCTCCCTCTATCTGCCTCCAACTACCTCTAAATTGAAATTATTCACAGTATTCGTGGAATTACTCCATATTCTAGTTACTCAGTTATTGGATCAGGGAAACGTAAGTTGTATTAAATCTTTAGCAAACGGTTCGTTAGTTTCTCAGTAGTAGCTTGCGGAGGAAATCTCTGGGGTTCGCTTAGCGTTTGTACGTTTGTATGGTTTTTGCTTCACTTTTAATGGGTTTGGATTTTAGACATTTTGGTCGATATTTTAGTTGTTTTGAAATCTATTGGAAGCTGTAGTGATCACAAAATAACTTTATATTTTTTTTTTTATTAATGGTTTATCAACAGCTTCTATATACAGCGTTACTAAGGTGTAAATTACAAATAGACTCTGATGTAGGTACATAGTCACCAGTCTCTACTTTGACCAGAGTGGGAATTTTGTTCGCATTCGCGTATCTGTAACAAAAAAATAATTTCCGTTCATTTTTGAGAGTTAGCGAATGTGATACGAATGCGAACATTGTTTAATAATTTGTGGAATTGGCTCGTTGAAATCCTATCAAACTTTGTCATTGGTTCAACACGTTCAAATTCAGAAGCCTATTTTTTCCAAAGTTACAGGAAAAATTGAGCTTTCTAGACGGTGCCATTTTAATCGTCTTACGAAGGCGACCCACTTAATGTATCCGATATAAACTACCTCTAGGCGCAATTATTTTTTAAAATAATTCATTAAGATAATAGATACAATAAAAAAAAATACATTAGAATTATGAAACACCCTATTAATAAAGTTTACGTATCAAAACAATGTCACCGTTCCATTCCGCGTCGTCTTTAGAACACAAGTTTCGGACTGCGCCCGCTCCTGGATGTTTCAAACTACGTCATGCGTCATGATAATGAATAAAATATTTTAATTGTATTAATAATTCAAATGTTCATAAATATAATTTTTTTTATTAATGAATGTGTAAGACGATTAAAATGACACCTTGTATAAGATAAAGTGTTTCCAAAACCTGAAAAGGCCTTCTAGAAGTAGAGATTACCTCTTACAAAAAAACAACTGTATTTCTAGATTATATACTCATTCGTAATTTATTTATTCGAAACAGAATTATGTTAAAAAAGTCATGTTCACTTTTGGCTGTTGAATTTCAAATTACAATTCGTATAACTCCCTCAACATTTCATTCATAACAACGCTTTCAACACGTTCAAAAGCTTTCATTTAAATTTCTCAAACTAACAGAGATACCACTGTAACACGAGTGAATAATTTCAATTCAGCGATAAAGTGTACATAGAGCCACAAAGTAGAATAGTTACAGAAGACTAAGTACACACAATACGCAAAAACAGGTGCTGGATCTACACTCTCTGTCCTCATCCCGGACGTCAAAAAGTCATACAATTGACAGTAGCGAGTGCGCTTGTACTACTTATTTTACACCCAAACGCCTGTCTATGCCTAAGTTCCACAGGAACGTTAGGATAAAAAGTATGGTATGTCCTAATCCAGGCCGTGTTCAAGCTGTGTTCTCAATTTCAACCAAATCCATTCAACCGATGAGGTGAAATTAATTGACAATCAAACATCTGAACCTCCATACACAAGACACTGTAGAGAAAGACATTGCATTACCTTAATAGGAAGTTGGATCAAATGTTCAAAGGCGGATTTAAGGCTTTTTCTGCTAATGTTGCACCATTGTTGCACATTCAACTAAGAGTGACTTGTGACCGAGTGACGGACAATATGGCAGGTTAACATGGAGAGACCAGCTCCCGACACAGAGAATATGTGAATATGTACATTCTTTAACTATCGTTGTACGTTGAGTCTCTGTATTTTTCTACATCGTGACAGGACGTTCGTTACTGTAATGAACGCTGTGAATTACTTCTGTCCAACCGACTCGAATCTTAACGAGGATCCACAACAATAGAGATTAAAATCGAGGTATATTTTCCGAATATTTCGGATTTTAGCTCCTTTGTTCAAACTCTTTTCGTTTGAGACTCCTTTGAAGCAACACTTCTGTTTAGGACGGAAGCCTGTGTTTTGGGTGTTTTCAAAAACATCAATCTACTTTTATTTTTATACAAACTCATTCATTTATTTATTTAGATAGATCTTGTTTGTCCAATATTAATCCATCGGAATATTAAACCTTGATATATCCCCTTAGTTGAAAATTGGACTGGCAACATCAGTTCAATACCCCCGTATTCTAAAATTAAAGATATTAATCACACTCACAGATTCCCCCCAAAAATATTCGTTAGAAACAAAAGATTATTGGAACGAACGGTCCCCATTTTCGTATTGAAAAAAGGTCCTTTTTTATTTTTTTTTATGAATTTTAATTGCCTAATAAAATTCAAAGCTCAATCAAATTTCCTCTCTGAGAATGAATGTTTGTTACAGTTTCCTTTGGATCTTTGGATTATAACGATTCGTAGGTATTTCCAACTTTTGTCTTTTATTAAATAGAGCTTTCCAATTGTTCAGGGTAATAAATAAATACGAATTGACTTTCAAAGTCTTCAAATTAACGAATTATGAAGGAATTGTGTTTCTTATCAATAATGAGTTTAGACTATTTCCGATTCGTAGACTTTAATAAATTCATAGGATATTCAAGACTTCTAAACAAACATCACCTTATTTGGATTTGAAAGTTGTAGCCCTCGTAGAATTTAAAGATGACGTCTAATCTGGTAGTCCAAAATACTTTTGAGATAAACAAAAATTCAAAACACACAATTGTTTTTGTATCATGGTATCGTTGCATATAAGATCATCTGGTGACACATGTAGTATGCAAAGGAATCGTATTCAGTCAAGCACATTGCATTGTCAAAACAACAGACAGGTATTACCATAATACGTGGGAAACTTGTAGAGGTGACAAGTGCTTTTGTGGTGCGGATGTAAGAATTGAGGAAACATTTGTTTGTAACGATAAATGTATCTAACTTAAAGAAGAACATAATAAATATTGCTTTCGAAAGGAGGTGTTGGTTTTCAGAAGGATTGAAGACATACGAGCTACTGCCGAAGATATTAAAAGTAAAAAGTAATAACAGTAGTTAGAAATAGTTTCTAATAAATGAAAAAAATATATATCATAATCAAAACGCAACATCGAAGCAGAGGTATGCTGTGATCTAAAAATATTACGTAAAAACAAATCGCGGAAGAAAATTGATCGAGGAAAAATGAAGAAAATAAAATAAATACAGAGTATCAACTACTTCAAAGACAGTAAATTATAAAAGTTGGAGAAAACGATTGCTTGCTTCCAATTGAATGCTTAGCAATAAAATTGGAAACAACTTGTCAATATTTGTGTACTCTTCCGATTTACGTCTTCATTGGTGTCGCTAACGAGTGATATTTTTATTATAAAAGCTCCAATCTTTTATGAATATATTAAGTAGATACTAACTGAGTAATTTCAGTTTGAAAAATATTAATTGTATGAGAATTCAGGATTCTGTTTTTTTCCCATATGTCTTTCAGTCTATTCGCTCTGTCCTTACAGCTACGTCTCTGTATCGTCTGTCACATCATAATCTTCCTTAGACGCCAATTTCCAGTTTAAATGTGGAAAATGCTACAAAGAAACCAATAAATCAGAAAAAAATATACAGCCAACCAACCTACAGGTTGCTCTTGAAGTACAAATGCACTTTAATTCCCTAAGACCTAGTTATTGTTTTACAAATAATCCTGTTTACGAGTATTTAATACTTTTATAGGTACAAAACCAAACCGTGGTAATTCGCGGTAACTTTCGGTATCAATTAGTACCAAAGGCTTCCTAGAATGCGATCAAAGTCATTTGAAGAGCACTTTCCGTTTTGCGTGCAGAGTTTTTCCCAAGCGGTTTCAAACGGAATGTAATTAGTAATATGGATAGCGAGGTAAAGTAAGCTGGGATGTCTGAGCTAAAAGATAAGTGGAAATAGTTATTAGCAATTTACGAGCAGAGGGAAAATTAAATTAGATTATGCGGAAAGGTAATAAATCTTTTGAAATGCAGAAGAATAAAATGGTGGTATTGCAAGAGAAAATATATTATTACAAGTACCTAAGAAACTACGCCACAATTCAACGTGGATACAAAATCAAACTAAGCATAAGTAGTACAGTCAAAATATCAGTATCGAATATCTAATGGTACATGAAATTGGAACAATTTGTACTACCACAACACAATCCAAAATCACTCAGAGCATTACATACATTCTAAAATCCCATCTCCCTATTACGAAATCCATTTAGCCGAAATACCGACGCACTTAACACATTAAACAGGCGAATTCTGCGAAGCCTTTGGCTCTTGGCACAAGGGCTTGACATCAAAAGGGAATAATTGAAGCTGAACTTCGATAAACTTGAGGATCCTTAGCCAGCGTTTGAAGGGATAATTCTTTATGCGTTGAAAGTAATGGATTGCCTCTTAGTTCGAGAATAAACAGGAGTATGGGATGTTGAATCTTGCTGACTTCCTGCCTACGTTCAAGATTTTGTTTATTTTTAGGCAGCATGAAGGTTACAGACGTTTATTTCGGAGACTTCGTGATCTTTCTCAGTAGATAAAGATCTGACAAGATTGGCTTCTGCAAAAAGTGCCTTTGAAATATTCTTCACTGATTGGATCATCTATCAAGTTCAATCTCGTAATAATAACAAAAAACTGGTCTATCTCTGGAAAATCAAAATTGGATTGGAAAACCACTCATCTCCCGACCCTAGTACATTTCTTCCTATTATCATTTCATCAATATCTCTAAACGTTTCAATCGAATTGTAATGAAATATTATTTCTATTTCAAATCCGTATTGGGAGCTACAATGTAGAACAATCAGCGAACGATCAAAGGTTCCATATTAATATTTACAGTTCTCTGTCTGTTATTCCTTTGAACGGTAATGTACGTTTTCAATTAAATCCGGGATAGTGGTGTCTGTTACCGGGACGGGATCAGGATGTCGGGATGATGTAAGCACTTCCATATTCATGCTTATATTCCCTTTGTGAGGTTCAGCAACGCTTAATGGCATGTCAATTGTTTATGCTATGCAGGTCAAAGTGCAAAATAAGATATTAACTAGGTTTTTCTTTGAGCGCTCTTCTTTTGTTTTGTTGTTGTTGGCACATCGTTAGTTTGTTTTGCTTGAGTATTAGTCTCATTAGTAGAGGCATGATTTCTTTTACCAGCTGTCTTTGAAAAGCATATCATGAATGGTAAAAAGTTCTTTACCATCATCTGCAGCGTTATATTTTACACTACTGATTACAGGAAAATCTATTACTGTATTTTAAATAAATAATTTTATTTTATGAACGCCATTTTTACCTGTAAGATCAACGGCTATTCAAATTGCCTTACTCGAGTCCCTGTTTATTATTATCGTTAAAGCCGGAAACGCAAATGAGAAATTGGTTTACTTTAATACCGGAGGGATAGTTACACATACACGCAAGTACAATCTAGAAATCAATTACCAACCCTGTTAGTTTGTGGTTGGTAGTCGTAATAACAACTCGTGTGTTATCCCGTAGTTTACTCCTCGGACTAAAGTTTCCTCGATACGTGCGAAGTATGAACTAATTTAATTTGCCTAATTATTTTGGCACTCAGCGTAAACTATGATTGATTACTTGAGAATCAATTTTAGTTAAGTTTAGGGAGTAAATTTGTGGCACATGTCTGTTATAGCTCACAGCAAGTAGGCCAACTTAGTCGAAAAGATTTCCTCACTACAAATGACAAGAAACTTAGTTATTTTTTAGGGTTCCGCTTACTAAGTCTCCGCTGCCCATCTGTCCGTCTGTCCGCCTGTCCGTCCGTTTGTCTGTCAGTTGAAATTATCATAGAGTGTGTATTTCTATTGCCACTATAACAACAATTTACAAAATATTAATTAAATTAAACAAAAAAGGGGGTTTTCGGATTATGGTACGGAACCCTACGTGTGAGAGTCCGACTCGCACGCGGCTTGTTTTTATATGTTGTAGCATTTATTTTCATATCATCTAATATAAAACTAAATGGGGTTTTAGTCATCATCCTCCTGCCCTTATACCAAGTTTTTTCCGGGCGACACAGCATCTTTAATTCTCCCATACGCCTCTAGTCCTTTCTACCCATTATCATCTATCAGCCTTCAATGATACCTACGAAATTGTCAAACAAACCCACTAACGAAAAGCGACATCCAAAACCAATTCCCTTTAAGGCAGCGAACAAAAACAAAATAAAATCACAGATATTATTGTCCCGGGAGACTGACAAAATCTTTCAAATCAGGACATTAGATCAAAGACCCATTATTCCACGAAATATCCTACATAAAGCGCGGGAAGGCCGGGAAATCAGCACATTCCGAGATCTTGGCGACGTCAGGCGACACTATTACTGAAGTGTTTTGTCAAGCAAAGGGCTCAGATTTATCACAGGATAAATTAACTTTGAGTGCTATCGTATCTCCAATAAGGGATTCAGTTTTATGTAATCTGTTCGTTGATAAGTTGTCGGCGATATTGAATCTTTGAGATGGAGGAAAAGTATTATCGTTATTGGTATTTGTTATTGCTTCTGTAATTGCATTTTGATGATCGGATCTGGGCGCGGCTGGGGTGGATCCACACGTGTGAGCAATGTTATGGGGGCTGTAACAAAGGTTTAATGAAACTGTAAGTTCGAGGATATTTCTTGAAAATTTCAAAAAATGTATTTAATAAATGTTTGCTTCTCCATTTTATTTCTCTCTCTCTCTCATAAAGAGGTCTGTGTTGTGTGCATTGAAAACTTTAAAGGCTGGTTGAATGTTTCACTGACATTTTTACATCTAGCCATTTTCCATTGCCTGAAACGACATAGATATTTTTCTGTTTACTTGGCTCTCACAAAGGCTGAATTAAACCTCAGAAGTTTCAGGTTTTGACGTTGACGTTCAAATATATTACCAACCCAATATTCTGATTCCGAGACTGTCGCTTGTTGTCGCTGTTCAACACTATTTTCCTTCCTACGCCTTAAGCCTTTTCACCCAAACCCCTATTAACCTTCTAATCGCAACAATAACACTTCATCCTATCACCACTATTATCACTAAAAACGACTTCGAAAGTCTTCCTCAAATCGATAAGGCAGCTCACACACGAATAGATGTAAAATAATATACCAGTTAATAAAAGGCCCACATTTTGGGGAACACTGTAATGGCACTCGAAAAGCAATCTTGTAGGTCCGAGTGTTCCTCTCTTACCTATGAGTATGGTCTGAAAGGTTAGATCTAGCGTTTTAGAAAAATTACAAAAAACAAGAGAAGAATAAGTTTAAGAACGGCAATAAAACAAAAGAAAGTTTTTTGTTTTTTTTTTTTCAGCTGTAAAGAAGAACACATTTTTGAAATAAGACCATTGAAAAGCACAAAGGAGCACTCGAGTCACATTTGTCGAATCATATACTCTGTGTGTCTCAACGTTTAAGGTATGGGGAAATAGCTATGAAAATCTCTTCGACTGCTTTAATTGGATGAGCAGCGATAAAATTAGATCCTAGTGTTAAATGAGAGTAAAAACAAATAGTTTGAAGTTGGTTGATTCCTTTAACATACACTAACATCTTCCTAGCCTTGATGTTACTTACTGCTTTTTCCGACACTTCCATTCCCTCCCTCTCCTCTTTCATACTATTTCTTACAGAAACGATCCATCTTTTTTTGTCATCCAAAAACAAAAAAAAAAATCAGCAAAACCATTAAAATGAACTATTTTTTTAAGACTACCTATTTATTATCTTGGAATTTTACTTTGGGTTTACAATTTGTATGCATGTGAGTTCTGTGAAATATTTTTGTTACTTTCACTTACACTAACAAAATTCTCTGTCTCTTTTTCTTACCATTTGCACCAAAACTATTTTCAGGGATTGGCCACTCGCGCCGATCGCTTTAGGGTTTTAGAGTGCGGACGTCATGTGTTAAGGATTTTTCCACTTAATTGATTAAAAAGGAGTCCTTTTTAGGAGTATATTCTATACAATTTGCTCTGTACGATTCTCATTATATTTGCTAAAGGCTCCAGTTGAGTTAGTTTGCTTTGAGGTCCTACAATTCGTGTGGAAGTTAATTTGGCCCGAAATGGTCTCTTGATCCCTTTTTTCCTTGATTGTTTTAGTGATCTGGTGTAGTTTTTCATATACCCAGTGAAGGGTTTACGGCTGAATAGTTTTAGAATGGAAATCATGGTATGCGATTTCTGAATATATATCTAATTATTTTTTCCGAGAAGTTTATCATCACCTGCCTAGCCTTTCCCCAACTTTATTGGGATCTGCTTCCAGTCAAACCAAATTCAGCTGTGTTTGTTGCAAAGTTAAAACTATGAATTTTATTTACCAGTTCAGTACGTCTACCATGAGTTTTATCAATCTATACTCGCTAGCGACTGTAGTTAAAAAACTGTATGAAAACTTTGAAAAAACAAGTTTCTAATTTATTTGTTTAAGTTGTTAACGAACAAGTAAGCATGTTGAAACAAAAACTTTAGTAAACAACTAAAAAAATGAATTAGAAACTTATTTTTTAAAAGTTTTCATACATTTTTTTAATTACAGTCACTAGCGAGTATAGTTTGATAAAACTCATGGTAGTCGTGCAGCTTGAATATTTAGGAGACAGAAGTAAAAACCTGAAAAATTTGTAATTTTGAATTCAACTCTCAAGGATCTCCGTAGATATCGCTGTCACTCGTCAAAACTGCTGCTGAAAAAACTAGTATCATGACTCGAATCCTTACAATTCACCACGCACTGTAAACTCCCATTCATTCTGAATAACTCACTCATTCACTAAGGGAAGTTCCAGCTCCAGCGACATTAACGACCAAATCAAATCACTCTTCGATATCATTAAAACAGATACATCTTTCATAGCACTCGTACGATGATTCATTCATTATGTAACGTACTACAGCTAGAATTGAATGAACGAATGTGTGTACGTGCCTATTAGCGCTCGCTAACACCTCGACACAACACGGTGTGTGGTCAAGGAATTAGTGACTTAAACGCTATTTCCTCGTGTGTTTTGTAGTTTGCTTGCATCGTGTGAAGTCGCCTTAGTTAGTGTTGTAATAGATAGAGTAGGACTGTTCTTCTTTCCTGTTGGCATTACCTGTGTTTGAGAATACATACATGAGCCTGGCAAAAACCTTGGACCTTTACATTCTGTCTTAGATAACGTTTGTAAAAGTTCCAAAACGGTTCAAATGTCACGAGGCTTTGTTACATATATTTTGAAGTTAAAGATGTTTTTGACAGATTGCAGATTGAAATGCGAATGCAAACGTCGCTTTAAAATTAGTAGACTTGTCCCTAAGTGCTATGAATTAACAGAACGTGTTAATATCCCTAATTCCTCTCATGTTATATGATGAAGTTACAATCACTCTTAACTGATGTCTTGGTGATAAGATAATATTTTTATTTGCATGATCTCAGACTATACCAACCAGTGGCGTGCGGTAGGTGCAAGCCAGCAGGACTCCCTAGTCCCTTTGCACCGTGCCATTTTAGTCTCTCTAGGCTCTTATATCATTTACGTTATAAAATACTAATAGGTTGAAAAAAGTTCTGATCTTGCTCAGCTGTTTTAGTTATTTTCATTATGTTATATTTCGATGTTATTAATGATATAAGAAGTAAACACGTAGCAATTGAATATCACTATATCATAGAATTCAGTACAAAAACAGCACGGCGCAGTGGGTCGGCGCGATAACGATGAGTTATATGGTGTTCTCTTTTTAACCAGTTTTTACCTATGCTGGTCTATCCTGGCTTGCACCTACCGCACGCCACTGATACCAACCTAGTCATATAATAGTATATTCTTTAAGATACTTAACCGAACGTTTTAGTGACTGGAAACCAGACATACAATTACTTAAACCACAAATCTCTATCGTAAAAACCACCCAATGAAGTTACCCACAGAAAATAACAGACATTTTGAACATTACGCAAACTTTTACTCCAACTGGTTTAGGTACTCCGATAAATTCTAGACTATCTAGCCTGAACATGGTAGGTATAAATCCTTGAATTGGGGAACTACGGTCGGCATTGCAAATGTTAAATGTGTGCTATCAGAACGTCTAATTGCAAACAGTGTGGGTCCAACGAACGAACGTTCGACTGTACTTCTGTTACTGACTTGATATTCAACCCTACTTGGAGTGAGCTGTAGAATTTACATGAAGGTCGATAGCTTTTTGAATTTAAGAGTACATGGTATTTTATTTCAGTAATACATTTACAGAAATTCTCATACAATACACACACGTTTGGCAAAAAATTACAAGTAGATAATAATTGACTCAGGCTAAGCAAAGAGAGATACACAAAATTCGACACCTTTAGCAGATCATAGAAATATACACAACGAATATTTTTGGTTGTGTTTTGTTATACAAAGATGTTCTTGTAACTGGTTTAAAATGCATCTGTCGTGCTATCTGTTCACCACCCTTAGCTGATTGACACGAAAATTCCTAAACCATACTAGCCATCTATCAGCCTAATAAAGCTCCAAACAAATCATTTTTCAAGTAGTCTGATGTTAGTTCAATAGATTTGATGTCACAAAATGCATCAGATTTTTTTGGGCACGTATTACTCGTTTCTAGCAGTCGGGTCTTTTTTTACAAGTCTTATTTTTTGCCTTGCCATAGTTTCTTTACTGTACATCAGACACAGAACGTGATCACATACATAGGAAACATACTGTAAATAAAATTATGACCTATATAGGTATCCAAACCTCTTTCATTACTGCGCACCCCCCAAAGTCAGACAATAGAATGGAACGAGCGGTCACGGCGAGATCTAAGATTGAGTCATTAATATGCAAACTGCATACACGTAGACGCATTGCATACTGACGGGCTATTGATTGTGAGCACCGAGCTAGGGAGGAAAATGGACGAGGGAACTGGCTTTGAAGGATTCGAATTGGGTTTGAGGCTTTGTCTTGAAGATTAAGTGACTCTACTCTTTATAGGCTTTTGACGTTGTTAGAACTGTTGTCATAACTACTTCTGAAGGTCAATTCTCTTTTTTCTTTGGAAACTGTAGCTTAGTTTCCAAAGTGGACAGGCGTCGATTTTCGTACTTGGAAACGTCATCTCAGTGATAATCGATGTCAAAAACTTGTCAAAAATTAGTGAAATTATAGTTGTTTTGACAGATTGGGACTGCGATGCGAGTAATCCTTAAAATGCGGGAGCTGTCCCTTTATTGAAATAATTATAAATGTTTTAAGTTGATTACGGGAACAAGAAATAAGTTTTACTTGCGTCAAGGATGTCTCATACTATAAAAAACCAAATGTAAAACTTAGGTATACAAGTTGGGAACACATGCATCATATCATATCCAACAAAGCTACTAACGAAAATCTATGTTTTAGTACCTACATGAACGTTCATCACACGTCACGTCATAATTAAAGACCTGTCTAATGGCACAGTTTGACGCAGTGTCTTTTGAATATCGCTTCTTATGGTACACCACTGATAGAGAAGAAGAAAAATATCTACTTAAACTAAGGCCTAGTTTCAAATACGAAAAGTATCACAAAATTATTGTGACAAATTGTCGAACGCGCATTATCTAGCCGTGATTGGTTGAAGGAGTTTTCAACAGCCAATCGTATTCATCATTACTTGCAAATAAATTGTGAAGGGACATTATTTTTGTTTAAAAACTGGAGATAACACTGTCTTGAGTTGATTGTAAAATCCTTACAATAATTCGAATCAAAATAAACCTAAGCAAAAAATGCCACAGTTTTTTAAATACCTCCATATCCCGAACTCAAAATAAATCATCCAGTATACATCAATTTTAAAGCTAGAGGCTCGTTTATTCAGCATTAACGGTATCCAAGCTCATCTTGGATGGCACGTATAAAATTCGCGCAGAACTTGGCCGGACTCCAAGGCAAGTGAAACTTCAATGAACCATCAGTGGAACAGCCAGCCAAAAGGATAAGGGAATTGTCGGCTTGCTACTGGCTTACAAATCATAATATTTGTTCAAATTTTTAAGATTTTTGTAAGAATCTTCTTGGTGTTCGTGATGATTTGTGTTTTAACTTGGTATGGAAGTGCAGAGAGTGACAAAATGTCAATTTTTTTAAGCCAGTATATAACCTACAATGATGTGCCAATGCTTCGTAATTCCGTTGTAAGAGAGAGATGGACGCCACCACTATAGATCTGATGTTTAGAACTTTAGATCTATGAAGCACAATGATTTTGACAAATGGAAACGTCCAGCTCTAATGGAAATCAACTAGTAATTCTAATTCAGAAACACCTGTATTTTTTAGATGGGGAATCATCAAATGGTTTTTTCTGCTCTGGGTGGAATAGAAGGGAGTTTCAGAGTCTTACTGACTAAAACCCATCCGTTTTCCTTCAAATAATTTGCGTTCCAAGGCCGCGGTAACTCTTTAGAACAAATTTCGCAACGCCTATATTATATCTTTTTTTTAAGGATGGGAAATCATCAAATGGCTCCTCCCGATCTGGGTGAAGCAGGAGGGAGTGTCAGACTCTTACTGACTAAAACCCATCTGTGTTCCTCCTAGTGCCCTTTGCGTTCCAGGGCCGCGGTGACTCTTCCGAACAAAGTCCGCAGCCCCAGCAGGCACTGGCCCTAGCGGGCCCCGTCTTTTATGCTGACAGCTCTTTGAGGCGCGCGTGGAACACAGCGCGCCGTCGACCCGGGCCTGGTTCTGATCAGACGGTGAGCCACCCAATGCTTGCCGTCCGCAGGCCCGACCTATATTATACTTAGAATTTATAATTTTAACTAATCAATGATAACATTATCCTGCAAACTTTTGAATCATCTTTCGTTATAGATCACAAAACCAACTAATACAATGTTTGTCTACGTCAAGAATTCTGCCTACTTATCTTAGAGCATATGCAAACTATCTTAAAAATAAAACCAGTATTTTTTCAGTATCAAAGCAGTAAATCGAGTGATCCATTTCTTCGATTTTGAAGAATATTTTATGAAAGCACAAACGAGTCGATATCAGGGCCGTTTCGCACCCATCTTTAGTTAACTGAAACCATTTCCTTTTACAACTTTCATGAGATAATAAAATGCAGTTAATATTTTTCTTCCATTTTGAAATCAGCGAGAAGTTTTCTCATCAAACTTTATTTCTGTTGGATATGATTTTTATGGAAAAGGATTTAATGGGTAGTAAACTGAAAGATGGGAAGGATCTTGACCAATACCTTAGCTCTATCAAATGTTTTATCAACTTTCCAACCACCACAGCATTTTTTTTGGGTGAGGATGAAAATGCCTAACGTATACCATGCCGTCCGGGGAGACGACGTGATTATGTGGGGCTTGCACCCACTAAAAACTTTGCCTATGCACCTACTTTCGCCTTGATGGGTGGGCCGCGAGAACTGTTACGTATGACATCCGCCCAATTCTGGGCTCTCTTCTTTGCCCGCCTCAGGGCTCCCTCCTCCTTCAGCGATATCCGGGTGCACTGGGACATCACCACAACTCCAGGGACCTTGCAGCGTGGACATTAGAGTCACTGAACGTCGCTGGTCCCTCTTATGGCGGCATCAAGTCGGCATTTCGCCGCCTGTGCCGTTCTGCCCTCCTGTGACGAATTGGGTCATCGGGAGAGTCTACCCCCCTGACCCGCTCCGCCGCTTCCTTCTGCAAGATTACGTCTTCGCAAAAAGACGCAACCGCCTCCGCAAGTTTTACACTGCTGATCATACCCCTGACAACGGCCGACAGCGACAAGTCTTCCCCAATTTCTGCCACCAGAACACTGCGCTGCGCCTCTCAGTCAGGGCACTGCTCGAGAGTGTGCAGAGACGGCACTGCACACTCTCGAGCAGTGCCCTGCCTAAGAGGCAAGACACGGGTCCTGGCTGCAACCGCACTGAATAATCGGTATCGTGTTACCCAGTTTCTGGATTGTGAAGGTCAGGTAGACAGTCGCTCCCTGTATATTTGTGGTCCTCAGCTGCATTCGGTTAAACTGGAAGCTGACCACAATAAAAATGGTCTCCGTAGTCACTAATCTCCTCTTCCATCACTGATTTGTGAGATAAGTAATTATTATTTGGACATATTCAATCACGTTACTGCTAACAATTATTTCATTGATAGTGTCTTCATTCTGTAACAGTAGGAGTGATTTTCGTACTATTAAGAAAACAATGGCGTTGACTGTACTTTGTTACTGCCAAAGAATAAAACTGCGTTTAATAAAGAAATATTTTTCGGCCTTTATAAAATGAATGGAAGGACCAATATCCCTGAACGCCTAGTAATCGAACAAATTCGTTTTTGTGAGCCACTTCAACTTAGTATTCCATACGGGTATCCAGAAGTTCTCCGCTTCAAAGTTGCCAACTTTTAAAGATACGGAAGACTTATTGAATCTTGTAGTTTAACAGAACAGGAGTTAATAGGACTGAATGTTTGATCGGGGTTTAAATGTCGTATTCTTATTTTATATTTTTTCGTGTTTTGTATTGAATTTTGAGTGACAGGCTTTTTAAGCTTCCGCTGTCCGTCCGTCCGTTTATCCAGTCATACATCCGTCCGTCCGTCTGTCAGCGTGCTGTATCTCAAGAACCGAAATAGCTAGACAGTTGAAATTTTAAGAGTATGTATAACAACAAATAATAAAACTAAATGAAATTAAAGGAACAACACGCAACAAACCAAACAAGAAACGTGTTTTGTTCGGTAAATTGTGCGAAAGTATTCGTGTGAGAGCCCGATTCGCACTTGGCTGGTTTTATTTTTATTGCACGCACAAATACATAAAATACAAACACAACAGGACAGAACCCAGGGATGGGTCACAGCAAACCTCAGTGCGATAGTGCACAACATAAACTTGACAGTACCTTCCTGATATTTAAAACCTAACTTTCAATTAAATTTCAATCTCTATTGCAATCAATTTCATTTAAACTAATTTAATTTATTTTTTATAGAAAATAATTAAAAAAGAAGTAATATGACCTACCTATAATAATGTTAATTTGTGTCTAATTTAATGTAAAAGTTGTGTACACCTGTAAGTGACATATTTGCACAAAACAACAATTTTTTGTTGTTGTAAATATGACATTGGTGTTCCTAAATAATATCTATATACTATTCTAAAAAGCTGAAGAGTTTGTTTGTTTGTTTGCTTGAACGCGCTAATCTCAGGAACTACTGGTCCGATTTGAAAAATTCTTTCAGTGTTAGGTAGCCCATTTATCGAGGAAGGCTATAGGCTATATATCATCATGCTAAGGCAAATAGGAGCGGAGCAGTAATGAAAATTGTGACGCAGACGAAGTTGCGCGGGTCAGCTAGTTAGATAATACACATACATATTTATGAGTCATGATGGCAGGAAATCTTCCTTTATTCTTCGTTTTTCCAAGACATCCTGTTCAAAACAAATCATAAAGGTGATGACGGACTTATAACTACAATTTTATGGGCATTAGTGGTCTTTAAATGCATGGTCTATGGTCCTTTTTATGTTTTAGAGGGTATTTTATAGCTTCATCGCACCAACATATTATATGAAGGCAAGCTGTAATCAACATTGTAGATAGACGCGTCAGAAATGATTATCTAGTAGGTATATTTTTGCAATGTTGTGTTATCATCTGTATTTCATAGAGTTATCCCGGTCGGATTCCCTGATCTGATCCCCTGCTGGTCATTATTGTGTTTTAATTCCTGTCTGATCCCCTTACTTTTTTTTCCAGGTAAGTACAGTCAAGAGAAAAACAGTTGTTCATGTAAAAATATTTGTTTTTATTTGTTTCCATTACGAAAATGTGAATTTTAATAAACCCTGAACGTATAGTTTGTTGCTCACCGTCCTAAAACTTTATTAATAGACAACGTGGATATCCGAGCAGAATACAATATTTTAATTTATTTGTGATACCGTGCACAGTGGATCAGACCGGAATAGAAAATATTATAAAATAAAACGGATCCCCCAGAGGATCTGGGGGGCTACTCTCTAACGAAATCCGTAGTTTCGGGCTTAGTTGCGGGCGGGCATTTTCTACTCCGTATCACCAAACCACTGAGAACTAATGATAACACGATTTGACAGTTACTGTGGAATCGTGTTGTCATTCATTCTCAGTTCGGGTTCGGGACTAATCGTAAATCTGTAGGTGATACGGAGTAGAATACGCCCGCCCGCAACTAAGCCCGAAACTATGGATTTCGTTAGAGAGTAGCCCCCCAGGTACGGGGACCGGAATAACTCATTTTATGACCTAATTACTCGGTTATCTGAGTCCTAAATATGATACCATAATTTATTATCATGACTAGTGATGGAGACTGGTGAAGCTAACATTACTTATACTGACGGTTGTAGATGCTTGCCGAGTCAAATAGTACTACAAGACGTATGGCGATATGCTAATGTCATAAAGTTTCGGGAATACTTTCATTGTGCGTACAGCTAAGGAATGGAATTCCCTGCCGGAGTATGCAATTTTTAAAAGCTACAACCAAGGGGTTTTTCAGTCAAGGGAGTCTAGGCAATCGGGGTCCATCGTCGACCCCATTATCGCTTTTCATCAGGTGAGATAGCGGTCAATCGCGAGCCTATCTAAACCAATTATTAACATTCATAGTGCGTGCAGCTAAGGAGTGGAATTCCCTGCCGGAGTCTGTGTTTCCTGATAGCTATAACCTGGGAGTATTTAAGTCAAGAGTGAATAGGTTACTTCTAGGCAAGCGTGCTCCATCTTCGACCACATCATCGCTTACCATCAGGTGAGATAGTGGTCAAACGCGAGCCTATAAATAGTAAAAAAAAAAATATAAAAAGTGGTAAAAATTGGTCAAGACCAACACTTGACTAGAACTACCTAAACCTCCGGTCAAATAATTCCTTTAGTTCCTGCCTCATTAACCAAACATCACCCATAGTCTCTATGTCAATCGATATTCTGACAAACATTACGCTACAAAATCTCTTTCGAACTATTTACATACGTGCACCAGGCCGCGGTACGTCGCATGAGTAAGTACCCGCTGCCCTTGTCTGGCCGTTGTCATCTCGGAGTCATTCGCATCGCCAGGAATGCAATGTCGTGACACCGCAGACACTTCTACTTGACCCCCACATGCCAAAACCAACCTTAGTTGGCGAAGACAGAGTTGAACTTCGTGGGGAGCATTCAGAGACGCTTGGGATGTTTTCAGGCTTAGATGTCACAGGGGCAGTGAAGAAAAATGAACGGTATTCCAAAAGCGAATAGGTCGATTATGAAAAACTGTAACGGCCGACAAAGGGCATTATCCAGGCCTCAAAGAACAGGAATAAGATATCCCGAACGAATATCAACTCTATTTTTATTCCATTAACGTATAGATTTGTGAAAACCAATTGCTTTGTTACGCCGTGTGTTATGCAGTGCGGACTTCAATGGCGATTGTCGTTTGTTTTTAAACGAGCATAACAAGCGTGGAGTGGTGGTTTTGATATGGGGTTTATTTCAAGGGTATAAGGTTGAATATTGATTGTGTATTTTTAAGGTCACACAAGCTGTCGGGTGCGTCGACATTACAATTTTAGCCCGGATGGTTTCATGCAGTTTTTATTGTGGTAGGGTCATAGGCCCCGGTTTTCCTTTTATTGCGTGCACGAAGGATTTCTGCGTAGGCAAGCGTGGGCTTTAATTAGGTAAATTGGTATTTATTTTCACTGTTATTGCTATTGGCGCATTTGTGAGTCAATTCAAACGTTAAAAGGAACTTAATTTCGCTGATTTATTACGGAATACATTGTTTACCAAAATAATATAGTTTTTAGGATTCCGTACCCGAAAGGTAACCAACGGAACCCTATTACTAAGCCTCCGTTGTCTGTCCGTACGTCCGTCTGTCTATCAGTGGGCTGTACCTCAAGAACCGTAATAGATAGATAGTTGAAATTTTCACAGATTGTGTATTTCTATTGCCGCTATAACAACAAATAATAAAAATTAAGGTTTATGGTACGGAACCCTTCGTGTGCGAGTCCGACTCGCACTAGGCCGGTTTTTTGTTCTTGATAATATATTATGTCTCTTGACCTAGATCTCATCTGATGGAAAGCGTAAGTGATAGATCCGAATTAAAAAAGAAAGAAAGAAAAATCAGAATAGCTAATCTACACTAATATTATAAAGAGGAAAGATTTGTTTGTTTGAATTGAATAGGCTACGAAACTACTGGACCGATTTGAAAAATTCTTTTAGCATTGGATAGCTACATTATCGGGGAGTAACATAGGCTATATATTATCGCCGTATTCCCACGGGAACGGGAACTACGCGGGTGAAACCGCGTGACGTCCACTAGTAAATAATAAAAATGTGGTGAATAATATTTTTAAAAAATATTAAAAAATATAAATTTGTTTACCTATAGTAAAATTAATAAAATGAATAATATAGTTTAAATATCATATAAATAAGTAGTTATACAAGTTCAGTTAGTACGTAAAAGTTTTGATTGTAAAGTTGAATCACTGCTTCAGAGATAGAACACCTTTGAGGCTGAACCCTAGTACTTAGAAAGATTACACTATTTTTGTTCGTCGTTTGTAATAACGAAAGTAGTTTTGCTAAAACTTTTTATTTCTAGATTCTTTGTCTTATTGTAAAAACATTTTGCTTTATTATTAAGAAGACAAGAGATTACACGCATTAGATTTTCTTGGAGTATTTGTATTTAATATTTTATTTTACCTCAGTTTATGTCATCTTTACAAAATGCTTCTTAGAGCGGATTTTATAATAGTATGTTATCTTTCAACTGAGGAATAAAAGTACAGATTTGACAGTTTTTGTTAAAAAATTGTCAACAGTTTTCGTAAGAAAATTTGTCAACATTTATTCTTTTGTGAGAAAAATATCTGGCTATTGAAAAATCACCCCTTAGGTACCTTTTTTTTAAGGATGGGAAATCATCAAGTGTCTCCTCCCACTCTGGGTGAAGCAGGAGGGAGTGTCAGACTCTGACTAAAACCCATCCGTGTTCCTCCTAGTGCCCTTTGCGTTCCAGGGCCGCGGTGACTCTTTCGAACAAAGTCCGCAGCCCCAGCAAGCACTGGCCCTAGCGGACCTCAGTTTTAATGCTGACAGCTCATTGAGGATCGTCCGAGGATCCGTCGATCCGGGCCTGGTTCTGATCAGACGGCGAGCCACCCACCCAAATGCTTGCCGTCCGCAGGACCCCTTAGGTACCTATTCTCTAAAAAGATGAAAAAATAAAAGGTAGCATATTCCCATCACCTAGACACATATCCAGACCCCGGGCTCCTGTGAAAATCCAGATGGAAATACCAAATATGTCATCTAAAACATATTACTTTAAATTCAACATAACCAGTTGATAATTGGCGAAAATATCGCTAACCAAACATACAAAAAAAACTGGCCAAGTGCGAGTCAGACTCGCATACAAAAGGTTCCGAACGAATTAATTGTTTTTAATATGTTATTTAAACACTATACACTATATTATAAAAAAAAGTAAAGATCTATTATCTCTATTTTTATAAAAATTTTAGGCTCAGAAGTTTCGGAGATAATATGGGGAATGGTCATTTTTCGTCTAATTTCTTGAATAACTTCAAAGCCATTAATTTTAAAAGTATAAAAAAAAATATAAATAAAACCCTCACAGTAAGCCCTTTTTCACAGTAAAACTTTTTTTTTAATTTTCTAGTTTGGCCCCAAAAGTGCATAAAATCATACTAAAAATTTTATAATTACCGTTACGTAACAGGTCCGTGTTTGGATCACAGAAGTTCGTATGTGTACCAAATTTCAAAACAATCGGTCCAGTGGATCCGGAGAAAACTGACTGTGACAGACGGACAGGCAGACAGACACCCGAGTGATCTTATAAGGGTTCCGTTTGTTGTTCGGAACCGTAAAAATAACATTCAATCACAAAAAAATAACATCCAATCGAATTGAGAACCGCCTCCTTTTTTGAAGCCGATCAAAAATTTGGTAATAACGCACACCAGTAACAAAAGCAATGTCAATATTAATTTGACATGGCCACTCTCTATTAACTTGACATGACCAATCTCTATCAATTGCCATCACGTATTTAACCCCGGAGCAACGCGTGCGTCTTGCGTTTATTTTAGTCGTTTAATCGTCACATTTGTTATTTCTTTTGACCATGAACTTGGTAACACGCTCGTAAAACGATATTGTTAGAAATGGCCGCTTTGTTTTTTAATATGTTTACTTTGTAAATAATTGTTGCTGCTGTTGCATAGATAGCTATTTTCTTTAGTTATTTATTCGTAGGGAATTGTTTTATGGATAAAAATCTTCTCTTTTAACGTCCTTTTTAATCGACTTCTTCGTTAAATTAGTGGAATATTTTAAATTAGTGCCCTACCGTTAAATTAGTGGATTGATTTAAATTAGTGGAGTGAATAGGTTACTTCTAGGTAAACGTGCTCCATCTTCGACCACATCATCGCTTACCATCAGGTGAGATAGTAGTCAAATGTATGCCTATTAATAGTAAAAAAATAATAATTGTGAGTTATAATGTACAAACACTTGCTTCGTATAACAGATTCGCCCTTGTGGAAGTTGAAAAATATCGTAAGGGAATATCCCGGAATAAAAATAATCCCATGTCCTAATCCAAGATTATATGGTATACCCGTGCGACAAGTTTTATCCAAATCAATAGGGTATTCTACTGAATAAAAAAAAATTGGTTGTTTGTAAAGTAGGTTTACGATCGAGATGTTTACGTGATAACGAAACTTAACCGCACGAGAAAATCTCCATTCGTTTGTATGCCGCTAGAGTGAGAGAGACGGAAGATCGGTCCACTCACTCGAACACTATGCCAGCCTCCGCTCGTGAGGATTCCGCGTGACAAGTTTCACGGAATGACTGGCAGCGCTCGAGATGAGACGGGAGATCGGTCCGTCTCTCTCTCGTTATACCTGCGATCGCGCTCGTGAGGTTTTGGTGTGACACAAGTTTCTGAACATGTCACCCGACTAAAACGATTTTAAAGACGTTATCACGTCAAAAACGAATTAGTCCGTTAGATATATTTCCAAAAAATATTGAACAATATTTTTTTCTTTTGTCACTACGATAGTACAATTTTTACTAGCGACGTGACGTCACCAGCCCCCTCTTCCGAGTTTTGATGCGTTTTATCTTTGTTAATATTCATTGATTCACAAAAACAAAAAAAAATACATGTCCATTATTTTTCAACACTATAACTGACGGACTAAATCGATTTGCAATTTATTAATGGTGGAAACTAGCCTATTCAGCCGTTCAGACGTAGAGGGGATAAAGTATGTGTAGAAGAGTATTGTAACTATTTTTGGTCTACAATCATCAATCAAATAAAAAAAAAACTTAACATTTAAATCCTAACTTAAATAAATTAAATTAATAAATATCATCCCAATATATAAAATTGTTCCGTTACTGAGTGAGTGACTGACAGACAACGCACAGCCGAAACTACTTACTGATCGTAAAAAGCTGAAATTTGGCATGTTGGTTTCTTGGGAAGTGTAGGGAAGCATGCAGAGAGGATTTTCTAAAATTCCTACTTAAGTATATTATATCTAATAGACATTGATATAATATACTTAAGTAGCTTTAGACCGCGACTCTGTGTGTCTACACAGTTACTTTCGTATGGAAAGTATGGATTTTAACGTTTCCTTCACAATATTCCTTCACGGTCATCAGAACCCCACACGAGTCTCCCAACAAACTTTAATTCAAAAAATCCTCGACCCACATATACCGTAGGGATGTCCCACGAAGATAACTAAGTAACACGAGAGCCTAGGGATGTACTGACCCGTAACGCAACCCCGGCGTCGGTGCTCAAGGCGAGGGATGACGTCACATGCCATTAACATCACTAATTATGACGCTGCTGTACTTAGAATGTAGGTTATGTTGGTAATAGGATTTTTATTAGGTTAGTCGTTCGTTGAACGCTTTTGTCCTTGTTTTGGATAAGTAATATGTTGGACTGTCTTCTGCCATTGGCTTCAACTGCTTAAAAGTTGAAAATTATCCTAAGGGAGCTGTCTGCTGTATCGGTATGAAAAGTATATTATGTAAACCATGTAATTTGCAGGTCCCATTATAAACATGCCCGATAAACACACACACACACACACACACACACGCATACATACACACACACACATACATACACACACACCCTCACACTTACACCTCAAGCAGGTATTGTATAATTTAAAATTGTTTAAATTTTATTGCATAAAATCTGTATAAAACTACTGGGAGAAGACACAGGCGAAATTGCATAATTTAATTCCATCAAGTCCAGTCCAGTTCCATCATTGGACCCCAAGACGAACGGCGATGCTCCACCGGTACATGGTGGGCATTCCACCCACACGCACAAAACGTTTTGGGAACACATTCATAGTGCGTACAGCTAAGGAGTGGAGTTCCCTGCCAGAGGCTGTGTTTCCTGATAGCTACAACCTGGGAGTCTTTAAGTCCAGATGAATAGGTTACTTCTAGGCAAGCGTGCTGCCATCTACGACCACATCATCGCTTACCATCAGGTGAGATAGCGGTCAAACACGTGCCTGTCAATAGTAAAAAAAAAATGTCCTAATAAGGGGTCTACCCGTTTGCCAAGTTTGATCCTAATCCGATCAGCCGTTAAAACGTGAAGAATTAACAAACAAGTCGACTGATTTATAATATTAAAATATACACAATAGTACCTCAGGATTTGCAAAATAAATTTAATATCATTTGAAGAAGTTTTTCCATCATAATTACTCATTAAAATAATTAATTAAGACCTACTCTGAGAATTATGTGCATACCTTTAAGTGACTTGTTTACACAGGATCCTCTCGAAAATGATTTTTCAAAATATTGCTTTGTAAAGGTCGGTGTGCCTACTCTATACTAATATTGTAAAGAAAGATTTGTTTGTTTGAATTGAATAGGCTCCGAAACTACTGGACCGATTTGAAAAATTCTTTTAGCATTGGATAGCTACATTATCAGGGAGTAACATAGGCTATATTTTATCCCCGTACTCCCACGGGAACGGGAACTACGCGGGTGAAACCGCGTGACGTCCACTAGTGTTAAATAAATAAATAAAAAGAATAGTACCTATTTTCCTTTCTACTTTATACCAGAGTAATTCCCCCATCTCTGCAAGCGGTCTCTCAAATTTTAAGGTTACGCAGGTAACACTGGAGACAATAACCGCTATCTAAAGTAATTTGCATAGCCGCGTCACCACTGCGGGAGTGCGGGTTCCGCCGCAATGTCAGCGGGGCACGACATTGTCAACCGAAGGTCTTACTGATCGGTTTTTAATACTTTTCCTGTCTGTTAATGTTATCTGTCTGTGTGTTTGTTTGAGTAATTATTTTAAAAATGTTGTTTCATTTACATACTCTATGTGACCATGACATAGCTCGATGTAGATGCAAATTCCACTAAACTTCTTTTTTTGTAATTTTCATCAGTAAAAGTCTACCCCAACATTAGTACAGATAGTCGATGGGGTCAAATAGTTCAGGAGTGGAACTCCGTGTACCGGAATACGAAGCGTTGGAAGGCCTACCAAAAAGCCGATGCAAGAAGAAAGACACAGTAATCCGATAGATGCGAGACGCACAGGACATGTCGTTGTGTTGACTCTTGGGTAGCAGTGGATATCTATCGGCTGAAATGATGATGACTCTGACACTAGATTTGATTCTAAAATATCAAGAAAATAAATTATATTTGAAATCATACAACTACAGAATTTACGAATATGTCCCTCTTTCTTGTAGCTTATAAAAAAAGAACAGGCTACATAACAAACGCAACACAAAATATGATTCTAGAATTAAATTAATCACGAACAGAACCACGTGCATGACTAGTCAATTATTTTTACGTAACACGTCGTAACGAATCGATTTTTCAATTAGTTTGGCGACTGCCTCGCTGACGTCATCAAGTGGTTTAGGTAATTTTCCTGTATTTAAACAGATGTGTCAATTGTTGGGCTAGTCAAGGTGAAAATAGTAGGGCACGTGGTCTGGGCTAAAAGTGTGTGTTTGTTTTTTTTACATTTTAATCTTAAACCGCTGAACCAATTTTGTTGATTTCAGAATCTCTAGCACGAATATTTTGACGTATGGTATCGTTAACGTAAGTGAATTTTAAATGTGAATAACTACAACCCTATAGTATTTTGCTTTAATTTTATGGGACATACGTAATTTATATCATTCCAAAATATGAATATAGCATCTTATTCAAATAAATATTATGTGCGAAACTAGTATTGTAGCAATGATAAATTTTACGTTACGTACGAGGGATTAGCACGAATATTTTTGACGTCTGGTAACGTAATGAAAAATTTTACTACAGCTAAAATAATATCTATTTGAATTGCATACTATATTCATATGATTGAATGACACAAATTGTGTATGTCGCATAAAATTAAACCAAAATATTATGGGTTGCAGTTTTTTTATACTCAAAATTCACTTACGTTAACGTTATTATACGTCAAAACATTCGTGCTAAGCCCTCTGATGTAGAGTAAATTGGTTTTGGAAAAGGAGATAGGATATTTTACATTTATGTATGCACTAGCTACCCCGCGCAACTTCGTCTGTGTCACATGTATCTATGTCCGCTCCTACTGGTCGTAGCGTGATGTTATATAGCCTATAGCCTGTCTCGATAAATGGGCTATCCAAAACTAAAATAATTTTTCAATTCGAACCTGTAGTTCATGAGAGTAGCGCATTCAACTAAATAAACAAACAAAAAAACTCTTCAACTTTATATTTACAAGTATAGATTACTCTACAAAATGTACTGAACAGCTGCTTTCAGAGTTGGTCCCATAGAACAATTGTACACAATGACCGCTTTTCAGGTTTTGCACTAATTCTATAACACTTTTCTTTTTTTTTATTTGTGATTGTCAAATGAAAAATCTCTTGACTTTGGTCTAGGTCAGAGATGACAGAGACAAAGTCTACGATGGAGCGAGCTTACCCAAAAGGAGCCTGTTCACTCTAACTTTGAAGAGATTAGGGTTGTAAGCGTTCGGAAACACAGACGCAGGCAGAAAGTTCCACTCCTTTGCTGTGCGCATTATAAAAGAGGTTTGGAAACGCTTAGTGCGAATTGGTGGAATAGCAACAAAGTAGGGATGGTAAGTTGCAGTGCGTCTAGTAGAAGGAGGCCGGTGGGATGAGGTCGTGGAGTTCTTGGGCACACTCACCGAAGTATAATCTGTAGAAGACCGACAAGCAGGCAACCTTACGGCGATAAGGTAAGCTGTCTAGCTTGGCATCCACCAGTTTTACGGTGTTACACGTTGTGAAAATATAATATATACAGTAGGTACCACACATATAATAAGTTAAGCCAAGAAGTATGTGGCATAACTTTTCCGTAATTTGATAAGAAAACAAAGTTTATTTCAGAAAGGTTTACGCACAAACCCCGAAAACTGAACAACAACATTTTTCAGCACTGAAACTAATCTTTTACTTTTTTGTTACAGGTAATATGATTTCTCTAGAGACTATGAAAATATGAGGTAACATCTAATATTTTTATTACCACCTTTTTTATCTTAACACACTTCAAAACCAGAACAAATTGTTATTGCCAATCATACAAGTTCACAAAAAATGCTTAGAAAAAGAATGAAGATGCAAAGGTCAAATTCATGGATAGATTGGTGATACCCAATAATACTTCGGTGTGCATAACGAAACCATGATTGTAACATAATAAATCCTTCAAATTTATCAGGAGTTTACTTTGGTCAGAGGCTTCGCCCGTGTGAAACACTGCTCCACGTATCTATAGATCCAAAATTATTGAAACCAGCATGACGTCCTATTACCATCAGTTAATAATAATAATAATAAGTGAAGGACGGCACGGTCGACATATGTCGGGCATGTCACCGTCCGGGAGAATCAATTCGCCACATTATCTCTGGTTGTTCTCGTCTAGCTAATGGAGAATACTTGCATAGGCACAACCTTGTAGCCAGGATTATCCATCAGCAACTTGCTCTGAAATACTCTCTTGTGGAGTTGGAGGTGCCGTACTACAGGTATGCGCCGACCCAGTTCTCGATAATGGCAATATCACATTGTACTGGGATCGATCCATCATCACTGACAGGACTATTGTTGCTAATAAGCCTGATATAGTGGTGGTGGATCGGATAGTGAGGCGTGCAATGATTATAGACATAACCTTCCCGCATGACGAGAACCTCGTGAAAGCCGAGAAAGATAAACAAATTAAGTATATTGACTTGGCTCGCGAGGTTGTCGACATGTGGGATGTGGATTCCGCAATCATTGTACCGATAGTCGTGTCGGCCAATGGCTTAATAGCCACGAGCCTCGACCAACACCTCGGGAGGCTCTCGTTGGGCAGCTGGATCAAGGGCTTGATTCAGAAAGTGGTACTTCTGGACACGGCTCGCATTGTCAGGAGGTTCCTTTCTCTGGAGCCCTGACCGCCGGTAGCTTGGACCCTGTTCCCGATACCGGTGGGCTACTATTTTTTATATTTTTAAATGTTTTTTATATTTTTTTAAATATTTAAACATGTAAATAATAAGAATGTGAAATAAATAAAGGAGATAATAATAATAATCATTTTAATTCAGAAAATCCATACTTTGTTAGTAACCATTAACCTTAATAACTATGTTAGTAAACATGCAAGTTGGACCTAGAACGTACGAGCGAGCAATCAAATTTCCACGCAATGACATTCAGGAGACTGTTCGAGCTGCCCCGGACCCTCTGCAGCAGCGACGCGGCACGCTTACGTCTGACCGCTGCGAAGCCATCAGTGTGCGCATCAGCAAACATTCCCGACGCACTGCAGAAGCGTGGCAGCCCTAGCAGCATCCTGGACTCATTGTTGTATTGGACTCGAAGAGCATTGATGGCTTTCTGCGTACAACTTGTCCAGAGGCTACACGTGTAAAATGTCTAACAATATGCTTTAAAAAACGTAATTTTCACTTCATACGTGCACCGAGCAAACCTACGGACAAGCAAGCCGGTTAAGCCGTTGAGCTGTGATCAATTAACAAACATCCAAACATAGATACAGACTTTTTATAACAGGCACTAGCTTCTGCCAGTGGCGTCGCCCGCGTTACTTTCCCCTTTATAATATTAAAAAACTAGCTGACCCGCGCAACTTCGTCTGCGTCACAATTTTCACTACTGCTCCGCTCCTATTGGTCTTTGCGTGATGATATAAAGCCTTCCTTGATAAATGGGCTATCTAACATTGAAAGAATTTTTCAAATCGGACTAGTAGTTCCTGAGATTAGCGCGTTCAAGCAAGCAAGCAAACAAACATACAAAAAAACTCTTCAGCTTTGTATATTATAATATAATAATATCTACACTAATATTATAAAGAGGAAAGATTTGTTTGTTTGTTTGTTTGAATTGAATAGGCTCCGAAACTACTGGACCAATTTGAAACCGCGTGACGTCCACTAGTATAATATAAATACGGATCAGTAATATAGGCTTCCACTTATTTTTTTTAAGGAAAAGTCATTATATGACTCCTTTCGCTCTGGCTCTCTCGAGAAATGCTTAAAAAGAGCGTGCAGATGAAGCAGCTTTTCGTCGGCATTCACTGAGAAATTACATGTGAAAAAAATAGGTAGTAAGCTACATGATATGATACGTAATTTGGTTTAGCCAGAATGTATGTATCGGTGTCATATAATAAGAATAAAAAAACACCAAATCACCTCCGAATCGTTGAGATGAAACCATTTTACTCCTTCATTTTTCAACAAAAGTCTAAAAAAAAATATCTACTGCTTTGCAATCCAAACGAAAATAAATTGGTATTGTTACTTTTTTTAAATATATGTTATTTTTTTATAATAAATTAAAAATGCGGGTAGCGGCGTGGTGCCTAGAGGAGTAGTTAGCTCCGTTTATATGCACAAGATCATTGGCATGTATAGAAGCCTTAATGACTTCGTGTTCCTCCATATGCCCTTTGCGTTCCAGAGCCACGGTGACTCTTTCGAACAAATTTCGCAACCCTGGAGGCCTTTGTCATAATACATTTCGGCAACTACAATATAACACAAAACAAAAATAAGTTAGTTAAAATCGAAACCAATTTTCGAAAGCTACCTACCTGACTACCGGGAGTCGAACCCTCTCCCCACAGTCAACCATGTGACTCATTCTTCAAACAAAACGTACCCAAGTTTTAAACAAACAAAAACCCTTTTATACAAATTGAAAGCCGAAAGTCCGCGACTTCAAAACTTCGATGTAGTTCAAGTGAGATGAATAAAATTTTCAAGTTTTGAAGTCGGTTCTCTGGTGCGGTGAGAGTATGGACTTGAATAAACATAGGGAAGTAATAAAGAGAACTGTGGTTTGGAAGTATGTTCGTTTCGTAGTTCGTTCATTCGATTGAGTGAATGATTCGAATGAAATGAAGTATAGAGTTGACAGTTGATACAATATTTTTGCTTCCTGTGTTGACATGAATGAAATGCGGTGTGACCTCCAACAAAGAGAGATGAAAAGGAAAGACGTCTATGGAACTTGATTTATTTATAGCAATTTGCTTAAAACGTGCCATTGCATCGTTGTCGCGCCCCACATGTATACGAGAGCTTTAAATATCAGTCTGCTGAAACGGTAATAATTTGCAATTTGAAGTCTACGTTAAGGCTGGGTTATTCGGGCCTGTTGGTATTGAAAGCGTTACCCTCCGGCGTCCCGTCATGTTTAACACGACAATAAGATACTTAACGTACATAGGTAGTTTAGGTACCTAATACCTACTTCGATTTTCTGATATTTACAAGAATACGTCATTGAAAGTATGTTATAAGTCGTACGGTTGATGAGAGACAGGAACCCACACGCTCATTCCTCACAAGTTCAAAACTGCGGGGCTACTCTCTAAGCCCGAAGTCCATAGTTTCGGGCTTAGTTGCGGGCGTATTTTACTCCGTATCAGGGGGGCTACTCTCTAAGCCCGAAGTCCGTAGTTTCGAGCTTAGTTGACGGCGTATTCTACTCAGTATCACCTAACCACTAAGAATTCATGACAACAGTATTTGATAGTAACTGTCAAATCGTGCTGTCCTTCATTTTTGGTTCGGGTTTGGGACTAATCGTAAGTCCGTAGGTGATACGGAGTAGAATACGCCCGCAACTAAGCCCGAAACTACGAACTTCGGGCTTAGAGAGTAGCCCCCCAGCTACGAACTTACAATTAGTCCCGAACCCGAACTAACAATGAATGACAACACGATTTGACAGGAACTGAGAATTCGTGTTGTCAATCATTCTTAGTGGTTAGGTGATACGGAGTAGAATACGCCCGCAACTAAGCCCGAAACTACGGATTTCGGGCATAGAGAGTAGCCCTCCTGATCCGGAGTAAAATACGCTCGCAACTAAGCCCGAAACTATGGACTTCGGGCTTACATTTTACATTATTTTACTTTACATTGCCATTATAATCAATCATAATTAACAACCAGAAAAACATTTTTTATATCAATCAACATTTAGTTATTCGTTAACCAATCATCAGATAATTATGTACGAATATGATAATTTACATTCAAACCAATTACGAAATTCAAATGGATGGACTACTGGATAATTAAATTATTAGAACCGAGTCCAGTTCTGACTAAAATCATAATTATGATTAATCTATACTTACCACATTCGAAATTGGATTTGAAAATGATTGAGAATATGGAATGTTGTTTGAGTGGTAATTATAAAATTTGGCTGGAAAGCGTCATATAATTTGCACCCGAAATAATCTACGCAGCGCCATTTTTCTGCAAGTTACGCGAACGGAAAAGAATATAATGTCAAGAAAATAATGTCAGAATATAATGTCAAGAAAATAATTTTATTTTATTAATTTTTACATAAACTTAGAACTAACATTACGGATTCTTTTAAACCTAATGCGATAGTCTTACATCTGTTATACTTAAATCTATTATAACATAATTGTACACTTTACACACACTTACAAAATATATATAATAAATTATTATTACCCTAATCTACATAATGTCAAAAGAACCATTCTAAGTGAAGTTCTATGAGCGGCCCTATCAGAATACCAGCGTTGTGTTATTTATTTTTTAAATATCAAAGCATATGCTGAGATAGGGACCTTTTTGGCGTCGCACAAATATTATTCATATTGTACTATTATTACTATTATTGCTACTTGCTATTATTATTACTATTATTTGTATTGTACTATTTTATTTGTCTTTTGCGAGTCCTAAAAAACCATAAGTATTTCTTTCTTTCTTTGGATTGCGATTATCGAAATGACAAAATGAAGCTCTGGATTGAGCACGTGACGTAACGGTATACCTCTAGAATAGAATCTTCTCAGCATTTGCTGGGCGTCAGACACCCAGCGATGGTTTTCATGGTAGTGCATGTCTACCCTTAATTTTTTGACTTTTTGACAATCTTTATCGCTGATATAAAGTCACTTTACGTCTGGATTGCAAGAGTTCATATAAATATACGAGTAGGTAGTACTCTTAATGTTAAAACAAGACTTTATTGTGATTACCTTGAGGTTGGATTTCGGAAGTGTACGTACTACCTATATTTGAGTTCATCTTATATCTTATACTAGCTGACCCGTGCAACTACGTCTACGTCACATTTTCATTAATGCTCCGCTCCTATTAGTCGTAGCGTGATGTTATATATATATATATAGGCTATAGCCTTCCTCGATAAATGGGCTATCTAACACTGAAAAAATTTTTCAATACGGACCAGTAGTTTCCTGAGATTAGCGCGTTCAAGCAAACAAACAAACTCTTCAGCTTTATATGTGTATATTAGTTTAGACTAAAGGCTGAAGATTTTGGAGTTTAATAGTACCTCGTCAAAATAACGGCTCGATTCAACAACAAAACAAATTCTGTATCAACATTAATTTCGTAATAACTCCAACCTATTAATACCCCGAACAACCTTTTGAAACTTTTATTTATTTACCAATCAAAGTGCCTCACGCCATCACGAAAATACCAACTCCACATAGTTACCGTACACCCAATTCTATTATATCGCCGACATAACTATCAGCAGACAAGAGCTCATCACCTTCCCTTCACCCCCTCCCCTGGAGTAATAACCAACAAGCTCGCAAGGGCCGCTTATCACCAAATTACAACAGATACCTCGGCTCGTATAAAGAAAATAATTTACGCCGCAAATCCTTTGTGTGTGGTATAAGAGGTAGACGGAGGCGGTTTAACACATATTTCCTGAAGAGCAGCGTTTTTAATCAGGCCTACGCTTATATGGCTACTTTAAAGACTACGTCTTCGTTGATAGATCCCACGAATTGACCTCCTTCGGCGGTTTTTGGGACACAGAACATATATGTGTACAGAATTGACTGATGGCCATACACATGAATTCGATAACGTTTCCGCTTTTTCATGCGGACGTTCGAAACCCTTAACCACAGAATAGTTTTTGTGATTACCTTTTACTCGTTGTAAAGAACTAAAGAACCTTCAATATTCGTTATGTTTTTGTCAACTCAGTGGATAGATCTGCAGGGCTACTATGACGTGCCAATGCGATCATGATTAAGCTGAGGAAAAGGGATAGTGTTATGCGTCTTGTATAACTCTGTCTCCTTCCCACACCTTATACACGATCGTTTTAAGACGTCATAGTAGGCCACCTGGTGACTATACTAAAACTATGTCATTTCTCTTTCCGTTATCGCCTGCAACGTAAACCAACCCCCAAGCTAGTATATTCATAGACCTAATCTAGCCCCATCACGTCACTGCCGCATTAACACTACGGCCCTCGAGGGCTACATAACTGGAGGTACAACAAAAATGGCTGACCATTCTCTTTATATGAAATGTGATTGAGTTGAATAAAGTGGACACTGACCAAAGTAACTTGAGGATTCGGGGGAGTTTTGAATGCCAAAGTTCAGTTCAAATTTTGAATAAAGTTCCTTTAGCGCCCTTTTTTTTTAAAGGATGGGAAATCATCATATGACTCCTCCCGCTCTGGGTGAAGCAGAAGGGAGTGTCAGACTCTTACTGACTAAAACCCATCCGTGTTCCTCCTAATGCCCTTTGCGTTCCAGGGCCGCGGTGACTCTTTCAAACAGATTCCGCAATTCCGGCAGGCACTGGCCCTAGCGGGCCCCGTCTTCTATGCTGACAGCGCGCCGTCGACTCGGGCCTGCTTCTGATCGGACGGCGAGCCACCCAATGCTCGTCGTCCGCAGGCCCGCGCCTACGGTGGCCGGGAATCGCCCTGCGACTCCCGACGCCCGGGGCGTCTTCTCCTGTTGCGGCGGTTGGGGCGTGAGGTTTCCCTCTCTCTCACGCGTTCGGCCTCCTCCTTCGCTAGCAATACTGCTTCGCAGAAAGAGGTGACCGCATCCCATGCCTCCTCGCTCCGGACCATAGATTGAATCAGAGCCGGACGCGAGAGGTCGCCGCCGCCGATCGTCTGGGCGAGGACACGGCGGTGCTCCGCCTAAGCAGGGCAGACCTCCACCGTATGTTCCACCGTGTCCTCCGGGCGATACTCGCAGTGTCCTTTAGCGCCCTGATTTGCTAATCTAGTAAGTACGTCTATCTATGTTTGCTATGTTGTTAGAGGCCCTTGAGGCGACTTAGATACTCTGACACTAGGGTGTGTGGGGTCGTTAGACCTTACTGCCCACACGATAAGAAGATCATCGGCATCTGCCTAGCCTTTTCCCAACTATATTGGGGTCGGCTTCCAGTCAAACCGGATTCAACTGAATACCAGTATTTTACGAAGAGCGGCTTTAATCCTATAAATCAGATTTAATGGGTTGTGTAGATCTGGTAGGCACCAGACCTCCACAACCCATTAAATGGGTAACACGGTATTTCTTGGCAAGACTGAAGTCAGATTTCCTGGCTTCTGACAATCCGTAACGACTGCCAAAGTTCTACAAATGACAGCCGGGACCAACAGCTTAACATGCTTTCTGAGGCACTGAGGAAACTAGATATGTTAAGATGGCCACCCATCCACAGACAGACCCTGGACAAGCGTTGCTTAACCCTGAAGATCGACCTGTGCGGCTGTTATTCATTAGCCACGAGCTCCTCACGATGAGAAGATCTATGTTTTTAATTATATTATTGACTAATTTATTTACTTATTCACAAAATCCACAGCGCTTTAAAAAAATTACTTAAAATAAATAAACCGATCTTACAGCCAATTGTGGCTTTACAATTTATAAACTAATAGCTTTTGCCCGCGAATTGATTCACATGAAACGGGTATATATAAGAGGAAATGCTGGCGGCGAGACTTTATATGTAAAAAGTCACAATTCGAGGTTTGGCTCTCGACTGTTTTCTCCTCCAATATTGGACCGATTTAAGAGATATTGCATACTGATACTGATTGATATACACAAACTGAATAAGAAGGATATATTCGGTGTCCCAATGTTTTCCTTTTTGATGATTTATTAATCGTATAAGCACTAGAACTCTCACAAAATGCTCGAAATTGTCCGATAAATCGCTGTCAACAGAGCCCTAGTGTACAAATTTGGCAACTATTAATTAAAAAAGGAAAACATAAAGACACAGTATACATCCATTTTATTTAGTTTGTGAAATATCTCTTATATCGGTCCAACATTGGAGGAGAAAACACTTGAGAGCCAAACCTCGAATTATGACTTTTTACTTACAAAGTCTCGCCGCCAGCATTTCCTCTTAAAATAAAATCAAATGAAGATACGAAACTCGTCCCTGTACTCGTACTTCTACTTTTTTATTACTAGCGATAGGCTCGCGACGTTGGAGCACGCTTGCCTAGAAGTACCTTATTCGATCTTAACTTAAAAATCTTAAATTCACTGACAGAAAAATATACAAAGATTGTTACTAAGTAAAGATTAATAAAAGTTTTATAAGGGGTTCGTTGATTAGGGGTTGAAAGTTTGTATGGACAATCACTTTTTTCTAGAGTTAAAAATTGGTTTGCAGGCATTGATACAAAGCATCTGCAATGGTCTGCCATCTATTCACTACCCTTCATTAAGGCTTATAAACATGCCAATTACCTTGTGCATTAAAAAATGAAGGAGTAAAATGGTATCATCTCAACGATTTGGAGGTGATTTGGTGATTTATTTTTCTTACTAGCTGACCCGCGCGGCTTCGCTCCCGCCAACTGACTACTCTACCTACCGACCCTAACCTACCTACCTACTTACCTTACCTACCCTACCTACCTACGCTACCTACCTGCCTACCTACCTACCCTTCCTACCTACATAGTCATTTTTTTTTGTATTTTAATTCTTATTACGCTATTCTGGACAAAGACATCCAAAAACACAAAAACCATGAAAATCGCTCGAGTTAGTTAGAAAAGTGTTCGAACAAACCCGACTTTGTTTTACTTGTATATTAAGAAGAAAAAAAAAATATTGTACTCCGTATCACCTAACCACTGAGAACTAATGATAACACGAATTGGCAGTTACTGTGAAATCGTGTTGTCATTCATTCTCAGTTCGGGTTCAGGACTAATCGTAAGTCTGTAGTGTGATACCTACGGAGTAGAATACGCCCGCCCGCAACTAAGCCCGAAACTACGGACTTCGGACTTACAGAGTATCCCACCAAAATCGATCGTTCCCGTCACCGTGACCACCTTTGGTTCGGTACCTTATTATTATCAGCCTTGTTTCGCAAATCGAACCGTTCGTTGCTTCGCTCTAAACGGAATCAACCGCGGAGGCTTAGCAGTAGCGTCCCGTCAGCACAGCACCTTTGGTACGGAACCCTACAGGCCAGCTAGTCTATTCTGTAAGAAACTGTTTCGATATCGAGCTTCACCTGACTGATCAAACTCACAAAGTGAGCTTTATTGCACACGACATAAAGGTCTTCATTTGAAACTCACCTCGAATTCTACTGTCGAGATACGAAAATGTTGTTAGAGAATAGCACTACTGATCCGCCAGTCGAACCGTCCAGTACTTCGCAAAACTACGATAAATGCACTTTAAACGAAACCAGCACAACTCGGAGATTTAAGCAATTTTGGTCCCTAACAGTTTAAGACCTTTCAGAGACCAAACCGAAATTCCTACGAACACGACTGTGTTTAAAAATCGTGTGAGGTCATTCTCCAGCGGAAAATCTTAACACTTGGCAGCGGAAGACGTTAAATAACGATAAGGTATTAAAATGTTTACTTTTATTTTGCTACGTCTACGTATTAAAAGTTTCACAAATAACTCAATCAATGTGTTTTGGTGTAAAATTCATGCTTTCATGCATTTTTTTATTCCTCAATAGATGGCGCTCTGACTGATCAGAATATATAAGGAAGTTTCTTACTAAACTAAAAATTCAATATATTTGGATTTCCGGGATCGATTGTAACGATAAATAACGAAAAGGTATAAAAATGATCACTTTTGTTTTGCCACGTATTAAAAGTTTCACAAATAACTCAACAATTTTGAATGCTTTCATACATTTTATTTTTTCTCAATAGATGGCGCTCTGACTCATTAGAATACATTAGGAAGTTTCTTCCTAAACTTAAAAATTCAATATCTTTTGATTTTGTAGGTCGATTTTGATGAAATAAACGCTAAGTTTTCCTCGGGGTATCACTTAATATTTTTAAGTACTTAGATTTGCAATCCAATCTGTGGTTAATGCGTGATGCTCCCACAAACGCACAGACAAACAGATAAACAGACACCCAGACAAAAATTTCAAAAATTGCATTTTTGTGTTTTATACCTTTTTCCTGAGTCTTTTGTGTAATTTTCATGCAAAAATATTCAGTGTACAGACACGGTTAGTCTACGATTTTATTATATGTATGTATAGATTAAGAATTTTGCTATATTGTGAAAGATTCGACCTTTTTCTAGAAGACATTTTTTATATTAGCGAGACAAAAATAAAACACATAAACTGAAGGAAGACGGACAGTGGTGGCTTATTAAAAAAAAAGGGTTCCGTTAGCAAACTTGGTACGGAACCCTAAAAATCGACTGGGTTCGCACAAATCAAAATCGTACGCGAAGGCTTAAATAATACGGTCCCATTAGCAACTCTGGCACGGAACCCTATAATTTGCCTTGGCTCGCAAATCGAACCGTTTGATACTTAGCACGAATTAAAAACTTAGTTGCGGGCAACCTGGGAGTCTTTAAGACAAAAGTGAATAGGTTGCTTCTAGGCAAACGTGCTCCATCTTCGACCGCATCATCGCTTACCATCAGGTGAGATAGTGGTCAAACGTATGCCTATCTATTGTAAAAAAAAATATTCAACTCCGTATCACCTAACCAATGAGAACTAATGATAACACGATTTGACAGTTACTGTGAAATCGTGTTGTCATTCATTCTTAGTTCTGGTTCGGGACTAATCGTAAGTCTGTAGGTGATACGGAGTAGAATACGTCGGCAACTAAGCCCGAAACTTCGGAATTAGAGAGTAGCATCCCAAAATCGATCGCTCCCGTCACCGTGACCACCTTTGGTACGATACCTTATTATAAAAAACCAAACTACTAACCTAAACTAAACCTAACTACTAACCAAAAAATGGACTCTGCCTGAAATATAAGATTTTTATTTATTATTATTAGCCTTGTTTCGCAAATCGAACCGTTCGTTGCGTTGCTCTAAACGGAATCAATCGCGGAGGCCTAGCAGTAGGGTCCCGTCAGCACAGCACCTTTGGTACGGAACCCTACAGGCCTGATCCGCAAGTCGAACCGTCCAGAACTTCGCAAAACTAAATCAGTTTAAGACTCTACGATAAATGCACTTTAAACGAAACCAGCACCAGAGATTTAACCAATTATGGTCCCTAACAGTTTAAGACCTTTCAGAGACCAAACCGAAATTCCTACGAACACGACTGTGTTTAAAAATCGTGTGAGGTCATTCTCCAGCGGAAAATCTTAACACTTGGCAGCGGAAGACGTTAAATAACGATAAGGTATTAAAATGTTTACTTTTATTTTGCTACGTCAACGTATTAAAAGTTTCACAAATAACTCAATCAATGTGTTTTGGTGTAAAATTCATGCTTTCATGCATTTTTTGGTTCCTCAATAGATGGCGCTCTGACTAATCAGAATATATAAGGAAGTTTCTTACTAAACTAAAAATTCAATATATTTTGATTTTGTGGATCGTTGGTATCGATCAATAACGAAAAGGTATAAAATGATCACTCTTATTTTGCCACGTATTAAAAGTTTCACAAATAACTCAACAATTTTGAATGCTTTCGTGCATTTTATTTTTCTCAATAGATGGCGCTCTGACTCATCAGAATACATTAGGAAGTTTCTTCCTAAACTTAAAAATTCAATATCTTTTGATTTTGTGGGTCGATTTTGATGAAATAAACGCTAAATGTTACTCGGGTTATCACTTAATATTTTTAAGTACTTAGATTTGCAATCTAATCTGTGGTTTAAGCGTGATGCTCCCACAAACGCACAGACAAACAGACAAACAGACAAAAATTTCAAAAATTGCATTTTTGTGTTTTATACCTTTTTCCTGAGTTTTCTGTGTAATTTTCATGCAAAAATATTCAATGTACAGACACAGTTAGTCTACGATTTTATTATATGTATAGATTATGTGATACCGATACATAAATTCTGGCTGGCATAAAACCAAATTACGTATCATATCATGTTAATTACTACCTATTTTTTTCAGATGTAATTTCTCAGTAAATGCCGACGAAAAGTTGCTTCATCTGCACGCTGTTTTTAAGCATTTCTCGAGAGACCAGCCTTAACTGGTAGAAAACACCAACGGATACAAATTATGAAATAGCACCAGACACATAGCTTGTTAAATTAATAAAGCTTGTACCTTCTGCGCGCAAGCATAATCCCTTCGGTTGGCAAATGGATTGGTGGTTAGCTCGATAGCAAATAAATTAATCTTGAATCGTTTCATGGTAACGTAATTTTAAAGAGTGCAATCATTGATTGTACATATGAACATACTTCGTTATGATAATTTGTATGAAATATGTACATGTCGGAAATAAGTCAGTCAATTGAACAATCGGGACTCCAACGCCATCCAGTGGCGTTCGACGGAGTCTACGACGTTGTGCTCGACAGAGGCTGAGCTCAGTCTACTGGTGGCGGTCGAGCAGTGCAGACGTGCACACGTCTAGAAACCGCCGCGTGTTCCGAATACTTGTTCAGTGTACCTATTGTGTGAGAATATTTTAATTGGGGCTTATGCAAACGGTGTTTCTATTGTGCAATAACCAACACTTCCCACAGTACGCCCACTGTAGTTCCAATATCCTGGCTGATGTAACCTGGAGAGTTGTACCTTCGCTGGCATACACAAAAATAAACTTCCCGTTGATGATAAAGTCCTTGATGGCCTGCTGATCGCAAACGCTTTCAAGGAATATTTCAAGGAAACTTACGATAGATGATGTTAGATATTGCTCTACTGTTTTGGTTCCTCAGTAACAGTCCAGAGTTTGAAGTCCTCGGTTGATGGAAATAAACCTCACTCACTATAATATGAGAAGTACTAATAACTGGAAAATTTTTAGAGTACTATAACATGGTAACAGGGCATATCATCGCGTCTGTACCTACTTCCCAAAGCTCTTTTTCTTCGCCTGGTTACTGCTGCCCTAAGCTTAGTGAAAAGTAGATATCCCTCTGCCTAACCTTGGGAGTACAGGCCTGATGTAATGTTATCTTCTTCTTATCGTTTAGGCAGTAAGGTCTAACGACCCCACACACTCTAGTGTCAGAGTTTCTAAGCTCAAGGGCCTCTAAACCATGTAATTTTATGTTTTCCATATTGAAGGTGGTCTTCCTCATACATAAGCAAGCGACAACAATCAGGTCAGTGTAACACAAGCCCACACAGTTAATTGTTATCGCCTATTGTTGTAAATTAATGGAAACCATGCATATTCAAATTTTAAAGGCTGTTGCTTCATTTGTTTTTCTGTGACGTCAGTGTTCTAGAAGGGTATTGAAGTCCAATTGCAATGGCAAACAACTCCTCCCTTTGATGGTGAGTTGAAAATACTAGTAGTTAATGAAGCGACATGTTTGGGACTTTGGGGTTTATAGTGACCAGTGTCAAATGGCATTGCCCGCATGATATTTTGGTAGCGAATGTCGTTTTTAGGGCATGCGCTACCAAAGGGTTACCAACGAAACCCTATTAGTAAGCCTCCACTATCCGTCCGTCCGTCTATCCGTCTGTCTATAGGTGGACAGTTGAAATGTTGACTTAAACAACAAATAATAAAAAAAAAATAGTAAAAGAATAAAAATAAAGACGAAGTCGATAGCAAAAGCTAGTACTATCTACTAAAAGATCTGACTCATTCAACAAAAATGACGATTACAACAAATAACCTACACTACAGGCCAATATCGCACACCGTAGTAAAGACACTACTTGACAGTATATTACGACAGATTACTTGGCACGGAGTCAAACCCGCCAGCGTTCATTGACAAAACGTAATTGACGCAAGTGACCAGTAGACCGAGTGTTCAGTAGTTTTTCGTAAACATTTCAGGAAAGATCTTACGGTTTGTAAATATTGCAATAATTTGTTTGTCCTTGTTGTATTTTTACGCTGTAGTAGTACGTCATTACAAATGCGCGTAGACGCGTCTTTGAATTTGAGACATGAATAGGGGATAGTAGGATTTGTAACAGATAATATAGCTCTGTAGGTATATTATCTATTACAAATCCTACTATCCCGGTATAGGTTCGTGACCGAATATGATGTAATATCTATAGAACGTTTAAGAGAATAAACGCAATATTTCTTATGGGGTCATTTTACTCATCATTATGTACAACTTTTCCTGTGTCCGACAGGAAAAGTTGTTCATATAGGTTTTGTGTTTATTCTGTAACACGGTGTATATAGTCCTCCTTTCCGAATTCGACAACAGCAACCCCATGACATTATTTCTTAGCGTGTTCTCTAATATGGCTCGCCAGATCGAATTTTGTTTTAAATATCACAACTTATGGAATAAAGAGAAAGGTTTTTCATTTATTGAATCGAGTCAATTTTTCTCGAACGTTTTAACACATTTGTGCACCGTAGACCGCCAAGACGAGCCTTTCTCAACATAGGTTCAATAGCATCCTTGTAGCGAAGATGTTGACCACAGTGCCTCTGTTTTTCTTCCTTCCTTTTGGTAAACTACTTCCTTATACTAACTAGTGAAGAAAAGACATCAGCAAAAACGAAATATAGTCAGGATAATCCATTCAGTACCTCTTACAGAGTGGAAGCTTGTATACAAGCAGAACATGACTACTGATTCAGAAGTTATCATCAATATTTTATTTGGCGTTAACCGAACTTTTTCAGGGTCGGAATCTTGTGGTTAACTCAAAGCTGAGCAAACAGAGTTTCGTCTGACATCCGTGACCAATTACGGGGGAATGCTAACACGCCCGATAGTTCCAAGGACTGAAAGCCTCAAGTTTCGATGATATGCAGGGTGTCCCAAAACTTTGCCACATGGAGGGAAATACCTTAACTATTGTAGATAGAAAAATTAACTGAATAAAGACTTCAGTTTCATTTTAAAAACAAAGTTATAGTGAACAGGCTCCTTTTGGGTAAGCTCGCTCCATCATAGACTTTTTATCTGTCATCTCTGACCTAGACTAGAGTCAAGAACAAACAAAAAAAAAAACATTTAAACAATTTTATATAATTGCCTGTCTGAACCGGGAATCTAAACTGCTACCCGCGGAATTAAATGTTTGCGAAGCGCTAATGGATCTTTCTGTCAGTGAAAGAATTTGATCAGTTTCGTACTATGATGTGACAACGCCGCCATTGTGAGAGTGGGACGGAGCTATACAGGGCGAATAGCACTATTCCTTTCTCATGATGGTATTGACACGTCACAGAAGGCAGTTATTTCATTTACCTCTAACATACAGAAAATCTCACCTTTTTAAAATATTGCTTTAGTGGACCATTAAACAGGCATCTTCTGGGCACGCTCGCTCCATCATAGACCTCATCCATCGCTTTCCATCAAGCGTGATTGTGGTCAAGGGCTAGCCCATTCCTCAATAAAAAAAAAAAACAAATCGTTTACAACAATAAAATTAAAAGAAACCAGAAGTTTATTTAATAACGAGCTTTTGCCCGCAACTTCTTACGCATCCCCTTGTTTCCCGTTCCTGTACAGCCTATACTTTTAGCCTTCCTCATGAATTCCTATCATATCCAAAAAGAATATTAGTAAGTTAAGTTTAGTAGACCATTACCGAAATCGTTTATTTACCAAAATAATAGACCTTATAACCTCTCCATTCCAAGATTCCGTCCGTCGATATAAATAAAACCGGTAATCTATTTGACAATCCGTAACAGTAGATTGCTTGGCTCTGTTTCAAATCCTCGCTCAATGAGATAAACAATTGGCATGTGAATTGTGGAAGAAGTGGGTGCTACCTCAACGAAATAAAATTCTCGGAAGATTACGGAGGAAAAAAGAAACGTTAACGCGTTCTTGAAAACTTTTGAATTGTAAAATGATGATGACATTGATGTCTCTCTGTTTTAAGTCTGAATTTAAATCAAGCGATTAGTAAGAATGGAGAGCTTCGTGGCTAAAGAATAACAGCCGCACGGTTCCATCTTCAAGGTTAAGTAAAGCTTGTCAAGGTTGGTCTGTGGATGGGTGATCTTAACAAACTGAGTTTTCTCCGTGCCTCGGAAAATACGTTAAACTATTGGTCCCGACAGTCACTTGTAGATCTTTAGCAGTCGTTACGGATTGTCAGAAACCAGTAAATCTGACTCCAGTCTTGCCGAGAAATACTGTGTTACCCAGTTAATGGGTTGTAGAGGTCTGTTAGCACGTAAAATAATGGTATTCAGCCGAATCCGGTTTGACTGAAAAGCCGACCCTAATATAGTTGGAAAAAAGCTACGCAGATTTTGATTGGAAATAATGATTTTTAAGCTATGTATTGTAATATACCATAAATAAACCACCAAACTATACCATTTATATGTAAATCACATGACTAATTCCGAGAGAAGATTTTTTAAAGAAATTATCTCATTAAAAATATTTAAGAATAAAATAAAGGTTTTATTAAAATTCCTCAATCGCCTGGAAAGCTTGACTGTCATGTCCATTCATTGTAATACCTGATTTAACGATGAGCATGATTACGTTGTGAAAAAAAGATAGTCGCGCTTTTTCCCTCCCACACTGGATTCATAACGTGGCGTCGTAGTGTAATTTATTTCAAAAGAATAACCGCGGTTCTGGAACGCAAACGGCATGAGATACACGGATGGGTTTTAGTCAATACAATGTGACACTTCCATCGGCTCCACCCAGAGCGTAAGGAGTTAACCACAAATAAATAAACCTAATCTGTTCGACACAGCGCTAGACAAATTACTTGGCACCAGTTCAAACTCATTCATTGATGTACTGATTGACATTAGGACCTGCCTCAACAAAGTATTCAGGTGACGGAAAAACAAAAGAACGTAGGTTATGTTTATGTTTCTGTTACTGTGTCACTTTATATTGTCACTATGTAAAGGTGGGTACCGACCGTTGTTACGGGCCGTAATGTACCATTCGCAGCGAGCATGTTACGATACACCGTGTCCTAAAATCCGAGTGACGTGCGAACACGCACTCGGATTTTATCGGAGAAGTTCGTACTCGTTTCCACGTACTGACTGCACGAATTCTTGCTTTGTAACATGTTACATTACATATTACTTTACGCCCCGTAACACCGCCATCGTTCTAAGCGATCATCGCGCGAATACGTGACCTTCGCGTTTATTTGTCTGGCCAATTAGAGGTCGCTTTTCGGTTTTGCCGAATCTCGATGATTACGAATTCTATTAGAACGACGCCTAAGAGTATTAAACCTTTCGTATGCGAGTCCATCTTGACTGTCTTTTTAGGGTTCATAATATAAACTGGGAGGCCTAATCTGTTTCTAGAGAGTGGTAAACTGGTTGGAATGACGGCCGCGATGGCTCACGAACAATGGTCTAACACAAGGACCAAGTCTGGAAACCAAACCCTGATTCAGGGTTCATAATTATTTCCTAAATCATAGAAGCAGTTTTTATTATTCGCTTTTCATTCACTTCGTGGATTAGTTTCTTCTGTGAGCACTAAACTGAACTCAAAGAACAAAAACATCCGTAAGCCCCAACTAAAAAAAGAAACGAATCTAGTTGACAAACAGTAACGCAGATTACTTGGCGCGAGACCAAACGCGGTTCATTGAGACGAGTAATCGAGCCGCTCAATGAAGTGGTTTGTTTGTAAACAAACTATTTGGTTGTGATAACACTGTGATACGAGGGAAGGGAGTTTGTTTACTTACTTTTCACGCTTGAGATTTTAACAATTATCGGAACTCGATTTAACGAAGCGCTCCCAAAATGATAACACTTGTGCTCACAACCTTTTAAAAAAAAATCGAAACAGCTAGTTGACACTTCCCGTGACCCAAGAGCTGGCTTTTACTTTGGGCAGAGATTAAGTATTTCCCTTCAACGTGGCAATGGCGCCAGTCTCTTGGGCACATTACCAGCGGACAGCGTTGAGGACGAATTTTTTGATGCTATATTTTAGTTTGTTCTTAGTTTAGTGTATTTGTTAATATTAGTTATTATTATTGTAAACTTATTACTTGATTAATGTTTTAAAGAGTTTGTTGATTGATGCTATAACAAAAAATAGTAAAATGATGAAGTGTTTTTTTTCGATTTTTCGACTCGCAAATGAGCGGTTTTTCAGGACGTTTGAAAATCTCTATATTTTTGTTGAAAAGCTTGAAGCGAATGTGTGACTGGAGCACAGAAATCTATCGTTTTACTCACTGCGTCGTCTTGCCGGAAAACAAGACACCTTATTTCAATGTTGTTTACCATACTCCAAAAACGTAGGCACAAATACATAGGTCCATATCAAGAAGAAGTCTTTGTCCTATCGACCTAACTGCGACAGAGTCAAACGGAAACAACATTAAGATTCACTACGTCCTATAAGCGTCTCTGTTATTATAACTAATTTGAATTTTATCATCTCGTCCGGTCAGCTGACTTTGTTTTACGTCAGTTCAGATGTGGGCACAATTCTTGACGTAAACAAATATTGTATGGTAATGTGTCCAGTCTGCGGTTTTGGGTTTTGTGTTCTTTGACGTAGGACGATCCAATATTTAAGATAGGTACCGTATAGGTGTATCTGAAGTAGAATTAATACTTGATTATGGTTTCAAGTTGCACAATGTTTTTTGTCAAAATCATGAAGCTCCATATCAGCAGACTAATCAACGTTTGAGCTTCTGCTACTTAAATTCGAATTAAGAATCAGTATTCAAACTTATCATATGGTTAGATTTTTTTATAAACAAAGTCGCCAATCTTTAGTTGTGTCCTTTTATGGTTTGTCCTTTGTTCTTGATTCTGTGCCACTGTTTGCCAATTCCTAAGGAAGACATCCTAGTATTCCTAGTCGTTCCACCATCTCCAATTGAGAAACGAGCCAAGAGGATCATCGGTAATGACAGGCTCGTCGAGTCGAAGCTCCAAAGTCTTGAGCATCGACGCCGAGTTGCTGGCCTGTCGGTTTTCTATCGCTTGCATTTTGGGGAGAGTGCGACGGAATGCATGATTTAATTCCGCCAAGCCCGTTCCATCATCGGACCACAAGACGAACGGCGATGCGCCACCGGTACATGGTGAACATCCCACCGACACGCACTAAACGTTTTGGGAACACATTCATAGTGCGTACAGCTAAGGAGGTGGAATTCCCTGCCAGAGTCTGTGTTTCCAGATAGCTACAACCTGGGAGTCTTTAAGACAAGAGTGAATAGGTTGCTTCTAGGCAAACGTGCTCCATCTTCGACCGCATCATCGCTTACCATCAGGTGAGATTGTGGTTAAACGTATGCCTATATATAGTGAAAAAAAAAGCTCCTTCATGGTCTACCGCTGCCTCGTGTCGCAGTGAGTAACATACTTTCATCATCATCATCATCATAAATATCAGCCGATAGACGTCCACTGCTGGACATATATCTCCCCCAAGTGTCGCCACAACAACCGGTCCAGTGCGTCTCGCATGAACCGGCAACCCGCAACCCTCACCATGTCATGGTCCACCTTGTAGGAGGCCTTCCAACGCTGCGTCTTCCAGTACGCGCTCGCCACTTCAAAACTTTTCAGCCCCATCGACTATCAGTCTGTTCTGCGAGCAATGTGCCCTGCCCACTGCCAATACATTCCTTACTAATATTATAAATGCGAAAGTAACTCTGTCTGTCTGTCTGTCGCGCTTTCACGCCAAAACTACTGAACTGATTTAAATGAAATTTGGAACACAGATTGTCTGGAGCCTGAGGATATACACCCGGGACATACTCCCGGGATAAAAAGTAGCCGTAGCAGAAGCTACATAGTGTTTTATATAAACCAAAATATTGCGCGGTTCTCCACCATACTTATTAATTAGTTGCAAAAACAATTGGCATAATAACTGTAAATACACTATTAAACAATAAATCAATGACTACATGACACCACTAATGTATGATAAGTTGTTCAATTTGTTTAACAAAACCTCTTTATGTACACGTAATATCATGCATATTCATTGGTTCACAGATTTCGTGCGAAGAGATTAACAATGTTAGGACTTGTTTTCGTCTGTTTAATTGTGACTAAGGCTTATTTTCATTTGTTTTACATTTATTACTTGAACAGCCTTTTGTTTCAACGCTTTGTAATCATTGTGAAATCTTAGGGTCTAGCACGAATGTTTTGACGTAAGTACATATGTACATATTATCGTATATCGTTAACGTAAGTAAATTTAGAGTATAAAAACTACAATCCCATAGTATTTTGGTTTATTTTTATGCAACACACACAATTTGGATCATACAAAAAAACTGGCCAAGTGCGAGTCGGCCTCGCGTGCAGAGGTTTCCGAACGAATTTAATTTTTTTAACGTGTTATTTTAACACTATAGACTTCTTATAGGTTTTCCTGTAATTTTTAGGTAAAAATCTATTACCTCCGTTTTTTTCAAAATTTGCGGGCTCAATAGTTTCGGAGATAAGGGGGGGAATGGTCATTTTTCGTCTGGTTTCTTGAATGGGTTCAAAACCATTTATTTAAAAATTATGAAAATAACCTCACAGTAAGCCCTTTCATTTGATGTCACACGATATTCTTCAAAAATATATTTTTTTTAATTTTCTAGTTTGACCCCCAAAAGTCTCCCATACTAAAAATTTAATCATTTACGTAACGCGTCCGTGTTTGGGTCACAGAATTCCATATGTGTACCAAATTTCAACAGAATCAGTCCAGTGGATCCGGAAAAAACTGGCTGTGACAGACGGACAAACAGACAGACAGACACCCGAGTGATCTTATACGGGTTCTGTTTTTTGTTCGGAACGCTTCCTTTTTCTTTAAGGATCATCAAATGACTTCTCCCGCTCTGGGTGAAGCAGGAGGGAGTGTCAGACTCTTACTGACTAAAACCCATCTGTGTTCCTCCTAGTGCCCTTTGCGTTCCAGGGCCACGGTGACTCTTTCGAACAAAGTCAGCAGCTCTTTGTTCGGAACCCTAAAAATACGAATATAGTATCCAATTCAAATAAATATTAAGATGTGCGAGACGAGTATTATATATAACAATAAAAAACGTTATTATACGTCTAATAAGTTTTTTTCATGGATGTATAAAAAATAGAACTAGCAATAGTATCTACTAAAGAGATGTTTTACTGTGTTATGTTATTTATGTGTACATTATAATGTACAACAATTCATTATAATGTACATCAAGTAATCCATTCATTTTCTGATCCTTACGATAAAGTTAACACTAGTTTAGGGACCAGCCAGGGTCTGCAGTCTTGACATAGATAACGATCGCGTAGCGACCGAATTGGTCGTAAAGTCCTAAGGCTGCCCGTACACAGTATATTTAGAACGCGATCCACGGATCATACCATTGATTTTGACCGTGGAGTGCATTCGAGATTGACTGTGTACGGGTGACTTTACCGAATTCGGTCGCTAGGCGATCGGTGAATATGTCGAGACTTCTCGCCCAGGACATCCATATTCCATTAAGGCTTGTATACATGCCAATAACCTTGTGCATACAAACGGAGCTAACTACTCCTCTACGCGCCACTCCGCTACCCGCATTTTTTATTTATTATAAAAAAATAACGCATATTTTAAAAAAGTAACAAAACCAAGTTATTTTCGTTTGTATTGCAAAGCAGCAGATAATCTTTTTTAGACTTTTGTTAAAAATGAAGGAGTAAAATGGTTTCATCTCAACGATTTGGAGGTGATTTGATGATTTTTTTTCTTATTATGTGATACCGATACATAAATTCTGGCTAAACCAAATTACGTATCATATCATGTAGATTACTACCTATTTTTTTTAGATGTAAGTTCTCAGTAAATGCCGACGAAAAGTTGCTACATCTGCACGCTGTTTTTAAGCATTTCTCGAGAGAGCAGCCTTAAATACCTTTATGTCAATAAACTTTACTATCTATCTCATCATCATCATCATCCACAGCCCCACTTCGCCCACCACTGAGCATAGACGTCTTTTTTCTTCAATCCACGTTCCTGTACCAGCCACACCCAGGTTCTACCCGCCATGGCAACAATATCGCCCATCTCGCTGCCGTACGACCCACTGCCTATCTACCAGTGATATTTTAACACGAGTGGCCAAAATAGAGCGTCATGTTTTATAACATTTTATAGTGTTTAAAGCTAGAGACAAACTGGTCCCACGTACGCAACGTATGCAACGCATTATGATATCTGGACTATTGATTTTGTATGAAAAACTATGCAATAGAAACACACTTATCGTATGCAACGCAACAAACGATACGATACAAAAGCGTTGCATACGTTGCGTACATAGAAATATAAAAAACAGGTTGCGTACGTGGAACCAGTTTGTCTGTAGCTTTAATGTCGTTTATCTACACTTAACCATTTAAGTGTAGATAAACGACATTAGGAAATGTCAACATTTTGTTACCATGTAACAAAACGACATTTCCTAACCTTGACAATTCAACCTTAAATAGACAAAGAATTTGTTTTAACAAGAATAATAAAAAAAAACACAGTGTTAAAATGCTATTCTGAGCATGTGGGCAATGTTTTAATTAGACTGGAGGTCAAACCGTATTGTAACATTATTGCTAAAAATTTCACAGACAAGTTGGTTATTTGTCTAGTGTTTTTAGTGGTTAAAAACTGCGACCGTAGTTTTTATCGGATATATTTATGAGCTTAGTGCATTAAAAACCAAAATGCAATCTAAAAGATCAAATTTTGAAATACAGAATGTATTCGTAGAATACACAATGTATACAGAATGTGTTCAAAATATGCAGAATCCCAATGGAAACTGGTTACCATTACACATATCGGTTTTAAAAGGCTTGCAGACTTGTTGTGAGGTCTCCTGGTAAATATTTCTATACGTACATGACTATTTAAGACATTAATTAAGGAAGTAAATAAAAAGAATGGCATTGATAATTCCAAACAATCATCATCTGCCTGGCCTTTTCCCAGCAACGGAAGAGACTTGGTGTGTAATGGACTCATCCACAGACCGACCGACCGTTTTTAAGTTTCTGTACATAAAGGGTAACCAGCGGAACCCTATTATTAAGCTTTCCGCTGTCCGTCCGTCCGTCTGTATGTCAGCGGGCTGTATCTCAAGAACCATAATAAGACAGTCGAACTTTTCACTGAGTGTGTGTTTTTAATTGCCGCTAAAATAACGAATAATAAAAATTAAATTAAAAGTGAAAGAGGCTCCCATACAAAGAAACGTGTAATAAATAATCACGACTACTGAAGCCATATGTTACGCTTCGGTGTGACAGTGTGATATTAGTCCTTGAGACGGTCCGACCAACGAACTTGTGATTAATATACCCTAACATAGACTTAGTGCTAAAAATGTTTAGTTTTTTTAGAAAACGTTGCTAAATTGTTCATGAAGGTCGTATAGGTCAGTTTTTAGGTCAAGTTCCAGACATTTAATGTCTAGAATTAAAAGAAATATACATGTGTAGAGATGAGAGAAACATCTAAGCAAGTATAATAAGTCTTTATAAATTACAAAAAAAAAAAACAAAACAGATAATCTTTTCTATACAGAATACAGTAAATAGAAATGTAATGAACTTAAATTATAACATACTAGCTTCTGCCAGCAGCTTTGCCCGCGTGGTCCCTAGGGAACATACTCCCGGGATAAAAAGTAGCCTATGTCCTTTCTCAGGCTCTAGCCTATCTGTGTACCTTATTTCATTGAAATCGGTTCAGCAGTTTTGGCGTGAAAGTGCGACAGACAGACAGACAGTTACTTTCGCATTTATAATATTAGTAAGGAAGTAAGGATTGTGCGGCTGTGTGACGTGAAATTATGCTTCTGTTTTTATTTTAACTCGCAGGAGCAATTTTTGTATTCTTAAGGAGTGTTCGCAGTTGCCAAATGTCAAAAATACTATAATACTTAATATTATAAAGAGGAAAGATTTTTTGTTTGTTGTTTTGTACCGAATAAGCTCCACAGCTACTAGACCAATTTGAAAGAAACCAATTAACCAACCAATGAGAGCCTTGATCCCTGTCTCTCTCACTCACCAACCAATTTATAACCAATTTCACCTATAGAACACTAAATTATCAGGAAGTAAGTAGGCTATAATTGATTAAATACCAGTATTTTACGTGGAGCAGCTGCCAGATATCCACAACCCATTAACTGGGTAACATGGTAGTTCTTGGCAAGACTGGAGTCAAATTTTACTGACTTCTGACAATCCGTGACAACTGCCAAAAATAAAACAATTTGAATAATTATTTTTACAATATATTGTGTACACAATAATTCCTAAAACGCTTCCGCAAATACGCACACATCCCTTATGCACAATATTTTGTATCGCCAGAAAATAAACAAAGCATAATCTACACTAATATTATAAAGAGGAAAGATTTGTTTGTTTGTTTGAATTGAATAGGCTCCGAAACTAATGGACCGATTTGAAAAATTCTTTTAGCATTGGATAGCTACATTATCAGGGAGTAACATAGGCTATATATTATCCCCGTACTCCCACGGGAACGGGAACTACGCAGGTGAAACCGCATGACGTCCACTAGTGACTAATAAATATTAAAACAACGTCATACTCGCCACACGACTAGAGTCATACATATGTATATCCTTTAAATATTCTTTCTCCTAAATCCCCGGACAAAAAGTCGCGAGATCTCATCGAACAGTAAACATCTTACTTTATCTCACCTTTGTACTGCTTAGGGGGAATGGGGGATGGGAGCCTCCCCAACACATCAAAGATTGAAGACTCTAAGGTGCTGATATAAGGAAACGTCGCGTTGAAAGATGAGCGAGAAATGAGATGAGCTGTAGCGGGTAAATATAAAATAATCCGTTTAATTTAGTTTGACTACCAGCACTTACTATGGTTTCGTTCCTGTAGCTAATCCCACAAAAACCGTGTATTTTTTCCGGAACTAAATGTTTTTCTATCAATGACAGATTTTCGTGATTAGTTCAGAACTTTACACAAACAAACATTCGAACAAACAATTTACCTCTGTTTGTCCAATTTTACTGACTTAAAAATGCCACTATTGCCGCTTTTGGCGTAGCAACCTACTGAGCGCAACCCATTCAGGTAAATATGTAATGTGCCTTTACCTTCAACTCTAAAAAAAAGAGGAGGTCTCTAATCATATCAGCCGAAAGACGTCCACTGCTGGACATAGGCCTCCCCCAAGTGTCGCCACAACAACCGGTCTTGTGCCTCTCGCATCCATCGGCTACCCGCGACCCTAACAAGATTTTACCGCCTCTAAACCACCTCATATTGTCATCGGTCCACCTTGCAGGAAGCATTCCAACGTTGCTCTCTCTCTCTGTATTGAGGTGGTCCCTGTATTTTTAATATTAGGTGGTTAAGATTAGGATCTAACTTTTCAGAAGTTACCACAAAAAGACGTTACGACGGTAAAATCTTGTTTCCTATGTTAGGTACCAGATAAATTTTCATGACGGCAATAGCAAATTTATTTGTCACCTACCTTAAACGGTGAACCCTAACATCCCTCTATGCCATCTAAACACAATATCCTAAATACTCACAAGGAAGAAACTTATAAAGCTTCTGAGTACACCAACCATAAAAGGTATCTTATTTTATCGCTACCGTTAAAACTATCATTGTTTCCATCAGTTCCAATTATATCCAAATCGGGCCACAAGATGATGATAGAACCAATTTATAGACCAATTTTAAAACAGTAGTTGGTCCTTTGACCATAGAGGGGGCTTACGACCTTTTGCACTTTGGTGCCTAAGTGCATTGGGTATTTAGCTCGTAAAATTTTGTTGAGATAGGCCGATAGGCTTACATCGAACTGTTTTGGAGCCAAGCGCAAACTTTACTAGACAAGAGATTTGAGATAAATTAAAAATCTTTGAACGATGGCGAAATTCATGAGATTCATGGAATTGACACGCGCAACCTAAATGTCAAGTGGTTAATAATTAAGCCCGTGTATTGAATTTTGACAACCGGTATCGTTGACAGAACGAGAGGTCGTCCAGAGCCTTGTGTGATCCTAGTAGACTACAAGGATCACTTTGCGTCAAAAATAACATAACAATACCCTGCCATTATTATAGGGTAATGTCATCGTTTGAGCAAAAGGATTAAATTACTGGCCATATCAAACCCCATAGTTAAATCTTCGCCACTTTATCTTTATTTTCAGTCCTTTTGTTTCAAACATCACAGAATACCATCAGAAAAAAAATGATCATAAAGAATGCTCATCAAAGGCGTACAAAAGAAAGATATCTTACGACCTCTAGTACTATAATGTTACCGAACTTCAGCAGACAGTTTACTCTGATATCTTGACGACGGTCAGCCGCTAAATGGCGGCCATATTTCTCCGCCTGAATAAGTCCCGAAAACTAGCTTATCCCATCTCGCAGTGTGACCTAACCCCTCCGCAGCACATTTACATGAAAATAGAAGCGTCGTTTGACCCTTTTTCGTTCTACCTATTTGTTTTATTTATCTTCTTCTGTCTTGTCAATTTACTCGTGAATGTTTCAGGCCGGCTCTAGTTTGCACAGTGAATATTTATAAGGTAAAACGAAAAGAAATTCCGACCTCTGAAAATGGTCTAATTTTTTTCCGGATTAAGCGTGTTTTCCGGACGGAATTATTTCCGTAATACTTGAATGAAAACTATTTGGGTGGTGAATAGCCTATTTTTGTATTGATGGCCTCAATGGCGGGGTTTTTACGGCTGTTTTATTTTATTGGCGCAGTTTGATCAAGCAGTAAATACGTTAAACTGGAATTAATTGGCTCAGTTGGTATTTTGGTCGATTATGTTATTTCAATTAACAATGCCTGTTGGGGTTGAAATGTTTTTAATAATACGTTCTTTGCCTGAAAATGAAATTTGTCGAACGATTTCATTATAATTGATACTAGTGGACGTCACGCGGTTTCACCCGCGTAGTTCCCGTTCCCGTGGGAGTACGGGGATAATATATAGCCTATGTTACTCCCTGATAATGTAGCTATCCAATGCTAAAAGAATTTTTCAAATCGGTCCAGTAGTTTCGGAGCCTATTCAATTCAAACAAACAAACAAATCTTTCTTCTTTATAATATTAGTGTAAATAATAGTTATGTTTATTAAAAACTTTAAAAAATTCATTGACGGACAAGAGATGGAGAACATTACGCACAAATCAGCATCAGAAAAATTATCAATCAATCAATCAATTGTTTTTTTACCACCCTTGCTGGAAATCAGCCAACTCTAATCAACATCAAAAATTTACTCTTCACTATTAAGTAGGTATGTTTTGCCCTTTTATCTTCCAAAAATAAGCAACTTGTCAAAAGTTTAGTACTACAGAAATATGTAAATCTATGGGATCCAATATTTCAATAAGAGACCCCATCGGCAAGTGTTGCCATGGGAATCTGTACAAGTGTTCGCTTTTAGTGAGGGGACGAAATGTTTAATAGAAGATATCTTTGGACTGATATATGATATTGAGAAAGATCTTACAGTTATAAATACATAACATTTTAGCAAATCAAGTAATGTAATGGCTTTATTTAAAGAAAAATACCGGCCCAGTGCGAGTCGGACTGGCACACGAAGGGTTCCGTACCATAAACCTTAATTCATATTATTTGTTGTTGTAGCGGCAATAGAAATACACAATCTGTGTAAATTCGAACTGTCTGATATTACGGTTCTAGAGATACAGCCCTCTGACAGACAGACGGACGGACGGACAGCGGAGGCTTAGTAATAGGGTTCCGTTGGATACCCTTTGGGTACGGAACCCTAAAAAGAAACGTTGCCCGCACTAGGAATTTACATATACAAACAGCCAGACCCAGAAACATTAACTGTAAGCCATACAAATATTTGTTCCGCGCGGGAATCGAAACCGAGACACGCAGAGCAGTAGCCAATCGCTCAACCACTGCGTCAACCGTGTCGTGTGCTTTTTGGGAACCTACGTCCAGCAATACCCGTCATAAGGTTACGAAGCGACCGTTCCTGAACATGAAACACCCAATGATGAAAATAATCTTTTATTTCTCCACCAGCTCGTAAACTATAAATCAAAAACTGGCCAAGTGCGAGTCGGACTCGCGTGCAAAGGGTTCCGAACGAATTTCATTTTTTAAAGTGTTATTTTAACACTATAGACTTCTTATAGGTTTTCCTGTAATCTATAGCTAAAAATATATTATTTTTTTTTTTTTCAAAATTTTAGGCTCAGTAGTATCGGAGATAAGGTCATTTTTCGTCTAAATTCTTGAATAACTTCAATACCATTTATTTTTAATTATGAAAAAAATATATTTGAAACCCTTACAGTAAGCCTTTTCATTTGATATGTCACACGATATTTTTCATAAAACTTTTTTTAAAATTTTCTAGCTTGACCCCCAAAAGTAAGCCTCATACTAAAAATTTAATGATTTACGTAACGCGTCCGTGTTTGGGTTACAGAAGTCCATGTGTACCAAATTTCAACAGAATCGGTTTAGTGGATCCGGAGAAAACTGACTGTGACAGACGGACAGACAGACACCCGAGTGATCCTATTAGGGTGCCGTTTTTGTTCGGAACCCTAAAAATCCAGAGTGTCTGAAGAATGTGACATTCTTTAAGCGGTAACAATTTTATCGTCAAAAACATTAAGAGGCCTATTACAATTTGACGGTGTTTTTGCGTAAAATGACCAATTTTGGCTTTCATTATCTTAGAAACTGAAATATTTAGACAACTTTGGCTTATTTGGTAGTCGAGAATAGTTATTAGTATAGTTCGTAGCGGCCTGAGTTTTCGCATTTTTCTGTTATCTATTTGTAAAAAACCAAAATTCCGAAGTAAGTTTCTCATGAAAAGCGCGACGGCATTTTTTCGAGCTCGTGGATTGAACTATTATACTAACCAAATTAAGATGAAGAATATAGCATAATATTCCTTATATAGTAAGTTAGTTCGTAGCGGCCTCAGAAAATTGAACTAAGAATGGAAAATCCGTAAAAAAAATCCCATTCAAATCCATAAAAACTACGAAAAACGCTCAAAATGGACTGTAAATTTCTCCTTAATACATTAATATTATTACGTAAAATTCATAGCAAAATAAACCATAGTTCATAAGAAATTGAATTTAATCAATATTCATGAAATAAATTAATATTAACCCCAAAATAAACGTAATTGCAACTGTCTAACTGCAACATAATGCAGCAATTTTGTGAGTGAAAACGCAATTTTGTGATAGGGATCGTAACCTCTTTTAGATACTAACCTATGTTGACTATTGTTAAATGTCGCTATCACTCAACCATGGACAATTCTTTTTTTTTATTTGTGATGTGTTTGCTCTTGACTCTAGTCTAGGTCAGAGATGTCAGAGACAAAGTCTACGATGGAGCGAGCTTACCCAGAAGGAACCTGTGCACTCTAACTTTGAAGAGATTAGGGTTATTCAAACATAATATTTACGAAATTCGCTGTCACGTGAATGTACCGTTTTCGCAGAGTGATCCGAGTAAAAAGACAAAGTTTGAAAAATAAAAAATATAAGTAGTTGTAAAAAGGCTAGGCAGATGATGATGATGATGATGCGGCGTGATCCGAGTCGCCATTACGTTTATTCCACCTGTACCTAACATAATTCATAACTATTTAATATCATAAGTGGATTATGCCCGGCCATTTTGACGTAGTCTGAACGCGGTCGGCACGAGCATATATGCCTGTGACATAACTAATAATATTACCGTGATTTGATTGACAAGTAATACGTTATTGATTAACGTAATGACGGGTAATGTTATTAACGGTATCAATAGATATTGAAATACCTAACTATACCTCTATGTACGTCATTCAATGGATGAAGTGGTAACGCTCCCTGGCGTAACATGTATTTGTATGTACTCCTAACATGTATTTTGTGTACGTTTTGTACCAAACGTTATTGTATAGAATATCCTGAATCCGTATTTCATAACAAGAACGTGCTATTAGGTAAACATATTATTGAAATTCGATACGGGAACAAATTATATAATTTTCAACAAACATCAGTTACGTACCTACAAATTGTTGACTTTGTATAGAAGCTTCAAGATTATTGAAGCAAAATACTCACAAAATAGCAGTGTTCTATTAGAGTACCGTACCGTACTGTACAGTAGTTACCGTAGGCGTGGGCCTGCGGATGGCGAGCATTGGGTGGCTCGCCGTCCGATCAGAACCAGGCCCGGGTCGATGGCACGTTATATTCCACGCGCACCTCAAAGAGATGTCAGCATAGTAGACGTGGCCCGCTAAGGTCAGTGCCTGCCAGGGTTACGGAATTTATTCGAAAGAGTCACCGCGACCCTAGAACGCAAAGGGCACTAGGAGGAAAACGGATAGGTTTTAGTCAGTAAGAGTCTGACACTCCCTTCTGCTCCGCCTAGAGCGGGAGGAGTCATTTGATGATTTCCCATCCTTAAAAAAAAAAGTTTGTCTAGAGTCTTAGCTCAGTCCGTAGATGGGTGCCTCCGTGCCTCGGAAAACACGTCTAGCCGTTGGTCCCGGCCGTCATTTGAACATCATTGACAATCGGTACGGGTAGCCTGAAACCAGAAAATCTGACACCAGCTTTACCAAGGGGTCTATGTCAATAAACTAGAACGCAATTTATCCATCTTATCTTGCAACTTCTGTATAAAACAAATAACAGCCATTAAGGCTGACTGTCCACTTGAGCGGAGAGGAGAGGAATATTAACCAATGGAATTGCATAAAATATCCACTTCGCAAAATGACGTCACTGAGATTTTATGCAATTCCATAGGTTAATATTTCTCCGCTCCTCTCCTCTCCGCTCCGGTGGAACCTTAATGCTAAAGTACAAGAAAAAACTCTACTATTGTCTAATTTCAAGTAAATTCGGTGCACCGTCAGCTACGTATTCAGCTACTAACTTCGTTAGCTAATCTTCCACGAACAGAGCTATTCGCAAAACGACGACAAGATACAAGAAAACAAAGTTCCAGCATAATAGTCAGGTCGATATTCGAAGTAACTTAGAAACATATTGACTTTCACTAACCCCAACTTACCTAGAAGGCTTGACTTGACAAAACACCAGGCATGTATTCCTCGTATATTAGTGTATGTACCGTACTGGTATTTTTTTTATCTTTATTTAAAGAGCTTTTTCGCTAATGCGAATATGACACTCTATAGGTACTCAAAAGGTTATTCATTTAAATTATTTAATAGGTATTCAAAGCGAACTTAACCATATTTATCACAGGAATTACATTATCCGATAACGGGTTTGATGGGTTTATGTTATGCGCGCCAATTTGTGTTCTGAGCGATTGATGCCGCACACATGTCATCAAAATATCGTATCGTCATCTTCGTTACACATACTGCGAAAAGGTGATGTTAATTTTTTCATCATATAACCGAAATTATTTTGAGCCATATGTTCTAAACGAAGCCTTAAGAGGAAACATAGGCGGCGAGACTTTTGTTTGTAAAAAGTCATAATTCGAGGTTTGGCTCTCGCCTGTTTTCTCCTCCAATATTGGACCGATTTAAGAAATATTTCACAAACTGAATAAGAAGGATGTATACTGTGTCCCTATGTTTTCTTTTTTTTTATTAATAGTTGCAAATTTGTACTAGGGCTCTGTTGACAGCGATTTATAGGACAATGTAGATCAAAATCGGTTAATAAATCATCAAAAAGAAAAACATAGGGACACAGTATATATCCTTCTATTTATTTATTTTAGGTTAGCCTACAATTGTTTATACATTACATTTAATGTAAGAGTACACCATATACATTTATAAGTGCAACAATTACTTACAGGCTAACACCACATGCAATATTTTAATTAAATTAAACACTTCCAATATTGCAATTTATAGTTCGTTATGAAAGATAAAAAATAATGTACAACAGAGCATAAATCTAGTGATTTAACAAACAAATCAAGATTAGCATTCAATTCAATTAAAAATTATTATATTGATTGGTAATAAGTTAACAAAAACATATAAATAAATTAAACTAAACTAAGATTAAATATTTGGTTTACATTAGATAACAATTATAAGATTAAATAACATTAAATAAGCATAAAAAATAACAAATGGCAATTCATACTTTGTCTTATTATGCGAATAGTATTCAATAATTAATTTACAAAATTTTCCTATGCTATCGTGGTGTAAATCGATCATATCACTGCAGCTGTGATTCAGTTCTGGTTCAGTTTGTTAAATATCTCTTAAATCTATACTTCTATACTAATATATAAAGCTGAAGAGTTTGTTTGTTTGTTTGTTTGCTTGAACGCGCTAATCTCAGGAACTACTGGTCCGATTTGAAAATTTCTTTCAGTGTTAGATAGCCCATTTATCGAGGAAGGCTATTGGCTATATTATCACGCTAATACCAATAGGAGCGGAGCAGTAATGAACATTGTGACGCAGATGAAGTTGCGCGGGACAGCTAGTCGATCCAATATTGGAGGAAAAAGCAGGCGAGAGCCAAACCTCGAATTATGACTTTTTACATACAAAGTCTCGCTGCCTATGTTTCCTCTTAAAAATATGGTTAAGTCCTCTACTAGTATAATGTGGTAAGTCTAATGCCATCAAACAATCTGCCAAGCCTTATCCCAATTATATTGAGGCCTTTGCTATTGCCTGCCTAACCGGACGAATCTGAATACCAGTATTTTGACCTCCACAACCCATTTACTGGGTATCACGATAGCCCTTGGCAAGACCAGTGTCACGTTTTTTGGCTTATTTCTAGTATCTAACCAGGGACAAATCCAGACTCCGGGTTGCACACACAGTAACGCTTACCACTAGGCAAACGATGCACTCTATGGGTACGTATCAAAATCCCGAAAGTTCATAATACCTATGATTGAAATACCGACGTCCAAAACACCGAAATTCAAAATACCGAAATTCAAAATACCGAAAGTTTTAAATGCCGATAGTCGTTATATCGAAACACAAAATACCGATGTTCAAATGCCCGAAAGGACGAAATCCTGAATGGACGAAGCTCAGGACCTTAGGGCACCCCGACATGGACAGGTTAGGTTAGAAGGGTGTGGCGGAGTCTAGTGAGCGAGCGAAGCGAGCGAACACAGACTCCGCCACACCCTTCGTGGTTATTTTTTTTGTAAAAGTCGGAGCCGAACTTCAGTAGGCTCCGACTACGCTTTTTAGGCAATTTTTAAGGTTAGGTTTACAAAAAATCGTTTTTCTCGGAAACGGTAGCAATTTCGGGATTTTGTACTTCGGGATTTTAAACTTTCGGGCAAATAAACTTTCGGGATTTTAAACTTTCGACCAAACAACCATTCGGCGTTTCAATTATCGGGATTTCGTCCATCGGTATTTTAAAATTCGGGATTTTGATACGTACCCCACTCTATACCTCAACTCTAATGTTCGTATACACTTTTGAAGGCCCATTTGTATCAGTCATGACATGACAAATACAGCTTTTATGCATTCCATACTCATTTGACACACGGAACCGTAAATCACACGAACTTTGTGCACATTAAAATATCATATAAGCCATTTTTATATCCAGATCAGTTCAGTATTGTACATAAAACAGTTGAAGTTCTAGCCATCTGTACGCTAAGTTGCCGAATGATTAATGTTTGTTGCGAACTTCCATGTAAAATATGTACCATACAAAACACGTGCGATGCCCCGGTACAGCTTGAGCGAGTCTGTAGTGTGGTGCGAGCGGGGGCGTGTTACTTGGGTTTTAATTTTTAGCATCTGTATATGTTTTTAAACGACTTAAAAAAGGAGGTTCTCAGTTCGACTCATATGTTTGTATGTATGTATGTTTGTCCGCGATTATCTCGAGTTTGGCTGAACAGATTTTGATGCTGTTTTCTTTAGTTTTTTTTTCTATTGATAGGCACGCGTTTGACCACTATCTCACCTGATGGTAAGCGATATAGTTCGGAGATCTAGGCTTGTGGTTTTTATTTGGTGGAATGAGATGTTTTGTGATCAATACAAAATTTTGCGAATGTAAGTAACATTCGTAAAACTCAATTTTTTTTTACATAATTTAGTAAATTATATAAAGAGAAAAGCGTACAAGGTACCGCTTATTTGAAAAGACATTTCGTCCAGCAGACCTGCTATGTCAGCATACCTGTTATGTGACACCTAAAACTTCAATAAAAATATTCAGAAAAAATCAACTAAAAACTGTTTCCAATTTTATGATAGAACGTCATATTTTATTAACTGGTACGCAAGGTAATAGAATACTAGAAATTACAATATAGAAGAGACAAGTCAGTACGCAGACTATTTTATTATTTCACTAGCTTTTGCCCGATTTCGTACGCGCATATCCCGTTTTTTCCTGTTCCCGTGGGAATTTCGGAAAATCATCTCTTTGTGCTCCCCTACATTCCCCAAGGAACCTACATGCCAAATTTCAGCATTCTACGTCTAGCAGTGTGGGCTGTGCGTTGTCTGTCAGTCATTTAGTAACGGAAGAATTTTAAACATTAGGAAGGATATAGATATCGCTCTCAGTGGCACCCTATACCAAATATGTTTAATAAAACAGTACAACATTTGCTAGGTCTTAACATCAAAATAACGCGACTTGTTTATTATGAAGTCATATCGTGATAGCGACAAAACTTAACTTACTTAATATTCACTTCAGTTTAAGTTCTTACTACTGTTTCTTTTGTTTCTACTCACTAAAAACTGCCAAGTGCGAGTCGGACTCGCATGCAAAGGGTTCCGAACAAACTTCATTTTTGTATAATGTTATTATAAAAAAACAGACCACCTAGTCTGCCTAATGTCTATATTTTATTATTCCATATTATAACACTATAGACGCTTTACAGTTTTTTCTGTAATCTATAGGTAAAGAACTATTGTGTTTTTGTTTTTTCAAAATTTTAGTCTCAGTAGTTTCGGTGGTAATGGTCGTTAAAACCCTCATAACAAGCCCTTTTATTTGATATATCACAAAGTATAATTTGAATAACTGTTTTTAACTATCTTTTTTTGTCCCCAAAAAGTGGTCCCCATACTCAAAATTTAATTATTTATGTAGCGCGTCCGTGTTTGGGTCACAGATATTCATGTTTCTACCAAATCTCAATGTAATCGATCCGGTAGATTCGGCGAAAATTTACTGTGACAGACGGACAGACAGACAGACACCCGAGTGATTTGGAAACCTAAAAAGTCGGCACTCTATTCATATGTTTCCAACACTGGACTAACTTCCGGTTTTTAATATTGGAGAATTTAAAATTAGGAATATCCCAAACTCTAACATGAGTGGATTTAAATAAATAAAATCTTAATTTCGGGTGATTCTTAGCATAGTTATCGAGGATCAAACTCAAACTCAAAATATATATTTCAAATAAACCATTTACAGGCACTTTTGAATTGTCAAGGTCGGTCGGTCCAAAAAGATGAAGCTATTTGCACGTTCCAAAGCGTAGATCTCTATGAAGAAGAACGTGCAAGAAACTCCACGGAGACTCTTTTAAAAATAATAAATTGCTACAAAGTTTTGTTTACATCCAGTTGAAATTATACGTACATGTGAGAACGATGTAAAAGACGAGCAGGATAAAAGCGTCCGGAAACAAAAGGAACAATACAAAGAAATATTTGATCACTCTAGATAGAGAAGTTGAAAACTATACCAGCTATCTTAAATCTATATTATAAAGCAGAAGAGTTTGCTTGTTTGGTTGGTCGAACGCGCTAATCTCAGGAACTACTGTTTCTAATTTAATAAATATTTTAGTGTTGGATAGCCCATATATCGAGGAAGGCTAACAACATAACATCAGGCTACGAGCAATAAAAAGGGAGCATTAATGAAAAATGTGTGACATACTCAGCGCTACCGCTACCTTTCCTTATTGGGCCAAACAAATAATTTAACTATAGGGATGAGTATATTTTTCATCAACAGACCAAGAAGAAGAAGCGCTTTTATTTATTTATTTATTATACACTTTATTATACACCAAAAGTATGAACAAAAGGACCAGGACCCACCATCACCAGGACCAGGTCCAGGTCCTGATCCTTCCAATCCTTCTTCATTAAGAGGGGACTCTAGTCGGTAACTCTTGGGCCTTTCTCTATACAAACGTATTCCGCTGTTTTCTTCGTGGATAATGCTGCTAGAGCAATGATTGTTTTCCACAAAATCTAGATCAAATTAATACGTGCCTCTATCATTTTTTTTTTCCAAATAAAATTATTTAAAGCATTATGACAATCCAAAAACCCGAAAAAACAGCCCATTTTTACCGCCATGTTTAGACGACTATCAGACAAATTCGATAAGTTTTTAACAAACTAAAATATAATAGAAGCATAGAAATGGTCTTCCTCTAAATTTTGTTATATAATTTTCATAGATCAGTCCAGTTTTGAAGAAGAAAACAGCGGAATACAAAACGTCTTATGGTCAAGGTTTTTATAGGTAAAATCAGCCTCTATTGCAGTTGTCGCTTACACACGTTACTTATTAGGGCGCAGCGCTACGGCATCGGCAATAGTTTCTTCAAATACCTATTTTTCAAATTCTTCGGGACTAGAGTCCCATCTTAAGGGCGTATCAGAGAAGTGAGAAACTCCCTACCAGCGATTGTTCTATCTATAAACAACCAGAAAATGACTGAAAAAGTCGACGAAGTACGACTTTTTTCAGTCATTTTCTGGCGGAACACTTATAGGATCACTCGGGTGTCTGTCTGTCCGTCTGTCACAGCCAGTTTTCTCCGGATCCACTGGACCGATTCTGTTGAAATTTGGTACAAAGAAGGACTTCTATGACCCAAACACGGACGCGTTACGTAAATCATTAAATTTTTAGTATGGGGGTCACTTTTGGGGTCAAACTAGAAAATTTAAAAAAATAGTTTTTTGAACAAAATCGTGTGACATATCAAATGAAAAGGCTTACTATGAGGGATTTAATTATATTTTTTTCATTATTTTAAAATAAATGGTTTAGAAGTTATTCAAGAAATTAGACGAAAAATGACCATTCCCCCCCCCTTATCTCCGAAACTACTGAGCCTAAAATTTTGAAAAAAATGGAGATAATAGATCTATACCTAAAAATTACAGGAAAATCTATTAGAAGTCTATAGTGTTAAAATAACATTTAACAAAATTCAATTCGTTCGGAACCCTTTGCACGCGAGTCCGACTCACACTTGGCCAGTTTTTCCTTTACTATTCTATCTTCACTCAGACCGTTTTACCTTTAACACTGTCATTTATTTACTGTTACTAATCGTTAGACACTTGAGTAGAACCATCAAAAGCACTGCTAATCTATTTATACAACATCTTTCCACTTAACAAAGCCGTATACCGGGTCTCCGTTTAACGGCCAGTACTATGTTTTACACCGGCACAGGCGCCATTTTTAATGCCGCGTGAAATCGGAAATCAACATTTTGATGAGCACTAACCTATGTGCTGCCAAACAAACTGTAGGGAGTAATTATAAGGTACTGATATAGCTGGACTTTTATTGAGGAATTGTGTACTTTTATAATTACCATTTTTAGGGTTCCGAACAAAAAACGGAACCATTATAGGATCACTCGGGTGTCTGTCTGTCTGTTTGTCCGTCTGTCACAGCCAGTTTTCTCAAGATCCACTGGACCGATTCTGTTGGAATTTGGTACACATATGGACTTCTATGACCCAAATACAGACGTGTTACGTAAATTATTATTTTTTTAGTATGGGGGTCACTTTTGGGGGTCAAACTAGAAAATTAAAAAAAAAGGTTTTTGAACAATATTGTGTGACATGTCAAATGAAAGGGCTTACTGTAAGGTTTTTAAATATATTTTATCCATAATTTTAAAATAAATGATTTTGAAGTTGTTCAAGAAATTAGACGAAAAATGACCATTCCCTCCCTTATCTCCGAAACTACTGAGCCAAAATTTTGAAAAAATGAAGATGATAGATCTTTACCTGTATATTACAGGAAAATCTATAAGAAGTTTATAGTGTTAAAATAACACTTTCAAAAAATGAACTTCGTTCGGAACCCTTTGCTTTTGCTTTGAATCCGACTCGCACTTGGCCAGTTTTTTTTTTGGGAACGACCTTATAAGGTACTGATATAGCTGGTCTTTTAATGAGGAATTGTGTACTTTACTAATTGCCATTGTTTTGGAAACAACCACAAAAAAAAAATACACACACTACACTCTTTCTCAAAAAGAATAGGCCTCTAGCCCAGTAGTGAGAACGTTAACAAAAACAGGTTCCTTAGACCCATAGATATAATAAATAAGTTTTTTATATTTGTACTATATTTTACACTTTTAATTTTTTTATATTTATACTGTTTTTTATATTTCTATACTTAGACCATAGGAAAAGCCGCGGGAAAACACTAGCCTACTGTAATGGTCATTCACCTATATTGATTTATAACAAAGCAATTTTAACATAGTAGCACAGACACACAGTCAATTAAACTGCACAACACGTCATGCAGTTCATCGAACCAGCTCAAGCGACACACGACCGCCATAGAGAACTCATCGCTCTATTATTATAATCATAGACCATGCAACCGCCGCACCGGCATCGGCAGTTATATGAGACGTAAAACTTGTAATGATCGTACTCTGAGCAAAAGTTTCTGCTATCATAATGGGGAAGATTCTTAAAAAAAAAGTATTTAATCCGTCAGTTAGACAAGGTACCAAAAAAATAATTGGTTGTCTGTAAAGTTGGTTTTCGGGCGATAATTTTACGTGAAAACGTCATAAGAAAACAATTGAACGTGCGAATCGTGACCGCCGTGACACATTTTCGTGCGTGCAGCTCGTGTTCATCGCTTTAAAGGCGTTATCACGTCAATATATTGGACACGTATTTTTTGTCACGTAAACAAAAAATTTGGAAAATACAGTGCGTTGAAATTTCCAGTGACATTACGCCCACGTAAAAAGTGTACCACTTTTTACGTGGGCACATCAAAGTTCAGGAGTGGGGCTTGTTATTAATAAGCCGCAGTCCTGAACTTTGATGTGTTTTATCGATAAAGCAAAAAATACGTGTCCAATATCATCAATCTATATAAAATTCTTCCGTTACTAGTGACTGAGTGACTGACAGACAACGCACAGCCGAAACTACTGGTCATAAAAAGATAAAATTTGGCACAAAGTCGCGGGTAAAATATAGTTGTTTGATAAAATTACTAACTGTCAATTTCTATAAGTTCAACACGCTTGGTTTGCATTAAAAGTTTTGACAATACTATCACTAGCAATTGCCACCAGGCCGCCTCGCTGGCTCTATGGTTATTTAATCGTATCGTGATCCGCGGCTAATAACGCGCATAATCACGATCTAACTGGCAGTCCGGGGAGCGCGTGTGTCACGAATCAAATTATTATTAGTTCTACATTAAAAATTGATTATATTTCTGTTTTTATCCACGCGCTTTGTTTTGTGAATCATTGCTTTGTTTTCAATGGTAAAGCGTGAAATGATATCGTGAATAATCTATTAAATAGAATATAAATCTTTTTTTCTGATTTCATGTTCAGTTGCTTCTTCTATACTTCTATATCTATACTAATTTATACAACAACAACTATACAAAAAGAAGTGATATTCTAAAATAAAGTTTTAATCTGACTAATTTTATAAAGAGGAATTTGTATTTTTGTATATAACGAAAATACTTAAAAACTACTGGACTGATTTGAAAAATTCTTTCAGCAATGGATAGCTACATTATCAGGGAGTAACATAGACTATATTTTATTCCCGTCCTCCCACGGGAACGGGAACTACGCGGGTGAAACCGCGTGACGTCCACTAGTAATGTATAATTTCAATCAGTACAATCGGTCTTCTATCAAATGCCTGAGTACCAGTATTTTACATAGAGCGACTATTTATCTAACCTCCACAACCCAGTAACTGGGTAAAACGATACCCCTTAGCGAGACTAGTATCAGATTTTCTGGCTCCTGACTATCCGTAACGACTGTGAAAGATCTTCAAATTCAAGTTTTGCTGACTTGTTTATTTTAATTAGTTAGCAGAGCGTTGAGACAAAAAACCGGCCAAGTGCGAGTCGGACTCGCACACGAAGGGTTCCGTACCATAAACCTTAACCTTACTTATTTGTTGTTATAGCGGCAATAGAAATACTCAATCTGTGAAAATTTCAACTGTCTACCTATTACGGTTCTTGAGATACATCCCGCTGACAGACAGACGGACGGACGGACGGACGGACGGACGGACAGCGGAGGCTTAGTATAGGGTTCCGTTGGTTACCCTTTGGGTACGTAACCCTAATTAGTTAGCGATGAAAAACATTGTAACAAAGACCGTGTATTGAAAAATATAGATACGCTGTCTAATGAAGTTAATGTAAAACAACATTGATGTATATAAAACCCAAGGTACTCACTCAGCATCTCAAAAACGTCCGCCAAAAACGAGCGCACAATGTATAATTGTACGCTAGTTTCAAACAGTCTCGCATCGCTCGCCATACTGCACTGCTTTGTAAAAACAACTTTAAGCCATCCGCATAAGATTGAATTTGTAAAAAGAAATGCGCATCACTCGCCATACGGCACTGCTTTGTAAAAACAACTTTAAGCGATCCGTGTAAGGTTGAAATTGCAAAAATAACTGTTTATAGTATAACTGCACACAACTCACACATGACACTTGATACATGTTAGTTTTTGACGACAGTTTCGAGACTTGCAATTGTTCGAGACTGTGCATTTTGTTTTTTTTTTATAAATATCAATGTAAAACAACATAAAATTTAATCCAATAAGTGTCAAAAAACCAATGGCCAGGGTGTGTATATTAGACTAAAAAGGTCTTAACACCTCCCCGAAAGGTTTTTGCGTGAAACAGTAACAGACATGCGTTCATCCATCCATACAAACTTTCATAATATTCATAACTAGTGGACGTCACGCGGTTTCACCCGCGTGATTCCCGTGGGAGTACGGGGATAAAATATAGCCTATGTTACTCCCTGATAATGTAGCTATCCATTGCTGAAAGAATTTTTCAAATCGGTCCAGTATTTTGGAGGCTATTCATTTCAAACAAACAAAAATTTCCTCTTTATAATATTAGTGTAGATATCAGTATTTTTATCATAAGATAGGATAGGATTAGTAGGCAATTAAAATAAACGACGATAATAAGTGCTCTACAAATGCTGACCATTGTACAAGCACCCTGAACCCATATGTTTACTAAATCAAATGAGTACTATTCATAGCTATTGCTACTCGAAAAACAAATTACGGCGCGTGCGCACAGAAATAGAATCAGTCAGAAATGAGTACTCCACTGAAGTAGGTACTCGATCATAATTATGTTATGTGAACGACTTTGACGACCTTGAATTGAATGTTGGCAAAAATAGATTAAATGGCTTTATAATGTCATCGTCGGGTTTTAGAAAAAAAAATGAGGCCTACAGGCTTTTTGTGTTGATTGTGGTAATTTATAATGGCTACTGTTGAAGAGAATAAATAAGCTGAAGTGGCAATGGCCGGCCATATCTATACTAATATATAAAGCTGAAGAGTTTGTTTGTTTGTTTGCTTGAACGCGCTAATCTCAGGAACTACTTTTCCGATTTGAAAAATTCTTTCAGTGTTAGATAGCCCATTTATCGAGGAAGGCTATAGGCTAAATATCATCACGCTAAGGCCAATAGGAGCGGAGCAGTAATGAAAATTGTGACGCAGACGAAGTTGCGCGGGTCAGCTAGTTAGCTATAAAGACGATGAGCGTTGCAGTAGATTACAAGAGTAATTGCGTAACAGAAAATTCATTTTCAAACAAGAAAACTTGACAGCCGGGACCAACAGCATAACGTGCTTTCCGAGGCACGGTGTATAGTTACCTAATGTCATGAGCTCACACATCCCCGGACCGACCTCGGCAAGCATCACTTAACGTCAAAGATCAACCCGTGCGACTGTTATAATTTTGCGGAACTGTTATTAGGGTTCCGAAAAAAAAACGGAACCCTTATAGGATCACTCGGGTGTCTGTCTGTCACAGCCAGTTTTCTCCGGATCCACTGGACCGATTCTGTTGAAATTTGGTACACATATGGATTTCTACGACCCAAAAACGGACGCGTTACGTAAATCATTAAATTTTAGTATGGGGGTCACGTTTGGTCAAACTAGAAAATTAAAAATAAAAGTTTTTTGAACAATATCGTGTGACATATCACATGAAAGGGCTTACTGTGACGGTTTTAATTATATTTTTTTCATAATTTTAAAATAAATGGTTTTGAAGTTATTCAAGAAATAAGACGAAAAATGACCATTCCCCCCCCTTATCTCCGAAAGTACTGAGCCTAAAATTTTGAAAAAAATGGAGGTAATAGATCTTTACCTAAAGATTACTATTAAAAGTCTGTAATGTCAAAAAAACATGTAAAAAAAATTAAATACGTTCGGAACCCTTTGCACGCGAGTCCGACTCGCACTTGGCAAGTTTTTTCTTTCAACTGTTATTTAAACTTGATACATTTAACATCATAACCAAATTATTTTGTCAACTAAAAAACTACAAATATAAATTAATTTAACCTTACTTACAGACATTAACAAATAACATAACAATGACAATAACAATATAAGTAACATTTGTTAAATTCAAAGAGAGTTCATTGAACGTCACCAAATGGATGACAATACAATTTATTTACATCACACTTTCAACTCTAAATAGTTAAAGTTACGGTCTATAATCGCATGTATGCAGTAATTTGTCTCATGTCTCTCTAATTTGCCTAACAAAGATGTATGATACTAGTAATTTTGTGTGAATTTTTAATGAAAATTAACTTTAAGTCTGTTTGTTTACAAGTACTGTTATGTATTGTCTTAAGAGGAAGTGCGGGCGAATAGGCTTTGTGTGTAAAAAGTAATAATTCGAGATTCTCCTTTAATTTTCGACCGATTTAAAGTATATTTCACAAACTAAATAAGAAGGATGTATACTGTGTCCCCATGTTTTTTATTTTTATTGTTAGTTGCCAAATTTGTATACTAGGGCTCTGTTGACAGCGATTTATGGGACAATTTTGAGCATTTTTTGAGGGTTCTAGTGCCGTCAAAAGAGAAAACATAGAGACACAGTATACATCCTTCTTATTCATTTTATGAAATATCTTTTAAATCGGTCAAATATTGGAGGACAAAACAGGCGAGAGCCAAACCTCGAAATATGACAATTTACATACAAAGTCTCTTCGCCCGTATTTCCTCTTAATGTATTAGAGTATTGGCCTATTGAAAAGAATAATTTGTAATGTGTAAATCTTTGAAAGTTGTTATGGGTAGTAAGAAACTAGGAAATCTGACATTATTCTTGCCAAGGGGTACGCTTGTTGTAGCTATATCTGCCGGTCGATTCGACAGAATCACGAGAGACACGGTGAGATGTCGACAGACATCTAAGCACGTAAGTGGAGTGAACGACAAGTGAGTTGTCACGCCATCTTGTTTGTATGGTTTGACAGCTCACCTGTCGTTCACTTCGCCCAAGTGTTCACTTCGATATGTTTACAGAATCGCACTGCTGTTTAGACTTGAAACGATTAATTTGTTTTTATTTATTCATTCATTCATTATAATGTTATTGTAAAACGCTAACAGACACATCCAAGACGATGTTATAACGTACATATAAAACGTTACAAGACGATACATGAAACGTCACAAAAACATTACAGTACTACAATCATTGTTTAAACGTTCAGACCTCTTTCAATTAACGTTTGCGCTACTTGAACAAATCTCGGCAGGTTTTGGCAGGTTTTAATTTCGAGTCTATGGTTTACTCCTTAAATTGTCTGGGCCCAGTTGAGATGTAAGTCCAAATAATACCACCGTTGCTATATTAATTGCAGCAACAGCGGTATTCATTAAAACGCAGGCACTTGGAGCACACCAACTTACACTGGATTTCCGACTTATCTATAAACGCCTATTTCATCAACTTGTGTTTTACAGCGGCCTTTCTGGGTATGCAAAGCATACACGCAAGTAGCCGGTATTTCTTTATACGTATATTTTCTATACCAATTTGTTCAAAACATTTCAATTTAGTAATAATATAAATTTATTTGTCCCCAGGTAAGGCAATAACACAGAGGTGCTAATGAATTCAAATATATACAGGTAAACCGACTATTAGCATAAATTGTAGTTTGTTTTGGGAAGTTTCAATTGAACTTGTAAATAAGACAAATCTTTATTAATTAGTTGGTAATGGCTGTTAACGGCTGTGGGACGGCGATTTTTCATTTGAATTGCTTTTTTTAATGTTTTGCTACTGGTAAAGATTATACTAGTATTTATTTTCGATTTTACCATATTTTTGCTGTAAATTTTAGATTATTGCCAGCTTATTTCCGGTTTTAGTAAGGTGCATTTTTATCGTTTTAACTTAAACCATTTGTGGTTTTTGTATAACAACCACTAACTCCTAAAACTATCCCACGTCACGTCACGTCTCCCATTCTCTTCTATTCTACTTCGGTGGTCTACCAACTTTTTGAACTCAATAGCATAAAAGGCAGTTCCAAAGCAGTACGTCTACTATGAGTTTTATCAATCAAAATAAAAAAAAAATCAAAGTCAAAAGGCATTTATTCAAACTAGGCTGAAAATCAGCACTTTTTGTACGTCAAAATTTACATGAAGACAGTCCCCCAAATCGCCCAGCCCGTCACCAATCTATACTCGCTAGCGACTGTAGTTAAAAAAATGTATTAAAACTTAAAAAAAACAAGTTTCTAATTTATTTGTTTAAGTTTTTAACTAACAAGCAAGCAAGTTGCAAGTAAAACTTTAGTTAAAAACTAAAAATATAAATGAGAAACTTGTTTTTTAAGTGTTTCATACATTTTTTTAACTACGGTCGCTAGCGAGTATCTATATCTATCTATACTAATATATAAAGCTGAAGAGTTTGTTTGTTTGTTTGTTTGCTTGAACGCGCTAATCTCAGGAACTACTGGTCCGATTTGAAAAATTCTTTCAGTGTTAGATAGCCCATTTATCGAGGAAGGCTATAGGCTATATATCATCACGCTATGACCAATAGGTGCGGAGCCGTAATGAAAATTGTGACGCAGACGAAGTTGCGCGGGTCAGCTAGTAGATCAATAAAACTCATGGTCGACGTACTGTTGTAGCGTCAACAAATTGATCAGAATTCCAGAAGTTTGTAACCGACATTAAACTCAATTTTTCGAGATTTCCATTGACCAAGAAAATAAAAACAAAAATATGATGTAGTAGTATTATAGTATTAATCCTTTTGCCATCAGCTAGACCTACAGTATCTTTTACCTTGAATAATAAGAAAAAATAAAGCATTTTACAACACTATACAAACTTACATAGCATTACTTTCTCCTCAACATACCCTACATAACGTGACCTCTATATGAATTACACAATACATACGTTCGCACTGCGCAAGGTCAAGGACGCACGAGTCCCAAGGGTCACTGTAATAGAGGGTTTTCATTCCAAGGTCACATTACGTAAGCATAGGGTATTTATTAAATAGGTAGTTGTAATGTGTAAAGTTTGGTATATACGGGTTTGCGGCGAAATCACCTTTATTTATGCAGGCTTTGGCAGTTATGAAGTTAAGCAAACACTTGCCGCGGTCAGAGTGTGGATGGGTAATCAATTTGCAAATTGAGAATGTAAAAGCATTATTGAAACTTTTGCTCCTGTTTTAAGCATTAATAAAGTCATATTTTAAGGACAGAAAAGAACAAAGTCCGGAGGCTCTAGAATTCTGGGGGGCTACTCTCTAAGCCCGGAGTCCGTAGTTTCGGGCTTAGTTACGGGCGTTTTCTACTCGCTATCACCTACGGACTTACGATTAGTCCCGAACCCGAACTCAGAATGAATGACAACACGATTTGACAGTAACTGTTAAATGATGTTGTCATTCATTCTTAGTGGTTAGGTGATACGGAGCAGAAAACGCCCGCAACTAAACCCGAAACTACGGACTTCGGGCTTAGAGAGTAGCCTTGCTGGACACAGTAACATTCTATCAGTAATAATGCAAGGAGCTGAAATCAATTATTTTGCCCAGCCCTTTCCCAAATAAATTAGGGTCGGCTGCTGCTAAGTACCCAATTACATGGAGAGACTTACTGTCCCAAACCCAAAAACTTAGCTGGTAAGGACCCAACGCCAGTTAATCTGACAGCAGTCACATAAATGGCACGTGGTCCAAAACATTTTGGACTTTTGACAATGATTATATCTAGAGCCTAAGATCTGAAAATCGATATTATAAGATTATTTAATCGTTCACGTGCAAAGTTTTTTGTAGATTGCATTGGAATCTTCCTCTTTTCTCACAGGTCCTACCGATCAAATTATTTCAGATAATTATGAACCCTTCTCGATTACGCCACATTAAAAACGAAGTTACCAAAGACAAAGATTATTTAATCGTTCACGTGCAAAGTTTTTTGTAGATTGCATTGGAATCTTCCTCCTTTCTCACAGGTCCTACCGATCAAATTATTTCAGATAATTATGAACCCTTCTCGATTACGCCACATTAAAAACAAAGTTACCAAAGACAATAACGAAAGGTTACGAAGCGGAACCGAGTTTAGCCGAAAACCTTGGTTTCCCCTCACACGTAACGTCCAAACTTAAGGTTAACGTACTGAGGAAATCTTCGAAGCATTTCCGAAACGATTACCGAAAATCACAACTTTAACAAGTCATTCTTAATCATCTTTATGTTAAAGCAATAAAGATCAATGTACCATAGATTAGGTGTAGATGTAAAGTTGTAAGAATAATGAGAATTCTCTTGATCCTTGAACCGAAATCGTTCAAGATTTTCGGTCGGTGTCAATGGTCGTAGAAGTATAGCAGTCTTGGAGGTCAAATATTTTAAAATCAAGGCTGATGTAATTTTTAATAACTCGTGACGACTAGAGACGAATTCGGAACCGGATCCAAATATCGGATGATTTTGGTTTAGTTTCTACTATTCGATACTTCAATATTCGATTTACCGAAAATAGTCAAAGGAACTTCAAAAGATACACCTTTTTAAAAGGAGAATATTAAACCATGCATTAAGTACCCGAAAAAACATTATACATTCTGGGACAGTCAGGTAAAAAAGGATGAACTCCAAAACATCGATAAAATAAATCACTGAAAAATTAGACGAACGCAAAACAACTCCAAAGTTCTCCCTTAATAAACCGCGCCATATAACATCCACACCGGTCGAATTTGTCCATAAAACCGCCATTTTTATTTCACAAGCAACCCATTACTCCAATAAACATTAAATTAACAGTACAAAAAACGCTCCTACATAACTTTTGTCTCAATAAAGGAGCGATAATAACAACTCGGTAACGACTTATAAATTTTGCACGAATGAGAGGAAACAATACAAAAATGGAATACGGAACCCCATTAGAGGACAATACCGGCCGCCATTTTGAAAACATGAGCTGTGTCAATAACTCTTTGGTCGTTGTTTTTTTTTCTGCTCAATGTATTTTTTCATTATGCCTTGTTTTTGCGCGCTGGCAATTATTTACGTGTTTATGTCGGTGCTTAGATTTTATACAGTGATAACCTATTCGGTAATATTCTAAAAATATGTTTGTTCATTTTTGGTTCATATTTTTGGTTAAGATAATTTTATATCTGCCAAATAACTTACATATATGACGGTGTATGTACACTGATGTATAGACAGATGCCCACGGAATTATCACCCACTAGCTTCGCCCACGTAATAGTCGAAAATTATCCCAAGGGAACGCACTGCCTAAAACAAAAAACTGACCAAGTGCGAATTGAACTTGCGTTCAAAAGGATCCGAACGATTTTCATTTTTGTAATATGTTGTCTCAACACTGTAGAATTCTTATAGGTTTTCCTGTAATTTGTAGTTTTTTCAATATTTTAAGCTCAGTAGTTTCGGAGATAAGGGGGAATGGTAATTTTTGGTCTAATTTCGTGAATAATTCAATACTGTTTTGTTTAAAACTGTGAAAAAAATATAATTAAAATCCTCACAGTAAGCTCTTTCATTTAATATGTCACATGATGCAGTTTGAAAAACTTTTTATTTTCTACTTTGACCGCAAAAGTGACCTACATACTCAAAATTTGTTTATTTACGTAACGCGTCCGTCTTTATTTGGATCACAGAAGTCCTCACATAAGAATGTGTATCATATTTCAACAGAATCTGTTCAGTAGATCCGGAAAAAAGTGATCCGGACAGACAGACAGACACCCGAGTGATCCTATAAGGATTCCGTTTCTTACGGGTGTTCGGAACCCTAAAACTAGGTTCTGTGTGCCGGTCACATTCTAACCAAGTTCTAAATATCATACAAATCTATTGGAAAATATTAGAATTGAACAAAGAAGGACAGTGAGAGCCAACAAAAAATCTCTAAAGAATTTATATTTCAGGACAGGATTTTTTTTTTACTATATATAGGCATACGTTTGACCACAATCTCACCTGGTGGTAAGCGATGATGCGGTCGAAGATGGAGCACGTTTGCCTAGAAGCAACCTATTCCCAGGTTGTAGCTATCTGGAAACACAGACTCTGGCAGGGAATTCCACTCTTTAGCTGTACGCACTATGAATGTGTTCCCAAAACGTTTAGTGCGTGTGGGTGGGATGTCCACCATGTACCGGATATTACAACTTAACTCAATCTTATAAAATACCGACTTAATACTATGAAGAATCTACCAAGAATTCCACGCCACTGAGCTCAATCATCAGCCATTAATCATCAAAAAAAAACAATCAGTTACACAAAAATACTACCACACATATTGTTACCTCCATCATGAAGAAACTAAATAGGTATGTAGATACATTAACAAATCCTCAGCACACGGTTGCCAAACGCGTTTCATCACTGATCGGTGTTACTGCAGTTAGCTTATCGTATCGCACGATTTACCATTGTAGTTAGATATACGTGACTTTATTTGTAAAGTAACTTAAGTATGGGTTAACGTGTTACTTCATATCTTTGAGAGAATCTTCGTCTTCCTGCCCTTTTTTCTGACACACTACTGGTTAAAACCCATCCGTGTTCCTTTGCGTTCCAGTGGGCTACTCTCTAAGCCCGTAGTCCATAGTTTTGGGGCTTAGTTGCGGGCGTATTATACTCCGTATCACCCAACCACTAAGAATGAATGACAACTCGTGTTGTCGTTTATTCTTAGTTCGGCTTCGAGACTAATCGTAAGTCCGTAGGTGATACGGTGTAGAAAGCGCCCGCAACTAAGCCCGAAACTGCGGACTTCGGGCTTAGAGAGTAGCCCCCCAGCACGGAGGTAAATCTATCGAACAATCTCGCAACCCTGACAGGCACTAGCCCTATGGTAACGGTGCCAGATAAACTTGCAATAAAGTACATTGACCTTTCCCTAACCCTTCGTAGATACCTGAACAATAAATTATGAACCGGTTTTAGGATTCCGTTCCCAAAGGATAAACAACGGAACGATATTACTAAGCCTCCGCTGTCCATCCGTCCGTATCTCAAGAACAATAATAGGTAGACTGTTGAAATTTTCACAGAGTGTGTATTTCTATTGCCACTATAACAACAAATAATAAAAATTAAATTAAATTAAAAATTAAAGGGGGCTCCCATACAATAAACGTGTTTTTTTCGGTTTCATGTACGGAACCCTCCGCGTGCGAGTTCGACTCGCACTTGGCCGGTTCTCTTTACTAGAGAACGTCAAGGATCACCATAGAAGTCGATTTAGGACAGTATTATGTCTGTTTTTGATAATTATTAAGAAATTCAAGAAACATTTGTTGAATTTCTTTTTATTATATTAATGTGTGTCAATGACTGTTATCACACATTTATCTGATGTCAACCATAGTAGACCCCGTCAACTATGCTGATATCTTTTTTCCCATATTTCTTGGGGTCGGCGCAACACGTTATTTTCCTCCTTTCCTCTTGTCACGTCACGCTATCAATGACTCCCTTTTCTTTGATATCACTTCTCACACAATTCATCCATCTTAGACAGAATATGGTAAAGTAATTTTGGCCAGTATTGAAGATTGAAGATACTAGTGTTTGAGTTTTTTCGGGGAAGTATCATCCGCCTTTTGCCTCATTTTTGTTTCTATCGGATTCCAGTCTAACCAGAATTTTACCCGAAATCATTACCTATCCAGTGACAGGTAATGATAGAACAGGGTATACGCCTTGGTAATCACCATGTTTGACTAAATATTGGTGATCGCAATAACTATATGACAAAGCCCTGGCAAGGATTGAGATAACATTTTCACTCCAGAAAACTGTATAAAACTATTTTCTATTTACATCTGAGAAGGCATAAATTCATTCATGCTGTATATTGAAATTATAAACAACTTTGTTATTCAATAATACTCGGAAATAATGTTTCCTGTTACACAACTTCCACTTTTAGAAACAACGTTATCAAATTCAATGGAAATTTATTCGCTAACGGTTTTCTAGTCAGAAGTGGACCACCCTCAACGTGGATGCAATTATCGCCTTATTCTACTTATTCATCTTACTGGACTTGACGAAAGAGATCGGTTAGAATGTCAATGAAGGTACACAATATCATCATTCTCTATCCCAATCCCAATTTATCCCAGGTATCCGAATTTATTTGGGTTCGGATCAACATGTTGGTCTCTTTCCTTCCAACTTCTCTATTAGTCGCCATCTTAGTAATTACAGCCTGTCTAGATGTATCATCCTAAATTCAGTTCATATATCGTTTCTTTGGCTTACAATATCGTCATCATAAATACCTACAAATAGTAAAATATCAACTACAGGGCATAGACCTCTCTCAAAGTCTCCTATATCACAATCATGTTTTATTAGCCACCTAATTTAATAGCCCTCGCGACCTTCACTAGGTCACCCGTCTATCTACAAAGACCCACCCACGCTTCGTTTCGCGGTACACAACACGAGAATTCCACGAAAACTTAATAACTGGGCCAAACTTCATTATTTTATTGACAACACCCGAAAACTTTTTTATCTGTGTCCGAACTTTATATCGGCCAGTGTCAACCCACAACGTGACATCATTGGCGATTTGAAAAAAGAACGCGTTGACCGCGATGGCTAGTGGCATGCAGCGGCACTTGTAAAGGGAATTGAACCTTATTTTTCGGAAGCTAGGGTTCCTTCTTGAGAGCTGGTGGATGTGGGTAATACTTTCACTAAGTAGTACCAATGTCAGTGGATATTTTCTTCGCATTATGCAATCAGTTGCTTACGCAACCGTGGCGGATTTGCACGTGCCTACAACGCTAATTTAAAACGATCACTATCGGATTCTATTTTTTTTTTTCCTTTTTTATTAGTTAGTTTTATTCAAGGTAGTGCACGAGTTCAATTGTTTTTAGAGGCATCTGAAGCACGTGTAGTTTTGTTAAACAGTGGAACATGAATTTAAGCCGATATAAAGCTGACTTTGAAGTACGACTAATATTATTATTTGGAGTTTTGTAAGTCTGTTAGAATCACTGCTGTTTTCTCCAAAATAATGGCTAAGAAAACCTTCACAAAGTTTTTTTTTTATTATAGTCAGGCTCGCGTTTGACTACTATCACACCCGAAGGAAATCGATGATAGGTTCGACGACGCTGCACGACTACCTTAATTTATTCACTCTTGGCTTCCCTTCAGGCCTCGCAAAATTAAAAGACAATAGTAAGACAATATACTGATATCCCGAAAATGACTTACGGGGAAAAAAGATTACGGACTCCCAAGTTCCCAGTAGAGAATTCCACTTTTTAGGGTTCCGAACAAAAAACGGAACCCTTATAGAATCACTCGGGTGTCTGTCTATCTGTCTGTCTGTCCGTCTGTCACAACCAGTTTTCTCTGGATCAACTGGACCGATTCTGTTGTAATTTGGTACACATATAGACTTCTGTGACCCAAACACGGACGCGTTACGTAAATTATTAAATGTTTAGTATGGGGATCACTTTTGGGGTTGGGTCAAACTAGAAAATTAAAAAAAAAAGTTTTTTGAACAATATCGTGTGACATATCAAAGGGCTTACTGTGAGGGTCTTAATTAAATTTTTTACATAATTTTAAAACAGAGACTGAGCCTAAAATTTTGAAAAAAATGGAGATAATATATCTTTACCTATAGATTACAGGAAAACCTATCAGAAGTCTATAGTGTTATAATGAAATTCGTTTGGAACCCTTTGCACGCGAGTCCGACTCGCACTTGGCCAGTTTTTAGCTGTAACGCACTATTAAAGTATTTTCGAAACGTTGCGTGCATTTTCTCTTTTATTAACAAATGAATTAAGTTACTCCTGCGTTTTAGAAATGTAAATTATTTTCGCGAAGATAAACGTACACTTAGATTACCATTTAAATACAACATCAATAAAATATTAATCACCAAGAACACAATAATCTGACCGACTAAACAATCAACACAACTCAAACCCAGTGTAATCAGAACCCCGTCGAAAAAAGGAACTAAATCCAATTGAACCACATTTTACATTCAACTAACGTTTGCCTTCACAATCAGCGCCACATTGAGAGATCAAGAAATATAAGTCGGTATTTTATAAGGAGTATACTATAAATAAAGTACTGGCTATAACATGAAACATGTCTATTATATGAGATATAAAAATAAATGCTCATCTAGGCCAAAGGGTCGTGTAAACAAATGCCATCACGATTCTCTTGCGCAAAGGATTTTATATTTGTATGAATGTGATTGATGCGATGACCTTAAAAGCGAAGTATTTTATCGATACTATTGATACTTGGAGTATGTCCCAACACTACGCACCATTGCTGTGCCTAGTCCCCCCACTCACAAAATTTTAAATATAGAAAAAGATGTCAAAAACATCGTTTTCTGTAAAACCAAATAGAAAAGCAAGTTTAATCTTCCATAATTTTTCACAGGTAAAACTTACAGGTTCTCATGATTTTCAAAAATTTACTTTGTTGGCTGCAAAAAAAGTGAAAAATAAAAAACATTTTCCAAAAAAATATAACCGACTTCCAAATAAAACACTACAAAGAATAAAATAACCTTAATTTCGGAAGTCGGTGTTTTTGGTTTTGTTTATTTGTTTTTTTAACCTCATGAAAACCTGTAAGTTTTACTTGTGGAGAATAATTCTCGACCTAAGCAAAAATGCTCATAAAATAAAAACTACTAAACCAAACTGAATTAAATTTTTACGGGACCAAATAACAAGTATACTGCATCGAACTAAAAACACATTTTTTGCTTTATTAAATTAATAAAAATTGACGTAGATAGAACGCATCAAAGATCGAGCTGTGTCGTCACTTTCCGATAAAAAGTTTATCAGAATGTCGTGTCGTCACACGAGTTTTAAACGCACTGTATTGTCGTAATTTTTTATTCTACACATTGACTTTTTACTGCCATTGAAGCACTAGTGCAGTTAAGGTCTCACAAACAATCATATAACATTTTCGTGCAAGCACGCCTATTTATAAACCTCACTGCTGATTTCTGCACCTAACTAAAGCTATTTAACCTCAAAAGACCCGGAAGAAAGACCCGGCGCCACCGTGATAAGGCTTATTAAAACTTTTAGTTAAAAATTCTTCAAAAAATAAACTAAGCGGAAAGGAATATTTCAGCGAGATAAGCTAATAATGCTGGAAAAAAAATAAAATAACGGCACGCGATAGTTTGAAAATGTTTCGAAATACATTACTTTTGTTTACTAAGGGCTTCAGATCGATTTATGTGGTTAAGTGGTGTCAGCCACGCTGGCTAGTCTTTGCCTCTTTGCAGGTTAAAAGAGAAATGTAAACAGTGATTATATTCTTATCATCCCGAACTGTACCACTCCTGAGCTAAGATCTTCTCCTTCCATTTCATTTAAAGAACAAATGTTCTTATTTCTTATAAAAGCACTATACTTCTGAAGCAAACCATATCATCGTTTTCCTCTTGTGCCATGTTACTTGGGGCTATGCTGCGTAGGCCATTTTCAGTGCACCATCTCATTTTATAGATATTTTTAGACTAGCTGACCCGCGCAACTTCGTCTGCGTCACAATTTTCATTACTGCTCCGCTCCTATTGGCCATAGCGTGATTATATATGCCTATAGCCTTCCTCAATAAATGGGCTGTCTAACACTGAAATAATTTTTCAATTCGGACCAGTAGTTCCTGAGATTAGCGCGTTCAAGCAAACAAACAAACAAACTCTCCAGCTTTATATATTAGTATAGATATCTAGGCAAGCATTGCCCTGCGTCGACCACATCATCCCTTTCCATCAGATGAGATGTGGTCTAATGCGAACCAATTAATATTATAAAATGGTAAATACAATTAATAAATTATCACCATCATTCTCGTCGGACTGTCAACACCCCATCTTAGCAGTGTAACAATAAAAAAGACCCTTGACAAGTAAAGCTTTAGAGCCTGTGATCGAGTTAAAAATTCTCACAACATACCCTTTTTCCACGAATAAGTACATAACCATGCCATCCACTCATTAAAAACGTCCCACACCCTCACGCATAGGATTACACAAGACTATTCCAACTTCGCTAACAGCCTTCCAATTAATTATCTATTGCGTCACACATCGAATCACCCCCATGGGCTTAGGGCATGGGGGCGAAAGTTGTAAAGTCTTATTTACAACGTTGCCTACGAGAGGCCCACTGTTCAAAATTTTACGGCATAATGCCTGAACGGGTTATGTTAATGGAAGTGGCTTGAGTGTAGTTGAGGTGGGGTTGTGATCATAGTTGTTAATAATAAAATAATTTTGAACGATGAAAGGAAAAACTTTTTTATAAAAAATATAACCGACATACTTGTAAAAAGTATTTTAGTGGTACCTGTGTACCCATTCACAGCGTACCGGCGTGATGTTATGAACTGGGGCCTATTTAATAAAACTTACTTAGTGCTTTCGGTGTAAAAGTTTAGTCAAAACGAATGAAATAAGCCCAAACACTTGGTAATTCCTACATACCGATGTGGAGTTCCCTTAACTCTTTGTCGTCTCCACCATCAGGTCTGATCCAAACCTTCATTGTTTTGTAGTATACACACGAATATCAAGTTTTTACCAGATGCGTGCCTACAATTTTCGAGAGTTGCCCTCGATTTCTCAGGGTTTCCATCATCAGATCGTCACATGGTGGCAATAGGACCACCTCTTAGTAAAATTATGAAACTTGTCATTAAAAAGATGTCTTGTAATTTAGATACGTCAATTTAACATTAACATCGGCCATTGGTCCAAAGATAACTAATTGTTCATCACGTTTATTAGTATGTCCAGGTACTGTAACGGCTGATTGCTTATTGGGAACAAGCAATCCCCTGTTACAATACGAGTCACAATACAAGTCGCTATGTTCTACAGATGCAGGTTAATAGTACTTATGGTTGTAACAAGATGTTTATTGAATCATCAAAAGTTTGAACTTAACGAAAACCTCGCAGACAGGTTTTAATCCTCCACTGCGTTGTTGTGAAAGCAAATATTTGGCATCTTTACAAATAATAAAACAGAAAGCAAACTTTCCCTAAGTAGCAGTATTATCATTGCACCATCCAGTCTCAATGCTCACAGTCTTACACTTGCTTCCCGGTTTTATTTATTTCCCTCGGCGGGCTGTATTTGCACCGAATATTTGCGCAAGCACCTATTTGTGTTGGCGTAATGTTCTGGTTTCTTGTTTGCCAAATAAGGCACGGATAAGTCGTGCAAACGACATATTTCACTCCCGGATAACTAGAGGAGCGGGATCCGGTTTTATTATTTATAATAATAAATAAAGAAGGAAAGGATAGGAGTCGAGAGGCGCGTGCGATGCGTGCGGAATTGCGAAGTATCTACAGAAGTGGGATCTTATGTTTGAGGAGTTGTAAGTTTTGATTTCTGGCGAGAATATCGGTATGAATATTTTGGGGACTTTTATTGTATTTGGGGTATTGGTTTCCGCATGTAGTCCTTATGTTGGACCATAGTGCGTGGGCCATGACGGCCGTCATTCTATCCTACCTACCCACCCACACGGGTAGACCAATAATGGATGGATCACCGGTAAAACTATAGAACGGATTTTGATGACGCTTTGGGGCTCAAGGCGAAGATGTTCTGTCCATATGTGACTGACAGGATCTTAATGTTTTATTCCCGACAGCAACATTTCTGGCAGATTTTAAGAAGGTTAAGCTTTAGAAACAAGCCATTATACACACGCATATTTGTATAAAATGTTTGAAAAAAATTAATTCCACAAAACTTTCAACAGCTAATCAATTACATTCCTTTTAATAAAAACAGATAAACATCATTAACTTTCAAAAATAACTATTAATAATAACCTTTGTTCTCTTGTTCCGGGTTAACAACAGTTAACAATATTACAATAAAATGTGTTAATGTAACTCAACACGCTATTTTAACTGAACTTAGTGTAGTTAATGTGTTTTCTAAATAACTTTTATCGGTCCCTTTGAGGTGTGCTGTTAAAACTAATTGGAGTAACAAAAGGAATTTTATAAATACTTTCATTCTTGTTATAACTGAACATAACATCACGTTTATGTTCCCTGAAGGATTAGGCAGAGGTATACCAGCGAGTCTAAAAAGGCCACTTTAGCAGAATCAGAAATCAAATCACTCTACCCGTCACTAAGGCTGTGCTGAGCGATAGCTAGTTCCGTGATTAAGGTTGCTCTCTCGAGAAATGCTTAAAAACAGCGTGTAGATGAAGCAACTTTTCGTCGGCATTTACTGAGAAATTACATCTGAAAAAAAGGTAGTAATCTACATGATATGATACGTAATTTGGTTTAGCCAGAATTTATGTATCGGTATCACATAATAAGAAAAAAAATCACCAAATCACCTCCAAATCGTTGAGATGAAACCATTATTTAACAAAAGTCTATAAAAAAATATCTACTGCTTTGCAATATAAACGAAAATAATTTGGCTTTGTTATTTTTTTTAAATGTGTAATTTTTTTTTAATAAAAATGCGGGTAGCTGAGTGGCGCGTAAAGGAGTAGTTAGTTACTCCGTTTATATGCACAAGGTCATTGGCATGTATACAGGCCTTAATATTATGATTCTCCTAAAGTGGCCTTTCAGCTACCCTGTTAAAGAATAATCTACAGAATACCTATTATGACATTTTAAAACCATCAAGATAAAAGTTTGGGAGAGAGACAGAGTTATACAAGACGCATAACACTATCCCTTTTTCACAGCTTAATCACGATGGCATTAGCATGCCATAATAGGGCCCCAGATCTGGTAGTTTATCCACACATGCCAAAAACCTAATAACCGAACAGCCCAGTTATCATTCAGCACACTCATAAACAATTGTTACCAAGACGTCATTAAGTCGCTAAGACTAGTCGCGCCATTAAAACGACTTCCCTCCAGTTATTGCTGACGCCGTCGTAAAGTCGTAAACCAGTACAGACTGTCGCAGCTCGTAAACTTAGTGTCGTAAAGTGTGCACTTGCGTTTTCGTAGTCGGCTGCATTTAGTAAGGATTTGGGTGACTATGTTAGTGTTTGTTGGTTTTTGTTAGGAGGAAATGACATTCCGTTTGAGTGATATCAGTGCGGCAGTCAGTGTCAACAGCTTTACTGAACTGCTTTGTTGTCGCGGTCGCATCCTAGATTCGATTCCCTTAAGAATCTATCTGTGACAGCCTGGAGTTTATGATGTTAGTGGTGTAAAGCCCCGTCTTTGCCGTCCCATAGGATAATGAGAGTTATGGAAAAGGGAAAGCACTGGTATTTGCGCACACTTGTGCACTATAATACCTCCCGCGTCGATGGCTTGGCTCGATGAAAATGTCTCGTTTCTATTCTATGGTGGAATAGTAGAACTGAACATGTTTGTAGACAACACCCAGATGAGCTTGCCAGTCATCGCCATAGATCTAGATGTATGTTGTTCTTCTCTCAGGAAACTGACTCGATGATCTTACACAAGCCTTCATACTCAGTAGTCTTGCTTACGACCAATATCAATTCCACAATAACCGTCTAAAAGGTGGTGATTTGACCACACCGTTCTGAAACGTTCTAAAAGCCTAATCAAGTCTCTAATCAAAAACTGTCGTCAAAATCTCAATTTCACTGTGTGATTGATTAGCTAAGTCAAACATGGGCGTTGACATAAGACTTTAAATCCGATTGAATTAGGCTCGTGAAGGGGTTAATCACTTTTTCAACACTTGTACCTCGCATAAAATGAATAGGTGATTAGTTCTATTTTCGATAGAACGCCACTAATCCAATACAATCCCTCTTCGGGGAACTTCGGGAAAGTTCGGAAAGTTTCGTGAGAAATCAACAGCTGATGCGTAGAACTAGTAACACGTACTGGGGCGAATATGAAATAAGGATAACGCCGTGTTGCGATTTATTTGAACACTACCTATGAATAGATAGATTCTAATAGACGTGCTATTTTAGTCTGTAAGTATACCGCATTAAGTTACAGAGTCATTTCAAATGGGGCTTTTAAAATGGAATATTGTTCTGTCAACAAGTCATGTGACATTTCGGCAGCGCTTGTCAATTCTGTTTTATCTATTTCAACTTACCTATAGGATAATCGTTGTCTCTGGTAGAATGTCTCGAGATTATCTATAGTCTATATAATCTATAGGATTTGGTTAGTATTTTGCTGAAAGACGACAGGTAATAGGCGAACGTCTGCAAAAAAATATGATTATAGAAGTATTCTCAATCAATTTAATCAAGGCCATGACAGTGGCTGGTCGAGTAGATACCTAACTAAACTGTAACGAAGAATATGCAAAAGAATTGTCGGCAGACCAACTACCACAGGGATGAATGACCAAGAGTAACCCATAGATGAGTTTAGCATAGACGCATAGACGAAGAAACCATGATACAAGATGGAGGCATATAATAAGCAACATTAATGAAAGTATAAAGCCAAATGGAAATCATTAAAACATCCACGTTTAAACTTCAATAAAACCGGAAACACCTTTGATACATGAACGAAAATAGCAACAAAAGACCAAAGTATCATCAATAATGTTGCCATATTTACGATGTTCATAAACACATCCATAAGCCTCTGTGAGGCTGTTCTGCTGTAGGTAAGCTGTGCACTTAAAATTTTATGTGTCCTATCTGATCGGGCTGTAAATATTCTATTGAAATGTGTGTTACAATGTCTTAAATATATATTGTATGACTAGCTTTCTCCCGCGACTTCCTATGCACATATCCCGTATTTTTCCCGTTTTCATAGGTATTTTGGAAATCTTCTCTCATTGCTCCCCTACGAAGTGTAGAAAAGCTTAATGCCAAATTTCAGCTTTCCACAAGAAGTAGTTTTGGCTGTGCGTTGTCTGTCAGTCACTCAATCAGTCAATCCGTCAGTAACGGACGAAAAATCGCAAGAATGTTATATTATATATATTGATTGATGGTTAGTATTTATTTATGAGGCAAACAATTAAGTTGGGTGGTTACCTGTGTATGAGGAATCTATACATCTAGCCTATGTTGTTCCACTACTGTGCAAATGCCTTCCTCCCTCTTTTCCACACAACTCTGTCCTTTGCTAGTTCGGGCCAGTCTTTTCGGTACGAGCCGAGCTCGTTCCGCCATCTCCGTCATGGTCTGCAGCGACACTAATGAGACCCATATGGTAGTTCTTTATGCCCATTTCAGTCATACAGCATGCAGCGCCCGCGCATTTCAATGTCGAGGGTCACCAGTTTGGAGGTATGCAGAACAGAAAGTAAAGTCCCGCAAACCTCAGTTGAAAAGGGAGGATCCTCCGACCAGACGGTTGTTGTGTCTGGCGTGGGCAACTGCACGATAGTTGATATTCGGGCTGATGTATATGTTCGAATCGCACGGTAAACTCTGCTTGCACGATGCAGGATTTCGACGTAGTAGTTCGCTGCTAGTTGGATAGATGGCGTCGCGGTTCTTTTTGTTGCAATGTAGATTTGCCAACAGCCACTGTTGGTATATTAAACTTTTTTCAACCAATTAGTATTCAATTTTATATCGTAAAGGATATAAGAGCCTAGAGAGACTTAAATGGCATCGTGTATAGGGACTTGGGAGTCCTGCTGGCTTGCAGCTATCGCACGCCACTGTATACCAAAGGTACCTTTAAAACCATAGCAGTATTATTTGTAACAGTCAACAAAGAAGAAGCCTTCATTAGTCCGTTTTTCTGTCTTTGTTGTCAGAACAACCATTGACTTCTCCACAGGAGAATACTGTATTCAAAAATGTTAAAGTGACTTTGAAATAACTGTCACGTAAGTTATTATCAACAAACGCCGATATTGCAGAGACCAAAGGCACCGCTTATATTTGGCCTGTTTCCCAAACTATAGCAAAACTGCTGTCAACCCCAAAAACGAACTTAGGTAATTCCGCTTTGATCAATTCCTAATGCCGTAACTGGATAAATTTTACTGCCGTCCATCTGCAATCAGAACATCTAGCATACGTTCCTCAAAATAAGAGAAACCAATACATTTTTACTTCGACCCCTGCGGAAAGGGGAGGGGTTCGGGGAGACTTTACGAGCGTCATAAAAGTGGATAATATACTTAGTCTGAGGGCAGAGTCGTGATCGAAATACGGCAGTATCGACTATTTATTTTGTACGGGCGCAAATGAAAAGATTGGAGTTAAGGTTGGCTTGTAGGGATTAGAATTGGATGCAATTAGTCTAATGCGTTTCTGGTCTCAGATTAAGTTGGTTATACGAGTAGATCAGAATTTCTGTTTCTTTGTAGAAGCTCGTGGAAAGGCTAAATAATACCAGCCGCACCAGTCAATCTTCAGGGTTAAGCAACGCGTGTCGAGGCTGTCCCTGCATGGGTGACAATCTTAACATACCGAGATTCCTCCGTACCTCGGAAAGCACGTTTAGCTGTTGGTCACGAGTACCATTAGATCTTGGACATTAGTTACGGGTAGTCAGAAGTCGAAAATCTGACACCAGTCTTGCAAGTTACGCAGTAACAGAGTAGTGGAGATCATTTAGGTAGTCGTTCCATGTACTACTTCTGAAAGCAGACCTCTCCCAAGCGTCGCTACATTGAGCCAATCCTGAGGCTCTACATAGACAAGTGACATTCTCCTAGCATGGCCAATGGCCAAGGCAGGCAGTCAATAAGTCAAAATATATGGGATTGCCAAACGCTGTTGAATTTTTTTTTTTTTTTACTATTGATAGGCACGCGTTTGACCACTATCTCACCTGATGGTAAGCGGTGGTCGAAGATGGAGTACGCTTGCCTAGAAGTAACCTATTCACTCTTGACTTAAATACTCCCAAGTTGTAGCTATCAGGTAACAGAGACTCCGGCTTGGAATTCCACTCCTTAGCTGTACGCACTAAGAATGTGTTCCCAAAACGTTTCGTGCGTGTGTGTGGGATGTCCACCATGTACCGGTGGCGCATCCCCGCTCGTCTTGTGGTCCGACGATGGAATTATCACGAATATTTTCGCACTTTGACAATAACCATCGCTGTTAGAATGGCATTTGTCTGGAGCCTCTGTACTGCTCGTTTCCATGCCAACGCAGAGACCTCATTATTCGCTCAAAGCATATATCTAAAATTAAAATACAATGAACGCATGTAATCAACTACTAATTATTCCACGCACCTTACACACGTCAACCATGGATAATGAATTATAGTTAAAGGATAAACCAACATTGTATAACAATGCAATTATGTAATACAATTTAATTATTAATTGTTACTTCACATAACAAGTCACGGCAGCTGTAGAACACAATGAAATTCCAATATGGAAGAAAACATTGATTAATACTACTTTAAGTATGGTATCTTTAGTTCTGATTACGTTTTTCATCATGAATCCGAGGTAACTGCGCATACGCACACGTGTAGCTCGTCAGCCAGTAACTTTCCCACTGCTAAGACACAATCAGGAGTCGGAAGCGAGACGTAATCCACCACGCAGCTCAGTGCGAGTCGGTGAATAAGATGATGATAAAACTGTTCGATTTATTGAGACTAGGGTTTCCTATAAAATAATCAAAGTCAAACCGATCAATTTGACCCAGTGTTGCTAAAGAGTATCGTGTTACCCTGTTATAGCATCCAGTTCGACTGGAGGCCGACACCAACTTTGTTGGGAAAAGTCTAGGCAGAGTGATAGTCTGTCCGACCTTAAATCACACTACTTACTTGCTTGCGACCGTAAATCATTCATCATATTTTTTTTAATATTGCATTGCAGAAAAGAAAGAATGCCTCATACTCAACAGTAGGTGATTCCGGACTGATTAATGACCTTACTCCTCTAGCCATTCATATCCTCACGGATCGATGTAATCATACCGCCATACCAAATTCCTATCCTGGAATTTTGTTCCAATTGTCTAACTATCATGGACCACGTCACCTCGAATAACACTAAAGAACGAAAGGCATAGTATTCTTATCCAGTAGTCCAGTACTATTCAAACATTCACGTCAAACCCGTCGGCCGCCGAAGTCACAAAGGACCCCGCCCACACAATCGCGGGGGTCAAAAAGACCCGAAGCACCCCGGAGTAAGATTGCCCAATTCATCCCATGAATGGCAAAATCAGGACTGCCATATCCTTTATTTATTTACGAAGGCGACGGAATTAAATTACCTATATACACGTAGGTCCCAGATGGCGCTTTCGCCGCATTAGAAATAAATAAATAGATGGAGTAGGTATTGCTGTGACACGATGAATTTACTTCGTTTAGGGAGGAAGGCATAGCTTTTTGTGAATGAAGTTAAAGGAACTTGCGAATTATTATTACCTTATATTGCTGGGGAGTTTGTTGCGCCACTTTTTCTTCCCAGCTATAACACTAGGAAGTGGTGACGGGCGTATTTTGGGGGACTGTCTTTATGTAGGACTTTGACGTTCAAAGAGTGCTAGCACCAAGCGCTCTGCTTAATTTATATAAATGTCTTTTGATTTAATTTGATTTGATTAACTGAATTTAAAGCGTTGACTCCTCACAGTGTTTAATTTTAATGCAAGTCCTTATTCTTGAAAATTAAGGAACCGATTTTAAAACTTGATACGCATACAAAAAGCTTTCAACTACCTTTTTAGACTAAAGCATCTTTTATTTGGGTCTAAAACGTTATTTGAATACTTTCCGAAAACAGTGAGGGTAATTTTAAGTTTTCCATAGAAAGTGTAACCAACACTTTTTCGAATAAGTAACCTCTGTCAAAGATCTAAAAACAGCCGGGATCAACAGCCGTTTCAGCACGGAAGAATCTCGGTGTGTTAAGATGGTCACCAATCCACGGACTGACTTCGGCAATCGTTGCTTAACCTTGAAGATCGACCCGTACGGCTGTTATTACATTAAAAAACTAAGATATTTCTTATATAAAATGTTGTGCCTTTCGGACTCAGGTAGATGTGTCGTAGTCATATAGTAAAATTAACCATTTCATAAAGTGGTCGGCCATATCATGAAATAGTTGGCTAATTCATGAAATAGCCACTTCAAACCTAACCTAGACGACAAAGTCGCCGCGCACGGGGGACTTATTTCTTTCTGCAAGCTTAAATTGAACCTAAAATGAAGCAAGCCGTGTCAAAGAGCCTTAAGCTCCCTCAAACCTAACCTCGGCCACATCATGAAATGACTAATTTTTTGATATGGGCAATGGCCACGACGCATTAAACGCACAAAGTTACATTCTACTAGAAGTAGAATAAAACGCAATTGTTACGAAAAAAAAAAAATCTTTGTCTACGTTTTCAAGTAACCTCCACCAGCGTTTCCAAGTATTAATAAAATTGTAACATCTTTCTAACGTTACCATCGTAACTCGAGTTCCGTCTCAAATATATTAGATTACTCCTGAGTTACGCCGTAATTAGTTTACGTTAACGTTTTTATTGTTCGCGTAATTTTCTTTTGTTCTCCTAATTGTCCTTTTCGTTGATACCATATATTTTATTGGATGAGATTTTGTATGAAATGTTCATGAGTATTATTCGTTTTTTTTTGGGTTTTAAATGAATAATTTGAATTTACTTGTGAGAATAACCTCCTTTAGTTTGAAGTCAGTCAGAGGACATTTACACACTGCCAAGGCGGTCTGCGTTCTGCGTTTGAGTTCTGCGTTCCGCGTTTACACAGCAAACGGTCTAGAAATCTGGAGATCAGTAATCTTTAGTAGTGATAACACGTCACCCGCTCTGTAGTCTTAGTATATCTTTATACTGAAAACCAAAATGTCTCGCAAATCTTAATGAAAACGTTTCATCACTTCAACAAACAGCGCCAACCATCCCGATCTTGAGCAGTCAGCATCCATCCGCTGCCAGCCACCTTCTTTAAATCATTGATCCATCGTGCCGCAGGGCGTCCCACACTACGTTTGCCCATACGCGGTCTCCACTCTAACACATGAAAGAAAAAGTTTGTCTCTCACTAATTCAATAAACTTTTCGATTTCGTCGGACATCGTGACCTTCAAGCTTTTGGAAAAAATGGAATTTCGACAGAACGCGCTTTTTACCCGACGAAAAAACGTAGGAGGTTCTCAAGTCGACGCGCATTTTTTTATGTAAGACCACGCATAACTTTGTATGTGTGTGTAGGCTTCTAAGCCACCGCATGGATTACAGTGAACGCGGAACGCTGAACTCAGAACTCTGACCGCTAGACCGCACGCATTGGAGCCGGGCCTTAGACTTAGTTACACTACTCATTTAGCAATAGGCAAAAAGTAAATACCTATTATTATATCAGTTCCATACTTATTAATAACTAGTGGACGTCACGCGGTTTCACCCGCGTAGTTCCCGTTCCCGTGGGAGTACGGGGATAAAATATAGCCTATGTTACTCCCTGATAATGTAGCTATCTATTGCTGAAAGAATTTTTGAAATCGCTACAGTAGTTTCGGAGCCTATTCATTTCAACCAAACAAACAAACAAATCTTTCCTCTTTATAATATTAGTGTAGATGTAGATAGACCTGCTTGCCATTGCCATGACCTTGCGACTATTTCAGTAACATACTTTTTAAGAGCCCCTCAAACCTAAATACCGGCTATTATACAACCACCCGAAATTACGGACTTCGGGCTTAGAGAGTAGCCCCCCTGGGCCAAAACTCCATACAAAACTTTAAACCTAAAATGCACCTTCTAAAACCTAGCTTTTCGCTTACGATGATTCAATATCCCAATTTAAACCCTAAAACGTGCTGTTAAGCAAAACCAGTCGAATAACAAAGTTAAAAAGTTGATTTATTCGCCGTGGAGGCACTCTGATTTGATTATTGATATAGATTGATATTGAAAGTGGAAGGGTGCTGGTAGAAGAAGCAAGTTGGAAGGAAAGTGATAAGAGGTCGCGGAAGCGATTTCGTGAGGATCATTAATTTGATCATTGACAGTGTGAGTGATTAGGGTTTTGTGAGACCTTGGATGAGTTTAATTAATATTGAACGAATAAAAGCTAATTGCTGTACCAATAAATTAGTCTTAACTTTCGCTGCTTTCCGAACCGATGCACACATACATACACAACATATTTATAATTAACGTTTTGATTCAAAAAACTTGGGTCCTGTAGGTGAGCTTGGCAATGGCGGCATCAGTGCTGATTTTAGAGTCTTCAGAAAAGCAAGAGTATGGATACTACGAGCATATGAAAAGAATTTTGTTATTAACGACGGCTTCTCTAACAAATTCCAAAATATCTGAGAATTTTGGTTAGTCACAAAACACTCTTATCCTTACTAATATTATAAATGCGAAAGTAACTCTGTCTGTCTATCGCGCTTTCACGCCAAAACTACTGAACCGATTTAAATGAAATTTGGTACACAGATAATCTAGAGCCTGAGAAAGGACATAGACTTTTTATCCCGGGAATATGTTCCCTAGGGACCACGCGGGCGAAGCCGCTGGCAGAAGCTAGTAATATGTTTTTAACTAATAAGATACTTCAGGTAGCCGAAATACACGGCTAAAATACAGCACGCACTGCTCTATAAGTTTTATTTCTTATCGACATTTCCTATTCAATAAAGCTAAAGGCAAAAATAAATCATAGTGCTTGTTTCATAAAATTCCTAGTAAATCCTCAGGAATAGAAATACTAATTAAGCTTAAAAATAACTCTTTCACTAGAAAAAAAAGCAAAGGGGTAACAGAACCTTACATAAAGGTTTCTTCGAGAACCTCACAACCCTGAGAAGAAAGTTGTTCTCACTCTCAACAGTTTAAATAAAGCATGGCAAGAATAAAATGGTTTTTAATTTCAAGTATTATCCCTGTTGAAGGCACAAATATAAAAAAGCTCACAAAAAAAAATATTAAAGATCTGATCATATTATTTTGTCCTTTGGCATACAAATTCATAGCGGCTAAAATATAGAATAACTAGCTGACCCAGCAAACGTTGTTTTGCCATATATAAAAATAGCCTACAACATGCCTACAACCTATTCTCCGAACAAATATACACAAAAAAAAACATAATTTTATGAAATTTTCAAGCGGTTTCGAAGGAGTTTTTATGTATTAGACAGTAGTCTAAAAGAGCTAAAACACTTCATTTTCAAACAAGTTTTTGCACCTATATCAACAATATTTGCCGAAAAGCAAACAGTGTGTCAAAAAAACTACCCCGAACTTGGGCTCAACCCTAAAAAGCACAGCTTTATCAAACGCGATAGGGCACGTCATACTCTATCGCACAACCTGTCTGCGATGGGTATTTTCGACGAAAGCGCCTCGATATTGTCTTGTTACTCATGTTCGGGCTTTTCTATTATTCGTGTCGACAGTAAACTGATTGTGATTCTACGAAAAATAGCGGATAACTTGCTTTTGGCATGATTAATGCTAGTAAAATGAATTGTTGGAGTTCCCTCTTTTAAATGCAAGTTTGTTGAAAGCGAATATGTTTGCTGAAGTGGATTAATATTGGTGAAATTGCTAGACACTTTGCTGAAGATAAAATTGCTTTAAACATGTTTTGGGTTAACAGAGTTGCACTTTACGACTAGACAGCGTTCCGTTTTGGTATACAAAGTGGATTTAAAGTTTATTAAAATGCATTATACAGGTCGTCGTAAAATATAGTTTAGTCTCTAGCTTTAGGCACTTGTCTCACCGCCAGCGAGGAAGCGAGTAGTATCGACCATTTGCTCGCTGAGGAAAGGGACAAAAGATAAAGATCTCGTGTGAGTAAAAGAGACACATACATTCATAGTCGATAGCTGGCTGGTCACACTGCCGGCGAGCGGCTCTTACCTCAAGTTGATCGCAGCGACAAGAGCTATACTCGCTCAGCGACACTCGCTCGGCGATAATCGCTTGGCGGTCAGAACTCACTCACCAGCGGTAATTTCTACCTATAGTGCGGGCCGGAGCGAGTATCGCGAGTAATCGCCCGTCGCACAAAAGCACTCGCTCAAAGCCGAGCGACAAAACTATCGAAATTTTTCACTTGCTACTCTCTGCTCGCCAACTCGTTTAGAGTTTCAAGCTTTACTCGCTACTCGCTGATCGCCGGCGGTGACACAAGTGCCTTAGGGTTGTAAAACTTTCTTTATGTAACCTTGCTTACCAGGTTTTGGGGTCATTAGCTGAGCTAAATAAGCGTACGTAGTAACTTATTAATACAGTCTGAACAATCATAAGTCACAGGTGGCCCGAACTCCTAATCTACCAGATTCAATACCAAAATCACATTAGTACAACCACAAAGATAACAACGAAAAAGCAATTTACGAAGCAAAAATATGACAAGAATAAAAATAAGAGTAATCAGATCATCATTAATTCTTATTTTTGCGGGCGAATAACGTATTTTATATGAGAATGGACAATAAATGGGAAATTAGCGTGGCTTGTTAAAATATATGGGGCGAGTACGCTGACAGCGGCATCTATCTGGTTAATGAGTGGTCGGAATGACCCCCGTCGCGTTCGGGGGTTTGGGAGGCTGACGGGAAAAATGTGCTTGGTTTTTTCGGTAATTCGTAAATGTTTTTCTACGAATTTGCGGACTGGATATGAAATTAGGATGGAAGATTTTATTTGTGGTTTGTGTTTGTTTCCTGTTGTTTTCGGCATTGTTTTTAACTTGGTTAACGGGATATTTTATAACAAGACATTAAATCACCAATGTTTTTACTTAAGATGGTGTTAATGGTAATATTATTAGCTATAAAGAAATGGCATGTAAGAAAATACATGTTGATGCGATATAATTATGTAGTTAAAAGTTAAAAAGCTAAACCATAAATGTAATGATTCTACTATTTAAATAAAATCTAAATATTCGGCAGATTTTTGTTTGGTAGTGGATTTTTTGGAAAATCCACCGAAAATAAAATTGCCTTCGTGCAAAGCTGGGGTGCAACAGTAGCGTGAAATAAAATAGTCTAAAAAAATATTCTAAGCGCACTCAATCCACTTGCAATATCAGGGAATGTAAATGGGCAAAACTTATTGAAATACCAGTGAAATTAAGCAATACCTCGGAGGCAAACTTACCCCTGAAATGGATCCTTCGTGTCAAGGATCAAATGGACCACAGCCGGCAGAGCAGGGTTATTAATAGAGGCTCTATTGGGTTATTGTTCTATTCTATTGTCGATGTCGGATGAGTATTATTTTTTAGTTTAAATGTTCAGCAACGTTTTTTGTAATCAAAGACAAAACAAATCAGTAATTAAAGAGGCGTTTGAAGTTTTCACATAATATGTAACAAAATTATGTCGGATGGGTATTATTAGTTTAAATGTTAAGCAACGTTTTTTTGTAATCAAAGACAAAACAAATCAGTAATTAAAGAGACGTTTGAAGTTGTCACATATATGTAACGAAATTATGTCGGATGGGTATTATTAGTTTAATTGTTAAGCAACGTTTTTTTGTAATCAAATACAAAACAAATCAGTAATTAAAGAGACGTTTGAAGTTTTCACATATATGTAACAAAATTATGTCGGATGGGTAATATTAGTTTAAATGTTAAGCAACGTTTTTTGTAATCAAAGGCAAAACAAATCAGTAATTAAAGAGACGTTTGAAGTTTTCACATATATGTAACAAAATTATGTTGCTGACATGATAGTATTATCTTTTTACCACAAAAAGGAGTCGTTTTGACCAAACTTCTGCTTTTCGGGGTGCATCTGTTCCTGTGACTGATCGGCTCGAGCTCCTAGGCATGGAGTTGACATCCAGTCTCAACTTCGGCGCCACCATCGAGTACAAAGCCCAAACCGCGGCCAAAAAGCTGGGCATCCTAAATAGGGTGAAGCGATACTTCAGGCCTGGACAGCTTTTAACCCTATATAAAGCGCAAGTCCGATCCTGCATGGAGTATTGTAGCCACCTTTGGGATGGCTCAGCTAAGTATCAGCTTGCCGCGCTTGACTCGGTGGAACACAGAGCTAAGAGGCTCATCGGTGACGTAAAACTGGTGGATGCCAAGCTGCAGAGCTTGGCTCTTCGCCGTAAGGTTGCCTGCTTGTCGGTCTTCTACAGATTGTACTTCCGTGAGTGTGCCCAAGAACTCCACGACCTCATCCCACCGGCCCCAGACGCACTGCATCTTACCATCCCTACCTTGTTGCTATTCCCCCAACTCGCACTAAGCGTTTCCAAACGTCTTTTATGATGCGCACAGCAAAGGAGTGGAACTCTCTACCTGCGTTCGTGTTTCCAAACGCTTACAACCCTAATCTCTTCAAAGTTAGAGTGAACAGGCTCCTTCTGGGTAAGCTCGCTCCATCGTAGACTTTGTCTCAGTCATCTCTGAACTAGACTAGAGTCAAGAGCAAACCCATCACAAATAAAAAATAAAAAAAATATATATTATTGTAAAAGCTGTTAAGGTTACCTTAGTTCTATGTGATGGAAGACAGTTCTCGAAGAGATTTATCTCAAGAATGAAAATTTGCAATAAAAAGAATGTTAGGATCATAGAAGGTGGCGTTCTATATTTTCTTCCTGATCCTATACTTGCCAAATAAAGTAAGTTTAAGTAATATACTGGGTTTATGTTAATGTATTGCTTTCCGAACACAAATTTTAGCAGATTTTCCTAGTAGTAAACATGAAAAAAACATGAAAGAGTCCGTGGCTAAATAATAATAGCCGCAGGGGTCGGTTCTTTCAGGTTAATCAACGCTTGCCGAGGTCGGTCTGTGGATGGGTAACCAATTGACCATTCATAACACACCGAGACGAGTGCGGGTAGTCGGAAGATCTAACACCAGTTTTACCAAGGGATTTTGTATCGCCTATATCGCAGGATAGTAAGTGATCAAAGGCTGAGCCATCTACACTAATATTATAAAGAAGAAAGATTTGTTTGTGTCTTTGTTTGTTTGAATTGAATAGGCTCCGAAACTACTGGACCGATTTGAAAAATTCTTTTAGCATTGGATAGCTACATTATCAGGGAGTAACATAGGCTATATATTATCCCCGTACTCCCACGGGAACGGGAACTACGCAGGTGAAACCGCGTGACGTCCACTAGTATGCTATAAATATGAAGATAACAGGTATTCAACCAACCATGTTAGTAATGCAAGGCCTTCGACAGGTATTCAAGGAATGCGCTGCGGCATGCATACGCATAAGCACTCATGAATATGTACTATATGCAGGCGATTAGGAATTGACTATTTAACGTGGACAATGGTCTTGAAGAAAATGGAATTGTTTTCTTTCAATAGCAAACAAAAATAGTGGCATTAATTTAGGATTTCCACATTTTTTCTCTGCATCTATACTTCCATACTTACTATTATTATGAATGCGAAACTTTAGGTGGACGGATGTTTGTTAGGTACTCAATTACGCCAGGACGGCTGATCGGATATTGATGTAATTTGGCACAGAGGTAGATTATCGTCTGGAATAACATTTATCTTGGGAGTGTGTTCCCTTGGTATGATTTCCGACATTCACGAGGGCGGATCCGCGGGCAACAGCTAGTATCAAACAATTTTTAAAATTAAACCTCATGTGCGGATTACACGGGTCTTCGATAACGCGATGGAGCAAGGCTAGTAAGACTGTGCAATACTCTGACCTAATATAGAACTAACCGCACAGGGTCCCGTTGGATATCCTTAGAGTATTCCATTGCTGTCTCTGCTGTCGTACCGTTCGGCCATTCGTCTGTCAGCGGGCTGTCAACCGTAACATGTAGGTAGACATTTGGCCTGACAGGGTTGCGGAATTTGTTCGAAAGAGTCACCGCGGCCCTGGAACGCAAAGGGCATTAGGAGGAACACGGATGGGTTTTAGTCAGTAAGAGTCTGACACTCCCTTCTGCTCCAGAGCGGGAGGAGTCGTTAGATGATTTCCCATACTTAAGAAAAAAGTAGACAGTTGACACTTTCACAGAATCTATCAATTGCCACTGCAACAAAAAAAAACCATAGAAGAAACGAAATTTTTTCAGAGTATGGTCTGAAACCCTGCATATTCGAATTCGACCTGCACTTGGCCTATTTTCAAATGTACCAAGGCAGAATTTTACTTGCATACTATCCTCAAAAACTAACTTCGTGTAATCCAGACATTATCCTCAAAGCTCATAATTACACTTCAACATCTCATTTATGTTCTAGTCTTTTTAATATTATCTCTATTTTCTCACTAGATTATACGGACTCACAAAGGCTAAAGAGCAATTTGCCAAAAGAATAAACTCCCAATTTGGCTGAACATATCGAGTCGAGCTCGCAAGATTGATAGCCAGCCATAATGCTAGGCAGCCATCTTGAGCATGATAGATGTACTGATTTACGTCCTATCTTGTAAATATGTTAGCGAAAATGGAGACGAAAAAAAGTTATTTTAACTTTGTTTCATCTCCATTTTCGCAAGGTTGTGACCGCTATCACTATTTTTGGCAAAGGGCTAGGTATCCCCTGGTCAATGACACACTGTAACTGCCCTTTGACGCATTATCAGTTCATATCTTTTCAGAAATTCCATTTTTGTTCTATACAGCTACCTCTCGTATCGGACAGTGAAACTTACGTCAATACCGGTGTAACTGTTTCGGAGATTACAGGGAACACACAAACACACATAACAACATTCAACATTAAGTAAAAATCTTTTATTTTAACAGAAATAGACACTTCAATTTAAATTATTTATACTCATACAAATATATCAGCACTGAATCCCCCTAAAGTTTAAGAACCTGGCTGCAACTCTTTGTAAGGATGGGAAATCATCAAATGACTCCTCCCGCTCCTGGTGTAGCAGGAGGGAGTGTCAGACTCTTAGTGACTAAAACCCATCCGTGTTTTTTTTTTTATTTGTGATGGGTTTGCTCTTGACTCTAGTCTAGGTCAGAGATGACAGAGACAAAGTCTACGATGGAGCGAGCTTACCCAGAAGGAGCCTGTTCACTCTAACTTTTAAGAGATTAGGGTTGTAAGCGTTTGGAAACACAGACGAAGGCAGAGAGTTCCACTCCTTTGCTGTGCGCATTATAAAAGACGTTTGGAAACGCTTAGTGCGAATTGGTGGAACAGTAACGAGGTAAGGATGGTAAGACGCAGTGCGTCTGGATGTCCGACGGTAGAAGGGGGCCGGTGGGATGAGATCGTGGAGTTCTTGGGCACACTCACCGAAGTACAATCTGTAGAAGACCGACAAGCAGGCAACCTTACGGCGATGAGCCAAGCTATGTGGCTTGGCATCCACCAGTTTTCACCATCCACCACTTAAGTAGAATCATAATATTAATCACACCACAATCTGTCAAATTTCATTTTCATCTTTATCGCTAACGCACTAGGTTCAAGGTTGATTGGGAACATTTGACAGTGACGGGTAGTGTGATGTTTGCCACTTTAGCAGAATCAGAATTCTGCTAAAGTGGCCTTTTTAGTCCCGCTGTTAGGCTGGAGGTTTTGGGTTCGATTCCTGGGTTTAGCAGTGTTATTGAGTTTTTCCATCTGACATTTTTCAATAGCAGCTTAGAGTTGGTGCCACCGGGGTTGCGGAATCTGTTCGAAAGAGTCACATAAATCGTAGACTTTGTCTCTGTCATCTCTGACCTAGAGTAGAGTCAAGAGCAAACCCATTACATTTAAAAAAATAAGTGGCCATTTAAGACCTGCAGGGCTGCCAGATAGACATTCCTTTACTGTCGTCTGTGAATAATCTCTATATCACCATCAACGCTTATTTTTCGTCTCAAATCTCTCCCCCTTTTTCAGCGAAAGTGATTCAAGCTCAATTTGAAACAAACGAGTCATGCGCCATAAGATAGATCGTATCGGCATAATGATCTCTTCTCACGCGAGATAAATTAGGACGATTTTATACCAATATGTTCACTGTCTGTGTAATGTATTAGATATTTATTTATACGAGTAGAGTAATTTTTTTTTTCAGAAGATAGGTTCGAGATTGCGTGTTTAGCAAAGAAAGCTTAGAAGCTTATCATATGACTAGTAGACACGCGCAACTTCGTCTGCTCCGCTTCTATTGGTCTTAGCGTGATGATATATTATAGCCTATAGCCTTTCTCGATAAATGAGCTATCTAACACTGAAAGAATTTTTCAATTCGGACCTGTAGTTCCTGAGATTAGCGCGTTCAAGCAAACAAACTCTTCAGCTTTATATATTAGTATAAAGTATAGATAAATTAATTCGACGTAAGTATAGAAATAGTCTGGTCTAAAAATCGATCAGGTGAGATTGGTCAAACGCGAGCTTATCAATCAATCATCAAACAATCCTAGTATAGAAAATTCTTCCGTTACTGACTGAGTGAGTGACTGACAGACAACGCACAGCCGAAACTGCTAGTCGTAGAAAGCTGAAATTTTTTATGTAAGTTCCTCAGGGAGTGTAAGGGAGCACTGAGAGTTTGATTAATTTCCGGAAATTCCTACGGGAACAGGAAAAAAACAGGACATCTTACACCTTCATTTTTAACAAAAGTCTAAAAAAAATCATTTACTGCTTTGCAATACAAACGAAAATAATTTGGTTTCGTTACTTTTTTTAAATATGTGTTATTTTTTTATAATAAATTAAAAATGCAGGTAGCGGAGTGGCGCGTAGAGGAGTAGTTAGCTCCGTTTAAATGCACAAGGTCATTAGCATGTATATCTATTGTTCATAGATAAGTTTATCAAACACAGCCTGACTTCGCCCACTGTTGAGCTTTGGCCTCTCTTTTCTGGTGCTAATCGATACGTTCCTGTGCCAGCCTCATCCAGGTTCTACCCGCGATGGTTTCAATACCGTTAATAAGAAATATTTTTTTAATCCCGATATAGTTAACTGTTAAGTCAAAAAATCTACAAATAAAGGTAACTAGTACGTAACCGCAAAATAAAACATACCTACCCATTTTTATCACTGCATGAAACCCTGTAACCCAACAATCACACACGATAACCAGATCCTCACGAAGTCGTTTGCGATAAAATCCGCTAAAGCGCTGCATCCTTACATCGAGCAATAACAGTTAACTGAAAAAAATCGCTTCATTCGTCCGCTTTAAACTCGCAGGCGAATGAAAATTCAGTACATTAGCGCTGAGGGTGTGGGATATAGGGTAACCATGGAACGGATTGTAAAATTATCATTGTTTTTTATTTACTGACAATTTACAGTGGTTTTTTTTATATGTAATTACTTTGCTCTTGACTCTAGTCTCCCATTTTATTGGTGTGTTACATTGATATATATAAAACCCAAGATACACACTCAGATAGATAGATAGATAGATAGATAGAATACTCTTTATTCATCTCAAAAACGTCCGCAAAAACAAGCGAATGTATAATTGTGCGCAAGTTTCAAACAGTCTCGCATCGCTCGCCATACTGCACTGCTTTGTAAAAACAACTTTAAGCTTGAATTTGCAAAAAAAAATTGTTTATAGTATAACTACACACAACTCACACATGACACTTGATACATGTCAGTTTTTGACGACAGTTTCGAGTGTTGCATTTGTTCGAGACTGTGCATCTTGGGTTTTTTATATATCAATGGTGTGTTAGCATTTTTGCGAAAAGACAATTTCATTGAAAAAATAACTCCCTCTTATCTGTTTAATAAATGGACCCCCTCCCCTCATTGTCTAACGAATAGAATCGCAATGACAATCACAATCGAATTCGAAATCCACTGCTTCATATGTTTAAAATTGTCTTCTCGACAGTTTTATAATGTAAAAATTAAAGCATATGCGACCGACTACATCGATTTTTTGTATTACTTAATAGGGCTGCGGTGTTCCCGTAAACGGCGTGAATTTTGTTATATAGGTTCCAAAAATAAGTCAAACAACTTTAAGTTGTTAAAACATTAAAATTAACAAATTACTTATTTCATCGAATTAACTATAATCATCTTTAGTATGATAGCAATGTAGGTACACCCATTGTGCAAATAAAACATAACTCGTAAAACTTATTTTTTATAGTATTCACATTCGCAATTCAGACTAAACACCAGTTCTTCATGATTTTATAGTTTTGTTTACCAAAACTTATACATTTTGTTCAATTACCATGTGGACTGCTATTTTTAAAATCTACATAATATTTTGTTATACATATTTTGTTAAAAGCATATTCCTTTTGCTGTTTTATCGTTTTTATTTTACCAATTTTGTTATTATGCTATTATTGTTACACACTAATTGTTATTCATCATAATCATAATAATCATAATCATTTATTCATTTGCGTTTTTTTTTTGTTTGTTTTTTTTTGTGTTTTATCATTTTTTCATCTGTTAATTTATTTTCAACATTTTGACAGTATTAGGTACTGATCTAGCAAAATTCCATTTTACAAAAATATCTCTCATCTACAACCTATTTATTAATAATATTGATAGGCTCGCGGTTGCCCACGATCTCACGTGATGGAAAGCAATTATAAGGTCGACTATGGAACACTCTTGCCTAGAAGCAACCTATTCACTCTTGACTTAAATACCCCCAGAGTTGTAGTTCGCAGGAAACACACACATACAATTCCACTCCTTTACATGTGCGCGTAACTAAAGTAGGTACTCGTATTACCAAAATGACTACTTGGTCTATATGCAACAAGCATTTTCCCGCGGCTTTGCTCGCGTTAATGTAGCCTATAACCATTACAAGGATCCCATCTATCTCTGTACCAAAAAAAAACGTTTTTTTAACATGTTATTTTAACACTAGACTTCTTATAGATTTTCCTGTAATCTATAGGTAAAGATCTATTATCTCCATTTTTCGATATTCCTTGTAGTTTCGGATTCGGCCCTGAAGGCACATTTAAAAAACTCATTAAGAACCTTCTCCGTTTCTGTAGTCGGTTAAAAAGTAAACATAAAGATTTACCATCATCACCATGATGATTATGGGTAAATTTTACCCCCTATCTCACCATTTAAATAGGTATGCGCGAACTTTCCGGCTAAAAATCATTGGTCGGCCGGATTTCTTCTTAAATAACACTATATTTCCCACAAAATTGTCTATGAGATTGATCAAAATCCGTGATGACGGAAAAAAATTATAGAAATTTAAAAATATATAATTTATTTGAAATGTTTTCGGCTAATTAAATCCACGCCGACCAAGCAAATCTTATTCGTCTGAGTGTTATCTTTTATTTTCTATTTAAAATTTTAGAAAGCGTAATCACGGAGCTTTCAGGATTGGTGGCTCCTCGCCTATCACGCTTATTCCAATTTCTAACTACTTAATAAAACACCCACATAACTTTATCCTACTCACAATCACAGCATGGTGACCCTACCGAGCCTATCTCACCGAATTGGGCGCCTCAAAAGTGACGTCATGATTAAAATCGGGCGCTCTACCGTCGTTTGCGGAGATACAAGGATAATGCCCGGTGTGGACCTGTATATTGACTTGTTAAACGAATTGGGGATGGTGATTTGGTGGTGGTATTGTACTATATGTTTATCTAGGTTTGCAAGGGGCATCGTCTTACCCAGCTACCCCTAGTGTCACAGTTTCTAAACCGCCTCAAGGGCCTCTGACATGGTTTACTAGACGCTACTTGGTCATTGAAATCCGATAGGCAATTAGTCTATGTAAAATACTGTATTCTGGTAGGACTGGAAGCCGATCCCAACATTCTTTATTTCTTTTGAAATACACACACACACACACACACACACTCTCTCACTCACACACACACACACAACACATTGGGAAAAAAGTTAGGCAGATAATGGCTTGGCAACAGTCATGGATTTAATTGAATACAAGATTACAACTACGGCTTCTGTATCCAACAGTTGATAATACAATTCAATGGAGCTTTAAAAATATTAACCTAGCTGGCTGCTGATCGATCCACGATGAAGCCTGTTCTTGTAGTATTTTCGATAAATAAGTACAGCATTATGTATTCTGATTTTAGTAAATATTTATGTACATTACTAACTAACGCTTCTTTTGTTACAGGTAAATTACTCATCTTAATTTCAACAGACTGCTATAGGTGCAGCAAACCGGACGTTGGTCAGATTAAACATTAAGCAAGATCGTGGCAGTTTAACAAAGATACACATGTGAGTAGGGGCAATATCCTTTTTTATCTGAATGTTTGTGATAAACATATTATGCATAGACCCCTCATGAAAGCTGAGAAAAAGAAACAAATCAAGTATGTCGAAATTGCACACGAGATTGTCGTCATGTGAAATGTAGCCTAGGCTGTCATTGTGCTGATTTACGTAACTGCCAATGGCCTGTAGGCCAAAAGCATTGACGACGATCTCTCAAAGCTAATTTTGCACTCCTCGATACGTATTATGTATATAATCGTATTGTGAGGAATTTCCTTTCTCTGGAGCCATAACTACCGGTAACTTAAACCCTGCTCCCGACACCGGCAGACTACTAACAAAAATAACTTTTCGTACTCACTACTTTTACAACGTTTTTTCATTTGTGTTTTCATCTACTAGTAGTTTCATGAATCTGATTTGTATTTTTTTTTATTTTATTCAAGTATGTCTTAAATGTGTTACCATAGCATGCGATCCCATAAGAAAACAATGAGTCCACCAGCGCATAGTAGACCATGAACATTGTTGCCCTATCTAGCACAAAACTAAGGTGAAATTTCAGAAGCACGTATCTGAGCTTGTCACATAATCGTATAATGTGTATCCTAAATCTGTCAAAATAACAAAATTATATTATTTGATAAAAAACTTGAAATTCTGTTTTAAAATGCGTCCCGCATGGTGAACTCAAGGGATTATGCCAGTTGCAATCAAATCGAACCAATACGACAATTGAGCCGGTCACTCTGGCCGTCTATAAACATCAGTAGCACGTCCAATGCACGTCTTGTTAGCTGCACTGGCCATCAAACACTGTGACAAGCCGCAATGGATCTGGTTCAATTCGGTTATGTGGAAGAAATTGGGGCATATGAACATTTTTGGTTACTTTATGTGGAGAGTATGGGTGCTTCAGCATATGTTCCGTACTTCCGTTAGTATACCTACTGAGCAAGTAAATCTAGTACACCTGTCCTGTAGAACCAGAAATCTATGTCCATCTTTAGGAAACTACTCTTCTCTTGCATTCACATTAATAATCTTCCTTTAAGCATATTTCTAACATTCAGAACTGTGTAACTTTCTGAATTAGAAACGTCTTGTGAATTTTATAAAATTAAAGAAAAAAAGAAAGAAAAATGTTTATTTGGGACTCGCACAAGACATATATATCAATCAATACACATAAAAAGAAGCTAATTAAAACTAACCGTAAGCGGCATCTTAAAATTAATCTGTGCGAGGCCAAAAAGGTCCCTGTCTCAGCTTATGCTGCGATATTTAAAACCAAATGCCACCAAGAGCAAGATCTACTTTATGTCACTACAGGAAAGAGAGTGTAACTCAATCAGATGAAATAACGTTAACAAATCGCATATTTATACTTAATATATAAAGCTTAGAGTTTGTTTGTTTGCTTGAACGCGCTTATCTCAGGAATTACTGGTGCGATTTGAAAAATTCTTTCAGTGTTAGATAGCCCGTTTATTGAGGAAGGCTATAGGCTATATATCATCACGCTAAGACCAATAGGAGCGGAGCAGTAATGCAAGCAGACGCACACTAAGTTGCGCGGGTCAGCTAGTTAGTTATAAAAGTGAGTACCGGACTAACTATCCAAGGCGAATTAAGTCTTTTCGTTGACGAATGGCGAATTAGACGCTTTCAGGTGGGGTGCTCACTCAGATGCGTTAGATGAGAATTTAATGTACTAAGATAGAATTTTGTTGGCACAGCTAAGTTAGTCAGGCATTTCCTAGCTTTTTCCTACAAGGCATTTCAAAATCATGACGCTCTAAAAACCATACCTCCATAGTTACAACCCCACATGTCCAGGTATACGAACGGTAACTAGTTTCCATGTCCCTCCTCCCTAGTAACAGTTCCACTACCATTAAAAGTTTGTACGTACAAGTAAGACAGGTGGACAAGTCTTTGTCTTCTCTGCTTGTTTGTCAAGGATATCGATTGAAGGAAAAGCTGGGATATTGAAGCAAGAACTTATTTGTATAACTTTAGGTACCTTTACTTGATTTATTTTTTCCACCGTCTGCACAACAGTCTGATGCCATCTCCTCACCGTCTTATTTATTATATTTTACCCTTATGTATTTATTTTTCTATTTGGTTATCCCGTTTTAATTACTATATATGCTGCTCCGATCGACGTCATACTCAACGCCGGCTGTCGCTGAAAACTAGCGCTGTGGCTCTGTCTCGCACACGAATCCTAGCATTATTTTGAGCGATGGCCGTTTTGCGCGAATGTGACGCATATTTTCCCAACTTTTATAGTTTGTTTTTTTTTTTGGTTTGGTCATGCTTGGCGCAAATAAACGCTTTTTCTTTCTTGATTTCTTCTTTCTTTCTTTCTTCTTTCTGTCTTCTTTCATTTACAAACAAGTGTCGTCGACCACATTATCTCTTACCATCAAGTGAGATAGTGGTAAAACTCGAGATTATCCTTCATCATATTATAGAAAATTAGCTGACCCGTGCCCACTTCGTTGGGCGGTATTTTTCGGGTTAATATATAGCCTATGACACTCACAAATAACGTGGCTTTCTATTGGTGAAAGAATTTCCTAAATAAAATAAGTTAAGTAGATCCTGAGATTATCCCCTACAACCTCACAAACTTTACCTCTTTATAATATTAGTATAGAAGTACAGATGAGTTTGTTTGTCTGTTATGCTTTCACACTATAACCGCTGAACCAATTTTAATAAATGTTAGTGCAGAGATAAACGGGACCATGGAGACGGGTAATGTTAATCCTACAATAGCTACTTTGATGTATGTGTGTGAATTATGACGACTAGCACATCGCGATAGACAAGATCACAAAATGTTCATGATCAGTGATATCATCAGCCTGAGCATTACGCTAAACAAAACACTGCTCTTTTATTTGGGTGTCGCGGAAAATCTTAATAAAAAAAATGTAATAAGACTTTATAGAGGCTATAAACTTATTAGCAACAAAAAGAATAATGGTAGAAAAACATTTTCTTCAACACCAAATAAACATTTTGCGCTAATTTCAACCTGTAGGTAATCAATTCTGAAAGAAAAGAACCTTCCACTAATCGAAACATTACCAAAATGAAACATTATCATTTCCAAAAAACCGGCCAAGTGCGAGCCGGACCTCTCGCGCTGGGGCGGTGGCGACCTCTCGCGTTCGGCTCTGATTCAAGCCATGGTCCGGAGCGAGGAGACATGCGAAGCGGTCACCTCCTTCTGCGAAGCAGTAATGCTAGCGAAGGAGGAAGCCGAACGCGTGAGAGAGAGGGAAACCTCACGCCCCAGCCGCCGCAACAGAAGAAGACGCCCCAGGCATCGGGAGTCACAGGGCGATTCTCGGCCACCGTAGGCACCGCGGGCCTGCGGACAGCGAACATTGTGTGGCTCGCCGTCTGATCAGAACCAGGCCCGGGTCGACGGCGCGCTGTGTTCCACGCGCACCTCAAAGAGCTGTCAGCATAAAAGACGGGGCCCGCTAGGGCCATTGCCTGCTGGGGCTGCGGACTTTGTTCGGAAGAGTCACCGTGGCCCTGGAACGCAAAGGGCACTAGGAGGAACACGGATGGGTTTTAGTCAGTAAGAGTCTGACACTCCCTCCTGCTTCACCCAGAGCCGGAGTCATTTGATGACTTCACATCCTTAAAAAAAAAGTGACACGAAGGGTTCCGTACCATAAACATTAATTTTAATTATTTTTTTGTTATAGCGGCAATAAAAATACGCAATCTGTGAAAATTTCAACTGTTTACCTATTACGGTTCTTGAGATACAGCCCGCTGACAGACAGACGGACGGACGCTTAGTAATAGGGTTCCGTTGCTTACCATTTGGGTACGGAACCCTAAAAAAGTAAGTTCAATTCCAATAAATTGCACCATATTGCCACAAAAGCCCTGAGGCATATTTAATTTAATCAAACACTCGTAAATCCGATCGTAACTACGATTTATTATCCGTTCCAATATTTAACTATCAGTTATCATACTTTGGTCAGGTAATAACTATTAGTTAAGCAGTTGGTTTTACTAAACTAATAGTTTGGGTTCATTGGGTTTTGTTAATTGATCTCAATTTTATTGTTAGTGAAAAAAGATTGTTAGAATTCTTGTTAAAAACCTGATGAGATTCGTAGGTACATGTAAGGAGTATCCGAGTATACAGTACATACGAGGATCATAAGGCTTGTATACATGCCAATGACCTTGTGTATATAAACGGAGCTAACTACTCCTCTACGCGCCACTCCGCTACCCACGTTTTTATTCTTTATAATAAAAATAATAATGTTTTTAAAAAGTAACAAAACCAAATCAGTTTCGGTTGCAATTAATATTTAAGTAAATATTTTTTTAACCGACTTCTAAAAAAGAAGGTGGTTCTCAATTCGACAGCGTATATATATATATACTTTTTATGTGTTTTCGCGGATAACTTCGTCGTTTATGATCCGATTTCGATGAATCTTTTTTTAAATGAAAGGATATTCTTCCGAGATGGTCCCATTGCCATCACGTCAGGATTTGATGATGGAAACCCTGAGAAATCGAGGGCAACTCTCGAAAATTGTAGGCACACATCTGGTAAAAACTTGATATTCGTATGTGATATGTGGTGGTGATACTACAAAACAATGAAGGTTTGGATCAGAGCTGATGATGGAGACGACAGAGAGTCAAGGGAACTCCACATCGGAATATAGGAACTACCAAGTGTTTGGGCTTATTTCATTCGTATTGACGAGACCTTTACACCGAAAGCACTTAGTAAGTTTTATTTTCATAACATAACATCACGCCGGTACGCTGTGAATACGCAGGTACCACAAAAAAGTGAAAAATAAAAAACTTTTTTACAAAACATGTAACCGACTGTCGGAAGTCGGTGTCAAAAAACGAAATAACCAAAAACACCGACTTCCGAAATTAAAGTTATTTTATACTTTGTATTGTAAAAAGTTTTTTATTTATATACTCTTTTGAAGAAATGAAGGAGTAAAATGGTTTCATTTCAACGATTTGGAGATGTTTTGGTAGTTTTTTTTTCTTGTTATGTGATACCGATAGACAAATTCTGGCTAAACCAAATTACGAATGATATCATGTATACTTACTATTTTTTTGAGATGTAATTTCTCTGTTAGAGCCTTAGAGCCGACGAAACGCTGCTTCATCTGCACGCCATTTTAAACTTTTTTCGAGAGAGCAGCCTTAAGAGGTGGCGTGGCGAGGTGTTCCATTTACGTTTATATATCAGGAATAAAATTCACATATAACCTAACTTTGTATTTTCCTTTGCAGCATAAAATATTTCAGTGTCCATTTATTTACGATTGCATCAATATATTTAATCGCAACATCAAATTGGTCCACAATTATCTTATTATGTATGCAAAATGGTAAGCGGGGCCTAATGAGATTAATAGTTTTAGCAGCCAGTGTAATTGATAGTTTATACAGAATTTGATTTATCGGGAGTTTGCAGGAGGATTATTATTGATATTTTGTGGACTGATGTGTGTAATTTTCGGGTAAATTTTGGTTAAAATTTACGGTTTTGTGGTTGTAACAAATCTATGTATTTGGCGAATAGCTAATAGGTATATCTTTATAGGAAAACAAGCTGACTCGGAAAACGTTGTTTTGCCATAAAAAATACCCTACCGCTTATTCTCATACCTACCCAATATACACACAAAATTTCATGAAAATTGGTCAAACCGTTTCGGAGGAGTTCGGTAACAAACATTGTGACACAAGATTTTTATATATTTGATATGTGATAGAGGCAGCTATATTGTATAACCTGCTACCAACTATCAGCGGTCAGCAATATTCTTCTACAAGCTTTTTTTTTGTAGGCACACGTTTGACAACCATCTCACCTGATGGTAAGCGATGATGTGGTCGAAGATAGAGCACGTTTGTATAGAATTAAGCTATTGCCTTTTGACTTAAATACCCCCAGATTGTAGCTATCAGAAAACACAGACTCGGGAAAAAAATCCACTTCATAGCTGAGTAAAAGAATTCCCAAAACGATCCAACGTAGTGATAACGACATTATCCGACGCGCTCTTGTCGCCGTCGGCGTTCCAGCCGTACTAGAACCCAATGGCCTGGCACGCGACGACGGCAAGCGACCGGACGGTATGTCTTTGTTTCCATGGAAGATGGGTAGGCCTTTAGTGTGGGACGCTACTTGTGTCGACACTCTTGCGCCATCCCATCTTCCTAACTCGTCGTGCTGTGCTGGTACTGCCGCTGCGGCTGCTGAGAACCTCAAGCGGCGGAAATATAATAACCTTGTTGGCAATTATATTTTTGAGCCGTTTGGGGTTGAATCTCTTGGACCGTGGGGTCCGAGTGCTCATGCCTTATTTAAAGATCTTTCTAAACGCTTAGTTGACACTTCGTGTGACCCAAGGGCTGGCTTTTACCTCGGGCAGAGGATAAGCATTGCCATACAACGTGGCAATGCCGCCAGTCTTTTGGGCTCACTTCCGGTGGACAGCGATGCGGACGAATTTTTTGCCGCCTTATCTTAGTTAGGATATTTTATTTTAAGTGTATATATTTAGTACTTTAATGCTGTACCTAGTTCATATCTAAATAAATATAGGGTTTGACGTAGTGATTATGACAATTACCATCTTCATGGTTCATGGTCATTTTGGAAGGCCCATGTTTAACGGGACTAACGCTTGCCGAGTTTGTTCTGTGGATGGGTGACCATTAGAACATACTAAGACTTCTCCGTGGCTCGGAAAGCACGTTTAGCTGTTGGTCCCGTCTGTTATTTGTAGATCTTTGGCAGTCGTTAGGGATAGTAAGAAGCCACAATATCTGACACTAATCTTGTCAAACATTACTGTGTTACCCTGTTAATGGGCTGTGGAGGTCTGGTCGGCAGCCACTCCACGTAAAATACTGGTACTTATCTGAATCCGGTTTGACTGGAAGCCAATCCCAATATAGTTTGGAAAAGGATAAGCAGATGATGATGTCTTTAGACATTGCCAAATTATTTTTTATGATACACATCATGAATATTAGAAATGCTGTCATTGTGCCGATATTCGTTACGGCCAATGGCCTGATGGCCAAAAGCTTCGACTACCATCTGTCGAAGCTAGCGTTACGCGGTTGGTTAAAGGGCCTGATACAGAAGGCAGTACTCCTCGATACGGCTCGTATTGTGAGGTGGTTCCTTTCTCTGGAGCCCTAACCACCGGTAGCTTGGACCCTGCTCCCGACACCGGCGGACTACTATTTTTTATATTTTTAAGTTTTTTTTTTAAGATATATTTAAAAATGTAGCTTATATGTTTATAAAAATAAATAAACGAATTTAATTAATTATTATTATCTCCAGTCCCCAGAAGACAATCAAGGTCCTATACAAAGGCCTTACCGCAATTCAAATCCCAAAGTAACAAAGTCCGTTATCAATTCAGCCATAACTACCCTGAAACAACAGTCGACGCTAAAGCCTTATCAATTATTTCTGTTTCCACTATCTCTATTTGCATTTACGTAATTTCAGCTCTGATCCAAACTAAATTGATATTGTAAACCGGCCGAATTTCAGAGTCCCTCAGCAAACGAGTTTGCGAACACAATGCGTACATTTCAATTTGGATGTGCTATACTATTAATCCTTCAGGGTGAAAGGGTCGCTTTGCGAGTTCCACAGATAAATTATTAATTAATAATATGTATGTAAATTATTTATTGTTAACTACAACGGTATTATGTGTAATTAATATTTGGATATTATGCGTTGATACGCTCGGTGGAATATTGTGTCATTATATGGTGGGAATGTGGGATTGTATTTCATAATTCAAATTTAATAACAATATATGTACTATTGTTTATTGACTTTATGGTTAAAATAATCCGGGAAACCACTCTCATCACTCTTGAGAATATGGGTACTGTTTAGTTAAGCAGATGAGCTTTTAGACCCTACTTTCATATATAACTGAAACTAGGCTGTTTCAGTTAAATAAGAAACCTAACATTACTTGAACCCTTATAGGATCACTCGGGTGTCTGTCTGTCTGTCCGTCTGTCACAGCCAGTTTTCTCCGGATTCACTGGACCGATTCTGTTGAAATTTGGTACACATGTGGACTTCTGTGACCCAAACACGGACTTGTTACGTAAGTGATTAAATTTTTAGTATGGGTGTCACTTTTGGGGGTCAACTAGAAAATTAAAAAAAAAAGTTTTTTGAACAATATCGAGTGACATATCAAATGAAAAGGCTTACTATAAGGGTTTAACTTATCTTTTTTCATAATTTTAAAATTAATGGTTTTGAAGTTATTCAAGGAATTAGCCGAAAAATGACCATCAAAATTTTAAGCTCAGTAGTTTCGGAGATAAGGGGCTCCGAAACTACTGAGCCTAAAATTTTGAAAAATAATGGAGATAATTAATCTCTACCTATAGATTATAGGAAAACCTATAAGAAGTATTTAGTGGTAAAATAACATGTAAAAAAAAATTCGTTCGAAACCCTTTGCACACGAGTCCGACTCGCACTTGGCCAGTTTTTAAGGATGGGATATCATCAAATGACTCCTCCCGCTCTGGGCGGAGCAGACGAGAGTATCAGACTCTCACTGACTAAAACCCATCCGTGTTCCTCCTAATGCGCTTTGCGTTCCAGGGCCTCGGTGGCTCTTTCGAACAAATTCCGCAACCCTGGCAGGCTCTGGCCCTAGCGGGCCAGTTTTTAAGGTTGGGATATCATCAAATGACTCCTTCCGCTCTGGGTGGAGCAGACGAGAGTGTCAGACTCTCACTGACTAAAACCCATCCGTGTTCCTCCTAATGCGCTTTGCGTTCCAGGGCCGTGGTGACTCTTTCGAACAAATTCCGCAACCCTGGCAGACTCTGGCCCTAGCGGGCCCCGACAATGATGATGACAATGGCTCGGGCAATCCTGAATCATTGTTGATCACAACAAGGCCTCTGAAGTTCTACTTGAACCAGTCAATTATGATTTAGTGCAGAATCAATTAACACTCGAAGATGATTAGGTAAGCTATTGTTAATGCATCGATGACAGTGACCGTAATCCCTTAAGCCAGTATATAGTATTCAATTGTTTATTCATAAGTAATTATGTCTTGGGGATACTGATGGATTAGATTCAATTTTAATTTAATTCTTCGTATGGGATTCATCATTATGATCACCTTAGTCGGAAGACGTCCACAACTGGACATAGGTTTTTTTTTACTATATATAGGCATACGTTTGACCACTATCTCACCTGATAGTAAGCGATGATGCGGTCGAAGATGGAACACGGTTGCCCAGAAGTAACCTATTCACTCTTGTCTTAAAGACTCCCAGGTTGTAGCTCTCTAGAAACACAGACTCTGGCAGGGAATTCCACTCCTTAGCGGTACGCACTATGTATGTGTTCCCAAAGGCATGTCCCAAGCGTCGCCATTTAAACCTGCTGCATCTAGCAGTCTTTCACAACTTTCACCAGGTAATAAGTCCATCTTGTGGGGAGGACTTCCAAGACTGCGTCATCCGGTACGCGGTCTCTCGTGCTAGCGACCATCTGTTTTGCGAGCAATGTGCCCTGTCCACATAAATAGATCCACAGAAGAACTAAGGTAACCAGCACATCCTGAAGAATTGCCAATCTACAGTGTCATTCTGTAACTGGCAATTCTTCAGGATGTGCTGGTTACCTTAGTTCTTCTGTGGATTTATTTATGTGCGTATTTAACTCGAAAATAAAAAAATAAGATTTTGAATTTTTATTTCCACACGATGTATTTTTATTTATTTTTTCTCATAAGTACTGCAAAAGGTTGGAGGGAATTATTCCATTCCATATCAATCTATTCATAAACCGTTTTTTTTTTCAGTGTCATAATATTATCTTCGTTTTTTCTTCAACACCAATATTTACATAACGAAACTTACCTATCCAAGCTTTATGGCGAAACATTAAAATATCATAAAAAGTGCACTAAAACTAGATTATTATTTAAGTGCAGTTTTATCGTCACGTTAACTGGTATATAGTGAATATTAACTGGGTTAGTCTGTGATTATAATAACTTTAAAGCTGATTTTTTACCAAGAGCTAAACTTAGTTCAGTTTATCACATATGTATATAAAATTCTTCCGTTACTGGCTGAGTGAGTGACTGACAGACAACGCACAGCCAAAACTAAGTCGTAGAAAGTTGAAATTTGGCATGTCGTAGCTTTCCTACACTCCGTAGAGAAGAGAGGATTCCCGAAATTCCTACGGGAACGGAAAAAACGGGATATGCGCGAAGGAAGTCGTGGGCAAAAGCTAGTTTTATAGATTTATATATTTCTAGGATATATCTTATACATTTATAGATTTACAATATTATAGATTTATATATTTCTACGATTGAAAAAACGGACGTGTCTGTCTGTACGTTTGCCATAGCCAATTTACTCCGAATCTACAGACCGATTCAGTAGGAACGTTTTTAGAATTAATTAGTAACATAATTTAAAGTACTACTAGATAATACTATCCTTTAGGAATGAGATGATATTGCTTCATGAATTTGAACTCATTTTAAGCACGAGATTGCTTTCCAGTACTATGCCAGTAAATACTTTTTTTCTCATTCATTCTTTTCTAATAACATAAAAACACGCCGTATTTTGATGACCAGACAATAGTCATTCTCAAGGACACTGTATGTGACATTGTAACTTATTATAATATCGAATGAATAAAAGATTATTGTCCTATATTTCGTTTAATAAACCCTTAACAATATATACCAATTACATTTTCATTATCAATAACGTACGACTTTGAACTTTATGGGCCGGTAATAAAGCTCATAAAATTATGGCGTAATATTTTTATATGCGTGCCGTGTGGCTCGACTATTTACTGTTGTGAGAATTAAATGTCAGGCTATTTTGGATGTTATGACCATCGTTGTACCGTTTATTTTTCCTCGTATGTTTTGTGGAATATAAATATATGTCGGAAAAAGGCAAAACAGATGACATAACTTCAATTTCAATTTGTCGTGAAACAAATGAAATACTGAGAATTTTAAACATTTGTATGTAAATTTTCGTAGTTTGTGTTTAACTTTAATGTATATTTTCATTATATATATGCGCTGTGAGCTTTTAACCGAACGACGATGTGCGCGAGTTTTTCTAAAGTAAATTCAAATAAACATTAGAAACTGAAATTATAATGTAAACTGATATTTCAAAGAGGTAAAATTGTGAAAAATACCGGTCAAGTTTGAGTCGGACTCTCACACGAAAGGTTCCGGAGCCCCCTTTATTTTTTAATATTTGTTGTTACAGCGGCAATAGAAACACACACATACTCTGAGAAAATTTTAACTATCTAACTATTACAGTTCTCGAGATACAGCCCAGATTATTGATGACAGACAGACGGACGGTCGGACAGCGGAGGCTTAGTAACAGGGTTTCGTTGGTTACCTTTTGGGTACGGAACCCTAAAAACACATCGTAAACTATAACCCATTTACGAAGCACCTTTACCTAACTCTACCGGGAGTCGCACCCACTCCCCGCAACCAACCACGTGACACATTCTTCAAACAAAACGTTTCTTGAGATACAGCCCGCTGACAGACAGACGGACGGATGGACGAATGGACGGACGGATGGACGGAGGGACAGTCGGACAGCGGAGGCCTAGTAATAGGGTTCCGTTGCCCTTTAAAAAACGGGGCGGGTAAACGCTGTCAATTGAATAAATATTAGGTTTCACCAAACAAAATTCAAAAGAGAATAAAAAACAGTAGGTACAGTGCCGAAACTGAGGCTCTAACAAGCTCTCCCGACATTACGGGTAGGTAACTGACATAACCGGAGTTAGGTAACAAGGCTAGATTACCGGCTATGACCGCTTGCGTAACCTTTGATAAGATACCGAGATACATACGGTTCTGAAGGACGGGGGATTTTACGGTAATACACTATTTTAGATTTGAGAAGTATACCTTTTTTTTAGGGTACCTCAAAAGGAAAAACGGAACCCTTATAGAATCTTTTTTTTGTCCGTCCGCCCGTCTGTCTGTGTGTCCCTTACACTTGTAGTATAAGACGATATTACTTGCCAAATTCCATAGTTCTAGGTCAATGAAAAGTACTACATAAGTTTTGATTCCCTTGAGAGTGTCCAGTGTTTAGGGTTCCGTACCAAAATAGTAAAAAAGAAACCCTTATGGTGTGACTAAGTCTGTCCGTCTGTCACAGCTGGATATCTCAAGAACTACTAATGCTATCAACTTGAAATTTGGAAGTGTTTTAGATGACGTTTGCTCGACTATTTCGCAAATAAGAAAGAAATAAAAATGGTTATATTTTTTTTTGCAAGAGCGACTGAAAGGGTTCTTAAAAATTCGAAATGGGGCTACTAGGGACATGCCCTAGTAGCCCCATTTCGAATTTTTAAGAACCCTTGGGGTATAATATGAAAGAGAGCTATTTGCACGCACATTCTCAAACACTTTTTCTTTTTTTAAGGCTCATAGGTTTCGACTTTTGACCCCCCTTATCTCCGAAGTTTGCATAAAGAAAAATTTGAAATTATTCTGTGTGATAGAAGTTTATGTAAAGATAACAGGAAAAATAATGTCGATGTCTCTAAATAGCACATTTTTTCAGAAATCAACAAAAATACATTAGGTACTTCCAGGACCAGTGAAGAGATAGCGCTGATCTAAAACTGCAATATACACCGCTCTGGCGAATATAGGTCTCACCGATGAAAATTTAAAAACATTTCACGTTTCATATGATAGTACGGAACCCTCGGTGCGCGAGTCCGACTCGCTCTTGACCGGTTTTTAAGAATGGAAACGCGGTGATTTTCGAAAAAATTCCGTAACCCTGGCAAGAACACAGTCATACATCTACTAGTTGATAAAAAGAATACAAAGGTATGAAATATCTTGAGAGTTTGTTTGTTTGTTTGTTTATACGCGCTAATCTCAGGAACTACTGGTCCGATTTGAATAATTATTTCAGTGTTAGATAGCCCATTTATCAAGGAAGGCTATAGCCTATATATCATCACGCTAAACCCAATAGGAGCGGAGCATACGAAGTTGCGCGGGTCAACTAGTCTATGAAATATACTTAATACATCCTGTTTCCTGAACCTCGATTTGCATGTTCCAGGTATTTTATTCTTATCAATCTTGTACGCAGCAGAACAAGATTTGTTGCCCCACCATAAAACCCATCAGTACAGTCCCTAGGTACGATAAGCTTTACATAAGCTGGTTACACAATACGCCTACCCTTGTCCGATACCACGGAGTAGCTGTGTTTATGGAAATGAGACGGACACGCCTTTTCTGCTTAGATGAAGGATTATATCGGAAGGTAAATGCGTCTGAACTTTTACGGAGTACCCAATGACTAAAGCTGGTAAAGCTAGAATCAAGGTTATCATCATCTGCCTAGAATGTTCCTAATTATATTGTGGTCGGCTTCCAGTCAAAGCGGAATACCAGTATTTGACGTGGAGCGGCTGCCTACCAGACCTCGACAACCCATTAATTGGGTAACACTGCAGTTCTTGGCAAAACTGGAGTCAGATTTACTGGCTTCTGACAATCCGTAACGACTGCCAAAGATCTATAAATGACACCTGGGGCCAACGGCTTACCGTGCTTTTCAAAGCACTGAGAAAACTCGGTATATTAAGATGGTTACCCATCCACAGACCAAACTTGGCAAGCGTTGCTTAACCTTGAAGATAGACCAGTGCGGCTGTTAGCCACTAGCTCTTCAGCTACAATCCTTTGTATTCCTTGAAAATAGTGAGGGACACGAGTGTTCAATGGAAGAGGGTCGCAGATATGATGTAGCAACGCTTAGGGGAGGTATATGACCAGCAGAGAGTATTTTGACTGAAGATTATCTTCTTTACGAATCGATAGTGACCCTTAAACAGTGTGTGCCCAGTAGGTGGCCACGTTTATACCAGCATCAATGGCATTATTATCTAATATTTAAAAATCTCGTGTCGCGATGTTTGTTACCGAACTGCTCCGAAACGGCTCGAACAATTTTCATGAAATTTGTAGTGGTAGGGTATTTTTTTTTTGCCAAAACAGTGTTTGCCGAGTCAGCTAGTAACCTTATAATATTAGGACCTCAAAGGTGGAGGTGTAAGGGCACTTGGGGCTCCCCAACATATGAGCTAAGTTTTGGACAGGGGAGATTATGGAAACGATGCATAGGCAAAATACCTCAGCGGACTCATAGAACATCTTTGCGAAATGTTTAACATTTCACTAGTTGTAAGAAGATGTATTCAAGAACATTATAATAGCATTAAAATGCACAAGAATAGCATTAATATGGTAGAGGTTTTCTTTTAGGGTTCCGTACCTCAAAAGGAAAAAACGAAGCCCTAATAGGATCACTTTGTTGTCCGGCCGTCTGTCTGTCAAGACCCTTTATCTCAGGAGCGCGTGGAGGTATCGAGTTGGAATTTAAAACACATACTCAAGTCTACGGTCTCTTGAAACTGTGAAAAAAATCATAGTTCTAAGTTAACGTAAAAAAAGATACGGCCGTTTATGCCGCAAAAAAAACGTGCATTTTGACGCTCTCAAGGGAATCAAAATTCATAGGGTATTTCCCGTTGAGCTAGAAATATGTTTGGCAAATAATACCGTCTTATACTACAGGCATAGGGAAAAGTCTAAAAACTATAGATTTATATTAAATCATAAAAAAAAGTATTTTTTAACCGACTTCAAAAAAAGGAGGAGGTTATCAATTCGACTGTATTTTTTTTATGTTTGTTACCTCATGTTAACCGACTGGATGAACCGATTTTCATGATTCTGTTTTTATTTGAAAGCTGGTGCTTCCCGTGTGGTCCCACCATGTCAGGATCTGATGATGGAAACCCTGAGAAATCGAGGGCAACTCTCGAAAATTGTAGGCACGCATCTGGTAGAAACTTGATATTCGTGTGTATATCGGGTGATACTACAAAACAATTAAGGTTTGGATCACACCTGATGATGGAGACGACAGAGAGTCAAGGGAACTCCACATCGGTATGTAGGAACCACCAAGTGTTTGGGCTTATTTAATTCGTATTGACGAGACCTTTACACCGAAAGCACTTAGTAAGTTTTATTTTCATAACATAACATCACGCCGGTACACTCTGAATGGGTACGCAGGTACCACTAAAAAGTCAAAAATAAAAAACTTTTTACAAAAAAGTATAACCGACTTCCAAACAAAACACTAAAAAGTATAAAATAAGTAACCTTAATTTCGGAAGTCGGTGTTAAAAAACAAAACCAAAAACACCGACTTCCGAAATTAAGGTTACTTATTTTATACTTTTTAGTGTTTTGTTTGGAAGTCGGTTATATTTTTTTTAAAGTACGTAATCAATCACCGAGTGCAATAAACCATTTATTGGATTCAAAATCTTAAAAATATTAATTGTTATCCCGCGTAATTTTTAGCGTTTATTTCATCAAAATCGACCCACAAAATCAAAAGATATTGAAAATAACACCGTATCAAATTTTTGAGTTATTTGTTAAACTTTTAATACGTACCAAAATAAAATTGAACATTTCAATACCTTATCGTTATTTATCGTAACATACGTTCTTATTTAGTCTTCCGCTGCCAAATATTTTTTCAGTTTAAGAAATGGTTGATAGATGACGTTGCACTAATGACGCGTTTTTCTGAATCGCGGTGTTAATATTTTTCATTGGAGAACGACCCTCACACGATTTTTAAACAGCGTTGTAGCAAAACGTTGTAGTTCGTTAGGGGATGGTTAGGGGTTTAGGTTCGGTTTCTACAAGGTTTTGAAAAGTATCTGCCGAGGTTCAAATTCGTTAAATCTCTGATAAAGCATTTATCGTAAAACTGACTAACTAATTTGGTACTTGCGAAGTACTGGACGGTTCGACTTGCGGGTCAGGTCTGTAGGGTTCCGTACCAAAGGTGCTGATGAGACCCTACTATATTAAGCCTCCGCGATAGATTCTTAGCTCAGAAAAAACTGCGAGACTTGATTCCTGAACTATTTATAATAATTACCTACAAATTTGTACGGAACCCTCGATGCGCGAGTCCGACTCGCTTTTGACCGGTTTTTTTAAGCTTCATAGAGCTTTCAGAAAGAGCTCATCAGTTCAAAAGCACGTAAATGCAAAAGTCTGTCTGTCTTTTTGTTATCATTCCTAGTAAAAAAACAGATCTATGCTGGTGGAATTCTTAACATAATGCCTCATTCGCATTTTAAATTGAAGAAAGATGGCCAAGATCACACTGCACACACACTCACACTGCTGCTAATAAAAGTTTTTTTGATTAAATTAACATACTGCGTTCCGCTGTTGTCCGATACAACTGATTGCTATGTGTTTATGGAAATAAGACCGTCCCGCCTTTTCTTTGCTCTATATACATTACTAGCTGACCCGCGCAACTTCGTCTGCGTCACAATTTTCATTACTGCTCCGCTCCTATTGGTCTTAGCGTGATGATATATAGCCTATAGTCTTCGTCGATAAATGGGCTATCTAACACTGAAATAATTTTTCAAATCGGACCAGTAGTTCCTGAGATAAGCGCGTTCAAGCAAACGAACAAACAAACTCTTCACCTTTATATATTAGTATAGATGTATTGATCTAGAATCATGTAGGAGAGAAAGCAATAATGAAAACGCGTTTGCGAGAAAAAACTTATTGAATAGTTATGAAAAAGCTCTTTTGAACCTACATTAAATCAGAATTAGTAAATGATAAATGATATTTATTTTGCAAATAGGTTACAAGTAACTCTTTTACACGTCAAAATTTTTTTTTGACATATTTATCTAGATGAGGCCGGATGTTTCCTAGCTGACTACCCTGAGAAGAAACACCGAAACAAACTCAGTAGTTCAGTAGGTACTGGAAGACGCAGCGTTGGAAGGCCTACCACGAGGTGGAACTATGACCTAGTGGTGAATACCGCGGGAATCTGCTGAATAAGAGACGCACAGAACTAGTCGATGTGGCGACACTTGGGGAGGTTTATGTCCAACAGTGGTCGTCTTTTGACTGAAATGTCGACGAGCTCATTGTACACAAAAAAAAAACTATTTTGCCGAAGCAAAAAATACGTAACTTAATGTTCCCTTTGAAAGTTTATACTATACCTTGGTAGCCATTCAGTCTTTTCTTCTTGTTTTATTTTCAAGGAATTTTATACAGGTAGATACAAAAAAAAATTTAAGAAATTTAATCAATCCATAACATTACTCATCATATTCCACGAAAAAATACCACAACTTTACACACCCAAGCCATTTTCCCAGAATTCGCCACACCAACAAAAGTACGAAGAGCTGCCCCACCTGAAACAGCTACCGCCCCAACATATCTTCATTGCCAAACTGTAGCTAAATTTTAATTAAGATGGTCCCAAGTACTGCTGACCTGGTAAAGTAGGCTATCGAACTTGGTCGGCTAATTAAGACCTTAGTCAACTTTGATGCGCTCCGGAGGCAGTTTGCACTTGTCTCACCGTGTGTAACAAATTGGTGTTAGTTTCAGGTCATGTGGGGGGAGGTGGACTCACTAGTGTAGATGCACGTTCCCCATGAGGGATATTTAGAAGTCGGTTATGAGTAAGTGATTTTGTAGTGGTATTGCGAAATTAGTTGAAGTTTTTTGCCAGCCATTAAAATGGTTTATAATATTTGTAGACAATTTGCTCTTGTCACGCCGTGTGTAACAAATTGGTGTTAGTTCCAGATCAAGGGGGGTGGGGAACTCACTAGTGTAGCTGCACGTTCCTCATGAGTTGGGGTATTTAGAAGTTGGTTATTAGTAGGTGATTTTGTGGTTGGTGTTGCGAAATTAGTTTTTGCCAGTTGTTATAAAAGTGTCGTTATTTGAAAACAGTTTGCATTTGACTCGCCGTGTTTGACAAATTGATGTTAGTTCCAGGTTAAGGGGGGGGGGGGAAGGGAACTCAGTCGTGTTATTACACTTTCCCCATGATGTCTTATTTTTTGTTGATTGCTGACGTGCGATCTGAGCTACGAAATCCTGAGTTTTCATTAAGCTATTTTCTATTTAATTTGACATAGTTCCTAGCAAAGAATCTTCTTTCTATCCATTCCTAAAGAAACTTGCTGGTGCCTCCTCAAATAAAAAAACAATTGGTGTTTTTTTTTCGGATGATACATCTCTCATAAATTAAACTATACATATTTGAGTAATTATCTCTTCGCCCCGATAATATAGATACCTATAAATTGACATTCAAGCTCAAAGCCTATCTGACAAGAAACGTTACTACCCATAATTCCCTAAACAAACCAATCAATGCGAAATAAACAGAACACGATTACTTACACTAAAATCCAATTACACGCACACACACACCCCCACTACTTACACCCACGTAGACTTCCCAATATCTGTCGTCATTGCACACATCAAAAACATGTGTTGTGTGTGTTCGCACACAAACTTACGCTTCTCAGTGTTGGTTAACAGCATATCGGTGTAACTAAAGGCTTACGGGTGATCAGCGAACCTTGTAATCCCTTTCAGGGCTGCCACATTCCAAAAGCCGATTTGTAAACTGTATTCTACCAAATTATCATTATTTACTCGATTTGGATGTGCGGAAAAGTCCGGATTTTCTGTCTGTTTTATTTTGTCATTTAATTAATCATCTACCTTGCCTTTTCCTAACCATTCAGAGGTCGGCTTCTAGTCAAACCGTTTCAGCTGAATACCAGTATTTTACGTGGAGCGACTGCCTACCAGACCCTCCACAACCCATTAACTGGGTAACACGGTGCTTCTCAAATATATGTAGTAAGTAAGTATCTAATTAATACTTACTACACATATTTTGTTCCATATTATGCGAAAAACACAAAGTCTAAGATCCGTACCTTGTAAGCTGCGTACATCTTAACAGCAAGCCTGTTTTGTCCGATCAGGCAATTGATGGCAAAATCATGTTCAGCTTTAACGCTTGCGACCTCTAGACCAAAAATATTGTATATTTATTAACTAGCTGACCCGCGTCACATTTTTCATGAATGCACAGTTCCTATTGGTCACAGCGTGATGTCCTCGTTCGATGGTCTCATTTATCCTGCCTCGATAAATGGGCTATCTAACACTGAAACAATTTTTCAATTCGAACCAGTTGTACCTGACATTAGCGCGTTCAACCAACCAAACGAACAAACTCTTCAGCTTAATAATATTAGTATAGATAGGCAAACTATGTATATAAAAAAATTGAATACGCCAATAAGAAGTACAGTAAAAACAAATAAATGTCTGTAAACCGCCCTAAATTTAACTTCTTTTGTTCAGCCCAAGGTTATCTGTAAGAGATTGCACTATGCGATAAGACCGCCCATTGTGCACTTGTTTTTATAAACGTTTTTCCGGTGACTTTCATGAGGAAAACAAATAAATCTTACTTAATATAAAATAATTAATATTAAAATAATCTATATTAATATTTAAAGCTGAAGAGTATGTTTGTTTGTTTGCTTGAACGCGCTAATCTCAGGAAGTACTGGTCCGATTTGAAAAATTCTTTCAGTGTTGGATAGCCCATTTATCGAGGAAGGCTATAGGCTATATATCATCACGCCAAGACCAATAGAAGCGTAATGAAAATTATGACGCGTACGAAGTTGCGCGGGTCAGCTAGTAATTATATAATTATGGGATGTGTGTGTCTTCATGAAATTTGGCACAAAGGTAAATTATAGTCTGGAATAACACATAGGCTATATATATATCCCGGGAATATGTTCCATATACTTAATAGTATTTACTTGTAAGTATTTCAATCCAACATATCAGAATTTCACAAAACTATAAAAGAGATAAACATTTTACATTCAACAAGCAACATGAATTTGAACAGCATGTAAAACATACAAAAGGATTAACTTATATTCATTTGGGAATAATATTCGTACGCTGATAAATAGAAGCATCCATTAAGTGGTGTTTCAGTGTTAACAAAAAAAAATATTTATTTTCAATAACAATTTGTGCATGGGAAAATATTGTTGGAAAAAAGTGTTGTTTTAAATGGGAATTAATCGAAGTGCTTTTTACGGTTCCGTGCTTTTGGTTCCGGCTGTCATTTGTAGATCTTTGACAGTCATTACGGATAGTGAAGAGCCTGAAAATCTGACACCAGTTTTGTCAAGGGCTGTCGTGTTACCCAGATACTGGTATGTCGGGATCAGATAGACAGTCACTGCATGTTAAATACTGGTATTCAGCTGTATCCGGATAGACTGGAGGCCGACCCCAATATTATTGGGAAAAGGCTTTTTGTATCGTGGTCCTTTTGGGAACCTTTCACTCCGTTATCGATCAGAGCTTCAGCCAGTCAGAGATCTTGCTACAATCCCGTCTTGGTTGACATATTCGTCAACTTCGCCTACCGCCGTCTACTGCAAAACTTGAGCCTCACCCAAGCTGCACCGGAAAGGAAAAATGTACCCCGTATCCACCTGTAAAAGAAAGTCGATTTATGTGGCATTTACCAAACAAAAACGATTAAATATATTTTAATAAATATTGGCCAAATATCGTGTCAAAATAACGAATTTAAAATCCAGGCTCCCAAGTTCCTAACATTTCCTCAAAAGCTAGAATCAACACATATTTCCACACAAGTTCAGTTAATTTGACAGTATATCGCCGGCTTTATTTTCACAAACACTAACTTCTATACAGCTGGTTCGAAGGCTGGCTCCATACGAACCTACACTCCTAGCTCCAAGCACTAATTATGTAAGCAAATAAGACTGGGAACTGTGTCGCAGGAAAACTTTCATTATTAATGTACAATGCCGACTACCGGGTTTGTTTGGCTGATGCTGACAGTTTGGGTAATGGGTGGTGTTGGAAAATGACCAGATTATTGGAAGTAACCCAGTTCATCGTAGTTCGAAATTGTGTGTAAAATTATGGATTATAAATGACTATTTACTACTATTTTTTGTTGTTTTTTTTATAGCGAATATAATAATACACACAAAAATAATACAGAAAATATTTGTTTTTTTTTTTATTTAAGGTTTAAATTTTAATGGAAACAAAATATTCCCAAAATCAATTAAATAAAATGTCATCATGGCATTTGGTCATTCATAAAACTGAAGCTATTTATTTTATAGCCTGTTCTGTTCCACCGCAGGGCAAAAGCCTCCTTTTTCAACCTTTCTGCTCTATATATTTTGTCAATTTTATAAAAAGACAGAAAAACGTGACTAAAAGTTTGTATGTTACAACGCAACAAACAACATTGCAATCAAAAACATATAACACCGACATTAACATGGAACAAGCAAATAACATTATACAGAGTAAAACTTGCACTAATAGTATACAATCCTGCCCTGACTCCTCCTGTGAACTCAAACATATTAAACGACTAAGTAAGAGATGTTACATTTAGTTTTAGAGCAAGGTGCTCAGTTATAGTGTTACAACTTAAATGTAAAGTTTTAGCTTCAAATGTTACAGCTGACAGTGATTTAAACTAAAGAGAGATTTTTGCGTGAATTGAAGTTGGACATGATATTTATTTTTTATGTTTTAATCGATATTGCAGTCTTTGGAAAATGCTGATGGAAGATGCTTAGGAAGCATTAAAATTAAGTTTGTCTGCAATACGGGATGTAGGAGAAGTAATTTAAGACCTTGAGTAACTAGCCCCTCGACCACCTTGTGGCAATCTCTGTGAGATTGGCCACCGTGATCGAAATTTGGTCGGTCATTTATAATTATTTATTTATTTTTCATGACAAGGCATGACCTATACGTCTAGACACTCAAATCAGTCATAATTTTTAGTTCTGACCGAAGCACTGTTTGACAAAGCATTTCTTAATCCTCAAAAATACAGTAATCATTTTGCAGTGCTCAAGAAAAAATCTTAAAAATATATTGACGCCTAAAATGAGATAGATAACGATATCAAAAGCCCAAAATATTTGGGGTTGACCACATGACAGTAACTTCACAAATTTTGGACAACTTAACTTTAGGTTTCGTGAAATTCGGTCACGTTCTAGGCCCTCTTATTTGTCCACCCGCTACCTTAAACTTCAACAAAACACCAAAACAGCTGAACATATCCAACAACAAAACGATAACAACTATACTTACCAACTACCTGAGACATCGCAAACGATGTTATCGGCTCTCTCGCTCCGAGCACTAATTGTTGAAGTTCCACATAATTAGGAAGTTCCTCAATGCACCGAGCCCGTACATTGGCTGCGACACAGACATTTGTTGTAAAGTTTACGTATCGACACATGTGAGGTCGAAGTTTATTAAATGCCACAGGCCGCGCTTCGTTTGGCGTATTATTTTAGGTATTTTATGTGTGGGTATCTAGATACTAGTAGTTATGATTGTGTTTTGGGTAATTGCAGAATTTGTGATTTACAAAGCTAAAGATTTGAAATGACAAAGCTAAAGCTTTTTCGTGTATGCGTTTTTTCGCATAAACGTTATTTTATCACCATGACACGTGTTCTGATAAGCAATAGGTATACTTGTTTGTGGCTAGAAATTGACTCAGCTTTTTCACCCTTATCTGTGGTAAAAGTTTGTCGCATTCCTTGTAACGAACTCTATATACTATTCATTTTAGAATAGATCTTATGGCTTCTGGCAACCTATTAAATAGTCGTGGTACTTTCTTTTGCTTAGACTAGGCGTAATCTTCCTCTAAAAACATTAAACTTTTTGTCAAAAAGGTTAAAAGGCCTGCTTGATAATGCAATATCTCCCCTCTCTGACGTGACCTAAACAGATGCTTTCTAACTAGTGCCGCACAAGAACTCATTCCAACGGCGGTAGTACCGAAATTGCTGTAGACAACAATATCGTGTAATTTAATAAGTTCAGAAGACGACGTAGCTGCAATAAGCTACCGTCAATGAGTGCTGCGCCTGGCCTTAACGACCAAATAAAGTTAGGGTCTCAGAGTGAGCGGGTAGCGGGGTTGCAATTAACATACGAGTATATTATCTAGAATTTTAAAACGAATATCGTAGCCTATTATAACTACATATATATTTATTGAATTTACAAAGTGCCCGTGGAGTTTCTTGCCTGTTCCATAGAAATCTTCGCTGACTGATCGACTTGGAAAATGGTTTAATTGAAATAGATGCTTTGAACTTGCCCCAAAACTGACTAAGACTTGCAACGTAGCTGGTGAATTTATGCACCTTCTTTACTCCTTCAGACAATCAGACTGGTGTATTTACGCCCAAAATCATCAGCCCTCCGCCAAATATCGCCTCTTCGACCGACCCTGTGCATCTGGCATCCAGCGGGTTCATCTTGTAGAAGGCCTTCTGATGCGTTTCATAACCACACTAAACTTGGGTATTGACGAAAACGAAACATAATTCCGTGTGATGCAAAAAATAATTTTCGCTAAATCATCAATAAATATAAAATTGTTACTGACTGATTGAGTGACTGACAGAAAAAGCACAGCCGTAACTATTGGTCGTAGGACACTGAAATTTGGCATGTAGGTTCCTTGGGAAGAGTAGGGAAGCATTAAAACAGGATTTCCCGAATTTACTACAGGAACGGGAAAATACGGTATATGCGCTTACGAAGTCGCGGGCAAAGCAAGTTAAATATATAGAAGAAAACCCCTTTTGCTATAACCGTTGTTCCAATACATAAAACACAAGTAGACGAAACTCTGTAAGCATTGCTTAACATTTATCTTTAATTAAAACTACTTTCAAATGTTTTCAGAAGTAAAACTGCCAGGCGTCAAATGTTTCACAGAATCCTCTTACCTATTAAGTTCATAAGCTTCTGCAACTTTACTTAAAATACTTTGCGACAATGCATTTTCACTCATTTTCGTCTTGGAATTTGAGGAGAGCGCGTCGGTGTTAGTTACTTCACAGCTTATTATTTCACTAGACTAACACAAATGGGAATCAATCTGATTCTATAGTCTATTAATGTGTGTGATATTAAATCAATCAAAAGGCATTAAGCCAGTCCTTGTACCTTGGTGCTTGAAATTAAATAAAAGAACAATACACAAACAAAAATACACCAGTTAAATGTTTAACGTCATGACTTTAAAGTCAGACTTGCAAAATACTTTACATTCCTAAAGAAAATAGATATAAAAAGTATTTATTGTTCATAGAACTGACGTGCATACAAGTTATAAGCCTTAACAAATTTTTTTTTTTTTTTTACAATTTATAGGCACGCGTTTGACCACTATCTCACCTGATGGTAAGCGATGATGTGCTCGAAGATGGAGCACGCTTGCCTAGAAGTAACCTATTCACTCTTGACTTTAAGAGTCCTAGCTTGTAGATATCAGGAAACACAGACTCCGGCAGGGAATACCACTCCTTAGCTGTACGCACTATGAATGTGTTCCCAAAACGGTATTGTGTTCCTGTGGGTAACTTGTAAGCACATCAACTATCCATTCAAAATTATAAATAATGATAGTGAAAAGCAAAAATTCAAAAATATTACTCGCAAAAGATGGGCATCGTCGCAAAATATTAAAAAATGACTTGCCGAAGCATTCAATATCATTAGCAAAACATTCTACATTTTATTTAAATATCCAGACAAATCGTTTCACCACCGATCTCCCTGAACATCTCCCGCTTTATCTCCGCCCCGCTATCACTGGCACCCCACCGCCAACGCTTCAATATTCCGACAAGATGCAAGCAGCCGTAAAAGAGAGATTCCTTTATGCGCCTGTAAAGTGCTCCGCTAATATTTAACGGAAAGGTTTTTTGGAAACCAATCTTTTTACAATTTTCAGCTTTAACATCTAAAGTGCAGGCTTTTAGCGTTCTAACTTCGTTTTTTCTTGCGTAAAGATTATGTTACCTACATGTTTTAGAGGAAGGTGCAAAAATTGGTTATAAAAAGTTACTTACCAGAGATGAACTTAAGTGTAATTGAATGGCAATATGTAGGCCACGATAATAAATTGATGGCGTGATATTCAATTTTGATAAGCGTGTTCCAGATCGAGTTTGGTCTTAACATTTTTTTGACGTGACAACGTCTTATAAATTGGTTTGCCGGGTGACACTTCAAGAAACTGCGTTACGCTCCGCTCACGTTATGCGCTCACAATGAGAGCGAGTGAGAGGCACGCGTCCCTTCCACTCGGGCATGGTTAGCCCGCCTAAGAGCGAGAGAGACAGACATAAAAAGTGAAAGGCACGCGTCCCTTCCACTCGAGCACAGTTAGCCCGCCTAAGAGCGAGAGAGAGAGAGTGAGAGAGATAGGCATACACCGTATACCTATACCACTCAAAGTCGTTGTCACGTAAAACTTTCGCCCGTATACCGACTTTACAGGCAACCAATTTTTTAAGTCAATTGAAGTATACATACTAAAAAATAATAATAATAGTAATAAGCACTAAGCGTTTCCAAACGTCTTTTATAATGCGCACAGCAAAGGAGTGGAACTCTCTGCCTGTGTCTGGGTTTCCGAACGCTTACAATCCTCATCTCTTTAAAGTCAGAGTCAACAGGCTCCTTTTGGGTAAGCTCGCTCTATCGTAGACTCTGTCTCTGTCATCTCTGACCTAGACTAGAATCAAGAGCAAACCCATCTGAAATGAAAATAAAAAAACAAGTTGCGTAGCCTTTTTCTAACTTTATTGGCGTCGACTGTCTGTTTGCCCAAATGCAACTAAGTACCAGTATTTGACATGGAGCGACTGTCTACCGGACCTCCACAATCCAGTAACTGGGTATTTGGTACCCTGGTACTGAACTGGCGATCACTACAATTATCAATCAATATATATAAAACTAGCTTCTGCCAGCGGCTTCGCCCGCGTAGTCCATAGGGAACATACTCACGGGATAAAAAGTAGACTACGTCCTTTCTCAGGCTCTAGACAATCTGTGTAGCAAATTTCATTTTAATCGGTTCAGTAGTTTTGGCGTGAAAGCGCGACAGACAGAAAGAAAGACAGACAAACAGAGTTACTTTCGCATTTATAATATTAGTAAGGATAAGGATTCTTCCGTTACTGACTGATTGAGTGACTGGCAGACAACGCACAGCCGAAATTACTGGTCGTAGAAAGCTGAAATTTGGCATGTTCCTTGGGGAGTATAGGGGAGCACTAAGAAAGGATTTCCCGAAATTTCCACGGGTACTGGAAAGACGGGATGTGCGCGTACGAAGTCGCGGGCAAAAGCTAGTTAATGTATATAATAGAGGTTAACCCCGATTTTTAAATGAGGTTTTTTCAAACAACCTTTGAAATTTAAATACGTTTTGATACGTACTTATTTGCAAATAGGTACCCAAATCAGAAACCCGGTTTGTTATATTAAGTTGTACTTACTTCGCTAGAAAGTAATCTAAACCTTAAATGTGGTAAAGTTTAAAATAGGATTCAAAGCCAAACCGTATAAAATCAAAAATTCATTACATCCTTCAGAAGTCTTTCAGTTGATATTAAACACGCCATGTTTACTTAACTCGAACTTCGTGTCTATTACCATATTAATAACAAATCTCTCCACATTCGGAAGTACGTGGTTTTATCTCATCTAAGTTCCAAACATAATTTAATATTACGACGTTTTCAAAACTTTTAGTATACATTGCTGCGGTTACAAGACCAGAGTACTCGCAAACCGTATTTACCTATCAGTGTATACATAGGTCGAATTAATTTCCGTGTCGCGGTCTGTATCGCACCACATCGACGGAACCATTACGTGTAGACAACATCAAACAAGATGTCGGCTAAACTTGGCCGGAGTTGCCCGAAGTTACCCGAAGTTGGCCGAAGTTTGAACAACTTGCGGCCGGTTGCATAAAAGTTTGATCGAGCGTTAGGTTTAACCGGGATTATTGTAATTCAGCGGATTAATTAACGTGCAAACGTTATTCTGAAGTGGGTGTTAAGAGGATTAAGGGGGTCGGGTTTCACGAAGGTGGTGGGATAATTGACGATTTTGATAATGGTCACTTAACTCTGACCAATTGCTCAACCAATTTGTCAAAATCTAAACTACAAATCATAGCTTTCAACGGTTTTATTTTGGTAAAAGGAGGCGAGTCTATTGACATCTATGGGCACAAATCTAGACTCCTGGCTACTACAGAAAAAACCCTGAAATTGGTCCCCGAACCTCATGCTGAACAGTTACGTACCTACAATAAACTAACGATGCAGCACTAATTCTTATTCACATCATCTGCCTAGCCTTTTCCCAACTATATTCTTCTTCCAGTTAAACCGGTATCAGCTGAATACCAGTATTTTACGAGGTATATAACAATGCACGTAAGTGAGACGAAGATGCTAAGATGGGCAGCAGGTGTAACCCGACTCGATAAAGTGCGCAACGAGCACATCAGAGGAAGTTTTAAGTTCGCGCCTATAGCAGAAAAACTCACCGAGAGCCGACTACGATGGTTCTGTCATGTCATGAGACGCCCCGAAGACCATTTCGTAATACAGGCCTTAGCACTGCCAAATAATAAGAAAAGTAGAGGACGCCCACCAGCCACCTGGTGGTCCACGGTAGCCAAGGACTTAGAGCTTGCCCAAAAAAATGTTTCGACAACCCAGGATAGACTGTCCTGGCGCCGCAGAACGAGGAGATCCAACCACGAATAATGGGAAATGGCTAGGACAAAGAAGAGACCAGTATTTTACGTGGAGCGGCTGCCTGACCTCCACAGTCCACTAACTTAGCAGCACCGTTCTTTTTGGCAAGGCGTAACGTGTTTTCCGAGGCATAGAGGAGTCTCTGTATGTTTAGATGGTCACCCATCCACAGCCCGACCTCGACAAGCGTTGCTTAACCTCGATAATCGACCCGTGTATTTGTTATTATTTAACCATGAGCTCATCCTACTCACAATAATGAATTCTTAAAGTAAATACCGTACTAGTACTAGAGAATTGCAACATGGGAAAGAAAAGCCATACCTTCCAAGGATCGGTGACAGCAAAGGAATAGGGTCACAAGCATACGGGAAAATATTGCCATACCCTTCGTTTTGAAGTTTCCCCTTAGACGCTGTTTCAAGGGCATAAAATATAGCACATTCCTTGCAAGAAAACCGAAAACATACAGCCCCATATACTTCACAAATCCTCCATAACTAGCCCAAAATACATAAATAACAGTTTTCAGGAAAAATATGGTTCGTAAGAGACATGGTAAAAAGGGATAAGTCGGTACTTACCAAACATCTGGAAGCAGAATCGATCGGAATTCAATAAAATTAAACATTCAGGAAACGTGCCTTGGGAGAACTTGAGGAGTTGGTGGTACAAGTGATGGGAGGAAAAAGGGTTGGTAAATATAGGAGCTTTGGTGTTAAGTAAAGGTTATTTTTTATTGATCTGTGGGCCTATAGTTGTTAAAAAATAAAAGACCCGTTTTGACAGCAGGATACAACATTGCATTACTAGTAAGTATGAAAGAGACATAAAAATAAATCTCTTTCGCACTTAGTGGTAAAGCAATCATCTTCTACTCAGCTGTCAAATCTATTAGATTTTAGATTTTGGACTTATTAGATTTTGATGACTTTAGCACATTAGCACGAATATTTTTGACTTATAGTAACGTAACGTAAAATTTGACTATAATACACGTTTCGCACATATATTTATTATAAATTGGATACTATATTTGGGTCATTGTCAAATTTAGCGCAGGTAATCGTGACTAAAAATTATAAACTTATAAAAAAATAAAAATACTTAAACTTGAGTTTTCTTTGTGTACATGCCTGTAAAAACAACTGAATATGGTCTGTTACTGACGGCCGCGATGTTTAACTTATAATTAATGATTTATTCCAAATTTTGTGGCTTAGGGTGTAAAAAAAATACAACTCTGTTATCACTACGTATTGACTTTTATTACGAAATTAAACAATTCAGTCGCAAATATTTTGGCATTAATGTTAACTACAGTCTTTTATCTTATAATCACATTTGGAATCTCAACGTTTTTTTAAAGTTTAATAATCATTAACTTATTTTCTAAACAACTCTGTTACTTTTTGAACGTTTACAAACTTTAAATTTTACCGTGTTACTTCAAATATTTACATATTAACCGCTAACTGCAACATATCATTGTAAAAATATCTATTAAGTCAAAATATTTTTAAATTGCCATTTTTTTTTTTTTTTTTTTTTTTTTTTTTTAAGGATGGGAAATCATCAAATGACTCCTCCCGCTCTGGGTGAAGCAGAAGGGAGTGTCAGACTCTTACTGACTAAAACCCATCCGTGTTCCTCCTAATGCCCTTTGCGTTCCAGAGCCGCGGTGCCTCTTTCAAACAGATTCCGCAACCCCGGCAGGCACTGGCCCTAGCGGGCCCCGTCTTCTATGCTGACAGCTCTTTGAGGCGCGCGTGGAACACAGCGCGCCGTTGACTCGGGCCTGGTTCTGATCGGACGGCGAGCCACCCAATGCTCGTCGTCCGCAGGCCCGCGCCTACGGTGGCCGAGAATCGCCCTGCGACTCCCGACGCCCGGGGCGTCTTCTCCTGTTGCGGCGGCTGGGGCGTGAGGTTTCCCTCTCTCTCACGCGTTCGGCCTCCTCCTTTGCTAGCAATACTGCTTCGCAGAAAGAGGTGACCGCACCCCATGCCTCCTCGCTCCGGACCATAGATTGAATCAGAGCCGGACGCGAGAGGTCGCCGCCGCCGATCGCCTCGACGAGGACACGGCGGTGCTCCGCCCAAGCAGGGCAGACCTCTACCGTATGCTCCACTGTGTCCTCCGGGCGATCCTCACAGTGTTGACAACCGGGCGTATCCTCCCGCCGAATCCGAAACAGGTACCACCCGAAACAACCGTGTCCGGTGAGTACCTGCGTCAAGCGGAAGGTGAGGACGCCGTGGCGCCGCTCTAGCCACTCCTCAAAGAGGGGACTTATCGCCAGGATTGTGGCGTGCCCAGCGCTGGGTTGCGACAGTCGCTGTCTCCATACCGCCATGAGATCCTGCCGGAGCTCCGTCCGCTGCGCCGCGATTTGCCGCGGCAAAGGAGTCTCGCCCCGGCGTTGCGCCTCCACGCGCCATTCGTAAATGAGCGCGAGGGCTCTCGCCTCCAGATCCCATGGTGGCAGTCCGGCAAGGAGGCTCGCCGCCTCGCCAGAGATCGTGCGGTATCCCCGGGCCAGCCGGATAGCCATGACCCTCTGGGACGCGTTGAGGTAACGGGCAGGTCGCTTCCTCAAAGTAGGCGCCCACACCGGCGCCCCATAAAGGGCCATGGACCGCACGACCCCTGCGTAAAGCCTCCGGCAGGAGGCGTTTGGACCCCCTAGATTGGGCAGAAGCCGCTTGAAGGCAGCCCCGGCCCGCCCCAATCTGGGAGCCAAACGTCGGAAATGCTCGACGAAGTTCCACCGGCTGTCAAGGACGAGACCCAGGTACGTCATCGTCGACCCGACACCGATGTGAACCCCTCCTACCGTTATTTGGGATCCCGATGGTGGCCTGTTCCGAGATCCATGAAAGCACATGGCTTCGGACTTGTGTAGGGCCACCTCGAGACCCAACTGCCGGATCCTCTCAACAACTATCGCAACTCCGCGTGTCATAGCGTCGGCCGCCGCCTGGTGCGACCCCCCCTGCGCCAGGACCAGCGTGTCGTCAGCATAGCAGACAATGCTGACGCCACTAGGAAGGTCGGCGCGCAGCACCCAATCGTAACCGATGTCCCACAGGAGCGGCCCCAGAACCGAACCCTGTGGAACACCGCACGACATCTCTCGCCGGTTCCACTCTCCCAGGTGACCGGGGTAGATGACGGCTCTGTCCGTCAAGTAAGCCTCGACTACGCGACGGAGGTAGGTCGGCATCCGGTGATACCGGAGTGCCTCCCTGATGCAACTCCATGGCAGGGTGTTGAAGGCGTTGGCGATGTCTAGAGACACCGCCAAGACGACTCCGCCCCGTGTAACCGCGTCCCCCGTCGAGAGGGCTCTCACGCGCATGATGGCGTCCACCGTCGAGCGGCCCGTGCGAAAACCGAACTGGTTCTCCGCCAGATCCGGCCCCACCCTCACTAGGTGCTCGACGAGGCGGTTTGCAATTACTCGTTCAAAGAGCTTGCCCACCTCATCGAGCAGCACGATGGGCCGGTATGCGGACGGAGAGTCCGCAGGGCGCCCTGGCTTCTTAATTAGGACCAGTTTCCCCGTCTTCCAACGAAGTGGGAACTGGCCCCTCTCCAAGCATGCGCTTAGGAGCCCTCTTAGTCGAGGCCCGAGAGCCTCCGAAGCCAGGACCCAGGCTTTTCCAGGTAAGCCGTCGGGTCCTGGGGCGAAATTGCCATACTATATCAACCAACTTAATGTAAAAATCTTAATTAAGTATTTTAGTCTTTGGGACAGAAAAGTAACAGAGTTGTAGCGCAGTAACATAGTTGTTAGTTTTCTTATCTTACCTGACTAAATCAGACTCTGTTGGGGTTGAGATCATAATTATTAACATAAACTCCAATAATAATAACAATCAACATTATTGCTGGTAAGTATTTACCAATACCAACTTTATGAACACAAAAATAAAAAATCTTAAAAAAGTAACAGAAAAATGAAAGTCTCTTATTTCTCAAAAATGTCTAAAGCAGTATCAAATTGGCAGTAGGATATTCTTGTACCTTTACATACTTTTTTTAGTTCTGGAACAATAGCAATTAAATTATCAAAAGGCACATAAGATATATCAGACTCATCTAATTTAAATTTGGTTGCAGTATGATCCATTGACTTACAAAATATAATTTTAACCTCACCATCATCTTCTTCAGATAAGGCCTTACCCAAATATATGTAGTCTTGTTTTGGGCTGGACATTTTAACCAAGACACAAACACCTTGTTTTAGAATAGAATAGAATACTCTTTATTATGTACACCATATAAGTTACAGAAAATATAGATGAGAAACATTACATAGGGTGACACAATGGGCGACCTTATCGCTAAAAGCGATATTTTCAAGACAACTTTTGGATGGATTCTAAAGAGAAAAAGGAGATACAGTACTGTAGGTAGTCTTAGGTGTACTATTTATACAAACATCAATACATACTAAATAGATAAATTTTATACAATGATAATTATGAAATAATAGCAGAGAACTCTAGTAACAAACGCTTTAAAGAGAGAGATAGTGGTTCTTGACCAAAGTTTTAAAAATGGACAAAGATTGAGCACGTCTTATCGACACAGGCAAGGCATTCCATAACCTCACCACTTGAATCGTGAAAGAATTATCATAGAAGGTGGTGGAATGCATCGGCATTTCTAGTCTCAAGTTTTCCGATGACCTCAGATATCTATTATGTGTGTCATGAAGGAACTTGAATCGGTCTTTAAGGTAAGAGGGGGTTGTAGGATTGAACAGAATACTGAAGAGCAGAAATAAAATATGAGAATCCCGGCGAAGACGTATGGGAAGCCACTTGAGTTTTGTCCGAAATTCAGAAATGTGATCATATTTGCGCAAGCCAAATATAAATCTATGCAAAGGTTTTGAAGACGCTTAAGTTTATCTAGTTGTGCCTGAGTGAGATCGAGATAACTGACATCAGCATAGTCAAGGACGGGAAGCAGAAGGGACTGTGCAAGAGCAGTTTTATTGGCAGTAGGAAGGAAGTTCCGCAATCATCTAAGGGACCTGGCAGATGCAAAGATAACGAATGAACGTGAATATTTTCCTTCTCGATCAAAGCATCGTCACTTTGTTTTGATGTGCTGGGTTCTGTCAAATAAGGGTTGGAAGATTTTTCTTTTTTTTCAGGAGTGTACATAACAATACGGAGTGCTCTGGCCCTATTTTTACGTTAGCCATTTGCAGTTCGCCATTTCTTTTTTAACGCTCTATGTTCAAGAGTTGATAAATCTCGCACTTAGCGTTTGTTTGCATTATCTTCTCCCTATCTTTTCTTCTAGATTCTGCTTCTTTTTCAGGATTATTTTTACGCCGTTGACGGTACCGTCGCTGTTTCTCAGCAGGCGTGAGAGGCATCTCGAGATCTCGAAGAAACACAATACTAAACCTGAAACAAAGTTTTTGAGTTCATAGAAACGTTTCATTTATAGGACTTAAGATATTACCTACATAAGAAAATCCATTTATGAATAAAAAATACGTTTAAAACATGAAAATTAAGTACAAAATTAAAGAATTATGTTCATAATTCCACTCTGTTACTTTGTTAACAACTCTGTTACTCCGAGGTAGTAACAGAGTTGCGTAGTAACAGAGTAGTAAATTTTGCTTACTACAAGACATAAATCATAAAGTAATGATCAAGTAACAATCTTTCTTTCATATTTGGATTATTAACCACTCTTAGACATACTGAACATAAAATTACTTGAAAATACGTTTATCTACTTACGTAAATAGTAAGTAACAAAGTGGATGCACAATAAAAACACGCAGCCTGATCCACGCCTCATGGTCGACTAGCACCTTCCGCACCCCGCCACCCGTGCTCCCGATCATCCACAATGAATGCCAACGTCCCGCTCAATCTAGTACAAAATCTAAGCAGCGCCATTTCTATATTACGTTGTGAAATACTTGGTAACATAACATTCCAGTTGTATCACACCATACGCGGGACAAAATTTCAGAAAATAATTATTAATTAGAATTGTAATACTTACCCGTTTTAAGACATATTCTAAAATACTAACTGTAATCTGGTTGTAGTTATAATTTATTTAAAGCGTGTTGGTATAGTAGAAAATAACAATTTTTTGTTCTTATTGTAACAGAGTCCTACTAGGGACATATAGATTTTGCAAGAAATACCGCTCTGTTACCAGAAACAACCACAATGTTACTTTAAAAAAAAACTAAAAATAACAAAACTTAGTCTTAATTTTACTAATCAGTGTTTAGTAATGTGGTGTATTGTGTGTTTAATGTATTTTTTTTAGACTAAAATGTGTATTTTATCCGAATTTAAAAATAACACTACTCCGGGACAAGGTTTACTGCGCAAAATTTGACAACGACCCATTTATATTTTTGTTTGATATAAATTGTGTACGTCGAATAAAATAAAACCAAAATACTATTGGGTTGTAGTTTTTGCAGTCAAAATTCACTTACATTAACGATACTATAATGTTACTATAGTTACGTCAAAAATTCCTGCTGGGCCCTCTGCAGCTCTGGTAGAACATTAGTGGTTACTATAATCCCCCATATCGATTTCAACAACGACTTGCAAGACCGAATCTCCGATAACAACTAATACAATAGGGTTGGCCGGCGGAGACAAACTTCCCCTTTTTCCATACACAGGTTGGGAACCGTAAAAAAAGCGCTACAATGTAGGTATAGGTGATCTTAGAAATTGTGTTTAATATCAATGTTATCTCGACCAAATCGCTTCAGCTCATGCCTCCGCCCCTACAATTTCAGCGGCCCAGCGGCCGGGCCCCCACTTAAGGTTAATATGTTTATTTACCGAGCCCCGCTATGTGTGATGCCCTCCTGAATGTACCCTGAAGGGTGATTTGTGTGTTCAGGGAGGATACTTCTTTTATTGTCGGAGTTGGGCCGTTAGGTTGTGGTTGGTATGTTTCCTTGTACTTGTGTACTTTGAGGAGCTGAGAGTTACAAGAGGTTGATTTTGTTACTATTTAGTTGTTGTGGATCTCGTGGCTAAATAATTAACAGCCGCACAGGTCTATTGTATTGTATTGTTTTGTTTTGTATGGTAAATCGTGCTGGTTTTCGCAACTGTACGACTAAGCGCATATTTTGCGTGCAGATGGGACAAATGTGTCATTCGATCCACCCCAGCTCCCCATGAGGCCAGCAACGCCTTGGTGTTACCAACTCACAGAGGGTACCTGGGTTTCCAAAGTACTAGAACACCGCACAGTTCTATCGCTAAGGTTAAACGACGCTTGCCAAGGTCAGTCCGGGAGTAGGTGAGCAACCACTACATCTCATTTGTGCCTCGAAAAGCACGCAATCTACCAGTACCAGTTTTGCCAGGGATACCGTATCATGTCACTCAGTAACTGGGTTGTGCAGATCAGTTAGGCAGTTGCTCCGTGTAAAATACTGGCACTCAGCTGCATCAGAATAGACTGGAAGTCGACCCCAACATAGAGACAAGGCTAGGCAGATTGATAACCTTCTGCGAAGCAGTAATGCTACTGAAGGAGGAAGCCGAACGCGTGAGAGAGAGGGAAACCTCACGCCCCAGCCGCCGCAACAGAAGAAGACGCCCCGGGCGTCGGGAGTCGCAGGGCAATTCTCAGCCACCGTAGGCGCGGGCCTGCGGGCGGCGAGCATTGGTTGGCTCGCCGTCTGATCAGAACCAAGCCCGGGTCGACGGCGCGCTGTGTTCCACGCGCGCCTCAAAGAGCTGTCAGCATTAAAGACGGGGCCCGCTAGGGCCAGTGCCTGCTGGGGCTGCGGACTTTGTTCGAAAGAGTCACCGTGGCCCTAGAACGCAAAGGAACACGGATGTGTTTTAGTCAGTATGAGACTGACACTCCCTCCTGCTTCACCCAGGGCGGGAGGAGTCATTTGATGATTTCCGATACAAAAAAAAAGGCAGATTGATTAGTTGTTTTAGGCTTCGATTTGTTATGCTACGGCTACACTGTCGCGATAACGCGAACTATTCTTCGCGCGCTCTCTGTTGCACAGCAAGACGTTGAGCTGTGTGCGAGAGAGAGCGCGCGAAGAAAAGTTCGCGCGATCGCGATAGTGTAGCCGTAGCATTTATGAAACTATTGACAAAAATATGTGTTTTTTTTAATTTAACTCGTTCCAATGTCTGCAAGCGAGATCTCCAGGTATAAAGTGATTTCTCACGGTTTTTCGATCGAAAATATCTAATTAGCAGCCTGGAGTCGCAGATTTTTGCCTGATTGATGGCCCTAGGACTCCTATTAGGTATTCCTCCTGATCTATTTAGGCAACAGCGGCCAACTCTCACACTCTCACAGTCCAATGGGACGACAATCCAACAGGACTGGACAGAGATATGGCGCAGGACTCGTAAGTCCTAAAGTTAGGTTAAAATGCTACGTTTTTCGGACGTGCGTGCATCCTATAAGGTATAGTAGCCGGCGCACCAGTCATGAGCACAGATCATTGGCGTATCTAGGGCTTATCTCCAGGGCCTGGCCCCGAACCTGAGGGCCTACTCTCTAAGCCCGAAGTCCGTAGTTTCGGCCTTAGTTACGGGCGTTTTCTAACCCCAAGGTGATACGTACTTACGATTAGTCCTGAACCCGAACTAAGAATGAATGACAACACGATTTGACAGCAACTGACAAATCGTGTTGTCATACATTTTTAGTGGTTAGGTGATACGGAGTAGAAAACGCTGAGAGAGTAGGCCCTCTGATATGCGACACCCAATAAGAGCAACGATTTTTCTTATTGGGCGTCGCATCTCAGGTTGGGAGCCAGGCCCTGGAGAAAAGCCAATGATCTGTGCTCATGACTCGTGCCGGCTACAGCTATACCCTAGTAGTCCCTTACTTAAACAAAACTAGATAATTGTGGATGAATATTTCTGTGTAACCCCTCGAGAAATCATGTTTTTTTATAATTTGAAGATTATTATGTTAATAGTCTTATTTCAACTCACATAAAAACCAATATCTATTCAAAAGACTAATACAACAACAATAAATTAAAATTATCGAATCGTTTGATACACAAATGTCAATAAAATATTATTTACTGTGGCAAACTTGTAAACTTAATCAAAATTAAAATGTCAGAGACAGGTCTCGCTCTTGGCATTTAACGAGATAAAATGTCAGGAGTGTTATTGAAGTGGTATCGACTGTAAAAGGCGTAATGTGAACTTGAAACCTCAGAACTTTATCTAAACAACCAACGTTATATTTTCGGACCAAGTTAAGGTTCCAACGTTATGTTTTGGGAGCAAGTTAAGGTTCCAACGTTATGTTTTCGGAGCAAATTAAGGTTCCAACGTTATATTTTCGAAGCAGACAGGTACAACACGACAAAGAAAAACTGAAACATTTATTTAGCAGAAGCTTAGGGTACACAACAAGTTAAAATGGAGAACAAAATAAAATGGTAAAACAATAAAATCATTCTGTTTTTAGAGCGACAATGTGTCACTTTGGCGAATAAAATCGTTAAGCTAAACAAAAGCTATCGGATGACCTAGCGTTCGTCAAAGTACGTATGTGTTGAAAAATGGCATGCATGAAATTCGGTAATATTAAGATATGTTGTACCTCTACCAAAAATCTCTCCTTGAGTTTCCTAGCAAAATCAAGCTTGAATGTATTCAAACAGACCAACTACAAACTATATTAAATAACATGCAGCACAAAATTTACATATCTTACGAGTCCCAAAACTCGCACCGCTGAGTAAATCTACTCACACATAATTTGTACCGCTCACAACCGATGCGAGAATTCATTTCCGCTATGAAATGGGGTTCTGATTGCTACCCGTTTATCACTGAACATTTTAGATTTTATTTATTGAATCGTGGGTTAAATAATAACAGCCGTACAGGTCCATTAAGTTAAGCAACGGTTACTGAGGTCGATTTGAGGATGGGTTACATACATTCCAAGTGGGTTTTATAAGAACAGCCACGCGGGTCGATTTTCGAAGTAAAGCAACGCTTGTTGAGGTTGTTCTGAGAGTGGATGACCATCTATATCAGACAGACGGCTTAACGGGCTTTCCGAGGCAACGAGGAGACGACTGTCATTCATTTGAAGATTTGAAGACACGGTAGTCAGTAGCCTGAATCTGTCACCAGTCTTGCCAAAAGTTAATTTGTTACCCAGTAACTGGGTTATGGAGTCTGATAGTTTTGTTTTTGGACGGGGCCACTTGCAGTTCAACACACTAGGTTTGGTTACTGCTTAACCGGACTATCCTGTGGTGACCTCAAATTAATTTAAGGCCCCAGCCAGGGCTAAAAACTACTTACAAGCTAAATGTCCGCTCGCTAAGGGTACCCGTGGGCATATTGGGCAATATTCAAACTATGACAGTCATGACCTTGATAACTGTCATAGTTTTAATTTGTACTATCAAAGGTGCGATATAACAAATCTAGCAATTCCACCAAATATATATTAACCAATACCCTTTATTTATTTGCAGGTAATTGCCGTTTTTATTGAACAGAAAATTTCTGAACGTAAGTAAAACGTATTTTTAAATGAAGGTTATTCATTAAAATTTCGTGCGTCATTGGTTTGCAGAATAACCCGCTTTCGTCTTGATTCGAGAATATTTTTATGAATTTCTGCTGAATGTTCATTCCATTCAATAGCTTTGCATTCATTATTTTCCAATACCAGTTCAATATCTTGATAGCTTCAGAAATGCAGGTAAAAATACTATATTAATTGCTGTGAATACCGTTTCTTTGGAGGTTGTATCGGTACTTAAAGAAGATGGAATAAAGTAAGAAATACCTTTGGTTTTAAAGCTGCGAAATGAGACAAATCAGCTGTTTCAATATTTATAGAATTTACCTAAATACTACTTCAAAGAATGTAAGTTTTAAGGGGACTAGAATCATGTTTGCCTATGTATGCGAGAAACATAGAACTAGCTGATGAACATAGGATAGCGACGCTTGGGGGATCCCATTTGTCCAGCAGAGGACGTCTTTCAGCTGAAATGAGGTTGATGATTTCTTAACGTGGGTACTGGGTGTAATGGAACATGTTACAAAGCGAGCATTCGCGCAGTCAGTACATGAAAACGAGCACGAACACCCGAACAACGAGCCGCTCGTTACTCGTTTCGAGTGCTCCGCCCGCTGTCGGTTTTTTGGAGAATCCCTTTGATTGTAACATAGTTCAGTCAGTACGCCACGACAAGTCAGACATCTTGACTGAGAGTGTCTTACTAATCTGGAGCACGAGTAAGCAAAGAGTTCGAAAAGAGCATGTTACACGGATTTTAGGACACGACTTAACGTAACATGCTCGCTGCGAATGGTACATTACGGCCTATAACACCGGTCAGTGGGACCTTAAGGCATTTTCTAGTACATGCATTCACAGAATACTATTCTGTAACATAAATATCAAATACCTCTTCAAAACTACCCACATAATAATTAACTTTACATTTAATAGCGATATAAACTATTTTACACAATGTTACGCCACCTTTCATAGCCACTCTGCGGTTGCCATATGGCCCTGCAACTTAGAGCCCACGCAACTTGGTATTTTCTTACAACTTTGCATCTTAAATCGTTATAGTAAGGTCTACATTTAAATGACAGTGACTTTCGTCATCATAAAGTTGGCTTCTTGAAGAGAGAGAACTTTGAGAGCGTAAGAATAAGGTCAATTATTGTTTGATTTCGGTTAGTGGTGTATGCCTATCTTAAATGCATCAAGAAGTTTTGTACTCAGTTAATTTTGTTTTGTGGTTTCCGGCAAGTTTTAATAACTTCACCTCTCGTTAAGTAATTATTGATGAAAGAGTCAAATATAAAGCACCAGGAGTTTCCACAAGTAGCGATCGGAAAAAAACCTCATCAAATCAGAAGGAACTTCCATAGATTACTTCCTACTAACAATTACATTCGCAAGAAAACCAAGGTTACCGACATATCCCGAAGGACGCCAAACTGAAGTGGCAATGGGCAGGGCACATAGCTCGCAGAACAGATGGTGGATGGGGCTGAAAAGATCTGGAATGGCGACCGCATACCGGAAGACGCAGCGTTGGAAGGCCTCCCATAAGGTGCACTGATGACCAGCTAGTCTATTCTGTAAATAACTATTTCGATATCGGGCTTTACCTGAGTGACAAAGCTCACAAAGTGAATTTTATTACAACAACATAAAGGTCTTATGTTTTTACGAATTTGACACTCACTTCGGATTCCGCTGTCGAGACACGAAAATGTTGTTACAGAATAGCACTACTGGTGAGGGTCGCGGGTAGCCGATGGATGCGCGACGCACAGGACCGATTGTTGTGGCAACCATTGGGGGGCGCCTGTGTCCAGCAGTGGACGTCTTTCGGCCGATATGATAATGATTATGAACAAAAATACAAACGGTTTAACCTCTTTTTGATATTGAAGAAAAATCGTTTCAAACACCTATTTCTATGATAAACTATGGTGACATTGAAACCCAAAATGACGCAAATGACAGCGTCATTTAACTCTACTCTTGAGAATTCAAGTCTCCATACACATCACAAATTCTCCTCTCTTCAAAATGCATCTGCCGCCTCGATTTACCTACTTGAAAGCATAAACGATCTGAATTGCAGGAGCACATAAAACTGGAAAAGGATCGAAGTAAATACATTTCCGTGAAGAAAACGTTGAAGATTTTTCAGTTATATATTGACGTATTATGGTATCATATAAATCTTTTAGCCGTTTCAGGCGTCGAAAAAGTAGTTTGATACTACCTTGAATACCGGTCGAAATAACGTATGAATTTTATTTAATTATTGAGTGCCTGATTGACTACTACCGAATGCTAGTGGACTCGGTAGTAGCCAATATATGGTCCAGTTTACACGTAACATGATCAACCGACAGAAATGGAAGCGCATCGCTGAGAGAACAGTCCTCGGGAAAATCGAAGACCCACCAAACATCGCCCCATGCTCATCTGCGCAACCACGACCACTCTGACAAGAATGTCCGACTAAGAAGATTGACTACATAGTAACAGCCGAACCCGAGAGATCTAACTTCTGAAGTGAAGCAACGACGACCGAGGTCGGTACACGGAAAGATGACCACTTTTTACATTTTGACACCCTCCGTATAGTATAGTCATTCGTTGATCTTTGACAGTCATTACGGATAGTCAAACGCCCGAAAGTGATAACCAGTTTTGCCAAGAGGTATCGTGTTACCCAGTAACTGGGTTGTGAAGGTAAGGTAGACAGTCGTTCCATGTAAACCTCAGGGGTTAGTTCAGTCCTGCCAGGGTTGCAGAATTTGTTCATAAGAGTCACCGCGACCCTGGAACGCAAAAGGCGCTAGGCGGAACACGGATGGGTCTTAGTCAGTAAGAGTGACACTCCCTTCTGCTCCGCACAGAGTGGGAGGGGCCTTTTCATGATTTCCCATCCTTAAAAATCCTCAAAAAATAGGGGTTTCGTTCTGTAACTGTGTAGCTGAGTAATAATATTTTACATCATGGTGCGACTGCCTATGATATCTCCACAACCCAGTAACTGGCTTAACCCACCATTTTGTACTTGCCAAATCACGTAGCACTTCTGTAAATTACCGTGTTGACCATGGGGTGAACACGGTAAATTCCTAGCAACCCCATGGTTGCTAGGAATTAAGTTTCCACACCAATATGTTCTAATTGAAGTTTGTTCTCCGAATCGACTGATACTGAAAAATAACTACATTATTTTCGTAGAAAAAATATTGTCTTCTGAGAAATTGAAATCAAATCATGAACATCAACCGAAAATATCAATTTCTTGGAACTTTTGGTTAGTTATAAGTGTTTTAAGAAGTCTAAAAATAGCTGGTTCAGTCTTGTTAGTGATTTGGTTCATTCACTTTTAATAGATACGATACGACTACGGGTCGCGCTGTAAGGAAAATCTATACTTCTATTCTAATATTATAAAGAGGGTTTGTGAGGTTGTAAGGGGTAATCTCTGAATCTACTGAACCGATTTTGAAAATTCTTTTACCTATAGATAGCCACGTTATTTGTGAGTGTCATAAGCTATATATTAACCCGAAATATACGGCCCATCCAAGTGGGCACGGTTCAGCTAGTATAGCTATAATTTTATTTGTAGAAAATCATCTACCAAGAATTCGTGTATTCTGAACTAAACTAATTATTGATGGATTGACCACGGTGGAGGAGCTGGTTAATGTTAAAAATTGCTAGAAAGGTACCTTTTTACCCGACTGCCCCAGAAGGAGGGTAATGTTTTTCGAGAGCATGTATGTAGGTACGAGTACGTATGTTTGTATGTATATTGCTTTGTCGAACCCCGTAGCCTAAACAGCTGGACAGATTTGAACAAATGAGGTGTTATTGGATTCGTCTTAAGTGCCAACCTGGCATAAACTAAATTAATTATGAAAACAAAAACGTATTGTTAGCGGCTGCCGTTAGGTAAGTGAAGTCGTATTTTTTCGTGATATTGTTCCCATCAAAATAAAGGGCTCGAGAAAACGTTTCCAAAATTGTTACTCACTAAAATGTGGATGACATCAATCTATGATACTGGTCATCTCTTACCTGCCACTGGCTTATTTTAATCTGTATATATATTTTATTGTTATTTGCTTTGTCCTCACATATAGAAGCAATCAAAGATAATATTAACAAGATTTTTTGTAATACATCACATCACATGGTTTAAAAGAGTGTCCGTGGAGTTTCTTGCACGGACACTTTTAAACCAGGACATTCTTTTTCTCCATAGAGATCTACGCTTTGGAACGTGCAAATAGCTTCATGTTTTTGACTGACCGACTTTGACAATTCAGGTGTCTGTAAATGGTTTATTTGAAATATAAGATTTGAGTTTGTGTTTAATAAAACTAAAGTAAATGCCAATAACTGCATCACACTTCTTGAAAATTGACTTGTTTGGAACATTTAAATCGTGTTTTGCGGTTGGTTTTCCTTTTCCCCCAATTTCTTGACCACTGACGAACGAAACTATATTATAATATTCATAGTCAAAACTACAAGTACTTACTGCTAGTTTCACACGGTAAGACTATAGTAACCCGATCCCTCACACCATATGGCATAGGAATTTCGCATCGCTGATTCAGAGTACTGCATTATGTCATTAACTATGTACTTGGATATGTTCACGGTGTCTGGTTTGTGGCGGTTGGTAGGCAGGACTGTCGCCTGGGTTGGTAGGGTGCCTAAGTTAACAAAAGGCTAAGTACTGTCTTCTGATTGACATTATTCCTCATAGTCGCAAGTGCGACTGTCGAGCGTGGCGTCCTGGGTTCGATTTCCAGGTAGTATAAAAAGTATTGGGTTTTTTCAATAGGAATTTCTCAGTAACTGTTCGAGTTTGTAAGTTGTTTGTGTGACATCTAAGTGCCTGGGAAAGCTCGTAAAGCCCTTAGTCTGATCTATTCTCGGCCGTGTCAGATTGCAGTCCCATTTAACTACAGCTAATATCCGTCGAGATTTACCACCATTACCGAACAATATTTTTCTCGTCACGTCATAAACCAACATAGTCTATTTTTGTGACGGATAGCTTCAGCCTTATTGAAGTTTAAATTGACCAGGAATTGTTATCATTTTTTGTAAGTCTTTAGCTTTTTTCACTAATATTAATTGGCTAGCGTTTGACTGCAGTTGCTCTTGATGGATAGCGAAGATGTGGTCGATGATAGAGCACGCTTGCTTAGAAGACCCCTGGGGGGCTAAAAAATCCACTTTAGGAGAACCATATTAGAATACTAATATTAATCACGCAACAATGTCAAATTTCATTTTCATCTCATGACATCATGACACTGAACCCCACGACACAGGGTATCCTAGTGTGGGGTTCAGTGTCATGTAAAAGATGGATATTTACTCTTTATGAACAATATTTTTTTTATTATTATCTTTATCGCTAACGAATTAGGTTCAAGGTTGATTGGGAAAATTTGACAGTGACGAGTAGCGTGATTTGCTTTCTGATTCTGCTAAAGTGGCTTTTTTTGCCCCCCTGATTCCCCTCATCGGTTGTGTTTTTTTTAATAGATTACTATTTAATAATAACACAACGATGAGGCCAGTACACAAGCGCAGGTAAACTTGCTATAAAGATGACCATTAAGGGGAGTAAGGGGAGTACTCACCCGACTAAAGTGCTAGTCTCCCCGCTAACTGCCAAGAGTCGGAGAGCACTACAGCGGGCTTCCGGCCGGTCAGTACACCTCTTAAGGTAAATGTTTTTTTTTTGGTTTTTATAACTAAGCTTTACGGCTTTTAGGTTTATAGATGGAGTTGTTCGTTTGTAGTTTTGATGTAGGTACTAATGCAGTTGTTTAAGTTACAGATTCATTTTTCGTCAGTATGCAAAGATAGATAGATAGGTAGATATATTTATTTCACATGCATAACTTTTTTTACTGTAAAAACGTTTTGCTGTTGTTTCATTTCTAATGCTTCTCGCGCACACGACGACTTCCGAAAATAGCCGATCGCGTGGTGAGTACGCTTCGTTTTAGTCTCTAGTATGACGTACGTATGACCAAACTCTGTCGCCATAAAAAAAAACAAACGATTCACCCTGTTCTTGTTTCATAACTCAATAATCAAAGGGAAAATCTGCCTATCCTGATGTTGGTATTGAAGACTAGGAAAGCAGCCCTGCCATAATCTTAATCGCTTACATTTTCACCACTGGATGAGCCGCTCCTATAGTTTTAGCCGTTACAAGAAAAGAATAGGTTTCTAGTAACATAAAAAACATAGTTATTTTGAACGTAAACGGCCATAACGAAACCCGCCACAATTGTTCCAAATAATGACTTGCAAATACTACAAGTTTTTCTCGAGTTTTTTCAACAACATAGAATGACCTCGACGGCCGTTGACCTGTGACGTCATTCGCATGTTTCCGCGACCATGTTAGCTATGGAATTATTTAGAGGTTGCCAATCTAGATTGTCCATAGCGGCGCCGGTTTTTGAGGAAAATGACAGCTGTCAGTCAGACAGAAGTGTTTTAGATAGAGAGTTCGCGTCGATCTCGTCATATAGGATAGGTAATGAATAAACTGACGGTTCAGTGACGGTTGCCAATTTAAAGATTGGTTCACATAAATCTGGGCCGTGCCGTGAATGTAGACGGTCTGTGGTGCGCGACACTTCCAGGCCAAGGCTCATAAGCAGGGGCAGAGTTCATTTAAAATGATGCACCGAAATTCTTAAGCTCCTGACGGACCCTGGTCTGTCCACGTCCCGGGTACTCCAGATATGTGTGGATTACCTTTAAGCGTAATAAAAACACGGTAAAGATTCCTACAATATACGCCGTGTTCCATGTTGGATCGTGAGTCGTTGGAGGAAAAGTTGTCGGCTGGCTCAAGCACCTGAAACAAAGAGAGCATCCAAATACGAAGCGCGTTCGAAACATTTCCACCCTCATTGATGGATTGAGTCCATCGCATGAGCTATACACTCGCAAGCTGCAAGCTGGGACTCTAGCAGAGGCCGGTAAGCCGCGAGGTGCTAAACCGTCCGGCGGCCGACGTCCTCTCCGTCGACGTGCAGGTGGTGGCGTCGTGAGTGACGAGAAATACTCGTTGCTCAAGCTCGATGCCACTGCCACGGCTGGTATCACAGCACTCACGGTAGGGCTGGGTGGGTGCGAGGGGGAGCTGAGGACGAGCCCGAGTTGTGAGCGTGCTCGTCGAACTGCGGTGATTTATTAACCGACTTCCAAAAAAGGAGGAATTCTCAATTCGGTGGGTATTTTTTTTAAATGTGTGAACACCGATTACTCCGAGGTTTCTGATCCGATTTCTGTGATTCTTTTTTAGTTCGATGCAGTATACTTGCCATTTGGTTCCATAAAAATTGATTCAGTTTGGTTCAGTAGTTTTTATGTTATGAGCATTTTTACTTATTTCAATTTCTGCGTTGACGAAGATGTCGTCCAAATACCACTTAAAAGTGAAACCTTAATTTCGGAAGTCGGTGTTAAAAAAACAAAGAAACGAAACCAAAAACACCGACTTCCGAAATTAAGGTTATTTTATTCTTTGTAGTGTTTTGTTTGGAAGTCGGTTATATTTTTTTGTAAAAAGTTTTTTTGATTTTTCCATAAGGAGTTCCTTAGTAGCAGCCCGCAGTTTGGAAATCGGTGGTGTGATTCCCCCGAGCCTCGAAAAACACGTAATACCATAAGGTTCTGCAGTTGATCTCTCCCCGGTCATCAAATTCAGTCGGTTGGATTATTGTTTGGATCTTAAAACCGAGCCACTATAATATAGTCTAACTTGTGGAAGATCAGCCCAGTTGAGGAACAAAATATAAGAAAAAAATGCGTATAGGTAAAGACCACAAAACCAAGCCACTAGCCACCACGACCTCCAAAAAAACCTAACAATACATATAGATTACTATCGCATAATACGCCGGTGACCTCATCAAGGTCTTCTACTAAACAGAAGAGGTTAACGCACTTTGAATTTAATTGGATAATTTTAATGTAATTTTAGAATATATTTTTGAAGAGGTCGTGACTTAATTGCTGTCGCGCAAATTGACTAATCTTAGGTCAGATAAGTCAGACATGTGTTACGATAAAATTTTCGTTTTTTTGCTTACGCCCATAGAGGGAGGAATCCAAAAAATATTCAAGAAAAACGTAGCTCAGAAAACATAATAGGTATACTATTTCTACACAGTCAGGACCGCTGCTGCTTACTACACTTTAGGGAGGCCTATGACCAGGTATAGATACATATTTCGATTACTAGGTTGGGTAAAGTGTTCTTAAGGTTGTTCCATCTGGAATTTCTCAGTAGCACAGAGTCTGTATTTATGCCCAGTTGTTGCCAATAGGATCTCTATAACATGACCCTTTAACATGCAAAATATGGGTGTACCATCCAAGTACACCTCTGCCAAACCGCCATAATATGCATTTTTTATGGGAAATCATGAAATAACTCAGACTCTTACTGATTAAATCCCACCCGTGTGGGAAATCAACTCAACTTTTTCGAACAAATTCCGTAACCCTGGTATGTAATATGCACGTCTGCTGTGGTAATTTAATATTTTTCTTTCATTCAAACTATTGTTAGTATTAAAATTTCTCTCTAAGGCACCTAATCTTCCTGGTTTTAAGTCACAGCAGTGACGGCAGTGGTGGTCTGCTTACCCCACCACATGCCGCACTTGTAATATAGATTGTCATCACGCAAATAAACTGGTGACCTCACCAAGGTCTTCTATTAAAATCCGACGGGTCAACGCACTGCAAATATTTGTGCGAATAATATTGTTTTAGAATAAACTAAATTGGCCATATTCGTGAGTCAGTTGGTAAAATAAATGGTGTGACAATAGGTATCATGATGGTGTAGTGCCACTTTTTATGAATCATCAGTGTCTTACTTTGTACCGATTTTTTCAAGTGTTGGCAGATAAGTTATTCTTGCTAGTGCAAGAAGAACTTATCTGCATCTTATCTGACTCTTATCTGCCTTATTGCCTTATTACCTTATCACTTTGTTGGATTTGGACTACCAAATGCAACCGAGAGCATCAAAGTGAAAAGAGAGATGAGGGGTGTAAATCTTATCTTTGAACAAATTCTTATCATACAACCTGAGTCTTTAAGTCAAGAGTGAATAGGTTGCTTCTAGGCAAGCGTGCTCCATCTTCAACCACATCATCGCTTACCATAAGGTGAGATAGTGGTCAAACGCGTGCCTATCAACAGTACAAAGAAAAACAAAAGTTCGTTCTATTGGTCGAAATGAAATAAATTCTTTGAATAACGAACATCCGAATATATCTACACCTAGTTAGGTACTTATTCCGATATTTATGCTATGCATAGGATAATTCAGTATTAGAAATAAAAATAAATGATTTTATATAAAGAAAATACCCAAAAGCGCCCAAAATGCTACCTTTTTTTAAATTAAAAACAAAAACCAGTCAAGAGCGAGTCGGACTCGCGCACCGAGGGTTCCGTACCACCATATAAGTCCCTATCAGGTGTATAAAAATCAAGGTCCTGTGTCAACACGATAAAAAGATATGGGCAAACTTAGATTTTCGCGAAAACTTGTAAGTACCAAAAATTACCTTAATTTTCAACTTTTTTTATTTTTTGGAATTTTTCCTTAATATGTGCTGTAAGGCCTTGCTTTTTGCCAAATTTCGTGATTCTAGGTCAACGGAAAATACCTTAGTGGTTTCGACCCAAAACTTATAGGGTATTTCCGGTTGACCTAGAATTGTCAATTTTGGTTCCATTTTGGCACCTCATCTAAATTTTCCAATACCTTTTTATCGTGATCTTGGACCTTGATTTTTAAACACCTTATAGGGACTATACACCTCAGTATCTGGTATACATTTCAACTTGCTAGGTCCACCCGTTACTGAGAAAATCGGTGGTGACACACGGACAGACAGACGGACAAGAGAGTGATCTAATTTAAGAGTTCCTTTTTAGGGTTCCGTACCCAGGGGGCTAATCTCTAAGCCTGAAGTCCGCAGTTTCGGGCTTAGTTGCGGGCGTATTCTACTCCGTATCTCCTACGGACTTACGATTAGTCCCAAACCTGAACCAAAAATGAAGGACAACACGATTTGACAGTTACTATCAAATCCTATTGTCAAGAATTCTTAGTGGTTAGGTGATTGGGCTTAAAGAGTAGCCAACGGGTAACCAACGGAACCCTATTACTAAGCCTCCGCTGTCCGTCCGTCTTTCTGTCAGCGGGCTGTATCTCAAGAACCGTAATAGGTAGACAGCTGAAACTTTCACAGATTGTGTATTTCTATTGCCACTATAACAACAAATAATAAAAATTAAGGTTTATGGTACGGAACTCGCACTTGGCCGGTTTTTTTACGTTTTGAGGTACGGAACCCTAAAAAAAGTCCATCGAAAGGCTGTCTGGTAGATATCACTGATATCGTTACTTCAACCTATATTCCAACTTTCAGCTTACTAGCTTTGGTAATTTTTAGCTGTGCATTGGTTTCAGAAACAAACAATTTTGATACATAAATAGTACCCTACTCTACTCTTAATTTTTCAGTTGGAAAACCATCAAATGACTTACTGACTAACACCCATCCGTGTTCCTCCTAATGCCCTTTGCGTTGCAGGGCCGCGGTGACTCTTTCGAACAAATTCCGCAACATTATTCTACTCTAAAAATTTCCCGATTTTTTCCCAAAAGCGTCCATTCATCCTAAAGCTATTACGTTGCTAATTACTTCGCCCGCAGCTGTCCGCTACATAATGAATCTTTATGTCGCATGTCGTCGCTATAAATGTTATTTGTTTCTTCTCGCACTCTGTCACCCTCTAACAATGGGGAAAAACTATAATAACCTTTGAAGAAAGGGAAGTGTGGTTGCAGTTTCAGCGTTTTCTCTCTGAGGAAACTTATGGAATAATAACTTTCGGATAATCTTGAAAACAGAACAGACAATTGATAAAGTAGAAAGGTTCTCAAGTAGACAGCGTAACGGAAGATAAAGCGGTTGATGTGGTGTCACTTGGGGAGGCCTATGTCCAGCAGTGGACATCTTTTGGTTGAAATGATCATGATGATAATCACGTTGTAGCGGTCTACACCTCAGTTCCATTATAATTAATATGTAAAAACACTAAAACAAATCATCACGTCGGGGTCACCAGTTTAGAGGGTATGCGGTACAGAGAGTAAAGTCCCGCACACCATTGTAAAGGGAGGATCCTCCAACCAGGCGGACGTTGTGCCTGGCGGGCTACTGGTTTCGTTTCTTTGTTTTTTAACACCGAATTCCGAAATTAAGGTTTCACTTTTAAGTGGTACTTGGACGATATCTTCGTCAACGCAGAAATTGAAATAAATCATCACGTCGGGGTCACCAGTTTAGAGGGTATGCGGTACAGAGAGTAAAATCCCGCCCACCATTGTAAAGGGCAGTAGCCCGCCAGGCACAACATCTGCCTGGTTGGAGGATCCTCCCATTACAATAGTGTGCGGGACTTTATTCTCTGTACCGCATACCCTCTAAAACGTTTTTTCAAGATCACAGGCAATGATACTGCAAAAATCTCCTAAAGACGGTTATTTGAAGAAAAATTTGGGCGAGTACTGTGAGGGCTGGTACGATACTTATGGTTCCAGGAATCGTTTTGATTCCTGGAACCAGTTTTGATGCCCAGCATTGGGATCATATGTAGTTGCGAAAAGACTGGCATATTCGTTTTTACAAAGTACTTTTTAGCCCAAAGCCTAGTAGGTAGAGAACGCCTTGTAAAATTACAACCACCACTACTGTACATAAAACGTAAATAAATAAATCTACTTTCTTACAGTCACCCCACAAAACCACTTCAAACTTTCCTCGCCCGCTATCTCTCGCACCAGTCTGAATGACAGACTAAATATAAATACGTATTCCCTTATCGCTATCATTCACACCGTAGTAAATAAAAGTAAGAAAAATAACCCGGACTTACCTCTGGGTCTTATCTCCGTCAGGGTTGTCGCAGTCTTCATGATTTGTGGTGGCGCGACACTGAGCGAAAAGTCGAGGGAATTTTTATTATTTTATTAATAAGTGAAAAGTTTGGTTTCGAGTTTTATGGTCGGTTATTTGGTTTGGAAAATTACTTATTGGTTAGTTTCTGGGTTGTGTAGGTCAGGTAGGCAGCCACTCCATATTAAGACGACGACGTACGCCAGCGACCTTGAAGGAACAAAACGCGCACTCATTTTAAACTCGCGCGACCCAAAATTCAGTAGTTTTTTGTACTTTCCTCATTATTCTATGACTTTAAAAAAATAGCCGTATATTAAAATGTAGATAATTAAATTGTCTTTGAGATAGTACAAATTCCATTAAAACACGCTCGGCGATTTTGGTGCAGTGGTCGTTTTTATGTACTTTACAAATTAATTACACTTTGTTCAACGAATAGAACTCAAATTTTTCATAGATAAAATTATAAAGAAAATAGTCTTAAATAACATATATTTTTTTCAAAAAATTACGACTGGCCGTTTAGACTTCATGCTCATTTTAAAATCAGCTTTTGAGCATACTTCTACTCAGCCACCATAGTCAGCACAAAACCTAGGCACATTGATTGATTTGGTTTAAGAATTACTGGTTTGGTATTCATAGGGAATTTTGTTGCGATAGGAGAAAGGTGCTGCCCAACCCTCCGGGGAAAAATGGCTCAGTGTTATGTCATGTTTTTTTTTTTATATTACTATGAATCTGGGGGCCTACTCTCTAAACCCGAAGTCCGTAGTTTCGGGCTTAGTTGCGGGCGTATTTTACTCCGTATCACCTACGGACTTACGATTAGCCCCGAACCCGAACTAAGAATGAATGACAACACGATATGACAGTAACTGACAGATCGTGTTGTCATTCATTCTTAGTGGTTACGTGATACGGAAAGCTTTCATCTTCACTTCTAACCAGAATTACTATGTTTTAGTGTGAGATACTTTGGTAATCTACACACAAATATGCATATCTCGGTCCTTTTTATTATTTCCGAGGGCTGAAAACGCATATGCAGTCTTGTATACGAGTTCTAAGAAACAAAAATCCAAGCAATAGACTATCTACATACCTACATTACATATCTTTAACAATACACCGTTCCAATTTACCTTCCCATGAGAAATGTACCCGGGTATAACCCTCAAAAAGACAGCACGTATCCACCGTTGATCCGAGCTCAACCCGCCACCCGTATTACACATTCAGCCTGCATCGGGCTCTGAATACCCCCGCATGCAATGTCAAGGCGACAGTCGGTAGTGGAGGGTTAGGACTAAGGAATGTAGGAGAATGTCCGTTTTGAGATAGTGACCGGGTTGGGAATGACTTTGTGACGGAGAAATAGATTTAAAGTTGAATGTGGGCTTAAGGTTACTCACCCAGTTTTAGTTATCAGTATTAGTTATGCAGTGGTATGTGAATTCTATAGAACTCCCTTTGACATTTTTTTATGAATAACCTGCTAATTACTTAGTTATCTTTGACTAGAAATTGATTCGAAGGTAAGAAAAATATAAAATCAAAAATCAATGGGAAAGACTCCAAACTATAAATGAACAGTAAGAATCATGGCTATCTGTTTGTAAGTACTGTGAGACATCCTCATGATGGGTGATGCCTCACCCTCCAGGGATGCATCAACTTATTTATAAAAAGCTTCAGAAGAATTAAAAAAGATAGTTTATAATTTAGAATAGCTTTGAATAATGACATATGATGATTGATTTGTTTTTCTGACAGAACTGTAAAAGCTTTCTTGGGAGCATGAGCTCAATATAATCATCTCTTCAATCTCCAGCAGTTTTTTCTCTTTTACCCTGCAACGTCGACAGTACATACAAACTTACCTGTGACTTCGCCCTCGCATATCCCCGTGTTGTCCCGTACCCGTAGGAGTTTAGAGAAATTCTCTCTTAGTGCTCCCCTACACTCCCCATGCCAAATTGCAGCATTTTTCGACCCAAAATTTTGGCTGAGCGTTGTCTGTCAGTCAGTAACGGAAGAATTTTATATATATTGATTATAATAAGTTAATTACTAACCTTTTGGGTAAGGAACCCTAAACATCTAGACAAATTGATGTAAGCTCCGTGAAATAACTTACAAATTTTACCTACCCCAAACTTTATACATACCACACAAGAAAACATCGTATACTTTTATAAAAAAATATTCACACCCCATTACCAATCAATAATATCCCATCGCACCTTTAAACTCTTCAATAAATATTAACCAGCTCCCGTATCTTAATCGAAAGTACTTATTCGGCAAAATGCAAAACGGTATTAAGTACCATAAACGATATTAAAATAACGTTAAATATCGTAAAACGTTTTACGTTACGTTATCGCAACGGTAACGTCTTTGGTTCGTTTTTTTCGTGAGGGTGCTTAAGAAGGGGTGCTGATAGTAATATAGGGGTGTTCAATTTATATAAGCATTAACCACTTTACTGGAAATAGTGATACGAAGTTCTCTAGAACCTTGGTAAGATTTCGGATTTCGTCGAGATCCTAGAATTGGAGTTCATCAAAGTACATGTATCAGGAGAGCCCTAAAACATTAACGTGGGTAATTATTGAAAATGTTGTACCTATGTATATGCCAAAGTGAGGTACACTAAGTTCACTTAGCGGTTATCCAATTATTGACTGCTCGGTGACGTCAGATAATCTGACAGCAGTCTTGCTAAAGGGTATCGTTAACCAATAATTGGGTTGTGGAGGTCAGGTAGGCAAGGGTAAGTATCTGTAAGCCGACCCCAATATAGTCATGAAAAGGCTGATCCTGTTGATTATTATTATTCGATTATTTCACTTTAATTGGGACTTATAAAATAAGGGTTGTCAATTTAGTGTCTAGCAGGTAAACGCTTTATTAACATGACTCCCTAATATTCACAGCTAAGCTATTTAGCCTTATTTGTCACTCACACTAGTCAAGGATTACGAAAAACAGAATTACTTTGAATACAAACTATTAAATCAAATGTCAACGAACTTTTATTAACAGCTCAATTAAAATGAAATAATTAAACAGAATAACACTATACGAATATTTTGGTATAATTAAGATACGGTTGAAATATCAATTAAAATTCCTAAAATAAATACGAGATAAATTGCTAAATTTGAAGCAGTGGTTTAACTTAAACAAAAAAAAACAACACAAGTTTATCAAATACTTTAGATTTAAAAAAAACTATTTAGTCTGTGACTTGAAATTTGCGACACAAAAAAAAACCATTAAAAATGTACTTTTTCTTTTGTCACGTTAATAAAAAAAAGTCGAACAGTGCGTTGATATTTGCATGACGTCATGTGTACCTACGTAAATAGTGTACCACATTTTATCACCACATTATATGTACAAGCGTCATAACAACCCCCTACCGACTCGTGAACTTGGGTGCTTTTTATCTTTGTTATTATTTATCAGTTTGATAAAGAAAAAAACTAGCCAAGTGCGAGTCGGACTCGCGTGCAACGGGTTCCGAACGGAAATCATTTTTGTAAAGTGTTATTTTACACTATAGACTTCTTACAGGTTTTCCTGTAATCTATAGGTAAAGATCTATTATCTCCATATTTTTCAAAATTTTAGGCTCAGTAGTTTCGGAGATAAGGGCCCCCCCTTATCTCCGAAACTACTGAGCCTAAAATGGTCATTTTTCGTCTAATTTCTTGAATAACTTCAAAACCATTTATTTTAAAATTATGAAAAAAATATAATTAAAATCCTTTCATTTGATATGTCACACGATATTGTTCAAAAACCTTTTTTTTTATTAATTTCTAGTTTGACCCCCAAAAGTGACCCCATACTAAAAGTTTAATCATTTACGTAACGCGTCCGTGTTTGCGTCACAGAAGTCCATATGTGCACAAAATTTCTACAGAATCGGTCTAGTGGATCCGGAGAAAACTGGCCGCCGACAGACAGACGGACAGATAGGCAGACAGACACACGAGTGATCCTATAAGGGTTCCGTTTTTGTTCGGAACCCTAAAAATACGTGTCTAATATGCTTTTGATAATCTAACTGACGGACTAATACAATCGGGAAACTTCCCATTGCTATGCCAACTCACCTGTGAAAGTCAACAAAAATCTTAAGAACTTCAACGTATACGATACATCAACATCTGTATCGAAAAAGGTTTTTAATCAATATCCTTCATAAACTTTTTATCTTCTACATTTTCTTTTATTTATAATCTTAAGACATCGTTTACGTACTACATCCTACGTCGACTGTATTTTAATGTAACGATAATAAGTTCACTTCGTTTTCATTCGGCTCACGTTCGCGCGCAATCGTAATACGAACGCTGACGAACACGAAAATTGTCTGTTACAATAACGTTTTACTGTATTACAACATGTTACACGGGCGTGTTGCTGTTATTGGTTTCTTCCCCGTACTTATGATACTTTGTTAGATCAGTACCGTCAGTACAGTAGGAATCTGCGAAATGTTTCAGGATTTTCGTAAAAACCCGTCACTCTTTTTCCAACCACTGCAACTCCGGAAAGGCAGAATTAACAGTGACGATTATCAGAGAAACGCCGGTTCAGTGAAGCTCAAAGAGTTCCGAAAAAACGATTTTTAACTATGTAGGGATCCAACATAGTTAATTTATTTTTCGCAACAAAAAAATCCATATCTATACTTCTGTATATATATATTTTACTAATCTATACTAACATATAAAGCTGAAGAGTTTGTTTGTTTGTTTGCTTGAACGCGCTAATCTCAGGAACTACTAGTCCGATCTGAAAAAATCTTTCAATGATAGATAGCCCATTTATCGAGGAAGGCTATAGGCTATATACCATCACGCTAAGACCAATAGGAGCGGAGCAGACGAAGTTGCGCGGGTCAACTATCCTAATATATTATTCCGTTACTGACTGATTGAGTGACTAACAGATAACGCACAGCCGAAACTACTGGTCGTAGAAAGTTGAAATTTGGCGTGTAGATTCCTTGAGGAGTGTAGGGGAGCATTTAGAGAGAATTTCCTGAAATTTCAACGGGAATGGGAAAAACCGGGATATGCGCGTACGAAATCGCGGAAAAAAGCTAGTTTTCTATAAACTTAATTATATATTGTGTTCTGGCAACAAATAAACATTTTTCGTAAAGGAAAAAGTCTATCTACATTGTGTATTTTAAAGAACAATAATTAATACCGTATTCCTTGCTTGACAAATAAACTAATTATGATCATCACACACAGCTATTTTTCCTTTTTTTTGCCCGATGCTAAAAAGAAAGAAAGTAAAATTGTTTATTCCGCCCAAACAGACGCACATTAACACGACTACTCCTACTGCTACTGCTGCTCATCCTCTTATGAAATCAAAAATAAAGAAAACAAATAAAAAAGACACCAAAAAAATTCACTCACACGTTTTCCAGAAACCTTGATAACGAGCTTTAATTTTGTTTTTTTTTAGTACCTACATTAATCTCTCTGCTTCCGAGAATACTGCCAAAAACAGGCGTAGGTAGTTCCTAGTGTTCCTGGAAAATTTACACGGAGTTACAGGTTTGTATCACAACTATGCCAAGCTCCACAATTTAATACTACCCTTGTTCCAGCAACAGGTTCAAACATAGCCGTTTTTGGAACGCTCACCTAAGCTCACCTTATTTAGACTTAGATGTCACAGAAAAGTACGGATAGTAGGTCAACTCTACACAACTAGCTAAAACGCGCGCAACTAATATATTTCCATTAAAAAAAAAAACGTGGGTACAGTAGTGAAACGTACCCTAATTGAATGTATTACGAAAACATTAGGCAGGTAAGTAGAGCAAATAAAACATTTTTTCATCCAAAATCATGACACCGTTTCTCCCATAGAGTTTGAGTCAAATTTTAAAGGTTTCTGTAGTGACAGACACCGAACGTGTCAGTGAAAGTGTCAAAAAATAAGCAATATACTACTAGATACACACTTCATGAAACATGCACAACGAACTACCTCTACAACATCTGGAAGTCGCGAGTACGCTTTTTTCATTAATTTTTTAATTTATTAATTTTGTTAACACAGGGTACAATGATGTTTTAGAAAATGTTTGATCCATTCTATGTTCCGCTGAAAGGCATACAAAATAGTATCGCTAAAGTCAATATTAACAAATTTAAATTAATTATAAAAGTACAAAATCTCATAAAAAAAACAATGTCAGCAATATTAAATTTAAATAGTACAAAAAAGGTCATAAAAATAAATAAAAAATACAGCAAATGAAAATCAAAATTAAATTAATTATAACCATGTCAAATCTCTTAATATTACTATGTCACCAAATTTAGAATGGTATAATTAAAATTAAAATGTACAAAATCATCTTATTAAAATTTGTCATTAAGGTATTCATCGACAGAGTAATATGCCTTGTCATTTAATAATTTAAAAAGCTGACGTTTAAAATTATTAACGCTGTTAGCTGATATAATTTGATTTGGTAATTTATTGCATAATTTGGGAGCCATTGCATATATGCTTTTATGAAGAAATTTGGTTTTCGTGAATAGCAAGCTTGCACTTGCTGTGCGTGAAACTTCTCTATACCTGCTTTCGCTAGCTCATGGAGCCAACCTTCTTCACTATTCTGCTCAATAAGTTAGCTCGCCTAAATTAGATCGTAGTTTTCAGGTCTTAGCTTTTATAACCTTAGTTGTAGGTCTTTCGGGCATTTTGGCGACCCTTTCTTAAGTCTATAGGCACCTAGTGTCAAATGGGATGTAGTTTATTTTCTGTGACAGTAATAAACAGTGTAGGTAAATGTGTCAAAAATTCTAATAAAATAAAATTCGAACTACCTACCACCGTTCTGGGAATACCTTAATTGTGCATACAGCTAAGGAGTGGAATTCCCTGCCAATTTCTGTGTTTCCTGATAGCCACAACATGGAGTATGTAAGTCAGAAATGAATTGGTTACTTCATGGCAAGTGTGTTCCATCGATGACCACATCATCGCTTTTCATCAGGTGAGATTTTGGTCAAACTCGAGCCTACGAATAATTAAAAAAAACTGGCCAAGTGCGAGTCGGACTCGCGTGCAAAGGGTTCCGAACGAATTTCATTTTTTTAACATGTTATTTTAACACTACAGACTTCTAATAGGTTTTCCTGTAATCTTTAGGTAAAGATCTATTATCTCCATTTTTTTCAAAATTTTAGGCTCAGTAGTTTCTGAGATAAGGGGGGGGGAATGGTAATTTTTCGTCTAATTTCTTGAATAACTTCTAAATCATTCATTTTAAAATTATGAAAAAAATATAATTAAAACCCTCACAGTAAGCCCTTTCATTTGATATATCACACGATATTGTTCAAAAAACTTTTTTTTAAATTTTCTAGTTTGACCCCCAAAAGTTACCCCCATACTAAAAATTTTATAATTTACGTAACGCGTTCGTGTTTGGGTCACAGAAGTCCATATGTGTACCAAATTTCAACAGAATCGGTCCAGTGGATCCGGAGAAAACTGGCTGTGACAGACGGACAGACAGACAGACAGACAGACAGACAGACAGACAGACAGACACCCGAGTGATCCTATAAGGGTTCCTTTTTTTTTCGGAACCCTAAAAACTCGTCAGCCTTAGGCTGCGTGTCCAACATAAATGTACGAGGATGCGTAGCGAGGCATATGTTTTAATTTGCTTCATTTACCTATATGTATCCTCGCACATCCCTGGTAGAAACGCACCCTTAGAGACTACTCACGCTTATTCAGCTCCATTTGCGTTTCGCTAAACGATTTTAGTCACACTTATACAGTTCTGGGGGGCTACTCTCTAACGAAATCCGTAGTTTCGGGCTTAGTTGCGGGCGGGCGTATTCTACTCCGTATCACCTACAGACTTACGATTAGTCCCGAACCCGAACTGAGAATGAATGACAACACGATTTCACAGTAACTGTCAAATCGTGTTATCATAAGTTCTCAGTGGTTAGGTGATACGGAGTAGAAAATGCCCGCCCGCAACTAAGTCCGAAACTACGGATTTCGTTAGAGAGTAGCCCCCCTGCTCCGTGGCGTGCCTCCGTGGTCGAGTGGTTTAGGCGTTTGCCTTGTGACCCGGTGGTCGTGGGTTCGATTCCCACGGGAAACATACTTTGTGAAGTTGTTTTGTTTGGCTAGGACATTGCAGACTTGGATCACCTGATTGTCTGATAAAAAGATGATTCCATGCTTCGGAAGGCACGTATAAGCCGGTGGTCCCGGCCGCCAAATGGCGGTCGTCAAATAAACCATGTCAGAGGCCCTTGAGGCGGTTTAGAAACTCTGACACTAGGATGTATGGGGTCGTTAGACCTTACTGCCCACACGATAAGAAGAAGAAGACAGTTCTGCTTCTATCAACCGCGTACAGCATCGTAAGTATGCGTGTATGTACGCGGCAGAACAGCGCTGAACGCTATCTATAGCACTCGCATGATACACATTTGTCCTCATTTTATACTTGTTTGCCGCAAAAGCTGAACGGATGCGTACGCGGCACCATACAAAATCGTTGTTTTCTATGGGCATAAGCTGAATAAGTGTGAGTAGTCCCTAAGTCGTAAGTGGTTCGTAGTCGGTGCCATTTGCATTGTTCTTCCTTAAATTTTCCTAATAGCTATCACGTCTCAGAAGTTACCCCCATTAAATATCCCCAAAATAAAAGGGCTTCGTGCTTTTACTCGACCTTTTCCATAGAAAACCATGGATTTCCATGGAATTTCATTTGTCTCTTTGTAACAAGGAAACTACCTACAACTTCACCAAAAGAGGACAAAAGAAAAAACTTCTATCGAGTTTTATCCCTCAAACATGCAACCGAAGCTGGGGGTAAAAACTAGCAAGTAATACGACGCGGTCCTTATTACCCGAACACCTAATATGACCAACTTGATTATGAAGTTAAGCTACAATGTCTTACGTGAGCAGGGTTGGGTCCCAATTTAATAACGAACAACATTAGGGTATCAGCGTTAACGTGGAAGTTTGAGTTTACGTTTACGTTTTCTTTTGGGTTGTGGAAATGCGTTTTGTGTGGCCTCGTTTGAAGGAAATGTTTTCTTTTTCACGATCATTAATTTAAATGACGTCCTCTAATAGGTCACTTCATAATTTTCTTGTCGATATTCCAATTTACGAGTATTTTTACATCTACCTCTTCTTTTAGTAGCTAACTCTATGTTATTGTGTTTCTAGGCGATCAGCATCATGCTGAGCCCTCTTATCACATTGACAGCCTGCATTTTTCGACTTATTAGGAATTTTGTCTTTACTAACATAATTTAATTATCTAGATATGCTCATTAAAAATTTGTAGCTTATAAGTTTATAATTTACTTGCTTTTGCCCGCGACTTCGTACTCGCATATACCGTTTTCCCGTAGGAATTTCGAGAAATTTTCTCTTAGTAGTCCCCTACACTCCCCAAGAAACCTGCATGCCAAATATCAGCTTTCTACGACCAGTAGTTTCGGCTTTGCGTTGTCTGTCAGTCACTCAATAAAGGAAGTGTTTTCATTTGCATCTCTCACACAGTTCATCCATCGTCTATTTTGCCTTCCCATTTAAAGGCCAGAAATTTTCTTCATTCTCCCGCATTATATAGGCCTATTATTGACCTTGAGTTTTACATATTTTTTATGTTCAGACGTTTTACAACTTAAAAGTTCAATTTTTGTTCAGCAACTTCCTTACTTTTGTTAAAGATTGGGAAATACCACCTACCTGTATTTCCCAGTCTTTAAAACAAATAGGTCAGGTTTATAACATGGCTAATCTCTACTAAGCCATAACAAACCACCTCAACGAACCAACATATTCAAGACACCCGCCAAAATCTGGCAAATGCCTCACGGATGCCTTTAATGGTCGATAAAGCTCGCTTCATTAGTTTTTATTGTAACTACCCACCCATATAATTATGGACGTACGTGGCTTGTGAGATGTCCTGACTAGCTGAAATTAGTGATGGGCGTTGAATCAACGAACTAGTTGAATCAACGTTGATGTTTCTTCAACGGGATTAACGTTGACCGTGTACAAATCAACTCGTTGAATTCGTCAACGAGTTACGAGACAACGGCGTTTATGAATTCAACTCGTTTGACGAAACGAGAAAATGAACCCAACGTTTTGTTATTTTCAACGTACGTAAACTGTATTTCTTTAACAATAAAACTACCGCAAACTGCATCAAATTGTTCGTAAATTAACATTACAACAGCACACGTTAATAAAAGCGTTTAGGCGTTTATCGTTCATGCAAGTTGACGTTCGTAACACGTTAACTAGTTGACGAAATTAACTAGTTGATCAACTAGTTGACAAACGCAATTCAACGTTAACGTTTCGTTGAAGGAAAAACCTTCAACGACCCATCACTAGCTGAAATTCCCTTGCTAAGTGAAGGTCTATGTTAGTAGTTAGTTAGGTCTTTAGTTGGGCTTAGATTATTGCGGGACAGGCAATTTCATTATCTTCTTTGTGCTAAGCCTTTTTTTGTAAATGTCCGTTTTTATTAATGACACTAAAAAAATATAAACTTGTGGCAAGTTATCGCGTATACGGTGAGATAGTTGCCAAACACAAGGCTGCAAATTAAGAAAATATATGATTCCCTTAGGCGTCGCGATCGTCCTAATTGGCTAACGATCGTATGAATTAACGATGCGATTTTGTCGCGCGATGAAAATGATTCCTACGCTTGCGCGATGATTTACAAGCTTCAATTAGGACACTTTAAAGAAATGTGTGCGTTTTATCTCGTCGTGCGACGAAATCACATCGTTAACTCGTACGATCGTTAGCCAATTAGGTCGACGCCTTAAGCTTCGTGGTCACTTTTGGCACTTAGGCACTCAAAGAGTCAAAATCTGAAACACAACGTGGGTTGACATACTTTCTCAATTTCCCTGGCCTAGTGTGTCCAATCAGTTTGCCGAGTCTTTTCTCAACTATATTGGGGCCGGCTACGTTCGACAGTCTGACCCCATGAAGCTGGTTATTTTACATGGAACGACAGCCTTTCCGCCTTGAACAACCCAGTATCTGGGTACGATACCCTTTAGAAAGACTATTATCAAATAATCAGGTTCTGAATACGGACATTCAGAACGACTGTCAAACATCTCCAAATGACAACCTTATTGAAAAATATAAATTATGATCCTATCCTTCTAATACGTATATGAAAATCTCGTGTCACAAAGTCAAAGTCAAAGTCAAAGTCAAATGATTTATTTCAACTAGACCAATAAAGGCACTTTTGAACGTCAAATTAAAATAAAATAAAATATTATAGTGACTCTAGTCGTCCGTTCGCAAAAGGTAGATTCTTATGGAGAAGAACGGACAAGAAACTCCATAGTTACTCTTTTCAAAAAATAAGCTTTACAATATTTGCATACATTAATCAGTTGATTATATGTGAGGACGATGCTCCCAAAAAAACACTTATATACTACTAATAGGTACAATAAAGAAATGCCAGCAGAGGTAAAATTAATAAGTTTGCTAGTAAGGGAACATAATACTCACATACGTACAAATTTTTGCCACTGTTGATTTATATGATCAGTGTGTGAGTTAAATTAAATACAAAAATCAGTAAATACACCTGTTTACATAGTAAATATTAATACAATAAACACAAACATATCAACCAGTTTCACTATGTCTACTACACCCTAGATTGTCCTATGGAGCAGGACTAGCATGTTTCCAAGCATTCTTATCTTGAATATAATCATCTAATTTGTAATATGCTTGTTCACAAAGTGTGTATTTTACACACGTTTTAAATTTTCTTTCATTTAATTCTAATATTTCAGAAGGAATTTTGTTGTAACATTTAATACAGTACCCCATGAAAGATGTTCGTACTTTGGATAATCTAAAAAATGGTTGATCTAGTTTATTTCTATTTCTAGTATTAAAATTATGTCTATCACTAATTTTTCTAAAGAGATGTCGATTTTTCCTTACATGCATAATATTTTCATAGATGAATTGACAAGGGACTGTCATAATATTAATCTTTTTAAAGACTTCCCTAAGAGAATCGCGGCGACGAAGATTATAAATGGCTCTGACAGCACGCTTTTGTAGAATAAATATGGATTCAATGTCAGCAGCTCGACCCCACAGCAAAATACCATACGACATAATGCTGTGAAAGTAACTAAAATAGACCAAACGCGCGGTTTCTATATCTGTTAGCTGTCTTATCTTTCTAACAGCATAAGCGGCTGAGCTTAGCCGCGCCGCAAGAGATGTTATGTGAGGTCCCTATTGCAATTTCTCGTCTAAAGTGATTCCCAGGAAAACCGTCTGATCAATAAATTCCAGTTTTTGTCCATTCAATATGATGTCACATTCGTTACTTTTAACATTAGGTAAAAAAAATTTAATACATTTAGTTTTTTTTTCATTTAGTACTAAGTTGTTTGCCGTAAACCAATCTTGAACCTGGTGAATAGAGTAATTGACATCATCAAGGTTTTGTGACCGTCGGTCTATTTTAAATATCAATGATGTGTCATCAGCAAATAACACCATCTTTGGTTCATTTTGAAACAATTGGGGCAAATCGTTTATGTATGCTAAAAAGAGGAATGGACCTAATATTGAACCTTGCGGAACGCCCATTGCCATTTCAGACCCTAGTGAGTTTACACCGTTTACCTGTACTTTAACCTGTCTGTCTTTCAAGTATGATCCAATCAAATCAAGGGATGTATTCCTAATCCCATAATGCTCAAGTTTCAACAAAAGTGTCTCATGGTTAACGCAATCAAACGCTTTCGAGAGGTCACAAAAGATTCCAATGGCGTCTTGTGAATCCTCCCAGGCGTTAAAGATGTTCTTTATTAGGGTGACACCAGCGTCAGTTGTACAACGCCCTTTAGTGAAACCGTACTGTTGTTCGTGAAAGATGGAATTCTTATTAAAATGTAGTAACATCTGGCTAAGCATTAACTTTTCAAACACCTTACTGAAAACCGGCAGGATTGACACCGGCCTGTAATTGTTGGGTTCTTGACTATCACCGGATTTAAACAGTGGAACGACTTTACTGTGCTTCATGAGATCAGGAAATACTCCTTGGTCTACACTAGAGTTAAATATGTGAGCTAAGTAGGGAGCAATAGTTTCAATAACAGATCTACAGACTTTTACAGACATTCCCCAAAGATCTTCTGTTGATTTAATTTTAAGATCTTTAAAAGCCTTTATAATGGCTAAGGGGTTCGTATGTTGAAACTTGAACTCTGATGGGCATACCTTGACATTCTTCCTTAAAAAGGCAGCAGAGAGCGCGGGTGACGAGTTAAGAGCTTGTGTAGTTTTACTTGGAATATCATATCACGGTGTTTGTTATCGAACTCCTCCGAAACGGCTTCACTGATTTTCATGAAATTTTTTGTGTATATTCGGTAGGTATTAGAATAGGCGGTAGGCTATTTTTTTTGCAAAACAACTTTTGCCGAGTAATACATAAAATTCTTCCGTTACTGAGTGAGTGAGTGAGTGGCCGACAGACAACGCACAGCCGAAAATACTGGTTGTAGAAAGTTGAAATTTGGCATGGAGCTTCCCTGCACTCCGTAGGGGAGCACTAAGAGAGGATTTCCCGAAATGTTTACGGGAACGGGAAAAAACGGGATATGCGCATACGAAGTTGCGAACAATAGCTAGTCTAATTTTTCAACCACACTTAGACCCTACCCCACACTTTGTTAACTATTACAATCCCATATTATTATCAACATAAAACTACCCACAACTGTCATCATGAAACAAACACAGAACTCCTCAAAGTAAACTAATTTAATCACGAACATGTACAGATGGACCATGATGAATGCATACACGTTCGGACTGGCTTGAGACCGAGTTTGGGATGCTAGCTTGTCGCAACAAGGTCACGTTATGCCGCAAGTAGGGTGACCAAGCGATGGACAACTGTAGGACGATTTAGGGAAATAAAAAATGTTATTATTTTTAAGTTGCCTTCGTCGTATCTCGAGACACTGAGGTCCGGGATCTTTGGATGGCGTACCGAGGATCCGAAGACAACTCTTAGAGGCCCGTTACACACTTTTAATTTTTTTTTATTATTTAAGCACATTTTACTTTTTAATAACAACTTCTACCATAGCAGAAGTTGTGATTTCATGGTTGGTCTCTTAAAGCCAACCTTGAAATAGTAATAAAACAGCTGTTTAGCATGGGGAACTTATTTTCGCGATGAAATGTTGTGAAAGGGTTTGTCCCGTAGTAAAAGTTATTGGTAATGGTGTGTACAAAGAAACAATTTGCGCTATTTGCATTATTTCTGTTACACCCCGTATAGATCAAAATGAATTAGCTTGCGAAACTGCCTATATTATGGGTACCAATACCAAGATAATTATTATATTTTTTTTATAGGGTTGACAACCTATGAATAACCTTTTCGTTATTTCGATGATGAAGTTTAATCAACCTATCTTCAAAGATTTATCAATACAAAATTACTATGTATCCAATTGATGAGTCATAACCGATGTTACTGTTTCATGTCTTTTGCCTAGCATGTGGCCAATGAATTGTATTGTCTACTACAACATTGGGGATGAATGAACTGACTTCACCTTCAAAACGATGTTTATTACACTTAAATCGAATTACACAATAAATTAACAATCATATTATTTGTTTATTTACAACTAGCGGTCCACCCGATTTCGCATGGCTACACCCAAAGATCGAAAACGAGCGCTTTCGATCTTACGATTCGACCTAACCTATTCGTGTCGGGGTGCCCTGAGTTCCCTCGAACCTTCTTTCGCGATCGCGATCCGGTTGCATAAGTCAAGGCTCGGAACAAATCATGGATATTGTTTCATTGCCGTTGTGAGCTGTCCTCAATCAGCGTTTTCGGTCTTAGAGCGTAACATGTACACGTACCATCCTCTTTGATCGTTCTTTATATTATTTTGATTTCCTATTTAAAAATTGATGAGATTTTTTTCACATTCATAATTAATAGATTTCTCGCGACTGCATTTAAAATATCTTTTTATTGTTAATAAAACTGACTGCTGTAGAAAAAAAAGTACCCAATAGTTCTCATAAGAAATTATAACAAACCTAGCATTCACATTTCCATATTGCATTATCAGTGAAAGAGAATGAGCCGTCTTACCCAATTTCTGGGTTGCAAAGCTCAGATATTGCATAATTTAATTCCGCCAAGCCCGTTCCATCATCGGACCACAAGACGCCACCGGTACATGGTGGACATCCCACCCACACGCTCAAAACGTTTTGGGAACACATTCATAGTGCGTACAGCTAAGGAGTGGAATTCCCTGCTAGAGTCTGTGTTTCCTGATAGCTACAACCTGGGAGTCTTTAAGTCAAGTGTGAATAGGTTACTTCTAGGCAAGCGTGCTCCGTCTTCGACCACATCATCGCTTACCATCAGGTGAGATAGTGGTCAAACGCGTGCCTGTTATACTAGTTAGTATAAAAAAAAAAGATAGGCAGTCGATCTATTTAAAGTACTAATAAAACAAACAGACTGGAAGCCGAATCCAAAAAAGTAGGAAAAAGACAAGTCAGATTCATATACTGCAACAAACCCCTCAATAACCAATTTGTCCTACATTTCCCACAAACATAGCCCCCTTACTCCCCAGCTACCCTTGGGGCGTACACGCCACAGCAGCATAACGTTTAAGTTTTCATTGTAACACAACTGACACCCGGCATTTTGTCCTTGCATGTTGACAAATTCTTAACAAATGTGTCTTCGGAATTCTTCGGGCGAGTTCGGAAAATTTTAAGCTTGAAATGTTTCGCTGCAAGTTTTTTATGTCGTGCTGGTTGAAATGTATTTTTGCTGGGTTGATGTTTTTATGGATTTTGAAGTATTTTCTAACAGCGAGTGTCGCAAAGGACGTCTTTAGTCCCCTCGTCTCCTTTCATAGGATATACGGGCATAGATTACTTCTATATTTGAATTTTTCGGGATTATTTAGACACTATAGCTTCTGTCAGCGGTTTTTCCCGCACCAACGTTGGAAATTATTCGAAGGGAACGTATGTACGTCCGGGACTCCGGGATAAAAATATTCTATATTTTGACTCAGTGGTCTACTAGTGATTGCCACTGGTAATTCTGGCTCTCAAGAATTGCATTGGTTGGGAATAGTTTTGCAGGCTTGTTTAAGGATGGGAAATCATCAAATGACTTCTTCCGCTCTGGGCAGAGGGGAAGTTTTCCTCCTAATTAGTGCCGTAAATAGGGCGGTGCCACCAGTGCCCAGGCACAGGGCGTAGACTCTGAGGGGCGCAAGAATGGCCAGACCAGGCAGGTCTATAATTTTTTGGGTTTGCTCCTGATAAGTCCCCGCTGCACCTCTAGTGCTCGATTCCAACACCGTATGTGTTGGAATCGAGCACTAGAGGTGCAGCGTACCTATATGCCAGTATCATCAAAACCGTCTGTTAAGTTAGACAAAACATCGCGGTCATTTTTTGGCAGCGCACGAGCGTATTTGTGTTTAGTGTTTATCGGAGTCAAGCGGCCGGCCATCTACACTGACAAAAAAAAAAAGGGGCGCAGTTATAGAAGCTCGCACAGGGCGCAGAAAAGGCTATTTACGGCACTGCTCCTAATGTCATTTGCTTTCCAGGGCCGCGGTGACTCTTTCGAACAAACGCAACTTGTCTAGTCTGATAAAGGTTTTTGTAACAAAGCTAATACTAAAGTAAATCGGTGGTATGATAACCTCAGTTGGTCCTGCGCCTGATCTTTACCCCGTAGTGTTGGATTGCCGTCTCATTGAACTATGAGAATAAGGAAGCAGAGTAGTTAGTTATCTTCGTAGAGGTTTGCCACCGTGACCGAAATTCAGCCGGGTAGGTTTTATTTTATTTTATAGTGCAACAAACCTGCTACTGTATTCTATAACCATGCTTCAACAGCAAATGCTGAGCGATACAGCGCTTTACAGCACACGCTTGACGAAGCTCCGCCAACGTATGATACTGGGACCTCGTGACTAAGTAATAACAGCCGCACGGGTCGACTTTCAATGTAAAGCCACGGCTGCCGAGGTCGGTCTGAGGATGGGTGACCATCCAATATAACAAGACTCCTCCTTACTTCGGACAACACGTTAAGCCGTGGGTCCAGCTGTCATTCGTACGTCTTAAAAAGTGGTTACGATAGCCAAAAAATCTGACCCAGAGAAGCTGTTATTGTGGAACTGAATCTGGTGAGACTGGTTGCTGACTCGTTAGGAAATACTAGACAGATCTGTTAAGTTTTTGCAACAAAGTCACTACCAGGGTATACTATCAACATGCTACAACAACAAATCCTGAGCGATACAGCGCTTTACAGCACACGCTTGACAAATCACCGGCAACTTTTGAAGCGCTGAAACAAATCACGTGCACACCTTCGTCTTAATTGATACCATCAATTAATTTAACGACTGTACTTACTCGGCATTTACTTGAACATTTCGGAAGCAGTCTCCATTACGGTTATATTGTAAATCATTAGTTATGGGGAGTCGTAAGTGAGAGGTTTAAGTCAAGTGTGTGTGGAATTCCGCGAGTGGTTTAAGTTTCGTTATTGTTTTCATTTTAAAGAAAGTCAAAGTCAAAGTCAAAACGTTTGTTGCGAACCAAGTGTACAAAGATGTTATGTTTTGTTAGTAGGTACTTATGACTTAGTAGCCTTTTACAAGCATTGCAATTGGTGAAAAATTAGCATGCATTAGACATTGTTATTATACAATCAAATTGAGAAATTATAGTCATATCAAAATTAAAATGTCAACAATAATTAGATCAATACAATTTCCAGCAATATTAAATGTCATAAAAATCAAAGAATAAAAATGAAAACATCAATATAATTAATTAAATAAAATTATCAGCAATACTCAATGTCATAATTATAATTTAATTAAAATAATAATATAATTATAATTAAAATAATTATTATAATTATAATTTTAATTATAATTTTTTTTTTTACACAGATTTAGGGACAAATTATTTGTATGTTGAAATATTAATTAAAGAATCAGAAACCAGGCAGATGCACGCCATACCTATGGCAAAAAGCCATCATTATGCTGTTTCGTAGGCGAACCTTTTTTTTTAAGGATGGGAAATCATCAAATGACTCCTCCCGCTCTGGGTGAAGCAGGAGGGAGTGTCAGACTCTTACTGACTAAAACCCATCCGTGTTCCTCCTAATACCCTTTGCGTAACCTACATTATGGTTTTGATTTTCAGTGGTCTCCTAAAATATGACATACGGAAACCACTTGAAAAAGCTAGATAATCTGATTATTTTTTGGTTTACGCTTTAAGGTTACTTTTATACCTCTATTTTCTTATAAGTGTTGTTAGAAACCTGAAAATTTAATAAACTTAAAACGTAGCCTTAGTATATACTAGTGGACGTCACGCGGTTTCACCCGCGTAGTTTCCGTTCCCGTGGGAGTATGGGGATAAAATATAGTCTATGTTACTCCCTGATAATGTAGCTATCCATTGCTGAAAAAAAATTTCAAATCGGTCCAGTAGTTTCGGAGCCTATTCATTTCAAACAAACAAACATATCTTTCCTCTTTATAATATTAGTGTAGATATGTGAGGAAAATATCTGCTGATAAATAATTCAAACAACAAAAATTGAGTTCACGAGGCCATTCCCCTCAACAATTTTCCTAAACTAAAAACCAGCTGTTTTTCAAAAATTACCATAAATATGGTACGCAACAAGATTATCAACACTTATGTACGTATATGTGAAATAAAATTACCATAAGCAAGCATGGTAGGAGCGTTAACCCGAAAATGCGGCGTTTACTTTAAAACTCGAGTGTTACAATAAAGTGGCCCGTTAATTATAGTCAGTTTACAGGTTAAGCTCACGTTAATTTGTAATGGAACAAGCTTTTACGGGAGGGGCTGTATCTTCGCGTGTTTTTGGCCTTTGAAAGCAGAGCTAAATTGAGTCTAAAGCAAAATCAAGTGCTCCCAAAATGTGTTCATCAGTCTAGCTTTTCACATGTAATAGCTGGTCCGAATATCAAGTCGTTAGACTGAATACCACCTAAATACCAGGTGGTCCTGGTATTCAGTCTAACAACAATGATATTCGGACCAACTGGCAACCGACCTCAACAAAGAAATGTTTTGCTAGGAAATACCAATATTCTAAGGTTAATTGATTCTCAGATGTTTTTTCATCATACCTCTGCAGCTTAGCAGGCAGCTTATATTTTATTTTATTTTATTTAAACAATTACATGTTCAAGCGATACAATAAGATTCTTAATATAAATTGTTAAACATATAACCCATACTATTGTCCACAGATTAATCAAACTAGTGGACGTCACGCGGTTTCACCCGCGTAGTTCCCGTTCCCGTGGGAATACGGGGATAATGTATAGCCTATGTTACTCCCTGATAATGTAGCTATCCAATGCTAAAAGAATTTTTCTAATCGATCCAGTAGTTTCGGAGCCTATTCAATTCAAACAAACAAATCTTACTTCTTTATAATATTAGTGTAGATATAACCCACACTACTGTTCATAGATTAATCAAACAAGTGAAAAACGGAGCTGATTTTAAGAATATTATTTCAAACTAAAGTGCTAATTTTAAAATTTGATGTTGTTGCGAGAGTTTTAATATTTTTATTGGAAAAAATAAATGTCTATGTCTATAAGGTGTGTTACCTGCGGAAACCCTCTGTTCAAAGAAAACTGAACGCTGTAACAAAAATTTTAATGTTGGTCAGTTACTGACTAGACTCGCCAGTTGTGTCGACGAGCCTGACGTGGGTGCCGATGTTCAACGACACATTATGTTTGACGTGACTGATCGGTGACGTGCCAGCTTCGCAACCTAAACACAGAAGCATACAGGAAAGTGGAATATTATTTTTACTGAAAACGATAAACTCTACACAATTTTTTCAAACAGAAGGGATGCATTGACAGGAATTTTGTGACAATAACAATTAAAACCACAAACCCCATGACACTTCATCACTAAAGGTGAAACAACAACACCATGTAGATAGTTCAGCCCACCAAGTAAATACGATCGCATAAAACCAAATGGGCCCCGAAACGTTCCACATTAGGGCCCGACAGGGGTCAATAGGGACTATTTAGGGCCCCAAACATGGTAATGTCTTGGTAACGGCTTCATTATCATGTAGGCCCTTGAGAATTGAGCTTGCAAAAAGTTTTTTATGGAAATATGTACATTGTAACTGCGTTCATCAAAATGTAGGGTCGGATAATAAATATTTCTGGTGAAATACTGCTTCCAAGGGAAATGATTACTAGAGTAGCGGCATTGGTCGAAAGAGTTACTGCGCCCTGGAACACAAAGGGCATTAGGAGGAACACGGATGGGTTTTAGTCAGTAAGAGTCTGACACTCCCTTGTGCTCCGCCCAGAGTGAAGGAGTCATTTGATGATTTCCCATATAAAAACTAATGAGATGATTAACATTCGAATAAGTCAAATCATCAAATCGAACGGTCCTGTGTTTCTTGCGACCAACTTACTCCCGTTGTTGTAGTGAATGGTCACCCTTAGGTAAAGTGAGATGCTAGAAGTTAACAGCTCACTTCACCTCAAGTTTTACGGTGAAATCGTTACAGAATCGACTCAGTGGTACCCTGATTTTTATTAAAAACCGGCCAAGTGCGAGTCGGACTCTTACACGAAGGTTTCCTTACCATAAACCGAAAAAAACACGTTTCTTGGACGGGAACTTCCTTTAATTTTTAATTTAATTTATTTTTTATTTAGAGGCAATAGAAAAACACAATCTGTGAAAATCTCAACTGTCTACCTATTACGGTTCTTAGGGATACAACCCGCTGACAGATAGACGGACGGACGGATAGCGGAGGCCTAGTAATAGGATTCCGTTGGTTACTCTTTGGATAAATAACCCTAAAAAAATGGGGATGATTAACATTCGAATAAGTCAAATGAACCGGTCCTGTGTTTCTTGCGTCCAACGTAATCCCACTGCCATTAGCAGTGGTGATAATTTGTAAAAACCTCGCCATGAAAACATTGTGAATTGAGCTTGAAGTGATTGATAAACGTGTAACTGATTTCCGACATTAAGAAAATAACTTAAGATCAAAAATCGGTTACTTCGTTTTGTGTTGATGCGTCTTTTTTCTTATGACGGCAGCTGAAAAAAAAAGCAAACTTGATATGACTCCTTACATAAACACATATTAAACAAATAAACTATTGCTTAAACGAATGGTTCAATTGATTTAGTAGTCGTTATTGTCCAAAACAGTTTTTAAATAAAAAATGATTAAAACGACACTCAACGTTACAGAATCGACCGGTTAGTCATCGGTACCTACCCTGAATCTTTATTTAAAAGAAGGAAAGAAAGTAAGAAAAACTATTTAAGCATATTGTCTATTCAGAACATAGCTAACAGTTTACCGTAATACCTATAAACACATAGAAGTGATTTTGGAGCCTAAGTGATGCTTAAGTAAGCGCATTTTGGGGTCACAGGCATCATTAGAACAACGATCGCTATTCCAATTTATTAGGTTCGATAAGCGCTGCTATAATCTAGATATCGGGCAACGTAAGTGTTTAGGCTGGTTGCACAAGAGCCGAATATTTTTTTCATCAGAGTTCGATCCAAGAATCCTCTATAAGCGACATGAATTAATGCGCTCAAATATGAACAGTGCGCGTCATTTGATCTGCTCTGTAGAAGAAAAAAAATCTTTTTCTTTATTGAATGTAGTGATTTTATCGTCGATTGAATGTCATTTTGTTTAGAGACTGAAGCCAAAAAATGTTAGCCAGTTTAAATCCACAACAAATGTTTATCTGCTAATTAAAGTGCAACATTCATGAAGCCGAATCCTCCAAAGTCCTCCTCCGAGTCTTCCGAATTTTCTCATTCACCGGTGCTACTATTTCAGTCAGACATATTAAGTAGTATTTTTTTTTTAAATCAAAGAAACGATTTTATTTTTCGCAGATCCCCCCGACTTATCGCACACTCATAGTCAACCTAACTCTCAAACGTCGGAACTATAAGCCAAGCAAGAGAGAGGCTAATATTTAATAGAAACTTAGTACATTATTGTCACCCAAACTTGAACTGTCCTCATAACAAGTAAGCCTCAACTCAGTATAAACTTGACTTAGTTATGTGCCTCCAAGTTGAGGTGGTATCGCGTCAGGCGAGCGGCCATTTTGATGTAAATGACAGCTCAGCAATAAGATGGCGGATGATAATGCAAAGTTTTTGTTGGATTGAAGTTTTATTTGAGTTCGGCTGATGGTAATGTGTATTGTGTTCTTTCCTTATTATGAAATATTCATGATAAGAAGAAGAAAGTTTATAATTTCAACTTTATATCCTCTCAAAAAACATGACACGGTAAGGGCGATAACTGCACCGATATTTCGAATATACCAGGGATACTATACTTGAAATATTTTAGGTCCATATGATAAAATCCTATCTGTAAATAATAAAGCTACCTATATTTGAATTTGGAATTCAAGACAATTCTCACAATTTTGGAACAACAAACTCTGTTATAACAACACAAAGTTTAAATTTCAATGCAAACTTTTCTTTTTCAGAAGCTTTTCAATAAAAATGATCACTGAAAAATAAACTTGAAGAGTCACAACACTTAAATAGATACTTAACTTGGTAGCGATTCAATTTACTTGACGAACGAATTGTTGATAGTAAGTGCCTTGTTGTTAAAACAAATCCGAATGCTAATCATTACTTAGAAAATAGCCTTAAATGGTTTTATTTCTTTAAGCTAATTAAATTTTTTAGCAGATTTTGATTAAGTTCTATTTAAACCTTATTGTGTCACTGGTACTGTCACCTCTTTAATTTCATTACCCCGTGTCTCTACCTACTCTACACAACACCAACCCTTGAATATACGTCCCTGTCGGAAGTGCGCCAAACTAAGCAGTACATGTCGTTAGTAAGATAGCATCTAATGAGTTAAGTTGTACAACACTACAGATTATCTGTACTTATGTTTGTATGTATGTAACATAAGTTTGTTTGTCTTGCGGTTTGACTGTATTTAACCTACTGTGTAGAACTAAGGATTAGAATCATTACACAGAGATGTTCTGTAGTGTATGCAGGGTTAAGCGCAAAATCTTAATAGAGATTTTACTCATATGAACAACTTTTACTGTGGGACCAACCCTGAAATCGTGAAAAAAATCAGCTGTTCAGTTCATTTTGGCGAGTTATGGAAAGATAAATGCCGTATGGTTTCGGCCGGTGCCGTATGGTGCCGTATGGTGTCGTAAGAGGCGATTAAGGGACTCGCCAGAGAATGGGCAGCAGCGTTCTCTGTAAAACTCAACACCGCGATCGCCAACCCGCCTGCCAAGCGTGGCGACTATGGCAAACCCCCCCAAATGATGACAAGCACAACCAAAAAATGGACAATAGTGTCCGGCAGCCCGTCTACCCTTGACTCCCCACAAGGTGGACCGATAACCTGGTGAAGGTCGCGGGTAGTCGATGCATGAATGGATTTCATTCATTGAACCAAAGGCAACGCTGAAGTCTCCATCAATAATCCCTATTGGTCCCTTAAAATCATTAAAAAGGACCAATAAACTCGTCCTAACAGCTCTCAATCCCCAAATCCTATCATTCCGTCTCTCAACTAAATACAATCAATATGCACTCACCAATCACTCAAGAACGAGACGATTTTAAGTGTCACCCTAAAGGTGCTCTTACACGGGCAACTTTTTGATCAATTATTGCTCGGCAACTCATGGATCAAACTGGGACAATGAGCACCAACTTCAATAAAACGCGGCAATTGTTTCTAATCGCTCCATGTATTACATATTACTCTCTATGATTTGTTTTTTTTTTTTTCAAATTAATTACTCGTGTATATGAGAAACTCCGAGAAACTAGGCTGTACGAGAGTATAGTAAAAAATAGTACCTAGTTTCTTAGAGTTTCTCCATATGGGTCAATATTGTCATTGAAAAACATTAAATTGACGCTTGCTGCCATGTTGCCGTAAATTGCGTGATATTATGTGACATCACAATCGATCAGTATTGCTTATAATCAATACTGTATACATTATATCTATACTAATCTTAAAGAGCTGAAGAGTTTGTTGTTCTTTGTTTGATGGAATACGCTAATCTCAGAAACTACTGATTCGAATTTAAAAATTGTTTTAGTGTTGGATAGGCCATTTATCGAGGAAGGCAAGATCGATCAGACGCTACGACCGATAGGAGCTGAGCATTTATGAAAAATGTGACGCAGACGAAGTTGCGCCGCTCAGTTAGTTGATCAATAATTTTCATTGCCCGTGTAAACGCACCTTTAGTGTCACCCTAAGAAATATCGAGAAAGGCACAAAGGGAATAAAAGAAAATGGCGCTAAGAAACAGTAACGAGACTGAATGGAAAAGAATGGCGGGGAAGCGAGAAATAATTAGTTTTTCTTTAGAAAAAATGCTGTGAAGTGGCGGTTGTTTTTATTGAGAACTGTTCCGCTGTTTAAGGGTACGGTTTTATTGTTCTTTTTTGTAGGTTTGCTTGTTAAAGTGCAATTGAATACAACAATCTTAATCGTAAGTCTACTGAGTAAACCATGTCCTGGATACATACACATACTTTTAATCCTGTAAGTATGTTCCCTACGGATAGTTTTCGACTTAACGCGGGCGAAGCCGCTGGCAGGAGCTAGTTATATTAATAGAGACAATATTATGAGTTTACTGGCTTCTGTCCGCAGCAAGAGATAACATACAGATAAGCCGAAAGAGTTACTTTCGTATGTATAATGAATTTTCAAGAGTAGAAATATATCTTTCTCTAGTGATGAATTGTATCCTCCTTTCAGTTCCCTAGTCTTATTTTTTGGCTGGATTCTTTATTGCGCACACTAAATCCTACAAATACAAACATAACAGAACAGCTTTTGTACAAAGGCGAGCTTAACAAAGAATTGGTTTCTCTAACCGCAGACATATTTGCAAAATAAGTAGTTAGTGTGCAACTAAAACTTAAAATTACTTTCTGTTTTTTTTTTGAATACCTAAGCCATAATTATTTATTTGCCATTTATTTTTATTTTTTTGTTGTACACCTACCACAGTGTAGTCTTTTTAACCCAAAGGTTGACTGGTAGAGAATGCCTTGTTGCATTAAGTCCGCCCATGTACCACTACTGTACATAAAGTTTAAATAAATAAATAATACCAATAAATTCGAGACGTTCGAACCCCTGAAAGGAATTGCCGAATTAATACTCATTTATAACCAACGAACTCTAAATCCCGATCCAGTGAAGAAAATTCTCAAATTAAGGCCTATCTGGATAATGTCCCTACGTCAATAAAAAATAAAATTGTACTGTGAGACGAAACAATTCTCTTCCTTGACTAAATATTATCTTAGCCGAGGACGGTATTAAAAAAATGTGTTGCTCTCGGGGGAAAGATTCAAATAAGTAAAGTAGCTGTTTGAATTTGAAATTGGTATTTGAGGGTTTTTTACATAAATTATAAATGTTTATGGGTTTAGGATCTTGTGTGCTTGTCAAATACAGCTATTTTTGAATCCAGAATTCGAGATAATTATCACTTATAATACCACAAGAGCTTCAAAATTATGGGGTATAGGTTCCCGATAGGTTCGTTGCAAACAAATGAAGGAGTCAAGTTTTTCAGGTTAAAAAATCACGAGCGCGAAGCGCGAGTGATTTTTCCTGAAAAACTTGACGATTTTATTTGTTTGCAGGGAACCTTGAGGGAAATGCCAGATAATTTTGAAGCTCGTGTGGTATTCGGGGGATTATTTTTCCGTCCCAAATGTCGGCCAATAGAATTGCACCATTCGACGTCACGTGGTACAACCAGAAAATTTTCAAAAAATTATCAGTATAATACCATGTAGGTTGTACCACGTGACGTCGAATGGTGCAATTCTATTGGTCGATATTTGGGTCGGAAAAATAATCAAATACATTTTTGTTATATTTGCATCTGAGTCAGTATATTATAGGTTAAATAAATAGATAGAATATTCATTCTTGTAGACCAAAATAAAAGTAAGATATAAAATATGTTTATTTGACACACACACCAGATACACAAAGCGTAGTGCAGCAACAACTTAATTTATAAAGCATTGTGTACTTCGCCAAATAGCTCCAAAACCTCTGCAAGGCCAAACAACGCTTCTTATTCAATTTAAGAATAAAACCCCTCATTAAACTACCTAATACAGAAACCGTTACAACAACCAGCCTACAACAAGCTTCTACCCTTTTTTTACCACCCAGCCCTAGGCGACACGCAACTGCAAATTCCACAGAAAAAAAACAAAAGTGTGACGTCACACCTCACAGAAGGCGTTTAACCAGCATTAATTACATCAGTGATAGGTTCCGTATGCGATCGGAACGGACTCAAGGTCAAAACAATGAGGTCGCCGAAGTAAGAGTGTAACGAGGTCACAAGAAAGCAAGCTAAGGTCGCTGGTACAAGGTGGTTATAAAAACACGTTATCTGTTTTGTTTTTGTTTTGTTTGAATACCTATGTGTGTAGTTGTGAGTAGACTAGTCATGATTGGGTGTGCCATGGGCCCTTAGGGAGGCAGTTAAGGAGCTCGCGAGAATGCGACAAGTTTTATTAGAAATAGTTCTGTCTATAGAATTTATTTTGTCGAGTTGTCGCATCGCGTTTGTCTGGGAGTCTTTTTGTGTGATTGGGTCATAGAGGTGGTTTATCGATCATCTATTTTTGTAATCTATTGTGTCTCATCAAATATGCAAAAAAGGACTACAAACAGTACTATCTTTGTGATCACATCCTCGCAGGGTAAACCGACAAGTCAAGATAGAAGGCGGGGCCCGCTAGAGTCTGTGCCTGCCAGGGTTGCGGAATTTGTTCGAAAGAGTCACAGCGGCCCTGGAACGTAAAGGGCATTAGGAGGACACGGATGAGTTTAGTCAGTAAGAGTCTGACGCTGCCTTCTGCTCCGCCAAGAGCGCGAGAAGTAATTTGATGATTACCAATCCTTAAAAAAAAAAGTGTAAACCGAAAATCCATTCATTTATTTATTAAAACTTCACGCAACACTTGAGTAACATGGCGGTTTAATTCCCTTAGGCATTCTCCACTAGTCCACCTCTCACAACATGGCAGGTGCATACAAGACAGAAAATATGATTAATCATATTATAGTTAAAATAAACATTTGTACATACACGAACGAATTACTAACATAAAAGGTTTACACTATTTTGTTTTTTTATTTCAGGCCAACTGGCACTCCATTTTCCCCTAAAACATGACACTCCAGTTCTCTTTTATGTGCCCTATTGATATCATAGTTAATAATCTAATATCGATGACGCCTGAAGCTCCCCATTCCCTGGTCAGGTCAGCGGCCTATTAATTGAACCCATGCTCGCCTCTATATAAATTTTATTGAATAACTCGATTTTAGTTTAGTTAGTTTGTTTTAGTAGAGTGAGGAATATGTGATAAGGTATACTGAAGTATTAGCCCGATTTGAGTTAATCACCATACGAATGTCAAGCATTAAGTATGAATCAAAGAGAACCTCGTGGATAATTAGTAACAGCCACTGGATGGCTGATCATCTTAACATGCCGAGACTCTCCCGTGCCTCGGGAAGCACATTAAAGGTCATGGAACATTATATCGGCACCGTAACTGCATAGCTGCAGCACGGCGGCGTCGCCTCGAATTTAAAACTACGCGTCGCCCGCGAGGTGTAGCTCGCAGTCCGCGCGCTGGCCGCGAGGTGCAAGCTTGCTGTCACCGCGAACACAATTGTTAAGCGTGTTCTACACGAATGCAATCCAAATACATACAAAATTCGCGGATGGAACCCAGGCTCCCACCAAGGTCACCTCGGATTGGACATCGGATTACATCCGTGTGGAACATGCTTTATATGGCATTTGTTTTCATAATGTAATAATGCGACTCGGAGTCGGCACGCAGTAAGCACGCGGTCGGCGCGCTGTAAGCGCTGGCCTGCAAGTCGATTTGTATGGTAGCGGCAAGCGTGCTGACTGCGTGCCGACTCCGAGTCGCATAGTTACATTATGAAAACAAATGCCATATAAAGCATATTCCACACGGATGATGCCCCTTTTTCATATTGACGTTACGAAATATAATATACGACAACGATTTAATGCTCTAATTTGAATGAAAAGTAAATTGCTAGGTTAGAGCGGTGCAGATGCCGTTGCGTGCCGTTATAGTGTGCCATGAACTTAAGCCGTTGGACTCGGTTGTCAGAAGCCAGGGAATCTGACAGCAGTCTTGCCAAGAAGAACTGTGTTACTCAGTTCAGTTACTGGGTTGTTGTTGTCAAATAAGCAGTTGCTATAGGTAAAATACTGGCATTCAACTGTTTCCGGTCTGGCTGGAAGTCCACCCTAAAATATGTAGTGTGTAATGAATAATGAATGTATCGTCTTAATGCCCTACTTCGCTGCTCTTGTTCATAAATAAACTGTCCACCTCTAAAAACGAAACTCAATTTTCACAGTTCGTTAATATTACAAATGGCGACACAATAAAAGGTACGTAATTGTAATGAAAGTGGCCGAACTCCCATTAATGTGGCCAAATGTCACACAGACCGACATTTAGAGGTTATAAATGAAATGGTGGATGTTACCTTGTTATATTGAGGTTATTTACTGTCTGTTCTATATTTATTGTGTTGTGGCGGACCTATATTTCGTGGTTTAGGATCATATTTAGCTACATTATATTGGAGTTTCTATTGATCCTATTTTTAATTTCATATATTCAAATGTAGTACCTGGATGACCGAGCTTTCCGAGCTCCCGAAACCCCTGCATACTAAATTTCATGAAAATCGTTGGAGCCGTTTCCGAGATTCAGAATATATATATAGGTACATTATATACAAGAATTGCTCGTTTAAACGTATGTATGATGTATGTCTGTTGGTGATTGTTCGAAAGAGTCACCGCGGCCCTGGAACGCAAAGAGCATTTGGAAGAACACGGACCCATCTGTTTAGTCAGTAAGAGTCTGACACTCCTTCAGCTCTGCCCAGAACGTAAGGAGTCTTTTGACGAATATCTTTTCTAAAAAAAAGAATCTGATAGCAGGCCTCATAAACCGTGATAGGTTGACAGTTGAAACTTTTAAAGAGCGTTTTTCTATTGCCGCTATTACAAAAAAGATAATTATGGGGGAAAATACAACTTAAAACTTTACCTAAACTGTTTTGTTTTATGGGAACCTTTCATGTGCGAGTCTGACTCACACTTGGCTGGTTTATTAAAAGTTAACATCGATTTTATAAAAAGACGTTCTTTTTCAATACTTTTGCGAATAAATAATAATTTATATGCAAAAACACAATGTAGACTTACAATTAATTTACTACCTATTTTATTTCTTACCTTTTTGAAAATAACTGTACGGTGTTACACTCACCTACTAATTCCCGGGAAAGTACTCAACTTTATTTTTCACTTTGTATCTTTAATTACACATTCGACTTCTCTTCAATTCTCTTTTAACTACAGAATGGCTACAAATGAACTAAATGTCTTATTTAAAAGAGGAAATTATCCTGAACCATTAAATTCGTAAAGTGAAAGTACTATTAGAGTTTTGTGTAGAAAAAAAGTAGCCAAAAAACAATTTCCTAAAATATCCAGTAGTGACCGCTAGCGAGAGGAGCTCGTGGCTAAAGAATAACAGCCGCACGAGTCGATCTTCAAGGTTAAGCAACGCTTGCCAAGGTTGGTTGCCGGATGGGTGATCATCTTAATATACCGAGTTACCGCTGTACCTCGGCAAGCACGTTAAACCGTTGGTCTCGGCAGTAATTTGTAGATCTTTGGCAGTCGTTACGGATCGTACCGTCTTATCCAGTTAATGGGTTGTGGAGGTCTGGCAGGCAGCCGCTACACGTAAAATACTGGTATTCAACTGAATCTGGTTTGACTGGAAGCCTGCAAAGAAGAAGAAAGGCTAGGCAGATGATGAGTGAACGCTAGTGAACTTTCTTCACTCTGTGACACAAAATAGTTTATTTTAGACTAGCTTCTGCCAGCGGTTTCGTCCGCGTAGTCCCTAGGGAACATACTCCCGGGATAAAAAGTAGCCCATGTCCTTTCTCAGGCTCTAGACTATCTGTGTACCAAATTTAATTTAAATCGGTTCAGTAGTTTTGGCGTGAAAGCGCGACAGACAGACAAACAGAGTTACTTTCGCATTTATAATATATTAGTATGGATTACCTAAAAATGAAAAAGTACTACTCTTTAATTTATTAGCAATTGTTTATGGGATACCTAGGCAATTTTGGGACCAATCATGCAATCACAAAAAAGACTGTTCGCCACATTTTTTTTCATCAAAACAAAAATGTTAACCTACTGTTTTTGTTTCAAAGTTAGTCTCATAATGAAAAAAAAAAAGAAAATAAAAGTAATCCTGTACACCTACACAAAACAAAGACGTATTCACATAGCAAACAGTTTGAAACGTACTCGACCGCGTAAATATAAACGTCAATTTTTATAAAAACGGAGTAAGCGCCGTCTGGCGACAATAACAAAAATACCTTTTATTTCCATACGATTTGACAAAGCAAACGTTAACGTTAACGCGATCGAGTACGTTTAAAATCTCGTACTAGGCACTCAAAATGCTTGCTCCGGTTAAGTTAGGTCCTATAAATTAAATCCACGTTTAAGTCTACGAAAAACGAAGAAAATCGTGATAAAATTTCATAATTCTGTTTATTGTTATAAAGTTTAATATCCTTTCCGCACTTGGCAACGGTCTTATTGCCATATTAAAACGTTCTTATAGCTCTAAGCAAACTTTAAGTATCCTTTTATTCCTCACTTTTATTATTTACGATACCCTATATACCTAAGTATGTTTTGCCAGGCGCAAGTATGATTTGTTTTTCCTGTACTATAGATAAACGACAGTTACATAAATATAATTATGTGAACGCATTTGACCTTTTTTGAAAGGTAGGTATTCTCAATGAGAGGGGCAATTCTGGCAATTCTCTTAAATAAAGGAACATTTGCGTCGCAATAGCAAGCTGTCAAACACACCTCTAATACTTAGTTTACATAGTGCCAGTCAGACCTGTGTGAACTTGGCACCCGACTTTTTTTTTCTTTTTCTTTTTTAGGTTTTTTTGATAGATTTCGATAAGTAGTGGATAGTAGTGAAGCTAACTTCGTTAGTAGTTCAGCCGAAAAAAAAAAAAAAATAAAAAAAAAATGTCATCCCCCGACATTGCAAAAAAATACTTTTTCCAGCTGATTATTATAGGTAAACGTACGTAGTGGATTGTAGTGCAGTTTTTTTCGTTTGTAGTTAAACAGAAAAAAAATAAAAAATAAAAAGTGATGGCAAGAAATACGACATCAACGTAAAATAAAATAAAAATCGTTTAGAAACTATATGACTATAAATAACATAAAATAAATAACAGAAAATTACAGACAGACGCTAAAAGAGGTTAGTAGTAGACGTATTTTTGTGAATAGTAGATAAGAAATAGATTTAGAGCGATCGAATTAAGTATTTTTTTTTTTGATTGAAAACGGCACAATAACTACCGATACCTAATAAATGATTTCCATAAACGATAAAAATTACTGCGAAACGTACTCAGAGGTATGAAGTGGACAACTTTTCGTTTGTAGTAGGAAAGAAATTGAAAAAAAGCGATCAAATTGAGTAAAGTTTTTTTTTTTCAAATAATTTTCGACGGCTAAGTTCCGGTAGGAGGAATAAACAATTACTACAAACGCTGAAAATGACTACGAGACCTTCGCAAAACTTTGTAGTGGACAAATTTTCGTTTGTAGTAAAACGGAGATTGAAAAAAAAGCGATCAAATTGACTAAAGTTTTATTTCAAACTATTTTCGACACAATTATTTCCGGTAGGAGGAATAAACGATTACTACAAATGCTGAAAATGACTGAAAGACCTTCATAGAGGTTTGTAGTGGACAAATTTTCGATTGTAGTAGAAAGGAAATTTAAAAAAAAGCGATCAATTTGACTAAAGTCTTTTTTTTCAAATAAATTTCGACATAATTAGTTCCGAAAGGAGGAAGATACGATTACTACAAACACTGAAAATGACTGAGAGACCTTCGAAGAGGTTTGTAGTGGACAAATTTTCGTTTGTAGTAGACAGGAAATTGAAAAAAAAACGATCAATTAGACTAAAGTTTTTTTTTCAAACTATTTTCGACAGAATAAGTTCCAGTACGATGAATATACGATAACTACAACTGCTAAAAATTACTGAGAGACCTTCGTAGAGGATTTAAGTAAACAAATTTTTGTTTGTAGTAGAACGGAAATTGAAGAAAAGCGACCAAAATGACAAAAGTGTTTTTTTTTTTCAAATTATTTCGAATAGATTTATTTCCTGTAGGAGGAATATACGATTACTACAAACGCTGAAAATGACTGAGAGACCTTCATAGAGGTTTGTGATGGACAAATTTTCGTTTGTAGTAGAACGGAAATTGAAGAAAAGCGATCAATTTGACTAAAGTTAGTTTCAAACAAATTTTGATATAATTGGTTCCGGTAGGAGGTAGATACGATTACTACAAACGCAGAAAATGACTGAGAGACCTTCATAGAGGTTTGTAGTGAACAAATTTTCGTTTGTAGTAGAACGGAAATTGAAGAAAAGCGATCAATTTGACTAAAGTTTTTTTTTCAAATTAATTGACATAATTAGTTCCGGTAGGAGGAAGATACGATTACTACAAACGCTGAAAATGACTGAGAGATCTTCATAGAGGTTTTTAGTAGACAAATTTCTGTTTGTAGTAGACCGGAAATTGAAGAAAAGCGATCAATTTGTCTAAAGTTTTTTTTTTACTATTTTCGGCAGAATTGTTTCCAGTAGGAGGAATATACGATAACTACAAACGCTGAAAATGACTGAAATACCTTCGTAGAGATTTGTAGTGGACAAATTTTCGTTTGTAGTACAACGAAAATTGAAGAAAGCGATCAATTTGACTAAAGTTTTTTTTTCAAACTAATTGACATAATTAGTTCCGGTAGGAGGAAGATACGATTACAACAAACGCTGAAAATGACTGAGAGATCTTCATAGAGGTTTGTAGTGGAAAAAAAATGGTTTGTAGTAGAACGGAAATTGAAGAAAAGCGATCAATTTGGCTAAAGTTTTTTTTTTCAAACTAATTGACATAATTAGTTCCGGTAGGAGGAAGATACGATTACTACAAACGCTGAAAATGACTGAGAGACCATCGTAGAGGTTTGTAGTGGACAAATTTTCGTTTGTAGTTCAACGGAAATCGAAGAAAAGCGATCAGTTTGACTAAAGTTTTTCTTTTCAAACTAATTGACATAATTAGTTCTGGTAGGAGGAAGATACGATTACAACAAACGCTGAAAATGACTGAGAGATCTTCATAGAGGTTTGTAGTGGAAAAAATTTCGTTTGTAGTAGAACGGAAATTGAAGAAAAGCGATCAATTTGGCTAAAGTTTTTTTTTTCAAACTAATTGACATAATTAGTTCCGGAAGGAGGAAGATACGATTACTACAAACGCTGAAAATGACTCAGAGACCTTCATAGAGGTTTGTAGTGGACAAATTTTTGTTTGTAGTAGACCGAAAATGGAAGAAAAGCGATTAATTTGTCTAAAGTTTTTTTTTTACTATTTTCGACAGAATTGTTTCCAGTTGGAGGAACATACGATTACTACAAACGCTGAAAATTACTGAAAAACCTTCGTAGAGGTTTGTAGTGGACAAATTTTCGTTTGTAGTACAACGGAAATTGAAGAAAAGCGATCAATTTGACTAAAGTTTTTTTTTCAAACTTATTGACATAATTAGTTCCGGTAGGAGGAAGATACGATTACTACAAACGCTGAAAATGACTGAGAGATCTTCATAGAGGTTTTTAGTAGACAAATTTTTGTTTGTAGTAGACCGAAAATTGAAGAAAAGCGATCAATTTTTCTAAAGTTTTTTTTTTACTATTTTCGACAGAATTGTTTCCAGTAGGAGGAATATACGATTACTACAAACGCTGGAAATGACTGAAAGACCTTCATAGAGGTTTGTAGTGGACAAATTTTTGTTTGTAGTAGACCGGAAATTGAAGAAAAGCGATCAATTTGGCTAAAGTTGTTCTTTTTCAAACTAATTGACATAATTAGTTCCAGTAGGAGGAATATACGACTACTACAATCGCTGAAAATGACTGAGAGAACTTCATAGAGGTTTGTAGTGGACAAATTTTTGTTTGTAGTAGACCGGAAATGGAAGGAAAGCGATCAATTTGTCTAAAGTTTTTGTTTTACTATTTTCGACAGAATTGTTTCCAGTAGGAGGAATATACGATTACTACAAACGCTGAAAATTACTGAAAAACCTTCGTCGAGGTTTGTAGTGGACAAATTTTCGTTTGTAGTACAACAGAAATTGAAGAAAAGCGATCAATTTGACTAAAGTTTTTTTTTCAAACTAATTGACATAATTTGTTCCGGTAGGAGGAAGATACGATTACTACAAACGCTGGAAATGACTGAGAGACCTTCATAGAGGTTTGTAGTGGACAAATTTTTGTTTGTAGTAGACCGGAAATGGAAGAAAAGCGATCAATTTGTCTAAAGTTTTTTTTTTACTATTTTCGACAGAATTGTTTCCAGTAGGAGGAATATACGATTACTACAAACGCTGAAAATGACTGAGAGACCTTCATAGAGGTTTGTAGTGGACAAATTTTTGTTTGTAGTAGACCGGAAATTGAAGAAAAGCGATCAATTTGGTTAAAGTTGTTTTTTTCAAACTAATTGACGTAATTAGTTCCAGTAGGAGGAATATACGACTACTACAAACGCTGAAAATGACTGAGAGAACTTCATAGAGGTGTGTAGTGGACAAATTTTTGTTTGTAGTAGAACGGAAATTGAAGAAAAGCGATCAATTTGGCTAAAGTTTTTTTTTTCAAACTAATTGACATAATTAGTTCCGGAAGGAGGAAGATACGATTACTACAAACGCTGAAAATGACTCAGAGACCTTCATAGAGGTTTGTAGTGGACAAATTTTTGTTTGTAGTAGACCGAAAATGGAAGAAAAGCGATTAATTTGTCTAAAGTTTTTTTTTTACTATTTTCGACAGAATTGTTTCCAGTTGGAGGAACATACGATTACTACAAACGCTGAAAATTACTGAAAAACCTTCGTAGAGGTTTGTAGTGGACAAATTTTCGTTTGTAGTACAACGGAAATTGAAGAAAAGCGATCAATTTGACTAAAGTTTTTTTTTCAAACTTATTGACATAATTAGTTCCGGTAGGAGGAAGATACGATTACTACAAACGCTGAAAATGACTGAGAGATCTTCATAGAGGTTTTTAGTAGACAAATTTTTGTTTGTAGTAGACCGAAAATTGAAGAAAAGCGATCAATTTTTCTAAAGTTTTTTTTTTACTATTTTCGACAGAATTGTTTCCAGTAGGAGGAATATACGATTACTACAAACGCTGGAAATGACTGAAAGACCTTCATAGAGGTTTGTAGTGGACAAATTTTTGTTTGTAGTAGACCGGAAATTGAAGAAAAGCGATCAATTTGGCTAAAGTTGTTCTTTTTCAAACTAATTGACATAATTAGTTCCAGTAGGAGGAATATACGACTACTACAATCGCTGAAAATGACTGAGAGAACTTCATAGAGGTTTGTAGTGGACAAATTTTTGTTTGTAGTAGACCGGAAATGGAAGGAAAGCGATCAATTTGTCTAAAGTTTTTGTTTTACTATTTTCGACAGAATTGTTTCCAGTAGGAGGAATATACGATTACTACAAACGCTGAAAATTACTGAAAAACCTTCGTCGAGGTTTGTAGTGGACAAATTTTCGTTTGTAGTACAACAGAAATTGAAGAAAAGCGATCAATTTGACTAAAGTTTTTTTTTCAAACTAATTGACATAATTTGTTCCGGTAGGAGGAAGATACGATTACTACAAACGCTGGAAATGACTGAGAGACCTTCATAGAGGTTTGTAGTGGACAAATTTTTGTTTGTAGTAGACCGGAAATGGAAGAAAAGCGATCAATTTGTCTAAAGTTTTTTTTTTACTATTTTCGACAGAATTGTTTCCAGTAGGAGGAATATACGATTACTACAAACGCTGAAAATGACTGAGAGACCTTCATAGAGGTTTGTAGTGGACAAATTTTTGTTTGTAGTAGACCGGAAATTGAAGAAAAGCGATCAATTTGGTTAAAGTTGTTTTTTTCAAACTAATTGACGTAATTAGTTCCAGTAGGAGGAATATACGACTACTACAAACGCTGAAAATGACTGAGAGAACTTCATAGAGGTGTGTAGTGGACAAATTTTTGTTTGTAGTAGACCGGAAATTGAAGAAAAGCGATCAATTTTTCAAAAGTTTTTTTTTACTATTTTCAACAGAATTGTTTCCAGTAGGAGGAATATACGATTACTACAAACGCTGAAAATGACTAAGAGACCTTCATAGAGGTTTGTAGTGGGCAAATTTCAAGATTTCATTTTCAGCGTTTGTAGTAGTCGTATATTCCTCCTACTGGAACTAATTATGTCAATTAATTTGAAAAAAAAAACTTTAACCGAATTGATCGCTTTTCTCCAATTTCCGGTCTACTGCAAACAGAAATTTGTCCACTACAAACCTCTATGAAGGTCTCTCAGTCATTGTCAGCGTTTGTAGTAATCGTATATTCCTCCTACTGGAAACAATTCTGTCGAAAATAGTAAAAAAAAACTTTTGACAAATTGATCGCTTTTCTTCAATTTCCGTTCTACTACAAACGAAAATTTGTTCACTACAAACCTCTATGAAGGTCTCTCAGTCATTTTCTGCGTTTGTAGTAATCGTATCTTCCTCCTACCGGAACCAATTATATCAAAATTTGTTTGAAACTAACTTTAGTCAAATTGATCGCTTTTCTTCAATTTCCGTTCTACTACAAACGAAAATTTGTCCATCACAAACCTCTATGAAGGTCTCTCAGTCATTTTCAGCGTTTGTAGTAATCGTATATTCCTCCTACAGGAAATAAATCTATTCGAAATAATTTGAAAAAAAAAACACTTTTGTCATTTTGGTCGCTTTTCTTCAATTTCCGTTCTACTACAAACAAAAATTTGTTTACTTAAATCCTCTACGAAGGTCTCTCAGTAATTTTTAGCAGTTGTAGTTATCGTATATTCATCGTACTGGAACTTATTCTGTCGAAAATAGTTTGAAAAAAAAACTTTAGTCTAATTGATCGTTTTTTTTTCAATTTCCTGTCTACTACAAACGAAAATTTGTCCACTACAAACCTCTTCGAAGGTCTCTCAGTCATTTTCAGTGTTTGTAGTAATCGTATCTTCCTCCTTTCGGAACTAATTATGTCGAAATTTATTTGAAAAAAAAGACTTTAGTCAAATTGATCGCTTTTTTTTAAATTTCCTTTCTACTACAATCGAAAATTTGTCCACTACAAACCTCTATGAAGGTCTTTCAGTCATTTTCAGCATTTGTAGTAATCGTTTATTCCTCCTACCGGAAATAATTGTGTCGAAAATAGTTTGAAATAAAACTTTAGTCAATTTGATCGCTTTTTTTTCAATCTCCGTTTTACTACAAACGAAAATTTGTCCACTACAAAGTTTTGCGAAGGTCTCGTAGTCATTTTCAGCGTTTGTAGTAATTGTTTATTCCTCCTACCGGAACTTAGCCGTCGAAAATTATTTGAAAAAAAAAAAACTTTACTCAATTTGATCGCTTTTTTTCAATTTCTTTCCTACTACAAACGAAAAGTTGTCCACTTCATACCTCTGAGTACGTTTCGCAGTAATTTTTATCGTTTATGGAAATCATTTATTAGGTATCGGTAGTTATTGTGCCGTCTTCAATCAAAAAAAAAAAAATACTTAAGTCGATCGCTCTAAATCTATTTCTTATCTACTATTCACAAAAATACGTCTACTACTAACCTCTTTTAGCGTCTGTCTGTAATTTTCTGTTATTTATTTTATGTTATTTATAGTCATATAGTTTCTAAACAATTTTTATTTTATTTTACGTTGATGTCGTATTTCTTGCCATCACTTTTTATTTTTATTTTTTTTTCTGTTTAACTACAAACGAAAAAAACTGCACTACAATCCACTACGTACGTTTACCTATAATAATCAGCTGGAAAAAGTAATTTTTTGCAATGTCGGGGGATGACATTTTTTTTTTATTATTTTTTTTTTTTCGGCTGAACTACTAACGAAGTTAGCTTCACTACTATCCACTACTTATCGAAATCTATCAAAAAAACCTAAAAAAGAAAAAGAAAAAAAAAGTCGGGTGCCAAGTTCACACAGGTTGCCAGTCAGCCTGTCGAGTAACTGCAGTGCAGTAACTGGCATCATAAAGACGTGACTTACGAGTTACTGCCAAGTGCGTGTTGGATAGTAGCTCGCCTCAGAGTTACTTCAACATTTTTTGTTTTCACTCACCTGCTCGCCTGACAGTAACTCGCACATGGCAGCAGCTCGGACATCACTCGCATATTTCGGACTCGTTCGGCAGTAGTTCACCAGTGTCAGTCAGGCAGTTGCGTGTGTAACCTGTATTTTTTGTGTGCTGCGGCTCGCTAGAGACTGGGCAGCTACTACCATCGTGAAGACAGCTAAAGCGAACCGAGCTACTGGCATACGAGTATCAGTCTACTGTCTAGTCAGCAGCTCGCACTGTGTAAACTAGCCATAATTTCCCTGCATTTTGACAAGATCTTGTCATTGACTATAGCTGAGATGATATCGGCGACTTGAATTTAAACGTTTTAACGAGAATTGGTCTAAATCTGATCTATAGTCAACTGCTCATTGTCTAAATTCCTTTAGTTCTGTAACTTACACGATATTCTCTTTAAAACAACAACTAATATCTAAAATCTCTTTCCAGGTACAGTTCCCATCAAAACTGGTAACGAAAAGAACAACTAAAAGAAAATATATACCTCTACGTAAGTACTCATAGTCAAATCACAGCATTCACCATTTGTTAGCGAGACATGAAAACTGAGTTCATTTGCTAATTACCTGGGGTGGTTAATAAAGTCAGCCGGACGAACTCATTAAAAAATACTGCTCGGTTGTAAAACATCTGTCGTTGATAGTACTCTGCTGGAAGGGATGATGGGATTAGTTGCTTTATCGTTTTTACCTGACTTTAAGCACAGAAAATATACACAGATAAATACCCAAATCTGTACATATAATAAAATCGTAGAGACTAACTGTGTCTATACATTGAATATTTTTGCATAAAAATTACATAGAAACTTAAGGAAAAGATATTAAAACACAATAATGCATGTTGATGTGAATGATATTTGGTATTATTTTATTAGCCACCATGAAGTGGCTAAACTAAAACAGTCGCACGGGTCGATCTTCAAGGTTAAGCTATGCTTGCCGAGGTTGGTCTGTGGATGGGTGACCATTTTAACGTACCGAGATTCCAGCGTGCCTTGGAATATACCAGTCATACGGATTGATCTTCAAAGTTAAGCAACACTTGCTTTAACATACACACGGGTCGATCTGTTATTACTTAGCTACGAGCTCCTCATTCAATCAGTCTCCTCATTCAGTACCTACTAAATATCTATTTAAAAAATCGATTCTTCTTACACAACAAATCGGTTCTATGAAACCGGTAAAACTGTAATCCTAATAAATAAAATACGTCGTAAGAAGCTGAAATTTGGCAAGTAGGTTCTTTGGGGAGTGTAGGGGAGAACTAAGAGAGGATTTCCCAATTTTTTTACAGGAACGGGAAAAAACGGGACACTATGCGCATACGAAGTAGCGGGCCAAAGCTAGTATACACATAAGTTTGATAGGTTTATAATGCATGGTAGTACGAAGAAAAAGTATTAAACGGCAGACCTATCCAGTAGTGCGGAGATATGTTAAGAATGCAAGTTTTTCAACACCTTATGCAAGTTGTGGATTTAAACGAAACGACGCGTTTTCATTAGTTCTTAACTGCTACTGAGACACTGAGTAAACAAGGGCATTTTTTTAATTGCCAAGATGCGAGGTTTGCAATATGGCCGCTTGTAAGAAGTCACAATGCGTTGTGAGTTGTTTTTTTGCTCATTTAACGTTTTTGATATTTGCGCCTGACAAAAGGTAGTATGCAATCATAGTACATATCAGCATCACCAATGTCCTCGTCAGAGGACAGTGCAGCAGACGAGAGATGTGCACATTGAAGGTACAAACACCCTCGCTCTCCATACTTAATGCGGATCCAGGTTGGCCGCTGTAAACATAACCCAGCCAAATGGGATTACCCATCCCAAACGCAGTACCAGTGCGGAGTCCCTTCACAGGATCACCTCCTCAATTACCCGTCATGCATAACTACCTGCACCATCCAAGATATGAACGAGGTCAATGATAGAGTCAATCGACACAAAAAGAAGAAGATATCACCATCTTTGTGTCCTTGTCTCATGTCACCTGGGCTTGGCGCAACACGTTTTCTTCTCCCATTCTCCTCTATCAAACATCCCGGTATCATTCGCTCCCATTCTTTCCATGTAAGTCCTCACAGAATAGGTATGTTTCCTAGAAAAAAAAGAAAACTATGAAATCCGTCAGTTGACTATAACATCCATGGCCGTCAATAATATTGCACGCGCCCCTAAAAGACTGGCCAAATAGATTTTTTTTGAAATCTGCGTCCTACGTCTGTCTCTCCGAACTCATTCAACCCTAATCTCTACAAAGTTAGAGTGAATAGGCTTCTTCTGGGTAAACCCACTCCATCGTCGACTTTGTCTCTGTCACCTCACCTAGACTATATAGAGTCAAGAGCAGACCTATCTCAAGTAAAGTTCCCAACAAATTTCATTTTTTTAACGTGTTATTTTAACACGATAGACTTCTTACAGTTCTATTCCTGTAATTTATAAGTAAAGATATATTATCTCCAATTTTTTCAAAATTTTAGGCTCAGTAGTTCGGAGATAAGGGGGGAGTGGTCATTTTTCGTCTAATTTCTTGAATAACTCCAAAACCATTTGTTTGAAAATTATGAAAAAAATATATATTTAAAACCTTTACAGTAAGCCCTTTAAATTGATATGTCACACGATATTTTTCAAAAACCTTTTTTTTTCTAGTTTGACCCCAAAAGTGACCATACTAAAAATTCAATAATTTACGTAACGCGTCCGTGTTTGGGTCACAGAAGTCCATATTTGTACCAAATTTCAACAGAATTGGTCCAGTGCATCCGGAGAAAACTGGCTGTGACAGACGGACAGACAGACCGACACCCGAGTGATCCTATAATGGTTCCGTTTTTTGTTCAGAACCCTAAAAAAATCTACCCTCTATTTGACACGACAACCAATGACTAAAATGAACGTTAAAAGATTTCAAATCACAACGCATCTAGCAAACCGACATCCCTCCGTACCAAGTACCCGTAGTTAGCTGAGTGGCCGTAATAGGTAACAGTGGCATGCACACTGATACCATTATGAAATTATGACGATGTAGCACTAGGGAAATTACAACGACGCTTTTAATTTGTCAAACTGTTTGCTGGAACTCGTATCAGTTTATAAAAGGTCTTGCTGTTATTTTGTAGCTGCGGTATTCTGTTTTTGTATTTATAGTTGTTATTCGAGCACGTTATTTTATTACCCTAAGGAATATATTCCAAATCAGTTCTCCTCTTGACTGAATGGGGATTATACCTGGATTAAAAAAATATGATTCTATTGAGCCTGTCAGTTGAATTATAATACAATATTGGACAAGTCATTTTTTGATTTCTCAATTCAATAAAAAAAGAAAAACTTCAAGTTCGAGAGTCATTTCTATATTTCGTATATCTTCACATTACATCGTCGTGACGATACGCGAAATTTCAACGCACCGTATCGTCTTAAATTTTTTTTTACGTGAAAATATAAAAAATATCTTAATCACAGTAGAATCATGAAAGTATCAGTCCGTCTCAGTAAAAAAATAAATGAATAGTCAAAAAATAAAATCGTCATGAAAGAAGGAGGCCTATAATCAATGGTCTTATCGCTGTGCTATGACCTATAGTCTAGACGTGATAACACTTTTAAATAATTCGTTGGGAAACCCCGAAACATTCTTGAGTAAAAATGTTTATAATAATATTGCTAAATTGTATGTTAGTGATGTTATTTGACATGATGTAGAAATGACGAAACAAAGGAGCAGTTGGGAATGTTCTATACCTACCGCATACTAGGTCTAAAAATGTGTTACTGTAACTGCAGAGAGTAATTGAAATTAAAAAATAAAAGTAGTTTAGAGAGATACTTTTAAGTTTCTATACCTATAGAAAGCGTGTGAAAAGTAAATAGGTTACTTCTAGGCACGCGTGCTCCATTTTCGACCACATCATCGCTTACCATCAGGTGAGATAGTAGTCAAACGCGAGCCTATCAATCGAGAAATTATTCCCTTTGTTTCTCTAAACTATTTTCGATCACAATTACTAATAATAAAAAAATTGTAAACCTAGATTTTATTCAATCCATTGATTTCCAAGAACAAGGACTTGACAGTATGTATGATATAACGTGAAGAGTGAACGCTGTTAACATTTTTGATTTTGCTTTTCCAAAACTAGACATCACAATCAGACATAGGAAAATCAAAATATGGAATGGAATATTAAAACTTTTAATAAACTGTCTACCGCGACTAGACACCTCTAAACAACAGACAAACATTGTTTACAAAAAACTACCCTCCATTTTTCACCGAAATGCACTCGCAACGGAGAAGAAAAAAGAAAAACAATGGCTACAGGGCTGCCAACATTCAGCTATGATTGATTATGATTGAGGGTGCCAACCGGTGCGCCGTTCATATTTCCACTGGAGGTTTTTCAATGAAAGCCTCATTTACTTAGGTGAAGGCTGGTTATTTATAGAATGGTTGCTGAAAGACTGTTTTGGTTGTTGATTTAGTTTTAGTTTTTAGTACATTAGTTTTTAGCCATTGATATATAAAAAACCCAAGATGCACAGTCTCGAACAAATGCAGCACTCGAAACTGTCGTCAAAAAGTAACATGTATCAAGTGTCGTGTGTGAGCTGTGTGTAGTCATACTATAAACATTTTTTTGCAAATTCAACCTTACACGGATCGCTTAAAGTTGTTTTTACAAAGCAGTGCAGTATGGCGAGTAATGCGCAATTTTAGTACAGGTGATTTTTTTAATCGGTGTCATGTTACATGTTATTATAGTATCACCTTTGTTCACTTTAATTATACAAATAAATTTGTTTTTGAATAACAAATATAAAGTCATTCAAAAATGTAAAATAGTAGTCAGAGAGACAGGAATTTCTTCACAATATTTTAAACGGAACACGTTTCATAATATATGATATCTTTGTAAATTACAATTTACTGCCCACCTAAAAGACAGACGAAGAGACTGGCAAACATCGTAGTATTTAAGTCGACATCCTTTATGTACGGAACTCTAAAAAGTAGGGTGGCACGCTTAACACCAACTGTAAGTATTACCCGTAGTAATAAACGTGTACATACACAGTATAAGCACACATTCTAACCTCCATTTTCTACCCTTTTACACAGTAAATGTAAAAAAATATGTTCGTACGATGCCTCCATTAGACTAACATCTTTTTACTTCATTAGACGCGAGCTAACATTAACAGGTTGAGCTAAAACAGACCATAGGTACAAGGTCAACAATTATGTATTTTATAGAGGTAGGAATTTTATGGATCGTTTTTGTGAATACTATGAAGGTACATATTAATTACTAAATGGAAGAAGTCACATAAAATAATGTCTTGGCAAAAATATTATTTCTTAGCAACCATATAGTGCTAAAATCAAAAATATTTATGCTTACGAAATAAAATAAATAGTTGGAAGGTTGAAGAAAAACATAGTAAGAAATTAACAGTCATGCTGTAATTACACTAAGTCGGTTTACTTCAAAATTAATTCCAACTGCCTACCTACTTGAAAGAAACCAGACATTTTGTTCTTCTTCTTCTTATCGTGTGGACAGTAAGGTCTAACGACCCCACACACTAGTGTCAGAGTTTCTCCGCCTCAAGGGCCTCTGACATGGTTTATTTGACGGCCGGGACCACCGGCTTATACGTGCCTTCCGAAGCACGGAATGATCTTTTTTATCAGACAATCAAGTGATTCAAGCCTGCAATGTCCTAGCCAAACTGTTTTATATCATCGCACGATATTTAAATGCCAGAAATAAAACCATACAGCAAACGTTTTGTAATTACACGAATCACATAAATGCATCTACATCTCTCAGTTTTGTTTATTTAGTCGTTCGCCTAAGTTGGCTACGAATACGAGGCAATAAAACCTAACTGAGCAATCAACCGAACTAAATGAAGTCCGAAAACAAACCGGTATTCGAATAAAACCCAGGATTCAAATAAAATCCCGGGATTCACATCCCTAAGCCCTCACTAACAAGTATCTTCATTACATCATTTCGCATTCATGAAACACTCGCCCATTTTTTACTCACATTTCACCTTTAATACACGATCCAATTCACCGCCCTTTTAAAGCTGAAAAAATAAAATCTACGCGAGTATTTCCTAGCCAAAAAAGTCTGTAATGGAAGAGGATTAAAAGCTTGCACAATTCAAACTAACTGCCAACGGGATTTTAAGAGGCGGACGTGGCACAACACTAGTTCGTAGGGTGGGGCTACACTAAATGTGAAGTTGTTTTTAATTATTTTAATTTATTGCTTGAAAATGATTTATTCATATTTTAAGTAATTCTAGACAAAGATAGAGAGCTTTTACCCGTGATCGTTACCATATACTCAGAAATAAATTATCTTATCATATCTTATCTTATCTTACAGAATTTGTAAAAAGTACCTATGCAGCAACAAAAATATTTTTAGTCACAAAAAGTAACAGTCAATAGATTTTTACTGTACTCAAAACAATTCTGACTCTAATAGGACAAAGACCACTCCAAAAAATCTTATACCGAGCCTCAAGGTCAAACCTGAATTTACCTTAATAAATTGATTATAATAAAATTATATTTTAAACATTAAATCTGCCCAAGCCATGTTTTCCATAATTCTCCTTCCTACCCACATGTCCAACAGACAAGTTAATTATAAAATTAAATCACGAAAAAGGTTTTCATACTGTTTTATAGCACGGCCGTTGCGTCCAGAGCGTTTTACCATTTTTGAATTTAAAATGCAAATTAGATTTGAAAAGCGAAGCGAAGAAAATCGCTTGCAGTGGAATTTATGTACATGATTTTTAAAATGCCAGGATTTTCGTTTTTGAATAAAATATTGTATAAAAGTTATTTTATAAATTGACGGCGGTGGTACGTCATTTTTGTTGGCAATATTTTTTATTTGTAACAACGCTGATGCTTGCTGTGATTCCGTTTCGTAGTATGTCGTATGTTTAAAAATATTTGTAAGTCTTCAAAAAGGATGTAATTCACAGTGAAAACTGTTAATTGGTCAAAACCAGTTGATACCTGTATAAGTAAATGAAAGTAATTGCAAAAAAGCTATTTAATTAATGAAAAAAAAGGTTGAGCGTAGTTTCTAGCAAATTTTACAGACAAAAGTGGATTTAAACGACTAACTGTTTTTTCTATATATGAGTCAGTTTTGTATGTTTTTCGGTAAAATACAACACAAAATTCCCAATTATTATTCTTCCACAAAACAGTTAAACATTTCAGTGCTGTTGCAAAACCGCGCCGTACTTAATGAAGACGTATAGCTCGTTAGCCGGACTTAGCTAACATTCCAGCAAAAACCCCACGGTTTTAAATGTATGAGAGTGCTACAAACTGGGTTTAATTTTGAAAAATCTCGTTGCAAATAAAGTATAGAGAACTATGCTTCCGTCATAATAAAAAGAACGTATCTACACAAAACAAAGTAATCGAATTCCAACATTAAGAAAATAACTTACTGTCGGAAATCGATTACTTTGTTTTTTGTAGATACGTCATTTTTTTATGGCGGCAGTATGTGAAACTAAAGTTTTTCCGCAGCTTTGGTCCCATGGCCTCTCTCACAGAAACCTTGTTTCTTTACCATTATCTCACCTGACGGAAAGCTATGATATGGTTGAGGGTGCAGCACACTTATCTTGAAGTAATCTATTCACTTCTTAAAGACTCCCATGTTGTAGCTATGAGGAAGCATAGAATCCGGCAGGAGATCCCACTCCTTCACTGTACCAAAATGAAAGCATTCCCAAAACGTTTTGTGCGTATTCGTGGCATGTCCACTATGCACCCTGGCGCACCGCCGTAAATATTCTAGTCTGGTGATGGAGCGAGCTAGGCGTATTAAGTATTTTGTTTTTCACTATAAAAACTAATAACTTTCAGAACCATTTTTGCTATCGAATCTGTAGCTACAGCCCGTATATTCACAACCACCTACAAAAAAATCTCTTTATTTTGCAAGCATACGGTGAATGCGTCATTGATAAAAACCTTGAGGTTAATATAAAATCTTAAGAGGAAATGCTGGCGGGGAGACTTTGTATGTAAAAAGTCATAATTCGAGGTTTGGCTCTCGACTGTTTTCTCCTCCAATATTGATCCGATTTTACAGATATTTCATAAACTGAATAAGAAGGATATATACTATGTCCCTATGTTTTCTTTTATTTTTTCTTTTTTATTAACCGTATTAACCTCACAAAATGCTCAAAATTGTCCGATAAATCGCTGTCAACAGAGCCCTAGTGTACAAATTTGGCAACTATTAATCATAAAAGGAAAACATAGGGACACAGTATATATCCTTGTTATTCAGTTTGTGAAATATTTCTTCAATCGGTTCAATATTGCAGGAGAAAACAGTCGAGAGCCAAACCTCGAATTATGACTTTTTACATACAAAGTCTCTCCGCCAGCATTTCCTCTTAACAACGAGGGTCGATATCTTTCAGGCAACCTTTGCTTTTCCAGATATTCTCTTCTAGCTTTTTGATCTTTAGTAAAGTCTTACGTATTGCCTGGAGCTATCTTTTAACTTTATGCAAAGTCGAACTTTTTTTACTCATATTACAAGCTTTACCACTTCTAAAAGAAATTGGTTTTGCACCCCGCTGCCTATTTTCAGTTTGACTGGAACCAATGCTTGCAGCAAACTCATTAATAAACCTTGATTAACTCCATGACTAAACCTAGAGCTCTGCCCACCCCAACAGCTTCAAAGGTCGTGAAAATTACATGAGTCTTGTGTACATTAAATTTGAATAGAAGCACTCAAACTACGAAACTCGGTTAAACCCTGCAAGCTTTTAACAATATAAACACTGGATTTAACCAGATTTCAGGAAACTGCAGTAACAAATCAAACGATTTAAAAAATACAACTGTGGAACATTTTAAGACGCATTTTCACTTCGCTTGGAATAAGCAAATCCATTTAAAGCCAGCATGCACCTAATAATCCGGTGCTTACCGACGCGCGCCGGTTGCAACCGCTTTAAACCGGATTTTTCTGTTTATTTCAACGCAAACATGACCTTATTTTTTACACATTTCGACGCTCCAATTTATCTAGATAGCAATATTGGCTAGACACATAACAGTCAATTTTCAACCTTAAAGCTTTAGCTATTAGCACGAAATCGCTATGAAAGTGGGTATCGATTCCCGAGATGTGTAAAATGACGTCACATTACTCCGTGTTATCGTACAACGTCCTGTATTTCGTAATACGATACTAAATGTCATTTTTCATACGACCAGAAAGTATGGACCTCTATGAAACTTGACGTTGTTACTAAATGGCTTGGCGATTGAGGTCTTCGTTGAATGGCTGTTATAACGGACAGAAATGGACGTTTTGACCGATTGCGACCCGGTTTTCGGCTTGAACCGGGTCTTATTTGTCATGTGATTGCAGTGAACAGCCTACTACGTCGTTTAGCTGGCCAATAGAATCGATTGAAAGGGTTCCTGATATATTTCCAACTTTATAAGCCAAGATGGAGTATAATTATTTACTGTCAAGCCCAAGACTGGATGGCAAAAGTATTTTCTTCGAAATTGGAGATAGAAATCTCGTCTGAATGGATACAAAAGAGTCTAGAAAAACCAAGGTATATTGCGATGCGAAGTAAGATTGATACTGGCACTGGCCGTTTAAACTCGTTACATTAAATAAGTTTTTAGAGTGAAAAGCTGAATACATTTCATTAATAAATAGTTATAAGGTGAGCCACTTCTTAGCGTGTCGATGGTCAATACAGTTCAGTCAGTCAATGGGAGTTCGGTCAGTTTGATTGAAACAAAGTTATAATGTAAATAAAACTATTACTAGTTAAAAGTTGTTTTTTTTTCATTCAGTCCTTCATCATTACCATCAATTGAGCCGAAAGACGTCGCCACATTGATGATTAACTCGGCATTAATTATTATAATTATCTATATACTAATATATAATGCTGAAGAGTTTGTTTGCTTGAACGCGCTAATCTCAGGAACTACTGGTCCGATTTGAAAAATTCTTTCAGTGTTAGATAGCCCATTTGTTAAGGAAGGCTATAGGCTAAATTCCTACGGGAACGGGAAAAAACGGGATATGCGTGTACGTGCGAACATATAAGAAATGGACATTAGATATCGATATGCTCATTAGTCCATCATTGTCTATATTATAGCTGCTTTTATTAGGGATCCGTACCCAAAGGGTAACCATCGGGACCCTATTACTAAGCCTCCACTGACCGACCGTCCGTCCGTCCGTCCGTCAGTCCATCCGTTACTATTAAATAAAACTTGAAATAGGATACAAGAAACGTGTTTTTTTTTCGTTTCATGGTACGGAACCCTTCGTGCGAGAGTTTAACTTGCACTTGGCCACTTTTTAAACTCAACCCCATCAGTACTTACCAAGGTCAGCTTAGGTTCACTTTCAGACCTCATTAACTTCGCATTTCCTTAAAAACTACACTCAAACTTCGCTTCGACCAGTGACCTAATTAAAATTACTTAGTCTAAATAATCCAGTCGAAATAAAAAGCGCATGAAATTTAACTTAGTTTAAACTTAAATGCAAGTCGAGCGGACGTGTGGAAATCCCTGGATTATAGAGGGCGTGAGGCTAAGCTAAGTGACTGCAATAATCCCAGTAAAGCTAATAAAATGGTACAGTATGTCGATGTTGAAGTTGGGAAGTTTATACTTAAAGTTTCGTCTGAATATAATATGGAAAGTGACTTTTTGCTGTGACATAAACAGTCTACGGAACACTCTTTTCAGTTGGTCAATGCGAGGGTAAAGACGAGTAGCATTTTTGTGGTGGTATCAGCTTGACATTTCTCAGGTTCTGTCAAATTTACGTAGAGGTATAAACCTAACGTGCACACGACAATAAGAAACCAAATTCGCGCCGATCAGGATCGAATAATATCAATTTAGTTTTCGAACAGGAAAATACTTTGTTTAAAGTATGGAGTTAGTAAGTAGGTATTTGTAAAACTTGTTTATTAATATAATGGTTATCGTGTAAATAGCAGCCCATTTAATAGCTAATTGAATAATATTATCATATTCCAATTTACAAGTCAAAGTCTCTCATTTGTGTTGACGTACACTATTTACTTTTTAATATTTCGAAAACTATACTTAAAAAAAAGATTAATATTTATTATTCGGTTTATATTAAGCAATTTTCTCTCATGTAAAAGAGTGCTTACCTAAGTGACTATTAAGTTAATGCAGCCATCCCGGCCAAGTTACATCAGCTAGATAAAACGTTACAATGTCAAACATATTTATGCTTTGAGTAACTCCTTTGAATATTGAAGAGTTATGCTTGAGTTTTAGTATCAATAGAAATTTTAGGGCCCATCTTCACCGGAGAATTTCTCGTGACAAATCCGTTATCGAGATGAAATAGTAGTATGAAGAGATTGGCTTTGAGAGTTACCTATTTAGTTACCTATTTTCATGGATCAATTTACCCATAGAAAGGGGAAAAAGACAATGGATGGAATGTATGAAAAGTGATATATTAAAAAGGAGGTAACAACTGAAATGACAAATAATAGAGAAAAAATATGGAAGAAACAGAATATGTTGCGCTGAACCCAAATAAATTGAGAATTATAACTAGAGAGCTAGAGTAGCGTTAAGGTTGCCTCATCTTCTCGTGACGCCGTGTAACTAATATATACAGGGTTATTTGTAAAACACCACCAATCTCTTAGGCAGTGAAAGTACACATGATTATAAAAAACTTTTACTTTGAAACCACCCCTGAAAATTTGAAAAAAAGCTGATATTTTCAGTTTTTCAAACATTTTCATTGGCTAAATATTGCTTTTTGTATGAAACAGCAGATTTTTTTTTTTCGAGTTATCGGGGTTGTTCTACACTAAGGAGTGGAATTCCCTGCCAGTCTGTGTTTCCGGATAGCTACAACCTGAGACTCTTTAAGACAAGAGTGAATAGGTTGCTTCTAGGCAAATTTGCTCCATCTTCGACTGCATCATCGCTTACCCTCAGGTGAGATAGTGGTCAAACGTATGCCTAACTATAGTAAAAAAAGGGCCTTCAGGTGCTATATAATATAGGTTACAAACATCTCCAAGCAGCTTTGCTCGCGTGACTGTCGGAAATTATCCCAAGGGAACGTACTCGCGGGATAAACTGTCGTAAGTTCTTCGTCGTGTCATCTATCTTTATACCAATTTGGTTCAGCGATTAAGAAGAAACGCGGACGGACAGACTTTGTTTGTAAAATGTCATAATTCGAGTTTTGGCTCTCGCCTGTTGCCTCCTTCAATATTAGACCGATTTAAAAAATTTTTCATAAACTGAATAAGAAGGATATAAACTGTGTCACTATGTTTTCCTCTTTGACGAAATATTAACCGTATATGCACTAGAACCCTCAAAAAATACTCAATATTGTCCGATAAACCGCTGTCAACAGAGCCCTAGTGTACAAATTTGGCAACTATTAATGAAAAAAGAAAAACAAAGGGACAGTATACATCTTTGTTATTCAGTTTATGTAATATCTTTAAAATCGGTTTAATATTGGAGGAATAAACAGGCGAGAACCAAACCTCTTATCCATACAAAGTCTTTCCTCTTAAGGCAAGAAAATGAACCAAATAAATATACAAACAGATACGTTCGTATTCTCAATACTGCATGTATTAAATATGGATTCTGAAATAGCACTTGAACCCATTAAATAGTTACGTAGTAAGAAATATTCCGAGACTAAACCAAAATAAATCAAAACTATAAAACGACATTATATTCCAAGAAAACCAAAGTTATGTTCCCCAAAAAGTGAACCTCTATTATCCGTCAAAAGATTTCTTTATTTCACCTTTTCCTCTTTAGTATCGAAAAGGTAAGTTTGTAACAAAAAGGACTTTCTGAAAGTTAATTCCTTTACCTTTGCAAGACAAAAGAAATATAGAGAATTCTGAATGTTAGTTGAACGTTGAGTTGTTTGTTCAAGGGTTGTTTAAGCAGGATTGATTTAGTTAGTTAAAATAGAAGGGTTGTGAATGTTTTTGTAAGATTCTGTGGACACACGGCACTAGTACTTGAGCTTAAGAACTTGCAGTGACTGCAAACACTTATAAGTCACTGTTTTTTTTAATGTTGTGTCAAGCATTAGTTCCACGAACATTTTTTAAATTTTAACGGCCAACCCATACTTTCTTACAGAGATGTAAGGTTTGTAGAGTCAGACCTTCTAGAGTTATGGAGCTTGGCTCGACTCGAGAAAAGAGGCTGCAGACAAGTGAAATTCTGACAGCAGTAGCGTGGCGAAGACGTTTGCCAAAACGTCAAATGTATGGGATTGACAAACGATGTCGAAATGTCGCGTAATCCCTTACATTTTGGCATTTCGTTGGTAGAATTGCGCTTTGTCTAAAGCCTTTGATAACTTTTTGACAGCAAAAGCGATATAGGCTTGTGAGTCTTGGCAACCAACTTATATGAAATGTTTTTGGTGATATGTTTTGGCGACTATTTAAAGCACTCTATAATTGGGACTACAATGTGATTTTAGTTCTGACGGTTAATTACAACTTTGATACACCTAGTTAAAACATTAATTAAAATAATTACTACCGTTGAAAATTAAACAATTACAAGAGAAATATGATAAATAAAATGGCAGAGTTAATTGGACATTTCCCAAACTATAGTTACTATAAATTAGACATTAAATTATTACGTTATTATTATAACGTAATAACAGGTAACGCTTGTATGAATACATTAATAAAAATATCATTTTCATTTTGTTTTTAATAAGGATAATCTGTCGCGATCCCCGGAGTGGTGTTACAGAATTGATTTTAATTATTTATTGTGAGATTATTGCGGGAAATGGAAATGCAGTGCGGCGTGTAATTTTGGCCGTAAACGTCACATCTACATCTACACTAATATTATAAAGAGGAAAGATTTGTTTGTTTGTTTGAATTGAATAGGCTCCGAAACTACTGGATCGATTTGAAAATTCTTTTAGCATTGGATAGCTACATTATCAGGGAGTAACATAGGCTATATATTATCCCCGTATTCCCACGGTAACGGGAACTACGCGAGTGAAACCGCGTGACGTCCACTAGTTTATTTATAAATACTTTAATGTACACCAAAATTAATATCCATAGTTCAACTCCTTTGTTTGCATATCCTGCAATTGTCCTGCACCAACCGGGTGGATTTTCCGTTGCTATACTTTCATAGTGCATACAAGGATAATCGTCAGGTGATTTCCCATTACATAAAAAATGTCTAACGGTGTTCTTTCCCTCTTTTCGAGTTCTTAAACAAAAAAAAAACATTATTTTGGCGTGCTTGTCACATTTTGCGATCTCTCCTTAGAATGGCCGGTGATAGCTAGGACACGAAATGGGCTTGCACTTGTCGCTAATATGAATCGCAATATAAGAAATATTACATGAAAAACCGTGCAGCAGATATTTTACCTGAGGACTTTATCAAAGAGACTATAAATGTCGGCGAAACCGGCCAGGGTGCGCAATTTGTTCGAAGAGTCACTGCGGCCCTGGAATGCAAAGGGAATTAGGAGGAACACGGATGGGTAAAACCCATCCGTGTTCAACCCATCAGTAAGAGTCTGATAATCGCTATCAAAATATTACGTGGTCACACGTGATCAAAAAATGGTAAACTTTTGGCATCTGGTTTGGCTGATAGAATGCCACTCTTCAATTTGACACGGGTAAATAAACCTATTTTGTGATCAGAAATTAGCAGAATATTAGTCGGTCGTTAGTAGGAAATAAGTCCGAACCAGAAAACTCTTTCCCTGATGAACAGCCACATTACTGCCGAAAGCCGTTGTTTTTATGTCCAGAAAATATACACAGTTTCTGTGAAATAGACCACTGGAGCAAAGCTACGGGAAAAGCTATACCGTATACTTACCAGAAGATTAGCCGTTCGTTAGTAGGAAATAAGTCCGAACCAGAAAACTCTTTCCCTGATAGAACAGCCACATTACTGCCGAAAGCCGTTGTTTTTATGTCCAGAAAATATACACAGTTTCTGTGAAATAGACCACTGGAACAAAGCTACGGGAAAAGCTATACCGTATACGTACCAGAAGATTAGCCGTTCGTTAGTAGGAAATAAGTCCGAACCAGAAAACTCTTTCCCTGATAGAACAGCCACATTACCGCCGAAAGCCGTTGTTTTTATGTCTAGAAAATATACACGGTTTCTATGAAATAGACCACTGGAGCAAAGCTGCGGGAAAAGCTATACCGTATACTTACCAGAAGATTAGCCGTTCGTTAGTAGGAAATAAGTCCGAACCAGAAAACTCTTTCCCTGATAGAACAGCCACATTACCGCCGAAAGCCGTTGTTTTTATGTCTAGAAAATATACACGGTTTCTATGAAATAGACCACTGGAGCAAAGCTGCAGGAAAAGCTATACCGTAAACTAGTCATTATTCTCTTATTTTATGGTTATAAACACATCATAAACACCTATACTTCCGTCGTGAAAACATATCTATTGCAGTATAAAGCACAAATATGACTCGCTCATAATGCAATAGGAAGGTCATATCAAGAATATTACTTGCAGCACCTGTTACGTCATAGCGAAGATCTGGGAAACTGGATGGGGTAATGCGTTGTTTGGATTTACATAAGAAAACAAGACGCTTGCAAATTTTCGAACAGGTTGACAGATCAACATTGTGCTCCTAAAGAGCTCCAGGCTTCGAGTGAAGAGAGTGACTTAATGGAAAACTCAATAATCATTAAGGCATTGGCAGGCATTAAGTTCGCCTTTAAAACTTTTTATGTTCCTTACTGGTTAGCAAATATAAAATGATGTTGACTTTGGAATCCAACTTAGTTTACCTAGAACCCCATACTAAACGAACTTTGGGCGTTTTGGGATTGTCTTTTGCAAAATTTGCCGTATAAAAAGTGCTGGCTCTCAGCCTAGAGACTACAGAGGACTAGAGGAAGTTGTCAATTCGGTTGTATTTTTTTTTGTTTATGACATTGGCATCAGAACTTCGTTATTGATTAATTATTTTTTTAAATAGCGATACTATATAAAACAATATCTCGGTGTGCGCTGACAATTTGACCAATCATCATCATCATCATTATCACCGCCAAGTGTCGCCACAACAACCGGTCCCGGGCATCTCGCATTCCACACCAAGTCATCGGTCTACCTTGTGGGAGGCCTTCCAGCACTGCGTCTTCCAACCCTTTGTGTAACGAGGTAGAATAATACCTATTTGTATCCCGGATCCTAAAAGCCAATTTAACTTAATCTAGTGCCAACATCCATACAAGATTGGTAATTGTTATTTTAACCAACCAATTACAAGAGTTAACATGTGGTTTGACATTGGGTTTACTGATCTATTTGACATTTAATCAGTTTCTTAGATACTGTATTTAAAGTATATATTGTAAGTATTAAAAGTATCTAAAAGCACGCCTGATTATTCGTCAAGGGTTTGGCACCAGACATACTTCTCTTGCACTTTGCCAGTCATGTTCAAATCCTATGTAATGGCTAAAACATTGTCATTATATTGCAACTCATGCACAATTTGGGCAGCTATTGGTATTCCTGATAGTAAATTCCAAGCTGTGACTGAGATTAACAATAAAAAACTGGCCAAGTGCGAGTCGGACTCGCGTGCAAAGGGTTCCGAACGAATTTAATTTCTTTCAACATGTTATTTTAATATTATAGACTTCTCATAGGTTTTTCATCTACATTTTTTTTTTTTAATTTTAGGCTAAGTAGTTTTGAGATAAAGGGGGGGAATGGTCATTTTTCGTCTAATATCTTCAAAACGTTTTATTTTAAAATTATGAAAAATGTAATTAAAATCCTCACAGGTAGCCCTTTCATTTTCATATATCACACAATATTATTCAAAAAACTTTTTTTTTTAATTTTCTAGTTTGCCCCCAAAAGTGACCCCCTAACTAAAAATTTAATCATTTTCGTAACGCGTCCGTATTTGGGTCACAGAAATCCATATGTGTACCAAATTTCAACAGAATCGGTCCAGTGGATCCGGAGAAAACTGGTTGTGACAGACGGACAGACAGACACCCGAGTGATCCTATAAGGGTTCCGTTTTTTGTTCAGAACCCTAAAAATATCATTTCTAAAGGCTCATTTGTCAATGGCCAAAAAACTTTTATTATTATTAGCCTGTTGTGTCCCACTGCAAAGCTCTCACTTCCTTCCTTCCACTTTCCTCTAATATTTATTCTTCGAATAACTTTTAGCTGGAGAATAAATATGTTGGTTCGAAAATGGTGGTTTTGTCAAACCGACCTGGTAACTTATCTGACGACTGAAAAATTGGCCCTTAGGCATGTCAGAAACATATACTGCCTAAGATATCAAACCAAGAACTGACACAGAGCATTCACCCCTGCTACCGCTAAGCACTAAACCTACTCAGTACCATAATGGACACCAGCTTGTATTTTCCTCGCGCGAAATGTCAACCTACCCTCTTGTCAGCTTCGCCAGTAAAGTCACTTAGCAGGAATAAGTGTAATAAATTATCTTGGTAGACATTTAACGTATCTAAAAGGGTATTAAAAGACGAGGCATCCAGTCCAGTGCCTTTTAAATGAATGGGTAAATCATGCTTTATTATTTACAGAATCTAGGTCACTTTTAAGTTGTAATTGAGCTTATAAATTGTTTCGGCTAAGTAGGTTCTAAATCTTTTACTACTGGCATAATGTTGTTGTATACTTACCCAGTTGTAAAACGTTTATTACTAACAATGGAAGTACAAAATGTTATATGTTTGTAGTCTAGGATAAATAAATAAATTAGTTTATTTTAAGAGTAACAAAAATTATATCTTTAAATACATTTTTTTTTTACATTAAATTTACATTAAATAGATCATCAATAGGCCTATTACAATTTGACTATGTTTTTCGCGCGTTGTGAAAGGGGGCTAGACGGAAAAAATTCTCACGAAAAGTTGTAACGACACTTGTTGCTATAGTTGTAAGCCGTGCGACGTAGGCAGGGTAGGCAGAATAGGCAGGGTAGGCAGAATAGGCAGGGTAGGTACAGTGGGTAGGGTAGGTAGGGTGGGTTGGGTCCAAAATCGAGCCTACTGATTAAGTTTATATTACATTATATTTGTTAATAATAAAAAAAAAATATTATTATAACTTAAAAAAAATACAATTCCTTCACTAATTACTTCTCCGAACTTCGTTTTGCGTAAAATGACCAACTTTGGCTTTTTTATTCTCAGAAACTAAAATATTTAGTTCTCTTAATGTTGTTTTCTTGTTTATATTACGGTGTAGTTTTTTTAACAGGTGGCCTAAAACGGCCACTTTAGCAGAATCATATTAGAATCATAATATTAACCACACAATAATCTGTCAAACATTTTCATCTTTATCGCTAACGCACTAGGTTCAAGGTTGACGCACATGATCCTATAAGAAGTTATATATGTTCAATAGAATATGTATCAAAAACATTTTTTTAAGGATGGGAAGTCATCAAATGACTCCTCCCGCTCTGAGCGGAGCAGAAGGGAGTGTCAGACTCTTACTGACTAAAACCCATCCGTGTTCTTTCTAATGCCCTTTGCGTTCCAGGGACTCTTTCGAACAAATTCCGCAACCCTGGCAGGCACTCATAACAGAAATCATTTGCAATCATTTTTGTCACGAGTTCTCAAAGTAGCCTTTTGCTCCTTTAACCACTGTTCATTTCATGCTATCTTCATTTCACGCTTTCATAATAGACCGCTTCCAGTAAACATACTTCTTTGTAATTAGCATGCAACTGACATATTGCCAGTGTGATATACAGCGGGCACCTAATTGATTCTCCGCGAACCAATTTGTACCTCACTTTACAGCCAGTCAGATAAAAACTGGCTTCCAAGAAATGGTTTTAATGTAGTTGCTTGAATCTAGGTAGCTTCGGTGTATACATACGTGTTTCGGTCGCATAGAACCGTCTTTTTATGTAGTCAGTTGTTTTAGGTTTAGAAACATCCTTTTGGCAGCGTCGATTCACTCGAACATGGAGGTGGCGCCTTACCCTATGTAATCGTCGAAAATTTTATCTCTCAGTAACTGAAAATGATACTAAACTGCAAATACTTTCATTCATATTTAAAACTTGAGACTACAGTTACAGAGTATTACGTTAATGAATACTTACACATCCCCCAGAAATATTCCCAAAATAATAATAAAAGTCACCTGATAAAGAGGTTCTATTCTGCATTAGTCGTTTTAAAGTTTTAAATAAATAAATCTAATTCATGGCCTAGATTAATCTCGTAACTTATTTTCCTAACCAAATAACACCCAACGTCTAAACTACCAACTATTACACAGAATGAGCTGTAAAGATTCTTCTCCGCATAACATGCTCGTCTAATGAAGTCTGTGTACCGAAATAAACGTATTTTGTTTAACGCTGCTTGTTGGGTGTGTCTTGTTAATTCAAGTAAGGGGTAGTGGATGGTTGTAAGTCTGAACTTATTTAAAGGAAGGAAATTACAGTTGTATTTTAAACTAGGTATTGCCCGCAGCTTCGCTTTCTTTAATACAAACTAGCGAGTATTCAAACATTTTAACCATTTTATGGAAATCAGTGCCCAAATGTTCATATAGCAAATATTTTATACTCTAAACCCGTCATAAAATATCGTAGCAACGACACTTTATATGCTAACATTTCACGTCTGAAAATATTCTTCTGCAAACACAACTAGAAAATCTGCTTACCCATCATCTTACCTGAAGAAAAAAGCCTCATAAACCTAAGCTTTATATCAAATAGAGCTATAATTCTTATTGGCACGGAGTTTTCCTAAACGACGCCTACGCGGCTACGACGTAGCATCTCGTAGCACCGCTACGCAGCGCGTAGACGCCGCTACAGTTATCTTTTATGATGAGAATGATTTATTTCTGTCGTTTCAGTTCGTGAGGCATACACACACGTGTGCTTTGCTGAAAGCTTTTTAAATACATGGTTTATGTAAACATATAGGTTACATATGTTTGTAGTTATAAAAATACAGACTTTGTTTTTATACCACAATAGTAATTCTTATAGACGAATTAAAATGTTTGTAGTTTCAATTAATTCTATTTGCTACACAACTTTATGTCAAAGTACGCAAATTAGAGACACTATTTTTTTCGTTTCGGTCAAAACTAATTAGATATATTTATAATAAGTTTTATAAATTCGTAAAAGTTTAACCAAAACTTTCTCAAATATATTTAGTTAATTAAAATACACAATTAAGTTTCATAACAAATAAGTATTTTGGGACGTAATAAACGAATCCACTTTCGAGTAAAAATAAACTGTATTACCAAAAAACAAAGCTACTCAAACTTATTTATTATAACCATTTCCAATACAGCGGATCAAATGTTAAACTACCCACGCATCCAATACGTCTAAAATCTCTTTTTACTACTTATTACGTTAGTACTCTAACTAATAATGAATGTTATGAACATACACATAAAGATAAATTGACTTGCCGGGATATTGACTTTGACCTTCGGTGTGTCCAAGGTCATAATGTCGGCCAGTCTTCAATATGTTTTTATAAACACGTTTGGGCGAATAATTCCAATATCTAGCGTTAAGCGGTTTCTTAAAGGGTATCGCTAAATTGAATTCTGTATATGGATGTGTTTTATTTTTATATAGTGATCTGGTTTAGATAAATATGTTGTGGGAGCATGAAATAGTCGAATTTATTTGGAACACTCTCAAAACGAATGTTTCATTTGAAAATATGTATATTTTTGTGACTTTAAATTATTAAATCCAAGCACACTCATCCCATGTAGTAGCAAGTTATGAATAACTTTTATTTTGACATTAATTACAGTTTATTTTAATCCAGCTAGGTACAGCATTAAAGTACTAAATATATACACTTAAAATAAAATATCCTAACTAAGTTAAGGCGTCAAAAAATTCGTCCGCATCGCTGTCCACCGGAAGTGAGCCCAAAAGACTGGCGGCATTGCCACGTTGTATGGCAATGCTTATCCTCTGTCCGAGGTAAAAGCCAGCCCTTGGGTCACACGAAGTGTCAACTAAGCGATTAGAAAGATCTTTAAATAAGGCATGAGCACTCGGACCCCACGGTCCAAGAGTTTCAACCCCAAACAGCTCAAAAATATAATTGCCAACTAGGTTATTATATTTCCGCCGCTTGAGGTTCTCAGCAGCCGCAGCGGCAGTACCAGCACAGCACGACGAGCTAGGAAGATGGGATGCTGCAAGAGTATCTTTTATTTAAATAAAATAAATAAAAACACTGTTTTACTCACTACACTAGACATGTTTCATGTTTAGATAAAATACGAGAACCTGTTTTTTTTTTTTCTATACCAATATAATTTTATTAGGTAGGTACTGTCTATCAATACCATCATTAAGCTTTTCTAAATAGTAGTCCCTACATATCGACATGTTTAGACAATGATTGTTCTCCAAAATGTTTCTTAACGAACGAATATGTCTGTACGAGATAAAATATTTAATTTTGCAAATATGGGTACAAAAACACGGTGAAATGAAAAAATATAATTAACAAGAGTCATTTAACCAGAAGGCGTGCAAAATTACAAAATACACTAGTGATGCTAAGTACATAATAATAAAGATAAAAAATGTTTTTATAATATTCATTCATCAACTTTAATTACAATTTAATTATGAAGTACTTCAATAGTTATTTATATTATACATAATTCTTCTGCAGTCAATTTATTTCATATTGGAATTCAATTAAAATAAGATAAAAAATTAAATGTCGAGAATAGGCATATTAAAACTGGCAAAAACAAAATACCGTCAGACAAATCATATTGAAAAGCACACACTAATATTATGATAGTCCCATGAAACCCCTTAAACAAAGGTAATATTTTAGTATCATTAAATCAGACTTGACCTCTACATAGAATGTCAACCGACACTTACTTTGAAACCATCTCCAGAAACCGCTTATTGATTCTGATTGATTGCTCAATAGGGTTGGCGCTGTTTCATTTAAAACTAATAGAAGAACTTTTTATTTTCAGCCAGTTCTGTCCCTCTGCAGGACAAATACCTCCCTTTCTTCCTTCTATTCCTCCCGTCTTTTGTAAGTGGAAAGCAATTTTTTCGATAGGTAAACCCTTACATTTGGTACCCCAGTATATATATCATGGGGGGTTGGGAGTAATTCAATATAAATGTATAAAACTCTTCCGTTACGAATTTACTGGTCATAGAAAGCTGAAAGTTGGCATGTAGACTCCTTGTGGAGTGTAAAGGAGCATTAAGAGAGGGTTTCCCGAAATTCCTACGGGAACGGGAAAAACGGGAGATGCGCGTACGCAGACGCGGGCGAAAGCTAGTAAACAATAAAATTGATCCGCCATCTTTGGATATAGAATGTTGTCACTTAGCTTACCGTGTTATGTCATCCAAACCAAACGTGGATGTAAAATTTCAGCAAAATTTGACTCATAAATACTAATTTACTAACAAGGCAAGTCAAAAAAAGCCTGTAAATCTTGTGTATCTTGTGTAAATGAAAGCTCAACTATTTTAATTTCCAATTATTTCAAAAGTGTGGGTGTGAACCCTATGTATATTTGTCTACTAGATTGATACTCGTTATCTCGTGATTGATTGGAAATATTCAATCTACCGAACAATCATTTAAACTCGATTATTATTGATCAAATAAGGGTGTTAATACATTTTCTCGTTTGCTCTATTGATGAAAAATTTAAAGTATTTTTCTTACTATCCTGATGGTCAATTCTGTTCTTAAAAAGCGTTCAAATTCAAGACGCAGTATCATCAAAAAACTTGACAAAATATGGGAATTTTGTTGTATTTTTGACAGTTTGAGACTACGAACACACTTCAAAAATACGAAAAGAGCCGGCCTATTCAGTCAACGTCTCACCGTGTAAACTTCGTTGGAGTGATGAAAAATTTAAAAGTATTTTCTTACTATCCTTATGGTCAATTCTGTTCATAAAAAGCGTTCAAATTCAAGACGCAGTATCATCACAAATCTTCACAAAATTTGGGAATTTAGTTGTTTTTTTGACAGTTTGAGACTACGAACACACCTCAAAAATACGAAAAGAGCCGGCCTATTCAGTCAACGTCTCACCGTGTAAACTTCGTTGGAGTGATGAAAAATTTAAATGTATTTTTCTTACTATCCTGATGGTCAATTCTGTTCATAAAAAGCGTTCAAATTCAAGACGCAGTATCATCACAAAACTTGACAAAATTCGGGAATTTAGTTGTATTTTTGACAGTTTGAGACTACGAACACACCTTAAAAATACGAAAAGAGCCGGCCTATTCAGTCAACGTCTCACCGTGTAAACTTCGTTGGAGTGAGCGTGAAGTGAACTGTGCTGTGTGTGTGTGCCCAGAGTCACCAATTATTTTGGTGACAAAAACTCTTAAAAAACGAATATCATACCCACTGAATAGTCTGCCGGCAGACATAAGGAGTGAAAGGAATAAAAATTGTTTTAAAAATAAATTAAGAAAATACTATTTAGAAACGTGTTAAGTGCACACAGTGCACAGTGCAGTGCATTGTACACTGTAGCACTTAAGACTTAACACCGACCCCACAGACAAACCATTACTACGGTTTTGTGGGGCTTAGTTTATTAATTATGTTAGCCATTAGTGAAAATAAATATATAAATAATAATAATTCCATCTTGTTTGAATGGTTTGACAACTCACTTCATGTTCCTTCACCTAAGCTTACACGGTGAGATGTTTACAGAATCGCACTGTAGGTGTCTGGTGAGCTGCCAGGGTTGCGGAATTTGTTCGAAAGAGTCACCGCGGCCCTGGAACGTAAAGGGCATTAGGAGGAACACGGATGGGTTTTAGTCAGTAAAAGTCTGACACTCCCTTCTGCTCCATGATTCCCCATCCTTAAAAAAACAGGTGTCTGGTGAGGGGGCGGAATCCACTGGATGCGGGAAGCACGGGGTCAGTCGAAATGTCACTTTGGGGAGGCCTATGTTCAGCAAATTTTATTGCATTGATTATAATTATTGTGATAATGCAGGCTACTTTATAGACCAAGGAACATAATTACGAATATGAATATTTTTAAGCACACACATTGACATTCTCGAATCTTACAATATTTTTTTTTTTTAGTGACACACCTTTTTAACAGTTCATTTTGAACTTTTATTTTTCCATTGTTTAATTATACCGAATGTAACTTAACAAATAGATTTCACCATTTGATTGTTCCCTCTAACCTCTTAATTACTTTAAAAAAGAGTCAACATACCCAAACGAAACAAAACAAAAAATATCTATGTTTCCGTTTGCCCAATTTGCGTGTCACGTTATTTCATTTTTTTTTCTTTGTTTTTATTTACGTCTCTTTTTACCCTTTAATCAGAATCTGTCTGTATTTTGTATTCAAACAAAAATGGCGGGTGTACGCATTGTACCAAAATGTTATTCTACGCCGCGTTTTTCGATGAAACATTTATTTTTCGACCGTTTTCGATGCAAAATCGAGAGTTCGGTAATGGTTTAATATTTGTGTTTTGAACAATGGTTCAGGTATTTTTGGTATGTACTAGGTAGGCATGTTCTTGTATATCCGAGTCTATCTATGTTATGGAGTCGGATTGGCTTGCTTTAATGCAACTTACTTAAGTAACTTACAGTGAAACTAAAACTTGAGTAAGTAGGCAATTTTATCATGAAAATAAAATCTTTATATGTTTTGGCTTAGAAGATGGTGACAAAATATTATTAATATGCAGCCAATATAGCTAGCCTTTTCAAATACTTAATTAACAATCTTTGATCACATCAACATAGAGGTTTATGACAGACGGAAAAGTAATCTCATAAACTCTTCTTTTAAGGTTGATTAAATATAAAATAATAATTTATTTTGTAATAATTATAATTAATAATATAAAACTCATAAAATCAGAAAAAAACGGGTGATCTAAATTTTAGAACCTGTTTCATATTTCTAAAAATACGAAACGTTCGCCTTTCAGCTAAATAATCCCAGTGTCGTCGTTACCTTCTACGAAAAATCTAGAAAATATTGCCCATTGTCACTATACCTGGCCCAAACGATCCGTAGCCTTATCCCGGCTTATGGCCAATGTTCGGACTTCAGAACCGGCTTGCAGCTTCAGCCCTCAGGCTCTAGACAAAGTCACAATCTCTAGCGATATCGATTGTCAAACGTCTTTAGCTTTCTATTAGTAAAAGATTTTTCAATAATATATAAAACTGGTTCAGTAGTTCCAGAGTATTACCTACAAACAAACCATTTTTGTTTTCCGTAAAGCTACACTGTCGTGCGTATATATCTTGGTTAAAATGCACTGTTTTTGTGGGTCAGGAGCGAAGACGTGGGAAAAACTAGTCATCTTATATCACCTTCCTATCATGTCCTTGAAGCTCAACACTTTAGCATTCATGCATTTCTGTAAGTACTCAAACACAGCGAAACGTTCCCAACTACCAATAAGCTCAAGAAATAAATTCTATTTCTGGAAAACATTTCGTTTTGCAGGTACAAATATTTGAACCAAGTTCACAGTTGGGAGCACAAACTGGGAAATTCACTAATTTTTTTTCACTTAAGTAAAAAATTAAGCGGTGAGGCAACTTAATGAGTTCTCGGCAACCAAATGAGGTCGGTAACTCACACCCCGACAACCTCCGGCCTCTATAGGGTTGCTAGATGTCATCTACATCCGGTTTAGTGTCATTTTTATTCTGGCTTAAAAGTTAATTAAAATCTGGTTAATATAGAAATTAGTTCAAAGTTCAGGCTTCTTCTAGGTAAACTCACTCCTTCGTCGACTTTGTCTTTGTCATCTCTGACCTAGACTAGAGCCAAGAGCAAACTCATCTCAAATAAAAAAAACAGTACATTATTTGTGACGATAAACAACGAAGTTATGGCTGTACAATGAACATACTTATAGAAAAAAAACATACAAACCATCCTCCGATTTTGGAGTCGGTTAAAAAATGATGCCTTCGACAAATAATAAACCAATGTCAAATGCGTATGGAAGGTGAGCATTAGTAACCATGAATAATAACAATTAATTAGATATGATACCCATTCAGAAAATGTTCTCATCGAATAACAAGCAACGTTCGTCTCGTTGTAAGCCTTAGTTAAATCTAACTTTTGCCCGCGACTTCTTACGCGTATTTCCCGTTTTTACCCATTCCTGTAAGAATTTCGGGAAACCCTTACTTAGTGCTGCACAGGTCCCGTACACTCCCCAAGGAACCTACATGCTAAATTTAAAATTAGTTTAAGACCAGTAGTTTCGGCTGTGCGACGTGTGCGTTGTCTATCAGTCACTCAGTCTCTCAATCAATCAGTAACGGAAGAATTTTTTATACATTGTAACTAGCTTCTGCCAGCGGCTTCGCCCGCGTGGTCCCTAGGGAACATACTCCCGGGATAAAAAGTAGCCTATGTCCTTTCTCAGGCTCTAGACTATCTCTGTACCAAATTTCATTTAAATCGGTTCAGTAGTTTTGGCGTGAAAGCGAGACAGACAGACAGACAGAGTTACTTTCGCATTTATAATATTAGTAAGGATTGATAGTGTTATGATACGATAATCAGTTCAATTTAAAAAAGCTTTTACTCAATGAAAGAACACACTTATAATATCTGCTTTTTTAATGAAACCACTGTTATTAAAAAATGAAAACAATTCATATTCCAACCCTCCACTACTTCACACCTACTTAAACTACAAGCAGACATGCACCTGTTTATTTAATATAACCCTCCTATTGTGTGGAACATCTCTAATCCTTTGGAACACAGCTTTTATTACAAAATGCTCTTATATATTGTACAAGACTACCCTGACTACGATTCTCTGAATAGCACTAAAAATCTGGTACAAAATGAAATAACTTAGAAGTTATTTTTAACTAACTTTAAAAAAGACCATACTATACAATATGTACGACGCTGTTTATTTGTAAGAATTTAATCTAATATTATCCAAGATATGGATATTGAAAAACATTTTTTTTCTATGTTTACAATGACCCAAATTCATGAATTCAATCGATCTCATTATATAGTGCCTGTTTTTGTTTTTTAGCCTATAATGGCCCACAACTGGGCAAGGTCCTCCCCATATCTTTCCAGACACTCTTCTCCTGCGCCACCTCGAACTAGCCTTTGTGGTGAGCATCCAGGTCATCACGCCACTGCTTTCTGGGCCAGCTACGGCGACACCGTATATCCTCTGGAACCTATTGCCTGGAGAACTTTTCCCAGTAACCATCAAGCATGCGGACGATTTAATCTATTTCATGATATAGAGTCTGACAGCAAAAAATACTTACAAAAAACTACAGACTTTCAAAAAAAAATGTTTGCCAATTGCATAATAACCTCCTGCATGTTTAAAATTGGTCCTTCTAGTTTCGACACAAAATTGGAGACCAAAAAATACAAAGAAAACTTGCCACTATGAGCATGACAACCCTGGCGACTGTTCCCGGAATAAAACTAGATTTACTCTGAAGGAAACAATTTGGGAGACATTTAGTAGTAGATCTCGCTTTGAAATACTAAATATTCTGCCGAAATTACGAGATTTTAATGAAGTTAGGTCCACAGCAATATCTTTGTCCTTTATAAGATTAGAGGAGGTTGTAATACACAATTATGTTTATTCACCCTCCTGTACTTATCCCAATTTATTTGGAGTAGGAGCAATAATTGCACTTTTTCTTCAAAATTTACCTGTTCTCCATCGTTGAAAACATCATAAAAAGTGAGATAGCGGTTATAATACATTAATAAGCATGTCCTTAGGTAGGTAATCTATACAATATTATAAAACTAAACTGAAGAGTTTATTTGTTTGGTTGAACGCGCTAAATCTCAGGAATTACAAGGTCGAAATGAAAAATTATTTTAGCGTTGGATAGGCCATTTATCGAGGAAGGCTATAGGTTATATAACATCATGCTACGACCAATAGGAGCGAAGCAATCATGTGACGCAGACGAAGTTGCGGGGGTCAGCTAGTCTTCTTTTTCTTATCGTGTAGGCAGTAAGGTCTAACGACCCCCACACACCCTAGTGTCTGTGTTTCTAAACCGCCTCAAGGGCCTCTGACTTGGTTTATTTGACGACTGCCATTTGCTACTAGCTAGTATCTAATAAATATTTATTTATTTCAGGTACGTCAAGACACCTTTCTACAATTTCTACAACAAAACGCACTAAAGGTAACGTGACATCACATTTATAATGATTAAACTATAACAAAAATAAAACTCCAGTACCAAGGTCGTAAGCCAAACAGATCACTATAATAAATAGGAATTATTTAGGAACGTCCATCACAGCTAAGTAGCACAGATTTTGATCAAACTTACAGCCGCTTGCCAGTCCTTAGTCGTTAGACCCCATCATTTACACATTAGCAGACTTCTTTCAAAAGAACTCGACAATTCACAGCCCTGAATCTAAACGACTCCGGAATTACCAAAATCGCTTAACCCAAAAAAGTTTTCAAACTTTTGTCATTCTCTGCAGTGCAGCTTTAAGATTTTTCTTCTCCCAAGTGCACTTATTTAAAACAATAGTTCATGATTATCATTCAAGATGGCGACTTGCAGATAAGCTTATCCTGTAACCAAGAGCTGCATAAAGTGATGGTCCATATAATTATGTATATGATGCTGCAGCGATACAGCGTCAGCGATTTCCACTTCAGAAATATTTAGATTTTGCCGCTGACCTTAGCAAGAAAAACCAGTGATAATGGTTATAGAATAAATAAATTGAGATTCTGAAAGCTTGAATGCTGAAAGCTTTCTTCGGTATTAAGATATTAAAACGGAAATCTTGAATTTTTAAACAACTTTTGCTAATTTGATTAACTTCAAAAACAACCTTGATGCTCTGAAAGTGACATTTTCAATCTGAATTGTAAATAAGTAGCGATCTGAATTATATATAAATAGAGCGACTGCTTATCCACTAGACAACCCAGTAACTGGGTGACACGATTGTCACCCAGTTACTGGGCTATTAACGTTATCGACCCCTTCTGTGTACCCGCTTTTATAACTGTTTAATTTTTCTGGATGAGTTTCCACGATAACACAAAACATTTCAAGAAAGCTCAATTTCAAAGCAAAGCTGCTGTCAAAGCACTGAAAAAAGAGCCATAAAAAGTCTAAATTTCAACAAATCTTCAAACTTTTGCGAAACGTTAAGTTATATTTAATCAAACAAATTCATCTAGTCCTTCACTTTTACCTAGAAAGTTCACAAAACAAAAAGTTTCAGCATGAAATCATTATTTACATTTTCAGGTATCTGAGTTTGAAACGAAGTTTTCACGTTGAGTGTTTTTATAAACGAGAACTTTACTAAAGTGGAAATGTTTTCGTGTACGGATTAAGGTTTCGTGTTTGTAAGAAGCAAGTTTTGTTTGCAAATACATAGATTTAAAGTTATTTTGTGGCATGTGAGTCTAGACAACGAAGGCTCTTCTTGCTGCATTGGGTCAGAAACTCAGAATGAACCCCTGTTAGAGCCTATGCACACGGCGTAGTTTTAACACGCCGACAACGCACGTTTTACGAACGCGCGCTCACGTCGTCGCCCTTAGGGGCCAAAATACTAACAATTTATGACAGATAGTTAAGCTATGTATTCCTTGAACTGGGCAAAGATAGCCCCCGTATTTTACAACGTGTTTTGTTTTTTGTAACAATCTAAGCAAAAAATATAAGATTTAAAATATGATATTTAAAACATAGTCCTTTTTAATTTTTGATGATCAATTGAAAAAGCATCGTTAGAAAATACCCTCTTCCTACATTGATATATTTAAAAAACCCAAGATACACAGTCAGCATCTCAAAAACGTCCGCAAAAAACAAGCTCAATATGTATAATTGTGCGCTAGTTTCAAACAGTCTCGCATCGCTCGCCATACTGCACTGCTTTGAAAAAACTACTTTAAGCGATCCGTGTAAGATTGAATTTGCAAAAAAAATGCGCATCACTCGCCATACTGCACTGCTTTGTAAAAACAACTAAACAACTTTAAGCGATCCGTGTAAGGTTGAATTTGCAAAAAAAAAATTGTTTATAGTACACACAACTCACACATGACACTTGATATATGTCAGTTTTTGACGACAGTTTCGAGTGTTGCATTTGTTCGAGACTGTGCATCTTGGGATTTTTATATATCAATGTCCTCCTAGCATCTTGAGCAAGCAGGTGAAACCATACGAACATCATTATAAAACAAGACAGCCTTCAACAAGGCGAAATCCTCTCATCTCCTGCCTCTGCAGGCCGTTAAATGAATTTCACAGAAGGTACGCCAGCTAATCTCCCCAATATCCTATCCTCGGCGCAAAGCCCAACTCAATCTAGACGCAGTCTGCCGCATTTCCTACGTCAAAACAAATTTCATCCCGAGCACATAGCGACTCTCATCAAATATATTTAATTAAAAATTTGACATAACTCTCAATTATTAAACGTTAGAAAATACTTTTCTCCAAGCAACATCTTTAACAAGGACGTTAGATCATAAAAACACCATTATAAAACAAGACAGCCTTCAAACAAGGCGAACCCTCACATCTCCTGCCTCTGCAAGCATTTAAATGAATCTCACAGAAGGTACGCCAGCTAATCTCCCCAAGATCCTATCCTCACCACAAAGCCCAACTCAATCTAGACGCAGTCTGCAGCATTTCCTAGGCCAAAACAAATTTCATCCCGAGCACATAGCGACTCTCATCAAATATACTGAAATAGGTAAAGGAACCTTTGTGGCAAATGGTTTGCGTACAGACGATGGTTCGGGTCGCACTTGCAGCGTGCAGCGGATTAGACTGGAGAGAATTTATGTTAAGAGGTTTTTGAGACTAGATTACTGCAGGTAAAGGATCTGTGATTGGTTTCTGTAAATTGTGATGGAATGGAAATGTTGATTACAGTTCATAACCACTTACAATTTTCGAGATTGGAAGTCTTGTTTAAACTGCTCTATTTGCATCGAACAATTTTAGAATATTTGAAAGGGACGTGCAATTTTAAATTAATTTCAAACAAGCTTTGGCTTGTTTGTTAAGAATTCAATGGTTTCGCTTAGGCCGATCCTGCCTCTCTATCACTTATATCGCGCTATCGCTTGCGGAACGTGACACTTTTTCGAGCGCGCAGCCGGCGTTCATCGATTTATAAGACGTTTTCACGTCAAAAATATATCATGCAAATGACACCATAAAACAATACCTGAAATCTACAAAGATTATTTCAGTTACTGAATTAAAAAGAAAATCGTCATCATTTGAGCCATAGATAGGTGGTATACTGAACATAAATAGGCACATTTTCCGCAAGGTTTTGCCATCGCCACAACGACCGGTCCTGTGCTACAAAACTCAACTTTACATAACCCGCTAACACTGCGACCACACCTCAAAGCCTGCAATCTCTTTGGTCGGTTAGGCTCTCGCTCCACTGCAGCAAGATTTAACTTTTCAAAACACCGAGGTTCAGCTTTGTAATTCTGCCGGCCATAACTAACGTAGCTACAGAACCGACTAATTGTCTGAATTTTGAGTTCGCTTTGTTGTGATAATGTATTCTACTCTGGTTGTTAGTTCCTAAGTTTAGGTGAAGTGATTTTTTAATTACCTCTAAAAAAGCAAAACTACCATCCTACTAAACACGACATAACATCATGTCTGTATTCACCTAAGAATAAGACAAAGGTACACCTGTAGTTACACCCACATTTCCCCAGTTATGTTTAAACGGTGCCATTTTTGTCGTCTGACAAAGAAATACCACTTAATGTACCCGACATAAACTACCTCTAGGCGCGATTATTTTTTAAATTAATTAATTAAGATTATAGGTAAAATAAAAGCAATAAATGCATTAGAATTATGAAACACCCTGTTAATAATATTTATGTATCAAAAGACTGACAGTGCGGTCGCTCCTGAATGTTTCAAACTACGTCAAGCGTCATGATAATGAACAATATTTTTTTTTAATAATTCACATATTCTTAAATATCGTTTTCTTTTTTCATAATGAATCTGTAGAGTCACTGGATAGATGAAATGGGCTGCCGTTGTAAGATTTAAATGGCTCCGTGTATAGCCTTCGTAAACCGTAGATGAGCGAGGTTTACGAGGAAAAAATCCACGACTAAAGGACCTAGCAGAGCTAGGTATTTTTATGTATAGAATAGCGAGAGATGTGTGTGAGGGCTGCAAGCGAGGAATGTGTTCCCGCCTCAGCTGAACACAGCCCACTATGCATTCTCGCTCCACTCTGCTGCACACCGTTTGACACCTTCGCACCTCGCACATTGTATATAAAAAAGTACCCTTATCCCGTAGAAACCTTGAAAGCTCAAGGCACTTAGCGATAGCGTAGCTTTCTTCGTAATCCAATAATTTCTGCCACAGATTTTTAAGAACAAACAATATTACCTAATAATAATAATTAAATAATATTAATTAATGCTTTTTATATTTATAAATGTTTTTTTTTTATATTTTATTGTTAAGAAATATTTAAATATGTAGCTATATATGTACAGCAAAGTAAATATAGAGAATAATAATATTAAGTTTAGATATCACAGTACCTACATCATTTTGCCTTAAACATACTCCAATCTATTTTTTCTAAACTTTCAATCAAAAATCGACTTTTAATTTCACTAGATTAATTCACAACCAATCAATCTTGTTCAAACTTAATGAAAACCAATCTCAGTTATGACATTACCACAAAAACTAAGTCAATAACACACACAGATATACCGATTGGTCGAGCAAAAATTTCAGAAATTAACTTTTCCCTTTTGATAAAGCATAAAAGAAATAGCGATTCTTTTATTACGTATAGCTCGGATAGGTCGAAATTGCTTTGTACAACTTTCCAAATGGACATCCTGCGCTGTTCTCTTTCTCCAAAGAGGTTGTACGTCTAAGTTAGAATCTGTTAAGTAATTGAAGTTGCCTTTGTATCGATAAGCACGCGATTAACTGCCTTAAGCCCCTTGAAATTAGGTCTTTGTTCCGTTGTTGGAACATTTCTTCGGATAGATATTGATGATTAGAAGATTTATCTTTCATGAGCATGCACGGTGCGTTAATGAACGTAGATGGTATAAAGAGGTTGTATAATTGAGTGAATTAAGATATTGTTAGAGTATAATTTTATTATACGTCGCCGTTGAGGATACCGTGACGAAGGTGTTGTAACGATCTGTTCACGTTTGCAGGGCAGATTTGCCCAGAGATCGTGCAACAGTAAGGTTCGGGAGGAGAAAGGGGGCCTTTGAGGAAAAAAAAACACATAAGTACGGTTTTAAAGGAAAACCTGACCTGTCTTCAACTTCCTTTCGAATTCCTACTACTTAGACGCATCAATGTGCCTAAACTTTTCCAAATATGTAGGAGTCGGACCAGTCTAATCGGATGCAGCTGAAAGTCAGGAGGTATTTTCACATGAAACCTATATGAACTCCACAACTGAGTAACACAACACCCCTTGGCGAGACTGGTTGTTTGACTTTCGGCCTTCTGACAACCCGTAACGACTATTTACGCACTACAGGAATGTCACTGGTTGAAAAGACTACAGCCACCAACTTGATACTTGAACCACATCTTCATGACAAACTTTATTTGAAAACATTAATCCATACTAATATTATGTTGCGGATTTTTTTCGAAAGAGTCACCGCGGCCCTGGAACGCAAAGGGCATTAGAAGGAACACGAATAGGTTTTAGTTAGTAAGAGTCTGACACTCCCTTTCGCTCCGCCCAGAGCGGGAGGAGTTATTTGATGATATCCCATCCTTAAAAAAAACTAATATTATAAATGCCATAGTGTGTTAAGTTTCACGTCTAAGTCAATCTCAAACTATTACCTGGATTTGAAGGTTCGCACATACTCGTAGGATGGGAAGCCGAACGCGTGATAGAGAGGGAGACCTCACGCCCCAGCCGCCGCAAGAGAAGAAGACGCCCCGGGCGTCAGAAGTCGCAGGGCTATTCTCGGCCAACGAAGTCGCGGGCCTGCGGACGGCGAGCATTGGGTGGCTCGCCGTCTGATCAGAACCAGGCCCGGGTCGACGGCGCGCTGTGTTCCACGCGCGCCTCAAAGAGCTGTCAGCATAAAAGATGGGGCCCGCTAGGGCCCAATGCCTGCCGGTGTTGCGGGATTTATTCGAAAGAGTCACCGCGGCCCTGGAACGCAAAGGGCATTAGGAGGAACACGGATGGGTTTTAGTCAGTAAGAGTCTGACACTCCCTCCTGCTTCACCCAGAGCGGGAGGAGTCATTTGATGATTTCCCACCCTTAAAAAAAAACGAAAAAAGATACTTTTCACCCCAGTTGTGTGTAATAAAACACTTTCCACGCAGACAAAGGTTGCGGCCCGAAGCTATTCTGGAATAAATATTTGAGCCCTTATCGATTCTAAAACAAAACCATTTCGAAGAAGAGACTCAACAGTTCAACACTGATTAAATACTCTTACATTTAATATCGTCACAATATCAGTTACTAGATACAGTTTCATTATTACTAAAAGCAAGTAATAAAGCTACGAGTGTCCTCTTGAAGGCTCCAACATTGCCTCCAAAAAAAATTATTCCCATTTTATTAAAGCTTATCTCTTTTGCGAGTTCATAAATAAATTACTCAGTCTCTCAGTCGGATTCACTCACTCGTTTTCCAATTGTGAACAGAGATTTTCCGTGCTCACTTAGTCGCTTAGAAATTGACAAAGGAATGAGAGCACAGTGTTTTAAATAGTTGTCTGTGTCGCATTTTAAAATGCTTGTATAGATAACTTTGAAAATTATTACGGTGGTAGTCGCGAAGGGGTGCCGTTTCCTTTTTTATTGCAATATTTTCACGTATTTCTGTTTACGTTTTCAAACGGATAATTAATGAGGTATTTTTCGGGTGTCAGACTCTCTTTCTTTTTGTTTTCCGGGTTCTTTTTGAAGCGTTTTGCATTCATTTTCCTTTCCTTTGTGTATCGCACGTACGTTCCTTATTGCCGTGTCTTTCCTTTGTTCATATTTATTCGTGCTTTTATTTTTACACAGATGTTGCAGTAGATGAGTTATGGAGTCTATAAAAACGATCGTACATAAATTGTCGCGTAGCTAATGCCACTTAACTTGTAAGTAGTTATTTAAAAATAGGTTAACGTATACTGAAATACATTGCAAGTACTTGCTAAACATCTGTTTCGATATTATTGTGTATTGATCTAGGCATCGCTTGCCAGCTGTTGCATCTACGAGATGAATATAAATAATGATAACGTCAGCTGACAGCTATTCTACAGTTTTGCTACTTCAGCTTTTTGTTGCTGAATAAAATAATCAGCTTCGCGGCTGCCATATGTGTTGGCAATATGGATAGACAATCGTTTCTTTTCGTAAAACCACAACCACATCAGATAGTTTATGATTGACTAGTTGACCCGCGCAACTCTGTCTGCTTCGCTCCTATTGGTCTTAGCGTGATGATAGATAGCCTATAGCCTTCCTCGATAAATGGGCTATCTAACACTGAAAGAATTCAAATCGGACCAGTAGTTACTTATTAGTGACCAGTAGTAGCCTGAGATTAGCGCGTTCAAGCAAACAAACATACTCTTCAGATTAAATATTAGTATATAAAGATTTCACAGTTTCCATGAAATTTTATTTTTTTAATGTTTTATTCTCAAAAGATATTTAAAAAAACTGACCAAGTGCGCGTCGGACTCGCGTGCAAAGGGTTCTGAACCAATTTCATTTCTTTAACATGTTATTTTAACACTACAGACTTCTTACAGGTTTTCCTGTAATCTTTAGATATAAACGAACTATTATCTGCATTTTTTTATTTTAGGCTCTGTAGTTTTGGTGATAAGGGGGGTAAATGGCCATTTTTGGTCTTATTTTTTATTTGAAAATTTAAATTTATCTTTATTTATTTTATATTTATTTAAATTTATCTTATTACTTGAATAACTTCAAAACTGTTTATTTTAAAATTATGAAAAAATATAAATAAAACCCTCACAGAAAGCCCTATCATTTGATATATCACACGATACAGTTTAGAAACTTCTTGTTAATTTTCTAGTTTGACCCCAAAAGTGACCCCCATACTCAAAATTTCATAATTTACGTAACACGTTCGTGTTTGGTCACTGAAGTCTTTACGTATACCAAATTTCAACAAAATCGGTCTAGTAGATCCAGAAAAAACTGGACAGACACCCGAGTGATCCTATAAGGGTTCCGTTTTTTACGGATGTTCGGAACCCTAAATACGTTTTAATTCAAGCACGAAATTATAGGTAGGTTTTTTTTTTCAGATTGAGACCAACTTTATAATAGAACGGGAATTGTCACTCAGTTAACCCACTTTGATTTGGAATATCAAAAATAAACTATGTGTTTAACACAAGGTCTCTCATTTATGAGCATTCGCATTGCAGTCGCAAACTTTCAAAAACTCCTCTAATTACCCAATATTGGAATAAGTTTTTGACATTGATTGTCGCTGAGATGACGAGAATCGGCCTTCTGGACGCATAAAATATTGCTATGATTACCACTTTTGTTAAACGAATCAGTTACTGTCAGAATGAAGGAAGATACTATTCTTATCCCTCTATCATAATATTATCAACACATCAATGAATAGGAGAGTTGTATTCCACTAACTCTTTTCTAGAAGCTTCTACGGCTTATTCTAAAAGCTATTAAATATTCCATGGGATAACAAGTGACGGTCGAGTCGAGTCACTGGCGCGAGTGGCATCCTTCAAACGCTAATGAACATTGAACTTGAACTGAGAACGTTCCAGTTAAGTCGGGCGATGGCTTAGTGAGGATAAGACTTGCCGCTTGGGTGTTATTTTGGCTGATATGAATGTGAACCTTAAGACGTATTATGCTTTTTGATCGATAACACAAAAAAGTAAAGAGCCTTACTTTTAAAAACCCTGACGAAAAAAGGGATGTTGCAAGTTTTACGTGTGTATCTGTGGTTCATTCGTTGCATCGTAGCTCCTAAACCTTAGCAAGTATTTAAATCTCTTCCGCGATTACAAAAACTGGGCAGATCAAAGTTTACTTTGTACGTTTTCGTAAGACTCTCTCAAAATATCAAATTCCATAATGGCCTAACTTGTTAACGTCCTAATGCTAAGTCCACACGTGCGTTCATTCCCGACGATTTTACGTTCATTCGAGCAAGATCGAACGTATAGATCACTAGCTTCTGCCAGCGGCTTCGCCCGCGTGGTCCCCAGGGAACATATTCCCGGGATGAAAAGTAGCCTATGTCCTTTCTCAGGCTCTAGACTATCTGTGTACCAAAATTCATTTAAATCGGTTCAGTAGTTTTGGCGTGAAAGCGTGACAGACAGACAGAGTTACTTTCGCATTTATAATATTAGTAAGGATTATAACTTAGAACTTATTGCTCAAATTGTTTAAAGATCAAGATTCACGTGGTTTAATTTACTATCGAACAACAACGTATGTACGTGTAGAAGGCGCTTTAGTCTCTAGGCAAAGTGTCATTCTATCAGTGACGGCAATTGTCAAAATGCGAAAATCTTCTTAGATTCTTGACTCTGATCAATCTCTTGATTGATCAGAGTGCCAATTCTACTAATTTTCAAGCAACTTTTGCATTCACATCTCAATCGATAACTGTCAAAAATGTATAAAAATTAAGGCTTTTTTGACAGTTTTAAAACTGACATACGAATGTGAACTTTGTTTAAAAATTAATAGAATTGGCCCTCAGAGTGCAAATTCTACTAATTTTCAAACAACGTTCGCAATTGCGTCTCAATCCAAATTTGTCTAAAATGTATGAAAAATTAAGAATTTTTGACAGTTTTTGACTGACATGCAAATGCGAACATTGTTTAAAAATTTGCAGAATTGGCCCTCTGACTATTTCTTTAGCCTTTATCAATTTCATACATGTTAACTCTGACAATATCTATTGCCACGTTATCGCTAGTAAAATATCACTTGTCAACAACAGCCTCTTTTATCTTTTTACAAATAAACTTGCAAATGCTATCAAAGGAATGTAACAGCAAACTTAAGGCCGCTCTTTCGAAAAAAGCTTAGAATAGCGTGCCGATGAAGCAGTTCTCCATCGCCATTTACTGAGAAATTACATCTAAAAAAAAAGGTAGTAATCTACATGATATTATACGTAATTTGGTTTAGCCAGAATTTGTGTAAAGGTATCACATAATAAGAAAAAAAAATCACCAAATCACCTCCAAATCATTGAAATGAAACCATTTTGCTCCTTAATTTTTTAACAAAAGTCTAAAAAAATATCTACTGCTTTGCAATACAAACGAAAATAATTTGGTTTTGTTACTTTTTTGAAATGTTTGTTATATTTTTTATAATAAATTTAAAATGCGAGTAGCGGAGTGGCGCGCAGAGGAGTAGTTATCTCCGTTTATATGCACAAGGTCATTGGCATGTATACAAGCCTTAATTATAAGTATAACCACACCCAACCGCATCCTCTCTACTGCCATCAGTTGTCGCCGTCCATTACGCGAACCAACCCGAGCGCGTCACCCCACCAGTAACTTCACACGCACTCGCTCGGAACCACTGGCAGTGGCACTGGCGCACTGGCGCGCTAGCCCTTACTGCCTCTAAGTATCGTTATTAGGAGAGTTCTTTTGTTTTGTTTGGGGCAGGTCCGGAGCGTGTTGCTACCTTGATTATTATAAGTAGACTAGGTTCTGCCAGAAGACCGCCGATATGAAAATCGGGATAAAAATCCTATGTTCTATATCCATGACATATCCTTCCGAATGCCAAGTTTCACCCAAACCAGTATGGACGAGCAATTTCTCCCTCTCCCTACATTTGTCTGTACAACAAACCACTTACAAAAATTCTGACACAATATCTTGGTAGATGCGACCAAAATTGGTACCAAACGAACTTTAATTAGACTATAAATAGTTACTTTTCCTTTTATTGTTCACTATTAATAAAGGTGAAAAATGAAAATAAAATCAAATCATTGAAATGTGGGATCAAATCATAAATCTAGTATCCATGACACACGCCTAATAACCGAAGCCACCGCTTTTCTTTATTAAATTGACCATTACGACAGTAATCATAAGCTATTCTTAGCTAACATCAAAACAAAACCAACAATGACGGCCACTATAATGCATGTCTTTTCTAATGTCTCTTACATACAAAGCACAATATCCTCACATATTTCTTGTTCACATGCACTCGCTTGGAACGCACCTTTAAAAATCAACGGAACGCATCATTATGTTACACTTAATTATCTGTGGAACTTGATATAGACTATAGACAAAAACGATTTTCTTTTTTACGGCTAATGGCTCAGGCTTCCGAGTGCCAGTAAAAAGGTCGATTAAGTAAAGTTTTTATTTATTTACTGTTTTTCTGTTGTGAGGAAAAAATAGTTTGTAGTGTCTGAAAGATTCGATCTCATTTCCTTTAAGATTGATGGTGTTGTTTGAGGTTTTTGCTTGTCATCAAATGTTTTTGTAAATTGATTATTAAATTGTCGTTTCTTTTAAATCAATCAAAGGTCTGACACGATTTTACTATATTTTTTGTTTCATAAAATTCTATTAAAAACACGCTTACCCGGTGGATTTTTTTAAAATCTTACTTTAAAATGTAGTTACTTAAATGATATTCCAACATTATTTGTCAAACATCATACGCGGTTTTAACTATCTCAAATAATTTACTCCTTCTCATTAGAAACATCTGGCATCTGTCGATCTAAAAATAAACTTTTACAACGATCTAAAACCGTCCGGCATTTTGTCCGTCATGGCACGGTCTCCTAGACCTTTACAAAGAGGGTTTACGATAAATCACGTTATGAAACTTGCGATAGGTCAGGCACGGCCACATTAGGTGCTCGATATTCAGATTTTTACGTCACGAATTTAAATATTCCAATGTAGGTCGCCACTAACATTTGATTTACGTGTACCTTAATGTTTTGTTTAATAATCGATTCTTAATAGGAATTGTTTTTATACAATATTTTCCAAACGAATCGCCGAGGTACTTATTCGGGTTTTTTGTTCCATTTTAATTGAAACGGACCAAAAATATTTTCCTTTAATCTCGTTGTTTTTTTTTTGTTTTTTTTTTCAAATACGCTCCTAAATTTTTGGTACAACATTTTTTTATGCAAAACTGTGCCATCAAATTACGTGTACGTTGCAATCCAAACATGTAGGAAGTACGGAACCCGTTGAGTCGTACGCGATCATAGCTGGATGCACTCGCATCGCCGCCCGCCGGGCCGGAACGCGCCGTCCGGCCCAGCTGGCGGCCATTGTTGTTTTTTTTTTGTTTTAATTTAAATTTCGAACGTGTACTCGATGGTCGAAAATGTTAAAATAGACGTCATTGTGACGGAAAGAATAGTGGAATTAGTGAATTGTCAAAAATGCGAATCCTATTTGGTACAGTCGAGCTCTTTTGTTTTAAATGAAAATGTCATTTGTTTTTCTGTTTTCCCAAACACTTTTTCAGTACCTGCATTTCCATAAGCGAACAAAATAAAATAGCTACCACAATTTTGCAGGCAAGAATAAGCTTTTAATTTTCCTCCTGTTTTTCTTTGTGTAGTGGAGCTAACTAAGAGATAATTGCATTAGATAAGAAAGAACTTTAACACTTTATTTAACATTAAAGTCTTCTTTCATATGTTTAAGAGTTTTATTTAAAGTTGCATAGATCGCTCGTGCAATGTTAGACAGGATATTGATTTGATTTTGATTGTTTTGCGGTATAGATTCTCTGTCAACATTATAGTAATAGTAATAGTAATATTTATTCAAAGACGTTTGTACATTTTTTTACAAATAGAGTGCTTAATCTAAAGCTAGTGTACACAACAGTATTAGCATTTGGGGCCGAACTAGGCATAACCTGTATTTCAGCCCTCAACGCCGATCCCCTTGTGTTACAAATAAAAACTTAAATTAGGTATTTTAAATGATGTCACGCTAATATGTACATACCTAATACAAGATAGAAAAAAAAATAATAATAAAAAAGAATTCAGAAAATTATTACAAGTTGGATGAAGAACAAAACATGGTTGGGTGTGTGAGCAACATTTGCGTTCCCCTATTTAGTACCAACTTTGACCCATCGAAAAAAGTATTAACAATCATCTTCTGAGCTCGTTCACGTCATGGCCCCAATAGAGCTTACCATCAAACGTGATTGAAAGAGAGAAGAGATCGAAGGAATAAAAAAAGCATACCAACGACTAAATGGCACTCCCATTGGCCCACATACTACCGTATTATTTTTTTTATTTCAGTTGAGTTCGCTTTTGACTCTAGTCTAGGTACCTTCAAAGCCGTGCCATAAATACATATATTTATTCATCTATTTTATCGATTTTAACGAATTTAAACCACAACTTTTGACTGTGGGCAGTGCTGTTTGCGTTTACTTGAACAGCGTTTAACTACTACTCTTTACGCCAAGCTATGGTCAATTGACACAAACTGTGATGCATTCATCCAGTCAAATGTCAAGGAGTCCCAAAGTCCCAGGTTACCTGACAGGAAACACTCCCATTCTTAAACATAAAAGCAAGCAGCTGGAACTCCTTTCCCACCTCATCCTGGACCGTTGCCACCATAATTGTCTTTGTTCAAGCACATACTTCCTGCCATGGGGGTTGTAAATATTGTACTTTATGCGGGCCCCATAATGACGGGAAGTATTGTTTAGTTTCCGAATTGGGGGCCAAGGGGTTGGTTGTAACAAGTAAACAACACTTGGTGCTGATATTTGAAGGATAAATAATTTTCGGGAAATAGCGTTTGGGAAAGTTTGTGGATTCTGTTTGTAGTATAGGGTTAAATTAACAAACGCAACGCGTCATCAGTACACGGTGAACATCCCATCCATACGCATAAAACGTTTTGGGAATACTTTCATAATGAGTAGGTACACTCGTACAGGTAAGGAATGGAATCCTCTGCCGTCTGTGTTTCCTGATACAGCTACAACCTGGGAGTCTTAAAGGCTGCTCTCTCGAGAAATGCTTAAAAACAGCGTGCAGATGAAGCAACTTTTCGTCGGCAATTACTGAAAAATTACATCTAAAAAAATAGGTAGTAATCTACATGATATAATACGTAATTTGGTTTAGCCAAAATGTATGTATCAGTATCCCATAATAAGAAAAAACATCTGCAAATCACCTCCAAATCGTTGAGATGAAACCATTTTGCTCCGTCCTTTCTTAACAAAAGTCTAACATAAAAATATTTACTGCTTAGCAAAACAAACGAAAGTAATTTGGTTTTGTTACTTTTTTAGAACATCTGTTTTTTTTTTATAATAAATTAAAATGCGGGTAGCGGAGTGGCGCGTAGAGGACTAGTTAGCTCCGTTTATATGTCATTGGCATGTATACAAGCCTTAAGTCGAGAGTGAATCGGTTACTTCTAGGTAAGCGTGCTTCATTGTCGCCTACATCATCGCTTATAAAAATCCAATGACGATGCAGAAGAAAATCATTACACTAGATTTCAAGTAACTAAAGCGGACCAAAGATTCGGCAGTAATTTTTTCCCATTTTACGTCTGCAAAGTCTCGCTAATCAATTTGATTTGGTTATGTGGAAGTGAGCTCGTTTAATTTTTATCATCATTAATCAATTGATATCGATACCAATCAGCACACTTGCAATTTGCGCTTTAGACAGCCACAGCCCGTCAACCTTACCCTTCGGTGTTCTTTCTTTTATCAAGAATTACTCTACTCTTAAAAAAAACATCCGCCCTCTAGTCACCTCTTAGACGCTTCACAAGACGAACAGCTGATCCGACCCGCCATGTTTACCCAGACAAGTGTCTGTCGTTATAATTATTTTTATGCGGGTACATCAAGTACTCACTCAACCCGAGAAGGGGAGCTGATAGCCTTAATAGGATAGTGATGGGCTTATATCGATAATACCAATTTCTATTACCGAACTTTAAATTAAGCTGCACGTTGTTTTAATTAAACTGTATCGGTCCGTTTGGGGACGAATTGATATTTTCAATCAGATTATTTGGTTTATTAGGCGGTTTATACCGATTTTGTGATAATGTTTATGTTGGATGATTATCCATTAAATTATGGTTTAGTGTCATATTGTTTTATCTTTATTAATGCATTTTGCAAATTGATTATGTATTTGGATGCTAGAATATAATTTCATTATGTTGTGACAGTAGGTACCTGTCACTTTTTACGACGACAGTCGCTTTTAAATAAAAAATACAATAACTTAGTAGTTTCACAATTTACAACTCATTGTCACTTTTGTCATTTATTAAAGTAATCCCAATTTACTCGTTACATGTCAAAAAATCTGACTCTCAGACTAATTACTTTAAAAAACTAGTCACAGAACATATACTTTATCACTATCAGTCATCAGCCAGCAATAAATCTCCAAAATGTAATCAAACCAAAAGTTCGTCATATTACTAAAACTTAATTTTACAGCTCCAACTAACGAAAACTAATACCATTAATTCAGAATGACTATTTCTTAATTAAACACCGGCCTACACCTAAGTTTAAGCTATAATGCTATAACAGGTATTTAAAACTGAAATAGCTAAGAATTTTAATGAAGAAAACGTCACTAGCACGTTGTTCGAACGTTCAATATTAAAAAAAAAACAATGGAATAGCCAATAATCGATACAAAATAAACTGGGTTCCTTAATTACTCTTTCAATATTGGCGACCAATTTTCATGACATAATTTAAATCTTAGTCTTTTTACGTATATTTTTCACTGTCATCTAACAGAGGTGGATTTTTCGCAAACTTTTTAGTTTTTATTTATCCTTACAATATTGTAAAGCTGAAGAGTTTATTTGTTTAAAATTACTTTAATGTTGGAACTCTCTTGAAAAATGATTATAGTATTGGATAGCCCATTTATCGAGGAAAGCTATTAAGTATATAATTATCATCAGTCGCTACGACCAATAGGAAAGGAGTATAAATAAAAATAGTGACGCAGACGTTGCGCGGGTCATCTAGTGTTGGAATAAAGCCTTAGTGACTTTATGCAATGTTTAGATGTTGCAATTTTCAAGTGAATGTAAATAACTTATGCGCTATTGGCAGACTGATGTCATAATTTCGTTTTACCACGCGTGATAGTCGTTAGGCCCGAAGGTTCTGGAGTGGCGGCCGAGTACCGGATGACGCAGCGTTGGAAGGTTTCCCACAAGTTGGACCGATGACCTGGCGAAGGCCGCAGGTATCGGTCACCGGCCCTGTACGACACGTACAGGCTGGTCGATTTGAAGACACTTGGTGGAGGCCTATGTCTAGCAGTGGACATCTGTCAGCTAAAATAATGATATTTATGATGACCCATTGCAACCAATCAGTTGAGAGAGATTAAGTATAACAGGTCGAATAGCGCTTTTCTTTTTTCTAACCAAAATCCTAAAACAGACAGTCCCTCTAGTACCCTGGTAACAGTCAGCACATATCAAAAAGAAGGTCTAAACGATAACAAAGACCTACAAAAGCCGCTCTGTTAAAAAGGCAAACCTGTCAAATAATAAAAACAAGCGATCAAACTCAAATCAACGCTGTTCACAGCCCACGTCCTCACTTTATTTCGATCGTCTTCAGCATTTTGAACATAAACCTGGAACGAGAGCCTAATGATCCAGCCTCGGTACAATCGAATACCTTTTTATGGCAGCCCATTACATAAAACCCACCTGATGGATTCTTTTAAGGTTTTCCAAAAGCTGGTATGATTTTATAGGACAGATGTTTTGTCATTTACGAATGGCTGTAAATACTTTTAAACGTAGGTAGGTATCTTTTTTAAAGTACCTTAAAACCAGTGTCATATTGCCTGCCGGTATTGAAGAATTTGCTCACTAAAGAGTCACCGCGACCCTGGAGCGCATAGGGCATTAGGCGGAACACGGGAGTCAGTAAGAGTCTGACACTCCCTTCCGATCCGCCCATAGCGATAGGAGCATGATTCCATACTTAAAAAAAGTGTCATATTGCACACTAAAAAGGCTTCATATAATATTCGTTTATTCTTTGATTTATAAGTATTTTTGATTATTTTTGTCTGGTTTAAAATGCCTTGTTACGTCAAGTCCGCCTATGTACCACCACTGTACATACAATTTGAATAAATACATTTTCCTGGAAAGTATTGATCACATAGTTTAGTAATGTAAGATAGTTTAGTAGGTACTTAAAAAAGCTCAATCTATTCTTACTTGAGTTGGTACACAAGGTTTTATTAAATCCTTAATGACGTAAAAATTACCGAGGCATTTCATTGAAATAAAATCCATTAGCACACACAATGATTCCATTTAAACACAATACAATTCGTAAATTCTTACATAATCCCACTCCCGCCATTAATTATCTCCAATTCATTTGCTCCCTTTAATGTATTCCTCTTTACACGGAAAAGTAATTCACATTAAAGGCCAACAAAATGGGGCTCCAATTGAAATTAACATCGACTTTACCTTTGTACGACCATTTTATAGAGGACACTCGTTATGAAAACCGGTAAAACTATCGATATTTTTAATCGACATTTCCCCTTCCCATAGGAAAATTGTGAAATATGTGCTATCTTCTGCCAGTAGCATACCATAAAAAAGTGTCATATCCTGTTCCAAAACATAGTCTGCTCGTGTGCCAAATTTTTTTGAGTTTCATCAAAATCCGTTCAGTTGTTAAGACGTGCAGAGGGAACAAACAGACAATCACAACAGAGTTACTTTCACAAGTATAATATGTGCATATGGATGTATTTCGGTAAAAATAAGTATCGACTTATTTGAGACGTGTCCCATCACTACAACTATCACTTATGACGTAAATAAGGTTGTACGTATTTGACAGATGTGCTTGTTTACTAACTCAATTGTTATTGACATGTGCAGCGCACCCTTTATTTATAATTAAGTGGCCAGCATTTTATGTTAGGGTTTAAAACGGTAAAATTCCTCTTACGCACATCTGTACTCATGTTTTGTACATTATTTTGTCTTGTTAGTCCCAGTTTCTGAGAAGAAAAATATCTGGTTAAATGACGTTTCAACAGCTAACCCTATCACTTGACTTGAATATAATTTGTGACGAGCCATTAATTTTTGTTTCCTGAAACCGAGGGTTTTTTCGGCTGGATCCTTATTTATCAGTCTATTTCATACAGAATTATTTTTTGCCGAGTGTGCTTCAGTACCTGTCATGTGCTCTCCGGGCCTTCCCTGCGAAGTGTAACTTCATGAAATACTACGATTACTGTATTTATTTAGCTTGTTAAGAAGACATCTGCGAGATACTAATTTGAAGTCTGAACATCAAAGGCCCAGCAACCATAGTATGGTCAGCATTATTATATTACTAACTGACCCGCGCAACTTCGTCTGCGTCATAAAATGTAATTATTTACGACATCACATTAGAAACCTGTACTGTAGATGTCCTCTTGGTGAGAGGTACAACAGGGCTTTATGCCCTACACGGGTCCAGTGAGAGTTGGTACATAATACATGTCTCCAAAATTTTGATTTCTTCTCGATGTTTTCCTTCAGGGAGCCGACACTTGTAGCCCAGTGCTTACGTCCCTGACTGACTGGTTCAAACGAAACCCTTTACTTTGTTCAATTCATTACATCACCACTGCTCCCAAACGGTGACCAACAATAGCCCAATCACTACAAAGTCAAACCATTTAATTGTATGCTGAGTATCGTGTACGGCGCGATTTTACGATGCCAAACATGTCACTTCAACAGGGGCAAAATGCACTGCGATTGCACGAATAGATACTGAATGACGGGCAGACAAACCTGCCTGGTTTCAACGCAGCGAGCCTTTGTAATGTGACGAGCGATGCTGTAACCGACACGGCGATATTGGTAAACGTGGCTCAATCTGCTATGGTTCATTATTTTGAACTTTGAGGTCGGGTTGGTATTGATTGGGAATTTCAATTTACATGTCTGTCTGTGTCCACGTTTGGGTAATAACGGAATTAGAAGCCCATGGCGTTGAATGGAGGAGCTCGTGGCTAAAGAATAACAGCCGCACGTATCGATCTTCAAGGTTAAGCAACGCCTACCAAGGTTGGCCTATGGATGGGTGACCATCTTTACATACTTTCCGAGTTTTCTCCGTGCCTTGAACAGCACGTAAGCAGTTGATCCCGGCTGTCATTTGTAGATTTTATGCAGTTGTTACGGATTGTCAGAAGCCTGTAAATCTGACTCCAGTCTTGCCAAGAACTATCATGTTACCCAGCTAATGGGTTGTGAAGATCTGGCAGGCAGCCGCTCTATGTAAAATGCTGGTATTCAGCTGAATCTGGTTTGACTGGAAGCCGACCCCAATATAGTTGTGAAAAGACTAGGCAGATGATGATGGCGTCAAATGATATTTATTTTGTAAGTATGTAGGTTCAAAATAAAACTGTTTTTTTTTAGTTTATACTAGACTAGTGGACGTCACACGGTTTCACCCGCGTAGTTCCCGTTCCCGTGGGAGTAAGGGGATAATATATAGCCTATGTTACTCCCTGATAATGTAGCTATCCAATGCTAAAAGAATTTTTCAAATCGGTCTAGTAGTTTCGGAGCCTATTCAATTCAAACAAACAAACAAATCTTTCTTCTTTATAATATTAGTGTAGATAGTGTAGATGAGGTCCGTGTTTCTTAGCTGACAACAAACTCAGAGATCAAAGTCTTTTTTATTAGTCACTAGTGGACGTCACGCGGTTTCACCCGCGTAGTTCCCGTTCCCGTGGGAGTACGAGGATAAAATATAGCCTATGTTACTCCCTGATAATGTAGCTATCCAATGCTAAAATATTTTTTCAAATCGGTCTAGTAGTTTCGGAGCCTATTCAATTCAAACAAACAAATCTTTCTTCTTTATAATATTAGTGTAGATAGTGTAGATGAGGTCCGTGTTTCTTAGCTGACAACAAACTCAGAGATCAAAATCTTTTTTATTAGTCACTAGTGGACGTCACGCGGTTTCACCCGCGTAGTTCCCGTTCCCGTAGGAGTACGGGGATAAAATATAGCCTATGTTACTCCCTGATAATGTAGCTATCAATTGCTGAAAGAATTTTTCAAATCGGTCCAGTACTTTCGGAGTCTATTCATTTCAAACAAACAAACAAACAAATCTTTCCTCTTTATAATATTAGTGTAGATGTAGATTAACTCCGTACAGATTGTATGGACGTTTCCATACAATCCGTACGGAGTTAATGGGTTGTGGAGGTCTGGTAGCTGCTCCACGATACTGGTATTCAACTGAATCCGGTTTGACTGGAAGCTGACCCCAATATAGTTGGGAAAAGGCTAGGCAGATGATGACAATCCGTACGGATCAAACCATATAAGAACCATAAAGGTCTGAAGTGTCTTGAGGAAAGTACCACACAGATTAGAGTGGACCTGTCCAGACAATGGAAGCATTTGTCAGTTATCGTTTAGCTCAACGAACTTCGAGGTGTTCAACGATTTGATGGATAAATGCATTTAGTGATTTAACTCAAACTCGAAATTCTTTATTGCGAACTAAGTGTAGGGTAGGTACAGCCGGTCGATTCTGTCGACATCTCACCGTGACCACATAGGTGGAGTGAACGACAAGTGAGCTGTCATGCCATCTTGTTTGTATGGTTTGACAGCTCACTTGTCGTTCACTACGCCCAAGTTTTCACTTCGACATATTTACAGAATCGCACTGCAGGATAGATGTTAACAAAAATAGGTAGGTTCTTATAACTTAGTTGCCTGTTGCTGGTGTTGCTTTGTTGCTGTTGTTTATGGTGCGTGCGCTTGAAACATACTTGAACAATTAGGATTTTAAAGTAAGTGCGACCTAAATCCTACTATGTAAAGTTCTTCCGTTACTGAGTGATTGAGTAACTGTGCGAGTGACTGGCAGACAAAGCATAGCCGAAACTATTGGTCGTAGAAAGCTGAAATTTGGCATGTAGGACTGTAGGTTCCTTGGGGAGTGTAGGGGAGCACTAAGAGCGGATTTTTCGGAATTTCTACGGGTCTGGGAAAAACTGTATATGCGCGCACGAAGTCGCGGGGAAAAGCTAGTTATCTCTATAGCGTGTGCATACTATAACAAAGGACTCTTAATCTTATAATCGCATCTAAAGTCAGTATTGCAATTAAAAATAGGTTTAATTGCTGTCAAAACTCGGCGTTGTCTAAAGTTGTCTAATATGGTACAAAATGCTGTATTTGTTACTTCAGAGTTGTTCCTAGTTAGTCATGTTTAGTTGTAGGACTGTTGAAAGAGTTTTAGTGTATGTGTTTTATTGTGCCAGTCACCCTTTTCGCCTTAATTAGTAAGGAGTTGATGGTGTGTTTTGTTTTTCTTAAAGTAGCAATTAATCGTACGAATCTATGTATATGTGTATCTCAGAAACTTTTGTTACATGCTTATTTGTACACGGTGCCGTTAGTCATCTTACAAAGGCGGCCTACTTAATGTACCCGACATATACTACCTCTAGGTGAGATTATTTAAAAAATAATAATTAATTAAGATAATAGTTCAAAAAATATAAAAAATGCAGTAGAATTTTGAAACAAACTGTTAATAATGTTTACGTATCAAAACAATGTCGCAGTTCCATGCTGCGCCGTCCTTGGAACACTGTGCTCGGTCCTGGACGCTTTAAACTACGCCATGCATCATGACAATGAATAATATATATATATATATATATATAATTTAAATGTTCATAAATATATATATTTTTTAAATTAATGTGTAATAGTCATCGGATAGATGAAGTGGACTGGCGTTATAAGACCTTATATTGTGTGTGACAAAGCTCACTTAGTGAGTTTTGTCACTCAGGTGAAGCTCGATAACGAAATAGTTATTTACAGAATAGCACTGCAGGTGTCAGATTTTCTAGTTTTCGGATATCTGTAACGACTGTCAAAGTAAATGACAATTGGGACCAACAACTCAACGAGCTTTCCTAGGCATGGAGGAGTCACGGTATATACTGGTCACCCATCCACGGACCGACCTCGGCAAGCGTCGCTTAACCTCAAAGGTTGACCCGTGTGACAGTTTATTATTAAGCATCGAACTCCTCCCGATATGTTTATTTATTTATTTAAACTTTATGCACAATAGGGAATATGCACGAAAAAAATATATATTATCTATATAGTTTATCTAAAAATATACACAAATATAATACTAACAGTGAAAATATAATTTTAATTGCTCGAAAAACAAACGAGATATAATTATTTTAAACAAATATATCTGTCCCTCTCGCGAAAACGCTGTTTTCTATGGCAGCTGTATAGGCGCTAAGAACTTTGACGTCACAATTCATATCGGACTTCTCTTTCTAATTGTAAACTTTGAAGCTTTGTAACTTCATCGCTGATGAAGTTATTTAAAAAAAATTTCATAATTGTTTATTAGAGCTAATTAGTATTTCATTTTTCAAATAAAAAAATCGCATGCATATTCCCCATTGTGGTACATGGGTGGACTTAATGCAACAAGGCATTCTCTACCAGTCAATCTTTGGGTTAAAAAGATTACGCTGTGGTAAGTTTACAACTAATAAATAAAATTTAAAGTAGAATTTTGTTTCGGGAAGAATATACAAATAATATATATAATACTAATAAAATACATATATATATATATACGCTAAAATAATAAGCTAATAAATATGATGTTATATACAAATCTTACTGATTAAGAGAACTCAAAAATGATGACTAGACCAAACTAAGAATGACAGGCTTTAAAGCAGTGATTTTACGCTTAAAGGAAAATTTTGACTCAGCCTTCTTGATGTCAAGGTCATATGTTACTTCGTATGTTCCAAAGAAAAAAGGAACTCTTAACTAAAACAAATGACCACCACTAAAAATAGAACATCAATTTTACTAATTACCTCTCTATGTCTCTTAACTCTTTACCCCCCGTCCCGTCTAAAAGAAATTCCCAAAGATTAAAAAAAATAATAAAAGAATCGACATACTACGCGTCGTGATCATAGTCTGACACCTCAAACTAATGGGCGCATACCTGTCTCAAATTAACATAATTGGGATCGGTCATCATGCTATATCTTAAATAATAACTCACGAGGAACATTCTCTGTGGATGCTCCTATTACACTTTTGTAGGAAGGCGTGTAAAATGGATTAAATATATTTTTTAAATAAACTTGTAGTGTCCCATTACTGGGCAAAGGTATCCCCCATAGCCTTCCACTTTCTCCGGTGTGTTTCTTACGACCAATACGTATTAAATTAATATTATTCGCTTTTAAATTATGGACTAACTTTCCGATGTCAATTTGGCATTTACTTTTCCTTTAGTAGAATAAAAAACAAGTAGAATGTGTTTTCAGTAATATCTACAAATTCATTGCTAATAATAAAAAGCCGCATTGCGAGGACTATGGGACAAACTGCATAATGCCTTTTACGTCACGATGATCTCAAATCGCTTAAAACTATGTCGAATAAGGTCCTAAAAACAAAATAAAATAAAAATATCATTGCTCCGTTTACCGTTTCATACATTTTTCATAACGCAATACTATCCCAATCGTTCCTCATACGGGTACGGTCCACACATTCCTTGAATACATTAACAAAGGCCCAAATTATTCATAGTAACAGGTCGACGCATCTGTGGCGCAGCCGAGACTAAACACGACTTATTTCGTTTCTTAGAAGATTAATTTGTAGGAGCTAAGGGGAATGCAACCTTATATTTCATAGAAAAATGTTTTGGATTTACATAACTTTGAAGTGTTTAGGGTTCCGCAAGGGATGGAGATGGAAACCTTTTTTTATGTTATTGTTTTGTCAGTTAATGCCTATTATAAATTGTCACATTCGTTGCTGCTGCTGGACATAGGCCTCCCCCAAACGTCGCCACAACGACCGGTCCTGCGCGTCTTGCATCCATCGGCTACCCGCGACCTTCATCAGGTCATCGGTCCACCTTGTGGGAGGCCTTCCAATACAACGTTGCGTCTTCCGGTACGCGGTCGCCACTCCAGAACTTTTCAGCCCCATCGACCATCTGTTCTGCGAGCAATGTGCCCTGCCCACTGCCACTTTAGTTTGGCGATACTTGGGGCTATGTCGGTAACCTTGGTTCTCTTGCGGATATCATCGTTCCTGATTCGATTATATAATCATGCTTTTGTGTTGTGTCTTATTGTGTTGTACTGAATAAATGTTTTATCTATCTATCTATCTATCTTTGAGTGACTTTAAGCCTTCTGATAAGGCCCATTGTGAGCGACCACGTTTCAGTTTGTTTAAATAACAAAAACAATTAAAAAAAAGGGTTATATGATGCCGATTAAAAAAAGTGACTATCTTCACGTGTTTGGATCAGTCATTATTCACAATGTCAAAGTGGTTATTTTTCTACTAGCTTATACTAGTTTTTACCCCTTGAGGCTGCCTGTCCATTTCAGCGGAGCGAGGCAGCAGAGCGGAGAAACGGAGAAAATTTTAACCAATGGAATTGCACAAAATGTCAGTGACTCACGTGGTGCGGAGATTTTGTGTAATTCCATTGGTTAAAATTTCTCCGTTTCTCCGCTCCGCTCCCTCGCACCGCTGAAATGGACAAAACCGTCCTTAGAGAAAGTACAACTGGTATAGATCCTACTCGTATATTCTTATCTAGGGACATGATCTAACCGTATGCCAAGATTATTTCAAGTTAATTAAACCGCGAACATCCAAACTCCAGACTGTCATATTCATGATTTTAATAGTAACCGAATATGTATGCAATTTTATACACCTACATAGGTACCTAATTAAGGTTTACACACACAGCCCCCATCGAGAGGGAGGCGTCGGTCAGCCATGCAGCGCGTCCGATTTGAACCAAGTTTGCTAATGCATTTACCGCCTAAGGGGTGCAAAAGGGGTGGCAAAACCATGTATGTAATATACATACACGACGAGTCAATCAATAGTGTAGCCACAGGGGATGCAACTTCGGAGCATAAAGGGCGCTGTGTGAACAAAATATCGCTCCGGAATATAGCTCTGGAACGAGTAAATTGGTATCTTCCAGTTTGATACGTAGGGGTCTTTGTAGGAGCTTGTCTGGGGAAGGAAAAACATTTCTGCTGCCAAGTGTTGCTGTGTTCTGGTACCTTAATTACGTCACACTTTCTATGAAATGCGAAAGGAAAATTTATAACCCTTGCATCAATATGTTTAGAAATAATTCTGCTCAACAGCGTAAAGATGAATACTGTTGAACTGTAAAAAAATGAAAAGCATTGAAATTGATTGTGAGTTACGAAATGACTAGTACGAATGTATTGTGTGGACTTTAAAAATGAATTTTGACCTCTGAATTTGTTTCGGTTCTGAGGAAATACAGGCCTAGTTGAATTTGGCAAAAAAACTGACGTGTACATGTGTTATTTTAGATAATTTGCTTCTTCTTATCGTGTGGGCAGTAAGGTCTAACAACCCCACACACCCTAGTGTCAGAGTTTCTAAACCGCCTCAAGGACCTCTGACATGGTTTATTTGACGACCGCCATTTGGCGGCCGGGACCACATGCCTCCGTGGTTTAGGCGTTTGCTTTGGGGGGTCCCAAGGCAAACGCCGCAATTTGCTAAATAGTATTATTTATAATGCAAAAATTATAATTTACCATTATGAACTACAGTTCTGCTTATAATCGACTCAACTTAGCCACCTCTCTAGTGGCTGATAAATATTATGTTTGCTCAGCCGCCGCTGTTCAAAGCCTTTGTGTACCTACGTCACATAGCCACTATGTTTTTACGGGACACGTTTTTATATGAAATCATCAAATCTTCCGCGCAGAGCGGAGCGAAAGGGAGTGTCAGACTCTTACTGACTAAAACCCATCCGTGTTCCTCCTAATGGCCGAATACCGAATCACACTTAAAATACCCATAATTGCATTTCCCCAAAATTATAATTTAACAAGACTAATTTAATTGAACATTATTGAAATCAGAATTGAACGTGATACAATTAAATTTATTCAATTAATGTAATTCAAAATAACAATATAACGAATGCTTGGTTTTCAGTTAATTAATTTCATAATTAAAGCAGAAGCTATGTTTATATTGCTTGCTCATGTATTCGATTGTCGTGGTTGTTCAATCAAATAACGTTCTTTCAATTGATATAATTTCGTGTTTTGTGAATTAATTGTGCTTATTTGAGCATGTAAATGTTTTAATCTGGGTCCCAATTAACGTATTTTAAGGAACGTTCGCATTTGCATCGCAGTTGCAAACTTTTAAAAACACCTCTTATTTCCATACATTTTAACATTGACTGTCGCTTAGTCGATATTGCGACTTGAGTTTGAACGCTTTTAAGGACGACAATAGGCCTTCTGAACAGAATTTAACAAGCAAAATGACAGATTACCTAAGGGCCTTTGCACACGGCGTATTTTAACGCGTCGACGACGCGTAGTTGACACGCGCTAACGCGCTTCAGATGCAGACAGTACTGCATTTTGATAGTTATCTATACATTGCCATGAGCGCGCATTCGTATAACGTGCGTCGTCGGCGCGTTAAAACTACGCGGTGCGCTTAGGTTCTAACTGTGCTGGTGTGATACCTACACCCTTGCATAATCAACCTAAAATGTTCCTACTGAAGGCCCATGATGATCCACAGCAGTACAGCCTGAAGAGGCCTGTGAGAGGAATGAGCCCATAATATACCCTAACAACCATATTAGGTCCCGTGCAAGCATCTACCAAATAATGTTAAATGCCTTTGAATTGTTGACTTAGGACGTGACGGTTTCCTCACGTGTTTAAAAAAAAATGCGCTATGCCATCATAAATTTGCACCATACGGTGCAAACGACAATTGCGTGACAACTTGACAAGAATGACAAGGATAGATAGAAGACTGGAAAAGATCTTTTTCCATCGCTTTTTACAACTATTTTAGTAGGTAGGTTACATCTTTTTAATTACCTAGTATTCAATGATGTTGATTTTTGATAGAAGTAAAATCAATATTAGCCCTTATAAACAACATACTGAAACAGTCCTCGAAACCTTATCGACCTTAACTAAGAGGTCATTCAACCTCAAGTACGAAGAACTAGGACGATACATAACCCTCACCCGAGTGGACTGCATCTGAAATTGACATTTACGTCGATTTTACGTGGCTCCAATTTATCTAGAATATTCTAGAAAATGAAAACTGTTTACTTAATAACGTCTACACGTCACTTGCACGAGAGAAAAACAAGACTTTTATGAGTGTGTTTTCTCTTTAGTTATATTCATATTTTTAAGAAAATTTGCCGGCAGATGTATTTTGTTGTTTGTAGTTCGCAAATGAATATAGTTTTGGTCACAAATTCAATGAAGATAACGTGAATAAATGTTATAGTAATCAATATCATTGAGCTAAACTACCGCTACATACCTGTATGTTTAATGTTTTAGTGGCCACAAGTACAACTGTCAAAAAGCGAGGTCGTGGTTTTGATCCCCGCACACCTTTTAATACATAATTACACATTTAAAATATTATTATTGATGACATTGATCGTTGTAGAAGAAATTAAAAAAAAACTATTATAGTTTTTATCATCCTAATACGAAAAATACCTAAAAGCAACTTCAGACATTTTAATTTGCAGAAAAAAAAAACAACACGAAAAATAACATTGTTTAATAATACCTAGGTGCTTACTCATGTACAAATATTTTACGTTCAACCATCTTCAAACATTTTAATTTAAAGAAGAAATACATTGACCTCTCCACCTTTCCTCTCGGAGTATTTACGAACGTAGGCAGTAAATCTCTCCTTGAGACGTCTGCACTTTGCACTTGATCTATGCGTCTGGAAAGGCTTTAGATCTTTGTTACTGAGTAAATAGAAATTAAGTCCTCTTTTGTTATTGTTGTGGTGCACACTTGACTAGATCTGGGCACTCCCAGGGCTAATATAATTAGTAGCCTGTAAGCATCCTTTCTTAGTCTGTTAAATACTTTATATACCTACTCGTATTATCATTCTTGAAATATTAAAAGCCACTACTGACTATCAATCCGAAACACTTGTAATAACGCCGTATTAACATTTTTTTACCGGAAAAAGAAAATACATTTTAAAATTCCCGCCAATTCCACGGTCTGTCAAAATCACCCGCCATTTTAACATTGACGCACGACGCACACGTATTTCAGCGAACTGCCAGCGGCAGTGGCCAGTACCAATCATAACGTTATTATTCGAATTTAATCGAAACGCCATATACAAATATCGACACGGATACCCCGACCGCGGAACATCCCCTCACCATGCCGCCATTGCCTAGCAACTAGCCTCCCCTGTACATGTAGCCAGACGGCTAGACGTCGAGACAGGGGGTGCAGCGCTTAATGAAATCACCAATGTACCTAACTATAGCGACAATGAGTTTCGGCCGCCATTTTTGAGCCGCGCTGAGGAAGTTTTAGTCGATTTTTGTTGACGGTACAGCAGGATTTTTGGCAGTTAGTCGAGTTTGGGAGTTTCGTTGCAGAGTTGTACATTGTTAAATTAAGTTACTCGTGCATTTAGTATTTTGTTTTGCCCACCTGCATTGTCTTTTGATTTAACGCCAAAAAGAATTACTAACTGTTTTTATCATATTCTAATTTTAATTCTTAATAAGGCAAACGAATGAAAGAACAAGAGCCCTACTTTGACGTCTTAAATCTATCATAATTCTGGTGTGAGAGAGAGACGGAGCTACACAGGACGAATGGCACGATCCTTTTTCTATGACGGGATCAAGTCGACATTGACACTCTGTAGTACGTCCCAACTTTTTTTCTCTACCAATACTTTAAAAATATACGGCCACAAAAAAGTCAGTTGTAAATCCATTTTCATCTTTTAAATCTACTTATTCACGTACCTCTACTGAGCAATCAGTGTGCAATTGCCATATATTGTCATTACCGAACGAACGAATAGACTTCTGATTGCAACAAAGCAGCTGCTGTGGAATAATGACACATCGTTTTCGAAAAATAAAAGGTAATTACTGTTTCCATTAAAATTTATTTTTCTTTTTTTCCGATAAAATACTCTTTTGAAAATTAGTAAAATTCTGTCAATTGACTATGAAAATCGTTGATGAAAATTTTGGATCAAAAATAGGTATCTTTTGGTCGATTTTTATTACTCCCATGTTCTACCACTCGTAAACCCGTATTCTACATAATTATTTATGACAATGATGGTGGTGGCACCTGTTGTACTTACATTATTTTGTATAGGTTTAATTAAGTAGGTAGGTAGCACTGCCTATTACGCTAAGAAGACAAACAAAATTACAAAAATACAGTAACACCGCAGAATAATTTAAACATCATTCGTCATTTTATTAGGAACGACATCCGTTGACACACATTTTTTTTCTGAGAAACTTGCTCAGGAATACCTACTATGCATTTTCCTACTGTGCAGAAAATACAAAACTAAAATCATGAATGTACCTAGGCAAGGAGCTCATTTTGTTTCGACTTTTTTCAACTGTTTAAACCCTAAAAGTCGTAATATTAGTTAATGGTTCCGTACGCAACAAATTCATCATGACATAAATTGATTTTTAAAACTTAACTTCAGTTTTTCATCAGAAAATAATTAACAGTCTTTGTAAAAGTTCGTAATCAATCATTAAAAATCTGATTAAAAATATACATTCCCAAAGTTTTAGTTGCTAATTAATTTAACAAAGTTTATTTAAGAATTTGGCATATTTCATTACTTTTCACGAGCGATTGATAGTCGCCATTTTTCTTTTAATATTTTATGCTTCCGTTACATTGGCGTATTTTTTGCACTTAAGGAAACCGGCCTAGTGCGAATGGGACTCGTGTACTATGAGTTCTGTACCTAATAATATTTGTGTAATTTTTTTTTTTCGACATCTTTCGTGGTTATATCCGCTTATTAGTCATTATGATACTAAAGATTGCAAAGACCGAAGTCCAGACATACAAACCGACAGACAGATTTAAGGCAAATAGGCTAAGTTGGAGGGCTAACTCCTGTTGACAACCTTAAGAAACTGAACTCTAAAATCGGCCAAGTGGTCGGACTCGCATTCGAAGAGTACCATAAAGCGAAAAATATTTTTTTAATAGCGGTAAAATAAAAACAGTCTGTGTAAAACAAACTATCTAATAATTACAGCCCGTTGACAGACAGATAGACAGACAGCAGTGAATTACTAATAGGGTTCTGGGTTACACTTTTGTTACGGAACCCCAAAAAGGTTACCCTGTCGCCCCTTTTTATCCATTGACCATCGATCTCTCAATCCATCGTTTAGTCTTGAAAGTATCCATCATCATCAATCATAAAAGAAAAATTCCTTGTTTTATTTGATAATACTTTTACATTGATGGCGTTTTAAAACTCTGAATTTGCACTAAAGAGGTGATTATAACTTATTATAGGCAATTTTAAAAAAGTATCTTTAGATATGCTTAAGTTTAAACATGAGAATTCCATTAGGGGTTGGTAATTTTATTTGGGCAATAAATGTTTTGGATGCAGGTACCTCCCTAATTAGGAGGGGTTATAATTATAGTGAAATGGGATTCTGTGGTAGGAGGATAGGTAATCTTTGAAAGTTGTATGTAATACTAGCTTTTGCCCTGTATCAATCTTTGTACTAAGGTACGACCGGATTGGTAACTGATGACGCTCATTAGTATTTTAGATAGTGTTTTTCGCTTGTACCCGATGTAATTTTTTTTTTCTGTTGTTGTTTCTTTTTTTTTCTAACTACCTACTTAGGTTGTTATATTTTTTGTCGGAATGTGTAGACGATGATTTTGGTGCACGGTAAAATTCTGATTTTATGTTGGCATCAACTTAATGTGTAAAATGTATTTGTACTACTGAATGAATAAAAAACTTCGTACGCGTATAACTCGTTTTTTCCCGTTCCCGTAGGAATTTCGGGAAATCCTCTCTTAACGCTCCCCTACACTCCCCAATGAACCTACATGCCCAATTTCAGCTTTCTACGACCAGTAGTATCGGCTGTGCGTTGTCCGTCACTCAGTCAGTGACCATTGCAGTAGCGCTAGAGTTTATACAATACTGGCGGACGTCGCACGGTTTCACCCGCGTAGTTCCCGTTCCCGTGGGACTACGGGGATAAAATATAGCCCAAGTTACTCCCTGATAATGTATCTATCCATTGCTGAAAGAATTTTTCAAATCGGTCCAGTAGTTTCGGAGCCTATTCATTTCAAACAAACAAACAAATCTTTCCTCTTTATAATATTAGTGTAGATGTAGATTGATATGAGAATGATAGTCGTCCCCTATTTATTGCTACTTTGACCGGCCCTGTGCGTCTCGCATCCAGCGGACTACCGTGGCCAACACAAGGTCATCGATCCTTCTAGGCGGCCATCCAGTGCTGCGTCCTTCGGGTCTACGCGGTCGGCAAATGTGAAAAAAATTAGGAAAATTCATTGATATATAAGAAAAATTGAGACTTTTTTGACAGATTGCGGCTTGAGAACGTTGTTTAAAAATGAGTAAAACTGGCCCTCTGTTCTACGAGCATCTTGCTCTACCCTGCTCTTCCCGCTCTGACTGAAGTGTTGCCATTCTTTGGGCTATGCTCGTAACCTCAGTTTTCCAATTATTTCTGTCCTTTAATTCATAAAAATATAATAAAATAACATCACACCAGTATTTTCTGAAGAATTCGACAGAGGTGTACTGTTTAAAGGACCCACATTACGCCAGTAATGTTACACAGCCTGGGTGAGGCTATTGCCATCGTCAATAAAAACTATGAAGCTAAAACAAAATATCTTAGACTTCAGCATTTCCCATAAATAAAAGCAGCGTTATATTACAAAACTCACATACATTAAGAAAAAGTAATTCCATTCCATCTCTCAAAGATTGTCTACATTCCGTGCGGAAAGTAAAAATTTCTCAATGAATACACTCGCCAGCTTTTGGAAGAACTCTATTTCTGTATGTTTATTTGAGTTCCTCGAACTAATCAAAGTTTACCAACGAATCGAGTAGTACGGCCGATTCCTATCTGATTGATTGAGAATCTAATATTTTTTCAAATTATATCTTCTTGCTGAATATTCTGTTTTGCTATTTCCAATCATTGGGTTTTTTTCAGTCTACTTTATTTGCCTTCTTTATGTGTATTTAATGTTTGGCGTTACTTTAGGTAAAATTTCGTACGTCAGCGAATTCTCTCAAATGTCAGTATCAACAATCAAGTCACAAGAAAAGAGTCCCTTATTACCACTTTGGTACGGAACCCTAAAAATCACAGCAGCTTACTCGCGTTTGACAATCTGTCGAGAATTTTACGATGGTTAATTTACGTTCCAGAAACCAAGTAAAATATTGCCCTGGCCTAACCAATGCATTTTTTTTAATCTTTATTTAAGAGGACTCGGTCAACAATGACGATGTTGCCCCGTAATTCTAATTATAAATATAATTTTTATGGCACCAATGCATATGGCAAGTCCACGAAGTGTACAGAATTGTTTGGCAATAAAGTAGAACCTAGTTTACAAACAACGGAAGAATACAGACAGACAATGTGTACTCAACAGAGGTCCTAAAGATGCAAGTTCCAATATAATCTATTTTTAGAGCAACATGTTTTTCGCTACTTCAAGAACTAGGTGCCACTTACCTACTTATGAACTAGTGAAGATCAGCTGTGTTTTTGTTTTTTTTCTTACCATAAGGTAAGAAAACCATTTTTATGCCTACAAAGGCATTAAAATTGTAGTTGCACAAATTGTACCAGCCTGTAAGTAATACATTACAATCTCCATTATCTTCACTAGGATTTCTTGTACAACTTGTAGGTACTATGTGATCAGGGCTTACCCTGATCACATAGTCAGTGCTATTCTTAAATAGCACTGATCCTGAACAAGCCATTCAAAAACCGGAATAAATCCCATGCTTATTTTTTTCACCCAAAGAGAAGAAGCTCAAAAACGTTAAAATACAAGAATCACTATAATTGAGCCAAAAGACTTCTACCCAAATACTAGTTTGACCTCTCCCCACAAAAATAAGCACGTGTAGGCAACACCTAAATAATAATAAGTAAAAACACCTATCATCGATCGTCTTTTTATAAGTAATAGATAAATCGATTCTATTGTTTCGTAATCGATTCTAAACGCTGAGTAATGATTCTATGAGCGATACCGAATAGATTGGTAGATTTATGATTGTTAATAAATTATAAATCTTAGCATGTTTTTATTTTTAAAAAGCTTTACCAGCCGGGCTTTGTGCTATGATCGGCAGAAATTGTCCCGAAGGAATGTACCTAGGTACTCCCGGCATAGAAATAATGTCCTTCTCAAAGGATCAGTCTATCTCTATACCAAATCTCTCATCGAAATTGGTACAGCGGCAGTCGTGAATATGTAACAAAACAAACAGATGGGTAAATAGTTTTGATTTTATAATAAGTATGCAAGTGTCCAAGTGGACAGTTGTTTGGAAAAAATAAAATTGTTTTAACGTACCTATGTTAGACGTTTGTGTTACATTTTACTCAATTGTACTATTTAAGGTCTCACGTAGGTCATGCCATGATCATGCCAGAAAAAAAAAACAGACCAAAGCAACTCAAAACAAAAAATGTATTTTTTTTTCTCCCTACTGACCGTTTCACCATATATTTTTACCGTGTTTCACTGCAGGGCAAAGGTTTCCTCATACTTGAATGCATCAAAGGCAAAACCAATTTGTGACGTAGGCATAGAATTGTGTATACTTACGTCAGGAAAACAGAACAATGATTATTTTAACTGCATTTTAAAAACAACTAAACCTTACCTTCGTAGGCATAGATATTATAATGATAATTATGCGTATTTAATCTTTGTGTAAACAAATTAGCCGTAGTTGAACAAAAAAGGAATAAAAGGATAAAAGGACCTAGTTCTAAGTCACCCAAAACGTGTTGCAAGGTATATCTGGACAATTTACTAATAACAATTAGATAAAAGGAAGAATATAAAAGAATAAAAAACACACGCCGTGTTATTGTGACGTGAATATTTTTATATTGACGCCTGTGGCAATGACCGCGGCTGATGCTCGGTTCACGGCCGTTTAAAAAAAGACGTTTATGTTTTAAAAACGCTTTTATCCTTGTACGCTTGTAATTGGCCGAGCTGGATCTTCGGTGCGTTCGTATTCGTATGATGAATGCACCATTTTTGTACACTGAACACCCCACACTCGAAAATAAATAAACGGCTGGAGCGACACGGGGCGCTGAGGGCGGCACCCCCACAGAGGCACGCACGCACACACGCGCAACGCAGGGCGAACGAGAGGGCGCTACCGTCGCTCAGTCTCGCGCCGGCCACCGCTGAGGTCGGATGTTTGTCGCTCTCTGCGATGCGATCGGAAAAATAAACTAGTTTTGTTCCGGTACGACATACCGCCTTCTGTGCGCTGTTAAATTTTACGTGTTTGTGGACATTCTGTGAACGTGATTTTTATCTAACGTGAACGGTTAGTATCCCCTTTTGAAATCGGGATTATTTGGAGCCGCCCGTCTTGTCTACACATGTTCATTGTTTACATCTGTAGTTATAGGCATGTGTTTCGTTTTTTTCTACTATCCCTCATAATAAAGGATTTTATTAATAAACGGGTAGTTCAACGCGTTGGATGAATCATAAAGCGGAGTACCAACATTGAATAAGTCGTTTCTATTTCCAGATAAACTGTTGGGATTGATTGGGAGCCGTTGACTTGTGTTGAAACAAAGGTTTACATTGTCGGAAGGTGAACGATCTTCATTCGACTCGCTACAGGTATGTTTGAACAAGAAATTCATTCATCGGTATACACTCACACGCCTACGGTTCATATTTTTTCGAATTTTGAATCTATTTGAAAACACATGTTTACCGAACGCTAGGAATTTTGAATTCTTTCCATTCATTTCAAGTGTCAAATAGATTGAAGTTTTAAAACGTTGAAACTTCAAATCCTAGCCCATAGCTAAGACACAGACGGGCGTCCGCATGACTAATTACAATTTGAAATGCCTACAACGTATCTGTCGCACGGAAACGAAGCGTAATCCGTTTTTGTGTCATTGACCTCATTGTCTATGCTTAAGTAGGTAAGAAGTTATTTTTTGCGCAAATTGCGTATAGTTTACGTAACGTTTTATCCGTGTACTCGTATGTAATTAAACTATTGTGTTGCATGTCAAAGCATGGCATCGGGCCGCGCACCTTATATAATGTGTAACCTTTTGTATGACATTTGATGTTCCGAAGCCTTTCAAATCGTCTGAATAAATCGGTTACTTGTTGCTCTTGTTCGCTGGCAGAGCTAGTGTTGTTGTATCCTAGCATATTTTCGCCGGTCTGTTTTCAAACAAACTATTTTAGGTACACCGTAGTTCATAGATCAGAAATAATCCTACAGAAGCACCACAGTGGGTTATTTGTTGATAAATTAGGGTGAACGGCCCAGTAGTCGACCGTTCAAGGTTATATCTCGAGTCTGATAATCCTGTTTTTATCTACGTAAATGATTTATTGTAATGTTTTGTTAATGAATTTGTCGGCTGTGTTTATTACTTTGCATGTTTTATTTTTGCGTTAATAACTTTTTAATTTTTCGTTTACAGTCAATAACATCTCTCCCTTTATTCTTTATTATTATTCACCATAGACAGAACCGTATTTTTAATGTTCTCTATGGTGCCAGCCCACGTTGTCTCCCACACAAGGCGGCATGGTGTCTTTTTAATACCATGCCTATTATAGTTTTATTATTTACTTACGTAATTTTATAGTCTTGAGATCTACTATCAAGTTTTTGAGACAAGTTAGTTCATTACCTTTATTAAAATAATGACTATTACGACTAGATTTTATCCATTACGAAATAATAGGTAGGTGGAGAACTAGGAACTAAAATAGACTTACCTAGATCAAGTTTTAGGTACCTAGGTAGCTAAGAAGGCACACCCCTTATGTTATAGACAAACTGATTTCTTGCCCTCTCTTTATTGCCATGGAAATGACAAGGAACCAGTAGGTATCAGAAAACGTACCAGCTCCTATCTTAAGGCTGCTCTCTCGAGAAATGCTTAAAAACATCGTGCAGATGAAGCAACTTTTCGTCGGCATTTACTGAGAAATTACATTTGAAAAAAATAGGTAGTAATCTACATGATATGATACGTAACTTGGTTTAGCCAGAATTTATGTAAAAGTGCCACATAATAAGAAAAAAAATCACCAAATCACCTCCAAATCGTTGAGATGAAACCATTTTACTCCTTCATTTTTTAACAAAAATCTAAAAAAATAATATCTACTGCTTTGCAATACAAACGAAAATAATTTGGTTTTGTTACTTTTTTAAAATATGTGTTATTTTTTTTTACAATAAATTAAAAATGCGGGTAGCGGAGTGGCGCATAGAGGAGTAGTTAGCTCCGTTTATATGCACAAGGTCATTGGCATGTATACAAGCCTTGTAATTGTTTCCAATGGATTGAGATTTCTGAGAGACTATCATACGAATTGAGTTATTTATTCCTGTTGCCTCAATCTCATTATTATCACTACCTAGTTACTGTCAGCCTGAATCATCACAAAGCATAGCAAAGGCCTCTCCCAAAATTAATTGTTCACAGTTTTTTTACGTTCAAATAAAAAATAATAAATTATTTCATAAATTACAAAATAAATAAATCCTCCAAATACGTTAATAATGAAAATACTCATAGCCTAAATAAAGTTCTCGAAATTAAAAACATTAATTTTGACTATGACATTATAAGTCATAATGACAGTCAAATCTTGGACCTACCGCCTACAAGCTTGAATAACCTGATTTCCTATTATGATATTTTACCTTGACACAAAGGAAGCAGCTGATGCAGTCTACTTTCATTATAATTTATTTACAAAAATAAACTTTAAAATGCTAAGTGGCTTGAATATGAACTGCTTAATTGTTTATTACACACAAAACAAAAATAGTGTGAATAAATAATTACAAGGAAATATTCTTTATTCGTCATCCTTCTTGCCCTTATTCCAATTTACCTATTTTGGTTTGACGCAATACGTCCTCTTCATAGTTCTTTATGGGTCGATATTAAAAGTCATCCCCTTTCTAGCCATGTTATTTATCATTATCAGTATCACACAGTTCAACTATTGTTACTTTGGTCTCGAAAAAAAAGGGGATTCTTCTTTGGTCTTCCTCTAATCTTTAGCCATCCACATTCAGACTCAAACTTTCCTTACGTCTTTTTACATTAAATAATGCCACTCCTTGGTATAGGGGACATACATCAAGGAGTGTATCTCAGATGTACCTCTATTGTGTCATCTACCCCAGTCCAATGCTTCCCACCCGCATTCAGGTGTTACACCAGCTAGATTATTTCTTGTCTTTCCGCGGCAACCTACCCAATCCATACGGCAAAATCAAGTCAGATGTGCACAACTTACGGCCGGTCTCAATAGCCTACCAAAAGATTGACCCTGATCACCTACCAGTGATTAACTGACACATCCAATCTATCTGTTACAGCTGTCTCAATAACAAAATAATGGCCATTAGTCATCGGCTCAACTAAGTCATCTAGAATAATCTTTGACCACAGCGAGAGCTATTCTCACTAGCAAAACCATAATTCGGCGCCCCTATCCTAATTTATTTGGAGTCGGCGAAGCATTTCTTCGCCTTCCCCAGATTATAATTTGGCGTCATCTCCTTTCAACGTCATCAATGCTAACTACGGAAAATTTGCATTTCAACTTGAGAAAAAAAAAGCGGAAGTAGACGTCTGGCCCATACAGCCAATACCAAACAGCCCTAACCTTCAAATAACACTGCAAGTGTCAACATACATTCTCAGAACCCGACGACACGAGACACAGACTATAAAAAGATTCAAAACGCAGATACGACATTATTATTCATAGCCCACTTAATGAAATGCAAACCTCTTCGCCGCGTTGATTGATTGTCTTTTAGTTCATGAGAGGGGAGGCTTCTTATATCTAAAGTTCAAAGAGTTTCCGTACAGTTCATAACTCAAATATCCTCCCTATTTGTCACTACGGTTATTAATACCCGCACTTAGTAATTGGGACCCTTTTGGGCATTCATTTGGTTTTAGTGGGCTCATGTGAAATTGGGTTGTGAGTTATGGGTGCCTACGTTCTTTGTGTCAATGAGACATCATAATGAGCAAGGATCTTGTCTATGTCTATAGCAATAACATGTAACTTGAAAATTCTTGAGTAACCTCTCATTGACATGTAAGTAGGTCATTTATGTTTAAAAAAATATTGTGCGCAGATAGATGGGAAGCTTTGTTTGAATCCGTTCTCTGTCTGACTGACGAGCTTTCATAGTTCACTGCCTAAACCACAACAGGATAGTCCGGTTAAGCAGTACCCTGCCCTAGCGTGCTGAACTGCGAGTGGCCACTTTGAAAAACCACAGACAAGTTCAAGATGACAAATGATGCGTTCGTAATATGACGTATAAGTAAACTAAGGTTAGCATTACCAGATGTATTGCTGAGAAACCCTGACAATCTATAAAAATGTCCTGGCGTTCTAGCTGTGAGCGCGCGCTGTGTTTAGTTCAATTATGTAAGTGCAGTTGAAGATTACTGTCAAAAGAGAACAAGGAATTCCCGCAAGTAATTTAAGAGTTCTATCTTATAATATGTGCAACTTTAATTTAAAGTACCTAGATTTGATATTGAACAAGTTATTTTTTACTAATAAGTGCGGCAGTGAGTTTGTTACGCTTCCACGCCTCAATAGCTGTACCGATTCTGATGAATTTTAGTACCGAGCTAGATGAACCCCAGAGGCGGATATAGACTATTTTCTTTGCGGAAATAAAACTTAAACGCGAGGGCAGCCGCGGGAAAAGTTGTAAGTGTAACGTTAAATAGTTATGTAATAAAGACCGGTAAATTAAATATCTTCGGGCCATTAGCCATGTCATTGAAACTATGAGGTCAGTGGAAAAGTTCCTAGTAATTATATCTTAGTACTAGTAAGAGTTACTACGTTCAAAACTCATTGTCTATGCGACGCTGACAAGCTGGCTTGACCATAGACAGTAATTCAATTATATCTAGTATTATTTAGCTATTAAAGTTGTCGTGCGTAAGTAATATAAATAGTTAATAATATTATTATAATTAAATAGGAAGACTGGAAGCTATAAAATGGTAGGTATGATTAGTTTGTGGTAAAAGCCATCGAGAGACACGGCGAAGCATTTGCCGTGTCGCTCGATATCTCGAAGGCCTTTGACAGGGTTTAGCACGCAGGTCTACTCAGCAAGCTTCCTGCTTACGGCATCCCAGCTGGTTTTTGTAGCTGGATATAAGACTTCCTGAGTGAACGGTCGATCCGATTAGTCGTTGACGGCTGCTCCTCTGACCTCATGGCTATTGATGCCGGAGTTCCTCAGTCCTCCAAACGTCTTTTATAATGCGCACAGCAAAGGAGTAGAACTCTCTGCCTGCGTCTGTGTTTCCAAACGCTTACAACCCTAATCTCTTCAAAGTTAGAGTGCACAGGCTCCTTCTGGGTAAGCTCGCTCCATCGTAGACTTTGTCTCTGTCATCTGACCTAGACTAGAGTCAAGAGCAAACCCATCACAAATAATATATATATATATATATATAATCTAGTAATTGGCCTTGCCGACTTGCTTTTCAGTAAAAAGTTACGTTGTCTTTTTTCTGTGTTACTAGCTGATCCGCGCAATTTCGTCTGCATAACAATTTTTCATGAATGCTCCGCTCTTATTGATCCTAGCGTTAAGTTATATAGCCTATAGCCTGCCTCGATAAATGGGCTATCTAAAATTAAAAAAAAACTTTTTACAAAAAAATATAACCGACTTCCAAACAAAACTTGTTTTTGGTTTTGTTTCTTTGTTTTTTAACACCGACTTCCGAAATTAAGGTTACTTTATTGTTTGTAGTGTTTTGTTTGGAAGTCGGTTATATTTTTTGTTAAGTTTTTTATTTTTCACTTTTAAGTGGTGATACTTGGGCGACGTCTTCGTCAACGCAGAAATTCAAATAAGCAAAAATGCTCATAAAATAAAAACTACTGAACCAAACTGAATCAAATTTTTACGGGACCAAATGGCAAGTAAACTGCATCGAACTAAAAAAGAATCAAAGAAATCGGATCAGACACCTCGGAGTAATCGGTGTACATACATAAAAAAAAATACCCACCGAATTGAGAACCTCCTCCTTTTTTGGGAGTTGGTTAATATTTTTTCAATTCGAACCAGTAGTTCCTGAGATTAGCGCGTTCAACCAACAAACAAAATCTTCAACTTTATCATATTAGTATAGATTGATGTCACCGAATTATTGCTAACACCTTACATTCTAAATATTAATTGCACAATGTAAGAAATAATTACATTACATTTCAATATCATTTTAAGAAACAGCTGTTATGACATTTGACAACTTTAATAATGTCTAACAGAAAATCTTATGAAAACAGTAATGATGTAATAAACTTTTCTTATAAATGAATAATTTACTCGTAAATTCGTTTGCAATTTCTTGTTGAAATAGTTACATGAACAGTTGTTTTTACTTTCATTCAATAATAAGCCATTATGAAAGTTTATTAATAACATAACATAATAATTATACAATAAAATCGTTTACCTACTACTAGATACTTGTGTAAAGTCCCTACCGGAGTCTGTGTTTCCTGATAGCTACAACCTGGGGGTCTTAAGAGGAAATGCTGGCGGCGAGACATTGTATGTAAAAAGTCATAATTCGAAGTTTGGCTCTCGACTCTTTTCTCCTTCAATATTGGATCGATTTAAGGGATATTTCACAAAATGAATAAGAAGGATGTATACTGTGTCTCTGTTTTCCTTTTTTGATTAATAGTTGCCAAATTTGTACACTAGGGCTCTCTGTTGTTGGTTCTAGTGCTTATACGGTTAATAAATCATCAAAAAGGAAGGAATATAGGGACACAGTATACATCCTCATTATTCAGTTTCTGAAATATCTATTACATCGGTCCAATATTGGAGGAGAAAACAGTCTAGAGCCAATCCAAGAATTATGACTTTTTACATACAGTCTCGCCGCCCATGTTTCCTTTTAAAATCCTTGTTACTTTAGGCACAGGATACACATTACTAACACCAGTTTTGTCAAGTATTTTATCACTCAGTTACTCGGTTGTGGAGTCAGTCAGTCAGGCGCTCCATGTAATACTGATGTTGAGTTGCATTCGGTTTGACTGGAAGCCGACCCCAATGTAGTTGGGAAAAGGCTTTTTTTATGGATGGTAAATCATCAAATGACTCCTCCCGCTCTGGGCGAAGCAGGAGAGAGTGTCAGGCTCTTACTGACTAAAACCCATCCGTGTTCCTCCTAATGCCCTTTGCGTTCCAGGGCCGCGGAGACTTTTGAACAAATTCTGCAACCCTGGCAGTGGGAAAAGGCTAGGCACATATTTTTCTTATTTTTTTTATTGAGTAATGGGCTTGCTCTTGACCTCGATCAGCCTGATGGAAAGCGATGGATGAGGTCTATGATGGAGCGAGCGTGCCCAGAAGATGCCTGTTCACTCTTGCTTTGAAGGCAGACGGGTTATATGTGGAAGGGAACACAGACGCTGGCAGAGAGTTTCACACTTTGGCTGTGCGCTTTTTATATATCAATGTGTGCGTATAATAAATGGGGAGAAGAAGCGCTGAGTACGACGAGATTGACTGGAAATTTAGAATGTCAATAAATATAGGTGGGATGACAGATATTGGCATGCTATAACGCACCAACTTTAGTAAACCACGCCTACGCATTCGCACTTTAATCAATACTAGACTGAACAGTATTTTTCAGATTCTATAGAACTACGTTTCCCCAACCATAGCCAACTAGAGATTGGCTTAGTGCTTTGATGTTCTTCCTTAAACCGCAAATTCAATATCGGCGTTTGTTGCTATTCTGAACTTCTGGCTTGTAGTTGTAAACTAGTAATATTTGAGGTATTTCCTTGAAATTAGAAGCTGCAAAGCCTTGAACATCGATGTCGAGTTGCCAGCTTGACGTTTTCAATTAGATGCACTCCGACAGTGTTCGTCAAAATTGCACAATTTAATTCCGCCTAGCCTGTTTTATCATCGGACTACGGTATACGGCGATTCGCCACCGGTAAATGGTGTAAATCCCTCCAATACGCATGAAATGTTTCGGGAATTCTTTCATTATGCGTACTCGTACAGCTAAGGAGTAGAATTCCCTGCCAGTCTTTATCCTGATAGCTACAACCTGGGAGTATTTATGTCAAGAGTGAATTGGTTACTTCTAGGCAAGCGTGCTCCATCTTCGACCACATCATAGCTTACCATCAGGTGAGATAGTGGTCAAACGTGTGCCTATCAATAGTAGGTACCTAAAAAAAAAGCTGCAACTTAAGGGTCTTTAATTCAAAAGTGAATGTAATTCACTCTTGACTTAAAGACCTATTATGAACCTATCAAGGTTCGCGTTTTTTAATAAACAAAAGTTAAGGAGGCACAAGTTTATGTTAGGTAGGTATTTAATATAATGGCACCGCCTAATAGACCGGTAAAAATGGCAGTATGGTATCCAAATCAGTTTTTTCAAACTCGACAGATTTTGGGAAATCCCACAATACCTTCGTCAGATTTGCGAACATGAAATGAGTCTTTTTACTATTATATATTCTGCTTTTTACTCGCCTGTACTGAATCTGACGAAACTTCCCAATGTCATTACTACATGCATAATGTCACATTTTTCTAAATTAAAACCGTCTACCTCAATGCCGATGACACATGACAAAAGGTTTTTCCCGACTTTGCTTCTAGCGTTACTGACCTATCCCAACGTTCCGAACCGAATCAGACCGTCTCCCCCTACTCTTGACCGGGCACTTTATTTCTGTCTGTCTAGCAATATTATTTTCCCTTTCAAATTGCTGCATGTGGCCGTTAAACCGCAAACTCGGTACTTTAACAAAAGGGCTGGAACATACAATTATGACTTGCAATCATTCAATTAACCAGTACGTTAGGGCAACGTTATTATTTTTGTTGTCATGGCGAGCGTTCTTTTTAGGGTTCCGTACCCAAAGGGTAACCAACGGAACCCTATTACTAAGCCTCCGCTGTCCGTCCGTTCGTCCGTCCATCCGTCTGTCAGCGGGCCGTATCTCAAGAACCGTAACAGGTAGAAAGTTGAAATTTTCACAAATTTTGTATTTCTATTGCTGCTATAACAACAACTAATAAAAATTGAGGTTTATGGTACGGAACCCTTCGTGTACGAGTCCGACTCGCACTTGGCCGGTTTTTTTTTTAATTTTACTTCACAGTGCACATCAATTTGGTCAAACGACAGTTGTTAAAAAAAATAAGTTTTATTCGGGCTATAAACATTGAATTGAATAATAATGTGTTTTGTGAACTAATAAAACATTTTAAAACTTGAATGTCGGCATATAATTATGTAACAAAATACTTAATGCATATTAGATTGCATTAGAACGAATTACTCTTATGTAAGTATGTAGGTGAATTAATAAACGAATATGACATAGCAAAAATAAACAACCAGACAGCAAAATAGCGTTCCAATATTTTCGTATATCCTGTAACAGATGTCTAAAATCGACATAATACGTTATGTGAACAATCTTCCACCTCTTTACTGGTAGAAAGCAACAATCCACCAAATTGGTTACTTGACAAAGCACTCGGTTCTCAACAATTTATTTCCCGAGCTCCCGAAAAAATCAGATAAAAACAGTGCGATTGCTCCAGTTCAACCGACTGGCAATTACGAACTAATCGCTTTTAACAGACATGGGAATCAACGTCATCATCAGTCACCAATGCAGCTCTTTTTCTAACACACCTTCCCCTTTTGATTTGTTAAAACCAAACTAGGAAGACCTCCAACCTTCCGTCTTGTTACCTATCCTCCTGCCACTTATAGATGTCACATGGGAGGAAGGGCGTGTCTAATTATGCTAGCCAGACACGAATTCTCAGAGTTTTATAGTATAGTCATTGGCCGTGTTTTAACATCCCCTTTTTTCTTTGTTCAAGAAGCGTAACGCCACGCAAGTTTGTTCTCAGGCCTGTGCCTCGTTCGTGCTGATTTAGTACTAAACCGTTGAGTCATATGTAGCGAGTAAAATTAGTCATACGTCTCTTTGTTGATTCCGTTGCTCTCTTGTAATGCCTATGTTTACTACAAAGTGTTTTGTGATTTATGAACTAACTGCTCAACATTTAATTTTTACTCTGAATGTCTGCTTTAAGCCGGTCAATGTTTTGGTACAGTAGAATTGATAATAACGTTTCCACGAACACATGACTTGCGATAACAAAGGCATTCAAATATGATGGGCGAGTTCGTTTCTAAAATTAATATTTTGTTTCCTTAAATAACTTTGCTTGAAAACGTGAATGAAATATTATGTTGTTCTTGAACTGTATTTTATCCAGAAACGATGCCAATTTTTTAGCCGGCCAAGTGCGTAAACACTATGTACTATTTAAATTGAACGAGATACACTCCTGAACGGACGTGTTGATAATTTTATATACAAATTCCAGCCACGTACGCATTTCTTTCTAGAATCTTCCGAACAAAGATACAATCTTTTAAAAGAGCAATGACTCCGTTTGTGACCCCACGTAACAATTGTTTTTGGGCCTAGCGTGACGGATTTTAGTCGAGTCATATTGTCACGTCGACATCATATAAATCACACGCTTTTATTCAAGCAACTGAACACTTAAGAGGTTTAGTCAACTTTATCTTTGAGCCAGTCTAAATGGGGCTTGGCGTAGAGAGAAATGTTTCTCAACTATCCAAACCACCTTCGCTGCTAACCTTGTTGATATAGCACAGACCGCTTTGCGTTTCCTTGTAAATAGTTCCGCAAACATTTTGCTGCCTTTCTTGGTATCTATCTATAAGGCATATTGTTAGTCGCAGACGATTTGCAACCGCTCCACACTTTGTAGTTAATTCTGTTGTTAATGGTCTATTCGAACCAGCAGTTAATGTTGCTTGTGTGTGGTCGAAGTTTAGTGAAGTCATTAATAATAATGTTTGGGACGTGGATCTACCATGTGATTAATTCGAAATTTCAGTCGTAATCGTAAGTCGAAGGTTAGGCCACAAAAATGTTCTCTATTGTAATGAATATCTACCTATTTAGTGAATTCGGCAAATAGGCGAACTGAACTTAGTTCTTTTGTTAAAACTTTTTCACGTAATGAATACAATTTTGGACTGAAATTGCGCACTTAATAGGATTCTTTTTGACCCATAAGTAATGAAAAAAGTTGTGATAAAAGGAGAAAAGAAAATACTTAAGTAACAGCCTCCTACATTCTTTCGCAGTTTTAAAAATAAATCGTAAAGATTCGCTTCAGTAACATGCCTATTCAGAGGACATTACACTTGGCGGAGGTTTTTGTTTAAAATAATTAGGTACTTCCATTGTTTTAAAAACTAAAACGATTTTTTTGTTCGCCATTATCATAGATCTGATAGATTTACATCAAGTACCGGTCATTTCCTGCCTCAAAATTCCATTCCGCCTGACAAACCAACCGAATTATTCACAATAATAATGATTTCTTAAGTATACCTTACAAAGTTACATTAAACCACATGGCAACAACCATTACTATTTTAAGCTATTTTACATGGTATGAGCAACGTTTTTTACTTTTTACGCTTAGAGGAACAAACGAACGCTCTTTATCTCGATGCCTATGTTTACATAAGTGCGAGGGAGAGGCAAGACGTTTGCCTAGTGAAAACGCAGCGTAAGGTAAGGTACCGACTCACACGCGGAGTTGATGACCGCGAGCGAAGGCCGTGCAATCGGTCAGACAACCAAATGTCACGGTCGTACGCAGCGGGCGACAGGAAAAACTGCGTCACAGACGAAAAAACGTGAGTCACTAACACGTACTACCAGCCAAATTAGCATGTGCTGCCATCTTGTTAGCGCGCCTCTAACGACACTGCTCCAATCTCTTCAATTAGAAGTTTTCGCAACTGACGGATTTAGAATACGCACCGTAACGATAACCTTGCGAAGAGAATGGCAATGACATTGGCTCGCAGTCAACGCGGAAAACGGAAGACGGCGTCGCCCAGTGGCACAAATCACACTCCCTCAGGGCATAAAATTTTAAATATTTTGAGCATCGAGTTTCAATTGCGCCGTAATTCAAAATTCTCGCTTTATTCCTAGGCCGTATTGTGATTTTTCGACTCGTAAACTGATATAATAACTTCGGATCGACGTTGCTTTACGACTGTCAAAATCGTATTTCTAATAATAAAATGTCTCAATTTAGAGAGGCCAATGTTTTATCGTGGATATAAAGAGGTGGTATTAAATTTTTTTTTTCATGTATTGTAGTACGATGGGGTGTCTCGATTGTGTTGAACTTTCGGAATATTTTTTTTACATTGTTCACATGTTTTACGTGGAAACGTGAGTGTGTAATAATAATAATTCACGTTATCTAACCGGGAGGCGCGTCGGACGTGGACGTCAAGACGGTACGAGGCGCAACCGTCGTTTTTATGCGCATAATAAATATTTTTTTCATTTTGTCCACAACGCAGGCCGTGTGGACGCACTGTGTGGCAGGATAACTTTAATAAACAATTTTAATGTATTCAATAATGTCTCCTTGGTGAAGTTGAGGAATCAGTTTTATTGTTTATGATTGTTTTAAGTAGTAGTGTTGACAAGTAATTGTATTGCTGTAGTTATTCTATGATATTAAATTACGAACAATATAACAAAACGACGTATCAGCTTGAACGTCCGTTGATAAGCACAGAACTACAGACAAGCATATTGAAATGTCGATAGGTACTATGTACTCTACAACGTCCCGAACTTGTTTTATTCAAATCGGCTTAATTTTTTTATGTTTTTAAGTAAAACATATGATCCGGATTTGTGAGGTGTCGGCCAAAGCCGTGTTCGTTGTCTAGTTCATAAGTCTTTGTCTCACTGCATAGAAACGACGTATTATAATAGGGAAATCCTTATAGGTACATTTATGTTAGGTCTACATTGCCGGGTTGCCTTTTATGTAAGAAAAATCCTAATAGCTGTATAAATTAGTGGAATAAAAATAGAAGTGTCTGTGACTAATCTTATTATAATATTCGCACCTTATGTTGACAAAATAAGGTCATTTTCCTTCAGAAAAACATAAGTTACTTTCACTTGTGTAGTTCTTATAGGTGTGACCATAAGGTCTTTTTTTGCTTGCTAATTAACAAATAAGTGCTTGTCTCGTGCCAACGTGACCCATTTAATTATTCGTTTGGCAATGACGACGACTCATGTTTCGGGTATTTCCTCAAAAAACGGCAATAACGAACACATGGCAATACAAAGTCTTTTATTGTATCTTTTTAATGTCTATCAGCTGTTATCCATTTCCCGTTTTTTTTTTAAACTGTTGATATGAGTGCAATATTAATACCTGTAAACAAAGGACGATACACCAGTTGCTAAGTAAACAATTACACGGAACCATTACGAGTCATCGGAGCTACGTGCCCCTAATCGCGTGTTGCATACAATGATACAATAGTGACCTTTCGCAAGTTTTCCATTAAAAAAAATAACTCTAGGTATTTCTAATGTTTTCCTCTTGTATATCCTCGTGTCGAGATTCTGTTATTTTTGTAAGTAATAAAAAAAAAATATGATCAAGACTAAGAGTACCTACTTGTAGCTTCATAGCATTTCATGTTATTGACCGTTTTGTAAAAAAAAAACGATGAAAATACTCGGAATTCCCAGTTTGATGATATTGCTGCTATCGCTATACCTACCAAAATATACCTATATCTTTATATTATACTTATAAATAAGCATTTTTAATAAATATTTATCATTCACACCAGTTTGAATTCCGCGTTCTTATCGCTGCATATCAATTAACAAAATATTGGCACATTGATTCACACCCACGATTATTTTTATATCCACTTCTGGAAATGTAAACAAAACTTACTTACGCTTGAAACTGCTAAGTCGGTCATACATTTTGAAGCCGGGTGCAGTGTTTATTATTGCATATGATAGGTACATATTATATGCATTTGTGCAAGCTTCAGTCGAAAGACAAGTATCTATTTATTAATCCACTATCTATATCAGATTACCAGTACTTTATCGTAAAGAATAATGTAACAGATTACACAATTAGAACAAAATATTTATTTATCCGCCGTCGTGATTCATAAAAAAAGATACTCGGGCGGAAAACTGAGTAACGAAAAATAAATAGAGGTATTCCAAGAAAGTCGTCGCTTAAGATTAGGACACGGTTCTTTAGAACTACGTTGTCTCATGGAACATTTTTCTAAAAGGTTATTAAGTTTATTCTCGTCTTTAAGCTTTGTTTCTACGAAGGATCTAGTTGAATCGTGTCGTTGATTTGTCAGTTGTTAACTGTTTAATCTAGATTGATTTTATGAGGACTTCGAAGGTATTTCTAAGCCCAATTACCAGATTGAACAAGAAGGAACAACGTTGTGTAAAACTTGCTTCGAGTTGCGTAATAATACTTATCTTTTAGACCAAAAGCGTAGGCATATTGTGACAGGTACCTTTTAATTTGAAGGTCAAATGATTACACATAACAAAAAAAAACGTGAATCACTATTTTATGTCAACATTATTCGATGTTTTGTCAAAGTACTTACACCTACTGTTATTGAATTATTGTACAATTTATGCTAATATACGAAAAGGGAAATTTCTATCTAATCTGATAAAGGCACGTGTAGGTCGTCGGAGAAAAAAAAAGATACAATTTCTGCGGATAAATTGAATGAGAGTCATGATTGCTCGCTCGGGAGTACCCAGTGCTGATCTAAGATCGAAGAATTTCGTTACATGGTAACAAATATGTATTGCGGGGTTTTCATAAGAAAAGAGAACACAACACGAAATGTTGAATATCTCGAAAAAAAAGGCTCCACCTAAAAAATATCCGCTTTACATTTTGGCACAAACCACGTGACCTTGCTAAGTACTTACTATTATTATCAGTGTAGGTGTAATGACACGAGAATCACGTTGTTTTATTACCTCTCAATAGGTTTTCCGATATCAAATAATGTTTATTTTAGTAGACTGACGCCAGTAAAAATATGCTACTTATATGTTATCTTAATTTGTTTGCCATAATAAAACTCAAATTCATAATGAAAGCATAATTATTTGACGAACCTCAAAAAATAGTCAAAACCGATTTCGCCCGATTGTGCAACGACCCGTAACATAGTGTTGTCAATCCCGAACAAAATAACGCTAAATTTTGACACTACCAACATTAATGCACATTTTCACGGTCGGTCATCATGTGTCAATAATTCACACTTTGAGTAAACAGGTAGATTGAAAACGGTCAATAAACTTGTACGTCTTATAGTATAACAAAGAGGCGCGGTTGGGGGCTACGTAGGTCATTCACTCCGTGTGTTTAGCACGGATATTGTTTATGGAAACCCATCATATACCTACCTACGTTACGCAATGGTAGTTTTGCTAAAATGATTATTGACTGGCGTTTTTCTTACGTCAACCGTCAACGGCGTGTCTGTCAAACAACTGTTGAACTTAATGAGTTCGTTCTTTATTCAAATTAATTTTTGTTTTTTTTTTCTGTTTTGCAACTTTTTTCTGTGTTATTTTCTTTAAGTTACTGGTAAAGAGGTTTTAATGTGAGCACCTAAATGCGGTATATCATGTATCCGGTCAAGACGACATGATGAACTTCAAGGGCAATCTTTAAAAATAAAACGTAATCCAGTACCTACTAAAACTAAAAGGCTAATTGTAAATGAGAGAGATGACTTGCACGTTTACATATTACATTTTTTAATAGACAGTAGCGTAAAAAGTACTCGAATGTCTAGTCTGTAAATAGATAGACCAAAGTTACACCTACAAATTACTAGGTACGCGGTACATAACAAGACTATAAGTACGTAAAACTGAAACAGAAAAACTTGGTCTATTAGATATTCATAGACTACGGCTGGTGGTGCTACATCCTAATTTACAAGGGTGCGAGCGGGAGAGAGGTATCAGATATCTTCCATCTTTCTCTCTACCTGTTCTTTTTTATGAGTCTTACCTCTACCTGCGTAGCATAGCATCCCTAAGGGTTGAGTCATTGTCGGTCGTCCGTACAGTCGGGGACGAAAGTCTTACGGATTTATTAAACCGTTCAACAGGTTGGTTACTTATTGTTAGGAATCGACGTTTTGTCGGTGTTTAATTTCAAAGGGAGTTTGGCTTTATTCGTTCGAAGTTTAGGAACATAATGGTGGCTGTAAACCGGTGAAATTCTTGCTTAGTCATGTTTTGGCACAGCTAAGGAGTGGAATTCGCTGTCGGAGTCTGTTTCCTGATAGTTACAAACTGGGATGGGGTATTAAATCAAGAGTGAATTGTTTACTTCTAGGCAAGCGTGCTCCATCGGCGACCACATTATCGCAGGTGAGATTGTGGTCAAACGCGGGCCTATCAACAATAAAAAAAGTAGAACCGTGTTCAGTGTTACAGCTATGTAGAAAAACAAAACACAATTTACTTGTAAAAAGGTGACTGTTGCAGCTGGTATCAGTCTTGAAATATGACTTAAATATACATAGTTCAGACCTTCGCAAGACATTTTCATGTAGTGACCTTGATCGAAGGTCACATTTCTGCGACAATCGTGATCGGGTGTCACTAATTCGAGTTATGTCAGTGACCTTACTTCGGTGAATTTTCTTAATTCGAAAATTTTCCTCAATTCAAAGTTGAATTTATTTTTGAGATCACGATATTCGCGATCGTTTGACGTCAAATCAGGGCTATTCAACCGTTCGTATTTTGTAACAGTATTAGGTATCGTAGCGAAGTACTTTTTACCTTTAATTTTAGTGAAAGTTATAGGTAAGGTATCTTTTGAAAAAGGTTTAAATTAGCGTCTTACAATAGTTAGTACTGATTTTAGAAAATCTTTACTAAAATTACAAAATAATGCGAAAGTGAGTAAGTTTGTTACGCTTTCATACCAACATTGTTAACCAGATTTTGATGAATTTTGGTACAGGGATAGGTGGGACTGGTTATAAGCTACTTTTTTTTTTCGAAAATCTATTTTAACGTCAACGAAGGCCCCGCCAAAAGCTTGTTCATATAAAACAGCTATCTCTACCCATCCACTATTCAGTCGTCCTAGCCTTTTAGACCTAGCAACCTTTTTTTACACTTGGCATTGGACCTTAAAACAGACACTTTTGTTATTCAAAGTAAGAAGGGTCGTTGTGTAGCGTCCCTTTTGACGCCTAGGTCATCGCGACCTACACAAATATAGACTTTTATTCATTTAGTTTGGTGTCTAACTTGTCACAAATAATCTCAAACTATGCTGTGTCATTTACTCTAAACCCACTAAAGAGCTTTTACTCACGGTGTTTCTTATAAAATCGCAAGTTCTTGTTCTTGAAAATTCATGAACAGATTGTAATGAAACTTAATACGGTCACTCAAGATACATAGATCTAAAAAGTTTCTTGAGAACTTTTTACGAAAAAGAGTTAAGAGGGAAAATATACCCATTTAAGTTTTGTATAGGAAGTGAAAAAATACTCTCTTTTTCCCTCTGAACTCGTTTTCGAAAAAGTTTGGTATGATTCGAAAAATAGTTTGGGGAGACAGAGTTGGCAACTATTTAAAGTTTTTAGTAGAAATTGACAAATTATTATTTTAACTATTTTTTACTTTCCAGATTTTTTCTAGCCAGTTTGTTTGAAGTACCGTGAGCAATAAACTTTCGCACCATTTAATATGCGACCAAATACTGTCACTTAACCTCACGACAGTACATTAATAAGGTAATGTTAAATGCGGGTGTTTTGACCTCACGGCGTCAGAACGGATAAATTATGCCCAGTCGATACGCGAAACCTTTGCTAAAAACAAAACAAAAACGAAAAAAAGAAAACACCCAGGCACTTAGGTGATTGACCGAAAAAAAATTCGTGATGCCTAAAGTTACCCCTGTATAAAACGCTTAGGCCGTTAAGAGTTAAAGGCTGTTCGTGTATTAATCATGCGGTATTTTTCCTTGATTGTATTGTTTACTGTTTATTTTTAAGTGAAGCCCGCGATTAACGATATGCGGCAACCTGTTACTTCGGAATGGTTGATCGATAACCAGTGGTTGCTTTCTTAGTATGCAGGAGATAGGGATCTTGGCTTTTCGTGAAGTTTGTTACTAACTGACTATTGTCTTGACTAACTCCTGCTTGCATAAGTGATTTTGGTTGCTTCCGCAAAATTCGCATTACATAGTTTCACTGCAACATAAGTTAACAGGTAGACGCACTGTGTATTTGTGTAGTTCCATATTGTTTTAGTCAATTCCATTTTCCGCTCGCAACAAGCGATCTTCAAATAGCAATATTTGCGAACGTTAACCGTAAAATAATGCAAAAAAGCAATGAAATAACACGGAACACTTTTCGGGTCCATTGCACTCAGCCGAGAATCGCCCAAAATTAATTAAAACGTAACTTTCCAGTGCACAAGCCAAATTGACTAAACGTATCAACGAGAACCAGTCGCGATAAACAATGAATCTCTGTGCACCGAACCGAAATCTCATCCACAACAAAAACAGTTCGGCCATAATGAAATTAAATTGAAAATTACCCCGTATTTCGCGATATTATTTTAACGGGTAATACGAACCGGGCATTCCCGTGTTCCGGCCAATTTATTCGCCTAGCAGGTGTCCGGGTATCACAGTACCGTCTGCAGGGGCACTAAATCAAACAGCATGCACTTAACGGCTCTCTTGAAAAGTATTTTAAAGTTTATCTACCACAGTGTGTTATAGTTTTGCAGTAATTTTGAAACTTGGGGCATAAAAGTTCAAATTTGTGGTTGGGCTTGTAAAAGGCTTTCAGAATGTGATTTAAAGTTTTCAAAATGTAGTTTTAGACGTTTTTTAACCGTAATAATAAGAAAAAATTATCAGAACAAGTTTTTAACGACTTCATGCTCAAACTTATTAAAAACTGTGCACTAAATTATTGTGCAACCTTTTGCATGGCATCCCAGACAAATAAAATAAACGTAATAAAACAAACATAAAGTTAACAATAACCTTAACAAACTTTTCCTCAATGCCATAATAACTAGAAGAAAAAAAAATCGAAAAAAATACAATATTCCCGATCAAAGGGAACTAAAACGTCGCAAGCAAACGGAAAAGGTAATAAAATGTGTGGGCGAGTAAACTTGGGCCGTTCAATTTATTTTAACAAACTAAAATAGCTGCAGTTTCCGCTGCTGAGCTTTGCCTGGGGTTAAGGGCATGGTGTTTACAACTATGTTATTACTCCTAAATTAACTGTTTTACTGAAGTTCATAAAAAAATAACGGTTCTTTTATTAAAAAAAAAACGCTTTTGCAGGCGGGTTCACCCGCTTGAGTTTCCGAAATTATCTAGTGGGATAAAAGTATTCCGTTTTGCTAATCTAAGTCATGGTCCAACCGTCAAATTTCATCCAAATTCGTGGCCCTGAAGGCATTACTGGTTATCATATATCTGAACAGACTTTTTCAGTAAGATAACAAGGATAGGAATTGTAGAATACTCGGAGCACCTTAATGTATTACAAAGAGTATTATAAAATCTCAGCTAGTTTTATATTTATTTTCACATAGGTCTTCACAAACGAATTTAATTTTATATGCACTCTCGTATTTTACCTTCCAGTGAATGGAAAGATCCAATTACTATTGTGAATGTTCTGATATGTTACTACTAAAGAATATTTTATCAAATGAAATAAACTAGAATATATATGAGATTGCGTTCTCTTTCCAGTGATTGAATAGGAGATATTACATTTTGTGATACAGAAGAATGTCTTGATGAAATGAATTTTCTGACAACTTTTAACAAACACAATTTACTGAAAGTTTCTAAAGAAAAATTTCTTGGTTTTCTAGCTAGGCTCTTTTTTCCCAATTGAAATCAGCTTTCAGTAAAACCGGATTCAGCGAATACCAGTATTTTACGCGGAGCGACTGCCTATGACCCTGACTTCCACAACTCAGTAACTGGATAACTCGGCTAGGGTCTTTGGTGTATGGTATAAGGCACAATATCATAAAAATCTGTACCTTGCACTGTATTCTAAATTAAAATGCGTTATACATTTTAACCCCTCACAACAGAGACACGGCAACCAGTGACCAAGGAACACGTCTAAATATGGATTATGATTGGTTGCCGACAAGGACCGTCGCGGGACATCGATCTTGAAAATACATTAGCAGTTTAATACGTTGTCTGGCGCGCTCCGGTTACCTGCTGCGTCGGCTGCGACAAAAGGATGCACCTTATTTTATTGAACGGGGTTCAAGAGCTTACGTTAAAGGAAAATAGCATTTTTTTGAGAAAAATCTTTGAATGAAAATAGGTTCAAGCTTTTAGGATAAGAAAGATATAGATGTGTTTTGGTAGGACTAGATTTTTTTGAGAGATTGCTTGGTGTATGACGACATTTCGATCTGCCTAGATTTTCCCAATTAAGTTTGTGTTGGTTTCCAGTCATACCGGGTTCAGATAAAGTGCCGTCTCCACAAGCAAAAGAATCGCGGCGATATTATCGTCCGTGCCACGTATTTCTATAACAACTGTATGATCGTGTCTCCACGGCGAAATTATTGCGGCGATTCGATGAGATGTCAACTCGCTGCGATTCTCTCGCTCGTGGAGACGGTCCCTAGATGTCAGTATTTTAAACGTAGCAATCTGACCTCTACAACCTAGTATATCCCTCCATATCCTTGGCAATACTGGCGTCAGGTTTCTTGGCTTTTGATATCCGTAACGACTATCAAAGATGTTCAAATGATAGCCGGGACCAATAGCTTAACGTGCTTACCGAGGCACGGAAGAAACTTGGTATTAACTGGACGTCTCACGCATCCACAGACCGTTCTCGGCAAGTATAGTTTAACATTGATGATCGATCCTTGCAGCTGTTGTTTATTTATTTATTTGGTAACTCAACAGCTTATAATATATTTTACATGAAATTATAAATATTCATCTCACTATCAATGAGCAGCCCAGTGCAGTTTCGTCAAAGTTACCACTGATACCAGCATTCATGTAGCTTAGCTGTTATTTTTTTTATTTGATGGGTTTGCTCTCTCTAGTCTAGGTCAGAGATGTCAGAGACAAAGTTCTTGTTTATTTATTGAATAAAATAATTTTTATAGCTTCAGCATTATTTACATCAAACACTTAATTTACAAGAGAAATTCAGTTACTGATTCTTGGAAATCTTGGAAAAATGAAACGGTAATTATATGTTGTAGAGAAAAGATAAAGCAGTGAAGCTAAGAATGTATTTCTTTCTTCAATAAAATACCTCATAATATGTAGTTCTTGTTTCTGTATCCAAAGCTAACGAACGATATAGATCATTTTCTAACATTATTTTCAATAAAATGAGAATAATATCTTCATTATTTACAGCAGTTTATTGAGCATTGAAAAGATAAAAGAAAATTACTTTCTCAGAAATAGTGAAGAGAACTTCTTTTTATCTTGCTTTTGTATCAATTTTAGGTCGGTATTTATTTATCTATATACCAATATATAAAGCTGAAGAGTTTGTTTGTTTGCTTGAACGCGCTAATCTCAGGAACTACTGGTCCGATTCGAAAAAATCTTGCAGTGTTTAGATAGCCCATTTATCGACGAAGGCTATAGGCTATTTATCATCACGCTAAGACCAAAAGGAGCGGAGCAGTAATGAAAATTGTGACGCAGACTACGTTGCGTGGGTCAGCTAGTAAATATATAAAGCTGAAGAGTTTGTTAGTTGAACGCGCTAATCTCAGGAACTACTGGTCCGATTTGGAAAATTCTTTCAGTGTTAGGTAGCCCATTTACTGAGGAAGACTATAGGCTCACGTATATATCATCACGCTAAGATCAATAGGAGCGGATTAGACGAAGTTGCGCGGGTCAACTAGTTTATTTATAAAAGTTATTACCAAGTAAGGAAAATATTATAAATGCGAAAGTTTGGATGGATCGTTTTTGTTTACTCGTTAACACCAGAACGGCTGGATGGATCTGAATGAAATTAGAACAGAGGTAGATTATAGTCTGGAATGGACATAGGCTACTTTTCATCCCGGGATTATGTTCCCTAGGGATAATTTTCCACTATCGCGCGGGCGAAGTCGCTGGCAGAAGTATTTCATATTTATTTGTCGGTATTTCTCATTATTTTGTTTTATTTTTGCTGGATTCTGTTGGTTTGGATCTATTGGGATAGTCATGACATTCCTAATAGAAAGTTAGAAAAAAAAGACAAATTAGATCAAAGATACTCTCTTAATAAAAGTAGTTAGGTATCCTGTTAATTTATTAACTAACCAAACACGACGTAACAAACATTCTTAATATCAATAAACGACTGTTAGTGCAAATGGGTGAGAAATATTTCACCACAATTTTGGCTGCATAAATACGTTTTATAAAAGCAGCCAGGTTTTAGACGGTAATGTAACCCCGTTATCGTGGCTCGTGGCCTTAAATTATCGCGGAGTATTTCAGGAGTAAAGTTAACTAAATTCATAAAATGTATGGTAACTGAAAATTAAGGCTGTATTATTAAACCTGATTCTAAACTACGAGAGCGATTTACTGAGTCACCACAAACATTTTAAAGTCTGTCTTGTATAACCCTTTGTCTTTGGCACGTGTTATCAAACACTGCGCTTTCGCTGAATTATTAATTAAAACTTTATACAAGCAAGATTATTAATATTTCTTACATAAAAATAAAACTGCACGTGTCAACTTCTGTCAAAATATACAATCTGCGGCGGAACAATGGTAAGGGCGGCCATTTTGTTGTTGCGGTCTGGGTAAAGGAAAATCTACTTTATTTGTATCGGGATACGAGTGAGAGGAATTGGCAGGTTATGTTGGTTTTATTGCACGAGTCGGTCGCCAGTTGAGGATAACTATTTGCTTTTATTGCAATTAGTGACGTGAAATGTAGCGTCGATAAATGCTTAATGAATCTTTTGTTTATTCAATGTTTGAACAAAGAGCGATTGCAAAATGTTTTTTTTTTTTTCATTTTTATTTAGGCCTCTGCGTAATAGTTATGTTCGGGACTTTGTTTTAATTTAAATAAATTGCCTTTTATTTTCATTCAAATCTTACAAAATATTTGGCCGAACCAAACTACTTATAAACAAAAGTGTCCTTAAAAGAAAACCTTTTAAATAACCCAAAATTGAACCGAAAAAATACTTAACACATCGAAGTAAGCAATAAAAGTATTCACGTTATAATGCCCGTCAGAAATGCCGTGTCAGATTTCGAAAAAAAAATGAAAAAAATAAGTCTGGAGCCAGACTGAGCCGTCTGCGACGGAATATTTAAATAACGTCTGGTCCAAACAATGCCTGATGACAACCAGCCTCCTTCTTTGTTATGGTAAAATTAGGGATGGGACCGTTCCGTTTTTGGTATCGATGATTTTGACTTGTTAAGTAAGTAAGCTAAGCTATATTTAGTTTTCAGTCAAAAGGGTGCCGTCACGCTTTAGTAATCAAAAACTGTCTAGTGTTGGATTACTGAAGATTAAGACGTGTTCGTGGAAATGGTTCGAGCATGAAATTTTCAATTTTTCATGTTTTACTAAAGATCAAGATACTTTTCATAAAAATAAAATTGCTTTGCTATAAAATAGGTAAGATTTTTTGAACAAGCAGATTCAGGAATCAAATTTTCATAGACATAAAAAACAAAAGTGATGTACCTAATGTCATCACTTTTGTTTTCTAAAAGTCAAAACTTGACGATGGATGATTCAACGTCAAGTTTTGATTTACAAATCAATTTACAGCATGAAGCAAAATTATACCATCTCTTTATCGAGTATGAAAAGATTATCACATACAACTATGAAGATAATCATTAAACACTGTCTCTCAACATTATCGTAAGATGACTTTCAATACCACAACAAACCCTTAATAATTATTTATACGAGTTACTTAATAATTATTTATACGACGACGACTTTCAAAAGACTACTCCGCTCCTAAATTATTACTTATGTAAGTATCTCAATTTCCTTCAGTTAATGCGAATCTAGAGGAATTCTTGTGAAGTAATTAATCATTTCGCTAATAATTAATACTCGTAGAGGTACACATAATGGCGTATGAGTAACTCAAAGGGCTTTGCATATAGAAGAAAAGTTCAGAAAGCACACATCAGTGTTTTCCTGTAAAAAGTGACTAAACCCGTAACTGGCTACTCTAAGAGATATGCAGTATCTAACATACTCGTATTATAGTCGGTAATTTGTTTTCTAAAATCTTTTCATAGTATAAAACAAAGTCGCTTTTGCCGTCTGTACGCTTCTATCTTTTCAACTACGCAACGCATTTTAATGGGGTTTTCATCACGGACAGTGATTCAAGGGGAAAGTTTATATGTATATATGTATAAGTCGTCCCGAAATTCCTACGGGAACGGGAAAAATGGGATATGCGCGTACGAAGTCACAGGCAAAAGCTATCTATACTTGTATGCTAATATTATAAAGAGGTAAAGTTTGTCAGGTTGTAGGAGGTAATCTCTGGATCTACTGAGCCGATTTTGAAAATTCTTTTACCAATAGAAAGCCACGTTATTTGTGAGTGTCATAGGCTATATATTAACCCGATAACCCGAAAAATACCGCCCAACGAAGTGGGCACGGGTCAGCTAGTCTATACTTCTATACTAATATTATAAAGAAGAAAGATTTGTTTGTTTGTTTGAATTGAATAGGCTCCGAAATTACTGGACCGATTTGAAAAATTCTTTCAGCAATGGATAGCTACATTATCAGGGAGTAACATAGGCTATATTTTATCCCCGTACTCCCACGGGAACGGGAACTACGCGGGTGAAACCGCGTGACGTCCGCTAGGAATTAATAAATTGTGAAGGTGCTAGAATTTAGCTGGATGGCAGTCCTTTTTACCATATCTATACTAATATATAAAGCTGAAGAGTTTGTTTGTTTGCTTGAACGCGCTAATCTCAGAAACTACTGGTCCGATTTGAAAAATTCTTTCAGTGTTAGATAGCCCATTTATTGAGAAAGGTTATAGGCTATATATCATCACGCTAAGACCAATAGGAGCGGAGCAGTAATGAACATTGTGACGTAGACGAAGTTGCGCGGGTCAACTAGTTCTCGCCTGTACTGAAACAGGCTACGTGATAATCACAACGACCCCCATCCTCCCATACACTTACAACAGGTCTGGGACCACAGGATCCCGAGATTGTCAAAGACATACTAAGAATAATATTAACAGAGTCCAACTTCCAGAAGAATCCTTCCTCATACCTCTTTTGAGTTCCTAACTTTCTACGCCTTAGGCTAAAAATAACTTTTACTAAGAATTGCAATGAATCCAAGAAATCTGTAAGCACCTACTTCTTACTCAAAGGGCTTGCTGTCTCTAAAACTAGGTAATTATTATTCAGAATCTGAAAACAGAATACTGTTCCGCATTTTCCCATCTTGCGCCATCCCATCTTCCTAGCTCGTCGTGCTGTGCTGGTACTGCCGCTGCGGCTGCTGAGAACCTCAAGCGGCGGAAATATAATAACCTTGTTGGCAATTATATTTTTGAGCCGTTTGGGGTTGAAACTCTTGGACCGTGGAGTCCGAGTGCTCATGCCTTATTTAAAGATCTTTCTAAACGCTTAGTTGACACTTCGCGTGACCCAAGGGCTGGCTTTTACCTCGGACAGAGGATAAGCATTGCCATACAACGTGGCAATGCCGCCAGTCTTTTGGGCTCACTTCCGGTGGACAGCGAGGCGGACGAATTTTTTGACGCCTTATCTTAGTTAGGATATTTTATTTTAAGTGTATATATGTATTTAGAACTTTAATGCTGTACCTAGTTCATATCTAAATAAACATTTTTTTCCCATCTTACACAAAAATACATAGTTTGCCGCACTAGCTTCTGCCAGCGGCTTCGCTCGAGAAAGTTTTTTTTTTACTTTCTCGAGCGAAGCCGCTCAAACAAACACCCATCTCAAGTAAAAAAAAATATATATTTGTGATGAGTTTTTCTAGATCAGAGATTACAGAGACAAAGTCGACGATAGAGCGAGCTTATCCAGAAGAAGCCTGTTCACTATAACTTGAAGAGATTAGGGATAGTCTATAATTATCCCAAGGGAACATATATACATTATCTACCCTTACCGTATGTCGTTTCGTTCAAATTAGTTCAGCCGTTGAGATGTGAAGAGGTAATAAAGAAACATACAGACAGTTACTACAACACAACACTACATCAGAACATAACATTAGATAGGGTTGAGACGATCAGGCCTTCTGCCGATTCATTTTGTGATGTAACTTAAGCTTCTTGGTCGTAATTAATTTGTGAGCTATTGTTTTATTAGAATTCCGTGTATGTCTATATTGTCGAAGTTGGTCTTTAGGATCGTTTACTAAAGGTAATAATGTCAACGGTTTTTAGTAGTCGAAACCAGGTAGAGGGGATCGAATTTTTTTCAAAGTTGCGGCGCAAGATCTAACATGCATGTATGGGTAAAGGACACTTAGACAAAGAAAAAAGGTTAGCAACACAGTGCCCTAAAGTGTCACATTGCCGAGACATTTGAAGGTAAAGTCGTCTTGTGAGAACAATGAAAATCATTAAAAATATCACATGTTAGATCGTGCGCCTCAACGAAAAAAAAAAAACAATATGGCGGCGGAGGGTAGGGCTATGTCACAATGGTTATATGCCCTTTACCAGTGCAGAACTGTAGACGTTTGTCTGCAACAGTTGATTGATCAAGGCTTAAAGAAAAAAATGCTCCGACTTACTGAGCTGTAGGTCGCGGGTTCAAACCCAACCAAGCACATTACTTTGTGTAATTTATTTCATCACCACTGCTCTCAAAACGGTGAAGGAAAACATCGTGAGGAAACCGGCATGTCCTAGAACCAAAAATTCGAAGACATGTGACATTCACCAACCCGCATTGGGCCCGCGTGGTGGATTACGGCCCATTCCCTCTCCTAGACAGGAGGCCTGAGTCCCAACAGTGGGAACATTATAAGGCCGACTATGCTATGTATGCTAAAACGATTTTCTTCCTTTACAACAGTTTTGGCCAAAACTAGTAAATACTGTTGTTAGTGTTTACCCATTTAAACATCAATAGTTCAACAAAGGTTGATTTACAAACTCTTCACCAAAGCCGTTGGACGTTGGTGGACCATTGAAGATTTGAAAACGTAGAAATCACGACAAAACACTCACCAATATTTGCTTAGCATCCCCAGCTCACCCTCATAGACACACATTCCTTTAACGGTACTAACCTAACTATCCCTATACATATAAATCTTCATAAAAATAAGGCAAAGGTCTTCGGTGCGATAATCCCGTACCATCGTGTTATATCTTTGTAAGCCACGGTACGAGCGCTTGGTCGAATTTCTTGTACTAAAACATAAACATAGTGTGCTTAGAGTATGAGCAGAAGATTAGGGGCTGATGTGGCTTTAATACGAGCGGGGTGTTGAGCGGGAATGAAGTTACTGGGTTTTTAGGGTTCCGAACAAAAACGGAACCCTTATAGGATCACTCGGATGTCTGTCTGTATATCCGTCTGTCACAGCCAGTTTTCTCCGGATCCGCTGGACCGATTCTGTTGAAATTTGGTACACATATGGACTTCTGTGACCCAAACACGGACGTGTTCCGTAAATTATTAAATTTTTAGTAAAATTAAGAAAAAAAGTTTTTTGAACAAAATTGTGTGACATCAAGGCCCTCTGCGAGGGTTTTAATTATATATTTTTTTTCATAATTTTAAAATAAATGGTTTTGAAGTTATTCAAAAAATTTGACGGACAATTACCATTACCCCCCCCTTATCTCCGAAACTACTGATCCTACAGTTTTGAAACAATGGAGATAATAGATTTTTACCTATTGATTAAAAGGCAGTTTTTTGTTGCCAGAAATACGCACCTGTGTTTGCGCAGTATAATAACTCGCTCGTCGACGGTTAGTCGGCGGTGCGATTGGCCGCCATGCCTGATATTTCGTACAGGAGAACGATCTTTTCTTAAAGTTGACTTTTACAAGTCTGAGGGTGTTCTTAGGGAGCGTTCAAGTATTACGTAACGCAATAGAGATTTTCGATCCCCTCATGTAACGCGCCGTAACGTTTTTCTGTACCCCCCTCCCCCTTAGTAAAACGTTACATAACCACCAACCACCTTTTTTACCTAAAAGTCACAATTATGTGGCGTAAAGTACCGGAAAGTCGCCAAAATACTGTTACGTAACGCGTAGTTCAAAACTTCCCCTACCGCCCCTGTAACGCATCGTAACGCTTTACAAGACCCCCCCCTCCCCCAAATTCGTTACGTAATTGAACGTGCCCTTATTATGAAGTTTATGGGACCCTTTCTACAATTTGAGCACAATTAATAATCTTATGTTGTTAATACAGGTCTCTTTGTGAGTTTTATCACTCAGGTGAAGCTTGATATCGAAATATTTATTTACAGAATAGACTAGCCGTTCTAAATAGTATCTTATTTCGAAATGAGCAGTCTACATTATAAGAGCCATAAGTTGTTGATCATGGCAATCTCGGCAGTCATCCAGATCTTCTAGATCTTTAAAACTGCAAGTTTGATTCCAAACTTAAACATATCACGCTTCTGTTCCAGCCAGTACTAACCTATATCTATATACTAATATATAAAGCTGAAGAGTTTGTTTGTTTGCTGGAATGCGCTAATCTCCAGAACTACTGGTCCGATTTGAAAAATTCAAATTCAGTGTTAGATAGCCCATTTATTGAGGAAGGCTATAGGCTATATATATATCATCACGCTCAGGCCAATAGGAGCGGAGCAGACGGCGTTGCGCGGTTCAACTAGTGTTCAATAATATGCCCAACGCGTCAGCTTATCTAACACCTAACACACGCTCTTTTCCTAGCCTCATTCATGGCGGTAGGTACACGAAAGGCCTGTGTGTTTAGGCCCTTCACTGACTTGTTAATCTTTGTGATCACCGTTTTTGTTCCAGTGACGAAATGCGGGCAGCCCGTGTGCGGTCTGCCTTATATGTTTGCTCTGTTTTTGTCTGCATAAGATAGAGGCTTCTGTAATGAGATTAAAATGAGAAATAAGTATTTGGAAACCTTTCAGTTTGGATTTTACGACGCCTCTTTATATTGTTCTTGAAAGACATTATTTTCTTATCCGTGAATCTGTTTGTAAATCTTACATGTTAGCTGTAACTTGTAAGCTATACTTAAGCTGGCTATTGAAGCCAAATGATGTCCACTGCTGGACATAAGCCTCCCCCAAGTTTCGCTACGACGGTTCTGTGCGTGTCGCATCCATTGACCCGCGATCCTCACCAGGACATCAGCCCACCTTGTCCTTGTATTTCTAACGCAGCGTCTTCTCTCTAGAACTTTTCGGCCCCATCGTCCATCTGTTCTGCGAGCAATGTGCCCTGCCCACTGCCACTTCAGTTTGGCGATCCTTCGGGCTATGGACCCGTGTAGCTGTTATTATTTAGCCTCGTGCTCGTCGATAACGACTCTGAACGATAGATGTAATAAATAACTGAATACTTTTCCGAGAATCGGGGATGTAAGAGACATATCTTTGAACTTACTACGTCAGAAGGTTAAAAATACGGACTTTTTTCTAATAACTCCTCTATTCTTGTTACAGGTAATTTCCGGCTTTTCATCTATAAAAATAAATCGTATCAGCAGCAAGGACTTTATAGAAGGTAAATGATGTACCTATTTGTGCTCATGCCATGGTTTCCGCGTTCTCAAGGATTTTAACCACGTCCGTTGTCATCGACGCGACGTATTGGATGACATCCGGCCATTTTTTTTACCGTGAGACCAACTGTCGACAGTCTCTTAAGGACTTAGGAGTATAAAAGGCTAGGACTAGAGGTTCTAGAATTCTAGACAAAGTGACAGTCTTCAAACAGCTATAAGGACTGTCGAAAAGTTAAAATGAAAGGGATTGACGCTTAACCCCTTTCATTTACAACCGTTTAAGCATGTACCATGCTCAACTGTTGAGCCCTGACATCTCGGAAGCGCCTGTCCGTGTGAATCGTATATTTCTTGTTCTTTTTTTTTAAATTGTCATCGCTAATATAGTACCAGCTTCTGCCAGCGGCTTCGCCCGCGTGGTCCCTAGGGAACATACTCCCGGTATAAAAAGTAGCCTTTGTCCTTTCTCAGGCTCTAGACTATCTGTGTACCAAATTTCATTTAAATCGGTTCAGTAGTTTTGGCGTGAAAGCGCGACAGACAAACAGACAGACAGAGTTACTTTTGCATTTATAATATTAGTAAGGAATTAAGGATTGTGTGTTTCCAGAGATTAGATATCCTTTTTCAACACAACGCCCAATACACACACATCCCGTGTCACCATTGTTTCAAAAAACGCAAATCAAGGCTATTTACATACTTAAAAAGAAAACAAGAAAAAAGAAAAGTGACGATTCATGCTTTAAACAATGCATCATGAATTTTTATCCCCTGCGTAGAAGACTTAAGAATTTTAAAGCAGTTTCACTAGTCAAACCTTAAATAGCTGTGCACAATGCACGTAATATTAATTTCCTTATTGTTTCTGTGTGAGAGCAAACCAATACGGACAAAGGTACCACAACTCGTAGTACTGACAAGCCTGCCGATACAGCAATGTTTAATATTGCAACTTGCGCAAAACAGATGACAATCTGCTGACCTACTCCACATTTTCGTAATTGCAACATCATCATGCGAATGGTCATTACTTTACCTTCAATTCCATCAAGTTATCGGTATTCACTGTTGGAATGATGACATCTTGTGATTTTCATGATTCCCTTATTTCCGACTAGAAGACATAGAGATGGACTGGAAAGCCTACTATACTAAAGGCGGATTTCTGAATTGACGGGGCACGCAAAGGTCAGTGCCTGCTAGGGTTGCGGAATTCGAAAGAGCCACCGCGGCTCTGGAACGCAAAGGGCATTAGGACGAACACAGATGGGTTTTAGTCAGTAAGAGTTTGACACTCCCTTTTGCAGCTCATTTTATTATTTCCTATCCTTAAAAAAATAAGGGTTTTTGAATTGAGTATTCTGAGTTAAGAACGTTTCATACCCTACGTAATGCCAGATTATGGCAGGTTTTCAGGCTAAAGTTTGAGGAAAACTCAACTTCAAATGCTTACTTCAGAAACAGGGAGTTAGTGACATTCTATCAGCGAAAACGATTATTCGAAGTCAAAAATTCTGGTGACTGACATGCGCTACCGAAATGTAATTTAGCCATTACAATTTTTAGCAACAAAGGAGCTGTCACTACACTGTTACCGTGTGTACACTGTTTGCCAATACGGGATGAAGATGATGATAAGATACGCTTTTCCACAAATTAAGACTTTATTGCTATTTCATTCCCTGCCTCACCAAAAGTACCTCGACTAAAAAGTGTAAGTGGTAGAACAGCTACACTTCTCAGAACACCGCCATTATGTGTTCTATCAACACCAGTAAAAACCAGCCTATCAACAGTTTCTATAAAACGCCAATACTGACACCAGTCTACTTTCAAGCGGTCATATCGGATGACGTCACCCGCCACCATTGTGCTACGTTTCCTCCATATCACGTGGACGTGTGATTGCGTAAAGTTGTTATAGAAACATTAGTTACGTTTGTAAACGAGGTGGCAGGTGGACGAATGGGTTAGATTAAAGTGGACTAGATTTGATATTTTATTGTAACGTTAGTGCAGGATCAAACTCCTGATTAAAATATCGTTAAGAGGGGACTCTAGTCCCGAGGAATTTGAAAAATAGGTATTTGAAGAAACTGCTGCCGATGTCGTAGCGCTGCGCCCTGTCAAGTAAAGTGCGAAAGCGACAACTGCAGCAGAGGCTGATTTTACTTATAAAAACCTCGACCAAACGAAGTTTTGTATTCCGCTGTTTTCTTCTTCAAACCTGGACTGATCTATAAAATTATATATCAAAATTAAGAAGAAGACTATATTTTAATATATAATTTTATTTTGTTTAAAACTTATCAAATTTCTCTGATAGTCGTCTGAACATGGCGGTAAAAATGGGCTGGTTTTTGGATTGTCATAATTCTTTAAGTAATTATGTTTTGGAAAAAAGAAAATGATAGAGGCACGTATTATTTCGATCTAGATTTTTTGTTAAAAATCATTTCTCTAGCAGCATTATCCACGAAAAAAACAGCGGAATGCGTTTGTATGGGGAAAGGCCCAAGAGTTACCGACTAGATGATGCAGTCATTAAGAGGGGGGACTCTTAATGACTGCATTGTACGAAGACATTTCAAACACTGAAGCACGCTGTAAAGTTACAGACGATCGGCTGGTCAGTCGGTCACTTGGTGTTCCCTTGTTGGACTCAAAACGTAGGAGGACCATGATAATGATATGAAAGGGCCATTACTCTAAAAGAATATCTAGTTGGAACAAGAGCTACAGCAGCTTGTACTAACAAGATTCTATGCCATTTCTTTCAATGGAGTGTCAGTGGTTGACCACTGGAAAGTCATAATGACGCTTTTATATCCAGTGGTCAACCACTGACACTCCATTGAAAGAAATGACATAGAATCTTGTCAAAATCAACCATTATGAAATCAATGATAGACCATTCTGACACTATATATACACCCATCTCTCACACATTAATTTTGTCAGTGATTAATTTTTCTCCGGTGACAATGAAGTGTATGTGTCAGTCGTATTTTGCAAATAAATAAATATTATTATTAGTATTGTAATAGCAGACTTGGGGCCCAGAGGTCGAGTTCTTATACGCCATCACTATACATACCACTTTTCTCAACTTTGTTGGGGTCGGATCATCGGTATTGTTAATCTTCTGAATGCTTTGGAACTCGTTATCCTAGCCATTACAACTTAGTCCTTCAAACATCTAGACCGGACTCAATTGGAAAGAGCAAACAGCATTTGAATAAGATTTACAGGATGCGAAATACATGTGCAAGGATCGCCTTTACAATCTTCACACAGGATATTAGATCTACGTCAGATCTGCCTTGCTATTGGATGCTGGGGAATCAAAGGTGAACGGTGAAAATCAAATATTTTACTAGTAACTACTACTGTAATTGGGTTTAGGAAATCAGATAGCAGATGTGCCGTTGAAGCTGTGTTTGACTTAAGAGGAGGGCTATTTCATTTTTTCATGGATTTGAGCGTTTGAATAGAGTTTTTATGTGTGATTATGGTTTACATATAGACACAAATTTAAAAAAAATATAAGGCCAAGAAAGTTTGATTCTTTTTCTTGGGAGTGTTTTAAATAAATATTTCAATTTGTTTACGTAAATTAGTAAAAACCTTGTCTCTGCAAAGGATGTTTCATAAAATTTTACTTTAAGCATCTTTTGATGCTTTTTTACATCGAAGATATAATAATTTAATCATTAATAAAAATGTTTATGGTACAATACTGTATCCTACTTTGGACTGCTTTATTCAATTTATTATGCTTCATACAATAATACACCAAAAATAATTCGGTAAAACAGCGAGTTACTGAGAATTTTTCGTCCGAAATTATATTTTTTGTTCTATGAAAATATAATCCAAATTCAAACAAAAAATAACTAATAACTAAGGTTACCATGTTACTTTGCTAGAAAAAAAAATTGTCTATTTAAATGTAAAACGATATTTTTAAACAATTATTGTATACAGCGCTACAATCATTATAAATCTCGGGAAACGCGGTCTGTAGCTTTAGTTCGGGCCAAGCGCTCGATTTTGTAATAGCGCCCTTAATTTGAAACAGTATTCTTACTGATTCTTTTCTCATCTGATATCTATGAAAGCGCCCAGATTGTACCAACTTCTTTTATACTTATAGATAAGTCTACCCTCCAGACAATGTTGAAGTTCAAACCAAATTATGTTGATGACGTAGTTTCTGCAGTTATTTCTCGTTATGTCGAAGAAATGATTTCCTTGCCTATACTGGAGTTTCGATATGCATTATGTCTTAAACTTATGGTAGTTAAAAATATATAGACTTTCCTTAGGTACAAGCATAGCCGGGTTTCTGAATTGAATATTTGGCGTTAAGATCGGATCAAACCCTACCTTTGACAGATTTTCAGGCTATAGTTTGACAAATAGGCAAATAGGCATCAGGAGATATATACATTTTAAGTAAATAATTGCATAGTAGACTGGCAGTCACAGTGATATACTTCAATAAATATAATTCAAAGACATACGTAACGTTAGTTATTTTTCTCACAGTCTTATACCTAGTAATCTACCAGTTTCTCCATAACGATTATAATGCATTTATCAATGGAAACTCGATAGCCATGACTCATTTAGCCTGAACAAGTTTCGGTTCCGGTTGTTATTGCAGTCATGTGTTTGTACGTCATGTCGGAAATCATTGTGACTTATGAACTAGTCTGATATAGTGTCAAAAGAAGGTTGATCCACACATAACCGCGACCTGTGCCCGCGACTTGTCGGACCGTGGTCCGTCACGACGCGACGTGGTCCGGCACGGCCGGATATAAAACTGTGGAAGAGTAGGTATTGATTCGACTTACTAATGCCATATCTATATCTATCTATACTAAATACAGTGTGAGTCTTTATATTGTGCTCATAATTATGAAAATGAGGGAAACCTTAATTTTATCGACGGAAAACGTATTAAAATAAAAAACGGAAAATGTTTTTGATGTGATTACGTCTTATAAATCGATGAACGCCAGCTGCACGCACGAAAAAGTGTCAAGTTCCGAGAGCGAGAGCGCGGAACAAGCGATAGAGGCACGATCGACCTACCTGTTTGTTATGAATTCAATCGTTTTCTTATGACGTTATCACGTAAAATGTATCTTCCGTAAACCGACTTTACTGACAACCAAGTTTTTTTTAAATAATTTTATGAATTTTTAAGAAATTTTGTTCATAACTGTGACCCCAGTGTAAACAAAACTGTGTAACTTTAAAACTAAATGATCTATCGTGATGAAACAAACTCCAAACTCTATAATGATCGGAAGTAATTAGGCAACCTCATAAACTGAAAATAGTGGAATAAAAACTACCCTCACCATGCTTTTTTTAGAACTATATTTTTGTTCCAGCAATTTATACAATAATCGTTAAATTTTTCAAAAAGATGCTCATTTCCTACCTTTTTAGGGGTCAGAAAAAAATACGGAACCCTTATAGGATCACTCGGGTGTCTGTCTGTCCGTCTGTCACAGCCAGTTTTCTCCGGATCCACTGGACCGATTCTGTTGGTATTTGGTACACATATGGACTTCTATAACCCAAACACGGACGCGTTGCATGCATGGTTGCATGCGTTGCATGTTGCATAAATGGTTTTGAAGTTATTCAAGAAATTAGACGAAAAATGACCATTCCCCCCCCTTATCTCCGAAACTACTGAGCCTATAAGTTTGAAAAAAAAATGCGGATAATAGATCTTTACCTAAAGATTACAGGAAAACCTATTAGAAGTATGTTTGAAATAACATGTTAAAAAAATTAAATTCGTTCGGAACCCTTTGCACGCGTGTCCGACTCGCACTTGGCCAGTTTTTTAGCACTAATATGTATTTTTTTTCATCAATTTATACAATAATTGTTAAATTTCTCAAAAAGATGCTCATTACTTACCTTTTTTATTACTTCAAGTTATTTTTCATCATATTAGCCACCCAATAGTAAAAATTGCATGTTTATTAATGTTTAATCCCAAAATTTCTTATCACAGCGCACGACTACGCACATTGTTTAGCAGGTAGATAGCCATTTTTTGTGAATTTTGTTGTGTGCAGGTCGTATTCGTATTTTTTTTAATAAGGCGTCTTATTGAGAAATTTTACGATTATTAATAAACCATCCTTAAGAGGACAATAAATGGCACGTTCGGAGTGCCAGCTTTTGACACTTGATAGAAAATGTTATGTATGAGTTATAAACATGAAATTTTTACTATTGGATAGCTAATATGATGAAGAATAACGTAAAGTAATAAGAAAGGTAGGTGATGCGGCGTCTTTTTGAGAAATTTTACGATTATTGTAAAAATTGATGAAAATAAAATATATTCGTGCTACAAAACCTTTTTATTTTCAATTGAGAGTTTTTTCTCGTGTTTTAATTTAGTCCACTATTTTCATTTTATGAGGACGCCTAATAACTTCCGATCAATATAGAGTTTAAAAGTTACAGTTTTGTTTACACTGGAGTCACAGGAGTGAACAAAATTTTTAAAAATTCCATAAAAATATTAAAAAGAAATGGTTTTTTTTTAATACGTTTTCCGTCGATAAAATTAAGCGTAGTTTCCCTCATTTTCATGTGCACATTATAAAGACTCACACTGTATAATCAAATTTAAGAGTTCGTTTGTTTGAACGCGAAAATCTCTGGAACTACCAGTCGGATTTGGAAAAATGTTTTTGTATTGATAGCCACATTCGTGAGGAAGGTTCTACGGCAACGGGAAAAAACAGGATATGCCCGAACGAAGATGGGCCAAAGTTAGTTCAGTATACTATGAAATTAAGAAAAGGTTGAGTATTCTGTGAAAGGTAGTAGTGTACCTGCTAACAGCTGTACCTGCGTACTCGTAAATTTTCCGAAGCCATACGTATCTATAGGTAGACCAGATCTATATATATATAAATCAATGCCACTTTTCGTTGTAATTTTATAACTCAAGAACGGGCTCACCTATCTAAATCAAATGTTTAGGCTTTGTTCGGACTATTAAGTAGGTAGGTAGGGTAGGGTAAGTAGGGTAGAGTAGGTGGGGTAGGGTAGGTAGGGTAGGGTAGGTAGGGTAAAGTAGGTGGGGTAGGGTAGGTAGGGTAGGGTAGGTAGGGTAGGTAGAGTAGGGTAGGTAGGGTAGCCAGTTAACGGGAGCGAAGCTGCGCGGGTCAGCTAGTATCTTATAAATTGTATTGAACCTTAGTTTTTACTAAAACAAGAACTATTCTTCGAAAAACTTTTTTCGTTTTGATCATTGATGTTCATATCTAGCGAATGTGATTTTTCATGTTGCGACTTTTTTTTATTTATTTCTCCATAAATAATTACCTATGTAATCTGTTCGACAAAGTACAAAGAAACAGGTTATAAAACTACACCTAATATTATTATTTCAGTTGTGTTTAGACAATCATAATTAAATAACAAACCAATTATTCTTACAAAATTAATATTACGACATAATTCGTGAAATATATAAGGACTTACAATTATTTAATAAATTACACTCGCGTGCAAGAAAACTGTTACTTACAAAATATAGTACTTATACAATGACTTATTACGAATTTCTTTGAATATCAAATTATTACAGCGATAAGGCACTCTGTAATATCAAGACACGTGAATCGTGTGTCACCAGACGAATCCGATTTCATATTGTATCGTAGTACTCTCACTGCAAATAATCACGCAATTCCGACCTTTAATTCAAAATCATTAAGCTCAAAATAGCGTAAAATTAAACGTATATGCAAGGTTAAGACATAAAAAAGCGTGCACTGCAATAAATATTGACATTTCATATTAATGTACATTGCATTATTAATTTACGTTAGTAATATAGTTATTGTTATTAAAACAGCATTGAATAACGCAATAGGGCTTGTTATGATGTTAGGTTTTGCATCGATCAGCTGTCTTTACGTAGTAGGTAAGTGTTACATAAGTTATTGTTTCATTGAGTTATGTAAGAATCCAATGTATTTTTATATTGTGCCAAAGATTCAGTCATGCAGTCCATTTCTGGACAAAGGAGACTCCAAAATATAGTCATAAACGTAACACACAACGTTTTCGGTTCAATGCTAAACTTGAGAAAAGCCAAACAAATAAATGTAAGCAATGAAAGCAATAGAAAAGGGCAACCCTTATGTTTATATTACTAAAACAGGAGCATTCATCTAGAAATATACGCTTATGATTCATATGAAGGATTCATAACATTCCTGCCCACTCCACAGAGATTATATAGCGCGAAGATGTGTATCTAACTAATACCCCATAGAATGCGACCGCCCACGTGCGTTCAACCGTATTTTTTATATCCCGAACGCATCCTTTCTTCACTCGCCATATTGAAATTCCTTCCTTTCACTTCCCCAAATAAATATAAACCTTATCACAATCGAACAAAGACCAAAGTCTAAAGTCATAACCAAATTGAGAACTATAAAATGAACTTTACGAGGCTCGGAATAAAGGCCTTCTGGTACTTTCGTTTGTCAAAAAACCTATTGAATAGAACCTGATTTGGGGTCTGGGATGATGTGACGTGAAGGCTTTTATTTTTTTTAACCTGTCACAGGAATACTGCGGGTTATTAATCACGCAAGAGGCAGAAATTTTGTTGATTGTCTTCGTTTCGTATAAAATATGAATAAGATTATAACAAAATTTGTCTAGAATGATCGATCCTTCGAATTTTACGAAAATTATGGAGATGACACCGCATTTTGGATTTGGGACTGAGAGCGAGGATCAAACTATTTACACAATGCGGGGGTATTGGAATTAAGGGCTGTCATTTTGACAATGCGATGATAAAACTTTAAGCTTTGTCGTAGGTATATTTTATTATGTCCTGCTAGTGTTGTAAAATACGTGAACAGAAGATAAGTACTCAATAAAAGATTCCAAGGACGAGTGAAAAAAAGTAACAAAATTTTCCTTAAACGAGTTCCTTGTAATCGCAATAAGTATTTTTTCGCATTCTAGAATCATAAACTGTCAATAACAGAGTAATTTGATTTTTGCAAAACGGCCATTGTGAATAAAAGGAAAACAATTTTCTCCGGAGAATAAAAAGGTGGATATTTACTTAAATTCAGAATTTCAATCGTAGTATATTAAATGCTTATTATTTTCGAATAAGGCCGCTCTGCTATTTATTATTAAAATCCTCTTGGATTTAGAATTTGCGGGTTCCTGTGGTGCGACTCAAGAATTCATAAAATGATTTTAAATACCTTTTAAATAATTCATTGGTTTCTTTGAAGATTAGCTTGATAGACACGAGAAAGAGGACTTCGGTAAAATTACCTGAAAATGTTAGTGCTAAAATTAAAATTAATTTTTATTAGTCTTCATATCGTGCATATACTTGACTCTAGTCTAGGTCAGAGATGACAGAGACAAAGTCTACGATGGAGCGAGCTTACCCAGAAGGCCTTACTTTTTATTTAATCGTAACATTTTCAAGAATTTGCTTGCAAGAAAAAAACAAGAGCAAAGTAAAGTTAACACTGACGGTTTAAGGCCCGATTTTCACCCGGAAAACGCCACAACAAGGAAAACGGATTTTGATGAGATTTTCGTTATTATTTTAGTAATCAGTCTCCGTAATATTTCATCATAATAAGAAATTTTCGCTGCTGTAACATCTAATTCTTTCGCAGTGACTCCTTGGAGGTACGCCCATAAAACTCGAGGCCACATGAAATAGGTTAGGCCTACAAATTATAAGCCAAGATATAATAAAATTATAATTCTTTTCCTGATTATGTGGGCTTTGGGAGTCATTTTGTCAGGAGCAATTTATTCGAAGGTTTTATGTGCAATCACGCTGTCTAGCTTTTAATTTATATTGCATCATAAACCAAGTCTGTTATCCAATAACACCCAAGTGTAGCCTTTTTGATATTTTTTTGTCAGTAGGCTAAACATAACACTTTTACTCGTCAATCTTTTTGGTAATTATAAGCTAGATGAGGCCAGTGTTTTCTAGCTGACTACCCTGAGAAGAAACACCGAACCAAACTCAGAGGTTAAATTCTCTATTCATTTCAGTCTTTTTCGCGGGTAGGTGCATAAAAAGTAAACAACACGCTCTGTAAGATTTTATCTTTTAATTAATAAATTTTATTATTTTGATTTAAATTTTAACTTATAGTAAATAATTACGTCACCATTAAGCACATATTGTGTGGGCAGTAGTATTCTTATGCCCTAAACAGTACAAATTGCATTTGCTTGCCGGCTTGGGCTGTTACATCTAACTTTGAAAGTCACTGAAGCGGAGTAACTATTATGGCCACTATAGCTGACATTGCAGAGACCCAGCGCATGGCTTTTATGTCACTAAACCAGAGGATGGCTGATTTTGAAGCACACCTTAAGGCTTCTCCACCTGGAGCTGACTTGAGCAGCCTTCACAAAGACTTCACCGTTTTCAAGGAGCATGTTTGGAGTGTCCTCAGTGCCTTGCAGCTACAGATTGTTGAATTAAGCAGGAGTGTAGACGTGATAGAAATGCGTCACAGGAAAAAGTTTCTGTTGCTTGGTGGCGTTCCAGAGAAACCGGGTGAGAAAGTTCCTGAAACCGTGGCAACCATTCTGCAGACAAAACTTGGTTTAACAGATCTAGCACCCTCTACGCTGACTGTATGTCACAGACTGGGCTCTGCTTCAGAAGGCCGCACCAGACCCATCCTGCTTCGGTGTGCTGACTCATCCATGCGCAGCGAGATTTGGAGAATCAAGACCAAATTGAAAGGATCTCCTTATGTGGTGTCTGAATTCCTCACTCGACAGCGACAGTCTACTTTTACGACAGCTCGCAAGCTGTTTGGCGTGACGAACGTGTGGACCATGGACGGCAATATAAACGTCAAACTTCCTGATGGCAAGCGACGCCGAGTCTTCAGTCTTGAGGAAGTCATCGCGCTTGGACTGGAGCATGGCAAATCCCTGGATCAGGAGGTTCCTCTGGTTTCCAACCCAAAGAGTTCGTCTGCACTGTCTACAACTCGATCAAAGCGGATTGCAAAGAAGAAGTAGTAGGTCTTGGTATTTTTTGTTTGTTATCTTTTGAATTCTATTTGTGCGTGTTTACTGTCTGTATTGATTCTTTGAAACTTTTTCTTGTTAAGTACTGGTTAAAAATAAGTACGTCACTGAATTTTCTGTTCCTTATACCGACATTAACTTTTTGTTTTGTTTTTGATCTATCAGTGTCATGTGTCACTAGTGTCATTGTGTTTTTTTTATCTGTCTTTGACTTCTTGCGAATTAAGTTCGCGTTTGGAACACGCACTCGCAATTTGCATTAGTTTTTTTTTTTGTGAACAGTCTGCCGGCAGGTAATGCAATAATAGTGAAGTTAACTTCACATTAAAATTAGTATTTTTTTTATCTTATCTATTATATACTTTTATATATTTATTTTTATTATTTTATAATAATTATGTCTGACGACGACTCGTTTTTTTCCTGCCGTAGTTCTTCTACGTCATATTCATCTTTAGACGATTCCTTCTCTGTAAATAGCTTATTGAGTACTGAGTTTCAGCAATTTCAAAAGTGTTTCAATGTGTGTCATGTGAACGCACAGAGTATCCCTCAGCATCACTCGGAGATGCTTAATTTATTTAGTGATGTTGCATTGCACGCCGTCCTAGTTTCAGAAAGTTGGCTCAAGCCCGAACTTCCCTCTTCTTACTACAGTCTACCTGGTTTTATCTTAATTCGCAATGACCGCACGGGAAAAAGAGCCGGGGGTGTTGCCATTTATTTACGCAGCGACATTCCCTACAAAATTGTATCCTCTTCGTCGGGAACAGTCTGCGGCAATCCCGAATACTTAGTCCTTGAAATTGATGTCAAGGGGATAAAGGCCATTCTTGGAGTAGTTTACTGCCCACCTGCTGTTGATTATTTCTCCACTCTTGATTCTCTTTTTGAGTCCCTTTCCTCAGAGTACAAACATCACATAATCATGGGTGATTTCAACACCGATCTCGTGAAGGATAACTCTAGATCATGCAGACTGAGAGCAATCCTGGAATCGTCGAGTCTATCTCTTCTCTCGCTGAATCCGACTCATCATAATCTCGACACAAGCGATTCCTGGCTTGATCTCATGCTCGCTTCTTCAGTTGATTTAGTTGCTAACCATGGTCAGATTGCAGTTCCTGGGTTATCTAGGCATGATTTAATCTATCTTTCGTATAAAATTAAGCCTCCCAAGCAGCGGCCTGCCATTGTGTTTCTCCGGAATTTCGCGAGGTTGGATAAGGACCAGCTTAATGAAGATGTCAGAGCCGTTGATTGGATCGATGTTGAACAGGCATCGACAGTGGATGAGAAAGTGGAAATATTTAATAAGACTGTACTTCGGGTTATTGATGCACATGCACCTCTGAGAGCCGTCCGTGTTAAGCGTCCCCCGGCTCCATGGATTAGCCTTGGAGTTCGTATGGCGATGAGACGCCGTGACAAGGCCTTTCGCAGATACAGGAGAGATCGCAGTGAGGAGAACTGGAACCTCTACAAGTTGGCCAGAAACCGATGTAACCAGATGGTAAGAGCTTCTAAACGCCGATACATTTGTGAAAATGTTCTCAACGCTTCACCGGCTGATATATGGAAGTTTCTCAAATCACTCGGCATAACAAAGTCCTCATCAAATGTTATTTCTTCTAACGTCTCCTTGAGTGATTTGAATAAGCATTTTTCATCGTCGGCGATGCTTTCGGTTGCTGTTAAAAACAACACTATTCTTGAGATATCTTCCTCGCCAATCTTACTTCTCGATTCTTTCTCTTTTTCCCCCGTGACCGACCCTGAGATCCTCAAAACTTTCCATGCGATTAAGTCCAAGGCTGTTGGCTGTGATGGTGTCAGCAGAACTATGTTATCCCTCATAATCCAAAGTATTCTCCCTATTATCACACACATTATCAATGCCTCCTTACAGACTGGGGTATTTCCCGAAATCTGGCGTAAGGCCTTCATAATCCCTCTTCCTAAAATATCCAACCCCAGTTTATTTAATCATTACAGACCAATCTCCATTCTCCCTTTCCTATCTAAGATCCTGGAAGCAGTTGCTCTTAAGCAAATATCTTCCTTTGTGTTTAGGAATAATCTGTTATCCCCTTTCCAATCAGGTTTTCGGCCTGGCCACAGCACAGCCACAGCTTTGCTTAAGGTTACTGAAGACGTTAGGAGTGGCCTGGAGGATTCGAAATTAGCGGTCTTAGTTTTAATAGATTTCTCTAATGCTTTTAATACCGTTGATCACGACATCCTCTTGGCTATTCTGTCTCGAATTGGGGTTTCTTCGTCGGCACGGGATTGGTTTTCATCATATCTTCGTGGTCGCCAGCAGACGGTTCGTGCTGATCAGAAATTTTCTGACTGGTGCGCCCTGAATACTGGCGTTCCGCAAGGCGGTATACTCTCCCCACTCTTATTTTCTCTATTCATAAACTCTATTACCACTATTCTCAAATGCTCTTACCATCTGTACGCTGATGACCTACAGCTCTACGCGCAAACTGGCATTGACAACCTGGACAACTGCATCTCTTTGCTGAATTCTGACCTTATAGCAATCAGTGATTGGTCAAGCAGATTTGGGGTTACTGTCAATGTCAGTAAATGCCAAGCTATCCTTATTGGTAGTCCTTATTTTCTACGCAACTTGGACACCAGCAGATTACAGCCGCTTTCATTTAACAATACCGTTATCCCTTTCTCGCCACACGTTAAAGACTTAGGCCTATACATTGACGACAGGTTAAGTTGGAACAAGCAGATTGCTCAAATTAGCCAGAGAGTAACATTCTCACTGCGATCTCTCTATAGATTCAAGCATTTTCTTCCCGCAAGCACTAAAACCACTTTAGTCCAATCACTTGTGCTTCCTATAATTGATTATGCTGATGTTTGCTACTCTGATCTATCCCAAGAACTTCTTAACAAACTGGATCGACTTCTTAACAACTGTATTCGTTTTATCTTTGGCCTTCGGAAATATGATCATATTTCTTCCTTCCGTTCTCAGCTTAAATGGTTGCCTATCCGTCAAAGGAGATCCCTCAGATCCCTCTGCATGCTCTTCACTATTTTGAACGATCCTTGTGCTCCTGATTATCTCAAACAATATTTTCAAGTGTTGGGCAGTTCTCACAGTCTTAACCTCCGAGCGTCCAAAAACTTAATTCTTCATATTCCTTCTCACCGTACCGGGTTCTTGTCTAACTCTTACGCTATTTCCACCATTAAACTCTGGAATGTGCTACCCCTTGACATCAAGAAGGCTCAGTCGAAATTTTCTTTTAAGCGTAAAGTCCGAAAACACTACTTAAAAGCCTGTCTTTCTTAGTTTGGTCTTCGTCATGATTATTGTGAGTTCTCTTGATCAGAAGGATTATTATAAAACATCGTATTTATTAGTTTATTATTTTAGCTTATATATGTATTTTATTAGTATTAAATATATTATTTGTATAATGTTCCCCAAAAGATTACATTTATTTTTTTGTTGTACACCTACCACAGTGTAGTCTTTTTAACCCAAAGGTTGACTGGTAGAGAATGCCTTGTTGCATTAAGTCCGCCCATGTACCACTACTGTACATAAAGTTTAAATAAATAAATAAATAAATTTCAAGTCCATACAAACCGAACTGGTCAAATCAAATGAGAACCATGTAGTATTATGTCTGAGGTGGCCTTTTAAGGAAAGTGCCACACAGATTTGAGAGAACCTGTCCAGAAAGTGCAAGCATTTATCAGTTATCGTGTAGCTCAAACTTAGAACTTTTTGAAACTTGTTTGCCAATAACATAAGATGAAATACTTGATTGGAAAAGGATAGTAAGATGAAATGAGTGTCTCCCTTTCCAAAAATACTGTTGACTGGTATGAACTTTCTTATTGCAAGAAAAAGAAGAATGGCCATCATGCGTTCCGTGAGTCATGCCAGTCACTATGTCTCTTGCTTCTTGACACTGTTCTTTTGTCTGTGTCATCTCGAGATGAAAACAAAGATTTAGGTGCCAGTCGGCACCTAAATCTTTCTTCATTTGTCACTAAAACCAATTTTAAACTGACCAACCAAACTGTGGCACTAAATAAAAATTTGCGCATTTTGCTAAATTTTGTAACGCTCCAAAAATGCTCATTTATCCCCGTTTAGGACACGACCAAGCCCCGTACTTCCGTCCTAACTACACATAAATTTCCAGAAAACCATTGTACCAAATAACCATTTCCGTCCATTGAATCATCCTGTTTGTGTGTATGTAAATGCATGATTTTGATGTTTTTTTTTTTCGATTTCATTGAGAGATCTCACTCGCCTTGCATGTTAAACAAACTTCCCGACATTTCTGATTGTTTGGTCCGACAATTTCGGCGCTTTAGTTTCCAATGCGCGCTAACTTTTGAATTATTCAAAAGACTGTTTTCCATCCAGCAGTGCACGCTATACATGGGTATATTTCAGTTTTCGGGCGACGTCCAGACACCGTAACGAACGCAGATGACTCATTTGTGTATGTAAATTATGTTAAAATTCAAAACCCTAGGCTTAACTTTGAGTTTTTGAAATTCAAATTTGTAGCTCTCGGGCCCTTAAACGACGTCGGGTGGGGAATGCTTAATTGTTTTTTGGGAGGAGTTTTAGTTAAAAAGGCTCTTTAAATACACATTTCGTGGATTATGTTGTTTGAATGTCGTTGGAAATATAAAGGAAATTACGTGAAAAATATCTTGTACAAATTCATACAATTATAGTGATGCCCAGACCTCATAAATTAATCGGTTAACGACAGCAAAAAGTATACGAAAAACAATAGCACATAATTTCTCATGCTAAATTGAGGGGCTACCCTTACACGAGTAGGGAATAGATAGACTGCCATGTACACATTTTGGCATTGCATTCTAAAGTCTCAACTTGTCACACATGAATGTCAATAAAAGCCTTAAATGCATACACGTTACGAATCAGACATGGATTCAATTTTTTGCTGCACCAAATCATTACTTCCTTACTTAATACTAGTGGAGGTCACGCGGTTTCACCCGCTTACTTCCCGTTCCCGTGGGAGTACGGGATAATATATAGCCTATGTTACTCCCTGATAATGCAGCTATCCAATGCTAAAAGAATTTTTCAAATCGGTCCAGAAGTTTCGGAACCTATTCAATTCAAACAACCAAACAAATCTTTCTTCTTCCTAATATTAGTGTAGATTATAAATGCGAAAGTAACTGTCTGTCTGTCTGTCGCGCTATCACGTCGAAACTAATGAACCGATTTAAATAAAAATTGGTACACAGATCTACCGCCTGTCACAGTCTAGAGCCTGAGAAAGGTCATAGGCTACTTTTTATCCCGGGGATATGTTCCCTGGGGATCACGCGTGACAAGCCGCTGGCAGAAGCTAGTGAATAATAAATAAAGACCTCATATTCCTCCTGATCGACGTCTCAAAGAAGTATGATAACAATTTTCGGAATTACTTTCCGTTGAAGTTCATACGCATGTGACATCAAATAAGGAAGAAAAATCTTGCAATCGTTTTTAAATCACTTGAGAAAATGTCAAAATGTCATCCAGCAAATGAATATAGTTCACTTCATATTTCTCTTGTTTCGAGAATTCTTCGAATGCATCTTATGCTTCCGGTTCGAGGAAAAGATCTTATAGAACTACTATGTGACGTCATGAGTCCAAGATGAAGCCACTGCTACTGGAAGTGGCATAAAATGTTTACGATTTGTGTCAAATTCTATATTCATTGACTGGATGTACGCATTGTCAGGATGCCACTGATATACGGAAGATCTGTTGAATGTACTACTAGATTACTTGATTTATCACTCAAAATGGAAGCGTGAACTTTAAGTGTTATCTATATCTATCTATATATCTATATATATAGAAATGAATTGCTGTTCGTTAGTCTCGCTAAAACTCGAGAACGGCTGGACCGATTTTAATAATTCTTTTTTTGTTGGGTTCGCCAAAATACGGGGAAGGTTTAAAAGCAAAAAAAAAATGGGTAGGTAGATAGGGTAGGTAGGTAGGTAGGGTAGGTAGGTAGGTAGGTAGATAGGTAGGGTAGGGTAGGGTAGGTTAGGTAGGTAGGGTAGCCAGTTGACGGAAGCGAAGCCACGCGGGTCAGCTAGTAAGTTAATATTTTATACAAATAATGTAGATCAGGGGCGTAATTAATCAAACCGACAGGTGACATTAAGACACTTTAACAATTTTGTAAATTTCTTTTACACATTACATTACACAAACATTTTCAGGGTTATAAGGGTGCCTGTCCATTACAGCGGAACGAGGTAGCAAAGCGGAAAAAGGAGAAATTTTAACCAATGGCCTAAAGGCACCACGTGAGTCACTGACATTTTGATTGACATGATTGGTTAATATTTCTCCGTTTCTCCGCTCCGTTGCCTCTCTCAGCGCATATGGGCAGGCACCCTTAAACGGAGCAAACAATTCTCGTATTTAAGGACCGTCCGCATTCTAGTCGTAAACTGTCAAAAATACCTCTTATTTCCCTACATGTTGACGAATGTTTGACTTTGATTGTGGCTTAGATGATGTAGTGACTCGAATTATAAAAAAATGTGTCTATTATGTAATTTTTGACAAATTTATGTCGTATGTCTTGCCAAGGTTGCGGAATTCGTTCGAAAGAGTCCGCGGCCCTGGGGGGCTACTCTCTAACGAAATCCGTAGTTTCGGGCTTAGCTTCGGGCGGGCATTTTCTACTTCGTATCACCTAACCACTGAGAACTAATGATAACACGATTTGACAGTTACTGTGAAATCGTGTTGTCATTCATTCTCAGTTCGGGTTCGGGATTAATCGTAAGTCTGTAGGTGATACGGAGTAGAATACGCCCGCCCGCAACTAAGCCCGAAACTACGGATTTAGTTAGAGAGTAGCCCCCCTGGAACGCAAAGGGCATTAGGAGGAACACGGATGGGTTTTAGTCAGTAAGAGTCTGACACTCCCTTCTGCTCCGAGAACGGGACGAGTCATTTAATGATTTCGAATCCTTAAAAAAATACAGTATGTAGTGTGCGTATTTATGTTAAAAAACAGAGTCCAGAAGAAACATTGTCTAAAGATGATTGATACAAAGTTCTAAACTGGGCTACTTTTGACATCGTTGTGAAGTTCTCTCTCTAACATCCCCATAAGTCATATTATATGCCATGGTTGACAATGTCTCATGAAAGCCAATTTGGCAAATCAAAATTTCCTCGAAGCTACGGTGGTAGTATAAAGATTTCTAGACACAGAAAATACTTGAACAAATATTCTTTACTCAATACCAGGTGGTATTAAGATTCCACATGAAAATTTAATTGACGATAATTGTACATAATCGGCGGACTGTTCTGATCCAGTCCAAGGTTCGAGTGCCGGTCGTGAACCTTTTGTAATTAAAAATACTAGTTTCAGTGCAGTAAATGACGAGGACGATGCGCGATGACTTACGCTTACGAGAATAACTGTTTTATTGATCTTATTCAAAGGTACCTTTATTAGATTCCTTTCCCCGGTTCACGGAAGAGTATATTAATTCTGCTACATTTTTTCATCTGGTCAATAAAATATAAAAAAAAATCGGCCAAGTTTGAATAGAACTCACTCGCGAAGGGTTCTGTACCGTAAACCGAAAAATCACATTTCTTGTATGGATTAACCCTAAAATTTAATTTAATTTTTATTTTTAATGGCCATCAGAAATTGGTACTTACACATTTTGTGAAGGTATCAACAATATGTATTCAAAATACTATATCTATTTAAACACTCCTAAAAATGACACAAGTGTGCACAACCTACCGTCTCAACGCACATCCGTCACAAAGGACCACACTTCCCTACTACTAAACTATATTTACTTAATCTTCAAATTACAAACCAAACGTCTTATACCGGTAAAGCTGTCTTAAACTACCCTCAAAAATACCTCGTTTCCTTCATTATAAATCTCGGCACGACACCTTTAGGTTAATTTCCTTGGGCCATAAATCCGTTGGTGACGGTCTTGCAGTGAAGGGTGGCACTTACGTAGAGGCAGATGGCAGGTTAACTGTGTGATGCGAAGTGGGGGTAAAAGATGTAAAGGATCTCCGTTTTGTGGGAGGAACAGCTGATTACGAAATACTGAAAAATGGCGTTAGGATTGAAAGAAAGAAATAATAGCATTTATTTGTTCAATAGGGAATATGCACGAAAAAAATATTTATTATCTATACAGTTTATCTATACTAATATATAAAGTTGAAGAGTTTGTTTGTTTGTTTGCTTGAACGCGCTAATCTCAGGAACTACTTGTCCGATTTGAAAAATTCTTTCAGTGTTGGATAGCCCATTTATCGAGGAAGGCTATAGGCTATATATTATCACGCTAAGACCAATAGGAGCGGAGCAGTAATGAAAATTGTGGCGCAGACGAAGTTGCGCGGGTCAACTAGTCTAAAAATATACACAAATATAATACTAACAGTGAAAATACAATCAAAATTGCTCGAAAAACAAATGAGGTATAATTATTTTAAACAAATGTATCTGTCCCTCTCGCGAAAACGCTGTTTTCTATGGCAGCTGTATAGGCGGCAAGAACTTTGACGTCACAATTCATATCGGACTTCTCTTTTTAATTGTAACCTTTGAAGCTTTATAACTTCATCGCTGATGAAGGTATTTAAAAAAATAATTTCATAATTGTTTATTAGAGTTAATAAGTATTTTATTTTGTAAATAAAAAAATCGCATGCATATTCCCTATTGGTTGGACTGCACTTGCCCAAAGCCGGTAGGAATGGAGGGAAGAAACTCTTTGCCCTGCAGTGGAACAGAACAGGCTGAAAATAAATCATTGCATTGAGACAAATTACACTAAAATAAAATAAAAAAGTAATAATATTTGAATGTGTACCTTACAGCTACGCCAAAAAGGTTCATTTCAGCAGTAATGCCAGATAGTTGCCGTCTGACGCTGGTCTCTCGTAAACCTTCCGTATATATAATTGCTCATGCTAAATAATATCACTCCAAGACATGGCCAAACACAAAGGATCACCAAATGTATATGAAAATGTCAATGTTGACTTCTTCATTATCAAGTTCAATGCCATTTGTTATTTGATTCGGTGCAATGTTACAGAAACGATAGTGGCCGTCTAAGTGGCTTAGAAGCTGTTTTATTCGCGTATTTGTTGATGATACAACTTCTTTAAAACTGTAATCTTTTTTGGCCGCCATAGAATCATCATAGCAATATCATCATTATTTGCATATAATAGATCCAGTCTAAGAGTCAGTATAACTCAGAGTAGTGAGATGTTTGTAAAAATCTTTCCTTCAAAACAGAGGTGAAGTGAGCCTAAAGTGAAGTCTTAATAAGTGAAGCAGAAGCCTGAAGTGAGCTGTCTTATAATAAGTGATCTGGCTCTAAATAATAATGCGTAGCATCAAGTGGAATTACAGTTCACTTCATGCTCACTTCATCTAATTTTTCACGGTGAATTTTACTGCCGTCAATAAGAAAAAAAGGACGTGTCTACACAAAACGAAGTAATCGATTTCCGACCTTAAGGTGTTTCTTTTATGTCGGAAATAGGTTACAGTTTTTGTGTACCAGTGACTGCATTTCCTTGCAATATACGGTTTAGCGATCCAATTCGCGGATATTATTGAAATATATCGGAGTATGTACTCCCAGTATCGGGATAAGTAGGTCTTCAGTCAGAACAGTCGTACTGCATGAAGTAACTGGTGCGTATTTTCCTGTTCAGTAGATTTAATATATTTTATGTGTGCTATATTGTACAGTTTATGATATGGCAGTGAGTTTTTATGTTCTGTACAGGCTAGCGGCCCATTTTTTTCGTAAAAAACTTTTATCTTTTTGAAAATTTGGCCAAGTGCGATTCTCTCACGAATGGTGCCTTACCATAAACCGAAAAAAAAAACACTTCTTGTTAGGGAGCCCCCTTTAATCTTTAATTTAAAGTTATTCAATTTCCCTTCGGTTCGCTACGGAACCCTAAAAGTGATGATTGACAGATGGAACTAAAATGTATTTGTTACAGAAAGTTACTAGAAAGGTTAATTTCTTAGGAAGCGTCTTTCTTCTTCCTCACAATTAGTTTTTTCAGCTTCATGTTATATCGACTCTTTAAAATATTAGTATAAATTGAAAACAAAATTAGGAAACTTGTTGTACAGACTTGAAACATTTTTAGCAAGCAACCTTCTTATTGAAAAGAAAACAAAACGTTAAAACTTTTGTCAGAATTCTCGTACTTTTACTTTTTAACGTAAATGAAGGACAAAACCAACCGAAAAGGTCTGCAAAAATAATTTAAATATTTCGCTACATAATTTTATTTAAATACTCACTAAGTATCACAAACTCGCCGTAAAAAGTACTCGCGATGAAACGCTTAATTAACCTTACTCTATTTTAAATGACGCTTCAAAAGTAAAATGGCGAGCGACTGTCACGGACAGCCTTCCTATTTTCTATGTGAGAACCCATCTTACTTTTTCCTGTACCCATTAATTCAATTTTTCATTCCGTGCTAATGAACGACTTTTTTACATTCTTTTAAGACCAAGTAATCTTGTTCCCATAAATCGAGTCGAGTGACGTTACGAGCTCCGCCTGCGCAAGAGTCCAGGTACTTGCGTTATTCTCGTCGATGGTCAGTGACCACAAGGGACCTTTACTTGGGGTGACTGTTCCGCCAACATCCTTAGGCCCCTCATTCCAACTTAAATGAACGGCACCAAGGCTCCTCTTACGAAAGTCATAGATATCACTTAGCCAGTCTATAACGACCTCCCTCGGCCCTTAGTACTCGTAATGATTTCTGACATTTACACGAAAATTTGAATTAAAACGAAACATGTTATTCAGAGTATGTCAAGTGTATTTGTCTTATATGCATCGTTCATTCTATATTTTAAGACGTTTCCTTGCTGTTTTTATTTTAAAACGTGAAATAAAGGAAGTTGGCTGGTTCGTCGAGGTCATGTTACAGTGGTCGGGTGTGCGCATGAATGTTACTGGTTTCTTTTTTCAACCATATGTTTTCTGGTCGTTTTGTTGGCCTTGAAAGAATGTCTGGTTAGTGCACCACGGGTTGATGTCTCTTTATTAATAGCTGTAAGTTTTTCTCGACTTGCAATAATGGCCATTTTGTGCTAGCACAGTATTCTGTATCGATGTAACGAACTAAATTCTAAATTATCTTAAACAAGTTTCAAGGCAATATTAGTAGTGTAATTATAGTCTAGAATAATTTTAGGTTTTTGTAAATAATGAATATGGATGTAATTCTTGTTAAGAGTTGTTAATTGTTAAACAAACCGAAGTTAAAATAATTTAGCCGTCCAATTTAAATGAGATTGCTCCCCCAGTTTTGCGTTTAATCCTGTTTAAAGTTCCAAGTTTGGTTACTTAAGTAGGACAGAATTTATCCTGTCCGACTCAGGCTTTCAATTCAACTACGAATTAATTCTGCTCCTCAGAAACGTAATTTGAAACGAAACGTACCCATGTGAAAGATATCTTTGTCACCTTTACGAAATCATATTCATGTGTCTTGTGGTCACCCCAAAATGATCAATAAACGCACGAATCTTACATCACTCCAAAACTCATAGTCGTAATCGTAACCACAGAAATTCCTAAAGAAATCGAAATGCTCTTAAATCATAGCTGAATAAACCATAAAACTTGCCCAAAAACGTTAATAAGACAAAATTAGATCTTGTTGCTTTCACAATAAGGTTGGAGAAGTTGGAAAGTGTCTGAAGAGATAAGTTTGTCGGGATGTGGGGCCAGAAAAGTGGTCAAAAGTCGTCGGACTGGTCTGAGTCGGCCCCGACCTGTTCTGTCCCGTTCGTTTTGTCTTATTTTTGTTTTGCACGAAGCACTGACCACCACAACAAAGGTCCGTGGGTTGGACTTGTTTTTTTCTTTTTCACCGAAGGAGCAATGCCTCCGGAGATGTTCAAGTGCTGCCTCTGTAAGCGTTTCAACATTCTGAGATGCGTTCGGTTGTTGGACATGTCACGTTTGCTGGAATTTCGCTCCGGAATTTTTACTTAAATAGATGGCAGCTTCGCTTATTGGGTGTTAATTTAGGTTGAAGATAACGTTCTTTGAGTTCTTTTTGCGTCATTAGTAGTACGGTTTTTGGGGCTTTTAACTAGTACTATTAGTGAGGTTATTTTAAATTTTAAGTGCTAACAACACAGCTTTAACTAAGCGGCTGAATAACACAAAAGATTAAATCAAAAATGTTCGGCCAACTCGCGAAACTTTCCACTTGGGACCAAAAAATATTTACAAACGTCTGGCGCTCGAAGTCACCTTCCAGTTCGGGTCTAAAAACAATACATCTATGCTATCAAGTGATTTGGGTCTGCCCTCTATGTCCTCAGGGACAGACGACGTTTTGACCGCTGTCAATGTCACGAACAGAGCAAGGATTCGGATCCCTTGTACGAAATTTAAATACTGGTAGTCAAATTAAAGGGTTGAGGAAGAAGCGAGTTCCGTCACTATCCATTTTTACTGCCTTTAAAAATCGCTTTCTGCTTTATAATCTTCAAGCCGGAGATTACTCTTTCAACTAAGCTGCTGTCTAAACCGTTATTAAAAATTCAATTACTTCAAACGTCCATTGATCTAACTAACGCCTGTAAATGAAATACACATGTAATAATCAAAGTACCACATGCGAAAGGCCGAGTTCTAACGATGTAAACATACCCATCCCTTAAACAAAAAAAGCACTTCAAAACACCAATAGTAACACAAACGGGCCGCGTAGTTATTTATTTATAGGCCAGGCCAAGTGTTCGCTTCATTACTTGTGAACATATTGCCGTGTTTACTCTGTGTATTTCTGGAGCTGGCGGTGTGTTCCGCCACGTGTGGCCATGTAGTGGCGTAGCTGGCTGAATAACGAGATGTCTCGGCCCTTTGATTTTTGTGAAAAAGTTCGGCTTCATTAGTTCGATATTTGAATTGCGCGCTTTTTTTTTCTCTAATGTGAGTATGCAGATGCTTGAAATACGAAATTTAATTTGATTGGTTTATTTTTGTTCAAGACTTTTTTCACCCGTTTCTGCGTGCTATTTAAAAAAAAAAGTGAAAGATCTCCTATTGCTATACTGTCATTTCTTCCATAGTAATCGTCCGTGTTATAATTATATTGATGATCATTCTCTTGCCCTCATCCAAAATTTGTCTGCGCATCATGTCGTGATTCTCCTTCCATACTTCCCTCTCTCTGTGATAGTTCTCATAGTGTATTATCAGCTATTTCAAAACGTGATTTTGATAAAAATCTAATTCCATCTAAATACACCTATACAGTTTTTATTTTCTCAATAAATATCCTCCATTCAATGAAATAATACCGTCCACATTTTATTTCTGAAATATAATAAAAACTACAGCTTTTTTAAAGCCTATTCGAAAGAACTACGACGCGGAGCCAATTTATTTTCCTTCTAGACGTACATAAAGATAAATTGATCGTATTCCTTTTAAGGGCTTCACCTATACCTTGGTTCAAAAATATCAACTAGAAAGAAATCCAAATAATACTGATGAATAGCTTTTTCCGCGTTTTTATAAAGATTTCTTAAGCATAGTATCTCTTCTTGAATTTTTTTAATACTATCTATCTAATATCTCAGACAGTCGAGATAAGAAATTCTGGGTCCTGGCCCCTAACTTGCAATATATTTCTCAAACTTTCCTAGAAATACTTAAGGCACGTCTGAAGTTAGGTCTAGTTGATCCCTGGGGACGCTTTAGAATGAGGGCCTAAATTCTAGGGTTGAAGGAGTTCTAATATGGTGATTGTTATCGCTTTCACAATTGTCAATTTAAGAGAAACTGTCTCTAGGGATATTTCCTTTTGTACTTGAGTATAAAGAATAGGATTGATGGCTTCCACAGACAGGCTCAACGCGACGAAGTGACACCAATATGACTGCGATTTTTCATAAAAATTGTTCAATGACTACTATACATATCTTACTTGCTTTTGCCCGCAACTTCGTACGCGCATATCCTGTTTTTTCCCATTCCTGTAGGAATTTCGGGAAAACTAGTGCTCCCCTACGGACTGTGGGGAAGCTACATGCCAAGTTTCAGCTTTTTACGACCGATAGTTTCGTCTGTGCGTTGTCTGTCAGTCACTCAATCAGTCAGTAACGGAAGAATTTTATATATTAGGATTGATTTGGCGTTGCGTCGGTTTGTCGCATCTGTCTCGGGAGCCTTAACAGAGCTCCACAGTTTTAATTGTGATTCAATATGTCATGATTTCCGATGTAGACCTGAAACCCTCATGAATTTGTGAAGAAATATTTAGTTATTGAAAAATAAAAAGCGTTCGGATAGTTGTTAAAAGTGTTAGAAAAATTGAGCATTTTAATAACAATGTTCTATAGGATTTTTTGCTTTTTAATCGTGTTAGGATTTTCAGGTGCCGTTTTATTTGATTTATGTCAATCCGTAGTCAAAACTGTGTAAAATAGAAATGTAAACAAAAGGCTGAACGATTCGATATTTCGTTTTCAACGCCCATGTTGAACTTTTCAGTTTTATTGCATAAATTTATTATTCTTCATGACATACAAAATGTATGTATGTGGTCAAACTATAAATATAACTTTTGTTCTGACGTTACTCGCCCAAAATGGTTAAAGCAGTACAGATTATCATACTGAAAAAGATCGAAATGGTAACTTTTGGTATTTGCTTCAACACCAACCTCAACGTCAAAATGCTTTTTTGTCAATAGCGGAATCACGTAACGGATGCGGTGCTCCTGTTCAGAACATGAGCCACATGTTGGAGTGCCCCAAGTGGCCATGCTTCTGGGTATTGGGGGAGTTGATGAATGCTACCGACCGACGCCGATGCTGCAATTGACGTGGCCACATACTGGGCCCAAAAATTTTAAGGAGTTTACCATCGATTTGAAAAGAAGAAAAATAACAGATGACAAACTGACATGACTTCTGTCACAACGTTGCTGTATGAGTTGCTGGACATAATCCTCCTTACGGCTGACGCATACTGCGACGGAACAAAAGACCATTCTAGACGTTTTTCATACGTGATACGAGTCTGTGTCTGCCCTTCTACAAGGTGGACCGATGACTTGGTGAAGGTCGCGGGAATCCGCTCTGGATACGAGACGCACAGGACCGGTCGATGTGGCATCACTAGATGGAGGCCTGTGTCCAGCAGTGGACGTGTTTCGGCGGACTTTATGATGTTGATGATTAGTGCCTGATGATGCACTGTTTACCGCAGCGTGTTGCGTTCCGTTCAAGAGACCATAGCTTAATCCAATGGATTACCTAATTTCACTAAAACAGTACAACATTAATCCTAAATTATGCAAAGTAAAACAAAAATGCCTGTTCCATCAAAATATTCCAAACTAAGGCACTTGTCTCACCGCCGGCGATGAAGCGAGTAGCTATCGACTATTGGCTCGCTGAGGAAAGGCACAAAATATATAGATCTCGTGTGAGTAAAAGAGACACATACATTCATAGTCGATAACTGGCTGTTCACACTTCAGGCAAGCGGCTCTTAGCTCTAGTTGATCGAAGCGCGAAGAGCTATCAAAAATTGTACTCGCTTAGCGACACTCGCTCGGCGATGCTCGCTTGGCGGTCAGAACTCACCAAATAGCGGTAATTACTACCTATAGTGCGGGCTGGAGCGAGTATTGCGAGTAAAAGCCCGTCGCACAAAAGCACTCGCTAAAAGCCGAGCGTTAAAACTATCGAAACTTTTCACTCGCTACTCGTTGCTCGCCAACTCGTTTCGAGTGAAGCTTTACTCGCTGCTCGCTGATCGCCGGCGGTGAGACAAGTGCCTTAAACCGTCCTTTGAGAGGATTCCTTTTTTAAAAATACGACATGGTAACATAGAAGAGGTCTTTGCAAAGATGGCGGATAATAGTAAAAATACTAGGATAACATAAATCTGAGCTGATTCTACGTCGCATGAGCATATTATTATCCGCTGACTTGAGTGTATGTATGCTGTAAAGTTATTCTGTTAGGACTTAATCTTTTTCTTGATTTAGATGGTGAATTTACATGATGTTTTGAGTGAGAAATGAAATAACATATGTGGCTAGAAAGCTGGCTGACTATTGAGATGACTTGAGTATGAGTGATGATGAGTATTTTGGGTCAGAACAGCTGAACGGATCTTGATGAAATTTGTGCACAGACGCAGATTATAGTCTGGAATACACATAGGATACACTTTATCCCGGGCGGAGCCGCGGGCGGCAGCTAGTATTAACTTATTTCCTTTCTTATTTCGTAAAAAGTTTTAAGATTTCCATATACCATTTTTATTCATTAATATATTAATTTACGTATGTAAATTAATTTTAAATCATTCCGCTTTAACTACCGAAGACATTTCGTGTCCCTTCACTATAAATGTCATTTTATAATTTAATAAATGCGTGACCTAATTTATATTGTTTTTTGTTTGCAGGTAATGTCGAGCACAATGGTGAATGCGATAATTCAGTGAGTGAATACCGCCCGACTTATCACTATCCAAAATTTTTCCAGGCATTATATATATAATAATAGCAATCAATGACACGATTTATGCAAAAAACAACACTTGAAAATAAAAAAAATTGAGTTTTGTCGAGTAATACTGTTGCGCGCCAGAATTAATTACTAGCGCCATCTAGTGTTGAGTAGAAGAACTAGTAGAGTCAGAACTTTCTAGACTTTTCTGTACCTACTAGAAGTTTCTAGAAATCTCGTCATTTGGTCAGTCGTGGCCGGTATCTACACGAACATTCGAGACCTTTCTACAGTAGAAGCTTATGGATTAACTAACGCCCTATGTAAGGCTTGCATAGAGTGCGACCGGGGCAATATTGTATTTGCGATACGAGCGATAACTTTGAGAGCGATCTTAAACTACGAATAAAAGTGTGTAATTGTGGTTTATAATGAGTGAGTTTTAAGTTTTAATTAGTGTTGTAAATTAAAGTGTAATTTTGTTTAAAATCAGCTGTTTGTATTTTCACCAACCCCAAGCTCGTAACAATACGAGTAGAAGTGTAAGAACAACTGTTTTTCTTTTTACAATTTCCGAAATTGAGTCTTTGAATCAATACCTAATGCCTGGAGAATTTTGAATGGGTACAAGGAATCAGGTTGTGTAACGCCCAATTCGTATGCGGTACTAAATTTAAATATACTGAAATTGACATGTTGGTGACGCTCTTCTTTTTCGAGCAGCGCCACTGCGAATCGCAAAGAGTGTGTTTTACTAGCTGCCTAAAATTTTATACACTGGCACTGTTACAAATAAGTTATTAGTAAAATATATATTGGTTTCGAGGTAGCTTTCGCAGTTTTAATAAACTTTCCAAAGGAATTATGTTCTGGAATTAAGTCTGTCAAAAACAATTAAAAACTGCCGAAGTTTAGAAAAGTTTAAGAAATTCTAAGTGTCTTTACGTAATGAAGTTTTGCTGTTCGTTAGCGACTGCCTTCGCAGTTCTGAAAACACGCGAAGATATTTTTTGACTGTGGTGGTCACTGTAGATCTATTGTCTAATAGGTATCGTCAGCAACAAAAGTCCAATCAAATCTTCCAAAACTTCACTTTTGTTTCAACAATGTTTTTATTACTTAAGTATTTTGCTGAACAATTAAAATATAAAAAACTGAAGTTTTAATCTAATTTGCATGCATAATATACAACACGATAAACTTAGGAAATTAGTTCCGGAATCCTTTGTAGAACTCAAAGAAACCCTCAAATCCTCGAATCCTTTGTTTTCAAAGTAGCATTTGTAGTCCTTAAAGATATTTCAAACAGAGTTCCAACCACAGTAATCTCTGCTTAGCTGCAACAAACAGAAACGCAGCAAACTGTCATATTTCACAATCCTCTGATCCACAAACAGCACTCAGTTATTTAAATCGGCTTCTAAACATAATTGACGTTTGCTAATCCCCAAAGCGCATCACCAAACATACCATAATTGATTTAAGCCCACGCAAATTATATCGCTGATGACACAAAGCGAGGATAATGAGATTTCACAGTGACCTACTCGTAATCCCTGGCCCTAGCTATAATTATGAAGCGACGCAACGGAGGCAGTACAAATATTTGCCCTAGCCAAGATTACCACGGAAGCAGATGGTATAAGTCAAATTTTGATGAAAAAATTCCAACGGCGCTGTTTACTTTAGCCCCGAGATAGTAATGAACGCCATCCCTGTTCCCCAAAATCATAAAAACGTTAGATGAGTTATTTTTACGCGTTTTCTGTTAGTTTGTGTCCTGACGTGTACATATACAGCTCCTTTTTCTGTTGCGTTAGGTGTATTTATTTTTCTTTATTGGTAAATATTTGTGTTGTAATATATTTTTCAGTAGATGACGTTTCAATTTCATCTTGGTCTTTGGCGTCGCGCAAGTTTCTTTATGCATCTCCTGAGGTGGTTTGGCTGGCATATTAGAAAAACGCAACGGCAAAACCGAAATTTCGCCATAATATTCCAAATTTACATCTGGCCCTTTTCGGTGGTTTTATAACACAAAAAATTAAACAAAAATGCTTTATGAGGTCTGGTCCAAAATTAGCATTGGGATCGACATCTGAAAATTTATCTCTGACATTCCTACCTGCTAAGGTTTTTTTCTCGATGGCGTGTTTGGTTGTTTCCTAAAGCCATTGGGGAAACTCAACACCGAAATTCATTGAAGTTTCGCTACCCAAAAAAGTTAGCCGAAAGCTTACGACAAAAAGTGAAGTTTTATCTACTTTCGGCGGGTGACTTAAATTTCATTTAAGGGCATTGTATAGTGGGGACAGGGATGGAGTGTGGCAATCTGGTGCTGGTATTTTTGGCGTAGGTGTTCCAACTATTTTAGTAAGGGTAGAAATAGATTTTGAAGCAACTTACATTCTTCTGTATAAGGCTCAGAACTTTGTGTAAATTACGCTTCTCACAAGAGAAGCGTAATTTACGTGAAATATTTAAACGTTTGCACACACTGTATAGTTTGTGTGACATTAAGATCTTACACGTTTTCGTGTTATCGACCCCTGTCATTCTGGAATTATTCCCAGTCTTTCATAACATACTTCAACACTTAAATCACAATAAAAAATACGACAATATTTACACATGATATTCCAGATCAGATACTAAAACTTTAACACCTAATAAAGCCGTTAACTTGACAGTTCTAACGAAACACACAGACCGTGGGCAGAACTGAATAAATAAATAGTTCATGCAACGACCTAGGTTTACCTCATCGTTCTTATTTAACCCGTAGCTAGTGCTACATGGTCCTACCTACCTGCTCTTTAATTTTCTTGTCACTCTTGGTCGGGCTGGGCACTGTTATTATCATCGTTTTTGCTTTGATTTGCTCTGGACGTTAATGAACTTTGGACAACGTAGACGCAATGTTGTCTTTAATTTTTGTACCATTTGTTGTTAACTATGTCCCATTACAACTCGTCAATTCATTGAGGAGGATTTAAAAGTAAGACTCCGAATATAAATGAGACTGGGACTATAATATCGAACAACTTTTAGAATAAACCGCAAGCAAAGAAGAGGCTACTGAATAGCCTCTGCTTTACTGTCTATGGCAACACGATTAAGGACACCTGGCCACGAAAACACGTACCGAACATAGTAACTATAAAACCGAGTACACATTACTAGAGAAATAAAAATATTATTGAACAGGCGGCGGCATTGGCAAGTTAGCACCTCAGTTCGTCCCTGTGGCTTGTGTATAAAACACGGTCGATTGTGTCGTAAAATACATTTTAGATCCCACCACCAAACTTTAGGGGATTACGGATGAATTATTAATGTGGGCATTCACATAAAACCTGGGCCTTTTTTATATTATTCGCCGTTATTTTGTTTCTTACGGTTGCCTAACGTTTTCCTGGTCGATCTTATTTATGGGAGGTTGGTACCACGTGTTGCATATTTGACGGGCTCCACGCTAAGCTCTTGAAATGGTACGTGTAAAATATGTACTGGCTGAAAGAAAAGTTGGATTGAATTGACTTGGTTTATTTCTTATCTTTGTAAAGTGTAAAGAAAGGCAAAAAGTAAACCTTCTGTATGCGGAACGGGCTATCTTTGAAAGGTATCTGCAGTACATGAACAGTGATACTAACTACTGAACCTATGAAGCACAAACCTACCTGTATATATTACACAGGTATTAATAAACCGAAGGGTGTAAAACAGAGTGTTATGTAACTCCAGTAATTTAACAATAATTACAGGCGAACAATTTCTAAAAATAATAGTATCCCATTTTGATTGCTAGGTAGATGCAAATCTATTTTTAATTACCGTTATCATAGTGTTTGTTATGCTGTTCACTTTACACAATTTAATAACACTAATCAACTATCCTCTCATAACGTTTGTTCAGTCATTAAGTGAAAGACTAATAATATTGCGTACTTTAGCTTTCTTAGAAGGAATTACAAAGGTTTTCATTTGATGTGTATATTTTACTTTTACTGAAACGTAATTATTTCAGTGAAAATTGTTAATTGCAACTCTTGTTTATCTGCAATTAATGCATGTCTGCTTGCAAGTAAATTCAAGGAATTTTACAATTAAATTAACGCAGTTTCATGTAAACAATTTATATTATTTTTCACTTCCAACCTAACATTTATTCCAAGTGCCAGGGAAACCCGCAGACCCTTCCCAAAAAAAATTAACAGGTCCAAATCCTCTTGACGTGACCCTTTATTTTCATAATGAACACTCACTCGAGATGAGCCCATCTTTATCACAGTGCCATCTGTTGATTTTCTTTGTGAAACTCCATTCTTTGTTCCGGATTAGATTCATTCAACTTCGAGACTTATAACTTTAGGGATAAGGATTATTGTTGTACTTGAGTAGTTTGAATAATGAAGGCATTGTTCAGTATAGAGGGCGCCCGTATCGTTTCACATATGCACTACTCGTTAGGGCTTCATAAGCACTTTTGTACCCGTATGTCCCTGCAAAGATAACTTTGCTTGTTTAACTATCAAGGATCACTTGATTTTATGCTTTATGCGGTTGTAATAAGGATCGTTGGTGAAGTTTTCTGTTAGGTCAGATTAGACATAGCTGTTAGATTGAATGGATTATGTAAATACGGCTTATAAAGTTTTAATTGGGACATATATTGTATTAATTGACGTTTATGATGTATTAAATGTTTGTTTGGATGTATTTTATGTCCTTTGACTACAAACTTTGGTCCTCCAGTTTATGACTATGAGACAAGTGAGAGTCTGTTATTTGAAGGGAATATAATAGGACCTTCATCGTAAAACTAAAAAGTGACATTATTAAAACCGACGAAACATTTTATAGGTTATTATTATTATCTTACCCCAGAAATCATCAACTGGAGGGCTAAAAAGGCCATTTGAGGCGAATCATATTAGTATTATAATATTAACCACACAACAATGTGTCAAATTTAATTTTCATCTTTATCGCTGACGCGATAAGGTTGATTAGGAAAATTTGACAGCGACGGGTAGCGGGATTTGCTTTCTGATTCTGCTAAAGCGGCCTTTTTAGACCTGCAGTATGTTCGTCAGTGTGTGACGTCTCCACTTTATTGACAGTTGGCACTGTCATTATTCTGTATATCAGTCGCAATCTGTCAAAAATGTATGAAAATTGAGGTTTTTTGACAAGACTTTGACACACACTTTGACAAGACAAGAGTTTTTGACGAGATTGCAACAGAGGTGCGAGTGCTTAAAATTTGTATAATTGGCAGTGGCACTCAGATATGTTCGTCCATCTAATTACGAAATTAAAATAAACTGCGGTATTCATTAATCAAATGTAAATAAAACCGTATAAGATTTAATTTACTGTAAGATTTATAAGGGACGTGAATTTCTGCGAAAATCGTTAAAGTTCAATTAAAATCCATTATATTTGAGAGCCGACGTTATAAAAGGCGTAGGTAATGGCGTCTATATTTTGATAAATTAAATTGGAACCTGAATGGAGAGATTCGGATTTTTATAAGTGACTAGCTTTTGCCCGCGACTTCGTACGCGCATATCCCGTTTTTTTCCCGTTCCCGTAGGAATTTCCCATTCCCGTATAGCCTATAGCCTTCCTCGATAAATGGGCTATCCAACAGTGAAAGAATTTTTCAAATCGGACCAGGAGTTCCTGAGATTAGCGCGTTCAAGCAAACAAACAAACAAACAAACTCTTCAGCTTTATATATTAGTATAGATGTGCCGACTCGTTCTCGTAGAAAATGAAACCGATATACTTAAATAAAATACAAGTTTTTTTTTCGTTCATGCTGTCAAATCCTTTAATGAATCTCCTATTTCAACATCAGGATCATTGATCACTCAGATGTTTAAACATCCATGACATGTCAAAGTCAAACCCTATGAACGACAGGACTATTTACACCCAAAATTGAGAATTTTAATTAAAATCTTGTTAATCTACTTTAATACTTAAAAGAGTGTTTCATTCAGAATCCGGTGGTAACTGTTCTTCATATGAGTAACCGTGTATGCTCGAGTCTAAAGCAAAGGTATATTGCCGATAACGAACAGCCCAATATTTTATAACGTATGACCGTGTATTTAGCAGTAACACAGCAGGCATTTACCCACCCATTATTTCGATGATCAATAGCCGCGTAACAAGCAAACACATAGACTATACAAACAAAGCTACAATATAACTTATCGATAATCCTGCGGCTTTTCCACGAACAGTCTCATCACTAGATACGTTCCCGTAATTGTTAATCAGTTTATGGATCATTTATTAACTTAATTGCAAAATAATAAGGTTAATAACAATATCCTTCAATCTGCGTAGCTTTTTCCCAAAAATCGGAGTCGGCTGTCAATCTATGCCGCAACTGAATACCAGTATTTTACATGAAGTGACTGTTTTACTGACCTCCTCAGCCCAGTAACTGGGTGATACGGCCCCTAAGAAAGACCAGTGCCCGATTTTCGGGATTCAGTACGTCTACCATGAGTTTTATCAATCTATACTCGCTAGCGACTGTAGTTAAAAAAATGTATGAAAACTTAAAAAAAACAAGTTTCTAATTTGTTTAGTTGTTAACTAAAGTTTTACTTGCAACAATGCTGGCTTGTTAATTAACAACTAAACAAATAAATTAGAAATTTGTTTTTTTTTTTTAAGTTTTCGTACATTTTTTAACTACAGTCGCTAGCGAGTATAGATTGATAAAAGTAATGGTAGACGTACAATAGTGCTATTCTGTAACAACATTCTCGTGTCGTGACAGCGGAATCCGAGGTGATTTTCAAATTCTTATAAACGTAAGACCTTTATGTTGTGAGTAATAAAGCTTACTTTGTGAGCTTTGTCACTCAGGTGAAGCTCGATGTCGAAATAGTTATTTACAGAATAGACTAGCTGGCGCTTAGTGTGAGTTAGTTAATGTACGCCATAGTATTAACGTAAACGTTCGCTAATGTCAAATTGTATGAAAAAAAAAAAATCTGTTATCGTCACTAGACGGCGCTTATTCAGTTTCAATACAGATTGAAGTTTACGCTGACGCGATCAAGAACGTTAAAAAAGTTGCACTGACTATTTTGATCGACTGTCAAAAGCTGGTCAATACCTACCAAACATTTTTGTCTGGAGCCCAAGAGCAAAAGGACGACCAGTTCTCGTAACAATAAAGCGTTCCAATTCAAGTTGCGAAACCTACCATCTCAGCCACAAACAATGTCACAATGTAGGAAAATTTAAGTTTTTAGGGTTCCGAAAAAAAGGAACCCTTATAGGATCACTCGGGTGTCTGTCTGTCTGTCCGTCTGTCACAGCCAGTTTTCTCGGGATCCACTAGACCGATTCTGTTGAAATTTGGTACACATATGGACTTCTATGACCCAAACACGAACGCGTTACGTAAATAATTAAATTTTTAGTATGGGGGTCACTTTTGGGGGTCGAACTAAAAAATTAATAAAAAAAGTTTTTTGAACAATATCGTGTGACATATCGAATGAAAGGGCTTACTGTGAGGGTTTTTATTATATTTTTTTTTCATAATTTTAAAATAAATGGTTTAGAACTTATTCAAGAAATTAGACGAAAAATGACCATGCCCCCCCCCCCTTATCTCCGAAACTACTGAGCCTAAAATTTTGGAATAAATGGAGATAATAGATCTTTACCTAAAGATTACAGGAAAACCTATTAGAAGTCTGTAGTGCTAAAATAAAATGTTAAAAAAATTAAATTCGTTCGGAACCCTTTGCACGCGAGTCCGACTCGCACTTGGCCAGTTTTTTTATTGTATGCGACAACGATGCGAATGCGAGCGCTCCTTAAAAATACGAGAAGTGTTCCTCAGATCCTAAAGCAAAAGAAACAACTTCAAGCTTACAATTTCATTAAACAGGAGATAAGAAAATAGACCTTCTCATAAAACAAAAGGCACGAACAATATTTCCGTGTCTTCACTTCGAATACCGCACAAAGTAACACTAATATCCTCACCTGAACTGTTTTCCCCATTTCCCTTGTAGATAAGATGCTAATAAAAAGTACACAACTAAGGCTGGCAATTGACGGGCGACGAAGGCATTCGACTGCGCGCCGAGTACTGCCAAGTAACTTTTATTTGACACACAAAATGTCTCCACTTACTCTGCAGTTTTGGCAAATAAATGTCTCTTTCCTTTCCACGGGTATCTTATATTTGTATATATGAGTATCCCTGAGACTCTTAGGCCTGTATTTTAAGTCCTTTTGAAGTACTAACTAACCGAACTCCCTCCACTCCCATCGTCTCCATGGGAACGGAAAAACCCCTTGATTGATGTCAATAAATTACACGCCTGACAATTTGATTGAATCGAGTGAAAATTTTATTGAATCATTTGGAAAATATGGGTTAAGTAATATTTAAGAGAAAAGACATCAGCATTTCTCCGTATGACAGTAACCACATTCTTCACACTGCGATCGAATTGTTAAGCAATTTCACTTTCAGAATTACTGCATAATTCCATGTTTTCTTTGACATGGTGATACGGTTTTTAGTAGCCTGTGTCGCTTTCAAGCGATCCGTCTATAAGCAGCCTTAACAGCTGTCAGTAATCGTCAAATGAGGCCCGCATGCTGTTATCAACGGTTACGCCATCTGTTCGATGCGTGTGGCCCGATCCTAGAGTGAATGACTTCACTATTTAGTATCTACTTGTCGTACTGGAAGTGTTATCTAGGCTGTGGGAAAACGGTTTCCATTTGGGTTAAAAAAAAAACAAAATGTTCAGTCTGTTTAGGTAGATGTTTGCTATTCCGTTAAAGAAACAGACTAGGCTATAATTCCTAAAAGGATGACTCATATAATTTTATTTGCTACTGCTTTAGGCATTGAATTGGCTTGCAAATTGTCTAAAACATTCACTTGGAGTCGAAACAAAGGTCATTCCTACTAAACTATGATACGGTGCCAAGCTTTGTCTTGCTTTGGTAAACCATTTTACGTAATTGTTATATTAGTATGACTAGTATGAAATGCTACGAACCATTCTAAACAAAACTCAGTTGTCGAAAGTGACTCACCGCATTCGACCACTGTTTTGACCCATTTCTCACACTTGATGCGTACCATTTGCAGTCAACTTATAAATAAAACACATTGGCACCTTATACATTATCACCATTTCCCTTACTAGAAGTACGCGTAGAAATTATAATAGGTTTCGTTGTTGGTTTCCAACAAGCTTTAAAGCCAATTTGTTCATCGTAGCGCTTTAAATGCAAGTACCTAAAATCCCATTTTTACATACAGTTACATTCACCAGATCAAATGGAGAGGCGCTTAATAAAATCCATTGAACATTTACTACAGTGTAAACAGTAAAAACCAACCAGTCCAATAGTTTCGGACCTCATATAGGCGTTCGATAGACATCGAATGGCGTTTTTCACACATTCTGCGTAGAGGGAATTCCAATCGTTCTGTCGCATGTCCAGATGCCTGTAAATCTGGTTATACTGAAAGCGTCGAAAGCTTTGGAACCACAAAGGCCGTTCGATTTCGCGGCGTTGCTTGGAAATTCTGGTTAATCCTTTTGATACGATGCCATGTGTTAGCAGGCTTTGTGCTGCATTTAATTGAAAAGGAATCGAGAGTGTTTTTATGAAGCCGTTTTGATTGAGTCTCTGTCACTAAAAAAGGATTCGGATAAAATTCTTCATTTAGTTTGTTGTTGTCTTAACGGATAAGCGGAACGAATTTACGGTATTGGAATAAAATAAAAACTTAATATACTTTAATGAATAGGATGCGTATTGTGAATCTTAGCAAAATAGAAGCTAAAATGCTTTCGATGCTATGCTCCATTATTTTCCATTTAAAAATCACTGCGGTATTATAAATCTACCCGCCATACATTCTAATTACGGCATACCTCAAGGAGTCATTCTAAGCCCCACGCTCACTGAGTGATATTTTACGCATAAGAAGTCACACTCCACTCATACATACAACATATCCACATTCTCAAGCACATCTTGCAGAAAACGAAGCGTAAACATAAAACTGGCGGCTACTCACAAAAATATACTCCTCTCCCGGTCCTAGTTCATATGTAAATATAATACATTTATTATGTATTTCTATGTTGAATACGTGTTGCCGTATGTAACGTATGTTTGACTTGTTTATTTAGGCACGGTTGTTATAACTGTATTCTTTATAAGGGATCAATATCTTGATGGGCACTTTGTATGTTGGTTTTACATAATGTTTCGCGTTGTAAATATTGTATGAGTTTTGATATTTATTTGGAGAGTGGGGAGTGGAAGTACCACAATACAAGTACGCACGTGATGCGTTTTTGTTTTGTCTGGTCATACCTTCTGTTGTGACGAACATATTCAGCTCAACATTTCTTTACATGATATATTTATGAGTTAAGAATAGTCGAGTATTTAGGCAAAGATATGAGATAAGCAAGAAACGGTTTCTCGAAACTAGAAACCAGTACAAAAGAGCTAACTTGTTGTACTTAGCAATAAGTGCGCAAAATCCTTTGACGTTACTCAAATCTCGCAAAGAGATGTACTAACAATACGACCGGAAAACTCTTCGGATCTCATAGGAAAAATCTTACACAAAAACACCCACACACGCTCTCTCTATCTATTCACCCGTCAAGGGCCCGACGTTTATCATTACGGCGTGCGATTGTGCGTACAGACCTCAGCAGACTTCAAAGCCAAAGTTCCCTGAAACTAACAAGCCTGGCCAATTATATTTATAGCTGGATGCCCACAAATGCCTCCATGATATTCTGTCCTCAACTTTAGCTAATGACAACGACTTCGGAATATCTTTTAATAGAGCCTCAATTTCGGTTGGGCTTCCAACTCTGTATTAATAAGGATCGAATGTACTTTAAAGGATTTGATCGTGAATAAGGAAAATCGTAACGTTTTGCCGAGTTATTATTGAGAACGAAATATGATTTCCGAGAATGAATATAATTAGGTTTCTGTAATTTTAAATACTGTAGACGAATCAGCAAAACTGTTTACAAATGAGAAGCTACAACTAAAGAGAACTGTTGAAACACTTTTAGAATTAGATACAATCTTGAGTCACACTTGTTTGCATCATACCAAAACAGAAATTACAGATCTCACCGCAGTTAATGTTAGTGACGAAAGAAGCCCACTTAATATTAGGCCTACCACTCATCGAGAGGCGCGATGCTAAAGATGGGCAACGCTAATTCGCCTTGACGTGAATTTGTTGTAAACGTTCGTCTAGCATTCAACATTACACTAAAAACAGATCCTAAGATGACTAAGCGTCACAAAGCTTTATTGTGATTTTTAATTGGAACCGTCGCGCCTTGATTATAAATTCTTCTAATCTCTATGAAACGTTAATTTATGCACCCAGTTTCTAAAGTAAAATCAGCTCGTTCAAACCTATCAGATGCTATCAAATGCCTAAGTAGAGTCTACTAAGAAAATACGCCTTTATCGAACACTCCCATCCTTGCGTGCGAACCATTGCGTATGTTGCATCACAATTCAAACGAGTAACTCCAACTAGCTGGTCTATGCATAGCCTTATGTCCGTGATCGTGCGAAATTATGTAAAACCAAATGACGTAAAGTAAGGGCCTGTTCGCATGAAACGAAAGTGCCATGGTCCAGTAAATCAAGTGGTCTGATATAAGGAGCGCATTTGAATAAATAAATATCTGGTTTAATGTGAATGAATATTCTATTTTCTGCGACTGTTGTGTCTATTGGTTATCTGGTGTCTGGAACGTTAATTAATTGTTTAACTGAACGTCTAATAATAATTGGCGCTCGATTTAGTGTTTGAAGTCTGATGGACTGGGTAGTACCGAGTATTTTCTTCATGTGTATTTTGCGAAGTGCTAATAACAAGATAGACAGCTTCATCCTCATGTGCCATAATAACTATATTTACTGCGAACACTATTACGTTTGTTAAATGTTACGCTTGGTGAGCGTGAGAAACAATTTCTTTACCAACGTTCATTGTGGCAGTCTGCAAAAAGAAAGATATGATACATATTTCAAATAAAAATACCTTCCCATTACGTACTTAGTTCCTATTTACCAATATCTCGGTTACATAAATAAAGGCTCTCATATACCTAAATAACCTTTGTTCAGCTCTCAAGGTTGTCGTGAATTACACTATGTTTGTATTGGGGTTTCTCTTCTCTTGTGGCCACTTTGCATCAATGAATAAATAAATATTTTCTCCATTGATATCCTTTTGCAGACTCGCTTAAGAAATGGTGTGTTAAGAGGAATTTATTAAAAAGAATTGGTCTAGATTTGGAGTGTCAAGACTAAGTTTTGATTCGCATCTAACTCGAGGGAGGCAAACCGGATGTGCAGCGCTTAAAACTTCTGAAATCTTCGTTTCCTTTATCTCTAACGTTTTGTTTTCCCCATGACACGATATCGTTGATCCAAAAGTCGTCCCACTTCATCATAATTCCCTTTTCGACCGAAAACTTATTTGGAACTTCAACGAGAGATTTAATGGATGTCAAAAGTTGGCAGCTTTTATCATTAATTTGGCTTTTGTAATACGATTACATGATACGACCAGATCCGTTTGTGTACTTTTTGTTTTACTTTTCATTATAATAATATTAGGTATCTTTCCCTTGTTCCAAATTGATCCGATTTTCGAACTCTTATTGGAATTAATTTAGAAGTTTAGTTGAGGATTACGCTGTTTTCATTTAACAAAGTTTTGCAATTTGTAATGTTTTCGGTAGCTTGTTTGGGACTCTAAAGATAAGTGCTTTTAAGTATTGCATAGTCGTCGGTCTCAGGCCTCGGGATTAGCTTACGCGTCTTGCTTTTTAGGTCGGAAACTAAGCATTATATTCCAAGTCATCATTCTCAGACTCGACACCACCTGGTATCATCGTCAGTCATAATCAATAATTAATTTATTGACGTTAATCGAAGTTATTTTTTGTCATGGCGACTGAATCGAGTGGAAGTCCTTCAAAGTAACTTGGAATATGAGTGCTAAGTGCTTTAATTATTCCAAAATTTTATTATGTAGATATCATTAATTAATTACATAATATATTGACTTCATGACCATTATATTTATGACCATGAAGTTTAATTATTTCGGCTACAAATTCTGTCTTTCAAGAGGGATAGTGGTTAGAAATTGTTTGAGGCGGGCTGGTCTTAAAAGTATGTTTATGCAAATGTTGGTATCAGGCAAATTCCTTGCACCACTTAGAACAGGATACAAACAAATTCAATTCACATTTTCTCTCCGAACACATGAAAAATTTCGTTTAAATGGAACAATAACTTAATTAGGACAATATACACAGGGCAGCAGTTTTCAAAATTAATTAGCTCACCTTTTGTCGCGGGTTCATTTAAAATTTATTTCGATACGTCCGCCATTTTCTGGGTACTGGGTAATTATGTCGGCGTTTCGCGTTATAACTTGATTCGCTTACGTTTTCGTTTTATTTAATTTCGGTTTTGCGTTTTTTCAACCTGACTACGGCGAGGCGAAAAGGAATGGTTATAATTTTATTTGTCTAATTATCTATCTAGGTATTTTACGTTTGTGTTACAAATGATTATAACTTGCAGGCTTAAGTCTCTAGTAATGTCTTCAGGAACAACTCTTCAGGCATGTGTCTTACCTATAAAAAATTAGACTCATATACAAATATATATTATACAAGGATACAGACAGGATAACAAGCACAGACAAAAACGAACACTCGCACGGTAACAATATGTCTGCCGCAGCATTGCCGGGTGTAAGGGCAATCCAGTCTGTTAGCGATCATTGCCAGGACTAAAGTATTCAGGAATAACTTTTAAAGAACCCTACTCAATCTGCGTAGGCTTTTCCCAACTTTGTTGTAGCTAAATGAGTGGACTCTACTGATAAATGTTTATCACAAAATCGATAAAGGTATACATAATGTTGTGTTTTGTGCTTCAAAATAAAAAAAATATCCTTTTATTGACTATTGAAGGCTCAACTTTGGGAAAACTAAACGGTGTGTCCTCTTTCAAAGCTTGTTCGGAAGCGTGATGAGTTATTTCGAATGGTCTGTTGCAGCTGTGGAAGTCACATCATTATCAGTATCATAGTGTGCTAGCTAACAAGTTATAAATTTCGTTTCATGTATTAATTACTTAGCATACTTTTATATAGATTCAGACAGATGTGTTGGTGGGGAGTTTGTTGGCCACTTCTTCTCCACAGCTAAAACACTAGGAACTGGTGACGGGCTGGGCGTTTTGGGGGTCTTTTGTAAAACTTGACGTTCAAAAAGTGCTGGCTCTCAGCCTAATTTGAATAAACGACTGTTAATTTTGATTTTTGACTATAATTTCTTTTCAATCGTGAAATGTACAGGTCGATGCAAACTTTATGCCGGTCCACGAAGTTCGTTTTTCACTGCACAGTACCTCAACCATCGCCCCCGCTGCCACAAGAACTTGCTACAGCGCAGTGTTTCAAGCCGTCATTAGTTTTGATTCTACCTGCAGCAACAACCACTAGTATACACTAAAATCACAACAAATAACGAGTAACATCAACACAACTTCATTAACAACAACAAGTTCAACTGAGTTACAATTTATTTGGTTGACGCTACGTGTTATGAACTGTCCCTTTCATTGTTTGCTTTATTTATCTGTGGTCCTCGACTGGCCGCTGAAGATAGCCTGTTTCTATGAAGCCATTTACTCTTAGTATATAATGCGAAGGGTAAGTCGATTTTTATAGGGAATTTTAGCAGATTGTCTTGATATTTTTGTACTTAAGTTGATTAAAATAATATAAAGTTTCTTTTTTACGTGATATTACCGCAGTGCGTACAGAAAAGCACGATATATCTTTTTATTCATTATTAATAATACGTAACAACAGCTGATAGGGTCGCTAGTAGTGTAGTCCCTAATTTTAGAGACGTTTGTCTTATTTAATAATCTAGTTCAACAAAAAGGGATTATCAATTCTGAATACACTAGCTGACCCGCGCAACTTCGTATGCGTCACACTTTTCATTAATGCTCAAGTCCATGCTCAAGTCGAAACGTGATGTTACATAGCCTTCCTCTATAAATGGGCTATCCAACACTAAAATAATTCATCAATTCGAACCAGTAGTTCCTGAGATCAGCGCGTTCAACCAAACAAACAAACTCTTTAGCATTATAATATTAGTAAAGAGGTAGATATTATATAATAATAATAATTTATTTATTTATCTCAAAGGCTTTACATTCTTTTTACAAATAACACTGGACCCCACACTAGGATACCCTGTGTCGTGAGGTCCAGTCTCTTTCATCCCAAGGTTTGTATTAAAGATTGACAGGTACATAGGTAAGTTAAAAGTTAAAAGTAGTGCGTGTTATAAAAAAAAAATAAAGGGTGCTTATGTTAAGTATAGTGTGTGTGTAGTGTATGTGTGTAGTGTAAGTGTAATGAGATTGTAAGTGTAGAGAGAGTGAATGAGATATCGTTTGATTAGTTAACGTATTTGTAAAGTTTCGGCAGTTAATTAAGATTTCCCGTCCAAAACACAGTCACGATACTTACCTGAAAAAATATTCTCCTCCCACAGATATACAAGATCTTAACAACTTTTATTAGAAATGAAATACTTAATACATTTATTTATACCTATAATTCTGCCCATATTCTGGTCCCCTTAATTAGGGTCCAAGCATTTAGCATACGGGTTCCGTAATGAAAAGGGGCGTAACTGGCGAGACGCGAGTAAATAAAGTTGGACCCTTGTCACCGCCTACGACAAAGCGACATAAAGTCACGAACACACTGAACTTGAAGGTAGACAGTACGTAGCTATTACTAATGGACTGTGTACTAGAATTGTATGCGGAAAAGTGTTTGTTTGTTTGTATTCAGTTAGTTTTGTGTCTTTGAAATTTGAAGTGGCACTGGGCAGGCCATATCTTCCGCAAACCACAAGAGAACTGGGCGAAAATAACCACGGATTGGGTCCCGAACATCAGGAACCGGCGACGCGGTAGACCCAAACGGAGATGGCGGGACGAGCTGGACTCCTACCTAAAGGACTGGACTCAGATTGCTCAAGAAAGACTAAAGTGGAAAGAAGGAAGGGAGGCCTGGCCACAACGGCGTGGGACACCACGGGCTTATAATGATAACTAGTTGACCCGCGCAACTTCGTCTGCTCAGCTCCTATTGGGCTATGCGTGATGATATATAGCCTATAGCCTTCCTCAATAAATAGGCTATCTAACACTGAAATAATTTTTCAAATCGGACCAGTAGTTCCTGAGATTAGCGTGTTCAAGCTAATATACAAACAAACTCTTTAGCTTTAAATATTAGTATAGATACTCATGACGCTAAGACCAAAAGGAGCGGAGCAGACGAAGTTGCGCGGGTCAACTAGTAGATAATAACTTTGAAATTTGAAGACTTCGATTTTAGTCGGTCTCAGTGATTCGCTTACATTATTTCTTAAATACCCCTTTGGCTCATGGAAGTATTACTTACAGATTTGCGGAGTTCAGACTGGCTGGATCTCCAAGTAAAATACTGGCACTCACATGCATCCGATTAGTTGAACATTATTGTTGATTAGTAGACTGGAAGCTGGGGGGCTACTCTCTAACGAAATCCGTAGTTTCGGGCTTAGTTGCGGGCGGGCATTTTCTACTTCGTATCACCTAACCGGTTCGGTTCGGGACTAATCGTAAGTCTGTAAGTGATACGAAGTAGAATACGACCGCCCGCAACTGAGCCCGAAACTACGGATTTCGTTAGAGAGTAGCCCCCCTGACACCAATGTAGTCGGTAAAAGGCTGGGAAGATTGATCGTGTACGTACAAAATACGTGGTTATCTGGATTTAACTTTTAAGAACGCAAGGGGCATTTTTTTCGGAACACTGGTGGGTTTGTCAGTAACAGTCTGACATTCCTTCCACCCAGAGCGAAAGGAGTCATTTGATGATTTTTAGCATCCAAAAAAGAGGGCCTAGAATGACAAGACGGTAAAAAAGTTTATCTTTTCTTCCAAGGCTTATTTCAGGATGTGCCACGTTCCGGATAAGTACAAGTTAAACTTTATAAATATCATAGAGAATTAGGGCCACAAATTTTAGTTTACCATTCGAACTTCAAAAATAAAAGGCAGCTGATACTTTCCTTACCCTTCACTTCATTGAGTTCTATTTCCTAACACTGATCATATTATTAACATACGCCCTTCTTACTCTATTTATATTGCGTATTTATAACATTTACTTTTGTTTCATAAATAAGGCAGATGATGCATTTGTTGACGTAAACAATAAAGGCCAGTTAAGTGAAAGGATTACGGCAGTAGTATTTGAAGGCAAACGTGTCAGAATTAATTGCGGGCTGACAACTGTTATCAAAGGTTTATTGCTACTTGAAGATTTACTTTGTAAGAACTTAAAAACTTACGTGGAAAACATGCATTCATGAGTCAGGTAACATTTCATGTAAAATACTCTTTGATTAATGTTTATTGCTTTCATTCACAAACTAGCTGACCCGCGCATCTTCGTCTGCGTCACAATTTTCATTACTGCTCCTATTGGTCTTAGCGTGATGATATATAGCCTGTAGGCTTCCTCGATAAATGGGCTATCTAACACTGAAATATTTTTTTCAAATCGGATCAGTAATTCCTGAGATTAGCGCATTCAAGCAAACAAACAAACTCTTCAGCTTTATATATTAGTATAGAATATAGATTCACAAATTCACAACGTAACCCGATACTTACTATCTAAAAAGACAAATTTGACATAGACCTTAGGAGCGTTTACTCCTGACGATGTTTCATACAAACTTTTCAAGTCCTTATTCCTGGAAATTAATGAACTGATTTGAATGAAACTTGGTTAGGAAAAGAATTCAGGGGAAAGATAGTGGTTTTTAATGTTCTATAGGAAACTGAAAATCTCTCTCCTTCGACTCTTTTTCGAAACTGTTCTCACCTTTTCTGACCCGGACGTCCGGAACAGTTGTCTGTCTATGTCTATGGTAGTGTAGACACCAAATTTATTTGCGATAGCGGCCATAGACCCACCTACATTTATAGGCATTCTTAATTTAAAAAAAACAGACATTAAGACATAATGCTATCCTGAATATAAACGAAAAACGGTTCATACTAAGACCACATTATCGCTTACCATCAGGTGAGACAGTGGTCAAACACGAGCCTACCAATACTACAAAATAAAATCAGCAGAAACTGCGACGCCCGTGCAACGCAGTCAGTGTGTACAGGCCTTTAATCGCTAGTTGCGATGCGAGTTGATAGTGTTAAATTACAAAGCTTGAGTTGGGACCTTGATGGCAGAATAAGGTATTTGACTGAAAAAAAAAAAAAACGAATTAGTCCGTCAGATTTATTTCCAAAATATATTGGACACGTATTTTTTTCTTTTTTCACGTAAACAAAAAATTACGAAGATACAGTACACTGAAAACTCGCGTGACGTCACTACGATAGTACAATTTTACTAGCGACGTGACGTCACCAGCCCCCTCTCCCGAGTTATCTTTGTCAATATTCATTAGTTTACAAAAACAAAAAATACGTGTCCATTATTTTTCAATACTCTAACTGACGGACTAAATAGATTTCCAATATATTGATGGTGGAAACTAGCCTATTGTGGTAGTCCTATGTTGGCATCGATTTGCATAGGTATATTTTTATCTTTTAGGTAACACATGTAGGTATTGTGGCTAGCGGATTTGATTTGAGTTCAAGGTTAAATGTAGTGTTAGTGATCTTATGTCCTAGCTTCGATCCCGCAGCTTCGCCTACGTGAATAATGTTCAACCTTCGACTGACGAGGGGTTCGACTGACTAAGTTTCATCTGAATCTGTTCAGCGGTTTAGACGTGCAGCTGAATGTATAGGATAGCAAACATTCCAACACACTTTCGCATTTACAACATTAATTTAGATTTATATTTATTTCCGTACTTATGAGTTAAAAGCAAACAGCCAGCTATAAGTCATTGAGGTCGATTAAGTAAGATGTTCAAATTCAAATGTATGTAGGTACATATATTTACCTATCTAACTGCTTAATCACGTCTATCAATCAAAATTCATAAAGTAAATCAAGCTGAGAACATAATTATGTGTTACGTCCACCAATCAATTCTATCGCTGAAATCTTCCATTACCTAAATTCTCCTTTGAAACGTATGTTCCTTACCGCATTGAATACCTAGTTCAATCTTCAGTCTAAAGCCGATTGCTTCACATGAATAATCTTATGTAAGTATCAACGTTGCAGGTCCATTCACAATAGATTAGAAATCGTATAATGCCATTCTTAAATTCGCCTTTGCGCAGTCTTTTATTGAACACTTTTCGAGCGGTGGCGCCATCTAAGAACACTACTAATGTACTCGCAGTTCCGGTGTAACCGCCTAGATGGCGCTTTTCTCAATTTCGAACCCTTCGAAACTGTAAATGCAGTGTATTCCACATGGATAGAAACAAACAACGTTGTAAAGTTCTTTCCGTTTTTAAAAGTGTGTAGGAGCCGTATGTTTGCTTACTAGTTCGGTTTTATTTACTCTTACTCACGTAGATCTCGATCGGTCGTGCTGAAAATAGCTCAATAATCTTGTAACCTAAATTCATTCAACTATCAAGGTAAGGTTTAATAAAACTTTAATAAAAATTCTTAGCATTATACAACGTAATGACAAAATCGTTTTGTCCGTCAATTTAACGAAAGCGTGTCGGCAAGTTCGCAATAACCTTGGACTAGTGACAATGAACTTCAAAATCGGTAATACGAATCCAATTTCTGAGATTTCAAATAAATATTTCATTGAAATTGGAATTTGGCAATTTTGTCACGAATTGGCAATGTTTAGAGCTTGAGATTTTTTTAGTGAGAATATATGTATAACTGATGTAACATTAAGTACATGAGAGGCCTTTGACCTGCACTGAGGCAGTCACCGGCTGCGTTAGTCACGTGTATTTTGTATTTTTTGTAGGTATTTTAAGACCAGCTCAGAAAAATCCGTGTAGATACCGTCATTCGTTTCAATTCACTAGTGTTTTTACTTACTTTTTTTTATTTATGGTCAAATCTTTTCGCCCTGTAAACCAGCAATGTATGACTGTATTATCCACAGTTCTAGGTAACATACCCACCACCCATTACCTATAACTCAAACAAAAGACGTAGATAAGATGAAAAGAGAGAGAAAGCAACCGAAAACAAAAAATCCACCCCAAAAAATCCTAGAAACCGTCTCGAGGTCTCCAAATCACGTTTGTTGCTACCTGAGCTCGTTTATATTATGTATTTTTTGTCTATCCAAGGCCGACTCGGCTATAGAAGCAACGGTTGAAACGTGCCCCACAGCCGAAGCCGCAGGATAACGCATAACGAACTTGTTCGGCTTTTATAATGAACATGCGCCGTTTTTGGGTCTTTGTCGAGTAGAGCATGGAGGTTTTATGCGGATGTGTGTTAGAGGAGTTTAACTGATCTTTTTTTTGGGACTAAATTATTTGGAGTTCGATGCTTACGGTTATTTATGGAAAGTTATCTTGGTATTAGCCATGCATGATCCTCTATCAATGTATTTATGCCACTTATTATTTAAATTGTATGTGCAATAGTGGTAATGCAACAAGGAATTCTCTACCAGTCAACCTTAAATTAATAAAAATAAAATGAATATTCGTAGTATCACAATCTCACTCGATGGTTCAGACGACGATCAAACTAATGCAAATAGAAGTATAGTAGACTGATTGAAATCGAAAACCCAGGTGTAATGAGTAATCTGAGAATTACGTGGCATAATCCAAAACGATTATTTAATGTATCTAGCTATTCAAAATCGCCTTTTGTTACACTATTTTGGACGATAATATTAATGTTAAATCCTGAATTGTTTCAGAACTGAATCCACAAAAAAGACGGAGCGCTGGCCGCCAAACATGAATTAGATATCGCTCCAACGATATCGAAACGTAAGTACAGCTCATCCAAAATGTGATAGTAATTCTGTATTTCTAGTGGTCGCCACCGTTGAGCTTCCGGGAGCTACAGTGGTTGGGATGGGAATAGTGTAGGGGCTTGTCCTAGGTTGCGGAATTTATTCGAAAGACTCACCGCAGCCCTGTACGTCTACCATGAGTTTTATCAATCTATACTCGCTAGCGACTGTAGTTAAAAAACGTACGAAAACTAAAAAAAAAACAAGTTTCTAACGTATTTGTTTAAGTTGTTAACTAACAAGACCACAAGTTGCAAGTAAAACTTTAGTTAACAACTAAAAAAAGAAATTAGAAACTTGTTTTTTTAAGTTTTCATACTTTTTTTTAACTACAGTCGCTAGCGAGTATAGATTGATAAAACTCATGGTAGACGTACTGAAACGCAAAGGGCATTAGGAGGGACACAGATGGGTTTAAGTCAGTAAGAGTCTGACACTCCCTCCTGCTTCACCCAGAGCAGGAGGAGTCATTTGATGATTTCCCATTCTTAAGGCGGAGATACCCTAGTGTAGCTTGATGTACATTTTAAAATGAGAATCACGTCTAAACGGCTAGTCGTAATTTTTTGGAAAAAATATATGTTACGTTAGAATTTTTTTAATAATTTGAAATATGAAAATTAAGTCTTAGAATGAAAGAAGTACAAAAAACTACTGAATTTTGTGTCGCGCAGGTGTTAAACGCGTTTTGTTCCCTCAAGGTCGCTGGCGTATATCGTTTCCTTAAATAAAGGGGCTTGTTCTAACTAAAACAATTGCGATAATATGATATAGGCAAGACTGGTGTCAGATTTTCTGGCTTCTGGCTGTCTACCTATCCACCAAACTGTGTACCGTATGTGGAGTTGATGAGACAGATTGACTCAATTTATTTACACCTCTTATTTATTACTCTACTCACATAAAAGTTCAAAGGTGGAATCAAGGAGCTGTTATTTTATGGAACTGTGTAATGATTTTTCATGAAATCAGACCAAATAAAGACGACCGCATGTTGCCGTCAACTGACCCTAATCCTGGATAGCATAGTAGATACAGTACTTCAATAGAACGCCAATTTATACTGGTTCTGTTATCACTGGCGTCACGACACAAGTCTTTTTCGGTCTAATTGCACCTCACCTCATAAATATGAAGCTCAAAGCAACATATTATGTAACAAAAGAATACTGTATTTTCAACTGAACAGATTCTTCAAGTAACATACATTATTCCACGAGACTTAGGTACCGAAACTTCACAACATTCTGTTTTACTCGTAACTTACCTAACATTTCACACAGAACGTACTTATTCCCTTATTTACTTACAAATAAGTACCGGCGCGTCTGTGCTGTATTTAATTCGTTAACATCTGAACTACAAATATACTCCCTTCTGCTTGTTTTCAAACATTCTGTCTTGATATGGTAAGGCCGTAAGTCAGGAGCGAAAATACGACATTTTGTTTTATTGGTAGACTCGCAAATGGTAACTGTCTCACTTTGTGGCAAGCGATAATGTGGTCGACGACGGAGCGCGCTTGCCTAAAAGTAACCTATTCACTCTTGCGTTGAAGACCCCCAGGTCGTATACCTATCCTGCCAGGGTTGGGGAATTTGTTCGAAAGTTTCACCACGGCCCTGGGAGGCTACTCTCTAAGCCCGAATTCCATAGTTTCGGGCTTAGTTAGGGGCTTATTCTACCCAGTGTCACCTAACCACTAAGAATTAATGACAAAACGATTTAACAGTTACTGTCAAATCGTGTTGACATTCATTCTTAGTTCGGGTTCGGGACTCATCGTAAGTCCGTAGGTGATACAGAGTAGAATACGCCCGCAACTAAGCCCGAAACTACGGACTTCGGGCTTATAGAGTAGCCTCCATGGAACGCAAAGGGCATTAAGAGGAACACGGTTGGGTTTTAATCAGTAAGAGTCTGACACTCCCTTCTGCTTCACCCAGAGCGGGAGGAGTCATATAGCTATCAGGAAACACAGACTCCGAGAGGGAAATCCACTCCATAGCTGTACGCGTAATAATAGTATTACCATAATTGATGAGAGGAAATATCTTGACCAAGGTGTCGTTTCATTCCTTACTTAATTGTTTTGCAAATAGATTATGTATCGTATGAGGTATATACTCTAGTTAGTTATTATTAGGCTAACAATATTTTTAACCCACTTCCAAAAAGAAGGATTATGGTACAACGATAACTCCGAGGTTTCTGATCCAATATCTGTGGTTATGTTTTAATTCGATACTTGCCATTTGGTCCCGTAAAAAATTAATTCAGTTTGGCTCAGTAGTTTTTAATTTATGAGCATGTTTGCTTATTTCATTAGATGATGACTTCGCCCAAGTATAGCCACTTAAAAGTGGTTTTTTTTTTACAAAATAATATTACCGACTTCCAAACAAAACACTATAAAATACTACATTAATTTCACAATTTCAACAAAACCAAAACCACTGACTTCTTTGTTATTTAGAGTAACACTATTTTCAATAACATGCATTCTTGGAAATAGTTTTAGTCTACTAGGTCGCCAATTCAGGTCACACGTAGTAGTAAATGTATGAATCTCACGTCTCCGCTAGTCAGCATTTTAGTCAGCACTTCATGATATTATACATATTGCTGAGTCGAATATTATGTCCGCGCCTGACGTCAGCCAAACGCAAACGCGGCTGTTAACGTTAGCTCTCGATACTAACACTAAAATCTTGAGTTGCAGATAACCAACTGCTGTAGGGGTTAGCTCCAAATCTTAACCAGTTGCAGTCAAATAGAAGTAATTAACATGAAACCACTGCCCATCTAATTTCTACAATCCTAACTTGGTATCGCGATACCCCTTGGCATGGCAAGACAGATTTTCTAGCATCTCCTTTCCGCAATGATTGTCAAAGATTTACAAATGACTAGTTGACCCGCGCAACTTCGTCCGCTCAGCTCCTATTAGTCTTAGCGTGGTGATATATAGCTTATAGCCTTCCTCGATAAGTGGGCTATCTAACAATAAAATCATTTTTCTAATCGGACCAGTAGTTCATGAGGTTAGCGCGTTCAAGCAAACAAACAAACTCTTCAGCTTTATATATTAGTTTACTAGCTGACCCGCGCAACTTCGTCTGCGGCACAATTTTCATTACTGCTCTGCTCCTTTTGGTCTTAGCGTGATGATATATAGCCTATAGCCTTCCTCGATAAATGGGCTATCCAACACTGTAAGAATTTTTTAAATCGTACCAGTAGTTCCTGACATTAGCGCGTTCAAGCAAACAATCAAACAAACTCTTCAGCTTTATATATTTGTAGATATAGATATCCGGAACCAAGTGCTTGCTGAGGCACGGAGGAGTCGCGGTATGTAGTTGATGGTCACCTATCCACCCGTGCGGCTGTTCTTAAGGTTTGGTACCCGATGGGTGACCAACGGAACCCTATTACTAAGCCTTCGCTGTCCGTCCGTCCGTCCGTCCATCCGTCCGTCCGTCCGTCCGTCCGTCCGTCCGTCCGTCCGTCCGTCCGTCCGTCCGTCCGTCCGTCCTTCCGTCTGTCTGTCAGCGGGCTATATCTCAAGAACCGTAACAGGTAGACAGTTGTAATTTTCACTAATTGTGTACTTCTTTTGCCGCTATAACAACAATAATAAAAAAAAAAAACGTTGGTACGGTCCTCTTAATGCGCGAGTCCGACTCGCACTTGGCCGGTTTTTTACTTAACCACGAGCTCCTCTAGAGACGGAAATAGAACAATTATGCAACGATGAAAGTTGTACTCAATTCGCTGTTCTCATACATCTTGATTCCCGTGAAAACGCGCCAAAACACCGGTTTACTACGTACTTAATTAGATTTCATGCACAGAACAAGAATTTTCCATTCGGGTCTCGCGTTGTTTAGGATAATTCAAACAGAAATAATAATTATTCAAACAAAATCCAACGGTCTGATGTTTGCTTAGGTCCTGATTGTACTAACTAATGAATGAGCTGGCAGTTCTTGGAATTTAAACTCTAAGTCCTTTGTTACAGAATACATTTTGCGTTTCGCTCGCTAATTGAGACAGTTGTAACTTTATAATTTTCGAATTCAGTCGAAAAATAAATAGTACTTGTGACAGAGTTATGCTTTCAATCGAATTTCGTTGGTGCTCTGTTGTTTGCTTTTAATTATAAATAATGGCAACCCTGGCCACGTAAAGCCTGGTATTATTATTTTGAGATGAAAATGCAGAGGTATCTACTCGTACGCTTTTATTCGTAATTAAAATAAAATCATAACCCTCCCTTTGGCTCTGCCGTAGTCGGGTAATAAGAGCGAAATTCTCTTTATTAAATCTGGCAATCTTGTTAAGTTCTTAGTTGGAGTATTTTGTTAAATAATTTTTATAACTTATCAAACCTACATGGTTATTTTCATAGTGTTCGTCATTTGTTCTTGGGAGAGTAACTAGCACACTCAAAACTTTAAATTCTCGACGGCCAATCTAACCCTCAAAAACCGGCCAACTTCAAGTGGAACTCACGCACAATATGATTCGTAGACTTCGACTTCGATTTTCCTGTAAATCTTAGTACTACATATTATGTGAAAGTAATGCTATATGTTACCTTTTCACTTCTTACGGCTGAAGGGATTTGGATGTTACTTGGCACTCGGGTAGACCATGTCCCGGAACAGGACAAAGCATACTTTCCCGGGAGTAATTTTCAACATTCAGGCGGGCGAAGCCGTTGGAAGTTAGTACTTAACCTATACAACCTGTAGCAGAATAAACTCAAGACCTCTTAAAGGGTCATTGTACTCATCATTATGGAAAACTTTTACTATGGGACCAACACTGAAATAGCGAAATAAAATCGAATCCCCCATACATTTATGTGCGCATAACTCGACAAAATGTACTGAACAGCTGATTTTTTTTCGCAATTTAGGGATTGGTACCCATACTAATAGTTGTTCATAATGATGAGTACAATGACCCCTTAAGTGGTATTGCGTTTATTCTGTTACACGTTGTATATAAGTTAAGAACTATGTACTATTTATCTATTACTAGCTGACCCGCGCAACTTCGTCTGCGTCACAATTTTCATCTATAATATAACTCCTACCCTACTCCAACCCTACTCCTACCCTACTCCTACCCTACTCCTACCCTACTCCTACCCTACCTACCTACCCTACCTACCTACCTACCCTACCTACCTACCTACCTTATCTACCTACCCATTTTTTTTTGCTATTAAACCTTCCCTGTATTTTGGCGAATCCAACAAAAAAAGAATGATTAAAATCGGTCCAGCCGTTCTCGAGTTTTAGCGAGACTAACGAACAGCAATTCATTTTTATATATATAGATTTTCAACACACTGCACACGAGTGATCCTATGAGGCTTCTGTTTCTCACGGAAGGACGTTCGGAACACAAAAATTCCAGCTTTGAGCTCCAAACTCGATCTACAACCAGCCCATGGGAACCACGATAGCGCTAAAACATAACACAACCGTGTAATAAGCTCCGACAAGAGAACTTATTAAAAATTAATCCCAAGAGCTGTCTACGAACGACGTATTAAACTTACAAACTGGCTAACTTACGTTAAGATTTATACCAAATTCGGTTTGCTCAGATATGAATATTTGATTTACGATAAGAGCCTGTGCTCACGACGCGGTTTACGCTCGCGAGCTGAGCGGAATTGGTTTCGAGGGTGTTGTCTTGAATTTTTGGTGAGATGAGACAGGTTCAGGCGGTTAGGTTAACCTTTTGAACGCTAGAACATTGGCGTACTTTCCTTGCCCTCAAGCCAAGCTAGAAATTCATCAAGTTATCACATACTTGTGAAATTGTTGTTCTGGTAAACCTTTAGTTTTTCGCATATCGCACTTCGCATTTCGCATTAAATAGCACTGTTCTGAAACACATTCTGAAAACCAGTCTTGCCAACTCTGTAACTGAGTTTAGGAGGTCAGATTATCAGATGCTCCAAAATACTGGTATTCAGCTGCTGATGATAAAATAATAAAAGAGAAGTAGTGAAATAAATTGGAAAAAGGATGAGGTAAACTATGATATATTGATAAAATGGGCAAAAAATTGTAATGGCAAGGAGTATTTCATGAATAAAAGTATAGAGTTGATTTGAAGCAATCGAAATGCCTGAAGCATTGCTAGAACCGTAAAAGATTTACCTTTAAGTATTTACCTGATAAGTTGGAATGTAGTACCAGCTTGTAATTTTCGATAGATTCCAGACATATTGAAAGCGCAGGCGAGCGAAAATAAATCGTCTCGTCTGATCTCACCCTAATGCTCCGAACTCATCTGAAATCATAAAATAACGTCTGGAATGTAATAGCGAAACCTTAATCTTGAAATGACTATAGTAAAGCTCTTTCAGAAATCCTTAGACCTTTTAAATCTATAGTAGGGTACGACTATATTTGAATTCAGGATCGAGATTATTGTTCAAATTTTAGAACAACAAGCTCTGTCTTATAGAAAACAAAGTTCTTATTCCTTTGCAATCTATTTATAGGGCCTTTTTAATACAAATGATAACTCATCTTAAAATCATCTTAAAATATATACAACTAAAGTCGATACTTGATTGATGGCGATGGATTGAAATCATCTCGTATTCTTCATTCAAGTATAGACGTATCTGCGTATGTAGCATAAGGCCATGTTTCTAACTGCATCTAGATCGCATGCAAGTTGAAATACATTCCCGGCTACCGAGGTAGAATGTTCAATCGCTTTGTTGTGCCCCGCAATGTAATTAAACTTGCATGCGAGTCCCTCGCTGCTGGAAACACGGCCTAAGACAGTTACGTTTACGAAGTTAACTAGACCTTGGGAACAGTCTATCAAAGTCTAGAATTCACTGTTACGTAAAAAGACAAAGCCCACTACCACTTGGAGTAAGCACATGTTGAGTGAGAGTGGCTTCGCACTGTTCTGACGTAGTGATTTATAGTTTCAGAATGACCCTCGTAAATAAATAACAGAAAGAAGTTGTGGTCTTATTTATTCAGTAAATTATAGATGTGAAACTACGGATTTACGGCTGTTGGTACGGTATTGTGAAAATTAAGACTGTATAATATTTTGAAGCTTTAACTTTTTTTTTGTAAAGATATAGCTTTAAAACCAGATTTTCTGTTTTGTAACTGAACTAAGGACGGTTTCTGAATTAAGTATTTTGAGTTGAGAAACCCTACTGAAATTCTTAATTTTGACAGGTTTGCAGGTTAAAGTTTGAGGGTTGCGGAATCTGTTCGAAAGAGTCGCCGCGGCCCTGGAACTCAAAGGCCATCAGGAGGAGCACGGATGGGTTTTTTGTCAGTAAGAGTCTGACACTCCCTTCTGCTTCACCCAGAGCGGGAGGAGTCATTTGATGATTTCCCATCCATTAAAAAAAAGGTTAAAGATTGAGAACTTCCACTTATTTCAGAAGTCGGAGATTAGGCAAAGAGAGCGATGGATGGATTGAAAGGGGAGAGTGAGACCAAATATTTTTTTTATAGGATGTGTCAGGGATATGGTGGAAAAGGGAGATCATAGTGGATGAGGTAATGGAGGAGATAAAATAATTTTGCAACTCCATGTAAAATCAAGACAGTCTAAGGAGAAGTTTTTTTTTCTGCTTCAATTATTAATCATGTCACAACGGCTGAAAGGATTCAAATGAAATTTGGAGCATGTAGATCAGGGGTTGGATCGGGACATAGGTGTCTTTATCCCTATTTAATATGACACGTTTCCGTGGGATAAGGTTACTTAATCCCTTAAACACGTTTCTCAGGGTTTTTAGGGTTCCGAAAAAAAGGAACCCTTATAGGATCACTCGGGTGTCTGTCTGTCTGTCTGTCTGTCTGTCTGTCCGTCTGTCACAGCCAGTTTTCTCCGGATCCACAGGACCGATTCTGTTGAAATTTGGTACACAGATGGACTTCTGTGACCCAAACACGGACGCGTTACGTAAATTATTAAATTTTTAGTATGGGGGTCACTTTTGGGGGTCAAACTAGAAAATTAAAATAAAAAGTGTTTTGAACAATATCGTGTGACATATCAAATGAAAGGGCTTACTGTGAGGGTTTTAATTATATTTTTTTCATAATTTTAAAATAAATGGTTTAGAAGTTATTCAGGAAATTAGACGAAAAATGACCATTCCCCCCCTTATCTCCGAAACTACTGAGCCTAAAATTTTGAAAAAAATGGAGATAATAGATCTTTACCTAAAGATTACAGGAAAACCTATTAGAAGTCTGTAGTGCTAAAATAACATGTTAAAAAAATTAAATTCGTTCGGAACCCTTTGCACGCGAGTCCGACTCGCACTTGGCCAGTTTTTTTTTCGAAATTTCTGTGCGAAGCCGCTAGCAAAAACTAGGATGTACAGTCAACAAAGCTATTCGGTATACGCGCAAAAATATTAATTTTTCCACAGCACTGCCAATGTTTATTTCTAATGTGTGCATTATAATTATTTAAGCTTTTGATATACTTACGAGTGTTGTACAATAATTGTCTACTCAACACACTCACAACATTGTTTAAAAGTACATAGTCGCAAGTTAGCCGCCTGCATACTTAATAGCTTTGTTGACTGTACGTATTACTTCTCCGGACTCAGAAACAACATACCCCAAAAACTCACAAGCGAAAGCCAATAGAAACACAAGATCGAAATCTCAGTGTCAGCCCAGTTTACGAACAGCCTAACATTTAAAATTGACAGTTTCTAAAGATGACGTCATCAGTTACGCAATGACTTGAATCGTAGGCGTAGACTAGACCCTGCGTATGCGCAATAATGAGCTGGCGAACTGTCAACTTTGCTAGCTTTTGTAATAGTCCATTTGGTAGGATTTATTCGCTTTGCTGTAAGTGGTTCCTGGTTTGGCATACTTTGTAATATGACTTTCTTAATCTTTAAGGCCCATTTGCACAAACTAGAGTTGTCTTTCAACCCCGAGTTTATTATCTACGAAATGTTTGTTACTAGCTGACCCGCGCAACTTCGCCTGCGTCATATTTTTCCTTAATGCTCCACTCCTCTTGGTTGCTATATTATACTATTATATTGGTTGGTTTATTGTGTGCTATATAGTACACACAATAAACTTAAAAATGATAATTACATACAGAGAAATTTCTTCCAGCAGACCTGCGACAGGAGAGCGCGATAAAAAACGTAGACACAGTGTGTATAGAGACAGAGAAGGAAACTTAAAATAGACTATACTAACTTAACTAAATTACATTATGTATTATCCAATAATAAATAATGATGACGTGATGTTATTTAGCCTATAACCTTCCTCGATAAATGGGCTATCCAACACCAAAATATTTTTTTCAATTCGAACCAAAAGTTTCTCAGATTATCGCGTTCTACGAAACGAATATACAAACTCTTCATTTTATAATATTAGTATAGATTTTTCATCAATCTACACTAAAGAGGAAAGATTTGTTTGTTTGTTTGAAATGAATAGGCTCCGAAACTACTGAACCGATTTGAAAAATTCTTTCAGCAATGGATAGCTACATTATCAGGGAGTAACATAGGCTATATTTTATCCCCGTAGTCCCACGGGAACGGGAACTACGCGGGTGAAACCGCGTGACGTCCACTAGTTAGGTATAAAATGATATGCTTCCTTGGGATTATTTCCGACTTCCACGCGTGTGAAACCGCTGGCATAGGTTAGTCTACAGAAGAAGTGTTCTTGCTTATGGCATCAGATCTCTTCGCATGTAATTGCTTTTGGTACCTTCTTCAAATTCATTTCGTGATTGTCTATCATCCTCTTCAAATCTCGCCAGTCATGCTGATCTCCTTTCGCCTTTCTTACGTAATTATCACTCTCTGTGAAGCGTTCATAAAGTCTACATTGACAATAAACTATGATTTATTAGAACAAGCTGCACACTTGAATTCGTACGCCATTACGGTTAGACAAGGTATGAATGGAACGTAGATGTCCAACATTTGGAGTCATCCGTAGGTATTATTTTCACTTGTCAATCTTCTTAAAAGTTACAACAGCTTGCAATTGTAACAGATGCGTGATCCAATTTATCGTATCGAGTTGAGTTCGTAATCCTTCAAATCCATGCTTTCATACTCATAAATTACAAATGCGAAAGACCTGTCCGTCTTTTTGTTTGTTACCTCTTCACGTCTTTACGGTTGAACGGATTTGGATAAAAATTGGCACATAGATGATTCCTGTCATGTCCTAGTAAAGACAAAGGCTACGCTTTATATCGGGTGTATGTTCCCTTGGGATAATTTCAACACAGGACAAGCCACTGGCAGAAACTAGTAGTAAATAATGGTTAATTTTACACCCAACACGTTTGTCTAGCAAGAATTGGTGTTATTGCAAAAATGGTGGAAAATCTTCCAAAAGTAACGGCTGCCTCTAGAGACACAATCGAGTATCTAACCATGCGCTCTACGTCTCTATTCATACACCCAGAACTCGTCCAAACGCCTTTCACCCGTCCCTCGATCACATCACAGCCGTAGATCACTCGTCCATTGTCATAACTGGAGCTAGCTTCAGAGTAATCGTACAGTTGGATTTACACAAGTTTTTCTCATGTCAGACTTGTTTGGCAAACAGTACATTATACAGCCCAGTACCTCCACAACTCGGTTACCGGGTCACAATACCCCTTGATAAAACTGATTATCTGACTTTGACTAGGGTTGCCAGGTCTGCAAACCGAAAAGCCGGACAGACCAGCCAGTTTAGCTAGACAGTTGGGTAAAAAGGCCGGACACCCTTAATTTTTTAAGTTTAGCATTACATAATTTTTTTTTTAAGTAAAACAAGGCACATTTACCATAAAATTTACCGTAAATTCAAATGAAACAAAAATACAATCGAATGTCTTCTTAATATTAGTAATTTAATATTCATTAGATACCATATTAATTTCTGTAATTGCAATAATAGTACTAAGAAGCTAGCGATACAAGGTGAGGTAACCGGAGCGGAAATCACGCCATGACAAATGTAAAAAAAAATGCTCAAATCCAAAAAGCCTAACAAAAGCCGGACAGGCCGGATATCGTCTAATTTGGCCGGACTCACAACCAACACGCCTGACTGTGTCCTGCTTTATCCGGACGCCTGGCAACGCTGCTTACCTATGACAACCTAATTACTGCCAAAGATCTTCTAATGACAGTCAGGGCCAACGGCTGATACTCCCAGTAGATACAGGTGGCTATAGTAATTTAATTGTTTTAATACCTACCATCTTTTTCACATACGCCACTGAACTGTTACGCCATTTTGATCTTACAAAGGTTATGTAAGTTTAGCAGTTTGAGTTGAGATTTCTATGCGATTGTTTAAAGTAACAGCTGGTCACTATGGCTGACATACACTTTTTTTACAACCAATAAAACGTACATTGCAAACCCAAGGTTTTTGCATTGTGTAATAAAATAATTGTTACTATTCTTGCGTTATGTTTATGTTGCAACATCGTATGCAAAGTAATGTTCATTATAATAAACTAGATCTTGGTTAATCAAGGTCAGATAGGCTTGTAAAATAATCGAAGTTAGAAAGTAAAATGTGAGAAGTGAAGAAGGCAGTGAGACCATTACCACCCGTCATGGTTTTCAAGCGGAAGACGTCCACTGCTGGCCATAGGACTCCCCCAAGAGTCGCCACATCGATCGGTTTAGTGCCTCTCGCACTCAGCAGGTCCTGCGAATTTCATCAGTTCATCGGTCCCCCTTGTAGGAGCAAGCAAGCCCAAGCCCAAGCCCAAGCTTGTGCTTGGGGGAGTTTGTGTAACTTTTAGTAAGATTATCATGATGGCATAATAAACTGACTGCAGAATAGGCGCTAGAACCGCAAGATATCAATTAAGCAAGTTGGTAGGGGGGGCTCATATAATTGCCGTCAATTTTCCGATCGTAGGTTAGGCGAATTAAAGTGTCGCCTCTCGTAGAGGAAATTTTAATAGCAATAAACTTTAAGTCAACGTCCAATATTAACTACAAACTAAGTAAACCAAAAACAATCTCCTCGAACAAACAGAAATCGGAGGCTCCCAATTTAAAACTGAACCTAAAAACAACATCTTTTCAGACCGATTTCGTATGTCAAAAATGCAATATTTATTCCAGTTCGTGGTTTCCGAGAGTTATTCAAATATGGTTGAAAGGCAAGCTATCGTTCCTCCCTCTGGCTTTAGTGCAACGATTTTGTGGCGTGATGCGTTGAATCAGACATTTTTTCATTTCCACACACTTTTCGGGGCTCTTTTGACAAGTTTTCGTTTGTCGAAGCTCTGTTGGTTTTCAATCTTCTGGGTAGTGAATTTTTTCAATCGTTCATTTCATAATTTCGTAACCATAAAAACTTTAGCTTCTAACTAATCTCTTGAAAGTTAGATAGATCATCTAGCTAGTTCGTTATAGAACCTTTAAGGGAAGGAAGGGAGTCTCTAAGTCAAGATTAAATAAGTTTTTTTTCCAGGCAAGTTTACTCCATCGTCGACCAGAACCGAATTACAAAGAATTGAAAATTATGCAAATGAGTTTGTAATTATTAATGTCACACAACGACTTGTGCAAGTCATTATTTGGAACTACAGAATCTAATACTGCCAATGTTACTTCCCTAATTCAGTTCTAGGATATTCAAGCGGACAACTTGGCAAGCACCGGGTTCCTCCAAACTTCATTCACACACACACACCCATAAATTAATTTATGAACCCAATTTCATCCTGTCAACGTGACATTCTATTACATTCCCTTCATCCGTAATGCCGTATGCCAATCCACATTAAGAACGATAGCCGGTAATACGTATGTGATAACTAAACATATATTTTCCAATACTTCTTCTTGAAAGGGAAGTGTTCAGGATTTATTCTCAGTTCCCTGTTATTATACAACGTCCGTTGATTACGTGACCGCCCGGATCAAATATTGTATATTTTGCGAGCCACAGATAAATTTGACAGCTAACATGGTTAATTTTCGCTGTAGGCGCGAAAGCGGCTGCCTTTACGGAAACAACAAAGTTTCCGTAATATGAATTTAATACTGTTGGCTTGTTTAACACAATAAAAGTTGGAACTTGGGAAGTGGAAATCGTATGGAGAAATATTCTGTAGCATGTTTCTTGCAGTTAAATAGCTTTGGATTCTGCGACTGCAGTGAATATTTTTTCTTGCCATTTGTGTCGTAATAATTTGCTGTTTGATTCAGAAGACAGTTTTTCCCGGAGGTACAACTAACGGTAGAACCATAGTTCAAATCCAGTCTTTCGGGCTCGTATAAATTTCGAAAAATAGACGCTCACAGTAGATTTATGAAGGCATAAATCTACAGAGTACACGATAATTAGCGTAATTACTTTAAGCGATGTTGGAGACACGCACATAAAGTAATTAATAAAATATATAGACAGACTGCGACCTTTAATGTACAACTTTATTATTCACCAGATTTCGATCAACATTGACAACCTAGTCTGGTGTAAACAGACTAAAATTTCATTTGGTACTTCGCGTAAAACTCAAAAGGATCGTCAACTGTTGTCGTAGAAGCGTCTAGACTTTAAACAAATATCATTAAGCATAAACCTTGTTCGTTAATGAATCGATTTCAAGATACATTTTATTCGAGAGATAAATTCTGTTCTGCAGACAATAGTGTTCAAGTTTCAGATATCGTTCGCTCTGAAAGCACTCGAAAGAACGTTGGAACCCGAGTCTTCTTTTGTCTTCGCGTAATGTGAGGATCTTTGAGCAATTCTATAAATTCTTATTGCGTTGTATGAGTCAAAGTGAGCTTAGTACCTGTTTCTCAATCTTCTGTTTGTCTTTGTGATAGCACTTACAGAGGAAAAAAATAGTTTGCTTTGTAGGTAAGAGACGTTAATAAACAGCTTACTCTATAATTTCAGGTAGACCGATTAAACTGCTGAAGAAAACAGAAAATTCTAAGCTTACTGTGGTTGTACGAATACAAGTTCATAACTACGTATGAGAAGTCGGCTCCGGAAAATATTTACACATTTTTATGGCAACTCCAAAAACAGAACGTCATTTTTGATCCAACTAGAATTCCACGAACACGGATAACCGGATCCCGGATCCTGTCCAAAACTTTTCATTCCAAGAGAATATCAAAGCCGACACACACGGGTCGATTCCGCGAATCGGAATTGAATTTAATGCTTTAAAATCCGTACGGATTTAATTCTCTTTTCGGACGCAGATGCGGTCGCAACGAACGCTTTATAGAAAACCGCGGCAATGCAATGCTTCGGTTGCTGGCTATGACGTTTGGTTTGAAATGCAATTTTAAATGAATTTTTGAAATAAAATGCTTATTGCGTTTGACTTCGCTTTAATGATATTATTTAATAAAGATAGGAATTAACAATTTTTGTCTTATTATTTTGATGTGGTTTTCTTTTAGGTAGTAGTTTCACTACCTAAAAGAAAGCCAACAAAAACCTTGTTTACAGTGTGTTATCACGTAATTGACTTTATATTAATAACATTTTCCTATACACGATTCCCTAATCCACAGTCGGTAACCATTCGCAAAAATGTTGTTTACCCTTTCAGAATTAAAATATTGTTTAGATAGTAAAACGGAGATGAGGTTTTTTGTACAGTTGAGTTATCTTAATTTAGAAATAACTCAATTTTCTTTTATGTTATTAAAAAATAAGCCGAGAATAAGCAAAGAAAGCTCGCTCCCACTAATATGGACGTAAAGGGATGATTCTCGAAAAAATGTAACAGAAATTTACTGTAGCGTGAGATAATCGTAAAAATGTATTTAAGACGACAGCTATTTTCGTAAAAAAAAGACAAGGTACTTGAAAACCCACGAACTAAAAAAAGCTTTTTCTAACGTATCTCTAGAGAAAAGTTTTTTTAAAACAACACTTCAAATCGACAGTAGCTTGTATCCATTTATTTTCAAGTACTCGCTACTTATATCACGTAAGCTTTGTCGTTTTGCGCGGGAGTGCCTTTATTTTTTTAACAACTTGCCTTTAATACAAAACAGATGCTTTTAAGCCACTTTTACTTAAGTGTAGCTTTTTATTGTTTGTTTAAATAATATTTTTTGTATGGCGGTAAGCGTTTTTGACGAGAAAAATTTCAGTGTAAAAAACATCAATTGCTGGTTTCCATCTATGTCAAACTGAGTTTGTTTGTTACCGCTATCACGCTTAAATAGCTAAACCCATTTTGATAAATTATAGATACGAGAAGACGTTTTAAGGCTACTTTTTTGCGAACGCTCAGGCTAAAGCTAATTTAAAAATAATACAAAAACTTTTACCAACATGTCAGTATGACCACTAAATCCAAAATTCATGTAACAAAAACTACTTTCAGTTCATCTAATAACGTTGACAACACTATTCTCACCGGCAATCTGAATAATTAAACGCAATTCCGGTGTGACGTAACGCAACGCTGTCAAACTCCTAACACAATAGTTCAGGATTTGTCACACGTACGTACAATGTAAATTAACAGCCCAGAGTTTAAACTGCTAATGTAATTAATTATCATCCATAATTAAGACTCGCGTAGTGTGTACGCACATTTGCATAAAGTCTCCCGTTCGTACCGTCTTGTTGACTGAGTTTTGACGAATTTGCTCCGTTGCGTCAATTTTGGTGACAGTGTGGGAATCAAGGGTTTATTGACTGTTTCTCTTGGAGTGAAAGGAAATTTTGATTGCATTGTGGAAGTCTTGATTGGTAATATGCTTTAATTCGGCGAGAAGCCTCTATAACAGGGGTGGCCAACTTGATTAGACTCAAGATCTACTTTTTGCTGATGAAACGGTGTGCGATCTACCATAATTGGTAGATCACTTCTTGAAATTTTAAATGAAACAGAATAGTTCAGTTTATAGTGTACTAGATGACCCCCGCTTCTTCGCCTGCGTCACAATTTTCATTACTGCTCCGCTCCTATTAGTCTTAGCGTGATGATATATAGCCTATAGCCTTCCTCTATAAATGGGCTATCTAACACTGTCATTAATTCCTGAGATTAGCGCGTTCAAGCAAACAAACAAACTCTTCAGCTTTATATATTAGTATAGATATAGATTAACCTTAAGTAACCCGCATTGTCTAACTACTGGTAAAAGACCTCCTCCAAGTCCTTCCAGGAATTCTTTTCTTGCGTCACTTCGTATCAGCCCTCACGGTACGCATCCAGGTCGTCTCGCCACTTCTTTTTGGACCGGCCTCGGCGGCTCCGGCCGTTTTCGGGCACCCATTGCGTGATGACTTTTGCCCAAATGGTCACAGTGCATTCGGCTTACGTGATCTGCCTGGGCTGGTTGCCAGGCTCAAATGTTTTTGCTTTTGAGCATGGCAGCCGTCTTACCCACACGTTCATTATTCCCGTTTTGGAACGCAGCGTGGTGTTTCGAATTCTGTCCTGTCTTTTTACGCCCAGAATGCTGCATACCATCGCTCTTTGGCAAACTCCAAGGCGGAACTTTTGCGACTCGGTAAGCATCCAGAGGTTAGGATGGACAGAATACACATGTCGATCAGTTTGCGCTTTAGGGAGCTCGGCAGCTCACCCTTTATTAGCGTCTTCATGGACCAGTAGCTTTAGGAGCGGAGCGTTAATGAAAAAAAAAACGCAGACGAAGTTGAGGGGGTCATCTAGATTCAAATAACTTAGTACATTAGGGATTCATTAACTATTTAACAAACCTGCTGTGCTCGAGTGATAGAATAGAATAAATTATAAAATATACTTATTGTACAGCAACTTAGTTATACAACTCTCATAGTTACACGACCCAAATTCTATGGGTTAGTACAATGGCGGTCTTATCGCTGACAGATATAATATCTACTGTTATCTATTGATTGATAAAAAAATGGGAGGCCAATTCTGGTACTTAAAAAGCTTTCAAATTCAAGTCTGAATATCACCCGGCGACATTTAAAATCAAAATTTTGTCAAAATGATAGGAAATTAAGGGTGGTTTTAACGGTTCGCGCCTGCTTTGCGAACGCTCCTTAAAAATATGCACATTATACAGTGGCGTAGGTAGTTTCAAAGTATCAAACATTTTTTGGGGGGGTCTGTTTATAGGAGTATTGTTTTTTTTTTAAACAAAATAAGCCCTTCTAGCTCAGAAGTATCTTGGCAGGCCACGAACGATAACGGTAACAACGGGACTAAATGTATAGCTTTGCGTCCACACCACACGTTGGGGCTCTTATAGTCCGGAGGCCCGTATCTTCTATACTAATATATAAAGCTGAAGAGTTTGTTTGTTTGCTTGAACGCGCTAGTCTCAGGAACTACCGGTCCGATTTGAAAAATTCTTTCAGTGTTAGATAGCCTATATATTGAGGAAGGCTATAGGCTATATATCATCACGGTAAGACTCAGCTGAAATATCTGACCTCCAACTCAGTAACTGGGAAGCACGGTACTTCTTGGCAAGCCTGGTGTCAGATTTTGTGACAATCCGTAACGACTGCCAAAGATCTGCAAATGACAGCCGGTACCAACGGCTTAACGTGCATTCCGAGGCACAGAGGAATCTCGATATATCAAGATGGTCACCCATCCACAATCCGACCTCGGCAAGCGTTGCTTAACCTTGAAGATCGATCCGTGCGGCTGTTACTATTTAGCCACGAGCTCCTCATTTATACCCAAACATCTGAATCTCCTATATTTTTTGTTAGCGTTTTGTTGTGTCCATTCCCATTGGCCAAGTGGCTTTTACAGGCCTTACCTGTTTCACCGAGTTACGATCCTCACGGGACCACTTATCAATGTTGTGGTGATCTTTGTGGCCGCCAGTTTAGCAGTTAGGTAGTGTTTTTTGTAGGTACAGTCAGAATCACCCGTAGAATATTAGGAGTTATGAATTTTCAAAGATTATTATGGTGTGTTCTGTAGTTCTGAAAAAATAGGGGGAGGCATTAGCCCAGTAGTGGGATAACATAGGTGAACTAAAAAAATAACTGTTCTAGTGTGTGAAATCAAAGTTTCAATGACAGCCGAATGAAATTCCTAATCCATTGCTTCTATGTCTAAAAATTCGTCTGCTCGTCTATGTAAAACACGCAATGAATACTGTTGAATTGACAAAGCCAAAGGGATTGCAATCGATTACGTAAATGACACTAGAGAGATTTAGGTAGTTTTCAAAGGTAAAAAAAAATACAACCGATTTGAAAACCTCTTCCTTTTTTTGAAGTCGGTTAACAAACAATCTTGATGTGACACCAACACATATTAAACAAATAAACTGCTGCTTGAACTAATGCTTCAATTAATTTAGTAATTTCATTTTTTTAACATGTTATTTTAACATTATAGATTTCTTGTAGGATTTCCTGTTATCTGTAGGTAAAGTCAAATCAAATCAAGCCCAAGAACTCCACGACCTCATCCCACCGGCCCCCTTCTACCATCGGACATCCAGACGCACTGCATCTTACCATCCCTACCTTGTTGCTATTCCACCAACTCGCACTAAGCGTTTCCAAACGTCTTTTATAATGCGCACAGCAAAGGAGTGGAACTCTCTGCCTGCGTCCGTGTTTCCGATCACTTACAACCCTAATCTCTTCAAAGTTAGAGTGAACAGGCTCCTTCTGGGTAAGCTCGCTCCATCGTAGACTTTGTCTCGGTCATCTTTGACCTAGACTGGAGTCAAGAGCAAACCCATCACAAATAAAAAAAAAATAAAAAAAAATCGTATATTTCAAATAAACCATTTACAGGCACTTTTGAATTGTCAAAGTCAGTCAGTCAAAAACATGAAGCTATTTGCACGTTCCAAAGCGTAGATCTCTATGTAGAAGACGTGCAAGAAACTCCACGGACACTCTTTTAAACCATGTGATGTATTACAAAGATCTATTATCTCCACTTTTGTTCAAAATTTTAGGCTCAGTATTTTCGGAGATAAGGGGGGGAATGGTCATTTTTCGTCTAATTTCAAAACCGTTTATTTTAAAATTATGAAAAATATATATTTAAAACCTTTACAATGAGCCCTTTCATTTGATATGTCACACGATGTTGTTCAAAAAACTTTTTTCCAATTTTCTAGTTTGACCCCCAAAAGTGACCTCCGTACTCAAAATTTAATTATTTACTTAACGCGTCCGTGTTTGGGTCACAAAGTCCATATGTATACCAAATTTCAACAGAATCGGTCCAGAGTATCCGGAGAAAACTGGCTGTGTCAGACAGACAGACAGACAGACACCCGAGTGATCCTATAAGGGTTCTGTTTTTTGTTCGGAATCCTAAAAAGATTAAAAAGACATATCATGAATGTTTTACATTTTTATTTAACTACCAAAACCTTTTAGATAGTGTGTTACACAATTACACTACTTGTACTTAATAAAACATTATTCTAGAAATGAAAATATTAATTAGCTTATAAATTGGTTACTACTAATCGCTGTATTATAATATTACATTTTAAAAACCTAATTTGTTCTTAAGTAAACATCTAACTCCATAAGTTAAAGCAACATTAACTAAAACATACATCTAATTAAGTAACATTAATGTTTAAATTACCCGATTTTAACAACGATTTTTAGGTCAAAGGCTGAACTAATTTTTGTTAACTCGTTTCGTTTTAATTAAAGTTAACAAGCTCTAGGGAAATATATTTCATGTTTTCATACATTTTTTGCTAATGACATTAATATGGTAAACATTAGGTTATTGTGACCTTCAAACGGCGTCCTTTGAATAAAGTAATAATGTAGAACAATATAGTATTAATTTTATGTCGAATTAGCATTTAAGTAATTTGTTTTCATTTATAAAGGTGTGTCTAATGATAGAGTACTAGTGGACGTCACGCGGTTTCACCCGCGGAGTTCCCGTTCCTGTGGGAATACGGGGATAAAATATAGCCTATGTTACTCTCTGATAATGTAGCTATCCATTGCTGAAAGAATTTTTCAAATCGGTCCAGTTTCGGAGCCTATTCATTTCAAACAAACAAACAAATCTTTCCTCTTTATAATATTAGTGTAGATGAATGTGGATGTGCTAGATGAGTGGGTGAAGATCATAGAAACGATGGGTTGATACAGTGAAGAATGATCATCATCATCACATCAGCCGAAAGACGTCCATTGCTGGACATAGGCCTCCCCCAAGCGTCGCCACAACGACCGGTCCTGTGCGTCTCGCATCCATCGGCTACCCGCGACCTTCACCAGGTCATCGGTCCACCGTTCCATTCTTCCGGTGGAAGAATGATAATGACTAGATAATGGTGACTTCTGAGGTGATTCACAGAGGAGTATAGAAGAAGATGGTTGTTGAAAAACTGGCCAAGTGCGAGTCGAACTCGCGTGCAAAGGGTTCCGAACGAATTTAATTTTTTTAACATGTTGTTTTACCACTACAGACTTCTAATAGGTTTTCCTGTAATCTTTAGGTAAAGATCTATTATTTCGATTTTTTTCAAAATTTTAGGCTCAGTAGTTTCGGAGATAAGGGGGGGGGGGGAATGTTCATTTTTCGTCTAATTTCTTGAATAACTTCAAAACCATTTATTTTAAAATTATGAAAAAAATATAATTAAATCCCTCACAGTAAGCCCTTTTATTTGATATGTCACACGATATTGTTCAAAATTTTTTTTTTAATTTTCTAGTTGACCCCCAAAAGTGACTCCGATACTAAAAATTTTATGTTTTACGTAACACGTCCGCGTTTGGGTCACAGAAGTCCATATGTGTACCAAATTTCAACAGAATCGGTCCAGTGGATCCGGAGAAAACTGGCTGTGACAGACGGACAGACACCCGAGTGATCCTATAAGGGTTCCTTTTTTCGGAACCCTAAAAAGCAAAGCGTTCCGACCCCCAAATGAATTGGTAAAAAAAAGAGTGATAGAATGGAAACAGTTTTTCAGTACGTATGATCTTTGAAGAATTTGTGTATGGGATTTTTTTGGGTTTTACATGGAGACATTATGTATGTAAGACATGTTTGACTCACGACTTTCTATCAACGATCGCTATTTTCGAGTGCCAAATTGTTTGATCGACTATTCGACACTTTTCAAATGCATTACTTGTACATTCGAGAGTTCTTGGCTATCTTTAGAATGTCACTGTTTTAGCGTATTATTCCTTGTCTAGGTCCAAAATGGACTTAGACAAGGAATAATATGCTAAAACATAAATATTTTAAGAACAATCTCATAAAAATCCAATCCAATTATTCTAGCTGCAACACTATAAACGTACAACACACCTATACAACAAATCGCAGCAATATTTACCTAACAAAGAGGAAACCGATCCCTTAGCGTCTAAGAGATTTCATCCAATTATCACCCGGTGCGAACTCGGAATGACAAGCGCGCAACAGAACTGTTAGCGTAACACCTCGCGAGTTTGTTGCTGTAACGACGTTAGCTTTTAAAAGTTTTGCTGTTGAGACTAATGATGTGTTATTGACAGTTCAGGAATGTATTTGAAGAACAGAGTGTCAATGCTAATAATTTCATGCAACGTTCGCATTCGCGTCTCAGTTGCTTTCTGTCAAAAATTTATAAAAAAAAATTGGACAAGTGCGAGTCGGACTCGCGTGCAAAGGGTTCCGAACGATTTTAATTTTTTTAACGTGCTATTTTAACACTATAGACTTCTTTCCCTGTAATCTATAGGTAAAGATCTATTATCTCTATTTTTATTTTTCAAAATTTTAGGCTCAGTAGTTTCGGAGATAAGGGGAATGGTAATTCGTCTAATTTCTTGAATAACTTCAAAACCGTTTATTTTAAAATTATGAAAAAAATATAATTAAAACTCTCACAGTAAGCCCTTTCATTTGATATGTCACATGATATTGTTCAAAAAACTTTTTTTTAATTTTCTATTTTGACCCCTAAAAGTGACGCCCATACTAAAAATTTAATGATTTACGTAACGTGTCCGTGTTTGGTTCACAGAAGTCCATATGTGTACCAAATTTCAACAGAATCAGTCCAGTGGATCCGGAGAATACTGGCTGTGACAGACGCACGGACAGACACCCGAGTGATCCTATAAGTGTTCCGTTTTTTGTTTGGAACCCTAAAAATGAGTAGAATGGCCTTAGTAGTTAAGTTACTTGTGAAGAGGCACATCTAAGCATGTTTTGGAACTGCGAGGGTTGCGGAATTTGTTCGAAAGAGTCACCGCGGCCCTGGAACGCAAAGAGCACTAGGAGGAACACGGATGGGTTTTAATCAGTAAGAGTCTGACACTCCCTTCTGCTCCGCCCAGAGCGGGAGGAGTCATTTGAAAAAAAAAAACATAGTTTGGAAGGCTTTTGATGCCAGTGGAAACCTGTAAGAGAGAGACAGCTTTACAGGACGAATATCACTATCCCTTTTTCTTCACAACACATTCATGATGGCAACGATTCGTAGGTGGCAGATATTTTAATTTTACTTCTAAATATGACCTAACTACACGAAACGTTAAACACCCAGACTAATTATGTCAAGAGACTGAAATGAGTTTAGAAATCTGATTAGCTAAACAAACAAAGACTTAATTTCAGGCGTTGTTACACTGTGTTACCAAATCCTAGAAACACGGTTGGATTTTAGAGCCAATTTAACACTTCAAAAATAATAAACCACTAAGAATACAATAGCCGCCACATTATGCTAATCTGTTCTATACGCTTTATTATCTCAAAATCAGCAACTTTACATTCAAAATTGTAAAGGTTTTTAACCCAACACTTTTATCAGATGGGTCTTATAGGACCCCTGCAACTGAGAAATAAAGGGTCCCAAAGGAGGGTTTATTGTACCAAAAGGTCTTTGTTTTGGGGGGTTACCGGTGGCCCAACGTTTCTGTTTGAATTTCGGCCCGAATTCGTATTGAACTAAAATAACATGGCCTGTGTTGTGTTATGATTAAGGGTTTCTCAAAAGGGAATGTTCTCGGTTGTCCTGCGAATATTTATGACATAAAAGGACTGAAATTGACTGGAATAGATCATACCAATTTTGCCTAGTAATTTGATTGACCAAACACTGGCAATTACTTATTATTAAACTTTCAGATTATACATCCAAAAATGTTTATACTAGATCTTGGTACTAATACCTAAGTAAAGTCCCCAACAGACGTGTACGGCGCGAAAATGTGACTGCTCTTCTTATAGAAATTTTCTGTCTGTAGAGCGAAAAGAAAACTCATCGTTGTCGCATTGTCGCTTCGCACCTGCCTGTCACACATCCTTGTAAGAATAACTTTCGTTTGTATGTTTTTGGTAGTTTTAATTTGAATTTATGTAACTAATTTGTTTCTGTTTTTGTTTCAGGTACGTACCTACATCTAATCAGGATGAAACATTGATTTGAATTACGGTATAAAAGGAGACCTTTCTTCAAATGTGATAGATTTTATTGAATTACTTTGATGCAATAATAAAATATTTTTACAAATAACAGGAAAACCCCCTTTTTCCCCCATTAACTTTAATTTAATTTCAATTGATCTGTAGGCCGCGTATTTAAATGTTTAAGTTATTATTCGCTCTATTGTGCCTGCTTCACATTGTTCGCGGTTTTGGATAAAATTAAAGGAATTTATCAGATTGGAAATGTTTTTGTAAGTGTTGGTTTGTTCATTATATTAATTCAATTTTTATTCTTTAACTATTTTCTCATCTGTGTTTTTAATAAAAATCTTAGAGATTTTGTTGATTCACAATAGTTACAGTGAGATAAAGCTTCCGCAGACAGGTGCGACGCGAAACAACGACATCGCGATTTCATAGCTTATCGTCATGATTCTTAGGCTCTTATCCCATAGATATATGTAGTTCTAAAATTACTCTATTCATGGTACAATTTCTTAAGAAATTCGTTTAAGTAGTTCTTATTTTGTCTGAAATCGCGACCAGTCTGGTTGAAAGAAAGACAATATGTTTATTGTCACAAAACTGAGACGCATACAAATAATTAACTTTAAACTATAATTCGTTAACGATAGTTAAGAATAGTGATCAAACAGTTCCTTCACTTCGTAGAATGAAGCAAAAAACAAAAGATTTCTCTTACACAAGTTCTAACATCCTCAAAAAAACATATTTATTAAGGACCATAATTCTCAGACACTTTCTATGCATCTCACGTACTTTTCTTACAACTAAAACTTATGTTTATGGCCCAAAAGTTTCCTTGAAAATGTTTTCAGACTCACAGATGATTCATGTTTCAATGCTTTATACATATTAGGATAATCCTTACTAATATTATAAATGCAAAAGTAACTGTGTCTGTCTATCTGTCTATCTGTCTCGCTTTCAAGCCAAATCTACTGAACCGATTTAAATGAAATTTGGTACAGAGATAGCCTAGAGCCTGAGAAAGAACATAGGCTACTTTTTATCCCGTGTGTATGATCCCTAGGGACCACGCGGGCGAAGCCGCTGGCAGAAGCTAGTACCAATATATAAAGCTGAAGAATTTTTTTGTTTGTTTGCTTGAACGCGCTAATCTCGGGAACTACTGGTCCGATTTGAAAAATTATTTCAGTGTAAGATAGCCCATTTATCGAGGAAGGCTATAGGCTATACATCATCACGCTAAGACGAATAGGAGCGGAGCAGTAATGAAAATTTATCGAGTAATATCACGCTAAGACCAACCACAGTAACGACCCCACCCCCCATTGGTGCTTACGTAATACTTGAACGGCCCCATATAGTTGAGAAAAAGCTAGACAAATCATAGTCCCCCATACATACAAAACATCTTAACATACCCATGTGAATTTATATGTATACCGTCTAAGGTGCTCTGATACGTCTGTGTCACATTAAATCAAGTCGTAGCCAACTAGACAGGCAAGCGGTGCCGGTCGGTAAGGGTAGTTTTGCGGTCAGCAACCCCGCCGCCACGCGTATCCTAGGGGCATTACCTCCCTTTTTCGTACTGCTTTTGTTATTAATATTAACATAATTATGGTAAATTATCATTTGCTGTAAGGAAATAGGTTTGTTTCAATATGTTGTACTGTGTTCGGAATATTGGCAATCTTTGGGCGTTTGCACACTAATGTGTATTTTGTAAAGTATTGGTGATTTTAAAAACAATATGAAAACGGTTCCTGTTTTTTTCACAGAATTAATCATGTCTACGAATTGAATTCGAGTGAGTGCACAAACGGCCTCTTCAGTTGTAGAGTTACAGACCAAGGCATTCCGGGGCACTCTCATTCTCTAACTACTAGCAAAAATTATAGTTTCTATAAACGTCATATATACTACTTACATAAAGTGTTTCTGCTAGTCTCCCATAACACAGGTTAATCAAACTTTTTATTTATTACGGTTCAAAAAACGTTGACGTGACAAAATTCAACGGCGGCATCTGTTCCGTTTCACCTAATGTATGTGCTAAGGATACAACTACACTGGAGAGGGTTTTTCCCAGCTTAAATTCTCAAAATTCCATTTGTCATTTCCATAAAAAAATCTCAAATAAACCGTTTGGCTCCCCCGCTCTTCATCAGCCCCATTTTGTTCAAATGCCGATGCTTTAACAAAAGACTAATTATCTCAGCTTAAATAATTGGCCGTCAGTTGATAATAAACAATTTAAAATTCACCGAAGCATTGAAAATTTCCGGGCTATATACACTGTGGTGCAGTAAAACAAGTCTGCTTAACGGAAACAAAAGTATCGGATATTTAAATAATTACACGTGCTGTTGGGTATTGTTGTTCTGCACGCCAGATGCTGTGGGCTTTGTTGAACTAATTTGCATTCTTTTAACTGTACTTTTTGTGAAAGACATTGTGAGTTCCGCAATGCTATGTCTATATTTCAGTTCTAAATTAGTTTATGTGCTGTCCAAATTACAGTTCGTTTCCAATGACGCAGCCCGCCAGTCCAACAAAAACGTGAATACGGCTTAACACAACAAAAGCAAAACGCAACACCGACTGCATGTCAGAATTTTCCACGAGGCTTTGATAGTCAAATATATGCACAGGTCCAGACTTGCATCGAAATAACCATTAATTCAAGGACGGGGCCAATTTAACTTGCTGTGCCGTCCCTGTGGTACGACACAAAGCCTGCCGCGGACAGCGCCCCCGGGGGCGGCGGGTGGCCGAGGGGGCGAAGAGGCGGAAGTGACGAAACTCCCGGCGCGTTTCCATGGCAACCGCCGTGTTTACCCCGCCATATCGATCGCTGCGTTTCCCTGTTTACATACCGGCGTTGCAGCGGGGATTCGGATTCGATTTCTGGTTGAATAACGCAAATAAAACTTGATAGAACTTTCTGGAGTCTGTCGAGTGTTTAAGGATTCTGTCTGGAAAGAGCTTGTTTTCATTAGATGGTAGTATCTATATTTATAACTTTACTTGATTGGGAAGCTTTGCACCTCTTTGTCTTTTCTTTGTTATGGTTATTTGAGCATGACTCATATAAATTATTGGTAGGTTATTTCTTCATTTAAAGGTACTTATTAAAATAATTGAACCTGAACGGAACAAACCGTGGATAGAAGTTGGATGGAGTGCTATTGGAAAACTTATGTTTTTAATCATTTTTCACAAGTCATAGAATTTTGGTAATATATTTTAAATAATATTTAATTTTCAGAATTTTTATGGTAGTCAAATACCCAATTCTATCATGCATATTGTTATGTAATTAAACGCGAATATCTTAGAATACGGTTTAATATAGATCAAGAAGGTTGCAAAAGTCGTAATTATTCCTGTGGTAGCAATTTATATTCAATGCGGGCTCGCGTGAACATCGTTTTTAATTTAAGTAATTGTTTTGTCAATCAACTGAAATTTATTCGACTTCTTTGTTACCATTTCGGTTTCCTTTGTTAGGGATCACGCAATACAAACAGGTAGGAATGTAAGGTACAGTCAAACATACGTTCATGTCAACAATTTGCCATTGACTGCGCCTTTATTTGAAGCTGTCGGGGTGTTTATAGTATAACTTATACGTGCGGTTGACTGTACCTTTAAAATTATGCCTACAGAATTTCTTGTGGTTATGTTCCAGACTTTAGAGCAACAGAAGGAGGAAAATGATGTTTGTGTAGTGTAATTTTAAAGTTAAAAGTATTTCGGGGTATGATTTTGGTTAGGTTAAAAACATGGGCAATTTATTTTGGTTTTATGTGTAATCGGATGTTTTTGGTTATTGAGGTTATGGAATGTAAAAAAGATACGGATGGAAAAAAGAAAACAAATAGTGTAGGTACCTACCTATGTTTGACAATAAAAAAAAATCAAAATCAGTTAGTAATGTTATGAAATTCTCAATCGGAACCACACCGGTTGTATTTAAGCAACATCTGTCCAACAATGACCACAAAATATATATTTACAATAATTAATACATACTTAAATACACAGTCGAATCGTTATTGTTAAAATTTATGTAACACACAAACATCGATTGTCTGTCCGTCCAGCCCATGCTCATACATATGTATATTTAAATAAATCCAACCAAAAGTGAGAGATCAATCAAAATAAGGAGCCCAAACGAATCATGTCACTCCATGTAACCGAACATATTAAAAAAAAACTGGTCAAGTGCGAGTCGGACTCGCGTGCAAAGGATTCCGAACGAGTTTAATTTTTTTAACATCTTATTTTAACACTACAGACTTCTTATAGGTTTTCCTGTAATCTTTAGGTAAAGATCTATTATCTTCATTTTGTTTAAAATTTTAGGCTCAGTAGTTTCGGAGATAGGGGGGGGAATGGTTATTTTTCGTGTAATTTCTTGAATAACTTCAAAACCTAAATGGTTTTGAAGTTATTCAAGAAAGAGAGAAGTTAAAATTATGAAAAAATATATTTAAAATCCCCACAGTAAGCCCTTTCATTTGATATGTCACACGATATTGTTCAAAAAACTTTTTTTTTAATTTTCTAATTTGACCTCCAAAAGTGACCCCTATACTAAAAATTTAATGATTTACGTAACACGTCCGTGTTTGGGTCATAGAAGTCCATATGTGTACCAAATTTCAACAGAATCGGTCCAGTGGAACCGGAGAAAACTGGCTGTGACAGACGGACAGACAGACAGACACCCGAGTGATCCTATAAGGGTTTTTTTCGGAACCCTAAAAAATACGTCATAATAAACGACATGTCAATAAACGAAGTCATCAGACCCGAACCTTTTATTGATAGTTTATATGGAAACCAAACTTTGCTCTGTATTAACTTCATATTAAGCGGTTGGTCAGTATAGGCGGAGTCATAGTAAACGGATTCTACTGTATTTAAATTCAATTGCGAACCAACTCTAATAATTGTTATGAAATAAATTAGGTTTTGTTTTGACGTCCTCATAAAGCCTCCCACAGATAGGCGCGATGCGACAGTGCGACAACACGTTTTTTCAATTTCGCTATCTTAGAATCTTTGCAAGTTGCCGTTTGTAGTTACTGCCTATTCGTACGGAATAAGTAGGTATGTACAGTCAACAAACACAGGCAGCTAACTTGCAACTACTTGTAAACAATGTTGTGAATGTGCTGAGTAGACAATTATTGTACAACACACTCGTAAGTATGTCAAAAGCTTAAAAAATTATAATGCACACATTAGAAACAAACATTGGCAGTGCTGTGGAAAAGTTAATATTTTTGCCTGTATACCGAATAGCTTTGTTGACTGTACATATGTTCTACCCAATTATGACTATGAAAAAGGACTGCAGCATCTGTGTCGCATTGTCGCGTCACGCTTTTCTGTGGGAGTCCTTAACTAGACTCGTGTAAGTTATTCGATTGTATGCTTTTAATGCTCGATATTTTAAACTGAATCGTGTTTAGCAACTTATAAAATCTACTAATATTATAAAGAATGTGTTTGTTGGTTTGAACGCTCTAATCTCAGGAACTACTGGTTCGAATTTAAATAATCTTTGTGTGTTGGATAACCCATTTATCGAGGAAGGCTATATAATATCAGTCTACGACCAATAGGAGCAAAGTATTCATGAAAATAGTGACGCAGGTGAAGTTGCGCGGGTCAGTTTATACAGTGACTAGTGGCCGTCATGCGGTTTCACCCGCGTAGTCCCCATTCCCGTGGGAATACGGGGATAATATATAGCCTATGTTACTCCCTGATAATGTAGCTATCCAATGCTAAAAGAATTTTTCAAATCGGTCCAGTAGTTTCGGAGCCTATTCAATTCAGACAAACAAACAAACATACAAACAAACAAACAAATCTTTCCTCTTTATAATATTAGTGTAGATAATAAAGTTCATGTACAAAGGCGAGTTAAATTTCCTTTAAGGCTTTTATACATGTCAATAATCTTGTGCATATAAACGGAGCTAACTACTCCTCTACGCGCCACTCTGCTACCCGCATTTTTAATTTATTATAAAAAAAACACATATTTTAAAAAAGTAACAAAACCAAATTGTTTTCGTTTGTATTGCAAAGCAGTAGATATTTTTTTAAATTTGTTAAAAAATGAGGGAGTAAAATGGTTTCATCTCAACGATTTGGAGGTGATTTGATGATTTTTTTTCTTATTATGTGATACCGATACATAAATTTTGGCTAAATCAAATTGTGTATCATATCATGTAGTACTACTACCTATTTTTTTTAGATGTAATTTCTCAGTAAATGCCGACGAAAAGTTGCTTCATCTGCACGCTGTTTTTAAGCATTTCTCGAGAGAGCAGCCTTAAGTATGAGTTAGGCCCTTGAGGCGGTTTAGAAACTCTGACACTAGGGTGTGTGGGGTCGTTAGACCTTACTGCCCACACGATAAGAAGAAGTATGAGTTTGTCTATGAAGCAATTGAAACAGCATACAAGACAATCTAGATTCTAGCTCAAGTAGCCAACCTCGGCACCTGCAAGCGACACCGCGTGATGCAACGTATCGTGTTACTGATACCGATACGATGTGGACATGTGGTGTGTAACTTTAGAAGAAACGGAAGGACTATGCTGTGACGTAGCTTGCAGTCAGTCTGAAGAGGCTGGATGAGTGTTGTCTGTGCGACAGAACGCTAAAGAAGGACGTCAGAGATATTTTTCTTTGAACTTTCTCTCTTTATATTTTCATCGTAACAAATTATATGATAGAATTCTTAAATAAAATAATAGGGGCAGTCTTATCGATAGTAACAGTGATTTGGTGAAGATTATAAATCTATTGTTAGCCAGTATTGTCCCAACGAGCAGAGGCCTACCCTCTTTTATCGATGAGATAGATAACATCTTCCATCCATTCGTACAAACTTTCAATTTATAAAATTAGTACATTGGATTTAGAAGCTAGTTTTATTGGATACTAGCGCTTCGCCCGCCTGAATTTAGCGCTTTCCTCTACGAACTGTAACACCCCCCTCTACTCCCTTTAAAGGGTAGCTATGGAAAACAATAATATATATATATATATATATATATATATATATATATATATATATACTAGCTTTTTCCCGCGACTTCGTACGCATCCCGTTTTTTTCCCGTTCCCGTAGGAATTTCCCATTCCCGTATAGCCTATAGCCTTCCTCAATAAATGGGGTATCCAACACTGAAAGAATTTTTCAAATCTGAAAGATTAGCGCGTTCAAGCAAACAAACAAACAAACAAACAAACTCTTCAGCTTTATTATATTAGTACTAGCTGACCCGCGCAACTTTGTCTGCGTCACAATTTTCATTACTGCTCCGCTCCTATTGGTCTTAGCGTGATGATATATAGCCTATAGCCTTTCTCGATAAATGGGCTACCTAACACTGAAATAATTTTTCAAATCGGACCAGTAGTTCCTGAGATTAGCGCGTTCAAGCAAACAAACAAACTCTTCAGCTTTATATATTAGTATAGATAGATATAGATATTTTTAATGTACCTGTTATACCAAAGAATCGACGGATGAATGTGTGAAGGATGAAACGTTCTAACCATAACGTTTTCTAAGCTTCAACTAGAACTAATATATCAAAATTCCATTACCAGCTAATGACTATACCATAAAGTCTAACTCCATTAATACAAAAGCTAAGAGGTTCGTATTACGAGCATTAAGAGACTCGCATCACTCAGAGTGTCTTAAAGATTGATCTGCAATGCACCCGGTACAGTCGACCACGCACTAAGCTCACTCTACCGAGAAGCAATAGAATAAATTCGAGTTCAATTTGGCATTCTATTTTATTGTTCTGAATAATTTATTGAATCACTCTTGCTATTTTTCGCTCATGTTTTTGCTGTACCAAATAAAAATGTTAGAAAGTGACTGGGCTAATAAACAAAAGACTTGATATAATCATATTTATTTCGTTTGCTCTGAGAAAAAACGACCAATGTTTTCTAAATTAGGTACATAGATTTCAATAGTGTTTTGTGCTAATTCAAAACCCCTTTTCAAACTGAGTTCAACAGTGGACTGTGATAGATAACTAGAACCTCAAATATATATTGTAATGATAAAGGATCAACCAGTTTAATATAATTAACAAAAGATTATCTAAGTCCATTAACTCATTGCCCGATTCTAACAACTAATACTATTGTTAACCTCTGCTAAACCGGAGATTAGTGCAAGGATTACATTAAGCAGTTTAACGTGGCCGAATTTAACCTTACGATCTACTCAACAGTTTTGGGCTATTACAATTACAAGCATTTATCAGGCTATCTGGCATTATTAAAAGGGTTACCTATTGTTTTTGCTTTTCACTCCACGTAAAATACTGGTACTCAGCTGCATCCAGTTCAACCGGAAGCGGGCTCCAACAATATTTCGTTCCAATAAAATATTATTATTTCCATCTTACTTTCTGTCACTAATATTATTGTAGGTTTGGCAAATAAGTGTATGTGTGTGTGTGCTTACCTACAGTACAGTATGTTTGGAAAATAAAATAACATAACATCACTTTTAAAACAGCCGTAACAAAATCATCACAAGTCCCGTCTATGCACTTGATTTCCTGCCAGCCTTAAAAAAAAATCAATTCACTAACCAATTTTTCACCAACGAAATATTCGGTAGACATAAATTTCCGTCGCTAACTGTACCAGCCGCTTCGTCTCAGACTCGATTTCCTTCTAACATTGGAAAATCTTCGAATTTCCCGCAAAGATACCTACGTAACTACCTAGGTATGTAGGTTAAATCTAGAAATGTCGAGTTTAGAGTCTGGAACGTTACTAGACATAGACAAACTGCCTCTTTGTGCATGTTAGGTAATGTGCGACGCCTTTGAATTTTTTATTGGTTTTGATTGCCTTTCTGTCAGGGCTTCCTCAGACAGTCACTAAGCGACAATGCAATATCGCATTTTCATCATTGCTCATGTTTTACGGATTAGGACAATTCCAACGAAAAATCATTGTCCCGTCTGCTTTTATCATAAATTGTATGGAAAGTTTAAAATTCATATTTATTGATGTAGCTTATGCTCGCTACCTTACTACTGTTATGTCATCACTTCGACTAGTTTGGAGTTACTTTGATTCAATATACTCACACACACGTAAGACAATGTGTATTGGATTTTCATAATGAAAAATCTCAGTAATAGCTTAATATTTGGAAACTACCTACCTACTACTGGTAACTCAGAAATTACCTAGAAGCAAATTAATTATGGAAGCTAACCTGAATTCCTAATAATACTCAAATATGGAACCAAACAACGTAATCAGCTAGTCTATTCTGTAAACAACTATTTCGATATCGAGCTTCACCTGAGTGACAAAACTCACAAAAGAGCTTTATTGTACACAACATAAAGGTCTTAATTTGAAACTCACCTCGGATTGGACCGTCGAGATACGAAAATGTTGTTACAGAATAGCACTACAGCACACACCCCTGCGTTACCTCTTACGGGATTATGAGGGCCATTCCAAAATGGCTGATATTTAAACTAACAAGATCAACCCATACAGTATCATGTTCCTAATCCCCATCTTTGACCCCTAAAGGTAGATAGAAATATTTTGCACATAGTTAATTTGGCAGAGATCTGTCCAACGATTCTCTCCCTCCCCTATGGCATAAATCAATGTCAAGAACCGTTTACCCTTTACAATCCTTACTTCCTTACTAATATTATAAATGCGAAAGTAACTCTGTCTGTCTGTCGCGCTTTCACGCCAAAACTACTAAACCGATTTAAATGAAATTTGGTACACAGGTAGTCTAGAGCCTGAGAAAAGACATAGGCTTTTTATCCCGGGAGTATGTTCCCTAGGGACTACTCGTGCGAAGCCGCTGGCAGAAGGTAGTATAAAGATATAAAGTAAAAAATTATATTACGCTACGACCTGGGAATTGCCTCCTAGACTTGAATTAATCCAATTTTAAACGGTAAGTGCAAAATTTTGTAAGCCACGCGGATAGCAGTCGACCCCTACATTTTACTCGCAGTCTGCCATGTTCTGTGATTCATAGGTCGATTTGGATTCGAAATTGTATCTACTTTAAATAATTATAAAACCACGAACATGCAACCGGTAGTTTTCCTAATACACGGCAATTTTGTACCCGATGAATCAGCAGGTTCAAGCAAAAAATTTAACCCAATAATGCTATTACCTTCCGATTAAAATTACACCTATCAACTTCGCCTATCAATCATAATTATAATAACTAATGCATTACAGATTCATGAAACCAGAAACTGCATGCAAATGTCAAGCGTTATCCTTTTTGAGGCAAAAAACTTTAGCTTGCCTCTACGAACTTGACACCGTCTCGAGTTCTCGACCCTCACAGGGTTGCCTCCTGTAGATATTCAACTGGTCCATACAAAACTTCGCTACCAACAAAATATCATGTTCAACAACCTTAAAAACACAACCCTTTTTTGCAGAACCAATCTAATTTTAATCTGTTTTGGTTTGACCTTCTTTTATCGCGTGATCGGGCCATATCCTTTATTAATAACACATTTAAATCTAGACGTTTTATTTTATTATTTTATCCTTCCCCCAATTACGGTCGTTTTTTGCCAACCCTGAGAAACGAGCGCTTATTCATTGGATCAACATTTTGTATACATACAATTTTATGTATACCATGTATGAATCATATGACTAAAAAAAAGACTGTTGGAGTCATCTGGCCAGGTCATTTACCCAGTCGTTGACCTTGCAGTGGGGGTTCGGTATCACCCTCAGAGGTGGGAGCGGCCTGGGAGTTTCTTTCTAGAATTTAGTACCTATGTCGGACTTAGGTGCTAAATCTTTCTTGTAGAAGTTATAGTGGCTTGCATTTGACTGGAGTACGTTGCCAAGTTGTGTCAGTTGTTCCGGACTTACTCATAGTTTGCCTGTACAACTGGTGACCTTTTTAAATTTAATAAAAAAGCCGAACAGTTGCCATGATCAGCTATAAAGTCTATAGCCACTAGCCACTTTTTGGCCACAATTTTGTCAAGGCGTTAGATCGCAAAACGCAAATGAAACGTGATAGTTCCCCAATCACTTATATCGGGCTGCAATCAACAAAGTTTCAAAACTTAAACAAGATAACATGACATTAATTTCAAATAGTTTCTAACATTACCATTGCGACAGAATTCCTACATACATATTTCACCTTACAGAATTGAGATTCACTTGAGTAATCAGTGAGTCTGTCTCCAGTCTGAAGTCTGCACACACGGCGACTTTCGCAGCGACACAGTCGCATGCGACCGCAGCTGCATCGCTGCAAGGTCAATTGACAAAATGGCTGCTCTATTGTATATTGTATCAATGGCAACGCCCTACAATGGCAATATGATCGCGATAGCGCCGCGTTTTTTTATCGATTCAGTAGCACGACTGTATCGGTGGTTTGTCGCGATTTTATCGCTGCTGCTGTTCTGACAATGTTTGTTGACAGTCACGTCAAAGATCCCCACGAATGTACTCTGAAGAGGTAGACAAAGGTGTACTTATTTGAATTGTTAACTACAGTTCATAGGGGATGAGCTTATTGCCATTAAACGAGTCCAGGTTTGGCCAGATGCAGTAAAAGACAGAAAATAGTGGAAGGAAGGTAGGGAGGCTTTGCTCGCGAGGTTTTTTTAAATAATCCTAAAGGAACGTAGGTACCTACTACAGGAATAAAAAGTATCTTATAAACTCCTAAGACCATCAGTCTCTCGCCATCGAAATTCATTCAAATTACTTCAGCGCGTTAAGCGAGAATCTGCAACAAAAAAACAGAGAGATATAGGTACCTATCGCAGTCGTATTATAAAGTTCCGTATGGCGAAGTAACACTGCAAACAATACATGTTACCAAGCAATTTCGTAGTGTTCCGGTATAAAGGGTCCTCGGTAATAATAACGAGCCAGCTCAACTTTGTCTTCAAGGTTGGCAGGTCATCCATGGACGCTTTAGTGTTACAGGTAGCTCAAAGTAGGTTCTCTTAATCAGGTGCAATGACAACCTATAAGTGTTCTAACCCGGTAAGTCATAATCTCCACTCGAATCAATCAAATGACTTGTTATTCATTTACATTTGATTGTGTCTAGTAGAGTTCCTTCAGACGGACTTAGAATATAGACGTAAAGTTCTGAAGTGATCTTCCTTAACTAGAATCCGACCTTCCTAATATAAGAATTCCGAGAATTAATTAGTGATTCAGAACGAATTTGCCACTAAATCCTCGCAACAGACAGTCGCCATGTGGAGGGCCTTGCAAAATCACTAATCGCATACACGATGACCTTTCCAATCAACAATACATAAAACACGGCTGTCATCGGAGGTCAGTCACCGGACTGTCGACCCTTCCATACCTACACTTACTAGCATCCGGCCTGCCTCAACATACTATGAATGCGTTAAATTTATATGCCACGAACGATACTTGCATATGTAGTCAACATTGTTGGTCAATTAATCATTGCTAACCAACTTCAACCTCCAACACACATAAATAAAGTTGATTTTTAAACGACTGTTTATATAACTATAAGTCCTTTCAAAAGTATCTAATTAAAAGTTCTGCATTGTTACTTGCATTTTTTTTTCAAAGGACGTATGTACGAGATGTCTTTGCCTATCTGGGAGTGAAATAAGAAGTGTAATCTGTCAGCTGTCATCTGGTTAGTCGGTGAAGATGGAGAGACGTCTCGTTTGCGTCTCGTTAAATGTATTTATTTCTGTTGAGGAGCTAATAAGTAAAGTGAAGACATTGTTAAGGCTTACAGCAGAAGCTAAACTTTGTATGTTTCTAAATATAACTGTGCTAGTGTTTAACAATTCTCCTTGCTAGGGAAGATAGAAAAAAGTGTCAAAATTTGTTGTCAATTTTTTTTTTATTTCAAATAAACAACCACAAACAATACAGGTAAATTTCCTAACATGGTAAACCCCTGCTATTCAAGTTTATTAACCGCCCAACCTGTCATGAACCCAATGGAAAAAAGGTTTTCCAAACACACTTGAGTCACACACAATACAAAAATACTGGCCTAGTAATCTAAACATTCAGTCATTCATGCCCCCGTCACTATGAAATCACAAGGTTTTTCTTCAAATCCATTCTCGGCACAGTGAGTCAAACTTCCGGAAAAATTTGGTGACTCAAGACGTCATAATGATGCGACAGCATAAAAACTTCTTCACGAGCTTAATTACAAGTGTCATGTTCTCGGGAAACGAAAGAAAACAATTTTTGTACAAGTCTGCTGGCAGTACTTCACTTTTTCTTTTAAATCTGAAAGAAAATAATGGCCCTTGTATTACCACTATGTAAGGAATGTTAGTAATTATGTGTGTTTGTTTGTTCCTCCATCACGCTTGAACTACTGATTGAAAGAAAATGAAACTTTGCTTACATGACAGGTTGATTATGACTAAATAAAAGAAAATTTGTTAAGGTACATATAAAAATATATCTTCAACGTCTGAAACCATATAAATATTATATCTATGTCTGAAACAGTAGCTTTCTTTACTATCCGATACCAAACACAAAGATATTCGAAAGATATTGTGCTAAACAAAGTGTTACACTTGATAAGTAAGCCTAAAAGATAAGATACTGATTATTCCACCATCCTTAGCTTTAATGAAAAGGTTTCCGAAGAGCCGTTAGAACAATAACAATAACATTACCAAGAACATAACAAAAACGAATAAAATTAAATTCTACGACTCTCACTGTAGGAACATAATTATTAGTAAGTAAACTTATGTTATATTACCTAATTTCACACGCCGGCCGTTGCCAAAATTATAAACAAAAAGTTCGTTACTCGATAAAAAATCAATTTATGTGCCGTCTGTAGAAAATAATCAATATTATTAACGTTGCACCCCTACGAATTCCACGCACACATGGTAAGGTACGCGTGCCTTGCACACATGCCCGCCGTGTGCGTATAGGTAGGGACGGCAGCTGCAAAACTTGAATCCAACTGCCGGCGAATGTCAAAGTTTTATTATTAACTAGGACGCCGCCTCGGCGTCGCTTGTCCTGAATTAATGATTCGTTATTTAGCTTTTGTTACGAATTTTGTTTGTTAAATTGATGAAGGTAACAATACTAATTTCACACATAAAATTGTAAATTTAGTATACCTTTAAGTGTCTTGGAGGGAAAGAAGGGGCATTTAAATGTAGACTCATGTATAATTTATGAGGAAGACGATAAAGTTCAGCTTCCTCAATCATTTGTGGTGTTGGGTAAAAATATAAATCACTAGTTCAAAAATAGCAAATTAATTAATCGTTCTAAACTAGATCATAAAAACCTGCCTGATCAAGATTTCATAACAATATGCAAAATGTGTTAATTCTGCTAGAAAAGAAATCTTTCCTACCAATTATGTCATAAATTAGTCTCGGAATGATTAACGCACAACCTTACACAACGTAAAAACATCGTGTCCTTATTTAAAAGCCACAATGTCCTTTAAAATTCGAATACCGATCAATTAAAACCAAAAAAGTGTGAAAACGTTAAGAAAACGATAAATCTTTAATTGCCACGTGAAAAATGGATAGATATCCATATAAATTGTTTGCGCGGGAACGAGTTTTATGTCTTTTTTTTTTCTAATAATATAATTTTAATATCTGCCATGTAATAAAGCCGAGTACAATGAACGGAGCTAGATCGCCTTGAGAAGTTGTTGAAAATAATTCGCAAAACAAAAAAGTATGGATTTATTTGTAGAGTAGAGATATTAAATTGTTCGAATTGTATCTGTTATTGAAGATTTTTGCTGATAACTATGATCAAAATTATATTTAACGTAAGAGACCACTCAAAATATTTAATTATTGTGTTCGTACGTTTTTTTTTTCATATTTGCAATCCGTTTCTAGAAAACGAAAATCGTAATCGTAAAAGTATTTTACTATTAAAATAAAACAACCAAAAAAGAAATGCACTGGCAACTTTGAGAACAACCTTTGTCGACCGATAATATTTAGGGTTCTTTTTTGTTGTAATGATCTCGTCCGTAACGTATGGGTGCCTTTGCCTGCAGCGCAAGTTTTTTTTTTCGAAAACTTGACCCCCACGTTCAGTTATGATTCGGCAGTCGACGCGAGCGGTTGTGTCCCCGCTAACGGTTGAATTCTAGTCATTGTGTCCAAAAGTATTTTAGTTTAGTGTTTCTGAACGTGAGTTTGCGTTCTTAGTTTTTAAAAATTAGCTGTTAACGGTTGTGTGTTTCTAAATTAATAATTTAATCATAGTTTTTCTGAAGAAGACTGACTTTAATGAACGGATTTGGATTACTTTGGTAAGTTTTTGAAACTTTTTTTACATTTGGTGGGTTCGTGGGACAAAATCATTTTAGAACTTTGCGGTATTTTTACGTGGTTCTTTGTTTTATTTGATGATTGTTTTTTTTTTAACTCGGATCATTTATTAGGCAGTTTTTTTTTTTTTGTAGAACCGTATATTAAAAGCAACACTTTACAAGTTAAAAAATAACATACGAAACGACATTATTTATACCAGAAACTATCAATAAAACATAACGTGTACATTACATAAGAACACCTGCTTTCCGAACACATGTTGTATTTACTGGGGACTTAAACACGCCTTAACACGTTACGCATACCATTTAAAATATAAAAAAAATATAACCGGCACCAAGGTTGATGACGTCATCGAAGTTTCAATTGGTGGTCTCCAATAAACGTCATGGAACTCAGGCGCGACGTTTTTATAACCCGCATAAATTGAAAAGATATATTGCCCAATCAACTGGTTTATCTTTCGTGACCGACTTGATTTAATCGTGTTATATTGTCTTGGTGTTTTAATCAAGCGCTGTTTGTTTTCATTTCTAACTGATAAGTGAGGTAACTAGTTGAATAGAAATTGTGTTAAATGTAAGAGCTTTAGTGTAGCAGGAAGCTGTTGAAATATCTGTTTATTGAATTTAATGCCGCTGTTTGCCTAAGAATGATGGTTGAAGGAAGAAGATTGATTAAGTCCGTTCTTTGTAATTTGTTTGGAACCAAAACTTATTGTTTACTTTTAACTTATATTCCTGAATAACCGTAACTATTGGATAGCAGGAAAAATCATTTAGGTTTTTTTCTCAAATCGATTTACCGCCAAAACAAGCAATGTTTTCCCTCAAAATAACTCCCAAAGACCTAGTCGTAAAGTAAATCTGACCGAACAAAGAGACTGGCACAAAAGCACCCCTAAAGTATAAGGCCCTTCCAAAAATCAACATTTTTTAAACATGTTTCTTTGTTAACTGCGGGGTAAAAATACCCCAAAAGCATCCATTTTAGTTCCAAATACAATACGATTGTGCACTGATATTTACCAAATCCATATATTTTTGGAAATACAGACCAAAAAATTTACAAAGAAGTATTTCCTAAAACCAGGAATAAATGACACGAAAATACAAACCTACCCAGAACTCTAGCCTAGCCCCTCAACATATTTCGCAGTAACTAAACTACGCGGTAAAAGCACCCCAAATATGAAGCCAAAACACAAAATCATCTCAGTTGCCGAGTTTCCATCCGAATAACGTTCAGAAATCTAAAAGTCTCTCTTGGATATCCGAGTCTCATAACGAACCGTGCACTGATATTTGCTAGATCCATTAATCAAATCGGGCTGAACGGCTAACAGAAATCTGAATGGCAAATCCGGAGCGATTCGGCTGCGACACAGTGCTGTTCAAATAGCGGATAGGAAATGTTTGAGGAACTGTTGCGAGAATTCTGTTATATTCGAAGATGTTTGAGAGTTGGAAAAAGACAAGGAGGAATGTCTCAAACATGTACATGGCATTATAAAGAGTGACTTGTAAATCCATCCGTTATTAGATACTGCATCGCTCGTTTAAGTAAAGTGATTAGTAAAAACTTGATTAAGCCCATGACATTCGGCATAAGTGTAGCTTTCTATAAGTTAAAAAAACCGTCATATAGGCACTGTCCAAGGTTTCATCATTCATATCAGCCGAAAGACGTCCACTGCTGGACATAGACTTCCCCCAAAAGGGGGGGTTTGCCATAATCGCCACACTTGGCGCCTGGATTGGCGATCGCAGTGTATGGTGTTGAGTTTTACAGAGAATGCTGCAGCCCATTCTCTGGCGAATCCCTTAGTCGCCTCTTACGACACCCACGGGTAGTGATGGGATGGTATTATTCTTTTACGGCACCATACGGCACCGGTTTACTCTTTTAAAAAATATAAACAACCAAACATTTTTACCTCTTTAAAATATTAGATCAAACTAGCAAGTTAGTAACCCGCTTGTTATTGTTAACATATCCTCACCTTTTCCGAAGACTCGCAAGTAGTTCTAATAAGTATTTGAACTATCACGTAGAACTAACACAGGGATGCTGGGACACGGACCGACCGCGATCGAATTGTCAACTGGGTTCGTCTTCGTTGTTTATCTCGGAAAGTCGTAATTGAATCGAAATACTGAATTTTAAGTTGTAGCGTGAAATTCCTGAAGATAGAATTGTATATTTAAGATATTTTTTTTTTAATTGAAACGACATTTACACAGGTTGAAGAAAGAGTAATTCTCAAAAAGTCTAATTGCAGACGTGGATATATTGAAACACAAGGTTTCTCAAATTGGGGTACGGGAACCCTTAGGGGTCCGATATTGTATACTAGGGGGTCGCGTTATGACGACTTGTTGGCAAGAGCGAGGCTTTGAAAGAATTAAGATTGCAACTGGTCAAAATTACTTCTGAAATAAGCGCAATACGAAAACAAATAACAACATATTTCTTTCTGTCACTGTTGTAAATAACATTTTATTAAAATTAAATGCAACCGTCCAAGTTCCTTCACAACATGGTCTTCAAGTTTAAACTGAATAACGGTAAGCCACAAAATTTCATCACATTACCGGAGCATCTAAACCTACCAAAGGTTAAAAGATTGAAACATAAATAGATGTAGTTGTCCATTCCACCCCGACTGAAGTAAATAAATCGATTCCCTAGGCGACTGACTTTCAAAACATTGCTAGGTTTGTGCTAAAAGCTGGTTAGTGCAGTTTGTCTAAAAGTTTGTCTGTCCGTAGCATACTGCGACCTACCTACTTAAAATTAGGAACTGACACTTTGACGCAAATGAAAACTCAATGTGAAAGACAAGTAATGCCCGGTTTCCGAGGTTTTTATCGCTCGTTTATCTGTCCGTTAACGCTATTGGTTGGTTAGTGGTTAACGGACAGATAAATGACCGATAAAGTACCTTAGATACCAGGCATAAGTGACACGAATTTGTGAGGAGTTAGGAGTTTTTGTCCCTGAAAATATGGAGTGATCTATAGACACAGTCCGATTTTTTTAAGGATACTTACGAGTACGTCACGCGAATGAAACTCAAAGAATATAATTATCGTATTATTAATACAGAGATAATATCGTAGTTTTCAAATAACCTACAAACAAAACTATGGCATTGCATTAACCACCATTAACCACATTTTAATTCAAATCTCTTGCGCTCACAAAATCAACATGTCATAAAAGAGACTTGTATTTATTTCAAAATTTCCTTCTTTGATTCGCGATCTATCAAAAGAATTGTTGTTTACATTCTGAAACTTGTTTCTGCCTGCGGCGTTGCTTCCCGCCTGTAACTGCCCACTTCTTTAACCTCTTCATGCGTAACTCTTTTAAAACTGCATTAAAGTTAGGCTGGCCTTAGTATGCACTTTTGAGTTTGTTCATTCGCTAGTCTAGACGAAATTCAATGTCGTAAAAGGTGCAGTGAATGGCTGCAGTTTCTAAGCGTCTAGAATGTACTTTGCTGCAGGTAATAATATGTCATTATTGTAACATTAATTAGACCCACAGTAATATTCAGTTCTCTCACATGTTGCTAACGCCTGATAATAATATTGTTGCAACGGTTTGCGTAATTGAAACTTACGTTCTAAACGGTAGGCGTAGTATTTATTCAAGTTCCTTATTTTCTTCTGTATTTGTTTTCTATAAATATTAGTAAACAAAGTCGCTGTTTTATTTAATAGAGCGATAAACGAATGTTTTTGTAAATTTTTGCACACGTGCGTAACCGGGGCGGGTCGCTAGTGTAAAAACAAAGAGAGACATATTCGTGAGAAATATTACCTACTTACAGACGCTTACAATGACATATTCGTTACTACATCACTTTCTTTCGCCACTTACCTAGAACGATACTCATACAACAGATATAAAAAAAAGCTTAGAAGTAATATGCTTACGGTAATAATTCCCACGATGACAAACCAAGCATTAGATACATTCCAAGAAGCTTTTACTATTACTTATCTTACCTTTACGTATCTAAAACACGTTTTACCCTTCAGTTTTCTTCGGCGTTCTGGTTTCTTAACAGCAAATATAACATTGTCTAAGTAACTACCTGTACCTTGAGGCAAAATGTATTGTCCCTTAGTGTACTCAGGTAATGTCATTAAACGTTATTAAATGGTGCCCTAAAGTATAAGTAAAAATACTTATTTTTTGTTGCTCAAGTAATCCTCTCCAATTTATTTTTTATTTTCATTAATGTAATATATATACATGGTGCCCTTTTTGGCGCTCTGATTGAGCTCACTTTTACTTAATTGGCGAGGCAGTAATCCCATTACATGTAAGGTTAATCTAAAATTCTGAAAAACAAGGTACAAAATGAGGTTGTTTATGAAAAATTCGGACAAAACAACTTTTTCAGACGTTCACTAGATTTTCACTGCTTTTCAGTGCCTAGTTATTTTTCGTGGAAATTCGTTATCATTTATATTTAGGTTGTTTGTTTCAATTACGTAACAGGAAAAACAGGTTTTCCTAATAAAGAGGAATAGTTGGAACTGTAACGAAGCTTATGTTTTAATAAAATAATGGCTGAAAAGCTTTTAAGCAGTAAATAACACGTGTCAATTACGAATACATTCAGTAGCATTTGTTTAGCCATAAATTCGATCCATGTGAACTAGATATTAGCTATTCAGTGCAATTTTGTTCGAGTAACTCAACAAAATATAGATATAAGTTGTTTTTTCATCAGTGTGTCTTTCTGTCCGTCTGCGGGCTGTATTTCACGCACCGCCATCTCAGTGCGTGGCAACATGTTAGCGAGGCGGTTTAGCCGCTGTAGCGACGCCGTGAAATCGCAGCTCTTTGTAAGTTATTGCACAAACGTCTACACAGTTGAGTTGTGGGCTAACTACACCAAGGCTGCACTCAGCGACATGCGAGTGCAGTACAACGACGCGTGGCGCGCCATGTTCCGACTCCCTCGGTGGTGCAGCGCGAGCGCCATGTTCTGCGAGGGCCGCGCGCCCGGCTGGCCGGCGCTCCTGAGGAGCCGCTCGGCCGCCGCACGCTCCGCCATACATCATTCCGCCAACTCCTTGGTGGCCGCGGTGCGAGACTGGGACAACAGCCCTCTGCATCAAAAGTGGCAGTCCTACCATACGCCGATTACATAAGTCGGGGCTTCTAAATTTATTTATTTAATACCTATTTAATTTAATTGGATGTAAATCTGGAAATAAAAATCATTTCATTTCATTTTCATTTCATTTTTCATTTAGGCAGACATTACAATATTTTACAGGGTGTAATTCTATTGCCGCTATAACAACAAAAAATCTTGGTACAGAACCTTTCTTGTCCGACTCCGACTTGGAGCTTTTTTTTTTCTTTAAAAGGGTCGTTATAACAAACATCTTGTCTTATGCCCCAAAAATATTTGGATGTTGATAAAAAATAATCAGACAGTGTAGTAGTAGTACAACCCACTATTTCCACTCTTACCAGTTACAAGCACACAAAACAGTACCATCCAAGAATCTTCCCTTAATTCGGGGAGAAAAGAGCTACACTGCCCATAGATCACGGAAAAGAGAAAAAAGAAGCGAATATCCCCCATTACTCATCGAAGCTCTGCTCCGGAGACGCCTTTCTGGATTAATCAAATTAATTACGTTCATTTTGCTCGTAAGAGCTTGTCTATGGCCGGCTTAATGGTTGCGATGAGGCGGAAGCGATTTCTTTGAGAGCACAGCCTGTAGATTTTTTGTCGAAGAAATTTTTTGTAGCAAAAAATAAATTGGAGAATTGTTGCAGTTAATATTAATACATGCAATAAAAACTATGCATACTTTGGTTTATGATATAATATACGTATCTATGTATGATCTTTGAGACAGTAAGTGTGTAAATTTTCTGTATTCCCTAAGAGCCTTCAGACCTTACATGAAATTTCTGGGCTCGCTCGCTCCATTGTAGGACCTCATCCGTTGCTTACTATTAGACGAGATCCGAGTCAAGAGCTGGTAAATCTTGATTAAAAATGTAGAAATCCTACCACGAAGACGTCAGATCTTTTATGTCGATGCTTCAGTGATTTTTGTCACACTAATGCGAACCCCATTTCATGACCAGGCAGTTACTGTCCATTGCAGATTGCCTGGAAGAGACAATGGAATAACTAAGGTGTTTTAGTTTGTAGTTTCCTTTTCATGTTATTTTGGTGTACAATTAAGGATATAATAATAAATAATGAGATCAACCGACATCGGCATTGAAATTTAGTATTGAATATCGCTATTCTTATTAAGGGCTTACAAATAAAACCAAGTTACCCGCCTGCCTAGCGAATGGCATTTTGTCAATTATGGGGGCTTTTAGCACCGCTCTTTAGAATATATCCCTGATGAAATTCTCCCTGTTTTGTATGAGGATTCCTCTTAGTCATAAATTAATAGGAATATTTTCAGCAGGATCATTACAAAAGTTTTATTTTAATGTGAACGTATATGGTTATTTTTGTACTAGGCTTGTGTAAAAATATTACTATTTAGTACTGATGATTTTTAAGTAAAAATGCTGTTCTCGTACGCCATGAGTTCAGTTAAAATTAAGTATTGCAGCTAGTTTTTAATAGATTAAATAAATAATAAATCAATCAATGATTGAATCGCCAGTACCATAATAATGCAAAATTAAGGAACGTAATTGCTAAAACTATCTACCACATAGACAAATAGATTTTGTCGTTCTATGACCTTAAGTTGATAATGAATTTATATCCGTGACTGTACATTACTGTAAACAGAATCCTTGGTAGTTAAGGTAGGTAATTATTTGCCTGTATTACAGGTGAATAAAGCGTTGATTAGTGGAACTAAAGTTACCGTCAGAGGATCCCGCCAATTGAGCTATAATCACATATGACACGACCTTTCTCTATGGCTCGATATTGTGGCAGAATGCTGGCTGAAATTATTTTCAACTTTTTTTTGAAGTTCGGACTTATACGTAAAGTAAAAAGTAAAAAAAAGTAATATCTTTTGTTTTGTTTTTGGAACATAGACAGTTGTAGTAGTATGTAGTAAGAATTATTTTTAGTTTTTTTTTTTTCATTTTGTTTTATTTATTCACGAGCTGTGTGTCTTTAAGTTTGTGCTAAATAAATGTACTGCGTTTGGCGCTGCCTTGCGGTGTGTTCGACCTGACATTCCAGTTGACTGACTGATTTTATATTTTTTTGCCCTTATCCTAAATAACTAGATGCCGGCGCAACAAGCGAAAAATCAAAAGAAAAGCGGACATTTAATTTTTCGAATAATTGATACAAAGATCCGAAAATTATGTAATGGTTTCATTAAAATTTGTGTGGGAGATTCTAATAAAAAGGCACCTCAACGCAGGCTAACCTAAACTTATTTTACTTAATCAAGATTTCAGCTCCCCTTGCAGCAAACTGCGAACCATATTTAGTCTCAACTAAAGTTAAGTCCCCGATACCAACGAACGGTTGGATTAATACGATTTCTGCGTATTTGCGTCGGCAATGGGTCGTAACGAAATTAGTAGTGAACTAAGTTAAATATATGAAGCATTTGACGTCGGTAGGCGGCACAGGAGCTAACCAAGTTATAGAGTAATATGCGATGGAGTTCCGCTTTAATTCTGTATTAAAAATTGCCTCCTGCTACGTTATTTATGATATAAGTATGTTATGAGATCTGTTGTGCTATTCTGCAGTGCGATTCTGTAAATCAATGTGTAAGCTTAGGTGAAGTAAACAAATAAAAAATTAAAAAAAATGGTGAAATGTGGCAGAACTCTGATGTATAACTACAACCACCTACTTATGTATTACCCATATTTGCAAATACATTCTATTCTATTCTATTCTAACATAAACGTTAGTGAGTTGTCAATCCATTCAAATAAGATGAAATGACAGTTCACTTCACTCCTCGTAAGTTTACACGGTGCGATGTTGACAGAATGTGTTTAATCTCAACTTGAATCCTTTGGTGAAGTGAACTGTCAATTCCTAGTGTCAAGCAGAATGGCACTTCACCGAAGTTTTATTAAACGGTGAAATTTTTACAGTATAGACCGAATGAATGCGATTTACTAAAGAAAACTGCTCAATAGCGATGTGAACTGCTTGTGAAAAGAGTTACATAGACATTGAAGGGGTAATGAAAATAGAATACACCCTACAACGTATGCTAGCACATAAAAAATACATTGAAGCAAAGTAATATTACACATTTTTTTAAATGTACGAGTGATTAACTATGTGTGCTAATATTTTCAACAATAAATGAATATAAAATAAACTATACACAAGTGTTTGTGTCTCTTTACCTTTGCCTCTAACGACTTCCCGATATAACGACGAAATTAGAGTGATCCCTTCATGGTCGTTATACCCGAAATCCACTGTATTTGAAAGCTCATCACTTGACTTCAATTTCAAGTTTCTGTCAACTACGTTCAACACAATTCGTTAGTCACCTGTAGAAGCTTACGAAATGAAATAAAAAACACCTTTTTGCATAATTTTAATTCAAACTGGCCACTATTGACATTAACTAAACTAAAAAAGAAAAAAAAACGTTACATTCAAAATAAAATAGCACATTCCTAATTTAAATAATAGAGCTGCAGCATAGTGCAGTCTTGACCGTTAATCCAATATTCTCACGAGATTAAAAAAAAAGAACATACGCATCACATACAAATTAGTTTTACGACAATAGAGTAAAAAGGACCCATATCCATGACTAAGGAATGGAGAGAACCGTTGACTTTACTACAGAATTTACTATTCCCCTTTTGTGTGACCCCTAAGATTCCCTTTTCTATTGCTTTCTCACGATCAGGTGTCTATTTAACTATTTCTTGGGACTAGACCTGTCTCAATATGGCGCCCTAACGGTTTTCTTTGTTAATATTTCATGACCTTTTTGTGTGGATTTACCTTCAATTGTTTGTAGTGGTGTGTATTTTAGGGTGACGTCAGTTTTAATGTATGAGAGTTTGCGGGATTGCCATTGTCGCGTCATAGGTTACGACGTTCTAGGATCGGTTTAAATGGCTTTGTTTGACATAAAGAACGGAGTCGTTGAACTCATTACAATGATGTGAACCGACACGTTTTATTTTATGAAACAAGTCTTGAAATTCGCTTACATATTTTTACATTTTATTTTATTTTATAATTCTTTACAAAGTTATAAAAACGATTACGTTAGTCGTTTCAGTAGGTGTGAATGTGGTTTCGATTACATAACTTTAGTTGCCGAATATATAAATATCTAAAATTAAACTTGAATAAATTGAAGCCTTGTAATAAATTCGTTCGTTTTAAATAATGAACGTTTATAACTCACCATTGGCGTAATACAATCACGTACAATAAAAAAGATTTAAATATTGAAAAGTACGGTCTCATTATGTCGAACATTGATCGTGGTACAAAGTAATGCGTGAGGCGACCACGGCCGACATCTAGCACTCCATAAGGCGCAACTTGGCAATAAATAATACCGAATTCAACAATATCACGCTTACGTGTTCCGGAGTTGTAAAATTAAGTTGACGAACAACCCACGTCGGAACGAAGGGGTAAGCAAAATGGAATGTTTACCGAGCCTTGATATTAGCTCGGGAGTTGTAAATGGAAAATGTGGTTTAGTTTTTATTTCAGCTTAAAATGTTCATTTACTTTGAAGCGTAATATTAGCTTTTATTTGTGTCCTTTTACGCTGTAACACAATTTTCTATTTGTTTTTCAACGGAACGCCAGACAGCTTGCTCTTTGCTGCATTATTAAACATGCTGTTGTTTTGAATGGTTTGTGTGTACTGTTGAAATTAAACATGGAAACGAGTGCGTGGAACCTTCCAATAAAAATAAACATCATGAAAAAGTCTTGGCACTCGCATTCGGAGAAGTTTATAGTTATTTTCTTTTACATAAGTAAGACTGAACTCTGATGTCGGTTACCCATCTGCGCAATATTACCATACCCCTCGTAAACGTGATAAAGTAAATACTTGAGTAGGGAAAAATGATCCCGAAAATCCCACTCCCGTTCTATCGCGAAGTAATTCTAATCTAAATGTAGATGAATTTTCGTAAATTCGTGCTCAGTATCGTCAGTGCAAGGCCGCGCTGCTTTGTTCCGATTTTAATTGGGTACCAGTAGACCTCCCCTTAATATTTTTGAATGAAATGTTATATTCGAGTTTTTTATAGCCATTGATGTTTTTGCTTATCAATTAATTTAAATAATCGAAATGTGAGTTTGAAATAGTTATATAAATCGTTATTTTTCGACTTAATCATCAACTTTATTCTAATTTAGAATTCTTGACAGACTGACTTTCCCTCTGTGTCCCAAAAAATGCAACCATGGTGACCGCTGCTACCAAAAATGCGTAGGAAGTGGCAACGTTTTGGACCAATCAAATCTAACTTACGCTCGTGCCAGCGACACGAAAAAGAAGAACGCCATAATTATTATATTACACTCATTTTTAAATAAAGACTTCAAATACTCCGTAAATACAATATTTAACTATTCCACGCAACAAAACAGGCTATTTAAATTAGATCAAAAACTCGATCATAATACTACTTCCTGTGGCCGGACGCGGTCCAACTTAGACCATTAGCAGTCCAAAACGTTTTTAATTTACTCCAAACCCTTGTTGGATTAATGGACTGTTACCGACTTACCGTGGCAAGACGTGATAATAGCCTTTAAAAAAAAATCGTTACATTTTTTCTTTTTCCTCAATTTAAAGGTCGAATTTTGTCGTCTTTGTTTATGTTTAGCCAGTCGTGTTATTTTTTTTTTTTGTATGTTGAGCGACTGTTTTGAGTGACTCCCGTATTTTGGTTTGTTTTGTTTATTTAGTTTAGATTTACTTCTAAATAGGTTATAATATCGTTATTCTTTTACTAAGAATGTCGATAGATATACAAATATTTTGATTTTATAAAGAGTAAATCAGTAAAAGTCCCATAAATACACCGCAAAGCTTAAACTTATAACTTATTCGTATAAAATACCTTGAAATCTATATCTATACTAATAATATATAAAGCTGAAGAGTTTGTTTGTTTGCTTGAACGCGCTAATCTCAGGAACTACTGGTCCGATTTGAAAAATTCTTTCAGTGTTAGATAGCCCATTTGTCGAGGAAGGCTATAAGCTATATATCATCACGCTAAGACCAATATGAGCAGAGCAGTAATGAAAATTGTGAATTTCAATAAATGTATTAAAAAATACTAACTATCCCGACTTTAATTTAGAGCAAGCATCCAGGTATTAAAGATCCTTCTCTTTTACTTGATAAAAGTAAAAACCAAGTTCTCATTCAAAAATATGAAGATAATATTAGACACTGTTACAACCTCAAAAGAAAAACTATTGAATATAATTTACGGTCCAACGTAGCCTTAGCCCTCCAAGGTCCAAATTTCAAGGTCATGGTTCAAAGCCCTAGAACAGTTCTAAAACCTTTTCCATTAACATAATACTGCGATTATAATTTGTTGCTAAAATGGAGTCGAAATTTCGATAGAATTTATGTAATAACGTTAACGCTAAACGTTTTAATATCCAGCGAAATAAACCATTTGGGATGGGCGCCATTTTGGGAATTTTCGGCGTTTAAGACGATTTTATTTCTTCTTTCTTTACTTATATTGGTAGATTAGTAATGTATCTAGTGGTATTCTGTAGAATTCTCACCGTTGCGATGTCTATGTCAATTTGTAGCATCAGTTGGATTTCTATTGACAGCTTACTTCATTTGAGTTGACAAGGTGAAATCACAAAGAAAACACCGGCTAAAAATGCGTAGTAAGGAAAGCTGTTCTTCCTGCGAATAGCAATTCTTTTTTATTCGAAGCCTGATCAACCATAAACCCCAAAAAAAAAAAAACATCGGTCCTATTACGTCACCCTTAAACATATTGTCAAAAGAGAAATTTCCTTTTTTTTTTAATTCGTACGTACCCCGAGTCACGATTAACGTCAAAACGAGCGTGCTTAGTTGTTCCGTCACGTCGCAGATGCCAGATAAAACATGGCGCCGTGTATTTAAATCATGCCCCGTAAATGGACGTCGCGACTTCCCTTTCCCACCACTATAAGTTGAACCCCAACAATGGCGCTAGTTGTCAATAAACCAAATTCGTGTGTTGCGTTTTAGTTTCTACTTCCACCACCAGAGTTCAGGTTACATTAGTTTTTATAAGCAGCGTTAACGGAGTTCATTAATTACTTTTTTAAAGTTTCACAGGAAAGAGGGTGGTTATGTGGTTTGTACGTCGAGTATTTAAGTGTTTTTTTAGAGTTATAACTGGTTGATTTTCTAAGTTTATACTATCGGACCTATCTGGTATATTTATGAGACTTTTACTGTTTGTATTATTTAAATTCATACACAACTGCGTTGCCGCATAAACTTTTGGTATAACTATTTTATTAGATATACAAACGAGCAGCCAAGACAACTTAAACTGAGGTGTATAATACAGTTGTCAGCTGTACCTTCGACACATGAATATACTGAAAAGAAGGCCATTTTCGAACTTTAAAATTTCGTGTTCGAAATCAGGTCGCAATTTCATCTCAACGACAATCAATGTCAAAAACTTGTCGAAATTTAGCGAAATCAGAGGTGAGGTGTGGTGATTTTGACAGTTTACGACTGCGATGGGATAGCTATGAGAACGGAAAACTCAGGTAATATACCAATGAGGGCCTATCGCGTTTGAATTCGCCGCTAGAGGCGCTACTGTAGCGTGAGGTTTTAAATGTCAAATTTCACTGTTGGTTGGCTATTTACGCGAGTTTATTAACTTATTTGTTTTGGTTTTGATTTTTTTATTTTCCTTCCAACTTTGTTCACATGCGCGTAATAACAACTTTAATGCTATAATTAAGAACCTTACTCGACAGTGGCGCCAACTGGTGACTACAGAAACAGTACACCTCATTACGTTGTATTTCACAAAAAAACATGCTTGTTTGTCTATAGTACGTACTTATTTACCTTTAAACTGTTAAACTATGCCGTGTTGGTCGCTGCATTGCGTTTATTTTCCTTCAGTTAATCATACTGGAATTATTTATGTTTTCTCTTCATGTAAATGTAATTTGTGACATGTTTAACATATTTGTTGAGCTGTTGCTAATTACGACAAATGTTTTATTATGCAAATAAGATGTAATCCTATTGAAATGTTGCTACTATTACGTTGAGTTGTAGGAAAAGTTTTTTTATTTTGTTTTATTGGACAGTTTTATTGTTTTCCTACCCTTTCTGAAGTAAAACAATAAAAAAGAATAGTTTGTACTTAAAACTTTTGGTATTTTTGTTTTTTGACGTGATAACGTCTTTAAAATCGTTTTAGTCGGGTGACATGTTCAGAAACTTGTGTCACACCAAAACCTCACGAGCGCGATCGCAGGTATAACGAGAGAGAGACGGACCGATCTCCCGTCTCATCTCGAGCGCTGCCAGTCATTCCGTGAAACTTGTCACGCGGAATCCTCACGAGCGGAGGCTGGCATAGCGTTCGAGTGAGTGGACCGATCTTCCGTCTCTCTCTCACTCTAGCGGCATACAAACGAATGGAGATTTTCTCGTTTTCGTTATCACGTAAACATCTCGATCGTAAACCTACTTTACAAACAACCAATTTTTTTTCGTTCATCCTGTCTTTCATTGATATCTAGCACCTAGAAAAATCAGGCAGTATTATTGCCAAAATGAAACGAATCACAAATTCATAAACGTGATTCACACTAAGTGATTTCGTGAAGCGATTATTAAAGTTCGGCTATATATCTTATCGATATGTTATGCCTGAATTAACGCGAATTGTTCAACCGAACTTAGTTCGAAATTCGCAAAACGATATTTTAAAGTTACGCTCGATATAAGTTTTTCAATCGACATTAGATTTGGTGATAACTGGAGCGGTAGGCCGAGTTTTGAACGTGAGATGTGATGTGTAGGGAATCAGGGATGGCGACTTTCAGTATTTAGATTGATTTTGTGAAGAAAACAGCATGGAGTTTAACAATCAAAAACTTAAAGGACGTAAATGACGTTATTTGTATTAGTGGTAGTTATAAGGAGTTGCTTATTTCAGAATGTACAGTTAGAGTACCTAAATCAGAATAAACAAAACTTCAAAAAAAAATCACGAACGCTTACCGACGTAAATTCTGACATTGCAAAATAATAAAAGTGCCATAATATCCTTACGTAATAAAACCAGGAAACTCTTCAAACCTCAGCCCTAGCCATACGTTATCAAGTTGGACCGTTTTCTACACCATTTGACTCCGCTTAGCATCGATTTTAATTTGTACTCGTTCGCATATCGTGATATCGGAACGGCTTTATTCGGAATCACGTAGTGTAATACGCGCCCCAGTAACGCGATTCGCACGGTCCGCTTATCGCGCGCGAAAAGCATTTTTATTATGTTTTTGCTTGAAAATATTAAGCTTTAGGTTTTAAAGAAATCAATAAATTCGGGTATGTATTCATTGTATGCAGGCTCTGCGAAAACGATTTATATCTTTTTTAGGGTTCCGAAAAAAAAAACGGAACCCTTATAGGATCACTCGGGTGTCTGTCTGTCTGTCCGTCCGTCTGTGATTGATTTACGTAACGCGTCCGTGTAACCCAAACACGGACACGTTACGTAAATCATTGAATGTTTAGTAGGGGGGTCACTTTTGGGGGTCAATCTAGAAAATTAAAAAAAAAAGTTTTTTGAACAATATTGTGTGACATATCAAATGAAAGGGCTTACTGTGAGGGTTTTAATTATATTCTTTTTTCATAATTTTAAAATAAAAGGTTTACAAGTTATTCAAGAAATTAGACAAAAAATGACCATTCCCCCTTATCTCCGAAACTACTGAGCCAAAAATTTTGAAAAAAATCGAGATAATAGATCTTTATCTAAAGATTTTTTTTTCCACATAGTGTTATTTGTTTATTAGGTACAGCATTAAAGTACTAAATATATACACTTAAAATAAAATATCCTAACTAAGATAAGGCGTCAAAAAATTCGTCCACATCGCTGTCCACCGGAAGTGAGCCCAAAAGACTGGCGGCATTGCCACGTTGTATGGCAATGCTTATCCTCTGTCCGAGGTAAAAGCCAGCCCTTGGGTCACGCGAAGTGTCAACTAAGCGTTTAGAAAGATCTTTAAATAAGGCATGAGCACTCGGACCCCACGGTCCAAGAGTTTCAACCCCAAACGGCTCAAAAATATAATTGCCAACAAGGTTATTATATTTCCGCCACTTGAGGTTCTCAGCAGCCGCAGCGGCAGTACCAGCACGGCACGACGAGCTAGGAAGATGGGATGGCGCAAGAGTATCGACACAAGTAGCGTCCCACACTAAAGGCCTACCCATCTTCCATGGAAACAAAGACATACCGTCCGGTCGCTTGCCGTCGTCGCAAGTCCGACTCGCACTTGGCCAGTTTTTTTTTATTATTTTAAATGAATGGCTAATGTTTGTCCAGTACCTCAGTGGTCGATGATGGAGACCGCTTGCCTTGAAGTAACCTATTCACCCTTGACTCAATGCTGCCCAGGTGGTTACTAACAGGAAACAAAAAACCTAGTGATAGAAGCATATTGAAAAGCGAAATGTGTAAACTTTTGAGCTACGATCTATTAAAAACGAATTCATCTCCAACGACTCCAACACTACACACGAACAACGTCAAACTTCAAAAGTTGTTTATTACAGCTAAAAGTACCATTCCTCTAATTGCGACCCCAATTGCAACAAGATTTAAGTACATTCCACAAATAAATTCTATTTATAAGCCCGAGTACACACTGTAGCAAATAGGCCAGGGCTATAAATAGGCGGTATAGCAACAAGTGTTGTTCGCTGGCCCCCCGCGACCGTTGTTGGGCTATGGCTCGCCTTATTTGGCTAAAAGCGGCCAGTGACATTTTAGATGATAAAATTTGGACTGGTTGGATTGAAGGCCGTAGTGTCATTGTCTGTCGGTGACTGTACTTTTAGATAATTTGTTCGCTTGTACGGGGGAGCTTTGTCTTAAGTTAGTGTAAAAGGCCCGGTAATAATCGACTAGCTGAAGTAATTATTCAGTTGAAGATCCGCAGAGTTGTTGAGCATCTTTAACCGAAAAAGTATCTTAATCTTCTACTTCTTAAACATTAAAATCAATTGCTGTTCGTTAGTCCTAATAAAACTCTAAACCTGTTCGACCGATATTTTCTTTTTTACCTCTATCATTGAATGTTTTAGGAAGAAGAGGCATTCTAAACAAACCATTTTTGTTTTTCTTATCGAGTCGACTAGTTTGAAATAAATATCCATAAAATGATTTTCAAAATGCCTGAAAAAACACCAACAATGTTAGACCTTTAGACTAAAACTGAATCTAGGTCGAGCAACAGGTCCATTTCTGTCTGACACGTACCATCTAGTTTGCATCCCTAAGAGCGGTTAAATTTTTACTTTTTCCACATATTTTTCTACCCATTGGATTTTATGAACGAATGCATGAAACTTGATTGCAAAGGATCCCATTAGTCTGTTTTTCTTATTCCTTTTAGTTTTATTCAATTCGATATAAAATGGCGACCGTACTAGTTGGTTTGTGAAGTCCTGTATTGTTATTTTTGTTCGTCCTACCTTTGATAGCTTTAGTTCGATTTCTTTTAGTAGTATGATTTTCCTCTAGGTATCGATAAGTGGTTCTAAAAACATTCTTTCTTAAAGTTTCAGTATCAATATTTTTTAGCAAAATATATTTATTTACTAACCCTACTACTAGGTTGCCTGTCATATCAGAGAACAATCTTTCATAACTATTTAGGGATTACATTTCTAGCTACAACCTGCCTTTTTATTTGGGGATAAATATAATGACCACCATAAAATGCTTTGATACCCTTAGTTTTGTAACCAAAAATATCTACTTAACACCAGAAAAATAAAGTCTAAAAATACAATAGTACCCGCTATTTTAGTCACGACTCCACTTTAAATTGTATTCGACCACCAAATTTAGTAAATGATCACCAAATCTTGACGACCAAATTAATGTATTATTTTTGCCTAAATAAATCACTGTGATTGCCATAAAATGTAGGCTTATTATCAAATAAAGTATTATGATGCCATATTAAGAGTATCAGAATTCCAGCTGGGATAGATTTAGAATGCAAAAATTTTGAAAAGCCGTGGGAAACCTTTGACGAATACAAAGAGTAACATTTTAGAGAGTGGGAAGTTATAATGCCCCGAGAAAAGGAAAATTGGTTGCAAGGCACATGCAATTGCCCTAAGTTTCTCAAAGTTTACATTTGTAAGTGTCGTAGGCTAATTTGATACTTCGAATCTTCGCGGAAATCCTAGGGGTTTTGCGAAAACGCGGATAATTAGACATAGCCCCGACTCAGACTACCCCGACTCGGATAGGTTAGGTTAGAAGGCTAAGGCGGGAGCGAAGCGGAGCGGAGCTCCCGCCTTAGCCTTCGTGGTTATTTTTTTTTAAACCACCCAGAACTAAATATTGCTATAATAACGAGTATTTTCGCAAAAATCCTGACTTTGTCCAGTAAGATTTGATAATTTTTCGTCGATAATTTTTATTTGGACTCATTTTGCTTAAATAGGATAGCAGAATTTAAAAACTTTGGTTATAATTTTACTTTAAAATGTTGGTTTAATTTTGGTGATCATTTACTATTTTTGGGTTACTCATGATTTACTTGGAGTCATTTTACTTAAATAGGATAGCAAAGTGTTAAAACTTTGGTTATAATTTTACATTAAAATGCGAGTTTCATTTTGGTGATCATTTACTATTTTTGTCTCCTATTTGTTACTATATCTGGTGGTAAGTTAAACATAAGCCTTTTTATTTTATTAACAAAGAATGTAATTTTCTCATAAATTAAGTACCGGTATTGCTCCTATCTTATATTTGTTCTAACAATGCGTCCAATGCCAGACTTCCGTAATTTGGTTCAACCAACCCCTGTTACTTTGGTACAGAAATATCAGTATATTTTCCAAGGAGCCGGTACAATTTGTCGCTGCAGTCCATTCCGTTTCGCGTCGGATCGTCTTTGTAGAACTTCATAAAATATTACATCGGTCTAACGATGTCGGCTTCTCATCTCTGCTTGCAAATGAGATGTTTTACCATTATAAAGTTTGATGGAACTTGTATTTGATGGGAATATCCATTTTCTTTAGTTATTGCAATAAAAAAAGATATTTTTCGAGTAGTTATCACCCTTGGTAATAGGTAAACTACTCGGAAAATATAAAGAATAAATTACTTAAACTACAAGGGTAGTTACCCGATTTTGATGATTTATTATTTTTAAAAGAGTGTCCGTGTATTTTCTTACACGTTCTTCTCCATTGAGGTCTACGCTTTGGAACGTGCAAATAGCTTCATCTCTTTGACTGACCGACCTTGATTAGTGCCTGTAAATGGTTTAATTCAAATAAATGCTTTGATTTTTTTTTAAACATAAAAAAAACCTTTTTTAAGTAGGTATGCCAAAAAATGTCTTTATGGCATAGACACAATAGTATAACATTCACATCACTCTGACTTCAAAGGACCAATTCTCACTATCCGCCTCATTATACTCGGCTTACCAAAAATTGGTTCCGGAACCAAAGACCCGAAGTTTTGCAAGTCACACTATTTGTCTGGGTGTCGCATCAAGTTTCATCCCTTACCTCCCCCCTCCCGAACAAAGGGTCGTAATTCTGCTTACGAAAAACCCCTAAACCGTCAATATCGTTTTTCGTTGTACAATTTGGGTTTATTTGGCGTCGCGTTTCGTTTGTTTGCAAGCTTTCAAGTTGCTTGCTCAAATATTGGTTTGGGGGGTCAAGGTTGGCTGTTTAATACGGCTATAAGGTCGCCACGGTGTGGATATAGAATTAGTGCCTTTTGTCGTAAACGTTAACTAGAATCGGTTAGGTAATGAAGGATTTGTTGCTGGGTTAGGCTTTGGGATAAGTTACGACGTGCTAACGATTTAATCAATTAGTGTTTCTTGGCGTAATTTACTCGTTTAGCTTTAGTACGTTTACAGGGTTACTTTTCAATAACCAGCCAAAAAAAAAAACAGCTGTTAAGTACATGAGTCGGCAATTTTTTTGCATAAATCGTTCTTTGTGTTATAAAAATGACTGGAAAAAAATCTTGTCATTGAAAAGTAACCCTGTATAATATCAAGTAGTCAAGACAACACCACAGTTCTTCGTTAGCACCTTACTCTATATCCACCTGCATCGCGATCTCTGATAAACCCGGGTAGCTCATGTATCGAAAGCTACTTCCTTAGTTCATTCGCATATCTCAGGTACACACACAACCAAATAGTGCACACTACACAACATTTCATTCATACATGATCAGAATTGGAAATTCTTTTGAGCTTTGTCGCCTGCGAATCGATCCTCGATACCATTATTCTACGGGTTTCGGGCACAAAGAGCCCCTTTATGCCCAAGGCAATAGAATTTCCACTCTTCACTAAGTTTCACCTTTTCTTTTAAGTGCAAAAGAAAAACTGTTTGGAGTGAGGCCAGAGATTTGCGCAGCTTTTATGCCAATTTCAAAAAGTCCAGTGAAGTAAAAAACTATTATCGAAGTAGCAGTTTCAATTCTAGATTAGTTCTTTCGAAGGTTTTCTTAATTTTCCATTGTGAGTGTAGATTAAGTTTTTGTGCAGATGCAGTATTTTTTATACAAGCTGTGCTGATTAAATATTTCACTTTGGTTCTGCCCGTCCGTATTCCGATTTAATATAACCATTTAATTACCTTCGACATATCTCTACCTACATGAAAGTGAAATTACCTTTCCCAATAATTGATGTCGTCAACACATTTTCGTAGGTATTTCGAACTCCAATGAAAGGCTCACATCCAAAGGTCGACTTCGTAATAGGAATTCTTCAGAAAGTAATTAATTTTTCCGCAAATAATTCGTGTTCGCAGGAATGTTTTATTAATTTTCTATTTGTCTTACGTCTTGTTTTATTGATTCTTGGTTTAAGTTTCAAACAACTACGTAAGCTGTTTTGAAACTGCAGTCTGATGCTTCAAGCGAAGTTTTAATGAAAGATCATGATTTAATGTTTCCTCTTCCAGCTTATTTTTTGCTATCGTAAGTATTTTCAAATATCTATGACAGTTTTACAGTATGATTCTGTAATGCGTGTTCAAAATTCGTGCATATCCTTTCAATTCTAACAATTGATTTCCTTTTTTCCAGGTAAGTAGCTGAGAAAACCGAACAAAATATTGAAGAAAGTTAATCTGCCAAAACGAAACCGTATGTAATTTATTCCCGAACATTTTTAATAAGGATTCAGACATGATCTTGTGCGAAAATATACGAGTTTATTCGGAAAAGATGAGTTATTACGTCACATAATCCCGACGGGGGCTTATTCAATTAAAAAAGATACGAATCGACGGATTTTTTGGATCCCATAACACGAAAGTGTGATACCCATAATAATGAGGTTGAGTTTTGGTGAGTTCACCCTACGGGTTGTAAAATACTGCGTTCTTTAACGTAAAATAAAAAAATAAACGAAGGTACAAAAACGTTTTGGGCAACCAAGCGTAAAAAAAGAAATAAAATTCTAATTTTAAAAATAGGCCGTAAACCTGTTTTATTTCGCCGTATTCCAAACTCAAATAATTAAAAGAATAACGTTTCAAGGGCCATTATTCATAAAAAAAATTGCTGAAGAGCCTGAACTTTTAATTATCCATCAATTAGATTTTAAATTAAATAGATTGTTTAATGTTTATAAAGTTGGTGGAATTCTTGCAATATTGCTTCAAACGGCTTAAGGGTAAAGTTAGGAACCTCATTTTCGAAGTTGTAAATACCGACGATCGTATTGATTTGTGTTGGCATACTTTTAAAATTCAATTTGGGGTTCATCAATAATGTTAGTCTGCCAACTATTTGTTGTGTAAAGTACTAAGAAGCTGCTTTTATTTGACTAGTAGAAGTTTGAACAAACAATGCCGATTTCTTGTCAACGAATAAAGATTTTATAGTCACGATAGTAAGTTGTCAAATTGTTTTTGAAACTGTTTGATAAATAGACTAACTTACATAAAACAAATAGTTGAAGACAAATAAGTGACTACTAAGTTTGTGACCTTATTGAAAGGCGTAGTAATTAAGATTGAATCTTGTCTAGATAATTAAAAACCTATCAAACTCTTTTCAAGCATAAAAATATAAAAATGCACAAAAAAACAAGATCAGCTAAAAATTCACAGCTATCTCCCATAACGGGATTAGGTATTCAAATCTAAAACGAATATTTTACGTCGCTCTAGTCAGAAGGGAACAGAATTAATCCGTATTTATTGGGATATCTGAAAAATTCTATATGTTAAAGACAAGTTAAGCATAAAAGGTGCCTTGCAAATCCTCTGGCACGGGCTCAGTGATGACAGGTGGCGGAAACGGTGTCCCTTAGTAGCCGATGGTGCAAGTCGTAAGCGATTTAACCATTCATATTTTTATTAAATCATTGAAATCATTATTATTCCAATTGTACCTACTTGGAGCTTTTTATTGCGTAATGAAAAGAAACTAGAATCTTCAAAATGGTAGCGAACTCCTTTGTTTGTTTTTTGAAAGGATTTTTGACGAAGTTTGCTCACCCAGTAGCGACGACGAGTTGGCTGAATAAGAATGAATGAATGAAAGAGTACAGTGTATCAGCTGTTTTGTCAGTTGGAAATTGTAGTCAAGGGAAACTAGTTGTTGCTATTATTGTAGGCAGTTAACAATAAGACTTGCGACCTCTGAATACAGCAACTTGTTTCTCCAAGCAGTTGGGACTCAACGTAACGACATTTTACTCAGCTATCACAAATGGTCTCCAAGATTTCGCACAGTGAACTGGGGAATAAAATATGCCTTAATCAAAAAAACTGGTCATCGCTGTTGCTCTTGCAATCAAGTACTGTTCAGCAGCTGAGCAAAATATCCCCTGTTCATTCACACCTTTTTCTGTTTATCTTGACATCAAATGATGCAACCAAAACTTATGTGTCTACGACACTGAGGCGCACACAATTCACAAAAACATTGCTTTATTCCACTTTGCACAAACAAAAGAAAATTGAAACTTATTTATAAGACTTATGCCTAGTACACAGAAAATCGCTGGTATCGTTTACCTTGCACAACCTAGCAATTTAAGTAGGCAGAAAATTAATGTCCCTTTCGATATCGCTCGAGCGGAATCTATTTCATCCTCTATTCTCGCTTTGAACGTATTTTATTTACGGCTGTGGAGCTTATATTAAATCCCATTCAGGGTAAATAGAAAAAGGTAGCTGCGTGACGATGATCTGTCGCCATTTTGGGATCAAAATTCTTGATTGGTTGTGATCTTTAAATACCCGGCCTTTTAAGAAACAATCAAGGCGCAATCTGCCAAGGGTCTCTAGAAAGACCAAGTGTCATTCTTTTAGAAGTAACAACTGAAAAATAAAAAAGATTTTGACAGCGCTACTCAAATGTGGTCAATCCTAAAAGTTTTGACTGTTCGACACTCGTTGATAGAATGTCACATAGCCCAGCTAGAACCTCTTATTTCCATACATTTTGACACGTAGGTATTTGTCATTTCTTTTTTGTCTTGAAATTGGCACTAGAATTAAAAAAAAAACGCCTTTGGAAGACTCGTTCGATTATTTGAAATTGGAATGAACTCATTTTCTTCGAATAATATAGCGTCATCAAACTTTTTTTAAATTACATATGAATAAAATTTTCAAACTATTGCTACAAACTTCCTTTTTATAGTTGACACATCAGTGGTATACCAGTATAAGATGACCTCGTATTCTAATGAAGCTGTACTACACTAGCTCAAAATAGAACTGTGGTGACAATTTGATCTTGAGCTAGCAACTAGCCTGGACACAAGACTGCCCAGTACTGTCGCCTATGTTTCTGTCGGTACTGGCCTACCTACTGGACACTTCTTTTTCTTCTGAAAGTGATCAAACGCGTGCTTATAAATATTAAAAAAAAATCGTCAAATTTTATGAATCACTCACTAGCTACCGCCTGCGTGGTATTAATACTTCCCCACTTAATAAATTATAGCGTATCTGTTATTCTGATGTATAAGCTATATTACTGTAAAATTTCATCAAAATCCATGTAATAATTTTTCCGTGAAGGAGTAACAAATATCCATCTTCACAAACTTTTACATATTTGGAGAATAGAGTAGGAAGTCGGACAGAAAATAGTAATATGGAAAAGAAACAGTCATACTAGTCTCTAGTTCAGATTATCTTTAGTAAGCCCTTACCAGCCCTTACTTCATTCATTACTGATGAAAGTCACTATGACCAGTCGAGTGCATGAACGTTAAAACAATTGCATTTAATTGAAAACATGACTTGCGAAGCATTTCTACTAGAACGTTCTATAAACAGGGTGATTCCTTATAATAAAAGTACTTTTACATTTAAAAGAGAAACAATAATCTTTATAGATTATTTGGGTATTTTACCTTTTACCTATTAACTTACCTACTGGTAAGTCAAAGTAAAAAAAATAAAAAAACTTTTTTTGTAATGTTATTCTAGAATGCTAGTTTATTTACAAATATTAACTTCTGATTCGTTAGATTTTGTGTGTTAAAACTTTAACAAAGAATACGTGTTACCAACACCGAAAATATATCCGAGTAGAATCAAGCAAATTTTCACCAGCCCTTCGAATTCTATACAACGTACGTATTTTAAATCAAAACCAATTACTGTCCCAATCATACAAGATTCGTATCGGCAAAACTTTCGGTACCCAACAGTTGCTACACAATGGGACGAAATAAACTACCCTCCCTGATCCTTGGACCGGCACGTGACCACCCGTTGATTAAATACAATGATTACACATAAGGGATGCTGACGTCATACATCGATGCTCGCTGAATAAATCCAGTTTGTAAAGGTGTGCCAGTTTTTTTGGCCCAATCTGTATTCTCTTTTGTGACATTTGCAAAGGGTTCGATATGAAACAATCTGACAGATTAATTCTGTTTTTTTTTCTTTTAAGTTATGAGTAGCAGAGCAACCGAAATGTTCTGAAAAATACGGGTGAATTAATTAAATTAAATCTTACTGGGTATCATGAGATCAAAAACAAGGACGGAAGGTATAAATAAATTATTTTCATAGCTTCAAATGTAAACAAACAGCCCGGCACAGAAAAGTACTTAAAATAATATAATAATAAGAAAGAATTAAAGCTACCGAACTGTACAAAATAGAGCTTAAGTAAACACCCCCTTTCAAAATCATCCCCTAAACAGGCCACGTGTCATGCAAAGCTGGGGTGCGACTGAGGGGTGCCTAGCGAAACCAATTTGCCTTTTGTATTCTATAAGCCTAATATATCCGTCCCTTTCACTCTCATTATAAAACTCCCAGGTGTGAAAGAGATGCACATTTAATCCGCCATTCTAAGAGGGCTGGAAAGTAATAAAGATGTCCTGCGCTTGTGTAGTGAAAAATGTTGTTAGATACTTTAAATATAGTGGCGTTAAGCACTTTTTGCCTTGTCATGTAGCTGGAAAATATTAGCATAATACCAAAAAAAGTGCTGTTTTAATTAAGGATTTTTTCGGATGATTCATAGAGGTTTGTAACGCATAAGCCTGGTAAATTCATTACTCTTTCAAGTACAAAACACGGAGCCATTAATTGAGCGAAGTACATGGCTTTTATGTAGGCCATTGAATTTTCTAAACCGATAGAGGAAAAAGACCGGCCTTTCATAAAAAAAACGTTGCCTCTAACGAGCTTCAGAAAAATTGAGCCGATATCGTCAGCAAGTGTTCATGACACCCTGTATACAGCTTGATGGGTGACTAAGCAGAAAACGGTCGCCGTAGCAAATTGCATCCCGCCTGTATAACTTACTGTCGTTACAACTTGTTCACTCGTTCATTTGTTCACTGTTTCAATTAAAACATTCCACACAAACACTTTCAAATTCGGAACGCTAATTGGTCGTCAAAATGCGCGCCAAAAGTGACAGTTTGGAATCCAAAATGGCCGTTGAAGCGTTATTTAAACGCTTTAATTTGTGCCATTTAATCTCACCCCTCGGTTTTAAATTGAATAATTGGTGGATAGAATGCAATGTCATTTTCCTTCGGTGAACGGCGAAGGTGTAAAAGAAAATTGTGGAAGTAGAAACAATCCTTTGCTGCCTGAGGGCCAATTCTACTTATAAGCAACGTTTGTATTTTCATATCAGTCGCAATCTGTCAAAACGTGAATTTAAAAAAGTAAAACTAAGATGCGATGGCGAACGAAATGAGTAGAATCGGCCCACAGTTTAATGACAAAATATTCAATGCGGGTGAAATAAATAGCTCATTTTAAGTAATGAGAGTTTAACACATAAAAAATATAGTATAAAGGGCATGTGGGGTTCTGTTGTATGCAAATTGGGCGTTCTGAAGACGTTTTTCATTACTTTCTGCTAACGTGTTACTTGTGTTCAGTAATTATGCCGCACTCACCGGGGAAAATGTAAGGGGTGCTTTGTAAGACAGCCTCGGTTGAAGCATTGCCGTAATTTATTAATTTTTCATGAAATGCAACACTCACGTTGCGCTTTGAAATGAAGTTCGCGTGAATTTCGTGAAAATTACTTTGTTTTATGACTAAGTCTCGGAGATGGTTGTTTATTTCGTAAAGGCTTCGTCATAAAATTGTGAATGTTGAATACATATTATACTACGGGGTCAATATTCTGATTCAGTATTTATTACTTTGATACAACATACATATTGTAGATTTATTATTTTTTTGGCAGACAGACTAAACATTAAGATGTCTATGAGAGGATCAAGATGTCAAAACAAAAATATTGTAATTTCAGTTCACTTTTCCCATAATCCATCCACAGTTTTATAACAGAAAAACATCGTAAAACAAGATTAAAACAATTTAAAATCGCAGGCGAAGCCGCGGGCATGTATCTAGTCATGAATAATTTAGTGGCACAAAAACTTACGCCGGGCTTATGCAGTCTACGAAGTTTAAATGAATTCATCCAAGTCGATCCATTTTGCTTATGATATATAGCGTGAAGTTCGTAACGTGCATATCTGAGCTAATACTGTTCTTATACTTAATGTTTTTGTTTATAAGATTTAGACGGACTAGGTACTTGAATAGAATAGAGTATTTATTTATTTGCTCAGAATGTAGGTATTTACAATAAGATGGTTACAATAATATTAAAAAGTGGCATGTCCTTGGTTAGTCTGACAATTTGACGTCTCTAAATAACAGCATCAAAATAAGCACTATGTGAAGTCCTGTGACACAGCTAAATAGTGTCGCGGCAGACCCCCTAGAAAATAGAGGGACGAACTGCCCAAAACAAGCGACCATTAGTCTCAAAAGCCCTGAATCGAAAAAGCTGGAAGTCAGGCGGGCCGCATCGGTTTCCTGATTAGGATTTCCGATTACGAATTCAGATTCGGAATCTCGTGAGACGTTCGTTATTCAGTTCTTCTGACTCAAACACAGGGCTTGTTTTCTAAAGGATCGTCAGGTGCTTTCCCAATTCGGAAAATAAACAATTGTGTGCGCCTAGTTCAACATAATGTATGTAAGGCAAGCATTCAGGTCTCCGGAAATCAAGAAACCGTGCGTATGCGGCCAGCCTTAAGTAAAATATTTCACTCAGAAATAAAATAATGCAAGCAAATAGTAGATAGCATGGTATCACATCCACCACGAACATAAATCACTTCTTTTTTTTCGTCTCGTTTCTATTTGGGCCCATTAAATGGGTCTGTTTATAGTAAGTAGGATTTTTTCAGATCATCCTGTGTGAAACTGAGTGAAAATTTGGGACGTAATAATATGTAGTTTGATCAGAAGCAAATGTAATTCCAACAGCACCAATCTTAACTCTATACATTTTAACACATTCATACGCCAAAACCATACCTCCTTCACACCCTGTACTCCCGAAAAAAAAAAAAGTTAAAACGAGCCTTGAGCCCAAACAAACAGTACATCAAGTCACTTAAAACTCTATAAAGCGAGGTCGTCACACCACAGTTTCGTGTCTGATGTACAAACAGGGCTGTGTACAGACAGACGCGCCCTAATGATCACGTTACAATCGATACACGGACGGACACTACGTAAATTGTAACCGTGGACAACGCCCTAATGTGTGATGGAAAAGTTTCTGTAGTGGTGTAGTCTAAAAAACTCAGTACTAAAGTACTGAGTTTTTTAGACTGTGGTAAGCTCGAAACTCGCTGGTACCAATCATTTCTCTAAACTTAACATAGAAATATGTTTTCTTTATAAATAACTAGCTTTTGCCCGCGACTTCATACGCGCATATCCTGTTTTTTCCCGTTCCCGTGGGAATTTTGGGAATTCCTCTCTTATTGCTACACTCCCCAAGAAACCTACATGCCAAATCTCAGCTTCCTACGTACAGTAGTTTCGGCGGTTTTGCAGTGAGTGAGTGACTGAGTCAGTGCCTGACAACATGTCAGTCACTGGCTCACTCAGTAACGGAAGAATTTTGTATATTAAGATACAGTTATTGAAGAAATATTGCAAATAAAAAAGAAAAATTGACTCAATCAATCAATCAGCAATACTTTATTCCAAAAAAAAAATAACATAAATTAAATTTAAAATGTTTAAAACACATTTACATTGTATATTGCTGGAGCAGTCTTGCCAAGAAATACCGTGTTACCTATTTAATGGGTTGTGGAGGTCTGGTAGGCAGCCGCTCCACGTAAAATACTGGTATTCAGCTGAATCCGGTTTGACTGGAAGCCGACCCCACTATAGGTGGGAAAAGGCTAAGCAGATGAAGATTGCTGGTACGATGGAAAAAAAGAATAGAGCAAGGCTTCCAGCACCAAACAGCTCCACTTTTTTCGTCAGCCACGAATTTGAAAGAATAGTTGAAAAAATAAAGGATCTAATCATATTTACAATTCTAGATCAAAAGCCAATAAGGCGTCAAAGAAATCACGAATTCATTCATATTGTAACGGTAACTCCATTCCTATTTACAATAATACAAAGCCACAAGTAGTATCAACAAAACATAAAGAAATAATATTTTACCGTTATGTCCCAATACATAACAATTCCTTTTCGAAAACAAACGTCTTGACTTCCGAAAAATACCACATACGCTCCCGTACCACAGACTAGCAAATTCCAGTCCCTTAACGCAAAAAATGGCACCTCTCCATCATACCGAGGATTTTTTCCAAATGGACTCGACAAACACAAGTTAATAACTTACAATACATTATGATACAGGAGAACAAGTCCACGCACTCACAACAAAATTATATTTTTCTTTTATACGTCCATAAAACTTGCCTTATTCCTACCGCCCTATGTGTTGTCGGGCAATTTTTCAACAAGTATTTGTGGGATACAGAGTAAGGGACTTGCAGACGTTAATTTTAGACAAAGACGGAGTTATATGTGAACACGAAAGATAAAATGAACACATTAAGTTAATTTATGTGTTGGGCATGTATTTCTGTAGTTATAGATGTCGGTAGTAAAAGCCGGGTCGGTACAATAAAATATAACGAGGGGGGTATCGTTATTAATGATTCGGAGAAAGTGTAATGTGAAATGTAATTATGTTGTTTCCCCATGCGTTTTGGGGAAGATTGAGAAGTATGATATGTTTTTGTGTCATTCCATGACAGCTAGAAAGGTCCATCTGAAAAAGAAAATATTCTAAAGAGGTTAAGGGTGCGTTTACACCAGGGATGTGCGAGGATACCAAGCGAGGGATGTGCTTGTTAAGAAATAGAATGGCTTCATTTACCTAGCCTCGGTAAATTTAAACGACAAGTTTTTGTCTTCCCCTTCATCTTAGCATGTTATTTATTACTGTTTTTTGTGTGTACATAAATCTATACTAATATATAACGCTGAAGAGTCTGTTTGTTTGTTTGCTTGAACGTGCTAATCTCAGGAACTACTGGTCCGATTTGAAAAATTCTTTGAGTGTTAGATATCCCATTTATCGAGGAAGGCTATAGGAAGGTCATAATCTAAGACGAATAGGAGCGGAGCAGACGAAGTTGCACGGGTCAACTAGTAATAAAATAAATAAATAACCCATCAAAAAATAATTTTCTGCGAAATGAAAATAAAAAACTAAGCGTAAAATAACGTTTACGGGCTGAAATATTATTTTTCGGTTATAAAGGAAAATACACATAACCGTCTTTAAATTATAACAATGGGTATTAAACCTTATACATGGGTGTCATAAAACACACTTATTGGGTGCGAAAGAATAATCCAACTTTGGCCTCATTTTTATTAATATCAACGGCTTCGTACAGTATATAAAACATTCATGCCGTGGCATTGTGTTCACACTCAAATAAAAGGTAACTGTGGACAATACATATGTGCATAAGTTTAAATATAATGCACACAATTTTATTTTGCTCAATTTCTACGTGAGTATTTCTCAAAATGCTCTCGATAAGGTAAGGTAGCCATAAAGGTTAGGGGTTGAGAGTGTAAAATGAATCTTGCATTTCGATCACGCATTATGTCATTTGGAGCATTTGTGTATTCATTTATCTAAAAGTTATTTTAACCTTAAACAACAAAATTATTAACAATCCAGTCAGTAATTATCACGAACACGACCAAAAACAAACTACTTTTGCTCATAATAACATGGAGTGTTAGGTCATGTCACCCTCGGGCGAATGTAACAGAGTAAAATGATCGTTACAATGGCATAGCAACTGCATCGAAACAAAATAATACAATCGCTTAATAATAAGCTTAAAAAGCGGCTGTAATAATAATGCATAATTACGTGAAAGCGTGCCGTATTATAATACAGTACTTTACAACTTACGGGGGGAAATGTCGACAGCTGCGTGTGAATCGTACATCTGCCAGCCCTAAGCGTGCACACATTGACAGCTCCCTCTCACAGACACGCTCCGTCACGCACACAACTGCACAAATGTTTCGATCGTACGCACACAAGCACACGCACCTTGCGCCGCTTCCACAGGGGTGTTACTTTATTGTGCGACACTGCTTTCAGGGCCCGCCCGATAACATTTTGTTTTTACTTGTTGAATGTTTGATGGATGATGGCGATGATTGATTGAGCCTTTTTCGAGTTCCTTTCAATTGTAATAGATTTCATGAATGTGGGCACGCCTGCCTTTTGTATCAGATTTTTGTTAGTGAATTTTTGAATCGAATCAAATCATTAATTTTATTTAAAGTAGTGGCCGATTTCCTTTGTTGTTTGACTTGAACACATACGTAATAAAGAGTCTACATTTCTGTATCTTCGGTATCGGGTTCTATTGGGACAGTATTATCGGTAAAATGTGTCCCATTTCCAAATCCCTTTTGGGAGCAATGTAGACAATACAAATCCATACCGTGCTTCCCGACGACTATTTGCATAACTCGTCAGCGACAACCCCTGTTGCAATTTAATCAGTTAATGTATTTGCTCTCGGCGCTTTCGGTTTTATGGACTGCAATGGCGATGTTTAAAACGTTGGCTGATTGGCCAAATGTTGGTTTTGTTGAAGCAAATTGAACAGATGGCAAATATTTGTACAACATTGCTGATGATAACTGAAATCTGTTTGATATGTTTGAAGAAGATAAGAAGTTGGATGTAATTGTTAAAGGGAGCAAGTTCATTTCATAATCCAACTGCTTTAATAACTAAATAACAAACACTTCTGAAAACAAACTGTTTATTCGAGCATAATGACAGCAAAATCAAAACAAGCTACAATGAGTGAACAAAGAAGAAAGTCCAAATTGAAATTTGAATTAATTTCCGACTCTGGAGTCCACTCAAACAATTTTCCGAAGTTGCTAAAAAAATTACTTCTGTATAAAAAGTTGTATGTATCAAATGTCACTCAGATAAGCGAAGGCAATTCAGAGAGTACCATTGTCCGGATCCTTTATACAATTTTATTGGCTTTCTGTGCTATAAAACTTTGGACCAAAGGAATTCTTCCTAACAACCCCGAATGCGGGTTTCCTCGAATTTCTTGATACGATATCGTACACTGTAATTCTTTGTTATTTTTTATTGTGCTGTCTTTTTGTTGCGGTTTCGGGTTTCCTTTTATCTTAAAACTTATTAGATGTGGATCATCGGATGTAGGATCTTGTTTGATTGGATTTTCTTTGTCTAATTTAAGTTTAACCAAGTCAATAGGAGTTTCCGAGAAGGAAGGGTTGGAAATCAATTAAACCTCCGACCTGTAACTAAAGGGATAGGTATAATAATGGTTATTACGTCACTTCCGAAATTCGATTGGTAAATTCGGGGAACAAATTGAAATCTAACTTTAAAGACAGGCGTCGTTTGATTCTGACAAAAAGACAGCTAACTTACAATTGTAACTTTTTCATACAAAATATTTTCACTTACAGCAACGACAAATGCCTGACTTTAAAAAAAAGTGAACACTAAACAATTGAACACAAGGAAAAACAGACAAAATATAATAAAGAGAATGTGAGACACGTACAATTTCAGTCCATAAATTCTCTACTGTAGTGGTTATCTGGAACGTTTGCGGTATGCACACATTGCACACGTCCTGTGTGTAACCGTCCTATTCTATCGAGGAGACGGTCAAAGGAACTATGTATATTGAAGCATCGAGACGGTTCGAGATCGTGTTTTGTTTATAATGCTCAGACTGCACGATGGCAGGAATCACCTCTTTTGTTGTCGGTGGCGCAACTACCATTTTGTTGCCATTCAGCTGATATAATCTTTAAGTGTCCTATTCTATACCTATTCTCAGAACATTGTCCTTACTTGGACTGAAGAAGAATTTGAAATGTGACTTCGTACTAGTGTGTTAAAAAATTGCGCAGTTTTATTTTATTTGACACATAAGGGAGGCCACTACATTTTACAAAAACAATCTCAACCCATATTAAATCTGAATTTATTTTAAACGAGCTCAAAATTTAAAGTTAGCCCATCAAAAATCCTGAGAGACCTACTTGAATAAATTAGGAGCAATGAAAAGTTTTTTTTACCACTAAAACATCCCATTAATAATAAAAAGACAAAGCTTTCGGCCGCACGCAATGGCCCCTCGAATATTTTAAAGATAATGTTAAAATATAAAACTTTTTAAGCCAGATTATTTTTTGTGGGTAGTCTAAAAATATCTTATATTGGTGCCAAAAAAGATATGCGTCTTATGAACCACCATCAAGATTTTGAAATCTTAGGTCATATTTTCGGCCCAAAGAATAATCGAGTACGAGGAAAATATACCTTTTATTCTCTACCAAATAATAAATACAATATTCATCCTAGAACCCGCTTCGAATGTTGGCTATATTGCAACAAGATTACATCGTCGGCCGCTAATATTGTACCATGTCACATTTTCCGGCATTTTGGCTGCAAAGGTTACCCACCGGAGCGTATTAAAACCAAGCTATGTATAATTCATAAATGCGAAACGAACGAATTTTCTAAGTTTCTATAAAGTTCAGAATAGGGTTGTGGTATACAGGGGTAACCAGCAATGTGCCGCTCCTGAACAAATGGGGCGTTTTGTACCCCATCTGGCAGCCGTCACGTCCGCCTACGTGCCGCTTTACACTTTAATTGACATTTGTTTTTGGTATTTACAGTACCTGTGTTCCCTGAAATATTCATGTAATCGGTGTAAAAATACAACCTACGTCAAGTAAAGGCTGGACGCCTAAACGTAATACATTTTTCCCGGTAAAATTAAACTAATTTGTCTGTTTTAATTAACCCTGTTAACCTGCATAATCAAAAAAAAAATTAAACTAGAAAATTTAAACTTCACCATTCTTTTAGTACCTAATGAAAGTCAAAAACGAATACGAAATAACCGTCTGAAAGTTTCAGAGAATTCATAGTAAAAAGACTGTGGGGTAGTAGTAATAGTGTACACTTAAAACGAAACGCTATAACCCCACAGTTTAACTCGAGCAACTGGTACTATGCGCGACTGTACCTCGGACACGTACAGAGCTCGTTTAGCTTTAGTTTCAAAATAAAACTTACAGCAGTTTGATAGTTAGGAAAAAATAAAACTGCTGTAATGCAGTTGTATGCGGGAGTTTTATTTGGAGCATATGCTCAGATTTTATAATGCCTTATCATACGAATTACGTAATAACATTCAGTAATATTGGCATTTTTATATAACCAACCACTGCATCGGTATCGATAAAGCCTAGCTTTATGGCCAATATTTTCAAGAATACTTAGCCATAAGCATCCATTCTTTTAAAAGATTAAATCGGACCTGAAACTGCAATACTGAGCTGTACATTGCGCACTGAACCTTAAAGATAGCACAACTGATCCGTACAGCAGTTTCTTGGAAAATTTCCAGCCTGATATCGCTATTTCCTTGACAAAAAGGCGAAAACCCACTAATGTCTTTCACTTAAATTCCCTTTTGTAAAAGACCGGTGATAAATGCGTCATCAGTTTCCGTGTATAATATAATATATCACCTCCCACGAAAATGTTGCATTCTAAGCCATATACGTAGAGTTACGACAGTTCTAATCACGTGCTATCCATAAATATTACCATCGACTTGGGACGATAAATCAGTACTATTATCGATATAGAGGCGTATTTAGGTTATAATGCGACCCGTGGGGTGCTTTAGTGCCCCATCTGTTCGCATAGAACATGTGACGGTTGCACACGTTGGAGGCGGAGGAACACAAAAGAATCAACGATTTTGCAAGTCAGGAATGTGTATCGATATTTGTGATTTTTATTACATTGATAATATAATAAACTGGGTTTGGTGCTACGATGAGTATTTATAAATTCAAATTGGTCAGAAAAAAATTCATTGGTCACCCGCGGATTGAGATCGTTTTTCAATCTGAATTAGCATTGTCAATAGAAAAATACAATTAATTTAGACAAAACTACCATAATTTCGAAATGTAACTTCCTTATTACAAATAGGTGTCTAAATACTTAAATAATTTTCCGTTCCAAAATCTAGACTCCAGCTCTAATCGAGACAAAGATACATTACAATATACTTAGGTGCTAGAGATTCCTTTACATTTGACTAAGATATATTTCCAAGCTACTTACCTTAGAATTTATACTGTCATCATTCACGAGTGCTACAAAATGAGCTTACACGGAGTCAGTACCGTTTATATTTTTAAACATGAATGAATCTCATTTTCGTAATTCGGCGTGATTTTCGCACAATACCAGCACAGTTGAGGGTTGTTCAAACATGTCGTTTCGAGTGAAAATGTTATGTACAAACGTTTCATTGACCTTTGTGGCTATGTTGGTGAAACTCGATTTGACGGGAATATTTTCAGGTGTGGTAAAGCTGGCTTATTGTCGAGGACATTTTAGGAAGGATATGAAAAATCAAGGGAGGCTTGAAATATTCAAAATCGAGTTAGTGCTCAAAATAATTGAGTCTGATTGCTTCAAATCTCCGCAGAATGAACGATTTTAGGAATCAGACGCTCTGGTAAGCAAGTAAAATGCTGTAGGTAGGTATCATAAAAATGTTAATACAGAATAACCACTTACTAACTAACCCTTTAGTTTAGATTGTTAACAATGAATCCTTAGAAAATAAATTTACGGTAAACCAACAAAGTCCGCAAGAAAATTTCAATAGAAAACTCTTGTATAGTAATAATTATAGACGTATTGAAGTAATGGTTAACGTGTTGGTAGCCGCATTGCAGCTATCTGGTTAACCAGCGTACAAGCGTACCCCATTGGGACACACGGGGTAATACGGTATAGCGTGGACTGCAACCTTAATTGAATGATAGATATAGTGGACCGTCGGCATGAAAGGATACTTTTAACCTGTCAGGATCCGTAAGGACCGATTGGGGCCAAATTGCCCCAACCGTCAGAATCCGTAAGACCCTATTGGGGCCAAGCCACTCGCGCGGTGTATACGTTACTTGCCTGCGTCTTGCGGATTATTTTCGTTTATTTTTATTTTTTATTATTTCCCCAGTTAGTAAAACAAGGGTCCTTCAGAGGTTAAAGTAGATTTTTTAGAATAAACTTTGTGTGAAATAGTCATGATTGTTACCGGTATGTTTCGGTTTTACTTACGCGCATGTTTCGGAATTCCCCTATTGGTTGCAGGCTGAAATAGGGCTCCTAATCTCGAGCTGATCAAGTTAAAAAGATTTTTCTTCGTCAATTTTTTGTTTGTTGCCGAATCTCATATGAACTAGAATACGATTGAATAATTTATCAAGCTAAACACGAACTAGGTCCTTAGTCTAATTTTTTTGCAATTTGCTATTCTAGGTCATTTTTATGACACAGTTTTAACTACTTTTACTTGCTTTAAAATTCGGAATTTGCACAACATTTTACGAATTCTTGATTGCATTGCCACCGTTTTGCATTTCACCCCAAACTATGCACTAACTCATTTCTCGCGAAAACTATAAAATACGGTCCGCTATGAAGTCTCAACACGACATTTTAAAATACACATTTCCCAAAACCAAGAAATCCTTTTAGCCAACCTTTGCAACATGAATTTTCATAAGACCGAGTGAAATACCCTGTGTATTCCAGCTACGTAATACTGTGTTACTCTACTAGGGATCTTTAGGTCGGAAGTACGGGAGCTTTAACACTGCGGGACACTGTGGAGCCCGTGTAATTCTTTACAATGTAGCAATACACGCGATGTATGGGCAAACTTAAATTTTCTGATATTTCCACCTTTCCGTGTTCGTAATAAAGTTTGATTTGGCAAAATGCAGGTGTAATATCAGGTATGTTTTCATGTCACCCTGGTGGCATGTTCATGAAACATTCAGTTATCTTTTACATAATTTAAACACAATTTTTACGTTCTTCTCTGTGTATGTTTGATATGGAAATTGCGGTAGGATTAAACAATGTTGAAGGTGTAATTACAACGCTATTTTATAATTACATGATTTTTTTCTACTATTTCTTTTGTTAACCTTAGTTTAACACTATTGCGTGTTTCATTGTCGCTAACTCAGGTTTTTATAATAATAAAAAGTAGTCGCATATTAGTACGAGTGTCATGTCTTGTATAACAAGTTTTGGTTAAACGTTTAGGCATTTATTTCTACGGCATGACATCATAATCGGCGACCGGTAACTAAATAAAAACGCGTCACCGGAAACAGGGCAACGCTATAAATCTACCAAACCGGACCTATTAGGCGATTTTATAATTTTATATGATACTAGTGGACGTCACGCGGTTTCACCCGCGTAGTTCCCGTTCCCGTAGGATTACGGGGATAAAATATAGCCTATGTTACTCCCTGATAATGTAGCTATCCATTGCTGAAAAAAAATTTCAATTCGGTCCAGTAGTTTCGGAGTCTATTCGTTTCAAACAAACAAATCTTTCCTCTTTATAATATTAGTGTAGACGACACGAGAACGATTCGATACCCTCAAAAATTTGTTTTCATCTAACCCTTTAAAAGACACATCAAGGTCCTTATTAGATAGATTTTTATTTGAATATCAGACCTTAAGGACATTTACGACGTTATGAGTGTGCGTTTATGGTTTAAAACCGTCATCTAATTAGTCCTGGCTGGTCATTGATATATAAAAAAACCCAAGATACACAGTCTCAAACAAATGCAACACCCGAAACTGTCGTCAAAAACTGACATGTATCAAGTGTCATGTGTGAATTGTGTGTAGTTATACTGTAAACAGCTTTTTTTGCAAATTCAACCTTACACGGATCGCTTAAAGTTGTTTTTACAAAGCAGTGCAGTATGGCGAGTGATACGAGACTGTTTGAAACTAGCGCACAATTAAAAATTGTGCGCTTGTTTTTTGCGGACGTTTTTGAGATGCTGAGTGTGTGGTCTTGTAAGTTTTGCATCATTTTAAACAAAAACTATTCCATATTTAAATTAGGCGAAACATTTTGACAGACAAGTGCAGTTCTAAGGTAATGTAAAAAGACTTACTAAATTATTTACAGGAACAAATACCTATCCTAGCTCTAACGCTCTTATTATGACTAAGTTTGATCCCAACAGTAGTATCCCGTCATTGCGATAAAAATTATGAAAGGGCCGAATATTTAAAGGGAACAACATGTAAATTAATTCATTAGTCCGAACAATTTGTTGTTTATTAATAAACTTCTTAACTTCCGACTCAAACTGTCAGAAACTTTTCACTTAAAATCCTTGTTCAAAATTCTGGGGTAATGTGGACGAACCCTTAGGGTATGTTTAATAAAATGAGCGGTAGAGCGCTAATGCAATTTTAGTATCATCCAACTATGCAGTTAGCAAAACAGTATAAAGCTAACTGCATAGTGCATCAGTGTATCGCGGAAATAGTGACAAAAATATTTTTTTTTTGTATATTTTTTTTGTATATAATAGTGACAAAATTGACTAAATTAAATTACATTACCTAAATCATTAAAACACCATGGGGTTTAGGTTGACATAGTGACATTGTTTTAGCGTCTAAGTTAGTGGAAAATAATAATATGGAATTGACCACGTGATTATGTCATCATTAATCATGTGATGTGAGTGTTTCAGTAGCACATGTCATCCATACATTTTGTGCTTTCGACAATCTTTGTCACTGATAAAATTTCACTTTGTCGAGGTCCCTTTGTAGATATTTTCGTGTGCTTATTGCTATTTGTGCTCTACATATACTTTAAGCAGGAGACGATATTGTTCCTTATTCATTTAACGCCTTAAATTGGCCGCAGTTGGGACATACGTTACATTTCAAAATATTATTTTATTAAATAGCACTTTGCGAGGGTTTGGTATTGCAATTTTCGTAGGGATCTCTATTTTTTTCTCGTTTAAAATAAAGCCTCAACACTCACAAATAACGTGGCTTTGTATTAGAAAAATAATTTTCAATATTGGTTCAGTAGATCCAGAGATTACCGCTTACAACCTCACAAACTTTACCTCTTTATAAGTATTCATAATACTGTGAGTCATATAGTCAAGTATATTTTACGACTTAAGTGGTTTTGCGTTTTTTTTTTGTTATTATTTTATGTTAAAAAATTAACATTAAACAAAAGCTTTATTTTTATAAGTAGAACGGGTTATTGTCCAAAATTATTTTAGGTCAAATTCGCATTAATGCGATACCCCAAAAAGAAAGTTGACTTGAGCTTGGCAAAACATCAAAGTCATAGACTTTTAATAAGGAAAATTAACTTCAAATAAAACAGACTAAAGGCGTCGCATTCTTAGAAACTGATTATGAATTTTCGAGTATTATGTAGGACTACGAAATTTCAAATTTTCAGTAACGAACCAAACTCATTTCTTAATAATTATGTTCGGGCTCACAAATTTTCTAGGTTTCTATCAAAAATATATTGATCATATTAATCATCTTTATACATTTTTGACAAATTCCTGATCTTTGAAAATGTATAAAATTAGCATAAAAGTTTCTGTAATAGGATCTCTATTACAGAATTTTTTTCAGTAATTGAGGAAAACTTTGCTAATTTAACAATCAACAAAGAGGCGTGTAAATTATCAAACTTTTTATTTCTAAAACTGCAATAAGCCAGTTCTTTTTTTAATTTTAAAAATTCAAACCCGCATTCGAATCGCGTGTACCGCTGAAGTTGCAATACTTTTGTTTCGACTCCATCACGCTAGACGGCGAAAATTGTTTGCTTCGTGCCTGATAGCATAATTTTTGTTTTGTTTGCAACTTTTTTATTATAGAACATGGTATTAGTTGGGAAAATTACTTCATTATGCTGCTGTTTGTCGCTGTCGCATGACGTTCGTTATAAGTTTTAACTAACTAGTTTATCATAAGTTATTCACCTCTTTAATTCGTTCAAAATGTTTGTCCCCGTTGTAAAATTACCGACATAATGGCGTCATAAAAGCCGTTACGACACGTTCGATTTTTAAAAAAATATTTCACGCGTTCATTGGCTCATTAATGGAGAGTGAAAAATTAAAAGCCGCGAAAGAGAGGATATGAGGTGGGAAAGAGAGAGGGATAGTCTCTCTAACAGCCAATATCCGTTCGATCAGCTGTGCAACGGAAACAGCTGGCAACTTGAGTGAGCTAAAGCGTCATTCATTCTCAACGATTTTTTTTCGAGTGACTAACGATTTTCCGTCTGTAACGTATTCGAGCCAGTTTTTTCGGCTCTACGTGTGCGAAAAAAATATCCGTCAGTTGATAGTGTTGTCGTTACACAGATGTTTTTCGATTTGTTTCGGCGACACCCTGTTATTGGCCTATTTTCACCTGTTATTTGATGGATTGTCTGACCGAGCGTTGGGTCGTATCGTATGACTTCGGTTGAACTACATTATTTTATTTCTGCTAAAATATTTTATGACTTATTTTCTTTCGTGTAGATCTTAAGTTCCTTTAGACAAATAATTATCTGTAAGCTTGTTTTCCCTTTGATGAAAGCCAGCAAATAAACGTTCCAGAATACTATTCAAGCACGTTTCGCGAACCATCTGCCGCTTAAACTCATTTTCAAATCCGTGTTACCTTCATCCCCTTATAAATATTTCGCTTAGAATGTTGCAGCAACGTGACACCCAAAGGAATGCTCTTATTAATTATTTGAAACGAACATTTCTATCCAATTTGAATCTTATACTGTAAATAATAGAGGTCAATTTGTATCGCTCTAACTATAATTAAAAGTTTGCAAACTACATTCCTGCGTTCTGTATAGAGTAAGAGAGTTCCTGCTTCCACAGACTGATTAATATGTTAATCTGTGACGTCATACTGTCTTAATGCAGTCTCTTAGTTTCGGTACATTCAGAGTGAGTACTGTATATAAATTGCTAGCTTTGTGTTGTTGATTATGTGGTTTCCCCGAAGACAGACTTAGACCCGCTGACGGCTTCTCGGAATACTTAATGAAATTAGAAAACAATTAATCGCACCAAGTTTCAGGTAGACAGCTGTTTTGTAAACCTCTTAATTCGTCCCGAGTTCGATGATAATTCAAAACGTAGGAATCGATTTGTACCAATCGAAACTGCTATCAACGTCTATTCCGGACATCTGTTGTTTCAAACAAAAGTAATCATACGAACGGGACTCGTTATATAGTGCTTCTAAACCGGCGCTTTGCAAATGACGCGTCCTACGTTTAGAAACGTTCGATATTTGAATAACGCTCGGACATGACAGTTGGGAATTGCGATGGGAAAACCGTTTTTCCCAATCGATTTATGCAAAATACGCATGAACGTTTTTTTAAAAATCGATATTCGCTATCTTCACGAACCTTAAACGATTATTAAAATACAAAATTATACGATCTTAGACAGATTTGGCTGTCATTTGACAATTTTCTTGTCGTTGACAGTCGCTGCGGTAATCAGGTCAGAAGTCAGAAAATCTGACACTAGTCTACCAAGAACTATCGTTATCCAGTCACTGGGTTGTGGAGAGCCAACACGCCTTACACAATGCCTACCTATTATGATGCCATGGTTGAAAAAAGTCTTAGAGGCAGATTGCGTGATCTTCGATAAATTCTACACTACTTGAATAATCACCAAAATGCCTCTCATCTGTTTGTGTCCTTAAGGACGAACTGTCAAATTTCTTGCATCTTTACGACAAAAACGATGGCAGCGATCAGTGGCCCTTCAAGGGTGACGTGACAGATGCGAGAATTTCGACAGTGAACATATGAAGGGATACCAAAAGGCGACCAAATCGATTAATTAATACTGACTACCAACTATTACTATAGCACAGATTTATGCGCAAGGAGCAATCAAGATAGGTTCTGCCGTTATGTTTGATTGAGTCATACCACATTTCTGTGTGCTAATTACCGCCCGGGCCATAATTTCGACTATTGTGGATCGTTAATTACGAAACTTAAGCTATTACGTAAGTACATCGATAGTAGGTATAATACCGATTAGGAATAATCGAAATATTATCTGTTTGATGTCCTTAGTTCTGTTTATTTACAATTAAGGCGTTTGTTTTACGAGTTAACTTTGGATTAATCGGTTTACTCAAGGTTTGTCTTTGAGGATCATAGATGCATTGACATTGGGGTGAGGAGATAGAACCTATTGCCTAAATGCCCTTGTTATATTTTATAAAAATAAGCTGTACAAGTGTGAGTCAGATTCTTAGATGTTCGGAGCATAAACCGCGCAAAAAATCTTAAATTACTTATTTTTATTGTTTGTTTAAAACCTAAAATTTTAACTGTTTTCCTATAGTATTAAAGTCAGAAGAATGGATGGACGGACGGACGGACTCAGTACACGTAACGTTCCGTTGGTAATTTTCGGGTACGGACTCCCAAAAACGGATACAAAAGTTACATCAAAATGTCTACCCCAACATCTCAGTCAAAAACGTCAAAAACAAAAGGTTTTTAAAGAAAATGCAACGAAAACATACGGTAAACAAGCACACCAAAACTGATTCTGAATCTTATCATAAAGTGGAAAAGTCGTTTTTAAAACGCATCCTTACTTCTGTGACCTATCACAAAGTTCGGTTGGAGTCTCATCGAATTCCCGCGCGAACTGTCACGTACGTAAACTAGTAACTCACATTAACAAGTATAGTCAAACTTGTACGGTGTTAGAAATAGGTGTTATCCTGGGAAAAATATATCTCGATGTTTTTCGCATCACTAGTGTGTGATTATCAAAGTTTTCCCATAATGGGGCCTAGTGATGTACTACGTTGTTTATAATTGGAGCTAGAATTATTGGTTAATAAATAATGTTGTGCTTACGAGCCCTCACGGAGCAATGAAAGTTACGTGCCGTGCCAAATCTGGTCTTGAGCCAAGTTTGGTATTAAAATGGTTAATAAAATTGCAGTATGGTGTGATAGATAGGGTCGCCTCATTGAACGGTTACCTAACGTCCAAAGCAAAATATTGCTATTTTTATAACAACAACAATGCCACAATATATTGTCATCCAATTTAATACAGCAAGATGCAATCTAACTTAAATGTAGGTACTAGGAGCGCATATGTTGCTAGTAGGTTACTCAATTCACCCGATAAGATAAGCAGCTTACAGGAGCATTCTACGGTTTCCTTTGCCGAGATGCTTTCTTGAAAATAAAAGATCACAAGTAGCATACACGTGGCATATTGATCTCTTCAAAGGACATGTTTTCCTGGTAGTCTCGCTAGAAATATATACTTACATAGGTATTATGTACCAGACGCTTATGAATGAAGTGTTATTTTCGATCTGCCACTTTGACATTGACAGCTTATTTCTCATATCTCGACGGTGATAGAGACAACTTCGAACGTTTAATTAATGCGTATTACTGAAAGCGGAGACGTGACTTACCAAGCATATTACGTAAGAGAACATCAAAGTAGCTTCTTACCTCTATATAGCTAGCTGATTTATTAGATTTATTGTAGGCTTACTATTTTTGCAACCTTTAGCGAATATATTTAGGAGTCACGAATTTTATAAATATCATCATTAGCTTGCTCTCTCAAATACTAACAAAATCCAGTTGGCAAAACACTGTATTTTTCTCGCCAGAACTAAATTAGGTTAAATCAAAATTTTATTGTATATTCCAAAGAAGACCCTAATTAGACTATTTAGCTTTATTACGAGGAAGTTTGTCCGGAGCACAGCCGGAATTTTAATTTAGCTCTAAAAAACTTAAGAACACAGGTTTCACTAGGAAATATTTATGGTTTAGCTAAATAATCTAGTAAGGAGACGAAGAATATTTTATGAAGTTTTAGATAGAAACCTGCGTCGACTATAAACAAAAATGGCGACAAATAGGGACGCGACATGCTCGTAATAAAGTGACATTCTATTACCGCGTTACTGGTTGTCGAAATGTCAATCCCATGCATTTTTGTCTTTTTGACAATCATAATCGCTGACAAACTGTCACTTTAACACGTGTTTTTTTGGCCTTATTAAAGTGATTGGACAACTTGTTTTTTTTTTTCATTTTGAAAATATAACGTAAAAGAACAATTCGTTTACTAAATAGGGCATTTCATTATTTCACTAGTGTGCTTATTACTTTTAGAAAATGTCGTAATAATATGCTGCATTCAACATTTGCTACCATTGTCTGCACGCGTGACACTCGAAATTAAATTTCAACTGCACTTAAGTAAATTGTTTAAGTGAATTCTATCCGATTCAACTAGGTGAATTTTGTTTTTACAGTTTTGTGTAAAAATGAGCAAATAAACATTTGTTTATTTGCGTTTCCTGTAATGGAATTTGCGAAAGGTTATGACAATTTCATTATTCTGCAAACAAAAACTTATATCTAATGAGTCTAGTCTAGTAATGGTTTATTATTATTGACGTTTTGACAGTTATTTAGAAAAATATTAATCTGCTTCTTATTAAAATATCAGTATTAATTTATGTTTTTTCCTTTCTTTTTCAGGTAAGTATCGAGTTTGGGAATAATCTGAGAAGCAAAGGAGGTAAAATGTTTACTGTAAGTGTAAACATATCTTCTTGCAGTAAACACGTAAGTAAAAATAGCAAATTAGATAACATGAAAAGTAAGGTTTAAAAGTTAATACCCAAAAAATATTTTAGAAATGAACGCAAATTAGTTTTTCATGATTTATCGACGTGAGAGTCACCATGTCAGATCCCAACCAAAAATAAAAGTTATGGTGTCATTTATCTCATTTTCCATTCAAATTTTATTTATTTGTCTCTAGTAAATATCATAAATAAACTCGAATCTTAATGCCAAATTGTTTACAATTAACCAATTAGCGAATGTTTATTCACTGTAAATAGCGTAACAAAGATTTAAGCTTTCATTCAAGATGTTTATTCTAACCAAATGCTTTTAGTTTCTCCTTTATTAATATTTATCATTGTCGCTATTCTGTTTATTTAGTGTTCGAGATATCAATTTCGTATTCTAAATTGAGTCGCATATAATGATAAATAACTATTTATTTATGCAGACAACGCGCTGTATTTTCTCACGGGATTTAGTGAGCTTGATGTCTTTGCTAAAATGTTTGATGTTCTTAATTAAAACTATCATATCATTGTGAATTTATGTTGTTATGATTCCGGTAAATAAATATCGGGTTTTAGTTTCAATATGAGCTTCGGTTGTCTCATTATAAGACAGTATTATGATTGAGATGTGTAACTTATTTCCGCCAAGCACACAATTTCACTTATAGGAAAAACAGTCATCTAATTTACCTCGTACCAAAACGTCACTCGAATTAGCGTCGATATTTATTAGCAAGTGCGAAAGAGACAGCGATACGTCATTACAATGTACTTCAAATTCAATTTGGAAGGAGCGTTTAGATTCATTACCTACAATTTCGTATTTTAGATCTCCGCTGAATTTTAATGGCGGCAATTTGCGATGGCGTGTGACGCTATCACGATGACGTAATCGTCTTAGTCGCGAAGATTGTGTTTAAGTCATAATTAATATTACATGAGCGGGAATTCATCGCCACCTGTGATGTTACACTTCAGGTGATATAGATCATGTAGGTTTGATATCGATGAAATCCGGATACGTTATAACTACTCAGTCAATGTATCCGATGTTATTTTCAGTTGTCATAGGAGACAAGTACATAGGTGATTGGTACCACCAACATAGGTGGTTGGTGGTTGGTTGGTCATACTGGTGTAGGTATTTATAAGAACCATATACCTATGTCAGCTGAAAAAAATCCAGTACCAACAAAAAGAACGGAAACACCGAGAATTTGTAAAAAAAAAATATGCCATCCAACATAAAAAGCCGTCAATAAACTCCGAATAACTCGAGCTGGAATTATTCAAATTCGCGAAATCTAATCGAAAATTTATTCGTAATAGCGAACATAGGGCCTAAAGTGGAAATGTGGGGATTCGCACCGAGAGCTTGGATTGGTCGAATTTGCATTACGAGTCCCGTACGTAATACGGACGTGATACGTAGGTATGTGACGGATTACTGAATAAAATGACAGTTGCGCAGGTCGTGGGCGTTTTGTACGGGATTTGCTGATAATGGTGGGAAATTGTACAACTAGATCTGAAACAAAGCAGTTAGGATTAATACTATTGCTTTTAAATGTATACTTACCTAAAAAAAATATGGAATGTCTTTTAGTGCTGTACGAAATACTATACCGTTGATACAATATGTAAGTCCTCTTAGGAACTTCCATATTTTCAGCGCTATTTCATTCAGTTTCGCAAATTGCTGTTATTGAGAATTAACAAACTAGGCTTTATATTCTACTTTTATCCTAACCACAGATAACTTAGCTAAACGGGTTGCCTTGAAAAAAAGCCACTCACTCTTTATTTGGAAGCCACTCAGTGTACCTATCAATATAAATAAAACATTTTTCTGATTGAAATTGTCGATAGATATCAATTAACACCTCCATAGCCTGAAAATTTGTCATTACTGTCGATCCAAACAAAACACGTAATGTGTACATTCTGGTTTCACGTCATGACCATAGATTGACGAGGGATTTCCCGCACGGCCATATTTAATTATTTACAGTACCTAAATTAATTGTTAATTTTGGCATCGTGACATTCATGCAATTTATGACTTTATCCACTGTTTTTGCGATCTTAACACTAATGCGATTTTACACCTTATTCAAACGATCGACTTTTACGACAGTCACAGAAATCCCTCAATAAAAACTATCGTTTTCAAACACATGTTAATCACTCGATCTGTAGTTTCAGGAGTGACTATTCTCAAAGTTTTACAGCCGCACCCCCACAAGTTCTAAACATCCACACGTTTCGTCACTTTTACGAACCGACTTGATTGCTCCCGTAAATAATAAACATCGGTGTCACTTTTATCTTGCGACGTGCTTTCGAAGCTCATACATTATTTATTTATAAAGGACAAGGGATTTGCATTTCTCTAGAGTATATTGAACAACTTTTATGTGTTGTCATTCAATATTAAAGATTAGGGAACGTCTGGAGAATATTTTTAGACTTTTCGCTGAAATTAAGCTTGGCTTAAATAAGAAAGTTTTCATCAAATATTGTGTTGGTTGTCGAAGATATTAAAGCGGGGATGGGAGAGCTATGAAAAGATACTTGCTGGAAGATGTGGAAGTTGAACGCTTAATTTTTGCTTAACTGCGGTGGTCACTACTTGCGCCCTAATGCAATCTTACTTCAAAGGAATGACTCGTTTCTTAAGGCTTGTATACATGCCAATGACCTTGTGCATATAAACGGAGCTAACTACTCCTCTACGCACCACTCCGCTACCCGCATTTTTAATTTGTTAAAAAAAATATTTTTATAAAAGTAACAAAACCAAATTATTTTCGTTTGTATTGTAGCAGTAGATATTTTTTTTAGACTTTTGTTAAAAAATGAAGGAGTAAAATGGTTTCATCTCAACGATTTGGAGGTGATTTTTTTTCTTATTATGTGATAATGATACATAAATTCTGGCTAAACCAAATTACGTATCATATTATATCATGTAGATTGCTATCTATTTTTCATTTGTAATTTCTCAGTAAATGCCGACGAAAAGTTGCTTCATCTGCACGCTGTTTTTAAGCATTTCTCGAGAGAGCAGCCTTAAGTGATTAACATTAGGAGAAGATTCTATCAAAAATGTAGATACAAATGTTGAAGTCAGACAAAGAATCCGTTGAGGAGATTTTTCCTAAAAGCAAAACATAAATAAACAGTCCTAACTTTTCTAATATAAAAAATCCACGTTTTTTATTAACATTAAAAAAAAACTTCACCCGCTACATTAACGTGATACGTGACGTCATAAAAATAGGGATGTCGCCTTCCATGAAATATATGCTCACTGTCCCTACACGGTCCTCATGAATTTTAACTTTTACAAGCAGCAGGGTGTTTTGAATAATGCCGTGTGGCAGCCCTGGGATCCAACGAACTATTTTTAACGCTCGTTTGATCGTATCGAGTGTATGATAATAGCTTTTCATTAAAAATTCATGTTGAAAACTGATAATAGTGCTGCGTTTTTTATTAATTACCGAGCAAACAATTGTGTCAACTTTTAGAAAGAAAATTTGATTCCGCCAGAAATGACGCACAAAATCACCAAATTAAATAAAACCAGTTACAAACTAAAAACTAAAACCATTTGCAATATAAACTATGTCAAGACCGGACAGAACCTACCACGAGGCACTGGTCACACCACAGACAAAACCGAACACAGTTCAATAGTTGTCTATGGTGTGACGTCCGGCACTGACTGACAGTGACAAGTTGACAACACAAATTTTCAGTGTCATTTCAAGTTTGTTCCGGAAACTTCTCCTTTACTATAGAGGCAAATGCAATTTGCGGCGTACCAATTTCCTGCTATTACAAAGAAAATAAATTCGTAACATTCTCAGCTTATAAATTAAAAAATTAAAGCACGTTTCCACAACAAAAGGTAGCAATAAAGGAAGATGGCCGCCCCAACAGCTCGGTGCGGTCCATTAATAAAATAAACCCACATAAGTCGCGACAGGTATAGAAACTCGTATCTTTTTTCATGTGGACCGTTCCTACTCCTGGCTTCAGGATAAATGTGGTCTATTCCTGGTATATGATACAAAATTTTTCTTCGCAGAGATGTGTAATAATAATTTAGGGACTAAAGGAAGCACTAAAAGGTTAATTATGTTCTCGTTTTCATATTCGGGACACGTGTAAAGGTCTTCCTTGGTTTATTTTTGACTGTGCCAGTGTAGCTTTTTTCATTTTACTAACTATATTATAGAGGTAACAGCGAACAATTTGGATGGATGCTTGTTACCTCCTCATTGACGTCAGAACGACTGACGGAACTGGATAAAATTAGGCAAGTAGATAGATTATAGTCTAGAAGACACGTACATATCGTTCCCTTGTGAGAATATCCGACATTTACGCAAGCGAAGCCGCATGTAAAAATAACTAACACATATAACATAGATCGTAAAAGTAAGAAAAAACACTTTAAGTAACTTTTCCAGTGCTCAACGTTTGGTAGGTAAAACTAGTTAATCTATACTAATATATAAAGCTGAAAAGTTTGTTTGTTTGCTTGAACGCGCTAATCTCAGGAACTACTGGTCCGATTTGAAAAATTCTTTCAGTGTTGGATAGCCCATTTATCAAGGAAGGCTATAGGCTATATATCATCACGCTAAGACCAATAGGAGCGGAACAGTAATGAAAATTGTGACGCAACGAAGTTGCGCGGGTCAGCTAGTAAAAACTAAAATTGCTTACATAACCTACCCCAACGCATGAGCAACATAATTATCTTCCGACCCAACATTAGTACCTACAACACTCAAAGTCTGAATCTGATAACAAAAACTTGACTCTCGATAAGACCTAACGAAATCATTTTCAACAATCTGCCCAAAGTAATCTTAGTTAGTAATAAAAGTTTAATTAGTTATGATAATTTCTGTTCTGTGCGTGTTTTGCATATTAATTTTAGATCTCTATGGTTCAAACTTAGATGCGGAGTCTCTTGTTTGAAAGTCACTGAGATGGTATTGTACTTACCTAACTATCAGCAACTTGGATTATTCCAGGCAGTTAATATGACATGTAGTTGAAGATACTTCAGCCTGCAACATGTCATACTTTTGAATTAAAGTATGACATGTTTTTTATCCACAATTTATTAATCATAACTCACAAGTGTAGGGATTTGTGATTAAAACATTGTGGATCAAAAAAAAAAAGAGTGACATTGCTACAGTTACAGGAGGACAGAAGTATAAAAAAAAGTGCTGTGCCCACCCCAAGTAGAAAGGGACAAGGAGAGGATGGCGATGATGAACTCGAGAATAAATAGTAAATAGGTAGAAAATTAGAAGTCGTTCAGTAACGAGGATGGCCATTGGTATCTATAGTAAAAGGCTGTTGAATAAATGGTTGACGAGGATTGCGCTGTTCACACTGCAAAAGTTGAATATCATGAGAGTAGTATGTGAACTAAAAGTTGCACTAATGATGCATAATTTATAAGTGTGCTTTGGCCAAACAATGCTAATAAATAAAGAGCCACTTAATATAATCCTACGACCTTTCACCATTGCCTGCGTATTTCTTAACAATGGCCCCAAATTAGTACATGTTACCCTAAAATAATAGTCTTTACTTCACCTTGCGTCTACCGTCCAATTTCGTATAACTAGACCCGCCCTAACATTTCAATTGTCACCTAACACCACACACGAATACCTGCTCTAATAGCTAGGTATTTGAGTCTATTTTTGTGTCGGACAAATTGTGATTTACGATAGTTCGAGAAGCCTTTTGGGGTTCCGTAATCTGCTTCGACCCAATCGCAATTAATGGCCGCCCGGGCGGTGCGATGGGCTTGTGAAGATGGCTCGGAACTAGAAGTGTCTGTCTTTACCTTCTTACCACAGATAAATATTTCATAGATCGGTAGGTAGGTAATGACAGGTGACAGGCATGAGCTATATTTGCAGTCTTAATCCTGATCCGAACAAAAAATAGTTACCATATAGGTCTTTGCCAGCTTCGTGTCGTGTTAAAAACGGCTTCTCCAGCACATAAACACACTATAGCGAGCCAAGAGCCCTTACTGCACAATTCCATTTATAAAGAAGAAAAGCACACAAAGGATTTCCCTTCCAACGCAACACTCACATTTACCTGGCACACAATGTAGCCTTATTCTGCCTTATCCAGCCTTTCTACATCTTTGTCAAAGAAGCCGCAGAGCTCTGTGGGCACAACGGTACACAATTTTCAACTATTGTGCCAAAGCATATAGTATTCTGATACAAATCTTAACTTCAAATTGAGTTCTCCTTACAAATTCGATATTTATGAAGGTGTGAATTTATTTCATAGATATAAAAGGGAATGGGAGGGCAAGAATTGGATGGAACAGTAGCCTGTTATCTTTGTCAGGGGAAGGTTGTACCTTACGTGGAGAGTTTTTGGAGGGCAGTTAGTGTCTCTGATAGAAGAAGGGTCATCGTGAAATGGCCTTTGTACGTAAGGGAGGTCTTACACATGCTTGTAACTATCACAAAAGTTTGCAAGTAGCTTGCATACTTTGTGCTATAACGAGTTCTGATTGGTTTAATGTCACAATTTCATGCTCCTGCAACTTGCACACAAGTATGCAACTTGTGTGCAAGTTGCAGGCACGTGTATTACGGCTTATTGGACAAAAAAATCAAAGAAAAAAAAATTGAATTGTCAATCAACGATCTCGATAGAATAGCATTTTCCCGTTCTTGTGGCCTATCCCGCAGGAACTTAACAATTTCCGGGGTTTAAAAAGCATAACACTTAACGATAGGTACTGAAACTTAAAAAAAATATTAGCTTTTTCTATAAAAACTGGCAGAGAGGCGGCTGGCTGTGCCAAAATCATCAGAAGCCACGTACAGACATACTGACCATAATAACTGTGCAATACCGACAGAAGTGACGTATAGGTTCGTCATTATTTCGGTCAAATTATGCCTTCCAGGATACTATTAATCTATGTTCGTTAATTATTACTAGTACAAAGCTACTTGTAACCCCCAAACCGCCGACTGGGCAGGATATCGATGCAGCTGTAATTACGGGTTACGGGTGATGCAGACCGCAATATGCTTGCATGACAACACGTCACAAGTCGCTGACTAAACTACGGTGTTGCCAACTGCAATGGCTGGAATACTAGCGGAAATTAGATTTGAGTTGCATTAAGATACGTTAATGAGGACGTTTTGCTGAATTGCGTTTTAGTGGCAGATTTAACGTTATGACTGTATTCCCCAAAGTGTAAGGCTGATGTATTGATATATAATACGCTTTATTCGAAAACATTTTGAGGTAGCCATTTTGTCCTGTTTGTAGGAATTTTAATGTACGCTAACCAATGTCTTGTTGAAATCTATTCAAATGTTTTTTTAAATACAATGTGTGTAGGTACTGTTCCACTGTTAGTCAAAAGCATTCTCTTTCCCGAAGTATATGAATAAAAATAGTAAAAAAGAAAAAGTTTACAAACATGGAGCCATTCTAATGGAAATTTTCGCGTCTTAGATATTATTGTGAGCGTATAAATCGGATTCGCACAGGTGGTGTTAATGCTTAGAAGAATACGGTACAGGTTGATGGGCAGTGGCATCCACCTGTTATAAACCCTTAAACAATATCTGCAACCTCTTTAGAAATACACGAGAAATAAGGGTGGTTCAATCTAGACTGAGCGCCATGTTTCTTTTACATTTTTGTCGACTTATTTAATACTAGTGGACGTCACCGGTTTCACCCGCGTAGTTCCCGTTCCCGTGGGAGTACGGGGATAATATATAGCCTATGTTACTCCCTGATAATGTACCTATCCAATGCTAAAAGAATTTTTCAAATCGGTCCAGTAGTTTCGGAGCCTATTCAATTCAAACAAACAAATCTTTCCTCTTTATAATATTAGTGTAGAAATGCTCCCACGGACAACCATGGGGCCACCATTTCTCATACAAATTATTCTACGAATGTGATCGTAGACGTTTTCTATATAGAAAATATGTCGTTGCATAGCTTTCGCGTTGTCGAATCGGCTGTGTCGCGCTTTTTTTCAGTCGGTTTAGAATTTCTCAAACCGGCTCAAAAGTCTTAATCCAGATTTCAAAATAATGTATTTTTAGGACGGGATTACTTTGCTAAAAGTCTAGGTTTCAGAGTCATTACATATTCTAGTGTTCCAAACAATAGAAATTAATTATTAAAGGCCCTAGAGATTACAGTTTATTAGTACAAGGTCTCAATTTAGTGGACTGAGGGTAAAGTAAATGCTTTTACGTAATTCCCTTTTATTGGTCAATATGGCCAAAGAAATTGGTACTATTATGCTTTTAGACAGGATTATTGGAGCCGTAAATGTTCAGTAGCCAAATTCAAAGTTATTTTACGGGGCTATGTTGATATCGGGTATAAAAGGGGGATTCCGGTTCCTATGATGAGTTTCATCAATTACTTAAAAGCTATCTGAAAATTAAAACAGCTTTCAAGAGTTGTCAGTGCGATCATTGTTGCGGAATATTATCACTATTAGCTCTTGCGAATTTTGAATAAAAAGTACAACCACATAGAATTTTGGTTTAATTTTACGCAATGTACATAATTTGTATCGTACCAAATTGGGAATATAGTATTCGATTCAAATAAATATAGGTATCTATAATATTATCATGTACAACAAACACATTAAATACTTATATAAATATTCGCCCTAACAATTGCACATTCTATTATTTCCTCTGAATTAGGCTTAAGGTAAAAAAAAGATAATACCTAAGCTAAACCAGCGCAATCACACTCCAAAACCTCGAAACTTCCAACTCAATTTCATCCAATCACATTACGTACCAAGTACCAAACGTACCTAATTTGTCGCCGAAACCGGCACAAATTCGTAGCTATGTCTTCATTGGTCCCCGTTCGGCCATTTTGTATGCAGCATCGGCAATGCAATCGAGCCGCCCGTCACTGGGGAACTAAACTGCGCCCGTACCTAATGTATTGCGGCCGTATCTATCTATCACGCAAATACCTATAGGCCTAGATTGTCCAGATATTGAAGTGACAAATATCGTGTGGATGTTTTGGGAGTCGCTTTTGTTTGAAACGTTATTGAACTACTAGATAAGGTTGTAGAACTGAGTCAACATCGCAGTCGTATTCGTATATCGAAAACATCTCAATTTGCCGACATTTTTTTGTAGAAAATCTTCACATTGACATTCTTCTTCTATGGCATCGATTTTGTTATTTTGATGAGGATATCCGAGTCTGAAAAAGAATAGATACAGAATGAGTAAATTCATAAAAACATCTTTTTGTATGTGGCGTGTGAATGTGTGAATCCTGCTATTTTGAAAAACTAGACTTAAAATCCGCTTTACAATCTTAGGTCACAAGCTAAAAACAATAATTAACTATACACTACACTACTACTATTCTAGCGTTTTTGCGCTTCGCTCGCGTTGAATTACCGTCTCCGGGTCTCTATCTTTGTACCAAAATTCATTAACATCGGTAGGGCTATTTAGTCGTAAAGCGTAATAAACAAACACATTTTCGTATTTTTATTTTAGTTTTGATGTACCTTCACAAGCCATACATTATTCGGGGTATGAATCGAGCAGAAAATCTTTGTTTATTAAAAGCGAGTATTTTTTTAAATTATCATCGCCGAGCAGTAATTTCATCAACGTTCCGTCCGACACTGTCCCAGAATGATTGTCCAAAATGATACCCCTGTATAGTGTGAGCCAAACTTGCTACAACGTATCAGGAATTAGACAGGCCGGCTTTCTGTGATGTATTGTAAAGGGAACGGTCTACGTGGACGGAATCTCTTGTACCTACTCGTGTATATGTAGGTGTATGTGCTAAGTTTTGTCATAGGCTGTACTGAAATCACGTCAGTGTGGCAGCGACTGGAGAATAAGACTACTAAGATTTGGACACGAAATGTCCGTTAAGCAAAAAGCTGTTGCTCTTAAATATAAAATTTAAGGGCAACTAAAGCGTCAAGATAAATCGCTTTCTACGATATAAACTGCATTATTTTCAACCAAACTGCTGTTCTGGGAGACTCTTTTATTATTTATTTGTAGTAACGTATTTAAAATGTAGATAGGTAGTTTAATATCACTACTGTATGTTGCCAGTCGCGTTTTTATCGCCACATTTTTAATTAAAACCATATAAATATATACAACGGGGGTCATATTTCATAAAGTATCGCACCGCAAGCTCGGGCTTAGCGTCATTACAATTCCGAATTTGCAACTGAATTGCAACTCTGAAAATAGACATTTGAGCCGTTAAACCAACTCGCTGCCAGGGCCATTCACCTCAAATATCTCCCCTAAGGTAAAAAGAGGGAGTCAAAATATTCCACCCTCTAATTCGAGAACGGAACCCCTTACCGCGTCACCCTCGCGTTGCCATAGTAACCCCGCCCTTGGGAAGTGCATCTGATGTAAACATTCCTGGCTCCGTGCATTTTCGACACCGTTATTGATGTTTCGCTACTTCACTCGGCTTCTTCCGGTGTATCGCTCGGCGGCTCGTAAATTTCCCGAAAATATTGGGTAAAGCTTCTCAATTTATCAAGTTTATAGCAGCGGCATCCCCTGTATCTAAGGTCACGGCTCCGTCGGAAAATGCATTCACGTAATACCAGCTATTCATGTAGGAATTTTTCTAGCTCGCGAGAGCCGTAAAAGGATGTTTGTTTCAAATATTAGAATATATTAGATAGTTTTCAACCTTTTTAATAACAGAGGGCCTAGCACGAATATTTTGACGTATAGTAACGTTAACTTAAGTGAATTTTGAATGTGAAAAACTACAACCCTATAATATTTTGGTTTTATTACATCGTATCTAATTCAAATAAATATTATGTGCGAAACGAGTATTGTAGCTATGGTAAAATTTTACGTTACGTTACTATGTATTCGTCAAAAATATTCGTGCTAGGCACTCTGTAATGGCAACTTTTACGTTCCTATCGTTTTCGAGGTGTTTTACTAGTTTACTCATATGTTATGTTTCTTGTTACAGGGATGCCGGTTTCCTGAAGATGGCCTCTCGCACCCCGTCCCTTGAGTCGCTGCCCGGTGCCAACTCAATAGGTTCGCTGGAGCGTGGCTCCTTATCACCCCTGACTCTCAGTGGATCCTCGCCCCCAGCGAGCGACTCCGCCGTATGTGACCTCCGCGAGTTCGACGGACTCGACACCACCTGCGCAATCTGCCGAGAAACATTCGTCGACCCCAAAGTACTCAACTGCTTCCACACCTTCTGCCGGGGCTGCCTGGAGAGGGAACAAACGCATCCCGACAAAGTCACTTGCGTCACTTGTCGCGTAGACAGCCAGCTACCGACAGCCGGCGTACCTGGGCTACTCACAAACCTTGTAATAGCCGCCGCTGTTGAGCAGGACGCCGACCTCCTGCCATCTGCTCGCCAGACCAACTCGCCTTCAGCCCGCTGCACCGGCTGTAAATCCAAGGAATCAGACGCCGTAGCACGTTGCGTCGATTGCGCTAATTTCCTCTGCCCAAACTGCGTAATGGCGCACCAATTCATGCATTGCTTTGAGGGCCACCGTGTGCTGGCTTTCACGGACCTGAAAGATGACAAGGGTATGCTCGGATCTACCCTAACTACGAGCGGTGACAAAACCGCTTTCTGCCCGAGACACAAAAATGATATTCTTAAATACTTCTGCCGCACTTGCTCTGTGCCGGTATGCAAGGAATGCACGATAATTGAACACCCGGCTGCTCTGCACGACTGCGAGCACTTATCTGATGCTGGGCCTAAACAATTGGAGCTGATGCAATCGGCTGTAACCGAAGCCAAGACTCGAGCCACTGAAATAAGGCACGTTATCAAGACTGTTGAACATGCCGCCGGCAAATTGCAAGTCCAGTACCACAAAGCTCAAAATGAAATAAACGATACGTTCCAATTCTACCGTTCTATGCTTGAGGAGCGTAAGCAAGAACTGCTCAAGGAACTCGAAAGCGTATTTTCCACGAAACAAATTGCTCTCACAGTAGTCGGGCAGAAAGCTCAAGAGACTGTTGATAAGATATACCAGACGTGCGACTTTGTAGAGCGATTGACTAAATGCGCCAACATTGCAGAGATACTTATGTTCAGGAAACTGTTAGACACGAAATTGCAAACATTATTGAGTTCTAATCCGGAACATACCGTACAGACAGCTTGCGAGCTTGAATTTGTCTCGAACTACCAAGCCATACAAGTTGGCGTTAGGAACACTTTTGGTTACGTGCGCTCTAGCTCAGAGGCGAATGTTGGCCCCACTAAACAGCCTCCTATTGCTCGTCCTACCAATGGCAACCTATTGAACGGCGGCTCATCTTCCAGCAGTAGCAGCGTTAATGGAAGTTCAGGCAGCCTGAACGGTGGAATCCACCTACCAACCGGATTGAATGGCGTGCTTGATCGCCCCTACACAAATGGTCTCCTAGGACCTACAAGCCAATCCACGTCGCCTTTTGAGTCCAACATCATCTCAAAACGATTTAATAGTGCCAACAGCTTGGGTCCATTCTCGTCTGCTATCGGAGATATCAACTTAAACGGCATCAACCCTTACGAAAAGTGGTCCAACGGTGGTTGCGACACGCTCTTCCCGCCGACAACGACTGACCCCTATTCGCTTACAAATACTGCTCACAACGATCCCATTTTGGACTTGACGAACAAGCTAATCTCCACTGCCATTTTCCCGCCGAAATCGCAAATTAAACGACAAAAGATGATCTACCACTGCAAATTCGGTGAGTTCGGCGTAATGGAAGGCCAGTTCACCGAGCCGAGCGGAGTAGCTGTCAATGCTCAAAACGATATAATCGTTGCCGACACTAACAACCATCGAATCCAAATATTCGACAAGGAAGGACGCTTCAAATTCCAATTTGGCGAATGCGGCAAACGAGACGGACAACTACTGTACCCGAATAGAGTAGCCGTAGTCCGCACTTCTGGTGATATTATTGTGACTGAAAGATCACCAACACACCAGATCCAGATTTACAACCAATACGGCCAATTTGTGCGCAAATTCGGCGCAAACATCCTTCAGCACCCACGTGGCGTGACAGTCGATAACAAAGGCCGAATCGTAGTTGTGGAATGCAAAGTAATGCGCGTCATAATCTTCGACCAGATCGGCAACGTGCTCCAGAAATTCGGTTGCTCCAAACACTTAGAATTCCCTAACGGTGTCGTCGTAAATGACAAGCAGGAGATCTTCATTAGCGACAACCGCGCGCATTGCGTCAAGGTGTTCAATTACGAGGGTATTTATTTGCGTCAGATCGGTGGTGAAGGTGTCACCAACTATCCGATCGGAGTCGGTATCAACGCAGCGGGAGAGATCTTGATCGCTGACAATCATAACAACTTCAATCTGACGATATTCACGCAAGACGGACAACTGGTGTCCGCACTGGAGAGCAAAGTTAAACATGCTCAATGCTTCGACGTGGCGCTGATGGACGACGGCTCCGTGGTGCTCGCCAGCAAGGACTACAGGCTCTACATATACCGCTACGTGCAAGTGCCGCCGATAGGCATGTGAGTGGCACGCTCTGATCACAGGAGATCCGAATGACCGATGAACTATAGGCCAAAAATCGACACCCTGAGACGTAAATACTATTATTAATCAACGTAAGGACTAATCGTTCTGGCGAAGCGTGTCAATTTTTGAAGTTCAAGTGACGATTTGTGAACGGAACTTGCGAAAAGTGTGCAAGTGGTGCAACCCTGTGGCTGTCTCGATGTGATCATACCGGCTTAAGATGGGTATTCTCTAAATTATTCGGCATGAGATCTCTTTATGAATTATTTCTAAACGAAACTGTAATGAGATTAGTTATAGTATTGACATTGTTATTCGAGTACCTATTGATTGATGGTTAGAGATTAAATTCCGTTGGAACGATCCAAAATTTCGCGCGACGGTGTTCTCGAATCCTTATCATTTTTTAATCTATTGAATAATATTTTTTCATATCCCACATCGTTAAATTAGGGATGAATATTAAGGGCATTTGTATTATTTAGCCCATTTGTTGGACCAATATTTTAACTATTATTACTTAACAAATTGTTAGGCGTTAAGCGTGTGATTTTATCGTAACTAAGAGAGCATCGAGCGGTATTGTTGTTAGTTTTAAGATTATTTCTACGGCACAATAGCACTTCCTGTTTTTAATTAGCACTTATTCTGTGTCGATGGAAAATATGGATTATAAAAATCTAAGTAAGGAGTTGTTACATTATTAATTAGGTAAGTGTTAAATTGATTGAGCTGAAATGGACAATCTTTGGTTACTACCCCACTAAACGTAGTTACTAAATTTTAGGGAAATAATGATGTTAGGGGTTTTATCAATGACAAAGTTGACTGCGGCGTTTGAAATTAGAAAAGCAATGACTATTAACCTCTACTGAATATTATACTGTTTCTTTTATACGTAATAGTAACATCACAAAGTGGCGATCAAGAATGTTTTATAGACCTCAATTCGTTCCAAAATTTTATGCATTTCAACTAGCCCTCAGTTGAGAATTTATAAAGCATTTTTAGATAGTAACAGAAAGTAAGTTTTTCTCTCGTTCTATGTCGGAGGGCAGTACTCCAGCAGTAATGTTATCGATACCGCCTAGTCGCTGAGAGACCGCGGACCGAAGTCTTCTGATGTTGTTTTAGTAGCATTTGGTTGATATTGTTCGTTTTTATGCATTGATTGTATGTTATAAGCATTGGACACGGTAGTAACTATTAGAGCACTTAGGAAATGGTCGTTTCGCTAGCATCTTTTTTAATTTTTTGAGATTTTTAGCAGATTTAAAACGGCGCATAAGCGCATCTACTTACTGGGAGTATTATAAACAGCTCGGTATACAAAATAATTATACAATTTGTTATTCTGGTAAGATATTTTTTTTATATGGAAACAACTTTATTTTTGTAGTGTTTAGTATTACGGTGCATGTGTAACGTAAATTTTCTTTTGTATTTTATGGATATTGCGCTATTATTATTATTATTATTTTTTTACTTCATTACCGTGTGTTTGAGTGTGTTAGCAGAATTATTTTAGTTTGATTTTTTCATTAGAACTTTTTTTGGTTTTCGTAGTAAATAATGGTTTTTTAGTATTTTTTTCTCGCTGAATCTATGACAATAGAGAGATCTGATCCGGCTTAGGGTCGGTATCTTAAAGATCTGTTAGTTTTAGGTTACGCGTTTCCATTTTGGTGATATTTCTTAAATAAATTAAAACGTTTGAAGATGCGTCGGCAGGCGTCGCGCGCGCACCGTGGCGACCTGTATATCGTGTGCCATAAGATCATGTTGTGATTTAATAAGTGATATTTAGTATTGTTTGTAAATATGTACCATACTTTCATATAAATCTAATCGTAAGGGTATCTGATCGAATTACTTATGATTGTTTCATCTTTATACTTGTAGTGCAAGTTATCGTAATTGTTATACTGGAAATTTTACAAGTCTTTATTTAATATTTAATTAAAATAATAATTATATTTATTTACCACCGATTAACTACCTTATTATAGTAAGTTTTGGCAATCTATATACAATATAATTTTAATAATGACTGCTCAATAAGTAAATAATAAAATGACTACCTAATTGCCAAACGTTAAAATTACAAATGGCTGACAGTTGAACGGTAACAACTTTAGTGTATAATCTCGAACTTCGAATTTAGGATTACCATACTTGCACTAAAAGTTGAACGTTTTGAGAGCAACTGGTTTCTTCTTGCATTGTTTTCTGTATTTTGCCTACCACCGTGCACACGCCGTCGCCGCCTTGACGCATCTTCGATCAAATAGTTAATCAACACTGGATTAGGTGAAACACATCATGCGTCTTAGTGTCCAAATTTCAGTGATTATTCACCAATGATTTTATTATAGACTGCCCTGTTCCTATATCCTAAGACGAAGTGATTGTTGTACTTCATTTAATCCACTGAACATTGATTGTAAATTGACCGTAAATCTGCCTTGCCTCAGTTTGCTTTGACGAATTTATCGACTTATCCTTTTTATTCACCAATGATTTTTTTTTATTAATAATTCGTCCTAATGAACTGAGGTCACGCTAGAAATTAGGCAAACCGTTGTTTTAGACTTTAATTTCCGGATTTTTTTGTGAGAATTGCGACACATTTTACAGATTTGTACTTCTGTTGCAATTTTCACTAATAAAATCCCGTTTTGGTAACAACATACGCTTCTACTTAATTGAGATCATTTCATCGTATTATATTTATATTAAGTATAGTATAGTGTATCGAAATTTAATAAAGTAAGATTTGCAAATTATGACAACTTCACGTTTACGCCTAGTAGGTAAAACTGTGTAAACCCCGATTTTATTTTTTTAGTTTTTTTTTTGTCGACCGATAGTTACTCTTTATTTTTTAACCAGAAAATGGTATTTTAAGTTTCAGTTATAATTATTATTACAAACTTAATTCCCAAACATTTTTTGTGTTTTTGCATAATAATGTTAGTGAAAAAAGAAATGATTTTTCTGTACGAAAAACATTTTCATTCTTAAAAATTGCATTTCTAAAGCTCGAGGACTGAATTGAAACATGTTTTGTCTTTAAATATATTTTGTCGATGTTTGTTGTTATAATTATTATATTTTTTTAATTATTTGTATAAACAATTGTTCTTTAAATTAATGTACATCGTTTTGTTTTGAATTATTTTTGTTGTAATTGCTTTTTATAATAATACCAGTTCATTGCAGTTTTGATGTGTGTTTTATTTTTATTTTCTTTTTTTACCAAAGTAGCGCTTCCGTAGTTTCACCTGCGTAGTTGTAACTGTTTTAATCAAATTAATTTAGTTACAACTTGCAATGCATGTTTGTGCTAATGAATCCGCTTATGATGTAAAACAGTGCCACACAATTTTAAAAGGAGAAGGTAATGTTTTTGATTCTAGTTGTAAATATTTTGGTCAAATAATAAACGCTTTCAGTTCCACATAGAACTAAATCCTAATCAACATTTTAAACATTTTTACTCTAAAAACAGATTTGTTTTGCAACACAGCTGTTTTTTACGAACTACCGAATTACCATTTTTTGAACCTAAATAAGGTGGGTAGTCATAAAAAGTTAATAGTACCTGTAGGTTATTCCTAAGATCTTAGGTCTTCCTCACATTCATCATACAGGCACAGTCGAACACTTCAAACTCATTGAAACCTCACCTTTACCTAGTAACTATGTACTCAATATTATTTACAACCATTTTGTAGTACTATCTGAAAAGTTATTTCATAGCTTATTAAGTAAATCTAGATGGATTATTTTCTCACTCTAAAACAATTAGTTACTAGTTTCTGGTGTTGGCATCCAAAAAGAAAAAAATTACACAAGTAGCACTTTTATTCAGAACACAATTTCCACATTGATTCTTTAGCACAAATGTCCCGGTGTAGGTCCTGTGTGTTACCCCGTGTGTTTGCATTTTGACTAGACTTAATACAGTTGGTGTAGGGGAACAAGCGGCATGATATCGTAAGTATTTGCTTTAGTTATAAGTGCAAGATATGAAAAAGGGTTACTCTAATTAACTTCAAATTGGCAGCTATAAAAAGGTTTCATTCTACTTGCGTACTTATGAATGTAATGACGCTTATAAAAAAACAAATGAAATTCAAGAGCAGGACAATTTACTATGTGTATGCAGTAATTTAACATGCAAAAGATTCTTATGACAGTTTGCCAACCAGCATTCCAAATTGAGAAATTAGAGTAACCCAAAGCAAATTATACATGTTTTATTATTTTTACACACAGTTGGATTGGGATCAACAATTTCAGTTTCAGCTCGTAATCATACATTATTGCAGTGAAAACTTCAGACAACTTATGTTTAAACGAGCAGAAGTACAGAGTGACTTAAAATCATTACCAATCTTGCAGAGGAAGAAAGTAGTACAAACCACTTTCACTTTGGGAGCAACACTAAAAAATACAAAAAAAACAGCTGTTCATTACATTGAACAAAGTTTTAATTACTTGATAAAATGTAGGGAATCGCTGATTTCATTATCAGGGTTTATCCCCATTGTAAAAGTTGTTCAAATTCATTAGAATAATCGCCCCTGAAATATATATTGCCAATCAATTCAAAATCTCCCTGGATAATTAATTTCATATTGATATAAAAAACAATACAGGAAAAGGTACACTCTTTTCAAATAAATTAAAGAAACACTCGCACAACATTAAACCAGCTTACTACTACTGACATCACTGCAAAAATATTGATCCTGATCCAATTTTCCAATCAGTCGGTCGCACAAAAATTGTATATACTCAAAAACAATTACAAAATAATAATAATAATAATAGTAAACCAATTTCAAATTAATTCAATAATCTCCCCTCGACAGAGCTTAGAGCCTAACGCAACGACACAGCCATCCAGCAGCACAAAAATATTTTTATGAAATAACACAAAAAAAAAACAATTTTTGTAGATACGACTGGTTTACACTAGCGCAATTTTTTATTACCATGAACAACATTTGCTTACCATCAGAAGACAACCAACACAAACAAACGACGCTCCTCAGTGAATTAGGCGGTACATCCCAGCACTAAATATCTAAAAAACAATACATATTCTTATGAATGTAGGCTATAAATCTTCGTGTGTAAGAACTATTTGTATTCTAATGTAAGAACCTAATATCCCAACTAAGCTTTACTTTTCTACTAAAACGTAGCTATTAATATCCGTTTTAGGACTCCTTGGATACAGTTCCCGTCAGCTGCACTGCTTCAAAAGAGCGCTACCAAACAACCAATATTTCAAGTCAATTACTCTAGGGAACATTTTACTACTAACTTAGCACCTACTAGTTACGTAAGCGCAAGCTAGGCTTACAAGATCGTTTATAATTTTATACTCAGCAGTTTTTCTTAAGATTAAAATTAAGATCAAAGTAAATTATTTCATTCCCCGTTTGTTTACATTTACATCAACGTTTTAATGAATCTCTCATTCGATTCGCCATTAGATATGAGGGTAAGAATTTCGATTGCTGCTGCTCCCTTCAACTCTTAAATCATTAACTTCAAGCATGTCATTGTTAGGCTCGAGGTAAGAAGACTTGATCATTGATGAAATTTCAAGCTTTCACTCATCGTTCCCTTATTTGATTTAATTGCCGTTTTAACACCATAATCGCCAGGAAGTGTATCGAGCAAAAATGTAAATAGTTTAGAATAATGATGTTGGTAGTATTACTAACTAAATGTAAGGGAAGCCGGGATCTGAACAAGATGGACGTCACGACGTGGTTTATTAGAGAGAGGTACGAACGTACGTAGTGTGAGAGTATTTTTATAAAACGAAATTAAGAATCAAAATATTTGTAGTGTGTTATTTAGGTATGACGTTTGTTGAGAAAGTCGGACGATTCGAGGCAGGTAGCACATTGTTGACAGTAATAATGGAACGATATCCGAATTTGACAGGATATAATAAGGGTTTTACAGTAACCATATCGATAGTGTATTCTACTCTTAACGATTGTTTGAAATCGAATAATTTTGTGTCAGTTAAGATTCACCTGTTAATGTATTCATCAAGGTAGATATAATGTATCGATGTTAGCTTATCATATTGTATGTGGTTAACGATTTGGTCACTTATTACATTTACTTGGTAGTGCGTCGTTGAATTTGATAAGTTCGTTGAGCCATGCGAAGTTGTAAATACAATAGCCGCGTCTGCGATCGGTTCGAGCTGGCTGCACGACGTACCACGCAATTAATTGCTCAGGAATTGTATTCGTTTTCATATACATTCGAAAGTTTTTTTCTATCGTCGCTTTTATATGTATTAAGCGATGTTGTGTCATTGTTGAGAAGACGCTAAATGAAGAAGTATAATTTTAGTGAATTGCACAGAACGTTGGTGTTTCACTTGATTTTTGATGTATTTTTTCTTGAAAGAGAATTGTATTCAATGATTTTACTGTATTCACGACTGATGTTGAGTTTGTAATGAATGTAAATTCGTTTATGTGTTTTGACGGAACTGAGAGCCTCAAGTTGCCGCGTGATGTTATGAGCCGCTGTTAGTCGAACGGATTCTTTAGGAATGCTTCCGTCAGAACACGTTGTCTCAAAAATTGTGATTGTAAGTTAAGGTGATTAACAAAGCACATATTAGCACAAACCATCCATCCTTGAAGAAAACTACGCTGAATGTTTTTAAAAATTAACTCACGTTTGAATTTATGATACATTTTATTGTAAAAATTAAATGCAAAATATTTTACTATCGCTTAAGTTAGTTGAGACGTTTGCAAATAATAGTATTTATTTTCACAAAGGTGACGATTTTTTTAAGTGACGAAGTTTTGGACTTCTTGAAATGTTTTTATATGATATTGATTCTACTTTAAATATTGACACGTAGGTTAATGTGATTGTGTATTATCGTATACATTTATTTGCTCCTTGTGTACCATAGCGATCGGTGTTGCTACTTTCATTAGGGAGCGTACTGTATTGACAACGCTACTTCATCTCGCTCTAGCTTTGACAACTTCCTGTCTTCAGACAAAGATGAAGCCGATACAGTAACGATTTCATTTTCTTCATCACGTGTAGGTAATTTTGTAATCTAAGGTGTGTGATTTTTAGTTATAAATATTTATACAAAGTGGAAAGATTCCAAATGATAGTAAAAGTTGGTAGCAAATAACATATCAAGTAATGTTTTTAATTATATGAATGGTTGCGCAGGAGACGGGACGGTTAGTGATGGAAAATGGCGAAGTTTATATATTGGCACTGTTTCTAAAATGACAATACTGACGGATTATGTATTCGAATGTTGATCAAATAATATATTTAATAGAGAAATGTTAACGAAACGCGACATATCGTCCACAAAGTGGTGACGTAGAACAATTTGATAGACCAATGCAGGAAGGATTTCGGATTGTCGCTGGCATAGAAAGTTTAGGTTGGAACGAAGTAAAGTAAAATTTGGAATCTTTCTTAACGATGCTAGTCGCCAAAGAAATTGCTTTTAGATAATTAATGTTATCATAATATGTGTATGCACGTAAGTTTATAAACCTATATTAATTATACGAAGCTTGAATTGTCCACACACAAATCGATTTTACACACTTAATGCCATCCTGCCAGTTGTAAGGAGAACACAATGCTTATGATGAACTAAATTAAAATTATATCCTATATAGCGTACGAGTAGTTGTGTATTTTTAGATATCGCATTGTCTATGTTAGTTTAGTGGGTAAGGCACATCGTGAGCTTTGAATCTGTGTAAGTCTGTCACCGATATTTTTTACGATACGAGACGTAGTGATGTTAACGTAATGTTTCAAGCCGTGCTTTCCTCGGTTAGTATACCACTTGTAGATTCGTAAGAACTCGTGATGCTTGTCACAGTTGTCACTCACTCCGTGCTACAGCTTAGCACACCGCACCCTTCATTTGGACTTGACACGCTACAGCTTCTAACACGGTACCGTCGAGCAATACCGACGTGCACGGGTGTAAATAAGGCCGTTTTTAGATATAAACGTCATCATTAAAAACATAAATATAATTCAGTGATCTAACTTTATAATCTACTGAAACACCACAATGCGCCGTGGCCTTAAATTTGAAGGAATGTGTTAAACCTTTGATAATATAAAAAAATCATTTGGGAATTTTGTACAGACTATGATCCTCTGTGTTTCACATGTTCAGTCATTTATCATAAACTGTTTTTTAATATAAGTGCTAATATATCTTATTGACGTGTATGGTAACCCTATAGGTTAGATATTAAACAGTAGACACTCCGTAGGAACGCTTTACTTCGTCCTAATGTAAAACGATTGTTGATTTCAATACTTTCATTCTTGCATATCCACATTTTAATGAAGATTTGTAATTGTTACCTACGCATTAGTTACTTTGAGACTGTTCAAAATGTACTATCGAGAATTTTTCACTAAGGGAAAGGGATGTTCTAGCAGATATTTTTGATACTTTGAGGATGATCGAAGGGAAACGTTGGTAGTGTAGGGTTGGGGGCGAGGCTGTGGAGGCCCGTCTTGAGGGGCTGGGGAGCCTGTCGGCCACGCTGCGAGGATCTTATTAACTCCCGCATCTTCGTGAGCGCGAATATTAAATGTTACTGTAAACGAAAAAAAAAAAACAATGTTGTTCTTATATGAAAACGCGATGGTTTTCGCTGATAACTTGTTGTTTTTCATATATTCAATAATATTTCCTTTATTTTTTGTACTCTTTAGTATTAAGAATTAATATTAAAAATAAACTATTCAATGTTGATTACTCTAAAATACCAATAACTTATTGAATAAGGAATGTGTGAAATAGTTTCCCCGAGAGCCTTACTAGTTGAGACACCTTTTCCTTAGACGTATACCTTCAAACTGTACTCTTAACTGTTGGTAAAATGATGTGAATGGCACTTGTTAACATCTCTTAAATGTTACTACTCTGCTACTTTCCATACTTTTACATCCCCTATTATAACTTCCACTAAGCTACAGTGTAAGAAAATCACCGCAAAATTCCGATGTTAGATCAGGCCTAGGAACTTAAATATAAGAGTTCATCATTCTTAGTTAGATGGTATGACTCAATTTTAAGACTGATGACAGAAAAAGAAAAAAAAACAAAAAAAAAATGATTAAAAATCCTGGATAACTGTTTTTATTTTAGGTAGTCCTTTTAAGTTCGCTTCTATACGACTTTAGCTGGCGGAACTGTAGGATAGTGAAATGAACTTTGATAGCCAAATTTTAGTAAAGGAATGGTGTAACACGTTTCGCCAACTAAAGCCAGTGATGTCACATTATCGATCGATATTCATCTTCTGTCGATACTTTTCTATGTCTTCTATCTATAAAGACGATGATTAAAATCGATAAATGATCGGGTTCGATAAAAACCATGGTAATGTTAACTTCAATAATGTTGACGTTACATTTGAAATTGACGGAAAAACTTAATGAAAAAAAAAAATTTTGAAAATACTATTTGTTGCCAAAGTGTTGTTAGGAATAAACATGTAGTTATAAAAATCGGTTGTCTCATGCATAATTAAGTTGTTCTTGGGTGGTTTGAAATTAAAGAGAGAAGTTGAAAAATATTTCCAATGATATATTTTTTCATAATGAACTTGAATGCTAATCGATACTTAAGGTTTATATCTGTGTAGGAATTTAAACTTAACGTGTGGTAATAAAATGTATCGTTACCATGATTTGTACTGTGTTTTGTAGAAAAACATCAATTATATTCAATTAACTGTGTACTCTACCAATTTCTTATAATGAATTGAGATAATGACGATATTGTAACAATTGATGATTAAGATCGTGTATTCACTCGCTACACAGTGAAATCGTGGCAAATGATTTAGTTGTTTAGTGTTCATGTTACATTAGATTGTATTCGACAGTTCTGATCTCTAAATCGGTACACCTGTTTCCGCCTTTTTAGCACACCATTTTATCGATATCAACCCACTATTTATTTTCACCGCACTAATGATTATTGCACAAAATGTTACATTTTAAGGACAGTGTCTGTATGGACGGTTGATTTCTCATTAGTGCTACATCTTCAAAACTATGAATGGTATTGCGTAAGAACAAAAATAGCCAAAGCGTTTTCAAAGTGCTACCGCTTTAATTGATAAATCCCTTTGCAAATATCAGTACTTTTCTGTATATAAATAATCTGAAAATCTTGCTAGAAACTGGTTTCGTCAATTTGGCATTAAATTGTGGAAATATTAATTTAAAAGACAATTTATTACCAATTGGAAATTTTCTTAATCAACCGTTACACAGACATTTTTCAAAATTTAATACAGATTTGCAGAGATGGATTTATGGTTGAAAAATGTGCATGATTTTAGTTCTACTCACTCATTAATTAAGTAACTTACATCGACCCATCACTTTTTCAAAAGGCATAAAATAAGGTATTTGGGTCCAATCTATTACATTCTTCTATGATTTTATTGGAATAATAAAACAAAGCAAAAATAAATGTTGGTTACTCTTATTAGTTGCACAAATGTGAACTAAAAACATCGTCTGTATTTTAATATTACAGAACACTTAATTGGGATTCTTTGAGATTTGATATTATCTAAGAAAACTTCTGAAACCTAAAGAAATGAGGGAAATTTTAAGAGCCCATCATGCACAAAATTTCTCACCATCGATTCATCTCTTCACTTCAGTAACATGTGTTTTGACATTGAACCTATCAAAGGCTAAATGATCACGACTCCGGATACCAACTTACCTAATCAAAGTTTAAACGCAAGTTGATTCGTTAACTCTCTCAAAAACTAGATAAACAATAGAACCGGCCAACTTTGTACTGGAGGCTTTAACGTGATTACATGCAAAAGTTAATTTATCGCCGGTTAAAATTTCAAAATTGTTGGTTACCTACAGATATAAAATATCTTACGGGTTGTTCATTTAAAACTGATTCTCTTTTGATCAATCAACACTTTTGTTTAAAGAGACTGATTAATTATTTATTTAGCAGTTTCTTATATAATGTTGGTCATATCGATGATTGGGTTGACCGTTCGACAATTGTATATAGCAGTCAGCGGTACACCTGAGCCATGCGATCTATCAATTATTATTTTAATAGTATACCTGATTATTTAAGAGTACTCGTATGCGATAAATTTATCACTATTATACAATGTATTCGATACATAAATAATGTTAAATTTGGCTCAAAAGGAAGGCTACTTCGGGTAAGCTAAAAATGTAATGTTTTCCATCCAGTTTTTTGGACATATCACCTCTGATCGGTTCTGTCAAAACTAAATCTCGTCTCATTGAAATTATTTGATTTTGTTTGTTGAAAAATATGTAATTTATTAATAATTTATTATCGTGTGTCACCGACGCTAGTCATCTAACTTCGATTAGGTTAGAATCTAAGTTTTCTCGCTTATACGCGTGTTAAGTTATAAGGAACTTTTTGTAACTTACCCTCTTAATAATAGTGTCTTTAATTTAATCCCCTCGGGAGTTCCATTTACTATTCTTTCTCTAGTCACGACACTCCATAATGTGTGTCGGTAGGGATAATTCTGAACATGAAAGTAGACAACGTCTATTGAACGACCTTCAATAGACTACACAAATAGATCTTCCAATTCGACTGGCAAATGTAATTTCAAGAAGAATGATGACATTTGGTAATGCGAGCTGGTTTTACAAACTGCTCTACATTTAAATACTTGATTTTTCATGTTCATTATTACACACCCTGTGTTTTTCTCTAGCTTGTAACTTTCCTTCGCTATGACTGTCTTAATCGACCCTTTCAATATTTATAATAATATATGGAAAATTAGATTCCTTGTTAGCTAATCGTTGTCGAAATAATACTGACTGTGTACCTCTTGTTTTATTTAAAAATAATAAAAAGTATATTGTAAAGTATATTTTGCAGTTGGAATTAATGTTACAGTCATTTGTCTTTGAGATAAAAGGAGTTTTGGGTTTTGTTTTTCTTACGCGCCATTTTGTAACGTCATTTGTCGCACAAAGCCAAAGTCGTTTTTGGCATGTTCTAAGTCATCATAAAAAATTGCTTATCTTTAAAGTATAAACTGTGCACATTCTTTTTATTAAAATAGCCTACGTGAGGTTTAAGCTTAATCACCAAAACAGACATAACTTTTGAATATTTAATAAAACTCTCTCATATCGTAGACGCCATCTTGGAAAACTATACTGCCACAACAATAAACTTCAAATGACGTCACAAAAATGGCGCATCGTAAAAAGTTAAGACATTCATCTTCCATGTTTAAGTTATTGTGTGAATTTGTGCGTTTTTTTGTTTTCTTTTTTATCAGCCGGGCATTTTTATACAGGCTTTTATTGGAATTGATACTTTTTAATACTGAACATTCCATTGTCGGTTTTTTGAAAAAGAAGTTTGTTAATTTGTTTATTTATCTTTGGATTAACTATGTGTGGGTTGAGCATTTACATCCCGTACGATTTTCGGTACATATCGATACCATTTCGATGTATCGATATATCGATATGAATACTCATACATACCTACTTGTTATTCAAGTCTTAGTTAAGGTAGATCTTAAGAATTGATAAAATAATATCTGATGATAAATTTACTTGTATGTTGTATTAAAATGATGAACACGAAATAAAGAAACTGGTTTGAAAAAAGAAGTGTTTTATTTGCACCGATTTTATAATATGTATAATTGTACACAAAACAACAGCATCCCCTTTTCTATGGAATTTCCATGCTTGTGTGTCCTCACCCAATTAATACGTGTCAATAGTCTGTACAATACAATAGTTATTATAGTCTGTACAATACAAAACTGCGTTTAGTCAGTATCGAATCACTATTAATTTACTTTTAGCTTTTTCTAACTTTTGTGTTGTACAGACTATTGACACGTATTAATTGGGTAGATAGGAGGCAGCTTAGTCGGTGGATTCTACAGGGTACCCACATGAAAAGAAACCTGAAAATAAATAAAATATGAGCTTCGTACTGCAAGCCCCACTTCAAACCTGGCACAAAAGCATCACAGGATAAAAGAGAACCACTTCTTGGAAAGATATTCACTGCTTAATGTATAATATGAACTGTTCAAAAACACAGATACCTTCGTCAAGTCGTCGCCTCTTGCTGACAAGATCACTCGTCTGAACCCAGCCTGCGATGTCGTCATTGTTAGGTACCACTCTGTTATGATATTTCTAGAATCCTGTAATAGGAGAGATATGGAAAAAAATGTCTTATTTAAAAATTGAAAATATTAGGAGAGAAGAAAAGGCGAGCGCGACACAAAGAGAAATACCATCGACAAGAAGGAGTATTCCACATGAACAACACATACTATCATGCCTAAGATAGTCCCCAAGGGCAAGGGAAAGATGTATAATGCTAGAACCTTTACTTCGTTGTAGACTTAAACAAATACCAGGTAACAGGGGGGGGAGGTCTATTGCCTTCAATCGAGCCCAAAACTTAACTCCGGACTGCAACTGAGAATTTTCAGATAGAAACTCTCCTTAAAACCTAGAATTATCCTATAAATTGGAGATTCAGAATTTACTGAAATAGTAAGTATGGAATTGTATCGTTGTAAGCAGATGCAATGAATGGCCTTCCAGATGGATAGTGTTTACCAACTCCTGTAAACGGTAATAATACCTAGTACACTGAGAGTTTTCAGTTATTTTTATAAGGAGAGGTCGTTACCTTAGAGTGAGACAATAATACGCTGGTACTTTTTATATCTCAAATCTTAAGAATTAGAAAGTCTTTCCAACGGAGAAGCAACTACACGAAGGGAAGGCTATGGGGAAAACCTTTGCCCAGAAGTGGGACAAAAAAGATTGATTAAAAAAAGGTAATTTTAATGTATCTACTTACTAGGTATTCTCTAGATTCTAGAAGAACTGTCCCGACTACAATGTTTTTTTTTTTCACAAATATATCTTCGAGTCGCTGGCACGACAGTAACTCAGACTTGATAGGTCCAAAACTTAGCCACTTCCACAGCATCGCTGGTGACTGCGCATGTTTCGGGGCATAGAAAGCAGGATAGGAGATGAAGCATAGTTTGTGACTTTACACCAAATCTACACCCTGCTTTTGATTCGTCAACTTAGCCCCAGTTTTCGAGGTTGGAGTTGCACCTTTCTACTTGGTTCCTGATACAAAGCTATACCGTCTTTGAGTATCATATGCTACTTTTATGAACTACGGAAAAATGAGATTTTTCCGTAGTTCATAAAAGTAGCATAGGATGGATGGTTAGGCCACAGAAGCGAAGCTAAGTCAAAAAATCTGAAAAACCACGTCAAAACCTACGTTAAACTTTTAAAATTAACGTCGTCTAATTCATTATCATCATTTAAAAACGTCAAAGAATACTGTTTCATTCCGCTGCTAGCGGCAAAGTTTAGTAACGTCAAAATGACGTAGTTTCGCGTCACGTTGCCTGGAACACGTGTTTTTGACGCGGCACGTGGGTCCAGCGTCAATCTGGATGTGTCGCGCGCGTGTCGTAAAAATGTTGTCGAGTTGCGTTACGAGGTTGGGCCTATCCTGTGTAACGATAAAGGTTTATATCTTGAGAAATCAGAACCCTCCGATGCATCAAAGGTTTTTGTAAGGGATTTCAAATATCTTCTTTTGTGTTTTAGAGACCTTAGTTCAATATCTCCAAATTAGCCTTGTAATGCCATGTTAGCCTTGTTAACCACAGACACAAACTTCTGTAAAATGAGAATTAGTAAACAATAATTATAATAGGAGTTATTAATAATTAATAGAAACCGGTAGCTATAAGACAATAAAATAAAAAAAATAATCGACTGAAAAGTTGCAAGTGAAAGGCCAGTATTTATGACATGTTAAGAAAATAATCGAATCTGCTGACATATTGCGCCAAAAGATACATGACCTACTAATCTATACATATAATAAATCAGCAGAGACCATGATTTCTGTACATTAAACAAAAATCGAGTAGGGGCGATAAAAAAGCTATAGAACTCAAAAAGAGCATTTTTATTTTTTTGTGTCCTCACCCAATTAATACGTGTCAATAGTCTGTAGAATACAAAAGTTATTATAGTCTGTACAATACAAAACTGCGTTTAGTCAGTATCGAACTCACTATTAATTTACTTTTAGCTTTTTCTAACTTTTGTGTTGTACAAACTTTTGTGTTGTACAGACTATTGACACGTATTAATTGGGTAGATAGGAGGCAGCTTAGTTGGTGGATTCTACAGGGTACCCACATGAAAAGAAACCTGAAAATAAATAAAATATGAGCTTCGTACTGCAAGCCCCACTTCAAACACATCACAGGATAAATGAGAATTAGTAAACAATAATTATAATAGGAGTTATTAATAATTAATAGAAACCGGTAGCTATAAGACAATAAAATAAAAAAAATAATCGACTGAAAAGTTGCAAGTGAAAGGCCAGTACTTATGACATGTTAAGAAAATAATCGAATCTGCTGACATATTGCGCCAAAAGATACATGACCTACTAATCTATACATATAATAAATCAGCAGAGACCATGATTTCTGTACATTAAACAAAAATCGAGTAGGGGCGATAAAAAAGCTATAGAACTCAAAAAGAGCATTTTTATTTTTTTGTCTGTCTTTCTGTCTGTACACGCTAATCTCCGAAAATACTGAACAGATTTTGTTAGGGTTTACAAAGTTAGATTAAACTTATTTCTGAGCAACCTTTAGTCTTCGTTTAATTTAAATTGGTGGCCAGAAAAAAAAGTTATGAATATTTAAAAATTTTAAAATTACGTATCAACGTTTTTCGACAGGTTTTCTAAACTTCTAATTTTATGCTAAACTGAACGAATAATTGAAAGTTGAACTTTCAATTATTCGTTCAGTTTAGCCTTCTATTCAAATTAGCCTTTAAAAACATATCCTTAGAAATTGTAATCATCACGCTATATCTTCGAGGAGCTAAGCAGTCAATAACCACAAACTATTATAATATCGGCTATTTAAATCAAATGTCAACTGAATTCATAGACCCGGCGGTACAATGACTGGCTTCTGAATGAATTGGTGTAAGTTCGTATCCCAGTTTTTGCACCTTTTTAGGGTTCCGAAAAAAAAACCGGAACCCTTACAGGATTACTCGGGTGTCTGTCTGCCTGTCCATCTGTCACAGCCAGTTTACTCTGGATCCATTGAACCGATTCAGTTGAAATTTGGTACACATATGGTTTTATGGTTTCTGTGACCCAAACACAGACGAGTCACAAAAATTATTTAAGTTTTAGTGGTGGGGTCACTTTTGGGGGTCAAACTAGAAAATTAAAAAAAAGTTTTTTGATCAATATCGCTTGACATATCAAATGAAAGGGCTTACTGTGAGGGCTTTAATTATATTTTTTTCGTAATTTTAAAATAACTGGTTTTGAAGTTATTCCAAAAATTAGACGAAAACTGACCATTCGCCCTCCCTTATCTCCGAAACTACTGAGCTTAAAATTTTGAAAAAAAATTGAGATAATAGATCTTTACCTAAAGATTACAGGAAAACCTATAAGAAGTCTTTAGTGTTAAAATAACATGTTAAAAAAATGAAATTCGTTCGGAACCCTTTGCACGCGAGCCCGACTCGCACTTGGCCAATTTTTAAATTATTGTTGACTAATTTTTTACTTTTTTATGTTCCTGCTCTAATATTTTCGTTGGCCGCGACTTCGTATGCCTGTACGTTTAAAAATGTGTGGAACTTAATGTGACGAAGTACTGAAATTCCGGATAAGTTGAATAATTAACAGAACCTTTTTTCTGTTTTTCTGTAATCTTTTTTGTTCGCATCAATTGCATTACGATAAAAAGTACAAAACCAAAAAAGATAACTTTTACACATAAACCTGATAATTTGTAGCAATGTAAATGAAATGAACTAACTACGTAAAAAAGATACCTGCGATGCCATCTATTGACCCAAATAGTACTTTCGACGGCATGAAATTACACTAAGACATATTTTTAGTTATTAGTGGTACATTTAAAACGTCTTAAAAAAGGATTCTTTTAATACCTTAAAAAAATGTCGTTCTGTATTAATTTAATATTCCTATTACCTAACAAAAATAAAACTAACTCTAATCTTTTGATAGTTCAACTTCATATTCCATAGGTGGCGTAATGCATTTGATCTTATTTTCGCGGTGTTAATTTTTTTTTTTTACTATTTATAGGCGCGCGTTTGACCACTATCTCACCTGATGGTAAGCGATGATGTGGTCGAAGATGGAGCACGCTTGCCTAGAAGTAACCTATTCACTCTTGACTTAAAGACTCCCAGGTTGTGGCTATCAGGAAACACAGACTCCGGCAGGGAATTCCACTCCTTAGCTGTACGCACTATAAATGTGTTCCCAAAACGTTTAGTGCGTGTGGGTGGGATGTCCACCATGTACCGGTGGCGCATCGCCGTTCGTCTTGTGGTCCGATGATGGAACGGGCTTGGCGGAATTAAATTATGCAATTCCGTCGCACATTCCCCAAAATGCAACCGGTAGAAAACCGACAGGCTAGCGACTCGTCGTCGATGCTCAAGACTTTGGAGTTTCGTCGCGACGAGCATATCATTGCCGATGATCCTCTTGGCTCGTTTCTCAATTGACTCAAGGGCATCAAGCTGGTATCTGGCAGATCCGTCCCAAAGATGAGAGCAGTACTCCATACACGATCGAACTTGCGCTTGATAGAGCCTGAGCAGCTGTTCCGGCGTGAAGTACCGTCTCACCTTTGCTAGGATCCCCAACTTCTTTGCAGCCACTTGAGCTTTTGCCTCTATGAAAGGGTCAAAATTGAGGGTAGATGTTAATGTAACCCCAAGAAGCTCAAGTTGGTCGGTTATCGGCACAGTTGCACCTCGGAAAGATGGAGCTGGGTGGAATTGGCTCCTTTTGGCGGAAAATAGACACGCTTGGGTCTTAGCAGCATTGAACTTGACCAGATTGGCATCGCCCCATTCTGAGACAGCCTGTAAGGACACGTTCAAGCGCTCAACCATATCTTCCCGGAGAGACCGGATCCGCGACCCACCAGCTCGTGCGTCGGACATGTATCTCTCAGCAACAGTGCTGTCGTCTGCATACCCAAAGATACCGGGTTTTAGCAGATCATTAATATGCAGCAAGAACAGTGTTGCCGAAAGCACCGACCCCTGAGGAACCCCGGCATTAATATCCAGCAGTCCAGACGAGCAGCCATCTATAACCACTCGGATAGACCGATCCCTCAGGAAATCCGCGATCCAATCACACAATCCGGCGGGCAGACCGAAGGAAGGAAGCTTACTAATAAGGCTATCGTGCCAGACCCTGTCAAAGGCCTTCGAGATGTCAAGGGAGACGGCTAGTGCCTCCCCGTGCTTCTCTATGGCCTCACTCCAGATGTGAATGGCATACGCAAGAAGATCCCCAGTAGACCGATTTCGGCGGAACCCGTATTGTCGGTCACTAAGGACATCATTCGCTTCTAGGTATGCCAGGAGCTTATGATTCAGCACGCGTTTCATACTCTTATAGAGTATGGACGTTACCGAGATAGGTCTATAATTTAACGGGTCAGCTCGACTACCTTTCTTGGGCACGGGCTGCACGTTAGCTTGCTTCCAAGACTTCGGCACTTTTCCAGTCTCAAACGAAAGGCGAAATAGGCGTGTCAAGATCGGAGACAACTCAGGCACATGTCTTCAGAACAATTGCCGGTATCCAGTCGGGACCACTAGCCTTGTTCACGTCTAGGTTACGCAGTACCCTACGGACGTCCTTCTGATGAATGCGAAAGTTCGACATACTCGACTCGCATCCAGCAGGAGAAGCAGACAAGTTTGCTTTCTCCTCAGCGGAGTGGGCCAGCGTCCCGTCGGGTCTCAGCAGTGGTGGTAGTGAGGGGCGGCAGAACTTCGATTCGACCGACTTAGCCAGGGACCAAAAAGCCTTACTACCCGCTGGGTATGAAGAAAGTTTGTTCCCTATTTGGCTAATGTGGTCAAACCGAGCCCTCCGCAACACCTTCTTGCAGGACTTGGCAGCCCTGTTAAAGGCTCTCTTCACCCGACTCACGTCATTTGCTTTGCGCGAACGAGCATCGACCCATGCTAGGTACGCCGAGTGCTTAAGCGCATCAGCGCGATTGCACTCGGCACCAAACCATGGACGAGCTTCGCCAGACATGGTTACATCAGAGAACGGAATGTAGTACTCCATTCCCCTCCGCAGCACATCCGTCACGGCGTCCGCACACGATGAAGCATCAGTTGAAGAAAAGCAAGTAGGCTGCCAAGGATAACATGCGAAGAAAGATCGCATGCCATCCCAATCTGCTGACCTGTATCGCCATACCCGCCGGGTGCCTCTTAGGCTGGGATCGGGCGGCGAGTAGACGGACACAGACTTCACCAGACAGTGGTCCGAACTACCCAGTGGTGAAGAAATCGTCACCGAGTAGCGGTCTGGATCTGTTGTCAGCAAAAGGTCCAAGCAATTGGCTGTGTGCGAATCAACATCCGGCACCCTCGTTGCCCCCTGGACCAGCTGGGTAAGATTTAACGTTAGCGCTAGCTTTCGCGTCTCTCGTCCAGCATGGTCTGTGCACTGGTATGGGAAGAGCCACTCCTGATGGTGGGCGTTGAAGTCCCCCAGTAACACCAATTGGGCAGAAGGGTACCGCTGCTGAGCCGCATCCGCCGCCTCACTTAGGTGCTGTGTGAGCCCAGTTGTCTCCAAATCACCGCTGTGCGAACGATAGACACAGGCTTAAACTATTTTGTCAAGGCCTGTGTCCACTAAAACCCATAGCGTTGAGAACCTGGAGTCTTCAAGGTTGCGGAGACGCCGATAGCAGATGTCGTCCCGGGCGTACATACATACGCCCACGCGTGGTTTGAAATGGTGCTCCAGGGTAAACCCTGGGTATAAAAGGTAAGACACGTCTGACGGACATCCGATCTGCGTCTCCGACAAAAACAAGAGCGCTGGTTTCTCAGTCTCGAGGTGGTAGTGGACTGCGGCGAGATTTGAGTGCAGACCTCGAATGTTGGAGAAGTGCACTTTGTGCGAGAGGGCGTGTTGCCGCTGTACAGCTTTTCTCTTTATGTTCCCGGTCATGATTTGAGTGAATAAGGTAGAGGAGAAGGAATTGAAATGAGGTTCCATGCTGCTAACCTTCAGGCACGCTCTGACAGGACGGCATCATTGGGGGACTAGCCTGGAGACTGCGGGGACGCCCGAGCCCCCCCGGGAATGTCCATCGGGCCCTCTCGTCTGGTCGCCAACCAGCACGATGGTGCATTCCGGGATTTTTCGACAGTTGGCGGTGCAGCCTTTCATGTGTGCCCCATCTACCTGCGGTCGGCCAGCGGCGCACCGTGCCTCGGATCCCGCTACCCTCCGCGACTAGTCTCCCGATACGCCCATGTCAGCGCAAGCCTGGTTGGTCTGCCTGCATTGGAACAACTATTTCGACCCAACTCCTCTGTATTGGCTACACTGAGCATCGTACCGGAACGCAGCTAGGCCGCTTGGCGGTACGTCTTTGCCCAGTGGGTGGTCACAAGCCATCGGCCGAAGCCTACCACTAGTTAATGTCACCTGATTAGCACCACCCAGGGACCACGTGTAGGGTTAACATTGGGTACTCTCCTACGGACGCGGGTGACTCGGTCCCCAAAAAAATTGTGTTAAGATTACAATATTCGTCAACTAGCGCGCTTATTTTTGCTAAGCTTAACACATTCAATTCACACAAACTTCATATTTAATTTCGACTAAATATTGCAAAAGCACTCGGCTGAAAGTCACACATACCCAACAAACTGTTATAGTAGCTGAAATAAGGTGATGATGTGATCATTCCCAGAATTCCCCTCATTCCTAATTATTTTCCATTTATTTTCAAAACTGGTAAATTCCCAGTGAGCCTATGATAGGTACGTCATGACCAGCTCTGGGCCAGAAATTATCCGTTGAAGGCTTCACCCTCCAGTGGATCATGGGGAACTGTAGATCCCTAGGCAATAACACCACAGACGAATTCGCGAAGAGGTTCCAAGATGGTAGTGCTGGACCCATAACCACTCTTCATTTTTCACCTTTTTCACAGTTTCTTACATGAATTTACCAGAGATCAACAATGGCAGTAAAAAATGTCAAGCCTATACACGCAACTAAATTAACTACTTCTCAGCCTTAGTAGAAATACCTTCAATAAACATTTTTACAACAAAGGCGCCATAGACAGCCTAATTTGCAGAGGTTGACGCCGAAAAATCAGTCGCCCACTTCATCCTAGAAATGAGGCCGTTACTTCCCGACGTGATCAAACCTCGGAACGGTGAGGTCACTTCGTGAAACTTGTGGAGCACCCAGGAGGCTTCTGTGCATTTGGATGGAGCTATTTACCCTGCAAAAAAAATTAGTTAGAATCCTAGCAAACATCGATCAAACAGACAGCTGCAAACCTCACTTCCAAAATTATAACATTTTAACACTCCCCAGTATATACATATTAGAAACTTGCAAATTCGTTCGCAAGTATCAGGAATTTTATACAAAGCGCGAGGACATACAATCACGTTACACACTCCGACACAAATCAAGATTAAACATTCCACATTCTCGGCTAAAAATACACTCAAAAAGTCCCTATGTAATGTCCATTAAAACATATAATAAACTACCAGAACTAATCAAAAAAGAAGATAAAATAAACATTTTTATTAAAAAGGTAAAAAAAATGTTAATACAAAAATGCTACTATAGCATAAATGAATTTTTAAACGATAAAATTTAGAGTATATAGAATCCTATGTAGGTATAAAGTATCCCTAATATGGCATTATTGTATTTAGTTTTAGGCAACAGCCAAACTTGTAAGTTTGGCTGTTTTATAACTTTTTAACTTCCTCATCATCATCATCATCATATCAGCCAAAAGACGTCCACTGCTGAACATAGGCCTCCCCCAAGCGTCGCCACAACGACCGGTCCTGTGCGACTCGCATCCATCGGCTACCTGCGACCTTCACCAGGTCATCGGTCCACCTTGTGGGAGGCCTTCCAACGTTACGTCTTCCGGTACGCGGTGGCCACTCCAGAACTTTTCGGCCCCATCGACCATCTGTTCTGCGAGCAATGTGCCCTGCCCACTGCCACTTTAGTTTGGCGATCCTTCGGGCTATATCGGTAACCTTGGTTCTCTTGCGGATATCATCATTCCTGATTCGATCACGCAATGAAACTCCAAGCATTGCCCTCTCCATTGCCCTTTGAGTGACTTTGAGCCTTCTGATGAGGCCCTTTAACTTCCTACTACCAACTAAAAAAAAAAAATCTTATGCCCGACAGGGTCCATAATGATATTCTATTTTATTATACATTATATTCCATTGCAATTTCTAAACAAATGACATTATATCCTATTAATGATAATAAATAAATAACATTCTATTCTATTGATGATAATAAATAAATTACATCCTTTTATATTGATAATAGCAAATAAGTGACATTTCTGTTCTAATAATAATAATAATAAATAAATGACATTCTATTCAGTTAAAAATTATACATAAATGACATTCTATTCTATTAATAATAATAAATAAATAATATACTATTCCAATAATAATAATAACTAAATATACTATTCTATCAATAAAAATAAATAAATAAATGACATTGTATTCTATTAATAATAACTAAATAATATACTATTCTAATAATAAAAAAATGAATTAAAAATAGACTAAGTATTCATATAAAAATAAATATAAAATCAAAACATACTAATATGTAATTTAATCCAAAAATAAATACGTGGGCAAAAATAGTAATAATACGTTTAAAATCTATAAAGCTGAAGAGTTTGTTTGTTTGTTTGTTTGTTTGTTTGCTTGAACGCGCTAATCTCAGGAACTACTGGTCCGATTTGAAAAATTCTTTCAGTGTTGGATAGCCCATTTATCGAGGAAGGCTATAGGCTATATATCATCACGCTAAGACCAATAGGAGCGGAGCAGTGATGAAAATTGTGACGCAAGCGAAGTTGCGCGGGTCAGCTAGTATTTAATAAAAGGATATGTTGAACAGGATATAATAAACATTTATTTTGCAAGAAAAGTTATTTAAAGCGCTCTTCCTCTCTCTTGATTATTTAAAGTTTTGCTGTGCCCGACAGGGTCCATAATTTTTTCCTATTTATTCCTTTTACCACCTGTATGTGTACATTATGGAGCAATAAACGATTTGAGATTTGAGCTAGGCTGGCTAACTTAGCCAGAACACTTTAGCGCAATGGACCGAATGGGAGTCTAAATTACGGAGTCTCTACTCCATCCGTTGCGGGGGTAGACTTCTTTTCTGGTTGGTATACCTATGGCCAACTTTATGTAGCTCTATCGCGTGTCAACAAACCTAACAATTTTCGTAAACATCGTGTACAGAAGTTTCTCATTACGAAAATTACTAGGGTTGGACGGTATTTTAAACAGAAGAGATGATACAGCCAGTGCCTTACATAACAATCTTCCGAATTCCTTATTCTAAGAGGAGTCTAGCAATATTAGATATTGACTGTTTGTATATCTTATCTTAGCGATCTTACATAACGACATAAATTTACTTTTCGACATACACGCGAACGAAGTCGCGGGCAACAGCTAGTAAGCCAATAAAGTAAGTAAAAGGTTACTCGCAGATAGAACTGAGGGCCTAGCATGGATGAATGAAACGTATAGAAACGTTACAGTATCGTTATCGTAAATGAATTTTTAATATAATTTTTTTTCATGGCAGTATGGAGACAACGACTGTCGCAACCCAGCGCTGGGCACGCCACAATTGCGGCGATAAGTCCCCTCTTTGAGGAGTGGCTAGAGCGGCGCCACGGCGTCCTTACCTTCCGTTTGACGCAGGTACTCACCGGACACGGTTGTTTCGGGAGGTACCTGTTTCGAATACGGCGGCAGGATACGCCCGGATGTCAACACTGCGAGGATCGCCCGGAGGACACGGTGGAGCATACGGTGGAGGTCTGTCCTGCTTGGGCGGAGCACCGCCGTGTCCTCGTCGAGGCGATCGGCGGCGGCGACCTGTCGCGGTCGGCCCTGTTTCAAGTCATGGTCCGGAGCGAGGAGACTTGGGAAGCGGTCACCTCCTTCTGCGAAGCAGTAATGCTAGCGAAGGAGGAAGCCGAACGCGTGAGGGAGAGGGAAACCTCACGCCCCAGCCGCCGCAACAGAAGAAGACTCCCCGGGCGTCGGGAGTCGCAGGGCGATTCTCGGCCACCGTAGGCGCGGGCCTGCGGACGGCGAGCATTGGGTGGCTCGCCGTCTGGTCATAACCAGGCCCGGGTCGACGGCGCGCTGTGTTCCACGCGCGCCTCAAAGAGCTGTCAGCATTAAAAACGGGGCCCGCTAGGGCCCAATGCCTGCCGGGGTTGCGGGATTTATTCGAAAGAGTCACCGCGGCCCTGGAACGCAAAGGGCATTAGGAGGAACACGGATGGGTTTTAGTCAGTAAGAGTCTGACACTCCCTTCTACTTCACCCAGAGCGGAAGGAGTCATTTGATGATTTCCCATCCTTAAAAAAAAAAAAAAAAAAATCGTTATCGTAAATGAATTTTTAATATAAAAAATTAAAACCCCATTGTATTATGGTTTAATTGTATGCGACATACACAATTTCTATCATACAAACATATGAAAATAGTATCCAATTCAAATAAATAAATTTTATGTGCGAAACGAGTATTATAGTTAGGTATGGTAAAATTTTACGTTACTACCTATATGTCAAAAAACATTCGGGCTAGGCCCTCTAATCCAATTACGAAAATTCTTTTACTGTTAAAAAGCAAGACTAAATCTTAATGCCATAGGCTAATTCCGGAAAAAAACGAGAGCTAAACCCATGGAAAAATGTTGTAGTATAACGTGTAAAACTAAGGTCGGTAGTATATGCTAAGAGCATTTCCAAGCGTCTTTTTAATGCGCACAGCAAAGGAGTGGAACTCTCTGCCTGCGTCTCTCTCTGAACGCTTAAAACCTTAATCTCTTCAAAGTTACAGTGAACAGGCTCCTTCTGGGTATGCTCGCTCTATCGTAGACTTTGTTTCTGTCATCTCTGACATAGACTAGAGTCAAGAGCAAACACATCACAAAAAATAAAAATAAATGTTACCTATTTGCTTACCATTTCTTCAAGGAATCCTAACCAAAGCATGGGAACTTACTGTCCAATGTTGAGCAAAACTGTCATATATCATGCGGAATACCACGGCTGACAAATTTATTGTATATTCCCTTGGCGTTTCTTAAATACGACGATAAAGCTATTACAATGGGAAATAGTGAAATTATAAGATATATGTGTTTGTTCAGCAGTGGGACAATATTACATAGGTTAAAAAGTGAGTTTGCACATATGCATACAAATATTTATAAAATATCATATCGCTAAAAGAAGACTACTGTTGGACACAGGTGTCCCATAAGAGTCGCCACAGCAACTACAAAAAATATAGCCGTTTATTATATGTTAAAACGTAAAATAGTTTTTTACATACATAAACCAACGGCTTTTTCCCATAGGGGCAGGCAGGAATTACAGACCGCCACCTGCTACCATCCTTACATACTACCGTTACTGGCCACGCTCGCTGGTTGTGAGTACTATGCACTCCTGGTCTGTCTGATACTGCCGTGGTGTCCTCTCCCGGCGTTTTCATGGATAATTTAATAAACTATAATTTTATATACACTTAAAAAAACTAAAACTCTTACTTACTAAAACAAAAAATAATCGTAAATATAGGGACGAAAAATTATCTAAATGAAGGATGAAAGGAGGTTCTCTGGCAGCATTGCCACGTTGTATGACAATGCTTATCCTTTGTTCCAGGCAAAGGCCACCAATGGGTCATACGAAGTGTCAACTAAGCGTTTGGATAGATCTTTAAACAAGTTATGAGAAATCGGACCCCAAGATCCGAGAGTTTCAACCCGGCTGTCATACTTACAGTTAGTTGAGAATTTTATATAAATATAGTTTATTTCATTAATGTGGAAACTGAAATATTCACTACATGGTATGTAGCATTTAGGAGCTATGTATCATATCCTTACTAATATTATAAATGCGAAAGTAACTCTGTCTGTCTATCTGTCTGTCTGTCTTGCTTTCACGCCAAAACTACTGAACCGATTTAAATGAAATTTGGTACAGAGATAGTCTAGAGCCTGAGAAAGGACATAGGCTACTTTTTATCCCGGGAGTATGTTCCCTAGGAACCACGCGGGCGAAGCCGCTGGCAGAAGCTAGTAGTGAATATTTCAGTATATGTTACTGAAATTAATATATTTTAATATTTTCTACGGCCGATTTCTGTCAAGATCGTGTCCAATCCTACTCTACCATTAAACTTTGACAGGTTTTGTGGCTAGAGAGAGTAGAACTTGGATCAAAGGAAAATAAATTAATAAAAAATGGGTGCTACTAAGTGCAAGCTAAGCGTGTAGCAGAAAAGGCCCTCCTTATGAATGACATGATCACCTACGAGAAAGTCATGCAGTAGCCTGACAAGATCTCCACGAATATGTACGGTAAATATTATTGAGTGCACTTAGTACACAGAACTTAGTACGAGTTTTAGCGCGAACGTTAGCTAATGTCAAATTGAATGGTAAAAAAGGTGTTCCGGTATTGTCATAAGACGGCGCTTATTCAGTTTCAATACAAATTGGCGTTAATGCTACCGCGATCGAGAATAGTTAATAACTCGTAATAAGGCCACTGCTTGTGAAGGCCTTTTGCCCTGAAGTCTCAATAACTGACAGCTATGCTAACTTTTTCAACGTGCCCGGCTGCCCATGGAACCAGGCCATTACCTGAGTTCAAAGTTTAATACTACGTTAAGAAACCGGCCAAGTGCGAGTCTGACTCGTGTATGAAGGGTTCCGTAGCATCTTATAAGATTTACTTTTTATTATTTGTTGTTACAGCGGCAACAAAAATACACACTGTGTAAAAATTTCAACTGTCTACCTATTACGGTTCATGAGATACAGCCCGCTGATAGATAGATGGACGGACGGACGGTCGGACAGCGGAGGCTTAGTAATAAGGTCCCGTTGGTTTCACCCTAAAAACCAGACTCGTAAAAAGCCTTTTCTAAATTCGTCTAAAACGGCAAATGCACAGCCATAGGCTTTTCCACTAAAACATGGAACTGAACTACATCAGAATACATAATATTTATCTGCCTACTTACCCCCTAGGTTTCTTCCGTGACGTGTATAAAAATTGCAATCTCTATTCATACAAATAAATGAAATTGAAATGTCTGTTTGTAATATCAAAGTGACAGTTTATAATAAAACAGCTTATTTATAATTCATGTCTTGTCTGTATATCTGTTCATTCCAGCTAAACTTCGAAATAACTGGATCGATTTTGACAAGGCTTTCTGGCAGATAGCTGATGTTATAAGGAGTAACTTGGGCTACTATTATTTTAGAAAAAGATATAGGATTTTTGCAATAAAAATAAAATCCAGTTTCACCTGGCTAATCTCCAAAACGGCTTTTATTTTAGATTTTTCTAAAATAAAATATATGGTTATAAGGAGTAACTTGGGCTACTATTATTTTAGAAAAAGATATAGGATTTTTGCAATAAAAATAAAATCCAGTTTCACCTGGCTAATCTCCAAAACGGCTTTTATTTTAGAAAAAGTACTAATACTTTTTCTAAGATTCCAGCTAAAAGAAATTGAAACCCGTTTTCATATGGGCGAAGCCGCGGGCACAAGCTACTCGAAAATACAAACTCTCTGAAGAGCAAACCGCTACGTGTCTACGGCGTAGCATCTCGTAGCCGCGTAGCATCGTCGTAGGTGCGTAGCACGGGGCGTCCAAAATTCATGACTACTCGTTTGAAGTGTTAACTTTGCTACGAGAAAAGGAATATGTTTTCAGTTTAAAATGTTTCGGCCACTTTATATTTCAATAGCTTTAGTTTCATGTGTTTCCTTCAAATGTGCCTTGAGAAGTGAATGCTGTTGTATTTACCGACGAAACTTGTGCTGTTTTACAATATATTTTATTTCATGTGACAATTTGAAATAAAACGAATACCTTTTGTTGGATAGCGATGATGAGCAATGGTTTGACATTTGTGCTACTCAAAAAAAATTCGATCAATTTCAAAACTTGCTTCTGCCAGCAACTTCGCTCGCGTGAAAGCCGAAAATTATCTTTAGCCGAAATTGTAATTTTGTTTATTTTAAAATATTTTTGGTGTGCGTCATGCTTGGCGCAAATAAACTTTATTTCTTTCTTTTTCTTAGGTAATATACTTCCGGGATAAAAAGTACACTCTGTTCTAGTCCATGATTTAGGCCTACCCTTGTGCCAAGTATCATACAAATCCTTTCAGCCGTTAAAACGTGGAGAGTTAACACACACATAGTCAGGTAGAAAGGCAGACAGAGACACGGAATCACTTTCAAATTTGTAATATTAAGTATGGGTTAGTACTTAAATTAAATGTGTGTCTGGATGGCTGCTTCCCGCTTGGTAACATTCCCGATTTGTCAACATGTCAAAAGTTTTAAAACAATTGAACGCAAGTGGCGTTTAGTCAAGATTTTGATCTTAAATACCCTCCTTCTGGCGCAGTCGTGTACAAAAAAAACTTTGTGTGAAACAATCTACCCTATACATAAAACGGAACTTATTCAAGGTTACCATTGTTACGACCGCTAAACGCGACAGGCGTCACTCTAAACTCTAGACCAATTTTTGAAAAAATACCAACAGCCCTTTATATTCATGCTTGCTTAAAAAGTCCTCTCCACATGCAAGTCATTACTCATCCTCATAACAGAACTTTTTCTCGGTACAGTCAGGTAAAAAATCTGTGGAAACCTCTCGGGGGATCCTAATTCCTATTTGAGAGGTGGCCTGCGTTTGTCAGGTGTAGGATTTAACTTGTCCCCCGGTATAACACGACAACTTGTCATTGAACCCTTGGAAGCATGTATGGTTGAATTTGATTTTTCAGTGAAGAACTATTTTGAGGGTCAAATCTTACTTTAATGCCAAATATTGACAGATAGACAGTGAAGTTTACTATTAAAGTGAAGTTTGAGAAATTTTAACCTTCAAATGTGTAATTCAGAAATCGTCCGATAGTTTGATAAGACAACATCTTATCTTTACGATGTTATTTTAAGCTCGCCAAACACGTTCGTTTATTCTTGATGGTTTCCTGTCACCAATGACTATCATAATTTACTATCAAACTGTTTAGGTAAAATATGGAAACATTTCGGTGTATCCGAGAAAATTGGACCGTTTTCCTGAAGCATGAAACTTGAATGGTTTGTAATTGTTTTTATAACATTGAAAATTGTTTCTACTGCAGATGTAGAATTTAAAACAACTTATAACTTACCAGTTATGATTTTATCTACTATTTTTATCCCGGAGCTTCACTCATTTTACCTGTCTTATAAACACCGTGTTTTTTAAGTTAAATAAAGGTTACCACCTAAAAACAAATACAAAAATATATATCTAAAGATAAAGCTTAGGCAACTTCTATTTTCAACAAGAAAATGATCTGCACATACAGTACTGGTGTTCCATTCAGAGCTGTGTTATTATAGTCAGGTCAATTCGTCCTGATCGTATGTGTCCCACGCCCGAGGCGACGGTCTCCGTTCACCTTATGTACATACATTATATATTGTATAAAAATATCTCAGACATGTCTAAACAACTTTAGAAGGAATGTGTTAAGAGGTTACACATAATATGACACAATTCACTGAAATAATACTAATTAAACTTACCTAATATAAAGTAACTTTGTACAGATGGTGATTTGCGCGTAAAAATTGTATCTTTTTTTATTTATTAAGTAAGCAGTGGCGGTATGATATTATTAGGATAGTTTGTTTGTGTGAAAGTTTAATAATAAAAATAAATAGAGGCTATTTCTAGGGCACTTTCAAGTACTTACAAGTATTACAGAGATCCTTTGTTCGTCTCCCAAATGTTCTAGAAACTAGACTTTAAAGCCCTTAATGATCTACTAGCGGTTCTATAGCCTAACAATAATTATATCAATTTAAATGGACGTCTATATTTCTTAATTAAACTTGAATTGAAAACATTGTTAAAATGTTTGTATACTTTTGAAATAGTTGTCTGACGAACATTTGCATACAAAAGTGAAGTGATTGCCATCTCGAAAACATGTTTAGTTTTATTTTACTCTGTTATGAGCTAGCTCCATTTAAAATACTGACATTGAGCTGCATCTTCTTAGATTGCACCCGGATTTTTTTTTGGGACCCGTCCCCAATTTGGTTCGGAAAAAGCTAAGCAGATTGATTCATAAGACCAGATACTCAGCCGTAGCGCTTGCGACCATACGACTGACTAGCCCCTTTCAATATGTTTACAGCAGAATTCACATGAACCTTTTACCCCCTAGCCACTGCCAAGAGCGGCGCGAATTGCGGCGCGGCAAGCGGTGAGCGGCGAAAACAAATGGTAGATTTCTTAAGAAGTACGTTACAGCTACCAGCGACGTGAACTGCGGCGCGACTTGCATGTTATAAAAAAATTGTGGGACGAAATAATACAACAATTTCCTTGAAGTTAACTTTAGCGTTCAAGTCTTCATTTATGTGGGCGAGTATATAATCAAAAGTTTCTATGCTTGCCCTCGTATGTTAAAAAAAAATCGGGATAGTTCCTATATTCATAATAAAGAGTGTGAAATTCGCCAAGTTCTCTCCTTTTCTGATTAACTGGGTGCGCTCTAGGGTCCTTTCTTGTTTTTGGTGTATATCAATGATTTACCCTATTTATTGCAACAAAAACTTGATATGGTGCTCTTTGTCGACGATAACTCCTTAATTTTTAAGATAAATAGACAGACGGACAATGTTGATATCATAAATAATGCCCTAATGCAGGTCCAAAATTGGTTCACGGCGAATAATTTGGTTCTGAATGAAAAGAAAACGAAATGATAAATGATAAATGATATTTATTTTGCAAATAGGTTACAAGTAACTCTTTTACACGTCAATATTTTTTTTGACATATTTATCTAGATGAGGCCGGATGTTTCCTAGCTGACTACCCTGAGAAGAAACACCGAAACAAACTCAGAGGTCACAGTCTCTTTTGAAGTCCATACAATTGCCAATAACATATGAAAAACATGTAGGTTAAGGTCTGAGGTGGCCTTTTGAGGAAAGCACCACGCAGGTTTGAGTGGGCTTGTCCAGACAGTGCAAGCCTTTGTCAGTAATCGTGCAGCTCAACTCAAAACTTTGAGGAGCTCAACGAACCGACGAACAATACCAAAGTAAGGACATTTGGGTAAGCCGCATAATATACTCAAACTGCCAGACAGTCATGAAATCAATCCTTAAAATAACGACCTACATAGTCCTCACACTTACAATACATCATTTTTTAAGAACCATGCAGATTAGTGTCTGAGATGGTCTTTAGAAGAAAGAACCACACAGATTTGAGTGAACCTGTCCAGTCAGTGCAAGCCTTTGTCAGTAGTCGTGTAGCTCAACTCAGATCCACATAGGAGCTCAACAACTCGACGAACAATACCAAAGAAAGGACATTTGTGTAGGCCGTACAAAGCACTCAAACTGCCAGACAAACATTAAAGTTACTCAATGAAATAAAAAATAATCCACATAGTCCCCATTCATAATAAAAATAATGATAAATTTAATGTCAAATTGTATATGAAAAATTAAATTAAAATGTCAAATTGTATATAATAAAAAGAAAAATGTCAAATTGTATATAAAAAAAAATTGTACAAAAGTCAAATTGTGTATAATAAAAGAAAATGTCAAAAGTAAAACTAAAAAATTGATAAAAAAAAAAAAATGATTTGCCTTACCCAATGTCAAAAGCAGTGATTGTGACATACTACTGAACAGGGAAAAACTAGAATACGTCGATAAAACGGTTTTCCTGGGAATGACGCTTGACCCAAGGCTACAATGGGGCCCTCATATAACATCTCTTTCTGGACGGCTAAGCTCAGCAGCTTATGCTGTTAGGAAAATCCGCCAATTAACGGATGTCGATACCGCGAGACTGGTCTATTGTAGTTAGTTTCACAGTATCATGTCTTACGGTATTTTACTACGGGGACGGGCTGCAGACATAGAGTCTACTTTTATTCTGCAGAAAAGAGCCATCAAAGCGATAAACAGTCTCCGCCGGCGCGATTCTCTAAGGGAGCTGTTTAAAAGTATTAACATCATGACGGTACCTTGTCAATACATTTACGAAAACATCATGTATGTCAGAAAGAATTTACATCTTTTTAGTAAAAGAGGCGACAGACATAATTATGGTACTAGAAATAGGGACCAATTAGTTCAACCAGGTTTCAGACTGGCTAAAGTAGCCTCATCTTTCATGGGGTACTGTTTAAAATGTTATAATAAGATAACTCCCCATATATTAGAACTAAATGAGACAAAATTTAAATCTTGTATTAAACACACACTATGCAGGCAAGTATATTGTAAGTTGGGGGATTATATTGAAGATAAAAATGCTTGGCTGAACGCTGGTCCTGCTCCACAGCCACTAGGGCGCACAAAATAAACTGTTAGCATTTGGAAACATTGTTGGACCGGCTGAAGATGGGAAGAAACCAATATTTGCATTGTATAGACTCAATTTATTTAGCATTGTATAATTTCATCCATTTTAACGGCACATGTGTGAGTACTGTGTATCTTAAACTTAAGCTATAGCTATTAGTTTTAGGTTTGTTTTTGACTTGAATGTGGCGGTTGGGAGTGTCATGCTCACTCAAAAGTCTAGCTGATGATGAATGATGAATTTATTATTTTTAAAAGAGTGTCCGTGGAGTTTCTTGCACGTTCTTCTCCATTCTTTGGAACGTGCAAATAGCTTCATCTTTTTGGACCGACCGACCTTGACAATTCAAAAGTGCCTGTAAATGGTTTATTTGAAATAAATATTTTGAGTTGAGTTGAGTCCTATTCTTGTCTGAATGTTTTTAGGGTTCCGAACAAAAAACGGAACCCTTATAGGATCACTCAGGTGTCTGTCTGTCTGTCTGTCCGTCTGTCACAGCCAGTTTTCTCCGGATCTACTGGTCCGATTCTGTTGAAATTTGGTACACATATAGACTTCTGTAACCCAAACACGGACGCGTTACGTAAATTATTAAATTTTTAGTATGGGTGTCACTTTTGGGGGTCAAACTAGAAAATTACAAAAAATATTTTTGAACAATATCGTGTGACATATCAAATGAAACGGCTTACTATGAGGGTTTTGATTATATTTTTTTAGTAATTTTATAATAAGTGATTCTGAAGTTATTCAAGAAATTAGACAAAAAATGACCATTCCACCCTTATCTCCGAAAGTACTGAGCCCAAAATTTTGAAAAAAAATGGAGATATACCTATAAGAAGTCTGTAGTGTGAAAGTAACATGTTAAAAATGAAATTCGTTCGGAACCCTTTTTACGTGAGTCCGACTCGCACTTGGCAAGTTTTTTTTGAGCTAAGGACGCGCTTGTTTCATGACAATTTTTGATAGGGCCATTTTAATAGGTTCTCTAAATACGTCCACCACTGACGCCGCCGCGATCGCAACTAGTCGAGCTGTGGCATACCACCGCAAATCGCGCCACACGCCGCGCCTCACGCCGCACTGAGCCCCGCACCGCTAGAAACTGTGGCCAGGCCCATAGGCGAATAACTAAGGGAGCGAAATTGGTACGGCAACAAAAATAACCTCAACGCCACCTATCCCGCCTGCAGCCAGCTACTTTTAAAATCCTGCACCGCCGTATCAGACTTCTCCGTGCGATTTAAACACATACAACAGACCGAATATGGCGAATTTTAAGTATCGGGCAGTTGCCCACTGGACACGACAACCGTCCGGTCGGAGGATTCTTCCTTTTCAATGGAGGTTTGCGGAACTTTATTCTCTGTTCCACATACCTCTATACTAAGACATTTAGGCAACTCGTTGGAAAGGTAATACAAACCTTCCGTTCAACACTTCAGGTAATGCATTATAGTTTCTTCCAAAGTATAGTAGAAGTCAAAGCCAGTAAGATTCTCATCATCACCACCTAGAATTTCCCCAACTATGGTTACGTACTACGTAACTACGGTTTACTACCGTTCAACAAACCGTAATTAAGAGAGAGAGAGGATATTTTACTAACGCACAACTAAGAGGCTCATCGGTGACGTGAAACTGGTGGATGCCAAGCTACATAGCTTGGCTCATCGCCGTAAGGTTGCCTGCTTGTCGGTCTTCTACACTTCGGTGAGTGTGCCCAAGAACTCCACGACCTCATCCCACCGGCCCTCGTCTACCATCGGACATCCAGACGCACTGCATCTTACCATCCCTACCTTTTTGCTATTTCACCAATTCGCACTAAGCGTTTCCAAACGTCTTTTATAATGGGCACAGCAAAGGAGTGAAACTCTCTGCCTGCGTCTGTGTTTCCAAACGCATACAACCTTAATCTCTTCAAAGTTAGAGTGCACAGGCTCCTTCTGGGTAAGCTCGCTCCATCGTAGACTTTGTCTCTGTCATCTCTGACCTAGACTAGAGTCAAGAGCAAACCCATAACAAAAAAAAAAAAAAAAAAAAATACCAAAAAGTGCCTATCTATAAGCCTGTCAAGCCTTTTCTCAAATATGTTGGCGTTGGTTTCCAGTCTTACCAACACCTGAGTACTAGTATTTTGCATCGAGCGATACCCCTTGGCAAGACTGGCGTCAGCATTTCTGGCTTTAGGCTATTTGTAACACTGTCAATTAATAGATGGTACTAACGGCTTAACGTGCTTTCCGAGACACGTTGGACTCTAGGTATATAATAAGTGGTCACCCACCCACAGACTGACTTCAGAAGCGTCACTTAACCTCAAAAATCGACCCATTTTTTATTTTTTAGGGTTCCTTACAAAAAACGGAACCCTTATAGGATCACTCGGGTGTCTGTCTGTCTGCCTGTCCGTCTGTCACAGCCAGTTTTCTCCGGATTCACTGGACCGATTCTGTTGAAATTTGGTACACATGGACTTTTGTGACCCAAATACGGACGCGTTACGTAAATCATTAAATTTTTATCATGGGGTCACTTTTGGGGGTCAAATTAGAAAATTTAAAAATAAGTTTTTTGAATAATATTGTGTGACACATCAAATGAAAGGGCAGGGTAAGAGTTTTAAATATATTTTTTTCATAATTTACAAATAAATGGTTTTGAAGTTATTCAAGAAATTAGACGAAAAATTACCAATACTCTCCCTTATCTCCGAAACTACTGAGCCTAAAATTTTGAAAAAAAAAATGAAGATAATGGAGATAATAGATCTTTACCTGTAGATTACAGGAACACCTATAAGAAGTCTATAGTGTTAAAATAACACGTTAAAAAAATGTAATTCGTTCGGAACCCTTTGCACTTGGCCAGTTTTTTTGAGTTCCGTACTTCAAAAGGAAAAACGGAACCCTAATAGGATCACTTTGTTGTCCATCCGTTTGTCTGTCAAGACCCTTTATCTCGGTCCCTTGAAGCTGTGAAAAAATCAAAGTTCTAAGTTAACGTAAAAAAAAGCCGTTTATGCCGCAAAAAACGTATATTTAACCTGGGAGTCTTTAAGACAAGAGTGAATAGGTGCTTCTAGGCCAACGTGCTCCATCTTCGACCGCATCATCGCTTACCAGGTGAGATTGTGGTGAAACGTACGCCTATATATAGCAAAAAACAAAAATATTTCGACACTCTCAAGGGAATTATTATTTATAAGGTATTTTCCGTTGACCTAGAAATTTGGCAAGTAATACCGTCATAAACTACAAGTATAAGGAAAACTTTGAAAACTATACATTTGTAATGAAATCATAAAAAATGAGTCTTTATTTAAAGTAATGTGTACCTACAAATTTCTACGGAACCCTCGGTGGGCGAGTCCGACTCGCACTTGTCCGGTTTTTTTTTAGGAATTGGAAATCGACAAATGTCTCCTACCACTGGGCGGAGCGGAATGTCAGACTCTTACTGATTAAAACCCATCCGTGTTCCTCCTAATGCCTTTGCGTTCCAGAGGACCGAGCAAATTCCGAAATTCTGGCAGGATATCGACCCATGCAGTTATTATTTAGCCACGAGCTCCTCCGAAAGTTCCTATAGTAGCTGGAATGAGTCGTGAGCACAGATGTATGCAGCAGGGTGATCTAACCAATGTACGGTGGGCGAACGAAGCGTGCAAGTCCAATAGTCGATGAGCATTGACTAGCGAACCAATAACGTGAAGCGTCAGAGCTGTCGTCGTCAAACCAGCCAATGTAGAGTGTGCTCACGACTCGTGCCAGTTATTATACCTATTCGCTACATAATAAACGAAATTATCAACCTTCTAGAAAATTCAACAACACAAAATCAATCGCCACTGTAGGTACATACGCTCGCGCCGCACCCATGGATATCCCCACGTTATAGGGTAATCCCACTATGACAAGTAATGAGTGGTCATCTATCAATGTTGTGCACGCAATTATAGGCATTAACAGCATGATACAAGGACGATAACCCCGTGCATAACACGACAGATGTTGTGCAGGAGGGTTCTATGGTTTAATAATGGTTGCTATGGGGTGCAGTTTTGTTGGATTTAATATTGATGACCATGAATTCTTTGTCTGTCCTTTTATTATCGAAAACTGATCCATGATTTGATGTAGACAACCCTCTCCAGTCATACCATGCTAAACTCTATGGATGCAGATTAGTATCAGCTTATGCTTACACACTCATGAGCTTAATTTTGGTTATTTCCATCTTTTTCTCTCTCATACAACAAGAAAAGAACGGAAATATAATATAAATATGAACTGCTTTTCAAGTTGAACTGAAGCTTCATAGTACAAAATATAGTTGACGTTTGAAAATGCATCGTCAAAAAATCTGTCGAAGTTGAGGGCATAAACTGATTTGACATCTGTAACTTTAGTTCAGTTTTTAAAAAGGAAACCTACTTACTATCGGACAGTGGAGGATATTGACTACTACCAAAAATCTACATGACTGTTACTAAAATTGTACGATTTGTGTAGATATAAAAAACGATAAAAAAAAAATAAACAAGTTACACGCTTACAGAGTTTCTTTCATCTTTGTCACGCAAAACGTCGTTTGTGTTGGATGGCGCAAAATCACTACAGCGTCACTTGCGAATGACGTCACACGCAATTAGTGCTCTCTCCGTTTGTCGTAAATTTTAAAACGCTCATTACTCCGTGATTTTTACTGCGTAACTCTTCTCTCTTTTCTATTGAGGAAGTTAAAAGAAAATCCAGTCTAACAGTACTGTATTCTTAGACAGATTTATCTTAATACTAGCTGACCCGCGAAACTTCGCCTGCGTCTCATTTTTCATGAATGCTCCGCTCCTATTGGTTGTAGCGTGAGGTTATATAGCCTAAAGCCTTCCTCGATAGATGAGCTATCCAACATTTAAATATTTTTTCAATTCGAGCCAGTAGTTCCTGAGATTAGCGAGTTCAACTAAACAAACAAAATCTTCAACTTTATAAAATTAGTACAGATAAGGCCTATTCAGTTCATGGGGCAGACAGTGTCCGTCCACTGTCCAGTTACCGTGTTGCCAACTTTTACAAATCCCAAGAGAAGACTTCCCAGCGGACTTTCGATTCCAACAATAACAGCACTAATTCAATGTTATACAGTACCACGATAAGCCCCTTCTACGCACACCATGATAGTAAAGCGTGGGGGAGACGATCGATAGTTTAGCCCGCGGGAACCCACTCTAATCAATATTATGGTACAATTCACATGATCTGTACACATTTAGGGGACTTTATTGGTTGTATCAAGGTTAAAATTGGTGTAAAGTGAGTAAAATGAACTCAGAGTTTTTCGTATGTCAAGCATTATGCATACGAAATACAAACAAAAATTTGATCGGGTTATGCAAGTTAGGAAGATATGCGTCACATCCGCGCAAAAGGGCTATCGCTCAGCATAGTGCTGGGACTCGTGTGCGAGACAGAGCCACAGTGCTGGTTTTCAGCGACAGCCGGCGTTGACTGAGAGACGTCGGCCGGAGCAGCGTAAAAGTAGACTAAAATGATGAATGATATGAAGTGGTTTTCAAGTGGTGTTCCACGTCTTTTCTGCTTACTTGCTCACTTCCGTTTCACCATACTTTACCTACTGATGAATATTTTACTAAACCTACTACTGGGACACAAGCCAGGAGAGGGAATGGGTCGTTACCACGCGATCCCAGTGCGAATTGGCAGATGTCACATATCCTTTGTGGACAATTGGACATGCTGTAATAACAATAATAACGTTTATTTGCCAAAAACAGTGCTGTACATTTGCTTATGGTCTAACTTACGAGCTAGGATACATAAAAAAAAGAATATGAAGCAAAGGAAGCATATTTTTACTTATGAACTCCACACTAGGTCGAGCCTGTCTCGTGGAGTCCATTGGTGGGATTACAAAATGCAGTACGCATTACATTTAAACATGCTTGGTTTATACATTGACATTTTTTTATGAATTTTTTAATTTTACTTTTGACAATTTTTTTTATTATACACAATTTGACATTTTTATACAATATTTGTTATATACAATTTGACATTTTTCTTTTTATTATATACAATTTGACATTTTTACTCAAATTTTGATATACAATTTGACATAATTCTTTTGACTTTGTAAAGTATTATCATTATTTTTATTATGAATGGGGACAATGAGGATTATTTTTTATTTCATTTAGTAATTTTAATGTTTGTCTGGCAGTTTGAGTGCTATGTACGGCCTACACAAATGTCCTTTCTTTGGTATTGTTCGTCGAGTTGTTGAGCTCCTAAGTGGATCTGAGTTGAGCTACACGACTACTGACAAATGCTTGCACTGACTGGACAAGTTCACTCAAATCTGTGTGGTTCTTCCTTCTAAAGACCATTTCAGACAATAATCTGCATGGTTCTTAAAAAATGATGTATTGTAAGTGTGAGGAGGACTATATTTTAAGCATTGATTTCTTGACTGTCTGGCAGTTTGAGTATATTATGCGGCTTACCCAAATGTCCTTGCTTTGGCATTGTTCGTCGGTTCGTTGAGCTCCTCAAAGTTCTGAGTTGAGCTGCACGATAACTGACAAATGCTTGCACTGTCTGGACAAACCCACTCAAACCTGCGTGGTGCTTTCCTCAAAAGGCCACCTCAGACGTTAACCTACATGTTTTTCATATGTTATTGGCGATTGTATGGACTTCAAAAGAGACTATGACCTCTGAGTTTGTTTCGGTGTTTCTTCTCAGGGTAGTCAGCTAGGGAATACCGGCCTCATCTAGTTTAATATGCCAAAAAAAAATTGACGTGTAAAAGAGTTACTTGTAACCTACTTGCAAAATAAATATCATTTATCATTATATATATATAATTACCGACGAGAAGCACATGAAAAAATGGTTATTATTAAAGCAGTTAAAAATATTTACTACATTTAGAACAAGTTAAAACTGGTTTTTCCACATTGTTTTTCTTCTAGCATTCGTGTTGAAATAAATGACACAAAGTAAAGCCTACCTTGGTTGGAACCTGCGTAAGTTTTCTAATATTTTAAATAATTACATAACTTTTAGTAAAACAGAAGTCTCTTTGCAGATTATAAAAGAAATATTACAAAATTCTCAATAAGTTCGAAAGAAAAGTTGTCTGGATTAAAATGAAAGCCTTATTAAGGAGACATCTGCAGTAGACTTAATTAATACTAAGTTCAAATGAGACAATCTGATAAGTCAAGAATATGAGCGAAAAATGTTTTATCTTTTAAGCTGCAGTCGCGTTTAAAAGATAGCATTTCATGCTTTTATAGTGAGACTTTTTATGGTGTTAAGTAACGATGGCTGTTGAAAAAAGATTTTTTGTGATTTGTTTAAAAATCTTTAGAAATTGTAAAAAAGACACGTGCCTGACAGGAATCGAATCCAAACAAAACCTGACTGTAGTACTATCTATACTTAATAATATATAAAGCTGAAGAGTTTGTTTGTTTGCTTGAACGCGCTAATCTCAGGAACTACTGGTCCGATTTGAAAAATTTGTGTTAGATAGCCCATTTATCGAGGAAGGCTATAGGCTATATATCATCACGCTACGACCAATAGGAGCGGAGCAGTAACGAAAATTGTGACGCAGACGAAGTTGCGCGGGTCAGCTAGTTATTAAATAAAGTTAAACATCTACACTAATATTATAAAGAGGAAAGATTTGTTTGTTTGTTTGAAATGAATAGGCTCCGAAACTACTGGACCGATTTGAAATTGAAAAAATTCTTTCAGCAATGGATAGCTACATTATCAGGGAGTGACTCCCCGTACTCCCACGGGAACGGGAACTACGCGAGTGAAACCGCGTGACGTCCGCTAGTATGAAATAAAAGATAGATGAATTGTCAGAAGAATGGTATGAAAAAAAAAAGGATTCAGTCGTAGTGTGATTAGTAGCACGGAAAGGAGGAAGATAACGTCTTGCGCCGACCCCAAGTAAAACGGGACCAGGGTAGGAAGATCATGATTATCAATATACGAGTACATACATAAAACTCTTCCGTAACTGGTGACTGACAGACAAGGCACGGGGAGTGTAGGGGAGCACTAAGAGATGACTAAAAGATTTCTCAGAATGGGAAGAAATGGGATATGCGTGTACGAAGTCGCTGGCTAGTATACCTAAAATATTACTCATGCAATTTTTGTCAAAACGCTCGCTATTAACGGTAACCTTTGCATAAAGGTAACATTAAACTACAAGAGGGTTTTAGGTTAACCTAAATGGGTTAAATTCTATTATTAATTCAGTTATATTGTTGTACTGTTAGCATAAAAAGCCAATTAACATTTTAGTTTTAATGCATTTATGTGTGGCAGGCTTAGATATATGAATTGAATGATTTGATTATATGGCTATCGCTAGATCACTATCACTGCGATTAATAAGAAGTACTTATTCACTCTCTCATTAATTGGTCTAACTCAGGAATTGGTTACCATCCAAAGTCAACGTCAAAGTCAAATGATTTATTTTAACTAGAGCAATAAAGGCACTTTTGAACGTCAAATTAAAATAAAATAAAATATTATAGTGACTCTAGTCGTCCGTTCACAAAAGGTAGATTCTTATGGAGAAGAACGGACAAGAAACTCCATAGTTACTCTTTTCAAAAATAAGCTTACAATATTTGCATACATTATCAGTTGATTATATGTGAGGACGATGCTCCCAAAAAAACAATTATATACTACTAATAGGTACAATAAAAAAATGCCAGCAGAGGTAAAATTAATAAGTTTGCTAGTAAGGGAACATAATACTCACATTTGTACAAATTTCATGCAGTCCCACCATCCAATCTAGTCAGTCAGTCTAGTTTTTGACTTTTAGTGGTACCCCACACCTAACAACACCACTGGAAAGTCGCAGGAAAGCAAATACGCACTTTCGTTTACTTGGATGACTAACCAAATACATACGTCATCTAATTAAACGAATTCCAGCTATTTTGATTTAAAAGCCAAACAGCTAAACCGATTTTGATGAAATTTAAATGGAACCAATCGGAAAGTATACCCTTTCATATGAAAGAATTTTTTTTCAAATCGGTTCATAAACGACGGAGTTAGGAAGCATAAAAAATAAATGCAACCGAATTAAGCACCTCCTCCTTTTTTTGAGATCGGTTGAGCTTTTGCCCGTGAGTTCGTACGCGCACATATCGATTTTTCCATTCCCGTATTGCCTTCCTCATGAATGAAGCTATCATCAACAAAAATAATTTTCCAAATCCGACTGGTACTTCCAGAGATCAGCGCACAAACAAACTTCAGCTTTATTATATATTTTTTATTGAGTTAATTACCGCGGGCATGGTGGTCCGCGCCTTTGTTTTATTTGTAAATTACTTATACAACCCCCGGGTAATTTTTATGCGGACTGTACATATCGCGTTAGAATATTTTGTGGCGTTATTTGCAAGCGATTCATTAGATTTATTATTTATTTAGTAAAGCTGGATTTAATGTCTGCAATTATAATAATGGAACGTGCCTTTTCTATTATTATCATTTTCACTACTACTATATACAATTGTATTTGTGACAGGTCACCGTTGTAATTAAGTTATTTCATGGATTATAACTAAATAATTATTGATTTCAGTGAGATAGGGTACTAATGACCCTATTTTGTACTGAATGCACAGGTCTTGTGGCCCCAGGTTGTAGCTATCAGGAAACACGGACTCCGGCAGGGAATTTCTCTCCTTAGCTGTAAGTACATGCAATGTAAGTATTCCCGCGCTTTCGCGTGGGTAGCGTAATAAATGCGCCAAAGATCAACGGAATTTTATGAGAACCGATGGCAGATAAAGATAAATTGCAGACAGTCTAAAATGGCTATGTCAAGTCTATACCCGCGACTTCTCAGCCAAAATAAAAATAACTTCCGAATAATAATAGGGATAATTACAAGTCATTCCCTTCTAAAAAAATACCTCTTGGCGCCATGGACAGCCCAATTTGCAAATGTTGCTTCGACGCCGAGGAATCAGTTGCCCACGTCATCCTGAAAGTAAGGCTGAGGTTTCTCGACGTGAATAAATTCAAGGAACGGTGAGGTCGCTCCGTGTGGGTGGGATGTCCACCATGTACCTACCAGTGTTCCATCGCCGTACGTCTTAAAGCACGATGATGAAACGGGAAAAACATTATTTTTAATAGAAATAAAAGGCCAAGTAACATTTCTTATGTAACAAAAACGTGATTCTACTTACGCAATATTTAAATCACCACCCTTTTCTGTATCGAATTAGCTTCAAACATATTTCAGAGAAAACTTCTCGTAAAAACTCTTTTACTCTGCTTACGAAACAACTTTTACAAGATTCTGTTTGTGTAACTCTTTATACAAACACAATCGGTGTGGTTAAACGTTCGTAACATTTATGGAAAAGAATTGATGTAACTTTGCGAAGGCAAATACGGTAATAATAAAAAAACCGAGAGTTCCGTATAAATTTGTAGGTACATATTACTTTAAATAAAGGACTTTATTTTTTATGATTTAATTACAAATGCATAGTTTTCAGATTTTTTCCTATATTTGTAGTATGAGACGGTATTTTTTGCCAAATTTCATATTTCTAGGTCAACGGAAAATCTAATATATGAAAATTTCGTGCCACGGTGTTTGTTACCGGACCCCTCCGAAAACGCTCGACCGATTTTCATGAAATTTTGTGTGTATATTCGGTAGATATGAGAATAGGTGGTGAGCTATTTTTTTTAACTGGCAAAACAACGTTTGCCGAGTTAGCTAGTACACTATTTTTTTTTCCCTTGAGAGTCTAAATATAACTTTTCGCGGAATAAACGGCCGTATCTTTTTTGCGTTAATTTGGACGTTTGATTTTTCACAGCTTCAAGGGACGGTAGAGCTGAGTACATGGTTTTAATTTCAACTCGATACCTCCACACGTTCCCGAGATAAAGGGTCTTGACAGACAGGAGGACGGACAACAAAGTGATCCTATAATGGTTCCGTATTTGCTTTTGAGGTACAGAACCCTAAAAGTATGGAAAGTGACAGGTTTCATGTTATAAGCAGTCTATAACAGCCTATGACACGATTGTATTATATAAGGGATGATTTTCCAATATTTAGATAACTTTTATCCGAGGGACAAAAATTGTGGTTTGAAAGTGAAATGTGTCAAACAGCTATATTTAAACTACACTTAAAAAAATATCTGCTCATTGAAAATCAATCCTTAATGCTGTATTTTACTAAAACAAAACCTTAAATCACACTTGGTGAGCAAGAGTAGGAGTTTTACACTTTTTCAGATTGTAATACTTCCACACGTTGTGAACTGGCACGTGTGGAAGTATAGTATTATAATTGTCAAAAAATAAAAGGCCCATTTTGACAGCAGGTCAAAGTCAAAATCAAATGATTTATTTCAACTAGTCCAAAAAAGGCACTTTTGAACTTCAAATGAAAATAAAATATAGTGACTCTAGTCGTCCGTTCGCAAAAGGTAGATTCTTATGGAGAAGAACGGACAAGAAACTCCATAGTTACTTTTTTCAAAAATAAGCTTTACAATATTTGCATACATTAATCAATTGATTATATGTGAGGACGATGCTCCCAAAAAAGCACTTATATACTACTAATAGGTACAATAAAAAGATGCCAGCAGAGGTAAAATTAATAAATTTGCTAGTAAAGGGACACAGTACTCACATACGTACAAATTATGCAACCATTGATTTATATGATCAGTGTGTGAGTTAAATTAAATATAAAAATCAGTAAATAAACCTATATACATAATACATATTAATATAATAAACACAAACATATCAACCAGTTTCACTATGTCAACTACACCCTAGATTGTCCTATGGAGCAGGACTAGCATGTTTCCAAGCATTATTATCTTGAATATAATCATCTAATTTGTAATATGCTTGTTCACAAAGTGTCTTTTTTACACAAAGTAAGTTGCACAACGCCCTTTCGTGAAACCGTACTGTTGTTCATGAAAGATGGAATTTTTATTAAAATGTAGTATAGTAACATCTAGTTAAGCATTAACTTTTCAAACACCTTACTGAAAACCGGCAGGATTGACACCGGCTTGTAATTGTTGGGTTCTTGACTATCACCGGATTTAAACAGTGGAACGACTTTACTGTGCTTCATGGGATCAGGAAATACTCCCTGGTCTACACTAGAGTTAAATATGAGAGCTAAGTAGGGAGCAATAGTTTCAATAACAGATCGACAGACTTTTACAGACATTCCCCAAAGATCTTCTGTTGATTTAATTTTAAGATCTTCAAAAGCCTTAATAATGGCTAGGGGGTTCGTATGTTGAAAGTTAAGGATACAACATTACTTTACTAGTAAGTATGAAAGAGACATAAAAATAAATCTCTTTCGCACTTAGTGGCAAAGCAATCTTCTTTCCCTCTCCACTCAGCTGTCGAATCGGAGTTATTAGATTTTGGTGACTTTAGGCTTGTTCACTCAATGAAATAATCTAATGACTCATTGGATTTTGGTAGTGGCGTACCTGTACCTATACTTCACGTATTATGCCGTTATTGCTGTAAAATATCCGCGGATGAAGACCCGCGTGAAAAGTGTATTATGATCCCCAAGGTTGCTTGACATCCTAAACATAATGCTGGGATGAAAAGCATCCTATGTACTAATTCAGGCAGGTCATAATGTCAAATTTCAAGTCTGTACAGATAGAAAACCGGTCAAGTGCGATTCGGACTCTCACACGAAGGGTAACAAACCGAAAATAACACGCTTATTGTATGGGAGCCCCCTTTAATTTTTATTGTTTGTTGTTACAATAGAAATAAACATCTAGTTTAAAACGACAAAAAGATATTGACGTGTATACGTGTTACTTACAAAATAAGTATTATTTGTCACACTCAATTCAAACATTGAAAATTTCAACTGTCCTATCTACCAATTAGGGTTCTTGAGATACTGCCCGCTGATAGATAGATGGATGGATGGACGGACGGATGAACGGACAGTGGAGGTTACCCTTTGCGTACGGAACCCTGAAAACAGTCACACTCACATTAATAATATTCAGTGTGGAAGTGTGGATTAGTGAATTGAAAGTGTACTACGTGTGCGATTAACGCTTATGCGACAAAACTGTACTGCGACTTACCATAGTTCGAATGCACGCTTGTGCAACACACTGAAGATCGACAACACCCCGACTCAGAGTACCCCGACTCGGATAGGTTAGGTTAGAAGGCTAATGCGGGAGCGAAGAGGAGCGGACCTCCTGCCTTAGCCTTCGTGGTTATTTTTTTTTTAAACCACCCAGAAATAGGAGCCCCGCGAAGCGGGTCTCCCGATCTTCAGTGTGTCCCAAAGCGTGCATTCGAACTATGGTGAGTCGCAGTACAGTTTTGTCGCATAAGCGTTAATCGCACATCCATTTGTCGAGCTCACGTAGTACACTCGTGAATTTAAGACTACGGGCCGATTTCTGAATTGAGTATTTTGGAGTTATGAACTTGTGAAGTCATGTCACGTCTTTACTGTTAAAATTTGACAGATTTTCAGAACATTGACAAATACTCAACTACAAATTCTTAATTAAAAAACCGGGGGGCGGGGCGCTAAAAGGGCCACTTTAGGAGAATCATATTAGAATCAATATTAATCACACATCAATCTGTCAAATTTAATATTCATCTTTATCGCTAACGCATTAGGTTCAAGGTTGATTGGGAAAGTTTGACAGTGACGGGTAGCGTGATGTGCTTTCTGATTCTGCTAAAGTGGCCTTTTTAGGCATTGATATATAAAAAACCCAAGATACACACTCAGCATCTCAAAAACGTCCGCAAAAAACAAGCGCATAATGTATAATTGTGCGCAAGTTTCAAACAGTCTCGCATCGCTCGCCATTCTGCACTGCTTTGTAAAAACAACTTTAAGCGATCCGTGTAAGGTTTAATTTGCAAAAAAACACCGGTAGCACTCCGGGAGTGCCGGCAGAAGTGAAAACATGTAAATAATACATCCTTACTGTCGCGGTCACATCATAGACAAACCACCGACAGCAAAATAAACAAAAAGACACTGACGTGTGGCCGCGACAGCGACTGTCAGTGACAGATGTCAATCTTGACACAGTTCCTGACATAAACAAAACGAACCATAAAAACAACAAAAAATAACGTTGTGTTTAATTATAAGTACAAAAATACTATCATTTATGAGGTAGAATACAATGTTTATTTATTGCGCTATCGTACACAAATATGACAATTTACATGTTATTATTCATAATATTATATCGTTATTTATTTATATATTACATTAATTTTTATCTCTTAGAAAAATCAACTTTCATCCATAATTTTGTAATTCCGTAATTTCGTATCCTTGGATACGCGTGGCACGCTGTACATAAACACAGACGGACATTCGCGCAAGCGCCCTGTGCCGCCTAAGCGAAGCAGGTACGGTAGAAAGAGTGGGAGATACTAGTTCCTCTCCCTTCCCCTCGATCTTACGCTTTTTCGCATCACGTGACCCTGACGCGAGCCGTCTTACGCTTTTTGCGATTAGGTCACGTGACCCTGACGCGAGTTTAAGATTTTATACCCATTACAGAAAAAGTGCTCAACGCCGCTAAAGAAGTTTTCACTTCAAAAAAATTGTTTATACTATAACTACACACAACTCACACATGACACTTGATACATGTCAGTTTTTGACGACAGTTTCGAGTGTTGCATCTTGGGTTTTTTATATATCAATGTTTTTAGGCCACCGGGGGTAGGTTTCATACCCACTCCCACATAAGATACGTATCTAAGGTTAAATCCATATTAATCTAGGTAAATTTAATCGGTTGATTTTTAGTTCTAATCAATTTTAATCTTTAGTGGCACTTACGTTATTCTTACAAAAGATTAAAATTGATTAAACCTTCTACATGTCTGGAACTAATTCCTAAGCGCACTACGATAGTAAAAGTTGTGGTCCTCGCGGGAAATCAGGGCGACCGCGTGAGTCCGGATAATAAGTCTTATGAAGGATGTAGCACGAGACTTACCACACATCTATAAAATGGAAACCAAATAGTTTTAAAGGTAGAACATAATGCTTTCTTTTAAAATCTTAGCTAACTCTATTTACACTTAAAACAGAATCCCCTAACTATGTACAACTAACTATTACTATATATCACTTAAATAAAAAACTCTTAACAATCTAAATATAATCTAAAATATGCGGCGAAAATTTCCTCCGCATCCCTTACGACTGGAAGTGTGCCCAAAAAACTGGCAGAAATGTCGCGTTGTGTGGCAATGCTTATCTTCTGTCAGCCAGCTCTTGGGTTCCGTGAAGGGTCATCTGGAACAAAGGAAAAATCAATCAAACTTTTAAGTCTAGAAAAAAATTAAACACCGTGTAACAGAATAAACGCAATATCTCTTAAGGGGTTATTATACTCATCATTATTAACAAGTTTTGCTATGGCCCCGAAATCGCTATAAACACAATTTCTTAACTCTTTTTCAAGAATGTTCTCAAATACACTATTAAGACCTGGATATCTAGTGTATGCATATCAAGTTCCATTAAAATCAGTTCATTAATTTCTTTGAAAGTATGTCTGAAACCTGAGGAATAAAAAAATGAAATAAAGAAAGCAAAAACCTAACCGTAACATCAAAGAACATCATAAAATCAAAGCTGGCTTTGAATGCAAAAACGCTAATTAAAATCGGCTCAGAGGGGCGCTGGTTATTAAAAGTTGCATTTCGTCCTTACGACTGGATAGCAATGCAATTAATTAGCCATCGAGGGATCGGTATTCATAGAACAGATAAATATCGAGAGACAAGGACTTCGGGATGCTGCGGGGGAAGTTTCCGATGAGTCCTACATACAAGTTCGATGAATTTACAGTGGGTGAATATTTGTACAATTTATTTCTACTTATTGTTGGTCCCGGTTGTCATTTGTATATATTTTACAGTCGTTGCGGTCTGTTAGTCAGAAGCTAGGAAATCTGCCGGCCGATTCTGCAGTGCTTCTGCAAACATGTCGAAGTGAACACTCAGGCGAAGTGAACGACAAGTGAGCTGTCAATCCACACAAACAAAATGGAATGACAACTCACTTGTCGTTCTTCACCTTAGTGTACACGGTGAGATGTTGACAAAATAGACCGGCTGTAAACATGTCGAAGTAAAGGCTTGGGTGAAGTGATCACGAAATGAGCTGTCACTCCGTCAGATTACAAGGATTGACAGCTCACTTCGTGATCACTTCACCCAAGCCTTCACTTCGACATGTTAACAGAATCGCACTGCTGATTTGCAAGGGATTATTTTGTTACCCAGTTACTGGGTTGTAGAAGTCAAATTGGCTGTCACTACATTTAAAATACCAATATTCATCTGGTTCGCCCTAGTATATTTGGGATCCATTCGGGAGCTACGATGCCACAGACAGACACACACACACACACACACACACACGTTAAACTTAAAATGTAGAGTGATTGATTTTCTTTTTACATTGTTATGTTAAAGTATGTCTGTTTGGATTTTTGTTAATCCATCAGACCTCAGCAACTGTACAGTTTTAGATGAAACTTGGTACATACCGTTCAAATTCAAATTCCAACTAAAAGTATTTATTTCAATTAGACCAGGGCTCAGTCTCGACATAGTTACCGATCGCTTACCGACTGAATTCGGTTGTTAAGTCCTACGCGACCCACGGTGTCCACGATCAAAATCAATGATCTGATCCGTGGATCGCGTTCGAAATTGACTGTGTACCTTACCGAATTCGGTTGGTAGGTGATCGGTAAAGTCTCGGTATATCGAGACTTCCCACCCAGTACAATGTAATCTATGCGACTAAGATGTTTTAAAACGTGTCTGGCCTAAAACTTAAAAAAAAAACTGTTACTTTATGTGTAGAATGATTGAGTGTCTCCGCTAATCGAAATAACAGTCACACAAACAAATATTACGAATCGAAATAAAGCTTGAACATTACAAATCCTTGCCCCTGGACCACTCTCCTCAAAATTACGTACTCTTTAATCCCGTTCCCCACACGCCAACTCAATATTTCGAACCCTTCAATGTCAATGTTCATTATGTAATATATAACTATCTGTTTATACATAAAGGGGGCTCGTAGAGGTGGCTCGCCGTATCCCATGGGGAGGCATTTATTGATTTTTGGCACTGCACCATGAATGCGACGCCCAGACAGACGGTATGTATGGGATAGGTAGGTAGGTAGCTTTGATTATAACCTTTGTAAGGTCAGGTAGGTAGTTGAAATTGGCGTTGTGTATTTTCATGTATTTGTGTACAGTGTACTGCTCGTCTGGGGTACGGGAGATACAGAGATGACTAAGCCTTTAATACGAGGGTGTAAGGGCTGTTTTTGCAGTAACAGTCTGTTGATATGCGGTTTTTGTTTGAGACAAGTAATGTAGATACTTTTTCAATGTAATGTAATTAAGGCTGAAAAGACACCTGAAATTGGGTGTCTGAAATCACCAAAAGAGAACGAGTAGCGAAGTTATTATCAATTTAAATGTAATTTCCAGCAAAAAAATCTGTGAGTACAAAGGCGGACTTAGTGCCTGAGGCATTTTCTTTCATTTTTTTTAAAGGAATTTTTTTTTCTTTGTTTTCTTTTCTATTTTACAGCAAATTCAGGATCGTTTTTTCATTTTCTTCATTGAAAATAATTATAGTCATAAAATTTGGACGGAAACGTCAAATTACACGGATATTCTTTGTTCTCCTTTGCCAGAGTGTTCAAAACATATTAATTTGACGATGAGATGAAACAAAATATCCTTACAGAAGTCGTTAATGAGTGGAAAGATTGCCTTATATCCCTGATATTTGATATATTTAAGCAAACATTGCTCGAGGCTATGTGTCAGGGAAGGTAAAGAGTTTTCAAATTATTTAATTACATACGTATATACAGGGTGTTCCAAAATTCCGTGGTCATAATATAATTATAAGGATGGTGTTCTGTAGCTTCTATAAAGTAAAGAAACAATATAAAAAAAATGAATTTTTAAAAAACCCCGACTACAGAAAACGTTAAAAATGTTCCAACTTGAGTCAAAATTGAATAGGTTACTTACTTCTAGGCAAGCGTGCTCCATCTTCAACCGCATCATCGCTTACCATCAGGTGAGATAGTGGTCACGTATGCCTATCAAAGGTAAAAAAAAACACTTTTCAAGCAGTCTGATGCAGTTGGTGGCGTCTATTTTAATTCAATCACTGATTCAATGCCTGTTTTTTTTTACTTTTTAGTAAAAAAATATCAATATTTTTTTTTATTTTGTTACTAATTCCGTACTGTGTAGCAGCTACATAACACCACCCTTAACCTGTGATTTTTCATTGGCACGCGTATGTGCCATTGGGCGTCAACTGAAATTGACGCATAATGCCCACATGCCATACCAAATCACGTGGTTTAAACTTCTTTTTTTTTAAACACAGTGTTTAGTAAGGCCCCCGATCGACCAAAAAACATGGCGGCCGCCGATTTTTTTTACAATAAATTATCAATTGTAGTTGCGTCGCGACGGCTATTGGGACCGACTGCTCACAGGTTAAATATAACCACGCATTTCTGTAACACTCTGTGTAATCTTTCGCGTTGTTAAACTTATTTGTTTTATCTAAAGATTCTATAATTAATTTATTTGCGTGTGAATTACTCCGTTCTGTTTTTAACCGACTTCCAAAAATGAGGAAGTTCTCAATTCGGTGAGTGTTTTTTGTTTTTTTCGTTTTAAGTCTTCATGGCAATAAAAAGTGGCAATAGCTACCTGACGTTCCGCAGGGCTAAGCTCTTGTTGGCACAATTATGTTTTTTGTCTCTCGGTTTTAATAATAATATTAAACCATTTATTTTCAGGTAACAAAGACCCATAGATAAATACCTTAACCTAAGTATAAATATAATTACAATTGTGTTAGTAAAACAAACTTAAAACTATGTTAATATCACTTTTCACTATGTCCGTGTGCGTTCCGGTGGCACTTGTCCGCGAAAGTGGCGGAAAACCACTCCTCCATCACCTGCGGCAGGTAGCATGTTTGTATGCGCACCACAAACGCCTTAAAATTGACGTTGCGATGCGTCTCCAGCAGCTGCACCCTCGGCGTGTACTTCAGCCTGTGGCGCACGTACTTCTAGATGTCTTCCGCGGAGCCTTGTCGCAGCGGTTCTTACAGCTACTCTGCCGGCGCTTCCTCCTTTGCTCCGGCAGGAAGCCGTCATCATCAGCCCGGTCCGTTTCCTTTAAAGGCACGGGCTTTGCGGGGGGAGCAGTTGAGGGGCTCACAGTTACCAACTGGTCAGATGGTCGCGTCGGTCGGGCAGCGCTGCGGGGAGAAGCTGCGGGGACGGGAGCGGCATATGCTATGAAAATAAGCGCAATTTTCTTCATTTTCTTTGTTTCTTTCGATAAGCAGACTGATGCTTGAAGCTTACGATTGCCAATTTCAGCATTGTTTTTGGTTACAGTTAGTTACCAGTTAGTCAAACATTTTTATTTTGTCAGGATCACCCATCCACGAACCGTCCTCGGCAGGAGTAGCTTAACCTCGAAGAACGACCCGTTTGGCTGTTATTATTTAGCCACGAGCACAATCACCAATGAAGGGTCGCCACCCCTGAGCTAGTTAGTCGGTATCATAACCAGACGATATTTTCTAGAAAGTTCCTCGTAGATTACAGCAATATTTACGAGGGTGAGGCGCAATTAGGCGGGAAATAGTGGGCATCTTAATTTTCAGACTAATTTACTTGAGCGTTGAATCTCAACTTTCGATTAACTTTAATTTTCAGCTGAACTTTTCATTTTCTTAGTTGGTGCTCGGAAATAGAATAATTGGTTACCGTTTATTACTAGAATGTTTATTTAGGAAAGTTCTATTCCCGATAAGTAATTGTTAGTACTGGAAATTTATAAGGAAAAAGCACCTTAACTAGAATCTAGAGCATGCATAAATTATCTTTCCAAGAACTTGGATATAAAAAAAGCGATGTGTCAAATTAATTATACAACTTCGCTGTAGTCGGGTGTAATGATGACTTAATTAATTTAAAAATATATTTTTGTATTTATGATTTTAGTAATCTCACGAAATACTACATTATATTTCACTGGTAGAAAAACCGAACGAAACCGCGAGAAAACGCTAGTAGGGAAAAAAATAAACAAAACATTTCTGGCCAAGTCGAAACCGCCAAAGATCCATCCATCCCACAATATTATTTTGGGTAAAAAGGAACCTAAATTAACATAATACATGGAAGTCCATTTCTCTAATTGCAATGCCAGCTCATGAATATGGAGGATAAGACATTTGCATTATAAAATATTACGTGTGCCTTCACTCCAGCACTCGGGGATTCGAGTTCTTTGTCAATAAGCTTATGTGATTAAAAATAAGTGGAAATGTCAAGTTTGGGGATGTTGTCAACGGGAGTCTGTGTTTGGGAAATAGTTTGTGGTGGTGTCATGATATCATCATCATTACGCCTGATTACATAAATAGACAGAATTACATTCTCACTTCACCAGATCTATCTACAAAGTGTACCTAACACAAAAAAAAAATCAGCAGTTCAGTACATTTTGCAGTTATAAAATGTTGATGTAGTGGATTTTTTTTTCGCGTCGTTATTGGTCCCATAGTAAAAGTATAATGATGAGTACAATGACCACTTTTAACTTATTTCACATTCTCAAAATGTGTTTGTTTTAATAATACGACCGAAATACCTAAATTTGCGCGCGTTCCGTCCATTCTAGCTAGAGCCGCTTCGCTTCCCCTTATCCGCTTTAGTCCTGCTTCGGCCGTCGGACGTTGAATTCTGTGTCGTTTACGTACGGTTTTCGCTAGCGCTTACGCACATATACACAGACCGCATAGAATGCCTAAAGACAGAACCTCGGTGCGCTCTTAAACTTGCATGCCACTTGCTTGCGGGTGGACTACTACGTTTAAACTCATGTTCTGTAGCGTACATATATGGACCCATATAGATGTTATCTGTTATCGACGAAACTAGATACTAGATAAGCCAGTCGGTGCCCCGAGGTGGAATAATGAACATCAATTGTTATCAAGACAATGCCTTGTATCACATTATGCGGTTCGTTGCAGTATGCGACAGTACAGAATAGATCTTCGATTTCTGTATCTTGGTGCGACATCTACGGTCCATGTATTGCTGATTAGTTACGTTTGGACAGGGTATGTATAAACATCACACACAACCTATGCGATATTACGTGGTTCTATTGTTATTCCAGCGGAAGTCCGTTGGATGCTAGATACACAGGACCGATGGATGTGACGACGCTTGCTAGGCCTAGCCCAGCTGTGAGGGTTTTTCGATTGAAATTATAGAGATAAAACAATTATTCAATGAAACAGAACGGACAAAAAATATGTTCAAGAAACATATAAATCAAAATTTATAAAAAACTTTTTACAAAAAAATATAACCGACTTCCAAACAAAACACTACAAAGAATAAAATAACCTTAACTTTAGTTATTTTATTCTTTGTAGTGTCTTGTTTGGAGGTCGGTTATATTTTTTTGTAAAAAGTTTTTTATTTTTCACTTTTACGTGGTGATACTTGGACGACGTCTTCGTCAACGCAGAAATTGAAATAAGCAAACATGCTCATAAAATAAAAACTACTTAACCAAACCGAATCAAATTTTTATGGGACCAAATGGCCAGTATACTGCATCGAACTAAAAAAGAATCACAGAAATCGTATCAGAAACCTCGTCGGTGTACATACACAAAAAAAAATATCCACCGAATTGAGAACCTCCTCCTTTTTTGGAAGTCGGTTAAAAACTCGCACAGCCGAAAATATTGATCGTAGAAAGCAGAAATTTGGCATGTAGGTTCCTTGGGAAGTGTAGGAGAGCACTAATTGAGGATTTCCCGTAATCCCTACGGGAACGGGAAAAACGGGATAAGCGCGTATGTCTCGGGCAAAAGCTAAGTAGTTAGATTATAAAAAAAAACCGGGCAAGTGCGAGTCGGACTCGCTCACTTTAATTAAAACCTTTTTTTATTAAATTACAAATGTATAGTTTTCAGATTTTTCCATAATCTTGTAACCTAAATAGCCACCTGAACAGTCCTACTCCTAGCCTCGTTCAAGTCTTAGAATGTGTTATATCACAAGGCAAAGATTTTCCTGAGAGGAAGTTCCACGCTCGCATAGTATATGTACCTAAACTTAAAAATACCTTCATCATTTTACCAGACAGCGTTTCGCAATAGGTACCAAGAAGCTTCTCGTCAGTTTGCAAACTAGTGTAGTTAAAAATTCTTCTACGATTCCGTAACGACTGCACTAAAAGGCTTCACACAGAAAATAAAGTTTTCTTTCAAAATAAATATAAATCACGAACTACGTCATTGTTTGAAGGGCTTGCTTATGTAAACTGGCTGTATTTAAAACCGAAGTATATTTTTGTGGGTATTACATAACATCTAGCTACCAGTACGTAGTATTTTTTAACCCACGACGCAAAAACGACGGGGTGTTATAAGTTTGACGTGTCTGTGTGTGTGTCTGTCTGTGGCATTGTAGCTCCCGAACGGATGAACCGATTTTGATTTTTGTTTGAAGGGAGAATTAGTCGGGAGTGTTCTTAGCTATATTTGATGAAAATCGGTCCAAAATGGCCGCCGCCATAAAATGACGGATGACATATTTTTTCACAACTCCCTCATTATGGATATCAAATGAAAGGGCTTGACTAGTACAATACTATACACTATGACAAATTTCAAATCCAAGATGGCCGCCACCACAACATGGTGAATTACATTTTTTTTCACAACTCCCTCAATTATGGGTATCAAATGAAACGGCTTGACTAGTAGAATAATGTACACTATATTGAAAGGGAATGAGGAATATTAACTAACGAAAATAAAGTTTAAAAAGCATGAAATAAATTATTATATACTAATAAACTAAAAGGATCAATAGAAATTATTTTTAACTCATTGAAGGTTTTTTGTCGGAGATTTTTTAAATTTTTAATTTAATTAATTTTTTTATTGAGTAATGGGCTTGCTCTTGACCTCGATGACGCCAGATGGAAAGCGATGGATGGGGTTTATGATGGAGCGAGCGTGCCCAGAAGATGCCTGTTCACTCTTGCTTTGAAGGCAGACGGGTTATGTGTGTAGTAATTTGATCGATAAAGGCCATCCAAAGTATTCTTTGTATTTAATCAATTAATCTACCTAACCATTTCACAGCTACGTTGTCCGCACATCACATCTTATGGGAGTGTATTCTTTGGCAAACTGAACGCAATATTATGTTAGATAGTATTCAGGTTACATCTGGAGTAGTTTACCACACGGACCTTGTAGAAACAAGAACAAATTTCCGTGCGTTCAAGCGATTTTGACATACCTGTTACTGGAATCGAAAGTGGCTCACAATTTAGTTTAGGGTTAATGTATAATCTGTGGTGCTTGGCAACTGGGCTTCACCCAGTTGTATATGTCCCTTGGTGCCTATTGGCCTAGCTCTATTCTGTCTCCTGTTTGATAAGGAGGGAAGTGGAAATTATATTTTTTTTCCTACTCCTCCGCTGTACTTTTCTGATTAATTTCGTTGCAGGATCCAAGACAGTTGAATCGTTTCTCCGGGACTCGTTAGGCTTCATTGGCTCGGCGTTTTTCTGGTGGTCGCCACTTTTGATTCTGGCTTTCAGGAATTGCAGTGGTTGGGAATGTGTGGCGGGCTTGTCAAATAAGAAAGCTTCGTTGTCTTTCTTTTTTAAAAATTGAAAATCATCAAATAACTTCTGCTCTGGGCGATAGGGAGTGTCAGACGCTTACTGACTAAAACCCATCCATGTTTCTCCAAATGCCCTTTGAGTTCCAGTATCGCGGTTACTCTTTCGAACAAATTCCACAACCCTGCTTCCCAACTATGTTGGTGTCGGCTTCAAGTCTAGCCGAAGCTGACCAGACCAGACCAGTGTTTAACAAGGATCTGCTGCCAGTTGGACTTCCAGAATCTACTCTCTTCTCGTGACTGGCTGCTATAGCTGAAGGGCACACACATGCCTGCAAAATGGGAGCAGTAGCTTGCATGCTAATTAACGGCAAGAAAAAGTTTTTATATACTTGATTCTCCCCTAGTGAACTCTTAAACACAAGCTGAGGACTAGGTATTTAATAAACAAAATGAAATAAAATACTGTTCGACTTGAGAATTGAACCGGACCCCAGGGGCCGTTCAAGCATTACGTAAGCACCAATGGGGGTTGGGGGGGGGTCTTTACTATGCTTATTTTTGATGACATGGGGGACAGGGGATTTAAATGGTGATTAGGTCTGCAACATTTATTTCCCTTTTTGTTTGGAAATCTTTGTAGATTTTAATTTGACATAATTATGGCTAGTTAGTTGTTTTTACTCCCACGCGATGTTTACTAAGAAATAACAGAAGTGGGGGAAATGGGTCTCGCACGAGTAAAAACTATAACAATGCTTACGTAAGCATAGGAAGGAGGGGTAAGAGACATGACATCACAGTCATTTTTGTAATCAAAGATTACAAAAATGACTGTGATGTTAAAAATTACAAAAAATTTGCTTACGTAATACTTGAACGGCTCCCCAGGCTCAACTCTCATGGTTGTGAGTACTGGACCAAGGATTCAGAAGTCAACAGTAGCTGGCACGTGCAAGGAGATGGTATGAGAGTGTGCCAACTACACCTATGTGTACCCCGTCTTTATTTTTTCAAATTTATACTTATATTTTCAAATTGTTCAAAGTGCTACATGTAGAACAAGCACACATACAGTACCTTAAACTAAATTATTATTCAATCTAATTGTCATTAGCCGATGATACGCCTATTGACTTAGCTAACGAGATCACGCACGTTACGAAATTAAACCTTAATGACAACAAACAAGGCTATAATTCGCGAAAACTCCACCAAATTAACAGCAAATAAAACTTTGTATAGATCTATCGAATCACTGGATCGTTATGCAAAGTTATTTTTGCTTTTAAGCAACCAATTTCGTTTTCAAAAGTGAACTTTATTTTTATGGCGATAGAATCGGTTGTGTTTATATTCGAGTCAATATTTCTTGGTATTGTATTATGCGTCGAACGGCATTACTACTGGCCACTCGTCCAACCAATTACAGCGTCAAGTGGTATGAATATTCACTCGCTATCGTGAATACAGATTCGATTATACAATAATTCAATGGAACGGGAGGTGGTGCGAAACGTAGGAACGATCGGTTTTGTTGAGGTCGCTGAAAAGAAAAATAATGGTAACTGAAAAATATACCTATTTAAAGTATCGTTGTTTTCATCACAACATGACAACAGAGGGTTTATTCTGCAAATTTTTAAGCAACGTTTAATTTCGGATCTCAGTCTCAATTCTTCAAAATGAGAGGTGTTTTTAGAATTGAATAAAACCCTCTTTTATAATTAGGCAAAGTTATAGCTACCTACCGAGACGCACCGGACCGGTCGTTGTGGCGACCCTTGGGGGAGGCCTATGTCCAGCAGTGGACGTCTTTCGGCTGATATGATGATGATGATAGCTACCTAAAGTACACCCATATTTCACCATTTATATTTTTTTCCTACATAAGAGGGGGCGAGCCAATTATTACCATCAACTGGACACAAATTCAGACTTTTTTTACTATTGATAGGCATACGTTTGGCCACTATCTAACCTCATCAGGTGAGATAGTGGTCACCATCGTAAGCGATGATGTGGTCAAAGATGGAGCACGCTTGCCTAGAAGTAACCTATTCACTCTTGACTTAAAGACTCCCAGGTTGTCATCAGGAAACACACTCAGGGACGTTACTGAGAAATTACAATTGGAAAACGTAATAACATTTGACCGACTCGGGAATCGAAATGGGACTTCATACTCAGCAATTGAGCTTGCGCCAACAGGCCAACGAGACTGTCTTTTTCACCATACTTTCATACATTACCATAGGACGTCAAGCTATCTTATAAATAGCAAAATTAAACACATTATCCTTTTTTTTCTCTTCGTACCTCTCTTGCATACTTACATCGTTCTTCTCATATACGCCGCTCGTAAGATGATTATTTCATTGACTGAAGAAAGCATAAACACAGTATTCACATTAAATGTACCTAAGTGACACTTACAAAGCATCAGTTCGAAGACTTTGAAAAGACTCCGCAATCAAGTCGGCCACAGCAAAGACAATCTCCACAGGTGAGGATCTTATGGTTCAGTGCTCATGTGTCGTCTTTCAATAGACCATGGACCATCTTTCATCTTGCGTGCTCAGTCATCTGTACAAGTGAAAACCAATCTGCGTCAGTAAATGGTGTTACCGTATCTGAAAAATGCAGCAAAACATCCAATTTAACTTTAATAAAATTTTCATACATATTTGTCATCGAAACGCTAAGAAGGAAATTCATTATAATTATAAATCTTGCTAAAAGTGTTTATTAAACACTCAAGATAACGCCAACAACCGACAAACTTACCTACATGTAAGTACAAGCGCATACCTCAATACTATATTACTCCCTCACACAATCACAAGAACCCACGTCAAAATCATTTGCACCACCAACATTTCAGCGCCATTTATATTTAATAATATCAACCCCAACTACGGGGGGTGAACAGTGAACACGAAAATCAATACGTCTGTCTGGGAGGGACGGGCCCTCCTAAATCCCTATAGCAGGACTGTAGACCGTGCATCCTCGTCAAAATATCTGCATTTGAATCGGCCGAATTGCATGGGGTTCGCGTATGTACCTATTTACTACATAGTTGCTATGTGAGCCGTCTGTCTGTGTACAATGCGATCGATTAACTATGAGGGATGGCGCGCGTAGCCGCTTTGATACGCAACGAAATTGCATTGTAATAATATTATGTGATCGCATGATTGCCGTTTGCCTGGCGTTCGAGAAGCTTCTGCGCGCGATTATAAGCGTGGTGTGGTAACAGAAAAGATGTTATCTGAGTATTTAAACAAGATCGTCACGCCTTTGTTCTCGAATGGTTATGCAGAGGAGTACCACATAATTCAACCACATTTCGATGTTTTAAATCTGAAAAATCTAAACTACGCACAGCGCTACAACTGAGAAATTCCAACGGGAAAATCTCTTAATAATAAGACATGTTTCCACGAATCCAAAACATTACAACATGTTAATAAGTACAAAAATTGCCATTCAGGTGAGATTGTGGTCAAAAATATGCCTATCAATTGTAAAAAAAATAAAAAATACTACTGTACCTTTATCGACATCTGCTGGAGATTAGACTTCCCAAAGTGGCGCCACATTGACCAGTCCTGTTCTTTTCGTATTCAACGAATTTCTTCAGCCTTCATCAGGACATCGGTTCACCTTGGTACGCCTTGTAGCGTTACTGTCCGAAGAACACGAATATTATCGCAACCCAACGTGGACGTCCTGGCAATACTTTCATTATTTGTACTTCTAAGGAGCGAAATTCCCTGCCGGAGTGTTGTCCTGATAGCAACCGGGTCTTTTAGTCAAGAGTTAAGAGCTAAGAGGTAACTTCTAAGCAAACGTGCTCCGTCGTCATCGCTTTCTTTTAAGTGAGATTGATGTCAAACGTGGGTATGGGAAAATTATCCATACTTAATATTATAAATGTGGAAGTAACTCTGTCTGTCTGTTACCTTTTCACGTGTTAACGGCTGAAGGAATTGGGATGAAACTTGGCACACAAGTAGATCATGTCCCGGAATAGGCCATAGGATACTTTTCATAGCGGTAATATACTCCCTTGGTTTAATTTTCAACAGTAACGTGGGAAAAGCCGCTAGAAGGAGCTTTCAAAATAATTAAGACTTTCTCAAATCCACGTAGGTAGAATATGTATAGCTTGAATAAAATATACCACGCCAATTTTCTTGCAATCAATCAACCCAAGTATCCTATTCCGTCCCACAGTATACCTAAAGAGTAACGTTTAACCACAGTACGACAGTATAATTTAATTTACTTCGACGACGTGTCAACACACACTTTTAATCGTCGCATGTCACCCGGGTCGAGTTAAGTGCAAATTATTCGGTTCGAGGGAAAATGTGAAATCCTCGATTCTGATTTACGAACGCTCGGAACGGTATTCTGTATATTTCCTACCTTTAATTTAAGGTTTTGAAATTTTATAAGGAGACTGACTTGATGTCGTGCGTCGTCGAGGTCGACCGCAACGAAGGTGGTGTGATGATATCATCATGTTTACGGGGCAAACATAGCCAGGGATTGCACAAAACAGAGAGATTTAGAAGGCGAAAGAGGAGGCCTTTGCCCAGCAGTGGAACACAAGTGCAGGCTTACAAAAAAAAAAGATGACTAGCGACTCTTCGGCTTGGACTTGGCAAATATACACAAACTTTCCTCGTTCATCGCTCTTTGTAAAGAGAAGACTGTATTACTGTACTAGAGAAAACTGTTTCAAAATCCGTTGCGTGGTTTAAAAGAAGTAAGCGGAGCAACAGACAGAAGCAGGTAGTGACTTTTTAAACTTTAATTTTTAACTAAAAAAGTTTAATTTTTAAACTTTCCCTCTGCACCGGGCCAGCAGGCATGCCTACGGGATCAGTGCGCCAGGAAAGGGCAGTCCGGTCTTTCAGCAATAACGCTTAGGATGCTGTTGGGACTCCCACGTATTCTACGCATCAAGGAGGCCGCCCTTTTGCGCATGAAAACTATCTATGCCTGCCTCAGCAAACATGCCCGACGCGCTACAGAACCGTGGAAGCCCCAGCAGCACCCGGAAGGCGTTATTATATTGAATACGAGGAGCGTTGTAGGCCTTCTGCGTACACTTGATCCACAGGCTGCAGGTGTAAAAAGTCTGGCAGTATGCCTTAAACAGTGTAATTTTCACTTCTTTAGTACACCTAGCAAACCTGCGGGCAGACGGTCGAGTGAGCAATCATGTGTTAGAGTGGAGACCGCGTATGGGCAAACGTAGTGTGGGACGCCCTGCGGCACGATGGGCCGATGATTTGAAGAAGGTGACTGGTAACGGAAGAATACGGACTGTTCAAGACTGGGATGCTTAGCGCTCTTTGCGGGAGGCCTAAGACGGGAAAAACAAACGCCGACCGCAAGAATTTTTTTACATAATTATGTACTTTTCTTTCAGGAATTCGTCAATCTGAAAAGAAAAACTATAAGTTGGCATAGAACCTAGTGGATTTATTCAGAATAATAAAAACAAATCCAGACCATTCATCAGTTCATTTAAATCAGTTACGCTTCAAAATCTAGATGAGACGGATTGACGCCATCTATCATGTGTAGCAAGAACTATCTGTGAGTGTAAACACAAAACTTTGGTTTGGTGTTGAATGTTTGGACTGTATCAATGTAGATTTAAGGACCAAAATCGTTTGTAGCTTAAACACATTATCATCAAAACTTGTTCATTGTTGGGTATTGTTGAATACTATGCAGCTGGCATGTAATATTAGGTATTCTATAAAATGCCAGATGTGCATTTTTCTTTGTGCAAAACGAAAACTGTTTTATTAAGCCGTCTATAAAGAGAAGGGATTAAACACAAAACAACTGTTTTGTCAATCAGATGGCCAATTCATATAGGTACCGTAGGTACGCTTAAGCGTGAAAATTTACTTGAAATATTATGTCGGCGATAAATCGATGTCAAAAACTTATCTTAGGCTGCGTTTCTACCAGAGATGTGCGAGGATGCGTAATGAAGGATGTGTTTGATAAGAACCAATAGAATCACTTGCGCTGAGCGAGTAACCTATACTCGTAGCGCCATCAATGCCGCCACAAGAAAAACCAACGGAGCAAATCTACATCGCAACAAACCTCCGTTGTAAAGGGAGGATCCTCCGTCTAGGCGGCTGTTGTGCCTGGCGGGCTACTGCCCGATAGTTGATATTCGGGCTGTTGTATATGTTCAAATCGCACGGTAAACTCTGCTTGCGCGATGTAGGATTTCGAAGTAGTAGTTCGCCGCTAGTTGGATAGATGGCGTCGCGGTTCTTTTTGTTGCGATGTAGATTTGCTCAGTTGGTTTTTCTTGTGGCGGCATTGATGCCGCTACGCTACTACGTCGAAATCCTGCATCGCGCAATCAGAGTTTACCGTGCGATTTGAACATATACAACTATCGGGCGGTTGCCCGCCAGGCACAACAACCGCCTGGTCGGAGAATCCTCCCTTTTCAATGGAGGTTTGCGGGACTTTACTCTCTGTACCGCTTACCCTCTAAAGGTAAATGAAGCAATTCTATTGGTTCTTAACAAACACATCCCGCACTGGTAGTAATGTAGGGAAATAATTTATAAGTGGTGTTTTTTGACAGTTCGCGATTGCAATGCGAATGCGAAAGCTCATCAGAATCTTTCAGACGTAAATAAAATTTTATTTCGAATCTACCTTCGATTAACTTTACAGAATACCGTCGTCAATTACAGTCAGAGCGAATGCAGAGTAAAGCAACCTGTACGTCCGTGGAAATTGAAGCTGTTTGCACGCAAATATTAACTCAATGATATCAGGTACATCTTTTATTTAAATCTTATCTTAAACAAATTCTCGAGTGCCTTGGGGTACTTTTTATATACACAAAATCACGCCTGTATTAAGTGTATGGATGCAGCTGAATACCAGTATTTGACATGGAGTAACTGGCATAACCCAGTAACTGCGTACCCTTAGGAAGACTAGTGTCAGATTTTCATGTTTCTCCCAACCCGTACCGACTGACAAAGGTTTACAGATGACTGATACAACAATAGCTTAACGTGCTTTTCGACGCACGGTGGAGTCACGGTATGTAATCGTTGATCACCTATCCCCAAAATGACCTCGTCAAGCGTTGCCTTGAAGATAGACCAGTAGTGCTATTCTGTAACAACATTTTCGTATCTCGACAGTGGGATCCGAGGTGAGTTTCAAATTAAGACCTTTATGTTGTGTGCAATAAAGCTCACTTTGTGAGTTTTGTCACTCAGGTGAAGCTCGATATCGAAATAGTTTCTTACAGAATAGACTAGCTGTACGGCCCGAGGACATCCTTTCGGAAAACTGTAATTTTAACCAACTTCCAAAAAAGGAGGAGGTTCTCAATTCAGCGGGTATTTTTTTTTTTATGTATGTACACCGATTTCTCCGAGGTTTCTGATCCGATTTCTGAGATTCTTTTTAGTTCTATGAAGTATACTTGCCATTTGGTCCCATAAAAAGGAGATTGCTCTGCGCCCATACATTGTTCGCCCTGGAGCCAGGAGCATCGGAAAATTATGTGTTGTATTGTTGATCATTAGTAAACTCCTATAAGATCTTATTTTCTTAGCGGACTAGCTGCAGAAAAGATATATGTCCAAAAAGTATCAGATTTTGAGGTTATAATCTAACCATAACAACGAATATTAGATATAGTTTTTCATAGCTCCGAGTGATCTTTAAGAAACTGATTAACAAAATCATAACACATTTAGCTATTTTCAGTACCTACCTATATAATTAGGTACCTTTGCAGTTTTTTTTAAAGCCTAAGTGTAAGTAAATAAGTAAGTGCAACGTTTAAATGCATAGAACCTAATTAACATAGGTAGATAGTGGATACCTATATTCTTAGCATTGGTTTTGGAGTGAGATTAAATGTTTGTGTATATTAATGTAAAACATTGCGCGCTGTTCAAACGCGTGACTATGAAACCAGCCTTACCAATTAGGTAGCCGGTAAGTTGTGTTAAACCTACAGTCCTACTTTAACTTACTGATTATGTTTGAATAAGAAATAAAACACAGATTTTAATTTCATGTTTATTGGTCATCTAAATTGGCAATTAAAATATAGTCTAAAAACTGTGCAGGGGTCGATATTATTTTGGTGTCTTGCATAGCTTTAATACCAAATAATGGTCACAACATGGGCGCAGCACCGTGCGCAGCAATATTGTACGATTGCTTGTCGACCAATTTGAGCTGAATCAGTTACTATGTAAACAAAATATGTTTTATTGCTGATATGGCGGCTGTGAATTTTGCCTCGTAATTTCCATATGGTTTCGGAATTATTTAATTGTAGTTCATTCAAATCCGATGGCTGAATCTACAACAAAAAAAAATATTGTTGGTTGCACATTGCATTTATAGTACAATAAATAAAACAATTTACACTACAAATGTTGCATGACTATAACTGACCAGAAAAGATCTATTACCTAAACAAAATAGCACATCAGGCAAGTTTAAGCATACTATGGTCGGCACCAGATAAACATGCAATAAAGTACATAGATTTTTCCATAATATCCCTTCGTGGATACTCAAACAATAAATTATGAACCGTTTTTCATTACTAGAAAACCTAAAGGATCACGATAGAAGTTGATTCAGGACAGCTTTATGTCATTATTTCTGTTTTTGTTATTTGGAAAGTCAATAAATGTATGAGGGTCAATGACCGTTATTGCATGGATGGGTATCTGATGTTTACCATAGCCTAATTTCTTGCAAGAGTTAACCAATCAAAAACGTCTCTAACCTCTCAGGGTTGAACTCAATTTCGCACAGTATCTAAAATGTGGCTGATACTTTCTGCTTATATGGAGTAACATTGGATTCGTGTCAGTGAACAACCACATACCACACGTTGATCATGTTGATGACCAACCATTGATACTTCTTGTAAATCATGTTATGATGTGGTAACTCTATTAACAAATAATGTATGACAAGCATCACATATGTAATCATTTGCAGTCATCTGTAATATAAAAACAAGTTATAAGTATAAAATAAACATTTTTATTTTATATTTTCTCTTCTATACAGAGCCATTATAAATATAAAGTTACAAATGGAAGTTAAAGCTTACTATTTGTGGTGCAACTCATTGCTGTGTTTGCACAAGAATAGCATAATTATGGAGAATATGCCGTCTTTGTCTATTGAAATGAATACCGCAATTGGCACAACCCGGATGATTGCTTGTTGTAGGAGTATCCCTTGATGAAGATGGTGCTGAATAATGCCTGGCAGCACGATCACATATTTGCCAAAAAGGATGACAAATATAATGTGATGCACGTATCTTAAACAAAAAAAATAGCAAGTCAGATCAATGGCACCCACTGCAAATCCAATGTCAAAAATGACCCAATAATAATATATATAATAGTACCTCCAATGGCATAAGTCTTTCTATGATGATATTTCTGATATTCACATTATATTGAGTGTCAGTTCTCAGAGCAATCAGATGATGTGAGCGTGCCCGAGGTGCCAACGTTCTATTGCAGAGTGCACAGTTTCTACCAACATTACTTATTACTGAAGTGTTAGTCATCTCTTGAGCTCTTGTCCAAAAAATGGTGCATATGAGATCATGAGCTTGAACCTAAAAAAAAAAACATACTTAGTTAAATTGTATTTTTACAGAGTATTATAATGAATTTACCAAAATACTTTATAAATTGTTTCTTTTTGTTTTTTGTGAAAACGATAATTGCAAACATAATGTGTAAGGTCAAGTATAGAAACTTATTAGTAAAAAAAGTCTGAGAGATCACAAACAGAATAATATAGGTACAACAAAAAATAATATAATTACCAAAAGAGGTGCAGTCCATTGTTGTACTCAATGACGAATCTGTTCATCTTCCAACAACATGGAACCACCAGCAGAGCCGCAATTTACACAAAATACACTTTCCATAGCGTATGCGTTAGTCCATTTATGACTGCCAAGTTATCGTTTGAGCGGTACTCCGAAAATCACAGCCAGGTAAGTAGTTTTTGAAAGCAATCCATTATAATAGCCAAGTCGGAATGTTAGTAGTCCCGAAAGTCACCAAAACACACCGACACAATTACAAAGAGCAAGCGACGCTAATGTAAACAGTGAAAGCACAGGTGACAGACAGACAAGTGACAATTTAGTGACGTCAAAAATTGGAGTGTGTTTAAAAATACGATACAACTTATCGATATTCCCTAAGATTTTGTTACAAGGATGACAATGTCCTACTTTACTTATAAAAACACTCTTCGATACTTTTTATAATATTAATACTTAATAACATTTGTATAACATAACAAAAACATTTATAGTACCTACCTACTTAATGTATGTACAGTAACGATAAGTATTTTTACCCGATTGCGGCGAAGCCTAAAAGGAGAGTTATTTTTATATTAATTGTCGTAAATACCTTATCGTTTAGTTAGAAGTAAACCACACACTTTCTTAAACGATCATAAGAAAACCCTGAATAATGATCATGGTGAAATACGAAGGTTTTGATCACTTCAGCATTATTCTTACTATCTATTTAAAATCGAGTATGACCTCATGCACAAAGTACCTATACTCAGTAGGATTTTTTGAATTAAGTATACATTTAGGGAATAATATATGGAATGGTAATTGAATGCTTTTATTGTATCTTCTGTTTGCTCTTTATTCGAAATAAGTTCAGAATATGATTCATATTAAAAATAATTACACAACAGTTCTTTAAAAATTAAATCGATTGATTACAATCGATTGGACATCCCTAATCTTTTTTGACATGCATGACATTTGGTGAAGATGGCGGCGATTCATGTTATTATTCGTGAAAATACTTTTTATGTTCGTTTTGGCTTGCAGCTAGTCCGTGTTACAAAAGTATTTGCAACTGATATAATAAAATAGAACATGAATTACCGTGTATGTCCGATACTTTTGATGCACAGGGCGAATTTGGACATTGTCTTTTGACTCAGAGTGATTCAGCAGTTTTTATTTTATGAGCATTTTTGCTTATTTCAATTTCTGCGTTGACGAAGACGTCGTCCAAGTATCACCATTTAAAAGTGAAAAATAAATATAACCGGCTTCCAAACAAAACACTACAAACAATGATGCTAGTAATATATATGCCAATGACTACAAAGAATAAAACAACCTTAATTTCGGAAGTCGGTGTTAAAAACAAAGAAACTAAACCAAAAACACCGACTTCCGAAATTAAGGTTATTTTATTCTTTGTAGTGGTTTGTTTGGAAGTCGGTTATATTTTTTTGTAAAAAGTTATTTAACCATAAGAGTATTCCAAACCAAAAATCGCCTCAAAGCACCAATACAAAAACACGCTAACAGTATCACTTAATATAATAAGGCCGTAAACCCTAGTCTACATATATTCGATCTTCTAAACTCGAACGAATAAATTTGTCTCGATAAGCTTCAATAAATCAGCAAGCAACTTTTGAACAAAATTAACTATAGAAGTCTTATGAGCGAGGAACGTATCTACCTATTTTAGGTTTAAAATTTGCATTTAAATAGCTTCGAGGGTAGTGACAGTGATATAGATGTGCCAAGTATGATAAATTAGCGAATACGTCTTTATTTTTGAAATTGCTTTCTTGTACTTTTGATATGGAGAACGTACTTGGTTATTTTTTATCTTTTTAAGCAGATACATTTTTTGTATAAACAATGAATCTTTCTTTCAATTTTATCTATTTTGGTCTTCGTAATAAGGTTCTTTATTCTCTTGCACTAATCCATGTTTATTTCACCTCCATTGTAACCATATTCTCTTTCACACAATCTTTAGCACTCCTATTTTCTATAGCCATCATACATTTGCCTATATTCAAAACATTCCTCACATCATTTTTAGCATATTATATGAATGGTCTTGTTCTTCTTCATCGCCTTCTCTCTGCTGAGTATCGTTTCAACTTGTCAACGGTTTCTCTCCAGCTGTTCCTATCAGCAGCCTGATGGACTGGATTGTACTGAATCGTCGTCCCAAACAAGTAGGTCTCGTACGTTCAAAAAACATACTAACACTACTCTATCCCACACATTTTGTTACTGAGAAAATAAATAAGGTTCTCTAAAGGGGCTCTGGGATCTTAGTCCATACAAGAGTGTGGCGCTGATAGGTATCTCCAACTACTCCGAAATTGGTGCGACCACCGTTTGGGGCTTCAGTTTCTAGGTCTTTTGCCCCTTATTTTTCCAGTAACCATTGTAAAGCCGTATTATCTCACGACACGTTGTCATTTAATGCCAAAAGCCAGCAAAACAAAGAAAATTTAAAGAAGACGATCCTATTCCGTTTTGATAAGTCAGTCGGTAAACCGCAAGAAAATAATTAATTAGAGCAAGAGGCAGGCGCTAAGTCGCACTCCCGACAAATAACGAAACTTTCCTTATTAATGCGAAAGCATTTTACACAGGATAGTACTCTGCTACAGTCGCGGTAAGAAGAGGTTCGTCACCCAAAGGTCTGTTATTATTTATTGCTTACTGATTTGTTGAAAAAAAAATCATAATGTCAACAGACCAATAACTTGTTTGTGTGGTTTTTATTAACTGTAAATTCAAGTTGGTTATTATAAATAAATAAATATCTTAAAATGACACTCGGTTGCTAATTTATTTATTTATTTATCACAACACTTCTATCATTACAGGATATCCCAAAGCGATTGGGTGGTACTTAGCTAGTTTACAAATTGTAACATAAATGGTATGCAGTTATTCTTGCGAATTCATTCAATGAACAGGAAAAAATGTCAATCCTTTCGGCGACTTCATTTAGTATACGTAAGGCGCGAGTAACTGGCGCTTTTTGAAGTAAGTTAGTCCTGCCGCGTGGCACAGCTAGCAGCTGCGGCCGTCTCCGTCTCAGCACAAATCTAATTAAAAACACAGGTCAATTCATTTTTTGACATTACGACAATATACCTATGTTGATTGGGACTAAACTGCGAATACGAACGTTGCTTAAAAATTATGTCAGGCCTCAGGATTGATTTAACAATCAATATCATCAATTTATATAAAATTCTTCCGTTACTGACTGGTTGAGTGACTGACAGACAACGCACAGCCGAAACTACTGGTCGTAGAAAGCTAAAATTTGGCGTGTAGTTTTTTTTGGGGTGTAGGGGAGCATTAAGAGAGGATTTCCCGAAATTCCGACGGGAACGGGAAAAACCGGGATATGCGTGTACGAATTCGCGTGCAAAAGCTAGTCATTTACAAAATGGCCAGTTCTTATCAAATTAAAATTTCGATAACCGACGGCGTTATGGAAATCTTAATTTGTTAACAACTGCACATTGGTAAAAGCTTTTGAACTTTCGTTTTTTTATGATTAAATATAGTTTTCAATGCATGCAGTTGTCTACTTAGCACCGTGGCTGCAGACGGAAGTGTCCAAAATTGAAAAAGGCAATAATTTATAAACTGAAGAAAGTATAAAAGATCGGACTGTACGCAGGATAGTACTTAAGTACACCGGTAATTACATTTGCACAGAACACATCGGTTCTCAACTTGTGAGTAGACTGGCGAACAGTTTTACAAGTAGGAACGCCTATCGATACAGCACCTAAGTTACCGTTTTGTAACTATGGGCCAGATTTTTTTGCTCAAGTTAATATTTTAACAGAGGAAAATTGTTTTGATTGTTTGTACTAGGTGATCTGTGGAAGTACTTCGGTGGATCAGGCAACATAACTCAAGCAGTGAGAAAAGGTTAGAAATAAGTGTAAGGTCATGAGTCCACCTCTGATGTTTAACTAAATATTAAGGTCGCCAGCCGTCCCTGACACTATCGCTGCACACTCTTCGTCAATTTAGAAATAACATAACATCAAGACTGTATAGAATTACGCAGAGGTGGTTCAATTCGACAATTATGTATAAGTCCCTCGTGATCGAGGGCGAGCGTATTGTCATCAACCGAGCACAGATCTAGAATCCGGGCTGCTAGTCATATCACTTTTCATACAGTTTATCCATCGTGTCTTCATCTTCTTATTTTCTTTCTTTTCCTATTCACAGACTACGATTCCTCGATTTCTGAATTTATAATTTCAAGCTGAGTATAAATGTCAAACTCTACTTTAGCCTGAAAACCTGTCAGACCCTGCGTTAATGTAGGGTTTCATACATTCTTAACTCCTAATACTCAATTCAAAATATGTCCATTGTCCTGAAAAAAAAAGTATGAAGTCCTGAAATAAACAGGCCAGTGACAAAAGGAAACAAAATATGCGAGCGGAATCCTCGAGCGAATTAACAATAGTGACGTTATCGCGAAGGTCCGTCGTCGAGTCATTATAGCTGAAGTAAAATGTACTCTGCGCGAACGAGATAAGGGTGAGCGATGACCAAATGAATTGTGGGTAGCTACGTAGGGCAAGGAAAAGGTGACGACAGCTGAATGTGTCATTGAATAAGTGAAGGTCAATTCTCGTATTTAAAAAGCATCCAAATTCATTTCGCAATTTCATGTCAACGACAATTATGGTTTAAAACGTGTCTTGCCTTTTGCCCGCAACTTCGTACGCGCATGTCCCATTTTTCCCGTTCCCGTAAGAATTTAGGGACGAATTTTACATAATATAAACCCTCCTCTTGAATCACTCTGTATATTGATAAAATCCGTTTCGTACTTTAAAAGATATAAGCGTACAGATGGAAAAAGCGACTCTGTTTTATACTATGTTAAGGTTATATTTTACCATAGATGATGAATCTGCCTTAGATTTAGAAAGTTAAATTCGTCCCCAAAAGGCCATAATTATATAGTAGCAAACCCATGAACTCCTAATAATGGGCTTCTACAGGACGTAAATATCTACTTTTAAACAACTGTATTGAAATATAGAGCATCAAACGACAGTTTGAAGAGCTATACCTTCACCACTCATTCAGGATAATCTTAACGTCATGAGCGAAAGCGATTATGATAATTATTTATAGGAGCAATAGTTCATTTTGATGTAAGTATGCAAAATATAACATTGCGATCGAGGGGAATTGGTTAATAACACCACACCAGGGGCACTACTCTCTAAGCCCGAAGTCCGTAGTTTCGGACTTAGTTGCGGGCGTATTCTACTCCGTACCACTTACGGGCTTACGATTAGTCCCAAACCCGAACTAAGAATGAAAGACAACGCGATTTTACAGTAACTGTCTAATAGTGTTGCCATTAATTCTTTGTGGTTAGGTGGTACGGAGTAGAATACGCCCGCAACTGAGCCCGAAACTACGGACTTCGGACTTAGAGAGTAGCCCCCCAGAAACAATAACACATTAGTTAATGCGCATTTACGAGAACGTTTATACTGTATGCTGTGTGTGCTTTAAGTGAGTTTAGCAACTGTAGATTTTGACATAAGCTGCAATTTTTACTAAGAAAAAAAAAGGTATTTTTATTAAGTAGGTACTCATCACATATGTGATTGCAGTAAAAAGTGATCAACTTTTCTCTGATTTAATTTTTCAGAATATTTCAAATTACTTACTGATTAGAATTAAGATAAAGGCTTTTTTTGGAACAAGCCCGCCACACATTCCCTACCACTGCAACTCCTAAAAGCCAGAATCAAAAGTGGCGACCATCAGAAAAACGCCGAGCCAATGAAGCCCGACGAGTCCCGGAGAAACGATTCAACTGTCTTGGATCCTGCAACGAATTTAATCAGAAAAGTACAGCGGAGGAGTAGGAAAAAAACAAGACATAGGTTTGTAGAAAACTTGACATACCACTAACGTCACTCACTCTTTCATATCTACATTCTTCTATTAAACTAATGACTTTCAAGATCTCCCCCCCCCCCACCTATTTGGCGTTCACTCACTAAAGGCTTAAGGCGCGTACTCGATCGCGTTAAAGTAAACATTCGCCTATGTCAAATTGTATGGAAATAAAAATGTTTTCCGTTACTGTCACCAGACCGTGCTTATTCAGTTTCAATCCAAATTGAGGTTTACTGTAACGCGATCAAGAACGGTAAAAAAGCCACTTTTGTACAACACATTCCCCGCTCCGCTCGTCACTGTACTCTTACCCTAAACGATTGCGCGTACCAATTAACGAATTTGTCAAACGGAGGCGCGAACCAGTGAAACTGTTCATTGGAACCATTTCTACAAACAATTAATCGTTGGGCATTCCTATAATTATTCCTTTCACCTCCAAAACGAAGGCGTGATTAAATGTTGTTTCAAACCGTTGCTAGGGAATTGATATTTCGTTTTGGGACAAAGCTTTTTCGAGTATTTGTGATTCGTTGAGGTGATTTTTATGAGGTTTTTTAATTATATTTATAGCTCCTGTTTGAGTGGCTTATGTATAAAACGGAGATCATTGTCTTCAAGGTAGGTGAGCAACTTACTATTCAGTAACCTTTCCATAACCTTGCATAGGATAGAGGTAATGGCGATAGGACGGTAATGAGCAAGGTCAGCACGGTCTCCCTTTTCGGGCACCGGCTGCACATTTGCAAGCTTCCAGGATTTTGGCACCGTTCTATTTTCAAGAGAGAGGCGAAACAGGCTTGTCAACACAGCAGACAGTTCAGGTGCACATTGCCTCAATACTCTCGCTGGAATGTCGTCAGGTCCGCTGGCCTTATTCACGTCTAGACTACACAATTCTCTTCGGACCTCTTTAATGTGAACTGCGATCTCCGGCATCGAAGAGTCACAACGAGGTAAAGTTGGTGGTTGTTTGGAGCCAGGCGTCCAGACGGACGCTGACAGATGGAGATGAAACTCATAAGGTTTCAACATTGGAGGAGAGCAGGTCAACACGGATCTCACCAGGTAGTGGTCAGACGTTCCCAGCGGGGCTGAGACCGGTACTGAATGACCGTCTGGATCAGTTATCAGTAGCAGATCCAAGCAATTAGGTGAATGGGCGTCAACATCCGGTACCTGCGTTGCCACATTCATCAGCTGGGTTAGATCTAGCGTTAAAGTAAACTTGCGCGCCTCTAACATGCTGCGCAAGAGCGTGCCTTGGTGAACAAGAGAACGGGAACTGATGATGCGCCAGTCTCGCCAGTAGATCTCCAGTCGGGGGTATCTTTTGTAATCTCTTCTTCGCTTTGCACCACTGGCGCCTGTATGTGACTACATCAAGAGTTGTCAGTATGTTTTTTGCAGGGCGTAACTCACAACTTGTTTTGTTACTGTGTTTTATCCCGTTTTACATTCAAGAAAATACACATATATTTGTTTGTAGATACACCAAGTTTGTTGTCGTAATTCTTACTATCCTTACTAATATTATAAATGCGAAAGTAACTTTGTCTGTCTGTTTATCTGTCTGTCTGTCGCGCTTTCACACCAAAACTACTGAACCGATTTAAGTGAAATTTGGTACAAAAATTGTCTAGAGCCTGAGAAAGGACTTAGGCTACTTTTTATCCCGGGAGTATGTTTCCTAGGGAAAACGCAGGCGAAGCCGCTGGTATAAAATAAATGTGTATTACGACTTGGTTTTTCGAAAATGAGGTAGTAAAAACCATGTTTTTCACCGTAGCGCAATTTTAAATATACATATATATACAGAGAAAAAGTAAATTTGGCCAAAATGGTATTTACGCCCTTTGTAGCGGAAAGAGTCGATATATAAAATTCTTCCGTTACTGAGCGAGTGACTGACAAACAACGCACAGCCAAAACTACTCGTTGCAGAAAGTTTAAATTTGGCATGTATGTTCCTTGGGGAGTGTAGGGGAGCACTAAGAGAGGATTTCCCGAAATTCCTACGGGAACGGAAAAAAACGGAATATGCGCGTAAGAAGTCGCAGGGAAAAGCTAGTCCAGAATAAAATAAACGCTAACTACATACAACGTATAACAGAATAAATGTAATAACTCTTAAGGGGTTATTGTACTGATCATTATGAACAACTTTTCAGAGAAATCAGCTGTTCAGTCCATTTTGTCGAGTTATGCGCTCATAAATGTATGGGTGAGCCGATTTTTTTGGTACCATAGTGAAAGTTGTTCATAATGATAGGTACAATGACCCCTTAAAAGGTATTGCGTTTATTCTGTCACACGTTGTATAAATAACAAATTTTCATGGAAACGGTCCAGTAGATTCGAAGAAAATTGGTTGTGACGGACAGACAGAAAGACAGATCACACACGAGTGATCCTACAGGGGTTCCGTATTTTGCGGAACTTTGGAACCCTAAAAATTAATTTCCACACACAAGTAGGTATAGGACGTAGCATTTCTTAAAAACGGCACGACCGATTTGGCTAAGTTTTTTTGTTATTGCACCTGTGCGAAGCGGGCGGGTCGCTAGTTTTTTTATAAGGTCGTTGTAATGTCTTCATGGCTAAACCGATAAATTACTTTTCATGATCGGAACATATTTAGTGTGTCTGTGTTTAGTGTATGTGTGTGTTTTAGGGTACTCTAACCTAACCTAACCCAAAGGTTGACTAGTAGAGAATGCTTTGTTGCATTAAGTTCGCCCCACGTACCACTACTGTACATAAACTTTAAATAAATAAATGATAAATATTATATTTATAAAACATACCGACTAAAAAGAGAACTGCGACGACCTAGACGACTAGTGTTAAGTTTTGAACCTTCCTAAAAGAAAGGCGTGCCGAAAGCGAGTCACCGCGACTTTTTGAAAAGCCCTCGGTTTGTACAAACGACAAATGATAAAGGCCCAATAAAGCCCTTTGTAACATGTCGAAATAATGTTTCCTCTATTATAATCTTAATATAACAGGGAAATGAGTTATTAAAATTTTATTGGAACGAAGAACAATAGTCCTTTTGAGGGGCTTGTAACGATTCCCGTAATTGTTTCGGAAAAACGATCCCTTTTATTGTTATTTTTAGGGTTTTATTTAGTACAGCTATTGTTATTTAATTATGGACTTTAGATGTCGCATTTGGGTGACGGGAGTATTAAGTATCAATAGACGAACTTATTAATGGGGGAGCTCGTGGACAGCCGCTCGGGTCGAACTTCTAGGTTTAGTTACGCTTGCCGAGGTCAGTCTGGGGATGTGTGAGCAATGATCACCTACTACATAACGACTTGCCTTCGGGTCTCGGAAAGACGTGTCAACCCAGAAACTAGGTAACACAGTATCCCGTGGCAAGACTGTCAAAGATCTTCAAATGACAGCCGAGACCAACGGTTTAACGTGCTTTCCAAGGCCTGACGGGGTCTCGGTATGTTTTGAATACTCATTTTCACCGTCCGACAACGTCAAGCGTCACATAACCTCGAAGATAGACTAGTGAGGCTGTTATTATTTAATAACGAGTTAAAACTAACACATTTTGAAAGAAGATCACACTGGTTTCATTTAATTAACTGAGTGAGTTGTATGGCGTAGCACGATCGTAGCATATCCGTAGCATCCTCAAGAGATTGCTACGAGCACGTAAGCGGTGCTACGAGTTCGTAGAACTGCTACGAAATCCATTATGAGGAAAGCACTACGAAGTGCAAAAAAAAGTAACCCGAAAATATCAAAATTTTGTGATGTTTTTCCAAAAAAGAAGTGTTATATTTTCAGGATTAATGTATGTGTGAACATAATTATGTTTGTGAGTTCTTTAATATTAATTGTAAATCTTTAAGTAATTACAATAAATTCCTAAGTCATTAATGCATTTGTTTTAAAAATTTGTGTATTTACCCTGCAGTACTAGGAACTATATTGCTAAAAAGAAACAAGAGCGAGTCGGACTCGCGTGCAAAGGGTTCTGAACGAATTTTTTTTTTAATGTTATTTTAACACTATAGACTTCTTATAGGTTTTTCTGTAATCTATATGTAAAAAAATTAGGCTCAGTAGTTTCGGAGATAAGGGGGAATGGTGATTTTTCATCTAATATCTTGAATAACTTCAAAACCATTTATTTAAAAATATGAAAAAAATATAGTTAAAATTCTCACAATAAGTCCTTTCATTTGTTATGTCACACGATATTGTTCAAAAAACTTTTTTTTTAATTTTCTAGTTTGACCCCAAAAGTGACCCCATACTAAAAAATTAGTCATTTACGTCATTTACGTAACACCTCTGTGTTTAGGTCACAGAAATCCATATGTGTACCAAATTTCAACAGAATCTGTCCAGTGAATCCGGAGAAAACTGACTGTGACAGACGGACAAACAGACAGACAGACACCCGAGTGATCCTATAAGGGTTCCGTTTTTTGTTCGGAACCCTAAAACTACAACTGAATCAAAAAATGGAGGAGGTTCTCACCTCCTCCTTTTTTTGAAGTCGGCTAAATAGTTAGTCGCCACCGTAACAAATACATAATTATGTCTTTACAGAGTATAAATCATTCAAATCATCAATATATATATTTATTATCTGTTGTCATTACATTTGATAGTAACTTACTTAGACCTGCGTCAGGAGGCGGCGAAAACTGGACTTAAAATCAACACCCGGAAGACCCAGGAGATGCGTACAGGAGTGAAGAACTCAACACCGCTGCTAATTGCCACAGAGGCAGCGGAATGCATCCACAAATTAACTTACCTCGGAAGCGTCGTGTCGGAGATTGGAGGGACAGAAGAGGATATCACTCCACGGATTGCAAAAGCCACAGCTTCGACCTGTTTGGCAGTTACGGAAACTGACCCGAAGAGTCAAATTTCGGGTCTAATGTCAAATCCGTGCTGCTCTACGGGTGTGAAACGTGGAAGGTGACACAGGAAACCTCACGCCAAATCCAGGTCTCTTTGTCAACCGATGTCTTCGTCGCATACTCGGAATTTACTGTACTCTATCGTAGAGCTGTTAGAGAAATGCCACGAGAGCACGATCGACCGCCAGATCAAGCGCCGGAGGTGGATTGGTCACACGCTCCGGAGGGATCCCGACCACATTCCCAAACAGGCAATGGACTGGAATCCTCAACGGAAAAGGAAACGTGGCCGTCCCCGTCAAACCTGGCGACGCACCGTATTGGCAGAAGCGAAGAGCTCAAGACCGTTCGCGATGGAAGACTACTGTGGACGCCCTCTGCCCCAGCTAGGGAACTAAGATCTTAAGAAAGTAAGTATCTAACTTAAATAAATAAATCAATGATTTCACGTACTTACGTAAAAAACTAAATCTTCTACAACCTCAAAAAACTTTAGAAAAAAAAAAAATCTTGTGTACCATAGTGCATTCGCTTTAAATAAGAAAAAACACAGAGCATCACGCTACGCTCCCAAGGGTATAAGTAAAGATTAAAATGATTTAATGGTATAAAGGTTCTTCATTCTAGTTGTTTTCTTTAAAAACTGCAGTACCGGTATTTTTCGTTAAGTTTAGCCTACTCTGTCTCACCGCTCGATAAAAGCCTGCCCTAAATCCTATGTACCAGTAACGTAATTTCATCAAATTCAAGCGAAATTTTAGTACATTTATTTTCCGCGGAATTCTTAAAAAATCATTTTACCCGCGTCCTGTATGATTTTTTGTATGAAGTTTCGTACTGACGATTAAAATTTTCCGCTCGCGGATATGCGAATGTAGTATTGGTAAAATAAAATATTCAATCACATGTACAACTATAAATTATAAATTCACTCTCTTTTATGTACCGTTCTGTTGAACGGATTTACCGAAACTCTTTTTTACGTTTATGCAGAGGATAAATCAAATTTGAATGGTCATTGGGCATATCTGACCCGCTTTGCGAAGAATGGCGGGCAGTAACCAAAATAGTTTTAAACTAAGGGGAATAATATGACCTTTCATTGCATATAATTATTTAATTAAAAATCGATGGAGAAAAATGTTCAGGATCGTTGAAAAAAAATAAAAACAAACGGTTTTAGAAGATTTTATTTCATCTTCTATGGGCATTAAAAGAATTTCGATACCAGACAGCATGGTGCACGGGTGAGCCAATGTTCAGAGGCATGTATACGCTGTCTCTTTTGCACGTTATAAAGATAGAACAAGTTTCGTTGCGTTCGCGCACTGACTCACCGCCCTCCGCGCAGTCCTTCGTTAGCTATCGTTACCCATTTTTTTATCTTTTGTTTTATCGACTACAGTGTTTCATGGACTCCGGTTATTTGCTTTGATTGGATTTTCGTCACTATACCGAGGACACGTCAGCCTGTATGAGATTAGGATGGCTCTAAAGCAGCTTAAAAACAACAAGGTGTCAGGTGAGGACGTAATTACGGCCGGACTCCTGAAGGCGGGTGGAAAACCGGTCCTTAAGGCTGTTCAATTTCGTCATACTCGAAGGCAAAACGCCACAGGCATGGAGCAGAGATGTGGTGGTACTCTCCTTTAAGAAGGGCGAGAATGCCCTGCTTAAGCCATCTGGCTTCTGAGCCACGAACCGTCCCGCGCGCAGGTTTGACGACTTCCAGCCGAAAAAGACGGATTCCGAAAAAGCCAGATTCAGAAAAGGCTTCAGCACTGTGTACCACATACCTACGCTGCGGCAGGTTATACAAAAGACCAAAGAGCCCTCTGCTTACCGTTTGTGAACTACGAGAAAGCCTTCGGTTCGATCGAGACTTGGGCTGTGCTGCTTCAACGGTGCCAGATTGACTATCGGTACATCGAAGTTCTGAAATGTTTGTACAAAAACGCCACCATGTCAGTCCGACTTCAGGATCAGACCTCGAGAACTATCCTCCCGCAGCAAGGTGTGAGACAGGGAGACGTCATTTCTCCGAAACTGTTCACGGCAGCAATGGAGGATGTCTTCAAGGTTTTGGACAGGAGATGGCTAGGCATAAATGTCAATGGTGAGTACATCACCCACCTTGTCGATTTACTGACGATCTAGGCGTCATGACTGAGACTACGGAGGACCTCAGAACTTCCGAAAGAGTGAGTCTGAAAATGAACATGGACAAAACCAAGATCATGGTAAATACCCATATAGCACCCACTCCTATCAAGGTCGGAGACTCTACACTCGAAGTTGTAGACGAGTACGTCTACCTGGAACAAATGATCTAGTTAGATAGGTCTAACTTCGTGAAAGAAGTCAACCGTCAAATCCGACTCGGCTGGGCAGCATTCGGGAAGATGCGTAATATCTTCTCGTCCCACGTATCAGTACCTCAAGACGAGTGACCAGTGCGTGCTGCCAGTGATGACTTATGGAATTGAAACGTTGTTGTTCACATTGGGCGTCATCAGAAGGCTTAAAGTCACTCAAAGAGTAATGGAGAGGGCAAAGCTTGGAGTTTCCTTGCTTGATCGAATCAGAAATAATGATATCCGCAAGAGAACCAAGGTTACTGGCATAGCCCGAAGGATCGCCAAACTAAAGTGGCAGTGGGCAGGGCACATTGCTCACAGAACAGATGGTCGATGGGGCCGAAAAGTTCTGGAGTGGCGACCGCGTACCGGAAGGCGTAACATTGGAAGGCCTCTTATAAGGTGGACCGACGACCTGGTGCAGGTCGCGGGTAACCGATGGATGCGAGACGCACAGGACCGGTCGTTGTGGCGACACTTGGGGGAGGCCTATGTCCAGCAATGGCGTCGTTCGGCTGATATGATGATGATAAAGACATTGATCAGAGGGCGAATCCAGTCACGTAATGTCCAAATGAAACAGTACTATACATATATTTTATTAAACCTAACACAACACGTAAGACAAAGTATAGAATATCATATCGCTAGCATAATTTATTATCTGTCTTGGGCCAGACATCGGGAAGCAACAAACGCACCCGCTGCCTTTTTAAATGATCTTATGCTCGATGTGGATCAAATTGAATAAAACAGTTTTTAATATATTAGCATTTTATTCATCTTCCCTATATCAGTTTTATAACACTTGAATTTTCCGAGATTCCCGTGGTTCACATTAATGTGACTAATGCCATAGTAAATCAGAGCCATATATCAATATACTCTGCTATATTTCGTTTGTGTCCGCCATGGGTATGGTTTCCATACTAAGGTGCCCAATGACCTTTGAAATTTCTTTTAGTTACTATACGCTCAATCTATTTGCCTAGCCTGTCCCCATCATGTTGGGGTCGGCTTCAAGCCTAACCGGATGCAGCTGAGTATCAGTATTTTAAATTATGTAAGCAACTACCTATATGACCCCCCAACTCAGTAACACGATACCCCGTCGCAAGAATTGTCAGATTTTCTGGCTTCTGACTAGCCCTAAAGGTGCGTCTACGCTAGACGAGCCGAGCACAAATTCGTGTAGTGTGGACCGACTTACGTGCCTCGAACGAGTGCACTTCTACACGGATTTGTGTTCGGCTCGTGCTCCACTCGTGCTCGGCTCGTCCAGCGTAGACGCACCTTAACGACTGTCAACGTATCAAATAACAACCGGGATCTACGACTCTACGTGCTTTCTGAGGCGGAATCACGGCTTACAATTGATAGTTACTCATCTGCTGATCGACTTTTGCAAGCGTTGCTTAAATGAATAATAAATAAAATTCGTTTATACAATTTACAGTAAATGTTATGAAATTAAATAAGATTTTATCACATGAAATTGAATTAATTGATATTTAATCAAATACAATATATTGCAAAATTCATATATTCATCATATCAGCCGAAAGACGTCCACTGCTGGACATAGGCCTCCCCCAAGCGTCGCCACAACGACCGGTCCTGTGCGTCTCGCATCCGTCGGCTACCTAAATTCATATATTATATTCTACTAATTAAGCTTAAGCTCGAAGATTATTACTTGAGACATTTATTACTTATACAGTTATTATGTAGCAGTCATCTGCCTCGCAGACAAGTAGTCGCAAACCGCGACTAGAGGTTGTCTACTACCCAGGACATTGTCTTGGGTTCGTGTCTCGGATCGGGCCAAGTGCTATTGAATTTTCCATTAGAGATTTCTTAGTAGCAGCCCGAAGTTTGGAAGACGGTGGTGTGATGCCCCCGTGCCCCGGAAAGCTCTTTAAGCTGTTGGTCCTGCGCGTGATCTCTCCCCGGTCGTGTCGGGTTGCCGTCTGATCAGAATTAATAATAATATTTATTTACCCAAAAAGTTTGTACAAAAGAGACTTAAATTTAGTAAGCTAGTGTTATAGTGCCTCTGTAACCGAACTAGGTAAAAACCTGTATCACACCACCTGTAACAGCGCCAAACCTCACGGAATAATATTTGCATACAAAAATTATGCTAACGAGTACAGCATTGTTTGAATTGTATACGAAAAACAAAACTTAAAAAATAAAAATAAAGTTAGGTGTTGAGTATGTGTGATGAGAGGTGAGTGTGAGTGTAAAGGGAGGTGAGTGTTGGGGTGTGTGTGATGATGTTGAATTAGGACATAAAAACACAGATTTCTCTGTTGTTTGTGGAATAATCTAATTTCTCAAGCTTACTTAGCTAATTTCCGTTGAGTTTGGCCACCGTAGTCGAAATTCAGTCAGTAGGATTATGTAGCAAAATTTTCTAGATAACGTTGTGCCGTAATTAAATATTAATATTATTGGCCAGGTGCCTTATGTTTATTCAACGTTCAGATGTTCATTCTCCTTCCTTGAAACATACCGTCTATGTTTTAAACGTTAACTTCTTCGTAAACTGTAGTTAAGAAACTAAGCAGAAAACGTTCACGAACTTAACTGGACTGCACACTAAAGTCGTATTAGTGAACCAAATCAGCGTAAAGGATTGTTTGCTTACTAACTTTACAATTACACTTAACTAATGCCTGCTTTAAAATTACATTAATTAAAGTTTCCACAACCATGCATCTGTTGAGGAGAACAGGGTTTACTTGATTTTATCGGAGTACCTACTTGTCAACTTAAACGAAACAAAAGGAGTAGGTAAGTCAGGATCATAGCAAGTTGCGTAGATTCTGCCTACCCCAATGCCGCGTTGATTTGATGGTCACAAGAAGCCGGCCGGCCTTACACGGGCAGCTTGGCAATCAGGATCGACTGCTTCAAGCTGCGACTGCATAGTGAACTAGCTACAGTCTTCTATCAACATACATACATGAAACCACCGGAGCAGTCGCTTGGAAGTTGCGACTGTTCCTGGCGGTCGGCAGCTCGGTGAAATTTCATCGTAAGGGCAAGCAATTGGCAGATATAGACTGATTTCTCGAGTTGACGACTGCTCTCGCAAAGAATCCCCTCCGCGCTCTTAACCCCAACTTCACGTCGCGCTTCCCGATGCTGATCTAGCAGTTGAAACCAATAGCTGCAGCAGTTACAAGAGCAGCTTCAAGCTGTTGACTGTGACTGCACGAGCGGTCCGTGTATGTTAATCAATAGCCAACTGTTCGAGCAGCCCGTGTATTCTCTAGACAAATTGACATTTGAGAATATCAATCATGTGTTCTCGATTACGTGCATTTTGGCCAAAGACTCTTTGGCATTCCGACAATCGCTATCTTTGTCTTGACCCCAAGAAGCGAATGCCGAGAGTGGGGATCTTGTATGTACTCCTCGGGACGACATACTTATATGACTGGTAGGAATGTGAGTCCAGTCCAGTATGTACTATACACCTCTGATAACCTCTGAATCAGCCTTTTCCCAACTACGTCTTCTATTCTTATGCGGGCCATAGACGTTCAAGTTTTTTGATCAAACAGTATCGTGATCAAACTGTCAGGCGGCGGCGTCGTCAGGTGGCGTCTTCAGGCGGCGTCGTCAGAAAGCGTTGTAAGGCGTAGTCAGGCGTTGTCAGGCGTCGTCAGGAGTCGTCAGGCGCTCTCTGAAAAACAATAATAAATCTATCCCACGGGAACCGTAAACATTTTCGGGATAAAAAGTAGCCTATGTCCTTTCTCAGGCTCTAGAGTTTATGTGCACTAAATTTTATTTAAATCGGTTCAGTAGTTTTGGCGTGAAAGCACGACAGACAGACAGAGTTACTTTCGCATTTATAATATTAATAAGGATTTGAACCAGCCTGTTTAATCAAATTGCTTGAACGTCTATGGGCCGCGTTACCGGATGCAGCTAAATAACTAACTGTATTTTACTCAAAGCGACTGCCTATCTAAAACGTTGCGCCTTGGCAAGATTCGTGTCAGATTTTCTAGCTTGTGACTACCAGTAACGACTGTCAAAGATCTTCAAACAACAGCCGGGACCAGCCCATCTACGGACCAACTCGGCAAGCGTTGCTTACCCTTGGAGATTGATCCCCAGCTTCTATTATTTTGCCACGATATCCTTTGTCCAAACGTAACAGGGTTTTTAGGTAACTGATATATCTGAAATTAAGGATTTGTACTAACTCAAATGTACTTCATGTGTTTAAATTTACGTCTGCTCGAAAACGCACGAAAAATACGCAATTAATGCAGTTGCATTGCAATGTCAAAATGACAGCATGACCGACAGAACTTTCCAAACTGTTTTTATAAAATGTATATAAGTAGGTACTGACAGAAACCTATTTCCAGAACCCAAAAATATAAGAAGTAAGGGTTTTTTTATATATCAATGAAGTAAGCGGGCTTTAAATATTCAACTAAAAACGCCAGCGAGTTAGCTGAAGCGGTTGCCATGACAACGGTAATGGAGCCGAGAGAATAAATGTACAAATAAAAAGGTCAAGGTTGGTTTGGACCCGTTTAGTGTAGGTACTTTTGCCTTTTTGCAAGTAGGCAACGCGCACCAACTGAATTGCCTGATGGTATGGCTCTGAAATCAGATAATACTGCGCGTATATAAAGAACCGGCTCGTTGCGCGTTGGTGTTTATCGTATTTCTTTTATTATTGACCAGCTTGTGCCTGCGCCTTCGCCTGCCTGAGAATGTTTTCTAATTTTTAAGTTACTCAATCAACTATCTGTCAGTGAAAGACCCGTCAAAAACGCTTCAGCCGTTTTGGAGATTACTCGGAACAAACGGACAGTGTTTTTGCCATAAGTATCGTATATACTTTTATATTGTACGTGTAGGCAGGTACACTATTGTTATTACTAGAGGCTCATTTAGCTAGGTTACTTATTTTATAGTATCATAGAGTGTGCTAGCTAACAAGTGATATTTTTTTGTGTCATGTATTAATTACTTTGCATATTATTGTATGGATTTAAGTTCTTAAAACGTAACAGACAAATGTGTTGCTGGGGAGTTTGTTGCGCTACTTCTTCTCCTCAGCTAAAACACTAGGAAGTGGTGAGACAGTCACCACCGCGCGGGCGGGCGGGCGTTTTGGGGGACTATCTTTTGTGAAACTTGACGTTCAAAAAGTGCTGGCTCTCACTTTTGAATTTTATTAATTTATTAAAAAGCTGTTACTTTGATATACCAACCAAACTATTAAATTGTTTAGCACGCGTTTAACCACTATCTCACCTGATGGTAAGCGTTGATGTAGTCGACGATGGAACACGCTTGCCTAGAAGTGACCAACTCACTCTGCGAATTTTGGGTATTTCACGAAATGATGTACAGTCAACAAAACTATTGGGTATGCAGGCAGCTAACTTGCAACTACTTGTACTTATTGAAGAAAAATATATTTGCGAAAAATAATTAAATATTAAGGTTACTGCTCAAAACTCGAATAATATAATATGACCATGTATGAGAGTATATGTAGGGGAAAGTATTTTATTATGCCAAGGGCCCTTTTTTTTCAAGAATAATGTAACAACTCATCATCATGTGCCTAGCCTTTTCCCAGCTATATTTGGGTCGGCTTCCAGTCAAACCGGATTCACTTTAATATCGTATTTAAATTTAAAATACAATAAACTTGAATGAAACCACTGATAATAGTTCAGATAGAAGAAAAATGCTGTTTGCCCCATACACAATGTCCAATCGTTGTTAAGATGCTCGTAATAGGTCAGTTTTAGTAATTATTTAGTTTGCTAAAATGGTAAAAATATAAAAGAATTATAAAATTGCATCGATTCGTATTCTAAAAAATCTCAACTATTTATGCAAAGGTGGGTTAGCTGATTACTATAACTGACTGCGCCTACTTAACTACAAGGCCGCTCCGCTACAACGCACTTTTTATTTTTAGAGCTCCTTAAGAGAAAATGCTGGCGGCGAGACTTTGTATGTAAAAAGTCATAATTCGAGGTTTGGCTCTCGACTATTTTCTCCTCCAATATTGAACCGATTTAAGAGATATTTCACAAACTGAATAAGAAGGATATATACTGTGCCCCTATGTTTTCCTTTTTGATGATTTATTAACCGTATAAGCACTAGAACTCTCACAAAATGCTCCAAATTGTCCGATAAATCGCTGTCAAGAGAGCCCTAGTGTACAAATTTGGCAACTATGGATCAAAAACGGAAAACATAGAGACACAGTATACATTCTTCTTATTCAGTTTGTGAAATATCTCGTATATCGGTCCAATATTGGAGAAGAAACCAGTCGAGAGCCAAACCTCGAATTATGACTTTTTACATACAAAGTCTCGCTGCCAGCATTTCCTCTTAACGTGATAGGATGGCGGATAGATAGCGGATAGCTTCCCCACGCCATCCCTATTCGTTTCAATTATTGTTCCCCCAAAAATGTCGACTTCCCTTCAACTTTTTATGAATCAAAGATATGAATTTTCCCTTGAAAACTTCGTTGAATAAAATATGTTATAAGTGGGGTTCCCGGAAAGTTCGACTTGTTTTTCTAACAAAATATAGCTTTCCTAATTTCATGTTTTCCGGGTATAAATAGGCCTGTTCGTCTTTTTATCGACGTTCCTATAGAATATAATCCATACTTAATATTATAAATGCGAAAGTAAGTCTGTCTGTCTGTCGCGTTTTCACGCCAATGGTACTGAACTGATGTACATGAAATTTGGTACAGAGCTAGTATAGAGCCTGAGACAAGACATAGGCTACTTTTTATTCCGAGAGGATGGTCCCTAAGGACCACGCAGGCGAAGCCGCTGGCAGAAGCTAGTCTAAAATAAGTAGGTAGGATATAAAAATCACGATAATTTTTCAGATTTGTATTTGTTGGACAAAATAATTATGATTCCAGCATTTAGCAAGGTTAGATTGGACACGTACTTTTAGCTAATGGTAAACTTAACTCCTTCTTACAATCATAGTATAATCATGGGTGATTTTAATACTTGTCTCCTCAAAAAGGAGACCCTCGCTCTTCTTCTCTGACCAATATTGCAGCTTCTACTAATTTATCCATTCTTCCATTAGGTGTGTACTCATCATTTTCCAGACTCTACTCCTTCACTTCTTGACTTAATTTTCGTTTCACAGGCTTCGTAAATACATTTTACAAATCAAATCAAATCGTATATTTCAAATAAACCATTTACAGGCACTTTTGAATTGTCAAGGTCGGTCAGTCCAAAAAGATGAAGCTATTTGCACGTTCCAAAGCGTAGATCTCTATGGAGAAGAACGTGCAAGAAACTCCACGAACACTCTTTTAAAAATAATAAATTGTTACAAAGTTTTGTTTACATCAAGTTAAAATTATACAAACATGTGAGAACGATGTAAAAGACGAGCAGGATAAAAGCGTCCGGGAAAAAAGGAACAATTCAAAGAAATATTTAAAATAAACCATGGCAACTGAGAAATGACCAGTCCCAACTGACAGCGCCCGTTCACGAACATGACGCATGCGCTAGCACCATGCGGCTCAACCATTTTGAAGGGAGCCAAATGATCCAACGCATACGCCACCATCAGCAAGACTTTTGAGTGAGCATGACACTTCCAACCGCCAGGGTACATTCAAGTCAAAAACAAACCTAAAACTGATAGCTTTAGCTTAAGTTTAAGGTACACAGTACTCACACATGTGCCGTTAATGAATGGAATTATACAATGCTAAATTACTTGAGTCTATACAATGCAAATATTGCTTTTTACAATCTTCAGCCGGTCCAACAATGTTTCCAAATGCTAACAGATTATTTTGTGCGCCCTAGTGGCTGTGGAGCAGGACCAGCATTCAGCCAAGCATTTTTATCTTCAATATAATCCCCCAACTTATAATATGCTTGCCTGCATAGTGTGCGTTTAATACAAGATTTAAATTTTGCTCATTTAGTTCTAATATATGGGGAGGTATCTTATTATAACATTTTAAACAGTACCCCATAAAAGATGAGGCAACTTTAGCCAGTCTGAAACCTGGTTGAACTAATTGATCCCTATTTCTAGTACCATATTTATGTCTGTCGCCTCTTTTACTAAAAAGATGTAAATTCTTTCTGACATACATGATGTTTTCGTAAATGTATTGACAAGGTACCGTCATGATGTTAATATTCTTAATCAGTTCCCTTAGAGAATCGCGCCGGCGGAGATTGTATATCGCTTTGATGGCTCTTTTCTGCAGAATAAAAATAGACTCAATGTCTGCAGCCCTTCCCCATGGTAAAATACCGTAAGACATGATACTGTGAAAGTAACTAAAATAGACCAGTCTTGCGGTATCGACATCCGTTAATTGGCGGATTTTCCTAACAGCATAAGCTGCTGAACTTAGCCGTCTAGAAAGAGATGATATATGAGGGCCCCATTGTAGCCTTGGGTCAAGCGTAATTCCCAGGAAAACCGTTTTATCGACAAATTCTAGTTTTTCCCTGTTCAATACTATGTCACAATCACTGCTTTTGACATTGGGTAAAGCAAATCTTATACATTTCGTTTTCTTTTCATTCAAAACCAAATTATTACGGCACATTTGCTCAAAAAATGCATTTACGAAGCCCGTATACATTGTTCGAAAGTTAAAAATTACGCACCATACAATGGAACGTGCGGTAAAATAGGTACTCTCACCTAAGTACCTACTTTACCGCACGCTCCTTTGTATGGAGCGTGCGGTAAAGTAGATACTAACGTGCCGTGCGTATCCTTTACGGTTCCTTTTTTTTAATTTCCTAAAAAATTATACAAGGAATTCCACCAAGGAGTTTCACAATACGAGAATAAAAAAAGTTGAGAAGCCAGGAGGTGACATAAAGCGCAGTATACTTTCCAATGCTTCTTTATATTTTTCGATAATACTCAAATAATGATTAACAATTATATTCAACTTTTCACGACGGGAGACCAGCGAATACCACAGATTAAAAATGACCGCCACATTAAACTAAAGCTCATTCATTTTAAGTAGGTAAGTACTTTAAATTCAACTAAATTAAGAATGGAACATCCGAAAACTAATACTTATTCATTTCAAGTATTTTGAAGTTCAGTTTTGAAAACATAATATCATCAAAATAATAAAAGGTAACAGTTCATAAGCTGTATGATCGAACCTCCTTGGAAGCGCTCTAAAGAGAAAATGAGACAAAGATGAGACGACGACGTAGTTCTAATTTTAAATTTGCAAACTGTGCCATTTTTACACTGCAAAGCTTGTTGCGACTTTCTGACTTATATCTAAAAACAAGAAGTTTGTCTCATTACCTATTGTACTGTTTTCTCGCAAATGTGTCGTAAAACGTTGTATGATACACGTGCGGATATTGGTATTCGTGACTATAGTAACACACACTTACATTCGTCTACTCATTTGTAAAAACCAACTTACCGCACTAATATCATAAATAACTATTTTGAGCAAATGTGTTGTAAAAGAACATTACCTGTCGCTGTGATTATCGATAGTCGTCATTTATTTTCACTACTTGTATACTTGGTATGTATGTGTTTATGTATCTATTATATAGCTTTTTATGTATGTGTATGTATTATGTTATATTATAATTAAATAAAAAAGTAGTACATACCTATATAGGTAAAAAGTTCCCTAAGCAACTGTTGCTCAATGTTTGTTTATTTACCTACTTATTATAAGTCAATAAGAGGCTTTAACATCTTAAAATAAAAAATACATGTTCTTAAGAGCCTTGAAAAGCTATCGATTGCATATCAAAATTTCCCATAGGAGTGAAGAGTGGCCTGAGTGGCTATCGTATTTCAAAGACACATTGAAACGCTTGGGGCCTACCGAGGATTAAGTTTAGCGCCATCTAGTAACAAGCAATAGAACTTACAGCAGTCGGATGAATGGGGAAGTTCTTTACGTTCGTAGTTTACATAGATAAACGAGTGAGAAGCACATTAGTTAATTTATGCATTGATTTAATTTGATTTGACGTGCAACCACGTTCATATCGTAGTTTGTAGGTACCTAACTACTTGAGTTTAGTTGATGACGGCAATTAATAAACCTCTTCCTCACTTTGCACTGTGCCGTAGTAGAGTAATAAAATAATGGGGGTTTGGTAGTCACCTTCGTCAGTTTGTAAGAGAGAAAGGAAGACGAACTCGTAGAGAAATAAACACAGCCGCACGGGTCGATCTTGTTGCGGAATTTGTTCAAAAGAGTCACCGCGGCCCTAGCTGGAACGCAAAGGGCATTATGACAGTAGCGTAGCGAGGGGGGCGTAGGGAGCGGCCTGCACCAGCTAGTCTATTCTGTAAGAAACTATTTTGATATCGAGCTTCACCTGAGTGATCAAACTCACGAAGTGAGCTTTATTGCACACAACATAAAGGTCTTCATTTGAAACTCATCTCGAATTCTACTGTCGAGATACGAAAATGTTGTTAGAGAATAGCACTACAGGTGTCAACTCAAAACATTTGACGCAATGAAACTTGTCGGGAGTGGAATGCTAATTTTTTGCACTCTCTTACTTCTATTTAAGTATGAATGATCGAAGTCAGTTCAACCCTTCCGAGATGAGTTGCAAAAATGCTTTAGTTCTTGAGGTTTTGCATTTAGGGGTGACACTCGACGGTTCGTTGACTTTTGACACGGTCGGGTGTCATCCCTAAACGGGTGACGTAATGAGACCGGTCCGAGGTGGGGTGTAAAACATTTCAAGCCCGCTTCGCTCGCTCTTACATTCTACACTCTCTTTGTTCTCGAGCTTTTCTGTATAGCTCAACAAAAATGGCATTATTTATGTACGAATTCTCAAAATCTAATAAAACCTTTCCAGGGTGCATGAATTTTTGAGCTCACTACGGTCGCTCTTGTGTTCGGCCTTCTCTCAGTTAGTGAGCTTTCTTGCATCAGTTCATAAAGTTACTGCCATTTAAGTATGTATCATCAAAAGAAAATAAAACCTATCCGAGGTATGCAAAAATTGTCGAGCTCGCTTCGCTCGCTCTTGTGTTCTACCCCTCTCCCAGTTAATGAGTTTTCTCACATCAGTCCATAAAGATACTATCAGAGGTGTGATGCAAAAATCTTCGAGCTTGCTTCACTCGTTCTTGCGTTCTATCTTCTGTTAGTTCTTGAGCTTACTTGCGGTCAGTCATGAAAATTGAGTTTAGATAATGATGAAAAGGAAATCAAAATAATCAGAGGCGAGGTGTACACATTTTCGAGACTTTGTTTGTGAAAGTGAAAAAGAAAATTTTAGAAAATAAAAAAAAATACGCAGCACAAATGGAACACCTCCCTTCTTAAAAATGGATTTCATCATCAGAACTAAAGGTGTAACTCATAATTATTTGGGTTCATTTGTGGGGTGACACCACATTATCCGCCCGGTTGTCACCCATGCTAGCTACGCTACTGCATTAGGAGGAACACGGATGGGTTCTAGTCAGTAAGAGGATGACACTCCCTTCCGCCTCTTGACTAGCTTCTGCCAGCGGCTTCACCTACTCGCAGAAGCTAGCCTATACATATAACCTATATTCCAGGCTGTAATCTATCTCTGTGCCAAATTTCATACAGATCTGTTCAACCTTTCTTACGTGATTGAGTAAGTGAACATCCAAAATTATTTGTCACAAAAAAGTTCTAAATTAGGACAGGAAATACTTAATAGGCAAGTACCTAGTATACCTTTTTTAATTATGGGAAATCATCAAATAACTCCTCCCACTCTGAATGGAGTAGAAGGGAGTGTCAGACTTTAAACTGACGAAAACCCATTCGTGTTCCTCCTAATGCACTTTGCGTTCCAGGGTTGCGGTGACTCTATCATATCATCATTCACTCAAATCTGTTCAGTATCAGTTCTTTCTCTAAAGACCATCTCAGACACAAATCTGCATGTTTCTTAAAAAAATATGTATTGTAAGTGTTAGGACTATGTAGTTCGTTATTTTAAGGATTGATTTCATGACTGTCTGGCAGTTTGAGTATATTATGCGGCTTACCCAAGTGTCCTTACTTTGGCATTGTTCGTCGGTTCGTTGAGCTCCTCAAAGTTCTGAGTTGAGCTGCACGATAACTGCATGACAAATGCTTGCACTGTCTGGACAAGCCCACAAAAACCTGCGTGGTGCTTTCCTCAAAAGGCCAGCTCAGACGTTAACCTACAAGGTTTTCATATGTATATGGACTTCAAAAGAGACTATGACCTCTGAGTTTGTTTCGGTGTTTCTTCTTAGGGTAGTCAGCTAGGAAATACCGGCCTCATCTAGATTAATATGCCAAAAAAAAATTACGTGTAAAAGAGTTACTTGTAACCTATTTGCAAAATAAATATCATTTATCTATCGAACAAATTCTTTTGAAAATTTGCCATAGCGGGCCCCGTAGGTACCTAAGTAATTTAGGTAATTTTGGATTTTTTCAAAAGCGACTGATAGGAATAGGTAAATGAACAATTATAGAGATTAACATAGGTACCTACTTACCTTCAATATTACACAATTTTTAGACCAAATAAACCTAATTGGACCGCTAGAAGCCATTGGGCCTTTGTCCTCGAACAGTAGTTACTAACCTAACGCTAAGTCTACTTAAACTTACTAAAGCCAACATATTTATCTTGTACTTACGGACTTGTAACAAATCCAAAAAGTTTCTTACACACCTAATTGATTCTTTTGACAACATGACCTCTAAAAAGCTGCTCACTCATTAGCTTCTATCAGACGTTTTCTAAACCAATTAGTCCTGAAACGAACCACTTATTATAGGGGGAACCACTTTCCATGGCGTTTACGCGGGGTACGGGGTGGGGTACAATTTATGTGTCTGAGGAATTTGCCCACTCTCTAACATTTTGCCCGAAGGATCGGTAATGCAATAAAATGCAGACAGACGAACTTAGGACGTAAATTGTTGCGATACTTTCCACATTTTTATTTATTGTAATAATTTTCAGTTTATTGATTTGATCACAGTTTGGTGTCTGTCTAAGCTGTCGCTTCTATACTTCGTGTATACTTTACATCGTTTATGTTCCAAAACCGAAATACTAAATACCTAATCAGCAAGTTATTTAGCTGACGTACCTAACGTATAATATACTTACAAAACTATTATTTTACCACCGATCTTCACATTTAAAGAGAGATTTGGAAAGAGTAGAGTAAACTGTATATTGGGTATAATTCTTCCCCTGAAAACTTTAATAAAAATTAAATGATAAATTAACTCCCAAAAAAGTATTTGTAAATGACTATAAATCACTACGGCGCTACAAAATTTGGCCATTATCCTTTCAAAGTGGTTTATCTGTCATTCCCCTTCCAGGTCCTCAGAGGAAGTGGGAGGTACGTAGATTACTCTGATAAGTTGTGATAAATGAGTGTAACACCCTGCAGAATTAATTCCTTATCTTTTGGAGTGGCTTTTCGCTTTCCCTCGTTGATTTGGTTCGAGTTGTCATGCGTTTACGCTTTGGAGGTGGGAATTAATGGGACAACCGGTCTATACTGTAAACCGGGGCGGACCCAGGATTGTCTTTTGATCCCGCTCAGAGTAGGTTTTTAGCAAAGTACTAAAAGCACAAAACATTTAATTTTGGGGGATTTCAGCTCCTTAGCCCCCCTCCTCTGGATACGCCAGTGTCTGTATAAATATCATCGTTAGAACTTAGGTGAAGTGAACGCGAAGAGAACGTTAAGTGAGTTATCATCAGTCAATCCCTAGCATCAAGTGGATTGACAGCTCAATTCAAGCTTAGCTCACCTAAGTTTCCAGGTTACTTGGTATTGTTGAATTCAGTGCTGCAAACAAAGAAATCTAAATACGTGTTTGAAATGATTGCATAATAATATCGTTGTTAAATCAGCCGGTCGATTCTGAATTACGTCGAAGGCTTGTAATCCATGTAATCAAGATAGAATGACAGCTCACTTCGTGGTCACTTCACCCAAGCCTTCACTTCGACATGTTTACAGAATCGACCGGCAGAATCGCACTGCAGTATATGAGAAGTTTGACACTGAGTTTAGTAGGTATGCAAAGACAGTCATATTTATAAAAGTAAAAAATATCAAGTCTCTATTGTTAATCCGCGCCTCGGTTTTCCGACAACTACTATAATTGGCCGTATTTTGTATGGAGGTTACAAAACAAAAATCGAAACCAAATTATCAAGAAAAATTGTAAACCTATTAAGGCAAAAATCAAGCTAAATGTAAAATAATATTTGTTTTGATAATTGATCCAAAATAACACTTTCAACACGAATATTTTTGTCAACATAAACAAGATGAGGGCAGCGTTTCCCAGATGACTACTCTGAGAACAATAACCGAGACAAACTCAGAGAAAAATAATTATTTATCTCGTCCGAAGCGTGAAAGTGTACGTTCTCTTCCGAACAGGGAAGTCTGCCGCCACAGAGGCTGCCACAGGTGTCGATCGATGCGACGCGTCGGAGCGGCCGTCGAACCACGTCGATCCGACGCAACACCCGGCTGTTTCATGGCGACGCGACGCGACGATACGACGCGCGACGTGCCAACCCTGAAAACTGATACAATATTTATGATTGGAAGAATTACTTCGTTTTACCTGCGACTGTGTCTGTTAAACAAGGCATCGGGAATGAAAATGTAACTAACTACGTCAGTGGGGGGTTTGGGGTTGTAAATGTCATCAAAAAGTTGGACTATTAATCCTTTAATTGGCATTTATCAGTCATTGTTAGTAAATAAATAATCCCAATAAAAAACTTGAACATTATTTTTGGGGTACTTACCTTAAGAGCCAAGGCCAACACGAGCTACAATAAGTTACTAGGTAAACTAAGAGCAAGTATCCGTAGTTACCCATTGGTTAACAATTACATATGGGCACTTAAATTTCGTTAGTGTGCGTTTTTCGATCAATATTTGGCTCGACCATAGGTACTTTTGTTAATAACTACAAAATTTATCGGAAAACGTAGATAGATTTCTCCGGTAAAAGGTGAGGCTTCCTTGTTGACTAAGTTGTAGTTTTATTTCTGTGGTCGGACCTGCTGAACTGTAGGAAGTTTTATTACTTTTTTATACTACTGCTGTATGCACTTGATGGTCAGTGATGACGTAGGTCTTCGACAATGAAGTACGCTTGCTTAGAAGACCTATTTACTTTTGACTTAAGAATTCCAGTTTGATGCAATCAGAAAACAAAGTCTCCAGCAGGGCAATCCACTTCTTAGCAGTAGGTAAGCGTGTATCAAATACTAGCTTCTGCCAGCGGCTTCGCCCGCGTGGTCCCTAGGGAACACACTCCCGGAATAAAAAGTAGCCTATGTCCTTCCTCAGGCTCTAGACTATCTGTGTACCAAATTTCGTTTTAATCGGTTCAGTAGTTTTGGCGTGAAAGTGCGACAGACAGACAAACAGAGCTACTTTCGCATTTATAATATTACTTTCAGTTTGTATAAGTTTTTAGTAACGCAAATTGTGACGGCTTGGAAAAACCGTTTGCTGTGGTATCAATCATCAAACGCTGATAGTACCTTATTTTATTTTGGTTATTTTCAGGAAATTTCTGTCACTATCAGATCGATAGCTGCGGGAACAATGCAGGAGCAGGTCAGGAGCAGTAGAGCTCATTGAGAGAAGGCTCTTCCGCGGAAATATAGCGTCTCTACAAGCACTTTTCCTCGGCTTCACTTATATAGTCAATTTATGAACTGTGCATTTTGCCGGCTAAAAAGGCTCCGTCATAGTGTGTTGTCCTGTTATAAAATTTGTGTAATTGACTGACCAATTTTGCAAACAAAAATTGTCGGAGCCGACCTACGTTATCGACACAATAACGTAGAAACAGAGATTACCTACCTACCTTTCAAGTACAGTCAACAAAGCTATTGGGTATGCAGGCAGCTAACTTGCAACTACTTTTAAACAATGTTGTGAGTGTTCTAAGTAGACAATTATTGTACAACACATTCGTAAGTACCTATGGCAAAAGCTTAACACTGCATACATTCGAAATAAACATTGGCAGTGCTGTGGAAAAATGAATATTTTTGCCTGTATACCGAATAGCTTTGTTGACTGTACACGGGTATGTATATAGAACGAGACAAAAAAAAGATTTTAGTTGAATTTACATTTTTTGTTCTGAGTAAATGCTGTCACATTACACAATAGATACAATTTACTTTCTAAGGTTGGCAACACATAGGCAACCTCCTCAGAGTTACAGGTGTTAGGCAACGGTAAATAGTTTCTATTATATATATTAACGTAGAATGCAGCATTTGGCCAGTCAGTATCTTCTTCAAAACATGTGAAGAAAACGTCGAATGTATTAACCCCCCTAATTTATTATCATCAAAAATCAGCAAACCTAGAAATAAACAATGAATCATAGTGTGTTTCGAAACCACCCATCGACCCTTAATTAAATAACACAAAATATTTGACCAGCTACTTAACAATATAAATATGATTCATTAAATCACCCCCTAACAGCCTTATCTGGAAAGCTAACAATCTTATAAGTGCATCCTGGTCATACATCGATCGAACGCACACAAGCACACAGACGCAAAGCTGCGTCGAGACTGAGGCAAATAAAACAAAATGCACCCCCTCCCCTTTAGTCTAGTCACTAGACAACAAAGGGTGCGCTTGCAAACTTAACTCACCGAAAATCCAAGCCAAAATCATCCATATTCTAACTCCATAAGGTTCATAGCAACTGCGGCTGCCATGGTCTGGTACAGGAAGCGATGTGTTAAGAGAAGTTTAGACTTAATAGCGTTTACAGGTTTTACGGTAGAAATGTTGGTCGTATATTGTACTTAAATCTGTATGTAAGTAATTTTTTTTTATTTGATGAGCACCTACTTCATCTGAAGCGGAATTTTTCTTCCGCTTTGTGTAGGTGCTATTATGCAGAAATTAGCTTTGTTAGGGCACTCTAAAGCAGTTTTTTTTTTTGGTAAACAAACACTGACACTGATGGGTGATCTTTTTAGCATACTGAGATTCCTTCATGCCTCGGAATATAAACAGTCGCACGGCTAAAATACAGATAAAAGTTGCACGAGTCGATCTTCCGGGTTAAGCAACGCTTGCCAAGGTTGGTCTGTGGATGGGTCTTAACATACCGAGTTTCTTCCGTGCCTCGGAAAGCACGTTAAGCCGTTGCTCCAGTCTTGCCAAGAAGTACTGTGTTACCCAATTAATGGGTTGTGGAAGTCTGGTAGGCAGCCGCTCCACGTAATACTGGTATTCAGCGAAATCCGGTTTGACTGGAAGTCAACCCCAATTAAGTTGGGAAAAGGCTAGGTACACACCGAGAATCCTACGTGCCGCACACAATATAATAGCCGCACAGGTCGATCTTCAAGGTTAAGCAAAGCTTGCCAAGATCAGTCTGTGGATAGGTGACCATTTTAACATACCTACCGAGAAGAGATCTCTGGCAGTCTTTACGGATTGTCAGAAGCCGAAAATCTGACACCTGCAGTCTTGCCAAGAAGTACCGTGTTACACAGTAATGTAGGGTTGTAAAGGTCTGGTAGGCGGTCACCTCCTTCTGCAAAGCAGTAATGCTAGCGAAGGAGGAAGCCGAACGCGTGAGAGAGAGGGAAACCTCACGCCCCAGCCGCCGCAACAGAAGAAGACTCCCCGGGCGTCGGGAGTCGCAGGGCGATTCTTGGCCACCGTAGGCGTGGGACTGCGGACGGCGAGCATTGGGTGGCTCGCCGTCTGATCAGAACCAGGGGGGCTACTCTCTAATGAAATCCGTAGTTTCGGGCTTAGTTGCGGGCGGGATTTTCTACTCCGTATCACCTAACCACTGAGAACTAATGATAACACGATTTGACAGTTACTGTGAAATCGTGTTGTCATTCATTCTCAGTTCGGGTTCGGGACTAATCGTAAGTCTGTAGGTGATACGGAGTAGAATACGCCCGCCCGCAACTAAGCCCGAAACTACGGATTTCGTTAGAGAGTAGCCCCCCAGGCCCGGGTCGACGGCGCGCTGTGTTCCACGAGCGCCTCCAAGAGCTGTCAGCATTAAAGACGGGGCCCGCTAGGGCTAATGCCTGCCGGGGTTGCGGGATTTATTCGAAAAAGTCACCGCGGCCCTGAAACGCAAAGGGCATTAGGAGGAACACGGATGGGTTTTAGTCAGTAAGAGTCTGACACTCCCTTCTGCTTCACCCAGAGCGGGAGGAGTCATTTGATGATTTCCCATCCTTAGAAAAAAAAGGCAGACGCTCCACGTAAAATACTGGAATCCAACTGAATCCGGTTTGACTGGAAGCCGATCCCAATATAGTTGGAAAAGGCTAGGCAGATGACTCATCATGGTATAAAACTGAAATGATTTGCGAAAAACAGTATCTATAGTTGGCAAAACGGCACAGTACGTCTACCATGAGTTTTATCAATCTATACTCGTGTAGTTTCTAATTTATTTGTTTAAGTTGTCAATAAACAAGCAAGCAAGTTGCAAGTAAAACTTTAGTTAACAACTAAAAAAATAAATTAGAAACTTGTTTTTTTTAAGTTTTCACACATCTTTTTAACTACAGTCGCTAGCGAGTATAGATTGATAAAACTCATGGTAGACGTACAGATTACAGAGAGACGGCCTAAGCGACATCCCGCCATTTAACTGAATTTAGGATTCCCAAAAATAAATAAATTCATAATTATATTTTCGTTACACACTTACCTACTCTAGACAGACGGCCTAAGGATCTGCCAGCCTGTTCATTAAATGTTGTATTAGACACATTGGCCACTTTGACACATTTGAGCTTTGGGGATCATTTAGGCCGCTGATTAACCGCCATTCAATGGTAAGGCCAATAAAACGGCAGAGTTACTCTCTCAAGGACCGTCAGCCCCAATTGGGGCCAAATGGTACTGTCTTTCTTTCAATTGTCTTGCGTGCTCGGTGCCTCACGCGAAGTTGACTGCGACGATAATAATAACGTTTTACTTTTTTAATAAATTATGCCTAACCTCTTCTCAACTGTATTCGGATCAGCTTCCGATCAGCAAGGCGGAGTCTCGGTATGTTAAATAATATGGTCACCTATCCACAGAGCGACCTAGGCAAGAGTTGGTAAACCATGAAAATCAACCCGTGCGATTGTTATTATTTAGCTACGAGCTCCTCATTCACTAAATCTCCTCATTCAGTAGGTACTACCTACTAAATATCGATTTTAAAAATTCGATTGTTCTTACACAGTAAATCGATTCTATGAACCCGGTAAAACTGTCTAACATAAAATGTAAAAAGTAATCGGTGTTCTGTAATCTACGAATTATCAGTGAATATCAAAGAAACTGTGTGTCTTTTTGAGCTGGACGAAATTAAAAATCAACTTGATTCATTAGTTTCTTTGTTTCGTAGTTTGAAGACTACCTACCACCGTTCGTTCGATAGTCGGTTTTATTGATTTTGATACCTACCTCGAGGTAGGTATCAAAATCCAGGAGATTACTTGGGCTAATCGGCATTTCAACCGGAAGAGATGATAGAGTGCCCTGCATTAGGAACCCTCTTCCTATTTTCTTGCTCTTCCTTTCCTATTTTGAGAGAGATCAGGGGATTTTATCTATGCAACAGATATTTTTCGACATCCACGCGAACGAAGTCGCGGGCACAGCTAGTTTTAAAATAAATTGTTAATATACATATGTAGGTAGGTACCTATAAGCTCTTGAAAAGCGATTAATCGCAATTAACAGGGGTTTTCAAGACAGACTTTAGGGGTAATGCCGTTACAGGGAGTCCAGAAAAGCCCTAAAGCGACATACACAGATCTTATTAGTGATGTTCTTCAGAATGGCCAGGTGCACCAGGTAGGACCAGACGGTACATTCTGTAAAAACTCATCATAAAAATTTATACTTACTAGGGATTAACAACTCACTTCACGCACCGTTCACCTCAGTTGTCATCCTTCAAGTTCTCATAACATTCTTGCCGAAAAGACGTATGAATGTAAACTAAGCAAAAGGAGTATATCTTCTAATATATAAAAATCTCGTGTCACGATGTTTGCTACCGAACTCCTCCGAAACGGCTCGACCGATTTTCATGAAATTCGGTAGGTACGAGAATCGGTGGTAGGGTATTTTTTTTGTATGATAGATAAGATAGATAGATAGATAGATAAAACATTTATTTGGAACAAAGAAAGAAACACAACACACAAGCACAGTTACATAACACTAGAAAATAGAAATAATTAAATGAAAACAAATAAAAAGAAAGAAAAGGCAGAATGTATGGTGGCAATTACTATTCATAAACTAAAGAATTTGCCAGATTACCTACCTACTTAAAAAAAAATATATATATATATATATATACATATGACTTATACACTCAAATGTGCGGTGTGTGTGTCTCCAAGCTGCACCAAATGGGAGTCCAACTCAGCATGTGCCAGGTAAATATACCTGTTGTATGGCAAAACAATGTTTGCCGACTCAGCTAGTAGGTATATAAAAACTCCTCCGAAACGGCTCGACCAATTTTCATGAAATTTTGTGTGTATATTCGGTAGGTACGAGAATAGGTGCTAGGGAATTTTTATGGGACCAAATGGGAAGTATACTGTATCGAACTAAAAAAGAATCACAGAAATCGGATCAGAAAACTCGGAGTAATCGGTGTACCTACATGCAAAAAAAAAAGGAATTGAGAACCTCCTCCTTTTTTGGAAGTCGGTTAAAAACCCAAGATGCACAGTCTCGAACAAATGCAACACTCGAAACTGTCGTTAAAAACTGACATGTATAAAGTGTCATGTGTGACTTGTGTGTAGTTATACTATAAACAATTTTTTTTTGCAAATTCAACCTTACACGGATCGCTTAAAGTTGTTTTTACAAAGCAGTGCAGTATGGCGAGCGATGCGAGACTGTTTGAAACTAGCGCACAATTATACATATTGCGCATGTTTTTTGCGGACGTTTTTGAGATGCTGAGTGTGTTCTTGGGTTTTTTATATATCAATGATGGCAAAACAACGTTTGCCGAGTCAGCAAGTAGGTAAGTATATAAGAATCGTATCCGGTGACGCTCAGTTTCTGTCACTCACAGGAAAAAGTTCGTGATTTTTTGTGTTTGACTTCGTGTTGTCGAACTATTATAAAATACTAGCTGACCCACGCAACTTCGTCTGTGTCACAATTTTCATTACTGCTCCGCTCCTATTGGTCTTAGCGTGATGATATATAGCCTATAGCCTTCCTCGATAAATGGGCTATCTAACACTGAAAGAATTTTTCAAATCGAACCAGTAGTTCCTGAGATTAGCGCGTTCAAGCAAACAAACAAACAAACAAACAAACAAACAAACTCTTCAGCTTTATATATTAGTATAGATTAGTATAGAGTATAGATATTAGTATAGATAAGAACATAATGCATTTGCTGAAGGTTTGCCACGATATAAATTGATGATCTCTACACCGCTCTTTACTTGGTTTTTTAATGGTAGACCTACTGTGGTATCTACCTATGATAGATGTCAGATACCCGTGCAGTAACTGTCATTGACCCACATACACATATTGACTTTTTAAATATCAACAAAAACAGAAATAATGACATGAAGCTGTCCTGCATCGACTTCTATGGTAAATTCGTGATCCCTTACGTTTTCTAGTAGGTAATGAAAAACGGTCCATAATGTATAGTTCGAGAATCTACGAAGGGAAATTAGGAAAAAATCAATGTATGTACTTTATTGCACGTTTATCTGGCGCCGACTACACCTACGAAGGTAAAGGTAAGATAGGTACCTAGATACCTAAATTAAAAATCCTTAAAACATGAAATCAAAAGTGCATGCTACCTACTGCAGAACATTGCACTAATTATACAAGATAAATAGAACGGAACTTCGTTCGTTAAAAACTGGTCGACCGGCGGAATGAAATATTAACTTTTTCTTTATGAATTGTAAAATCTGTCTTTGCAAATGGCGGACCAGACAGGTCCGCATCTTATTTTCTGAATGCATATTTTATGTCCTGACATAGCCTGTTAAAGGATGGTCACCTATTGACAAACTGACTGCGAACCATTCCAGTTTCACCTTATCAATCACTAGCTATAGTTAGCGATATTATGTTAAGTATATCACTTATTTATATATCGAATTAATAGCCCACCCAATAGAAGGAGGGTTGGGTGGATCCATAAATGTGTTGTAAATTTTATTTTTTCTATTTTTATTTCATCCATAGTAGTTTTGGTCCCACTTTCTGCAACTATCAGAAGCTCAGAAATGACAAAATATGAAACAGGATGATACGTTGGTAATAGCGCCATCTATTCCATTAGTTAAGAACTACGTGAGTGCAGCTCAGTTACTGCCGGTCTATTCTGTCAACATCTCACCTTGTAAACATAGGTGGAGTGAGCTTGAAATGAAATGTCATTCCATCTTTTTATTTGATTTGACAGCTCACTTCATGTTCACTTCACCAAAACTTTCACGGAGAGTGGTTTACAGAATCGCACTGCTGTTACTGAAAAGAAAAAATTGAGAACGGCACAGATGCTTGGTTTGCCTCCCAACCAAATGACAGGTTTAGGTAGGGCTGCCATCCGTTCGGGTTTCCCCGGATTTGTCCTAGTTTGGAGGGCGTCCGGGATGCGTCGGTTTCAAAAAGGGTTCGGGTAAAACCCGGACTCTTTTTCGTGTCCGGGGTAGGTCCATTGATTGAAAGGTTAAAGGTAAAATAAAAACAAAACATAGTTAAAAATAATTCGTAATTATTGTAAGCCGCAATAATGCTAACCACGGCTTTTTCGTCCCTTATAGTAGCAGTATATGTAGCCTGGCTATAAAAATTTTCGAGCTCGCTCCGCTCGCTCTTAGATCATTGCTTCTCGCGCTATTTTCGGCTGAGAAACTTTTACCGAACTCGGGGTACTAAAATTAGCGAGCTCGCTTCACTCGCCCTCGTTGTCTTTTTTCTCGTTACTTATTCATTGTTTTAGCGCCAAATTATGAATTTTCATGCCGAATGGTAAAATATGGCTGAACCTACCTTTTATCTTTTTATCATCATGTACTGAACCAATATTTACAAAATAAATGACTTACTTACTTAACAATGTGACTTATAGGGGGCATACGAGTCTAGGACCATTTTAAAGCACTTTTAGTTAGTAGGTACGCCAAATGCGTCCCCTCAATCTCTCGAGTTTCTCTCCGGTGTATCTTTTCTCGAGTTTGTAATTAAAAATCTTGAAAGTCAATTAAACTTTGGCAACACTCGGGCCCCTCTCGGTTTGCTTTCGGATTGAAATCGTAATGAATCGTGGCAAATCAAACTTCAAAATTACAAAGGTGCTATTGTCTTGGGGTTAAGTGCTTTTCAATCAGTTTAACTACTTAAACTAACTTTTATTTTTAAGACAACTCTAGGGATGATTCCTGAGTAAAAACATATTATTCTAGTTAGCTCGACAGTTAGATTATTATCGACTAGTGGACGTCACGCGGTTTCACCCGCGTAGTTCCCGTTCCCGTGGGAGTACGGGGATAATATATAGCCTATGTTACTCCCTGATAATGTAGCTATCCAATGCTAAAAGAATTTTTCAAATCAGTCCAGCAGTTTCGGAGCCTATTCAATTCAAACAAACAAACAAATTTTTCGTCTTTATAATATTAGTGTAGATAGAAAAATATTTTTGTTTAATTAAAAATTATCGAAGATAAAAAGCATCAACGACATTCAAAGATCAGCTAGTCTATTCTGTAAATAACTATTTCGATATCGAGCTTCACCTGAGTGACAAAACTCACAAAGTGAGCTTTATTGCACACAACATAAAGGTCTTAATTTGAAACTCACCTCGGATTCCACTGTCGAGATACGAAAATGTTGTTACAGAATAGCACTACAGAAGTTGAGAACTTTGTGTTTACGTGAAAAAATAATAAATACGTGTCAATATTTTTTGGAAATCTATCTGACGGACGAATTACATTTTTTTAGTCATTTCCCCTATTATATGTATTTATTAGTAGACCATAACATTATTTAACAAGCAAGACAGGTAGATAGTATGAGAGCTATGTTTGTTAAAGATGATTTGCTGTGCTGCCTCAGTTTGAAAACTACCTACGGATCTATCAAGCCAAAATTTCGCTGGGGTCTAATCACACCCAGCCAAGCCTTAAAATATACCTATGTTTGAGCTTTAAAATATTGATTGTAATATGATGGTGCACGAGTTCCGGAAAATGCTCGAACTCTGAGCCCAGAAGGCCTTCACCATATTCTGTGTATGGACGGGGCTCGAGAAGTCAGAAAAGAAAAAAACAAAAGTAGGTATCTGAAAAACTGTGTTTATATATTTCTTTCGGTTTCAATATCTATCTACTTAACCCAAGTTCCTTTTTTATTTTGGCGCAAAATCAATCTAAGAATCAACCTACACACTAAATAAATCAGAATTAACGATTTTTGCAGGACCCGTTATACCTGACTCTGCCCTTAGGTTTCCAGTTGGCATTCTACGGTATATTTCTTCAAACACGGTTACCGGCGGAGGTGTAAATGTGACGATTGCTGGTGGGGGATATATCGTTGCCCTATGAGGGATCCCAACACTTACAGGTGACGTTTTGAAAACAACGGTACAATGTCGAACGAGATGTCCACCCCAAGCAAAATGGTTCATTTCGTAGCTTATAGCAATAACTTGGGATTCAAAGAATTAAAATATAACTTGTAGAAGTCAATGGTTTGAGCTGATTAGTATAATTGATCTCTTTGACATCTTAATGACGTTTAGAACAATCGCACTATGAAGGCAAAAGAGAAAATCGGCAACGTACCAGGATCTTAGAGTAAGAACTACTCTGAAGACACTCAAACCACAAAGCCTACAAGATTACCTATGTATGTTTCTGTATGGTTTGGCTTCTTTGTAACTGGTTCATCTAATTCTAAACTAAAGCATAACGATTAACAGGGACGAAAACATGAGATCTGCGTCAGTCTGGCCTCATCAGATATACCGTGTACATCCGTTTACATAAAATAACCTATTACTTTGTTTGTGTGAAGTTTTACCGCCCGCGCCGGTGCCGTGGTAAAAACAGATTTTTTTTCTCTGGCTTCGCACGGTTTAAACAGATTATTGCGTGAAACGAAACGCTGATGACAAATGGAAATGACAATCTTGGCCAGTGCTGCCCACCGTATGACTTTAAAACCTAAATGGTGATAGTTTTCAACATTTTTCTTATCCTTTAGGATTTGATAGGCAATGTCAAACGTGGAAATGGAATCGGTATAATTCAATCCAGTGTGCGTGTCTCTCTCTTTGTCCGTTAAAATACTGCACGACCATAATTGGAGACTATTGGTAGCGATTAATTTTCCCAGGAGGGGCCTGGCCCCCAAAATAAGATGCGACGCTCAAAAAAAAAATTCGTTGCGGTGTGTACGTACAAAAGTGGAAATTTAGACCAGTCGTAGTCGGAAGGGCCAAATAGCTCCCCACAATCCCGGGGCCCGGGACGATGAAAGTAACCTTGTTGAGTAATGCAGGAAAACTCAAGAACTGAGAGAGTGTAGAATGCAAGAGCGAGCGAAACGAGCTCAAAAATTTTTGTACCCTTTTTTCGAGGAATCGTTAAGAACTCAGAGATTGTAAAATTCAAGAGCGAGCGAAGCGAGCTCAAAAATTATTGTACCCTTTTTTCGAGGAAAGTTTAAGAACCCAGAGATTGTAAAATTCAAGAGCGAACGAAGCGAGCTTGAAAATTTTTGTACCCTTTTTCGAGAAAAGGTTAAGAACCCAGAGATCGTAAAATTCAAGAGCGAGCGAAGCGAACTTAAAAATGTTTGCACTCCATCTCGTTACGATCCAGGATCCAGATCGTCAGTGTCCCGGAGCACGCTCGGACGCACGGACTCCCTGACAGTGTTATCCGATTTTTATCTCCGAGGAAATTTTATGCAAGAGCACTTGTGCAACAAAAACACAGAAAGGTTAATAGAAATTGTCTGTCATAAAAAAATTCTTTACGTGTTTTCTAATCCACACTATTTAAATACTAAAAATCATTGGGTTGTTTGCGTATTGAATCAGCCACTGAAACAGATTACACTGATACCGATTTCCCTGATGTGTGTGAACATGGGTGATGAATGGCCCGTCCCTGACGGGAACACTGAACAAAAACTCGGAACTCGGATAATTCTGACCCGGATGTGTGTGGATGGCCCTTTAAATGTCTGGTCTATTGTATTATGTATAATAAATGTTCGAAGGTTTCTCGGTAGTGGATTGTTAATATAATGGATGATATTTTGCGAATTTAAATAAGTGTCCAGCCTACAATTTCGAACTGGTCTCCAAACATCCTGGGATGGGCCTCAGACCATTCTGGGGCGGGCACGGCCCACCCGGCTCCCCCCCTATATACGCCTATGGTAGCAATACAATTATTATGATATTAGTGTTGTGTGTAAACCGGTAAACTATTCAAAGATTCAAAAATTCATTCTACATAATTCTTTTGGGAAATACAAATAATATTTGCAGTCGATAACTGCACCAAAAACTTAATTCTACATAGTTCTTTTGCGAAATACAACTTACTTTTGATGTCGATAAAATGCATGCGTAAGTTCATCCCGACCACGGAGTGAAACATTTTCAAGTTCACTGTGCATGGTCAAGAACAAACTAAATAGTTTTTTCATCGATCATACAAATGTATATTATAAGTCGACGGTACGATTTCCCTAAGTAAGTTGGCAACACTGATCCTGTCAGTCAATCAAGCACAAATGGCCGTTCTTGTTCTACTTTTGTAACCGCCGCATTGAATTTTAGTAGTAGCAAAGTTGTATTAGATTTAAGATATTAAGTAAAAGGTATCTAGTAAGTGAAAATGTCGTTTTCCTTCGGCACTCCGTCGAGTGCTCCTGCAACAACGGGACTTACAGGAGGTTTCAACTTCGGCGCCAACAAGTAAATATACTTACCCACTATTGTAAAAAAAAACTTATAATCCCGCCACATAGTGCAACTTACATGGTGTAGAACTCTTTTTGTTTGATACAAAATCTTGAGTCATCTATGAACGTCAAAATTAAAAATAATGTTTTGTCATTTAATATAACCTCTTTCCTTGTGAATATTTTAATTTTCGTTTGTTTCGGCGAGTCTTGACTCCGATATACCGAGCATTTACTAAGATTGACGCTAAAATTGTTTGCCTACGCCCCATTTATAATACATTAAATTGTATTTAGACCTGCAACTCCTGGGTTTGGCTTAACGGCGACATCACAGGCTCCAGGGCTCTTCGGAAGTACTACTGCGACCGAAACGCCGGCTTTTGGTGCGTCAACACCTGGTTTTGGAGCGACATCTGCGGCTCCGGCGTTTGGGGCCACTACTACTCCGGCTTTTGGGGCCACTGCAACTCCCGCCTTTGGGGCCACCACCACCCCCGCCTTTGGGGCTGCAGCGCCCACGTTCGGTGGTACTGGGACACCTGCATTTGGAGCTACATCTTCAGCTCCCACTTTTGGATCTACTGCTACACCAGGCTTTGGTGCAGCACCCCCCAGTTTTGGTAAGTGAATTATTGGAACTCATAGGTAGGTAGATAGGTAGTCAGTTGATGGAAGTGAATCCGCCTACTCTACCTACCTACTAAGCCTACCTATCCATTCTTATTATTTTTTTTAAAACCATTGTATTCCGGCGAACCAAACAAAAAGGTAATTATTCAAACTAGTCTAGCTGTTCACAAGTGATGCCATGACAAATGGAAATTGAAAGTGATTCATTTTTGTATATAGTGTGAGTCTTATAATGTGCACATATTAAAATGAGGGAAACTATACCTAATTTTATTGACAGGAAACATCATAAAAAAACCTATTTTTTTAAATATTTTTATGGATTTTTTAAGAAATCTACTGACAAAGTAACTCTGTCTGTCTGTCGCGCTTTCAAGCTAAAACTAATGAACCAATTTAAATGAAATTTAGTACACAGATAGCCTGAGAAAGGACATAGGCTACTTTTTTACCACACGGGCGAAGCCACTTGCAGAGTAATAATATAAATTGATCCCAATAAAATTAAATGACTATAACTATACTTATATACTCTTTATAAAATACCATGTTTCTTCAACCCAGGAGCCACAACTGCACCTGCATTTGGTGCAAGCGCTGCTCCCACGTTTGGAACCACAACTCCTGCATTTGGTACGGCAGGGTTACAGGGTGCTGGAGGCATTAGCTTTGGTGCCGCTGGAGCCAACACTGCAAATAGCTCAGGTAAATACCTAAAGCCTGTTCATTTTTCAATTTATCATGGATGATAGACAGTCATGATTCAAAAAAGGAGGAGGTTCTCAATTCAAATGTTTTTTTTTTGGAGATGTGGGTAGAAACAGTATAGTGGGTATTTAAAAGACCAAAAAGTTATATTTTAATCAGACTAACTTACTGGCCATATAATGAGGCCTTCAGGATCTAAAGTTTGTTTAAACTTTAACTAACTCATACATAAACTTGTAAACAAACAAAATGTGTATGTATGTATATTGGGCTGATTTCCGCAACTCCACGACTAAGCACGTATTTTGCGTGCAGGTGAGACAAATGTTTCATTCGATACACCCTAGCTCCCCAAGGAAGGCCAACAACCTCTTGGTGTTACTAATTATCTCACAGAGGGTGCCTGGGTTACTGAAGTACTTAGCCCTGTAATCAGCAACTAATGGGCAGCTAAGAAGCAGATGTGCTGCTGTCTCATCCTCCTCCATGCAGGTTAAGTTAAATCTGTGAATACTTATACTAATAGACCACTATTAGCAAAAATAGCTCACTTCTAGACACTCTTACTACCCCTTTTTATTCTCAGCATTGTAGTATACAGTTATATCAATTTACAACTTCACTTTCTTAAAATTACATTTGAAAGTACAAATGTTTTTCAACATCATTTGTGATTTTCCAGGTTTAAACTTCGGTGCACCAGCAACATCGGCTAGCACAGGTCTTGGTGGGCTGGGAAGCTTTGGTTTTGGGACAGCGGCTTCAACACAGAGCACTGGCTTTGGTATATTTAGTGCTACAAGTACAGCTACCACTACAACTAGCATTTTAGGTTAGTCTAACCAACAGGACTTAATTTTTTTCAAAATTACAAGTAGCTTTACTCAGGTATTAGCCTATTAGGTTATAGGAAAATACATGTGGACTCTGTACATGGAGTAGGGAATGTGCATGGTGTTGACTATGCCACCTAGTGTTGCATATTCAAAACTTTAAGGTTAAGAATATTTGGCTTCAGTGCTGCCACCTATAGTTCCAACTTGCACGAAGTCACTGTGCCATCTAGTGTTGTTCGACTCTTATAAGTAAAATATACTTGACACTTCTGTGCTGCAACCAATAGTTCCTACACATTCCCTATTATTGGAACCAGAGCCTGGATATGACAAGGTTCAAATGTGTGTGTCTACTGTCTGTTAGCACAAAAACATAAACTGATGAACCTTGTATGGCACAGTCATTAAAAAAATACTGCTTAATACCTACTCTGAATTAAATTTTCATTTAGGATATCAATCCAAGTCCATTAGAAATAGTAAGTTTACTAAGTACACACAAAATGTCATATCATTGTAGTGTCTTGCATTGTATAGGCATTCTGCACAATGACACATTTGTTCATAAGGAATCGAATTTCCTAACTCCTTAACAATCATCTAAAAGCTGACCTTGCATTGTATAGGCATTCTGTACGATGATAGGTTTGTTCATAAGGAATTCATTTCTTTACTCCCTAACAGTTGTGTGGACCTAATTGCTAACCTTTCCTAAACTTTTTCCCTTCCTTTCAGCACCATGAACCCAAACCCAAGTTCCCCAATCCGTGGTCTCATGATACCAGTAACGCAAACATTTCAAATGTTGCCGTCTACCACTATGTTGACAAAGCCTAACTTTGAACTTAGTCCCATACCTTGTGAACCGGACAGTGGGTATAAGGTTTTGAGTGCTAAAAGGGGCCCCTATCACACCATTACGCCTAGTTATGGTGAGATGTTACTTTTATACTGTTATGTTTTATGATAGGTATTTGGTAAGTAAGACTGGCGACCGTGTACCAGAAGATGCAGTATTTGTTAGCCTTTCATAAAGTGGACCGATGACCTGGCCAAGGCCACGGAAAACACTGAATAGGTTGATGTGGCAATGCTTCAGAGAGGCTTATGTGCAGCAGTGAATGTCCTTCGACTGATGATAATGTAGTTGATATACAATCTGCGGTCTCTTATACTTGAAGCAGCATTCTAGACCCAAACTTTATAAATTTTGTTTTGTTTTCAATCATCTTTTAGATGTTGGTCTTCAATAAATAAATAAAACATTGAAGACTCGTAATGATCGCCTATTTTGCTGTTTGTATAGTAGTCGAAGTTTTAGGTAGTGTGATTGTCGTAATAAACTACAGTTATTTTATTATTTGCAGTAGGTAGGGTATTTGCCTAGATTGCATTAGTAACATAATCAATCAGGGTTTTTGCTTGATTATCACAACAGAAAGACGATAAATTTAACAGTTCCTTGAAACTTTGTTTTTTTTTCTGCAGGTGCTAAATTGGGTACAACTAGCGTGACTGGCACACAGCCCTCAATTTCAGGTTGGTTACATTTTTTATTTTTTTGTTAGTACAGATTTGATTTGGATATAGCTTCCTATGGGAACACAAGTTTAAATCCCTATAGGATGCTTGTGCATTCAAACTTTCACATTTATAAAATAAGATTAGCACTTTCAGTGCCGAGTGCAAAAGTGTTTTTACATTTTTAGAGCCAAGCACTCAACACATGGGCCGAACAACAATTTGTTCGTGTGCCCACAACCCGCGAATGAACACAAGTCACATATAGCTACTTAAAACGACGACTCAGATACGGGTTGTGGGCACATAACGAATCACGCTCGACCCATACGCTGAGTTCTTGGCACTAAATGTGTTAGTAGGAGACATTGCTTTCCTATCCTACTAATGTTATAAATGTGGAAGGTGACGGTGGATGGATGTTTTTTACTCTTTAAAGCAAAACTACTGAACTTATTTCGATGAACTTTGGCGCACTTATGATATGGTTAAAACTTAGATTAAGAGGAAATGCTGGCGGCGAGACTTTGTATGTAAAAAGTCATAATTCGAAGCTTGGCTCTCGACTGTTTTCCCCTCCAATATTGGACCGATATACGATATATTTCACAAACTGAATAAGAAGGATGTATACTGTGTCTCTATGTTTTCCTTTTTTGATTAATAGTTGCCAAATTTGTACACTAAGGCTTTGTTGACAGCGATTTATTGGACAATTTAGAGCATTTTGTGAGAGTTCTAGTGCTTATACGGTTGATAAATCATCAAAAACGAAAACATAGGGACACAGTATATATCCTTCTTATTCAGTTTGTGAAATATCTCTTAAATTGGTCCAATATTGGAGGTGAAAACAGTCGAGAGCCAAACCTCGAATTATGACTTTTTACATACAAAGTCTCGCCGCCAGCATTTCCTCTTAAGACATAGAATACTTTTATCTCGATCTGACTGTCCGCGCAGACGAAGTTGCGGGCAGTAGCTAGTTATTTTATGCAGGTATGCTGAACAGGCAACACTTGGTGGAGGCCTATGTCCAGCAGTGGACGTCTTTCAGCTGATATGATGGTGATGCTTAACAGCAACAGTGCATAGGAAGAGTGGGACTACACTCTTCCTATGCACTGTTCCTGTTAAGCAACAGTGCATAGGAAGAAACTTCCGTTGAAGGGCAAAACTTCCATTGAAAAGGGAGATTCAATGGTTGATATTTGGGCTATTTTATAAGTTCAAATCGCATGGCAAACTTTGATACCGCGATGCAGGAATTTTTGTGCCGTCAGATCTTCAGTTCGTATGTACAGTTTCATAAACAACACAACGAAATCAGTTCAGGCTAAATTAACATCATTGTTTTTCCAACAATTAATTGAATGTTAATGACTATTTGCAGTCTGGTTTCTGTCTACAGATCAAAGCAATCTTAATAATACTTTCTTTTTCCTATAGCTACTCCGAGCTTCGGGTTGGGTGGCGTAGCCCCGAACACTAGCGGTATCGGCGTCACGAGTACCACATCGGACGCTAAAAGTAAGTATCTGATAAGCTCCACCTTCACATCCACTCACACACTTCATTCTATGGCTTAGCACGCACTGCGATTAAACGCCCGCGTTTAACCGCAGGTCTGAAACCGCAAAAAAATGTAACACATAGCTTTCTATACAAGCGCACGCATTAGTGACTTTTTTCAGTGACTGATTTTAAAAACGCAACTTGTTACGTTTTTACCGCGGTTTGAAAACGCGCGGTTTTTTTGTGTCCCATAGTAACAGTACTGTGGCGCACGCACGGCGGTTAATCGCATTCGGTTTTATTCAGTCTCGACTGATAATTCCAATATCAAAGTTACAACACATGCTGCTCGCCAGAAATCCATGGTGAAATGAAATAAATTTAAGCAAAACGCTAGCCGCAGTGCGTGTTGATGCGCGTTTTTGCGTTTTCAGCTATTCCTAAACCGCGCGCGTTTAATCGCAGTGCGTGCTAAGCCTATGGACTTGAAATGAGATTGACATCTGAGTTTGTTTCGGTTTTCCGTGAGCAGTCAGTGAATTTATGTGTTTCCAGATAACTTTACGTAGTATTATTTTGTAAATTCTTGTTTGATCCACCTTCACTTCCACTCGCACACTTCACTCTATGGACTTGAAATGAGATTTACATCTGAGTTTGTTTCGGTTTTCCGTAGTATTTATTTTGTAAATTCTTGTTTGATCTTGTATAAGCCCGAGTTGATTGATAGGTATAGTTTTATAAAGTCAAAAAGTTTAGTTTTCAGTAATTAATCATTGCACAGTTCAATAGTTTTGTCTACTAACATTTGATCTTTATATTGGACAATAAAGTTTGACAAGTAAAAGTGTTGTTTTTAATCAGTTTATTAAATAAATGTCATTATAATCTCACACAATGTTGTTCAGTACTTCTTAAACCCACTCAATTTTCTGCTTGGTTCAAATCTTAAATTCGGTGACTGATAGACAACACAGCCTTATTTCTTTGAATAAGAAAGAAGAACACTTGAGATTGAAAAACCCTTTTATTTTCGGAAATTCCTGTTTCTGGGTTAAATACTAGCTCAAGAAAGAGACCAAACATTTAGGCTTTTGTATCAATTCCAATTTTAAAAATGGAAATTGCTAACCAAATTTACTTTTTACAGGTGAGCCACCCAAACAAAATAAGTTGCCAAATGAAATATCAACTACAGTGGAGTCGTTCAAAGAATTTGTGAAGAAACAGAAGTCGCTCAGCTCTGAAGTTATGAGGGTGTCTGTCAAACCTTTACACAAGGTAATTATATAAAACATGGCTTTTTCCTCAACTATAATGCACAGTTTCTACGTCCCATGCATTTTTTCGTGAACAAAGAAGCTTTTCTATCACTGAAACTTTTTGTAGTTGCATCAGCCGGTCGATTCTGTTAACATGTCGAAGTGAAGGCTTGGGTGAAGTGATCACGAAGTGAACTGTCAATCCAAGTAATTAACATGAAATTACAGCTCACTTCGTGATCACTTTACCCAAATCTTCACTTCGACGTGTTTACAGTAGTGCGGTTCTGTAATCAAGATCGAATGACAGCTCACTGCGCGATCACTTCACCCAACCCTTCACTTCGACATGTTAACAGAATCAACCGGCTGTAATTCTAGAGCTCACCCTTAATATACTTACAACTGACAGTGTGGTCTCTTTATGATATTAGTTTAGAAAATATGATTCAAAGAATTTTTCCCATCTACTCACGAGTTACGAGTTAGACGTCAGTTCATATCGAGAGACGACGCGATGCGACTATACTTGACGAGGCCATCACGCGCTTATTAATACTTATCCCAACGCCGCTTACTGTCGGCGATTTGTACGTCGAGAACTCTGCGCCGGTGTCTCGGCGTCGACGGGTAGCGCAACGCCGCAGGATGTATTCGGAGTCCCTCGCAAAAATGTGTACCTTTTTGAATAGCACATAAGTTCTAAAGGGATAGTCTCAAAACATTCAAGTTGCAAAATAACTTATGGTTGCAAAACGTTTAAATCTCATAAGATTCAAGTCTTAAAACCTCCAAGTTGCAAAATATCTACATCTCAAAACGTTCAAGTTGCAAAATATCAAGTCTCAAAACATCCAAGTTGCAAAATATCTACATCTCAAAACGTTCAAGTTGCAAAATATCAAGTCTCAAAACATCCATGTCTCATAATATGCAATTTTTTGTATGAGTGGATAGCCGAAGAAGACGCTCCGGGCGTCGGGAGTCGCAGGGCGATTCTCGGCCACCGTAGGCGCGGGCCTGCGGACGGCGAGCATTGGGTGGCTCGCCGTCTGATCACAACCAGGCCCGGGTCGACGGCGCGCTGTGTTCCACGCGCGCCTCAAAGAGCTGTCAGCATTAAAAACGGGGCCCGCTAGGGCCAATGCCTGCCGGGGTCGCGGGATTTATTCGAAAGAGTCACCGCGGCCCTGGAACACAAAGGGCATTAGGAGGAACACGGATGGATTTTAGTCAGTAAGAGTGACACTCCCTTCTGCTTCACCCAGAGCGGGAGAAGTCATTTGATGATTGCCCATCCTTAAAAAAAAGTGCAATGTTATATTAAAAGTCACACTTTTTAATTTTTTAAGTAAGTAAATGTATGTTTTCCTTATTTTTCTCAGAACATTTTGAAATGCTAACTTGCTTTTTATAAACTACTAGCTTCTGCCTGCGACTTCGTCTGCGTAGACTTTAGAGCTGGCGCGCGCGCATCTTCTTTGTCTCAATGTCATATTCTCATTTTCGGAAATACATCTTCATTGTTCTAGTATCCTGATAGTTTGTGAGTCTTTGCTGTTCATACTTTCAGCTTCGGAATTACATCGACATGTTTTCTGGTCTTCTGTTAGGTACTTGAGAGTCTTAACCGTTCAGAATTTCAGCCCAGGAAATACTTCGACATGTTTCTAGTCTCCTGGTGCTTGTGTATCTTTAGCGTTTACAATTCTATGCCAAAAATACTTTGACATGTTTCTGGTCTCCTGGTAATTCCATACTTCGACATGTCTCTGGTCCGTTGGTACTTTTGAATTCTAACAGCTCACAATTCCAGCCACCGAAATACTTCGACATGTTTATGGTCTCCTGGGACTTGTGAATCTGAAGTACAAGGCAGCAGCGGCTTTCGGTTTAACTTTCACATTTATGATATTAGTAGGATTTAAAATTTGTGACCTTTAATATAATATTTCACTTACAAATCCACTCATTCATAAAATTGAATATTATGAGACATAGATGTTTTGAGATTTGCATGTTATGAGATTTGAACGTTTTGCACCCATGTGGTGATTTTGCAACTTGAATGTTTTGAGACTAAACCGTTCTAAACTTTATCGCTATTTTAAACAGTACGCACAGCATCGCGTTGCATCTTGCTGTAAGCTGATCCTGAGTTTAGCTAAGCTTCGCTATTTCCAATTTGATGTGTATGACTTCGCTGACCAGGTGTCCCGCGAGGCCGAGTCGACCCTCCGGGAGGTGCTGACGCTGAGCGGCGAGGTGAGCCGCGCGCGCGCACACTCGCGCCGCCTGCGCTCCGCCGCTGCCGCCGCGCTGGCCGCCGCCGAAACCGCCACCAGAGACTACACCTCACCAGGTAACTACGTCATCATCACCTGCCTAGCTGCGCGCACACTCGCGCCGCCTGCGATTCGCCGCATAGATTACAATAGCATTTAAGTCAGTTTTCACATTTGCACTTGTCAATTTAGTCTCCGGGATTAAAAAACAGACTATAGAAAAGTTTAGGAAGTTAAATAAAAGTAAAAAATCTACACAAACTCATATTGAACAAATAAACTGCTGCTTAAAATAGTTGATTTTGCAATAGTTTTTATTGTATTTACGTTGGTTTTGGTTTGAGTTTTTAAATAAAAAAAATAAAAATATTACTAAAAACCAATTTAATTACCTAAATCTTTACTAAAATATTCCATTACACCTTAAAAATCTCGCCTATGAGTCGCTCAAATAATATTAATCAATGACAATATCTTTTCCTCTGTGTCCAGGTTCGGAGCTCGAAGGCACAGCTCCGCCGTCGTACGTGAAGGATCTGATCGCCGAGTTAGAACAACAGCTGATCACCTTCCGGAGACAAATGGACGTCGCCGACAAGCAAATGCAGTCCTCTCCTAAATTACTTACTGAACAAGGTGAGTTTTAAACAACCTTATTTTTTATCACCATATACGAATTTTTTTCAGGTATGACATTGATATATAAAAAACCCAAGATACTCAGTCTCGAACAAATGCAACACTCGAAACTGTCGTCAAAAACTGACATGTATCAAGTGTCATGTGTGAGTTGTGTGTAGTTATACTATAAACAATCTGTGTGGGGACCGAGTCACCTGCGTCCGTAGGAGAATACCCATTGCAGTCGCTACACGTGGTCTTCGGGTGGTGCTAATCAGGTGACACTAACTGGTGGTAGGTTTCGGCCGATGGCTTGCGACCACCCACTGGGCAAAGACGTACCGCCAAGTGGCCTAGCCGCGTTCCGGTACGATGCTCAGTGTAGCCAATCCAGAGGAGTTGGGTCGAAATAGTTGTTCCAATGCAGGCAGACCGACCAGGCTCGCGTTGATATGGGCGTATCGGGAGACTAGTCGTGGAGGGTAGCGGTATCCGAGGCACGGTGCGCCGCTGGCCGACCGCAGGTAGTTGGGGCCCAAGTAGTGTACTAGCCATACATGAAAGGCTGCCCCGCCAACTGTCGAAAAATCCCGGAATGCACCATCGTGCTTGTTGGCGACCAGACGAGAGGGCCCGATGGACATTCCCGGGGGGGCTCGGGCGTCCCCGCAGTCTCCAGACTAGTCCCCCATTGATGTCGTCCTGTCAGAGCGTGCCTGAGGGTTAGCAGCATGGAACCTCATTTCACTTCCTTCTCCTCTACCTTACTCACTCAATATGACCAGGAACAAAAAGAGAAAAGCTGTACAGCGGCAGCACGCCCTCTCGCACAAAGTGCACCTCTCAAACATACGAGGTCTGCACTCAAATCTCGCCGCAGTCCATCACCACCTAGAGACTGAGAAACCAGCGCTCTTGTTTCTGTCGGAGACGCAGATCGGATGTCCGTCAGACGTGTCTTACCTTTTATACCCAGGGTTTACCCTGGAGCACCATTTCAAACCACGCGCGGGCGTATGTATGTACGCCCGTGACGACATCTGCTATCGGCGTCTCCGCAATCTTGAGGACTCCAGGTTCTCAATGCTGTGGGTTTTAGTGGACACAGGCCTGGACAAAATTGTCTACGCCTGTGTCTACCGCTCGCACAGCGGTGATTTGGAGGCGATTGGGCTTACATAGCACCTCAGTGAGGCGGCGGATGCGGCTCAGCAGCGGTACCCTTCTGCCCAATTGGTGCTACTGGGGGACTTCAACGCCCACCATCAGGAGTGGCTCTTCCCATACCAGTGCACAGACCATGCTGGGCGAGAGATGCGAAAGCTAGCGCTAGCGTTAAATCTTACCCAGCTGGTCCAGGGGGCAAAGAGGGTTCCGTATGTTGATTCGCACACTGCCAATTGCTTGGACCTTCTGCTGACAACAGATCCAGACCGCTACTCAGTGTCGATTTCTTCACCACTGGGTAGTTCCGACCACTGTCTGGTGAAGTCTGTGTCCGTCTACTCCTCGCCCGATCCTAGCCCAAGAGGCACCCGGCGGGTATGGCGATACAGGTCAGCAGATTGGGATGGCATGCGATCTTTCTTCGCATGTTATCCTTGGCAGCCTTCTTGCTTTTCTTCGACTGATGCTTCGTCGGGAGCGGACGCCGTGACGGATGTGTTGCGGAGGGGAATGGAGTACTACATTCCGTTCTCTGACGTAACAATGTCTGGCAAAGCTCGTCCATGGTTTGGTGCCGAGTGCAATCGCGCTGATGCGCTTAAACACGCGGCATACCTAGCATGGGTCGACGCTCGTACGCGCAAAGCAAATGACGTGAGTCAGAAGAAGAGAGCCTTCAACAGGGCTGCCTAGTCCTGCAAGAAGGTGTTGCGGAGGGCTCAGTTTGACCACATTAGCCGAATAGGGAACAAACTTGCTTCATACCCAGCGGGTAGTAAGGCTTTTTGGTCCCTGGCTAAGTCGGTCGAATCGAACTTCTGCCGCCCCTCACAACCACCACTGCTGGGACCCGACGGGACGCTGGCCTACTCCGCTGAGGAGAAAGCAAACTTGTTTGCTTCTTTGTTTGCGGAATCTTCAAGTCTGGATCCTGGTGGCGCGAGGCCCCCTGCTTCTCCTGGTGGATGCGAGTCGAGTATGTCGAACATTCGAATTCATCAGAGGGACGTTCTTCGGGTACTGCGTAACCTAGACGTGAAAAAGGCTAGTGGCCCCGACGGGATACCGGCAATTGTTGTGAGGACTTGTGCGCCTGAGTTGTCTCCGATCTTGACACGACTATTTCGCCTTTCGTTTGAGACTGGAAAAGTGCCGAAGGCTTGGAAGCAAGCTAACGTGCAGCCCGTGCCCAAGAAGCGAGTGATCTCCTTAGTGACCGACAATACGGGTTCCGCCGAAATCGGTCAACTGGGGATCTTCTTGCGTATGCCATTCACATCTGGAGTGAGGCCATAGAGAAGCATGGGGAGGCACTAGCGGTCTCCCGTGACATCTCGAAGGCCTTCGACAGGGTCTGGCACAAAAGCCTTATTAGTAAGCTTCCTTCCTTCGGTCTGCCTGCCGGATTGTGTGATTGGATCGCGGATTTCCTGAGGGATCGGTCTATCCGAGTGGTCATAGATGGCTGCTTGTCTGGACTGCTGGATATTAATGCCGAGGTTCCTCAGGGATCGGTGCTTTCGGCAAGACTGTTCTTGCTGCATATTAATGATCTGCTTAAACCCGGTACCTTTGGGTATGCAGATGACAGCACTGTTGCTGGGAGATACGTGTCCAACGCACGAGCTGGTGGGTCGCAGATCCGGTCTCTTCGGGAGGCTATGGTTGAGCGCTTGAACGTGTCCTTACAGGCTGTCTTAGAATGGGGCGATGTCAATCTGGTCAAGTTCAATGCTGCTAAGACCCAAGCGTGTCTGTTTTCCGCTAAAAGGAGCCAATTCCACCCAGCTCCATCTTTCCGAGGTGCAACCGTGCCGATAACCGACCAACTTGAGCTTCTTGGGGTTACGTTGACATCTACCCTCAATTTTGGCCCTTTCATACAGGCAAAAGCTCAAGTGGCTGCAAAGAAGTTGGGGATCCTATCAAAGGTGAGACGGTACTTCACGCCGGAACAGCTGCTCAAACTCTACCAAGCGCAAGTTCGATCATGTATGGAGTACTGCCCTCATCTTTGGGACGGATCTGCCAGATACCAGCTTGATGCCCTTGAGTAAATTGAGAAACGAGCCAAGAGGATCATCGGCAATGATAGGCTCGTCGCTACGAAGCTCCAAAGTCTTGAACACCGACGACGAGTTGCTAGCCTGTCGGTTTTCTACCGGTTGCATTTTGGGGAATGTGCGACGGAATTGCATAATTTAATTCCACCAAGCCCATTCCATCATAGGACCACAAGACGAACGGCGTTGCGCCACCGGTACATGGTGGACATCCCACCCACGCGCACAAAACGTTTTGGGAACACATTCATAGTGCGTACAGCTAAGGAGTGGAATTCCCTGCCGGAGTCTGTGTTTCCTGATAGCTACAACCTGGGAGTCTTTAAGTCAAGAGTGAATAGGTTACTTCTAGGCAAGCGTGCTCCATCTTCGACCACATCATCGCTTACCATCAGGTGAGATAGTGGTCAAACGCGTGCCTATCAATAGTAAAAAAAAAACTTTTTTGCAAATTCAACCTTACACGGATCGCTTAAAGTTTTTACAAAGCAATGCAGTATGGCGAGTGATGCGCATTTTTTTTTACAAATTCAACCTTACACGGATAGCTTAAAGTTGTTTTTACAAAGCAGTGCAGTATGGCGAGCGATGCGAGACTGTTTGAAACTAGCGCACAATTATACATTATGCGCTTTTATTTTGCGGACGTTTTTGAGATGCTGAGTGTGTATCTTGGGTTTTATATATATCAATGAGGTATAATATCAATGTTTCTTAGAATGCATATGAGGGTTTTCTGAAATATCGAGCACCAGGTGGCAGCACTGAGGCGTCAGTCCCAAAAATCTATCAAGCTTGTTTTCTGACATTAAGTTGACGTTTACGTCATGCTAAATGTCAAAGTCACTTTTCCACTGAAGAGGACCTCTCGCCTATGTTGCCACTTTAGCAAAATCAGAAAGCACATCACGCTTCCCGTCACTGTCAAATTTTCTCAATCAACCTTGAACCTAATGTGTTAGTGATAAAGATGAAAATGAAATTTGACAGATTGTTGTGTGATTAATAATATGATTCTAATATAATTCTACTAAAGTGCCCTTTTTAGACCCACTGGTAGAGTAAATTTTCCTGAAAACCCTCATTCAACATTATTCCTTTCAAAAAATAATCTGCTATTCTCTATGTTTTGTCTAGTTATACGAACAAAATGTACTGCAGCTAATTTTTTAAAGATGAAGTTATGCTTAAATTTTGTTTTGACTGATACCTCAGTGGGTCCACACAATACAGACATTTGTCTGCGTAAGCTTGAACTCTGAAAAAAAATCTATCACATTGTGTCTGCATTGCTTTGTTGCACAGACAAAATTGTAAAGGTAGAATTCCGTGCATCGCGATCGATCGCGGCCGCGCGCGGCCTACGACTGTCGTCGATCGCTCGCGACAATAGTCAAACTATGAAAATGTATGGCACCGCTGCCGAGGCCCGCGACAGACGCGCGCGGCCGACGAATGTCGTGAGCCGCGCGCGGCAGTGTCTTGAAATTAGTAGACGTTGTTCGTCAGTTCCCTCTAGACGTGTGTCTACTGAAGTCAAAATCATGGTCGAAGTACTAATTGACATCCTTGAAGAAGAAGAGGAGGATGACGAGCTGCTGTTGCTATATTATGAAAATAGAGTACCAATCGACCCTATCTTTAAAAGCAGAAATGAAGAAGGATACTACCAAATATTGATTCAAAAGCATTTGTATTGTAATGAAAAGTTTCTCCGGCGTTCCTAGACATGTTTGCGCCATGAAATCCACGATGTTATTAAGCGCTAAAACATGTTAAGACGCGTACGGCCGCGCGCGGCTCACGACATTCGTCGGCCGCGCGCGTCTGTCGCGGGCCTCGGCAGCGGTGCCATACATTTTCATAGTTTGACTATTGTCGCGAGCGATCGACGACAGTCGTAGGCCGCGTGCGGCCGCGATCGATCGCGATGCACGGAATTCTACCTTCCTGTATTGTGTGGACTGTTCATCACACCTAGAAAAATTTTGATGGTGCTAAATAATACAGGCGATAAAGAGCAAGCTTCTACCTTGTCGATGGACTTTAAAGATATAAAAGTCTTAATAATTCAAAATAACTGCAGGCCTTGAGGAGGTTGGATTGACGATGAATCAGTCGAAGACCAAAGTCACTAATGCCGCGAAACATAGGGTCAAGGTTGATGGACAGGATATACAATACGTTGACGAGTACACTTATATGGGCCAGCTAGTTTCCGTCCAGAACAGGCAGGAGAAAGAAATTGACTGTAGAGTCCAATATGCCTGGATGAGCTACTGGTCTATGAAAGCGCACATTAAGGGCGACCTTCCCATGTCCATAAAGCGCAAGCTCGTCGACATGTGTATCGTGCCTATCCTAACCTATGGCGCTCAGACGTGGTCTTTGACTGAGGCTCAGAAGTCGAGACTTAAGATTTGCCAAAGAGCGATAGAGCGAAGCATTCTGCGGATCAAACGGACCGACAGAATCCGCAACACATTTATACGTTCCAAGACAGGTATTTCTGGTGTTGGAGACAAAACAGCGAGGCTAAAGTGGAATTCGGCGGGCTACATTTATAGAATGCACGAGGACAGATGGGCCAAGATCGTCACTCAGTGGGTGCCTGAAGACGGACGTCGCAATCGAGGCAGGCCTAAAAACGCTGGCCTGACGATTTGGACTCATTTCTGACGGATTGGCTGGAGAAGGCACCAGATAAAGATGGCTGGAAAAATATGGGGGAGGCCTTTGCCCAGCAGTGGGACAACATAGGCTAACAAAAAAAAGATTCCCGAGACAGTACCATATTAATATTTATTCAAATAAAAGAACATTGATCCTAAACCTAAATCGATTTACTCTGACTGATACTCATAAAATGTATTAATCTTTTTCGCCAATTAATCTTTAAAATCTATAGTACTGTAAAATAAATATAGTGTTTTGTTTTCTTCATTCAGAGTTAACGATGGGCATCAGAAGAATGCACGAGTCTTTGGTGGCGCTAGCGGGTCGCCTGCAAGCCGTGCACACACAAGTAGAAGCACAGAAGGATCAGTACCTGAACCTACGGAAGTACATACTCAAGGACCCTACCAACGTGTTCGATGCGCCGTCCCGTAAGTACTTAGTGTTTGTCACCATCTCAATATATCTCCTGAGCCTTTTCCAAGTGGTTTTGTTTGGCGTCCAGTCTAATGCAGCTGATATTTTTTTTAAAAAAAAAAACGTTGCCCCACACTAGGAATTTCTCCTGTATCGTGGGTGTGTTTACAAACATACAAACTCACATACACAAACAGCCAGACCCGGAACAACTATCTGTAGGCCATACAAATATTTGTTCCGTGCGGGAATCGAACCCGCGACACGCAGCGCAGCAGCCAATCGATCAACCACTGCGCCAACCGTGTCGTCACTCAGTGAATCGTCAATCTACACTAATATTATAAAGAGGAAAGATTTGTTTTTGTTTGTTTGAATTGAATAGGCTCCGAAACTACTGGACCGATTTGAAAAATTCTTTTAGCATTGGATAGCTACATTATCAGGGAGTAACATAGGCTATATATTATCCCCGTATTCCCACGGGAACGGGAACTACGCGGGTGAAACCGCGTGACGTCCACTAGTTATTGATAAGTTCGCTTTTGACACACAATCTCATGGATCCCAGAGCCCCCAGACCTTCTTATTGGCTCAGCAGCAAATTGTGTGTTAGTATACAGTGTGAATTTTTAAAGTGTGCCTTCATGGCCAAATCCGAAATTATGAGAAATATCGAAAAACACTGAAAGTAGTCTTGAAGCCCGATTGTGATGTAAAGTAAAACTGCATTATTGGATTTGTGAATAATCCCAATGACGCAGTTTTAATGAGAGGGAGAGGCGGGTGAGAGTGAGGTGACAGATTTAATTTTCGGGCCTCAGACTACCGGAAAATACCCAATGTTTCCAAATGATATCCGCAACGGCTAACGTGCTGTCTGAGGCAAGGAAGAGCTTCCGTATGAATTCGGCAACCATAGATTGACGCCGAGGAAAATCGGTAACACTCGTAAAACTAACATTTAAAAATGAATGTTTACAGCCAGTACTAGCCTGGATCAAATCCTTCGGGACGCGGAGACCAACCGTAAGAAGATGAAATCGGGTCCTTTGGCCGACATCAACCAGGGAAGTGCCGTACTCTCCGATCCGAGAGCTGCCTTAGGTAATTATACAGATTTTATATTTTTACCCGACTTTACAGAAGGAGGCCACATCAAGTCTGTGATTGAACCAAAACAAATGCCACCAACTGCATCAGACTGCTAGAGTTGTGACTTCTTTGGATCTTAGTTGATTTAAAGCCGTAACACACGTTCGAATTCTGTACGGCAGACCAAATCCGATCGGATCGGACACTTGATTCACGTACGCCTTCAAGTGCACACGGTTGTCATCATGTCGTTGGACATAAAAAACGGCTAAGTGCGAGTCGGACTCGCATACGAAGGGCTCCGTACCATAAACCTTAATTTAATTATTTTGTTTTTATAGCGGCAATAGAAAAACACATTCTGTGAAAATTTTAACAGTCTACCTACTGACAGACAGACGGACAGACAGACAGACGGATGGATGGACGGACGGACTAACGGACGGACGGGCAGCAGAGGCTTAGTAATAGAGTTCGCTTGGTTACCTTTTGGGTACGGAACTCTAAAAATTCGAACACGCCTGTCTAGTAGTTTGTTCGGCCAAATCCAGACGTGTGGGCGGTTACCACACGTCTGGATTCGGTACGGAGCAAACCAAATCCGATCTGCAGACTAGCGGACTGAGGCGGACTCGATTAATAATAATTAATAATATCCTTCTGGGTAAGCTCGCTCCATCGTAGACTTTGTCTCTGTCATCTCTGACCTAGACTAGAGTCAAGATCAAACACATCACAAAACAAAAAAATTTGTTCGCCGGACTACTCTACAGAGGTCAGATTTGGTTCGGAAGCGAACCAAATCCGTGGTCCGTTCGAACCAAATTCAAATTCGAGCGTGTTTTACGGCTATTTGCAGTGGTATTATTGGATAATATTTTGAACATTTAACATTTTTATTTTTTCAAATTCTTACATTGATTGCGGACCACTGGCTGTACTATGAGGTGTTAAAGCCATTACAGTTTAAATGTGTGTGTGAGAGAGAGAAAGCTATACAGGACGAATGGCGCTATCCATTTTCCACTACGAAAGATTGATGGCGTTGCAATATCATAGAATGTCTATTGGTCTTTCTTTCTGGCCTCTTTTTTTTTTCTATTGAGTAAATCGAGTTTTGCCCATTTCTAGATAAATAAATATTCACGTTATGTTATTTATTTAATAACTATTATGTACTTACAGGAAACTTACAACAGTTGGCGGGACCAACACCGTTCACTTACGTCGGCAGCGCAATGTCGCCTTTCCCGTCTGTAGATGCCAGTGGTAAGTCAACCGTATAACAATTATATTTAAAGTCCAATTTCACTACATAGAATCCTAACAAGTATTATAAATGCGAATGTTAGTTTGTTTGTTTGGTACGCTTTTACGCCTAAATCGCTGAATCGATTTTGATGAAATTTGGTACAGAGATACAGAGATGATGGGACTTCGGGGGCGGTTATAGACTAAATATTTTTGAGAAAATCTATATTAACGCTAGCGAAGCCGCGGGCAAAAGCTCTCTCTATTTAAGTATCGACTTGAGTTTTGTGTTTTTTAAGTTGAAATTACCATTTGTATTAAAAAGGCTCTTGAAAAGAACGGGCTGCAATGGAATTTTTGATCTATACTAATGTTATAAAGTTTTGTTTGTTTGTTTGAATTGAATAGGCTCCGAAACTTCTGGACCGATTTGAAAAATTCTTTTAGCATTGGATAGCTACATTATCAGGGAGTAACATAGGCTATAGATTATCCCCGTACTCCCACGGGAACGGGAACTACGCGGGTGAAACCGCGAGACGTCCACTAGTTTGTAATAAATGCGAAAGTAACTCTCAGTATGTCTGCCTGTCAGTTTGTCTGACTGTCGACAAGTCACGATGAATGTCACAATTTCTCGTCTAAACCGCTGAACCGATTTGGATGAAACTGCACCTGAGTAAACCTTGTCCTGGAAAAGGACATTGTATACTTTTTATCGACATTCACGCGGGCGAAGACGCTGGCGGCAGCTAGTAGGATATAAGATTTTTTGGCCCGGGATTAAATGTCGACAATCATCTCGAGGTTGTGTTCACTTGGGTTAATTTTTTTTTTGATTATTTTAATTATTTTGGACACTTCGCATATTGTCCAAAATATTCTTACTTATTATATAAATTATATTTTTATATATATATTATTATATTATCTATACTAATATATAAAGCTGAAGAGTTTGTTTGCTTGACCGTGCTAATCTCAGGAACTACTGGTCCGATTTGAAAAATTCTTTCAGTGTTAGATAGCCCATTTATCGAGGAAGGCTATAGGCTATATATCATCACGCTAATACCAATAGGAGCGGAGCAGTAATGAAAATTGTGACGCAGACGAAGTTGCGCGGGTCAGCTAGTTATATTATAAATGCGAAAGTAACTGTCTGTCTGTCTCGCTTTCACGCCAAAACTACTGAACCGATTTCAATGAAATTTGGTACACAGATAGTCTAGAGCTTGGGAAAGGACATAGGCTACTTCTTATTCCCGGGAATATGTTCTCTAGGGACCACGCAGGCGAAGCCGCTGGCAGAAGCTAGTACAAAATATTAAAAAAAAACAATTGCAAGTCCGATGACAGAAACTAGTTATAAAAACGAATCTTTTAAAATTTCAGGTCCAACATGGCAGCCGCAGCCACAGCCTAGTCTGAACACATCCCTGAACACAAGCTTCGGCATCGCGCAAGCCGACACGTCGACCGGCTTCCAGCTGCAGAAGCCGCCCGGCAAGCGCGGGAAACAATGATATTGGCGCTAATACACGCAAGTGTTGTGACGTGCGAAATGACGCTCAGTGGACCAAAGTAGTGAAGGAAGAAAATTCCTTATTATTAAGCCTTTTAGTCAATTTTCTGTGACGATTATACCCGCGTTCATGTGAGTTTTTCGACTCGACCAAGCTTCTTAATTACATTCTATCAGTTAGGAACATTGAAATATAAAAAACCCAAGATGCACAGTCTCGAGCAAATGCAACACTCGAAACTGTCGTCAAAAACTGACGTGTATCGAGTGTCATGTGTGAGTTGTGTGTAGTTATACTATAAACAATTTTTTTGCAAATTCAACCTTACACGGATCGCTTAAAGTTGTTTTTATAAAGTAGTGCAGTATGGCGAGCGATGCGAGACTGTTTGAAACTAGCGCACAATTTTAAATTGTGCACTTGTTTTGTGCGGACGTTTTTGAGATGCTGAGTGTGTATCTTGGGATTTTTATATATCAATGGTTAGGATAGGTAAAGATTTTGGAAATTTCAAAAATTTATTGGATTGACAAGCGCTACCAAAATGTCATGTGGTCAATCCTAAACATTTTTGACATAAGTGTAGGCTAACGAAAAAAATAAAAGAATTCTGTAATGCTGCGGCCACACTACCGTAATATGGAAATAATTATCGCCATAATTGGTGTTGTTTCAGTTGGTTTTGTTTCAATTATGGCCATAATTATTGCCATATTACGGTAGTGTGGCGGTAGTTTACCGTATACCGCCCGTTTACCGTAGTAATTATGGCATTAAATTACTGCCTAAATTACCGCGTGAAGTGGTGTGGCTACACTGCAGTTTACTTAGATAGGACAATGAACTAGGCATAGATATTGCCTACCGTCATATGCCATATTGATTGACATTATCAAAATTATGGCCATAAATCGTAGCTATACCTAGGTTTTGTTTCAATTATGGCCATAATTATTGCCATATTACGGTAGTGTGGCGGTAGTTTACCGTATACCGCCCGGTCACCGTAATAATTATGGCACTACAGTTTACCTAGATAGGACAATGAACTAGGCATGGATATTGCCAAACCGTCATGCCATATTGATTGACATTGCAAAATTATGGCCATAAATCGTGGCTACACCTAGCTGTTGTTTGAATTATGGCCATAATTATTGCCATATTATGGTAGTGTTGCCGTAGAATAAGTGTTATAGAGAGATTGACTCTGACATGGCAAGTGTAAAGAGTTATTATCGATGATAGTTCTGTTATGGTCGATGCCAGATAAATTTGCAATAACGGTCATCGCCATTTCTTTAAATCTCTTCGTAGGCACCTGGATCTTAAATTATGAATCGTTTTTCATTACTAGAAAGTAAAGAATCACTATACAAGTCGATGCAGGACAGCTTTGTCTTTATTTCGGATTTTGGAATTAAATATGTAAATAAATGTAGGTACCAGTGACCATTATTGCAAATTTAACCGGCGTCGACAATGCGTATAAAAACCAGAATTTCACTATTAATATTGGACGCTAAATAAAAGTGATGCTAGTTTTGCTAATACAGTAGTACCCAACTGATATGGCTTACCGATGTACCTGCGCAGAAGATGAATTTTCAAAGCGCGGGAAATGCTATTGACCAATCGGCACGCTCCACGCACCGCGTTTCTTTTTCCTGTACCGCTATTGGTCGACAGCTGCCGCCATGTTAGCGCGCGCCGCGTGGCATGCACGTGACTTGAGTGAGACGAAACTAACAACTGCAGTGTATTATGAACCTTATAGTAGTGATATAAGGTTGATTGTAAGTTTGCTTTCTTTCGTTAATTTTCGGGACCATACTTTCTTTTCTGTGCGAACGAAGATTCACGACGCGCCTTATCAGTTGGGTACCACTGTACCTGCCTGCTTGAATAGCGTAAATTTATTATAACTTGGGCAATAAATTGGCCGCCATTTATGACGCCTTACTGAAACTTTGTCATCTTGATCAGAACGTACAACGTGTGTCCCCTTTGCGCGTTGCGATCAAGAGACCAACGCGTAAGGCAGCTCCTTCGATCTTAGTTGTTCCAGTATAAGACTACCTCTTAGTATTTTGGCTTTTCGTACAACGATAGGTCATCTTGACTGGAAATGTATAGCTTGTGTGATCGTGCTCTTGAGCACGGTAGGCCGCACGTCAGTGGTAACAAAACCAGACGGTTTATTCTGGAAAAAATCACTGGAGTTATAGTTCTACCGGAACCGCTGTACCGCGCCTTAGGTACAGTTCGCATCACCGTTGTTTACCCCTCCGAAGTTAGGTTTTAGTGACGACCGCGCAGGTGCAATCGCGTAAACAAGTGTTACGTTCCTAGAATATTTTTTTGTTTATACGTATTATATTATAAATAAGTTACAAAGACTTCCAGTAACAATAGCAATATCAAAAAGTAATACCACAAATACATACATCACAAAAACAAACAAAAAACAAATGAAATAGTAAGAAATAACCAAAATAATTAATTATAAACAATAACAACGTGTAACACTTTTCGCATCAACAGTCGTATTGCATTGAGCAAGCGGGTCACACGTATGAATGGAACGTATACGAGCGAGTGAGATGCCATTACACCCGCCATCTTGCGCAAACACGCGCATGCGCGAGCTGCCCGCGCATGCGCTGTATTGTTTTTTTGTCAAATTGACATTCTGCGCACTTGATTGCGACGTACTTCGGGGAGGTAAAGTTGCGTGACGGGAACTGTATGTGCGCGATGAGACGGGGGGTAGTACAGGCCGATTGCTCTGTCAGTCCGCCGTCAACGCGAGCGGCAGCAGGTAGTGTTTGTTCCCCCGCCTCACCTCACCTTGTTAAGAAGCGGTACAGCGGTCCCGGTTGGACTATAGGTGAAGTGAGCTGTCGGGATTGACAGCTCACTTCACCTATGTTATCACATGGTAAAGTTTTTACAGACTATTCTGTAACAACTTCACCATGTGTTCATTTCAACTATTTAATGAAATATCAGTCAATCAGTCATAATAGCCGAAGACGTCCACTGGACATAGGCCTCCTCCAAAGGGGGGGTTTGCCATAATCGCCACGCTTGGCAGGCGGGTTGGCGATCGCAGTGTATGGTGTTGCGTTTTACAGAGAACGCTGCTGCCCATTCTCTGGCGAGTCCCTTAGTCCCCTCTTACGACACCCACGGGAAGTGATGGGATAGTATTATTCTTTTACGGCACCATACGGCACCGGCCGACACCTTGCGGCGTTAAAGAATTATAGACAAACATAATAAAAGAAATACACAGTATACAACTTTTTGTAGGTGATCTATCTGTCAGTGGTAATACCTCCTACTGATCTGTATGTCAGTGGTAATACCTCCAAAATTTGACAATGAGCTGGCTTAGTGCAGTCCAAAGTTTCAATAGAGCACGAGGACAGCTTATACTAGTTCTATCAGTGCTATCACTGGATTTCTATTATTATGTGTCTTTATTTCTTCAAAAACTTGTAGAAGTATGATGTATTTGTTGTAGGTATTATAAAATATTTTGAAACAAATGAACAATAAAATGTCAGCAGTGACTGTTTATAAATAATAGATACAAATAATGATAATAAAAAAAAATATATGATAGATTCGTGACAAACGAAGGAGTCTGATTTGACAGCTGAGTAGAGAAGAAAGAAAGAGCGAAAGAGATTTATTTAATTTCTCTTTTATACTTCCACACTAATAGTACAGCAATATTGTTCATGCTGTCAAATCCAACTTCTAATATGAGTCACGAATTTAGTTTGATATTTTTTCAATATCAATGTGTTTTTCGTGGTCAAAATAATTGTATAAAATTCTTCCGTTACTAGACTGAGTGAGTGACGCACAGCCAAGATTACTGGTCGTAGAAAGCTGGGATTCCCCGAAATTTCTACGAGAACGGGAAGAAACCGGATTAAAGCGCGTGCGAAGTCGCGGACAAATGCTAGTCTGTCCTAAAATTCTAATCGCCTAAGGTTCACTTGCGCAAGATTTATCTTTTAACTCCTAGTTAGTTGCTAACGCAAGGTTAAATAACAAATATTCCATAAATGACCTTGGGTTAAAATTAACTATGCTTTGTGCAAGCGGACCTAAGATAGCATTTGGTACTAGTGTTTGTACAGGTTAAAAAACAGTGCATGTTGAATGTGGTTTTGTAAATTATTGTTTTTAATATTTTTTCAATGTATTATAATATCACTGTCAATTTTAGTAATCCTCTGTTATTTTGTTATACATATTGTAATATTCTGTAAGTAGCTGCCTACGAAAATATATTTTTCCAATGACTTTGTTTTTTTTTTATGTTGACTACTTGATATCTTGTGAATGAGATTTTCTGACATTACTTGAGTCCTCTATGCAAACTAGAGTTATTTTTAAACTCATATAGTTGCTAACACGAAGTGAATTAACAAATATTTCATACATAATTGCCCTGGGTTAGCAAACTTTGGTTTGTGTAGGTAGGTCTAGGAAGTGTGACACCTGAACTGTTATATCTTAAGTCCGTTTGCACCTTTAAATGCTAAGATATTTACAGCAAATTCTAAATCTTGACGGAATCTTCTCGAATCGATGGATAACATCGTGTCGAATAGTGTTTGTTAAGTTAGTTTTGTACCTTAGTCTTTCCTATTGTTTTCTTGATAGAATCACTTAAACAAATTCTGATTTGTGCTTGGTTTGAGCAAAATAATCTCCCTTTATTGATTGCAAATGTCACTGAGTCGGTGACACAGACACATGTTACCTGCCTTGTCCTTTAGTGCAGATACGGGTCGATGATGTGCTTACTGATCGAAAGTTTATCCATAAATATTGGTGGGTTATGATTTGGAAAAAATAGGGTCGATTATTTTTTTCTCTTCTGTATACTTGAGGTCGATAGGTCAAAGTCGTATTTATAAAGTTTTAGCAATTTCTTTATGTGCAGGATTTTGTTGCAAATTGATAGTTTAAGATTTCGTCAAAATGGAATTTAAAATTATTTATTTTATATAAACTTACTTTTTATTTGTCTTTTGAATTGTCGAAGTCTGTCAGTCAAATGTTCAGCCGCGCTAGTGACAAGAGCAACAGGTATGTTTTGCAACAAAACACGTTGGAGTCAGTGGACCGCTAGGTTATTAGTGTTTGTGCAGTGGACTCTAGCTCCAGTGCGGCAGTTGCACGTTAGTTGCGTGAAACCAATATGTAAAAAAGGTGTTTGCTTGTATCGCTCTTTAGAAATAGTGCTGTTCTTGCCAAGTTTTTGGAAGGGAGTTCTTTAGCGCACGTTATCGTTCTGATTTGTTTGCTGAGGGGCTAGACCAAAAAATGCATAATAATGAAAAACGACACCAAATATCGACATCTTATTGCAGTGATTTTTGAGGCACTTCCCGATCACTTAGGAAACTAAAACTTTTTTAATCAATTCAGCTTGCCGTCAATTTTGAGAATATTCAAAAATATTTTATAATTTATAGTTTTTTTTTTTAATTTAGTCATTACCTAAAATAAACACAAAAAAGGAACTCCGTTCCTACCGGGTGTCCATAATAGACTTGTGTACAGTTACCGTCACGCAAGTTTACATCTCCGAAGTACGTCGTAATCAATTGCGCAGAATGTCAATTTGACAACAAACATAGAACAGCGTATGCGCGGGTAGGTCGCACATGCGCGTGTTCGCGCAAGATGGCGGGTGTAATGGCATCTCACTCGCTCGTATACGTTCGATGCATACGTGTGACCCGCTTGCTCAATGCAATACAACTGTGGATGCGAAAAGTGTTACACGTTGTTATTGTTTTTAATTAGTTATTTTGGTTATTTCTTACTATTTCATTTATTTTTTGTGTTTTTGTGGTGTATGCGTTTGTTGTTACTTTGTGATCTTTTTATTGTTACTGGTTGTGTTTGTTACTTGTTTTTGTGGGTTGGTTTGTGTGTGAGTTTTATTGTTTCTCGGTTTGTGTGCGAGTTTTTTTGTGTGATATACCTAAACGGAAAACCGTTTTACGCCGTCAAGTGCGAAAAATAATTCACAATGTGGTGAATAATATGCAGAAGGAGAAGGACACAGACGTGCATAATGTTGCACAGCTGCAACGACGAGCTGCTGAGGCAACAGGTACGTCGATACGCACTGTAAGAAATATTATTGCTGAAGGCAAAAAAACACATGATTTCCGTTTTTCGTACTCTGGGAAAAAAGGCGAGTCCAGAATCCCATTACTGGAATTTATAATTTCGACCATTAGACGCTGTATTTATAATTTTCATGTAACAGAAAAAGAAATGCCAACTTTAACTCGGTTACGTGCTAAGTTGCAAGCCGATATAAATTTTAAAGGATCTGTAAGTAGCCTTAGCAGAATAATTAAAAATTTAGGTTTTAAGTGCAGGATAACGGAAAATAATAGAAAGGTTCTTATAGAGAAAACCGACATCCGACTAAAAAGAATTTTATATTTAAGAAAAATTAAACAGTATAGAGATGAAGGAAGAATAATTGGTTATAGCAATGAGTGGTATGTCCATTCGTCCCATACAAAAAGCACGGCATGGTCAGATGGGTCTGATAAGGGGTTAAAAGCTCCGATTTCAAAGGGACAAAGAGTAGTAATCGTCCACGCGGGGTCCGAAAATGGATTTATCCCAACGGGCTTTTAATGTTCAAATCTGGGATAAAGTCTGGTGACTATCACGAAGACATGAGTTTCACTAATTATGAAAAATGGATAAGGACCCAACTGATTCCAAATTTGAGTCCTAATTCAGTCATCGTGATAGACAATGCCCCGTATCACAACAAATTGCGTGACCCTGCTCCTACGTCCAATTCTCGAAAAGGAGTCATGGAGTCGTGGCTTACTGAAAAGGCATTAGTTATGACAAAACGATGTTAAAGCCGGAACTGTACAGATTAATATGCCAAAATAAAAGCGCCCACAAGAATTATTTGATTGATGATATTTTTGCAGAGCATAACCATGTTGTTCTGCGCCTACCGCCCTATCACCCGGACCCCTTTAGGTTCAAAACGAACACTTCCCAAAATGGTAATTCCCTAAATGTCTATTTCCCATTTCGTCCACTTTCCCAAAACGACCACAAATCTATAATGCCCAAAAAGTCCACATCCCAAAACCCTTTAGGTTCAAAACGAACACTTACCAAAACGTTCACTCTCCCAAAACGTCCACTTCCTAAAATGGTAATTCCCTAAATGTCTATTTCCCATTTCGTCCACTTTCCCAAAACTCCCAAAAATCTACAATGCCCAAAAAGTCCACATCCCAAAACATCCACTTTCCGAATAGGTTTTTATCAAAGTCTTACTGGTTCCTTGGACTGTTTGTTGTTGGATGGCTATCGCTATTATATGGTAAAACGTAATAAAAACGAGACGTCTTTATGGATATGTGATAACCGTCTAACATGCTCTGCAACCATAACGTTGAATAGTAGCCGTACCAATATTTTGAGGAAGACGAATCACACCTGCGAATTAAATACTCATCGAAATGAGGTACTTAAGTTAATTGACAAATGTAAGAAAGACGTATGTGAGAATTTAGAACCAGTCCAACAAATTTTTGAGAATAATGCACATAATACGGGAAACAATTTGGTCTGAAGATGATGAAGAGTGCAGTTGGGTACCGTCTTTTTCTTCACTTAAAAGTGCTTTGTATCGTGAACAAAAAAGTTCCTTGATGTCAAGAAACTAGTTTTTAAAAGTTTAGAAGAAGTTACAATTCCAAAAACATTAAATAACGATTTCCTGGTTTGCGAAGATTGAATTGATGATAAAATTTTAATATTTGCTTCTCGAATTGCAATAAAATTCATTAAAAATGACAAACTTGGATCTTATTATATCTTGGCGGACAACACCGAAAAGTGCCGTCACCGTAGTGACGGCATTTTTCGGTGTTGTCCGCCACCATTTTATCAGATTTACAGTGTATATCTTGACGCTGATGATTCCAACAAAAAATGCAGCAACATTATACCGGTGTTCTATGGTTTGTTGCCCAACAAAAGAGAAACTACTTACGTCCGTTTCTTTAATTTATTAAAAAGCAAATTAGGGGTAGGGTTTACCTGTCCAACATTGAAACAATCGTACACAGTGAAACTTTGCAATATTTCTAAAACAAGACGTTGCCAGATAGTGCAGGCTGGAAGAAAAGACATGCTTAGGACGCCCCCCCACACGCCCAGTCTGCGAGCGCGCCGCGCGGAAGAGGACGTCTCTAGTGACCATCATCGGATTTTGCTACAAAAAAGTAAGAATTTTTCGTAATGTTTGGTGATTTTTTAGCAAATTATAGATGATAATTTTGTATTATTAAATATGACGTTACATTCTGTACATTTCAAAGTGTTTTTTGACCTGAATCCGTTTGAAAATAGTTCACGTTTTGTTGCATTTTCTTTATAGGTAATAAAAAATGACCTTGGTGGTTTACAATGAAACGAAAGCATGTTGTATACAATGAAACAGTGTGTCATTGTGTACCATCTTGTTTCATTGTAGGCCATGTAGAAAATAATCATAATTATTAATTCATCTAATCTCAAGCAACTTCTCTAAAGCTTTAGTTAGTACAGTTGGGTATGTAGCAATCTAGTAACAAGGTACTTGTGTAGATATACCATACATATTTTTTTTTTCAGATGGCACGTACTAAAGCTACTCCAAGAAAAAAAGGCGATCATTCGGCCGAAAACATGCTTAAAGCTATTCAGCTTCTAAGGCGCGGTTGGAGTCTTAGAAAAGCTGCAAAAGAATGCAATGTCCATTACCCTACATTATACAGATACGCCAAAAAGACCAAACATGTCAATGAAATGGACTTAAAAAATCAAAGATTAATTCCAAACTATAATGTAAATAAAATATTTACAGAAGCACAAGAAGCTCTACTTAAAGAATACATTAAAGATTGCGCGTCAAAATTTTATGGCCTTTCGAGTAAAGACGTTCTTAGCGTGGCGTACCAGATGGCTAAAATAAATAAAATTAAATTTCCTGTCAGTTGGGAATCTGAGAAAATGGCAGGCATTGAGTGGCTTAGATCTTTCAGGTCTAGGCATCCTGATTTATCGCTAAAATAACCTGAGGCTTGCAGTTTGGCGCGGGCTACTGCCTTCAGTAGAGAAACCGTCAATACTTTTTTTAACAATCTGAAGAATGTTATGGACCGTCACCCATCCTTCGGCAATGGCTGTAGAGTACAATTTAGATGAAACAGCTACAAGTACTGTTCAAAAACCACAAAAAGTCTTGGCTCCTAAAGGACGCCACAATCTAGGCAAGATTACTAGTGGTGAGAAAGGGACTTTGGTGACAACCTGTGCGATAGTATGTGCTTCTGGGCAAGCTTTACCTCCGGTTCTTGTTTTCCCAAGGAAAAATTAATTAAATTAATTATTAATTATTTTAATTAATTTATGAATTGCCAGTTTCTTCTTCCTCTAACCACCTGCGGCGAGAGCCCATAAATCTTGGCAGTCCCTCGTCTGATGCAACGTATGCTGAAAGTCCCCCACCACGTGAAGCTGAAAGTCCATCCTTATTATAAATAGATGAGCGTATTTTTGAAGACCCTATTTTTGAAAATATTTTGCAGGAAGCTATTTTACCTTCACAGAGCTTAAATTTACTTACCATTAGGGAAATTACACCGCCTTCCGACGCTCGTGTCGTCGCAAGCTTTTCTGGTTCTAAGAGTAATTTTAAATCACCTAAAGACTTTTATACCACCTTTAAAAGCTAGAACTGGAGGGCGCAAGCCAAGAAAGCTCGGTAGGAGCATGATTGCAACAGACACGCCTGAAAAAAATCAAATTGCTGAAGAAAGAAAGACGCGTGACCAAAAAAACAAAGAGAACAGTTCTGTGTAGCAAAAAAGGAAAAAATAAAAGCAAAAAGACTAAAGTTCATGGCAATCAATCAGATGCAGAAACTAGCGAAGAAGATGAAGATATGGTGGTATCTCAAAGTGAAACAGAACTGAGTGACATAGATGAAGAAGATGATTCCGATGAGGATTTACCTTTGATAACTGAGAAATTTAAACGAATCGATCGAAAACCCCAAGAAGGCGATTACGTTATGGTTGGTTTTGAAACCAAAAAACTGGAAATATTCTACGTCGCATTGATTACTAAAATTTTTTATTAATCAATGCGACATTCTAGACTTTTGTAGTACTGTATGGAGCCCATGTTTTAACATACATATAAATAGGATAGAAAGGATACAAAAAAAGTTTTTAAAATCACTTAATTATCGCAACAATATTTACGACGCTGCATATGAAGATGCAATGCGTAGGCATAAACTGATAAGTCTAAATAACAGACGTAATATGTTCGCTATTATTCAATTGTTCAAAATTTTAAACTCATTGACTGATTCACCATCATTGCTTGGTAAAATATCACTGAAAGCACACGCTCGCCTACCCGTACGCCCCTCACGTACAACACCACTTTTTGTTCCTCCTCGACTAAACAAAACATACACACGTAATCAATCAAATCAAATCGTATATTTCAAATAAACCATTTACAGGCACTTTTGAATTGTCAAGGTCGGTCAGTCCAAAAAGATGAAGCTATTTGCACGTTCCAAAGCGTAGATCTCTATGGAGAAGAACGTGCAAGAAACTCCACGGACACTCTTTTAAAAAATAATAAATTGTTGCAAATTTTTGTTTACATCAAGTTGAAATTATACAAACATGTGAGAACGATGTAAAAGACGAGCGGGATAAAAGCATCCGGGAAAAAAGGAACAATTCAAAGAAATATTTAAAATAAACCATGGCAACTGAGAAATGACCAGTCCCAACTGACAGCGCCCGTTCACGAACATGACGCACGCGCTAGCACCATTCGGCTCAACCATTTTGAAGGGAGCCAAATGATCCAACGCACACGCCACCATCAGCCAGACTATTGTGTGAGCATGACACTCCCAACCGCCAGGGTACATTCAAGTCAAAAACAAACCTAAAACTGATAGCTATAGCTTAAGTTTAAGGTACACAGTACTCACACATGTGCCATTAAAATGTATGAAATTATACATTGCTAAATAAATTGAGTCTATACAATGCAAATATTGTTTTTTTTTTTTACTATCTTCAGCCGGTCCAACAATGTTTCCAAATGCTAACAGATTATTTTGTGCGCCCTAGTGGCTGTGGAGCCGGACCAGCATTCAGCCAAGCATTTTTATCTTCAATATAATCCCCCAACTTATAATATGCTTGCCTGCATAGTGTGCGTTTAATACAAGATTTAAATTTTGTCTCATTAAGTTCTAATTTATGGGGAGGTATCTTATTATAACATTTTAAACAGTACCCCATAAAAGATGAGGCAACTTTAGCCAGTCTGAAACCTGGTTGAACTAATTGATCCCTTATTTCTAGTACCATAATTATGTCTGTCGCCTCTTTTACTAAAAAGATGTAAATTCTTTCTGACATACATGATGTTTTCGTAAATGTATTGACAAGGTACCGTCATGATGTTAATATTCTTTAACAGTTCCCTTAGAGAATCGCGCCGGCGGAGATTGTATATCGCTTTGATGGCTCTTTTCTGCAGAATAAAAATAGACTCAATGTCTGCAGCCCGTCCCCATAGTAAAATACCGTAAGACATGATACTGTGAAAGTAACTGAAATAAACCAGTCTCGCGGTATCGACATCCGTTAATTAGCGAATTTTCCTAACAGCATAAGCTGCTGAACTTAGCCGTCCAGAAAGAGATGTTATATGAGGGCCCCATTGTAGCCTTGGGTCAAGCGTAATTCCCAGGAAAACCGTTTTATCGACAAATTCTAGTTTTTCCCTGTTCAATACTATGTCACAATCACTGCTTTTGACATTGGGTAAAGCAAATCTTATACATTTCGTTTTCTTTTCATTCAAAACCGAATTATTCGCCGTGAACCAATTTTGGACTTGCTTTAGGGCATTATTTATGATATCAACATTGTCTGTCTGTCTATTTATCTTAAAAATTAAGGAGGTATCGTCGGCAAACAGCACCATATCAAGTTTTTGTTGCAATAAATAGGGTAAATCATTGATATATACCAAAAACAAGAAAGGACCCAAAATCGAGCCCTGGGGAACGCCCATTATCCGCCGTTTAATCCCGACGAATTGACACCGTTTATTTGAACCAATTGCCGTCTATCATTCAAATAAGATTTGACCAAGTTTAACGCTGTTTTGACCAGTCCGTAATGCCCGAGCTTCAGGAGTAATGTATCGTGATCAACGCAATCAAACGCCTTCGAGAGATCACAAAAGACACCTATGGCATCCTGTGCGTCCTCCCACGCATTAAAGATGTGCTTTAGTAAGGTAACACCAGCGTCAGTTGTACAACGTCCCTTGGTGAAACCATACTGTTTATCATGAAAGATGTTATTCGTGTTAAAATGATTAAGCATCTGATTTAGCATCACTTTTTCAAATACCTTACTAAACACTGGCAACACAGATACTGGTCTATAATTATTTGTGTCTTTACTATCCCCAGATTTAAAAAGTGGTATCACCTTACCTTACCTTCATTAGGTCCGGAAAGACTCCTTGATCCACACACAAATTAAATATTACAGCTAAGTACGGCGCTACAGTCTCGATGATTGAGGTACAAACTTTGATAGACAATCCCCATAGATCTTCGGTCAATTTAATTTTGATTTGTTTAAAAGCTTTTATTACTACTATGGGGTTTATATGTTTAAAATTAAATTCAGTCGGGCTGGCTGAAACGTTCGCCTGTAATAAATCAAAAGCAAGTGAAGGCGAGGAATTTAAGGCTTCAGTAGTTTTAATAGGGATACTCGTAAAGAAATTTACAAATTCTGGAGCAACTTGTTTGTTATCGCTAATAAGTCCATGAGAAGTCTCCAATCCGTAATCAGTGTTATGTCTTTTGTTCCTATTTGTTTCATTGTTTATAATTTTCCAAACCGTCTTTATTTTATTGTCTGCTGTTTTTACCTTATTACTTATATATAAAGCCTTAGCTACCTTACAAGTGTTTTTATAAATTTTTGAGTAGGTAGCTACATACTTATTAAAAGTCTCAGTGTTAATAAAAGGCTTAAGGCCATACAACTCATAAAGTCTTTCCCTACTTTTTCTGAGTCCTTTAGTTGCCCAGTCACTAAATAAAAACTTAGGGCAGATAGTTTTAGTTTTCTTTTTAAAAGTATTATTGAATTCGGTTAGGACTAAAGAAAAAAAATCTGTATACAAAATATTAGCATTATTCATTGTAAGGTTCCAATCACTTAACTTCCCGATTAAAGTGCGGTTAAATTTATTTAAATTACCGGATGTTATTGGTCTAGTTTGTATTTGCACTTGTTGAATTGGAATGTTGGACTCAAAAGATACCAGTAGCCCACTGTGATCAGAAGGAAGGTAATTTACAATGGCTTTCTCTAAGTAGTTGCCACAACAAAAAACATTATCAATACATGTAGCAGTAGTTGTAGTTGTACGGGTTGGTTCTATGAACACATTAGACAAATTGAATGATTTAAACTCATTTATATACCGTTCCCCGTTCACCTTTTTAACATTTCTCTTAATAGCCTTAAACTAAAACTTAAAAGTAGATATATCACCTAATTAAAACTTACCTTTTTTACTTTGTCTACCTTCACTTTACTTTGTAAACTGATGATATATGTATGTTTCATTGAACTTATGTTCTAAACTTCTGATGCAAAAAATAATATGTATTTCTTGCGCGTCCTTCCTTGTTAGGAGTTTATTGTACTTATATTTAACATGATATCACATTGTCGGCACTATAGGTCTTTTGTAAGGAACCAATTGTCTGAAGAATCACATTGTTTGTATATGACTGTTTGATGCCAAAATAAAATAAAATAAAAATAAATAAAATAATAAGTGCCAACTCATACGGTGTTTCTTTCTTGAGAGTAAAAAACAAGACTGAGATGAAATTTTATAGCCCTATAGAGCCAGATCTTTCAGAAATAAGACTGGCAGACATAAAGATGATTCTGCCTCAGCAAAAATTAACGGCACCAAAAGCCGAAACTCGTTTTATGTTTTCCCTCTTCGCGTATCACCGAAACTAAATTTGCGTTAACTAAGTTTTGGGCTTTCGGTTTTAATCATGCGATATTTTTGTTACTTATCTGTTTATTCCTAATTTATTAATAAGAAGTTATACCTCAGTAATTATAACGACAATGATTGTGATATTTTTAATAATGAGACTGCAACTCGTAAAATATAGATTAGTTATAAGAAGAGAAAAAATGTTAATTGTTTTCAGTTATCTGTTTGTTCCTAATATATTAATAAGAAGTTATACCTCAGTAATTATAACGAAAGTGATTGTGATATTTTTAATAATGAGACTGCAACTCGTACAACAGATTAGTTATAAGGATATAATAAATATAAGATTGTTTAAGCGAAAAAAATACTTAGGTACCTATTTGTTTTGAAATGTTATTATTTTTAACTTTTAAGACCTGTAAGGCAGGGACAGGGTGGTTGATTTTTGCTAGTCCTGGACCAGTAGGTATTACCTCTGTGATTGTTATTATTTTTTAAGTCTGATTCAATAAGTCTGATTAATAACATAAGTCATAATAATTATGAATAAAGCATATTATTTTCATTAAAATTTCTTTAATTTATTGCCTACTCATTTAGTTGGTAGAATTTTTAACACCGTTTCATTGTTGATTAGCCCTGTTTCATTGTAAAAATTAAAGTGTTTCATTGAATACACATAAGTGGACACAATGAAATAAAGGTTTCTTTAAAAAATTAATTTTTTAAAGAAACCTTTTTTATACATAGCCAAGTAACAATTTTAAATACCATCCATTGCTAGTTAAATTGTCTATCTTAGTACAAAAAATCAGACTCGTAACTTGAAAAATGACAGAGGCAGGATGGTTTGAAATTTGGGTGTTTCATTTGTGAACAGGTTACCCTACATTAAAGTTTTAAGTGTCAAAAATAATTAATTTACGTTATAGTATTACTAAGTGACTGACTGTGAGTGACGAGAAATCAACAAAACAGTAACTTACAAACATTAATTTGAGTTACTTAAAATACAAAATGAGAAGCTTCATAATATTTGAGCGACCTAATATTTGTTTGAGTGTCAACGTTACGTCCTGCATTTTTTTCAATATTTGGCAACAGATTTATTTATACTGAGAGGCATTTTATCTTAAATGAAGTGTTTCGAATAGAAAAACCACTTTGAAAAATACTATAATGAGCAGAGCATTTGAGTTAGAAAAAGGGGTAACAGTTGAGTATCGTTTGGCAGGAGGTGGGAGGTGCCCCCTGTGCCCTGGCACCACTCCTATGTAAAGGCGACGCAAGTTTTTTGAGAAAAACTAATTATATTAACCTAACCTCAAAAGGTTTTATAGCCGCTCAACATTGCGCAGTCGAGGGATGCCTGGTAGATGGCAGGCTCTCACGCCCTTCCGCCGGCCTCGTCACTATTGAGGCCATCCGGCCAGTGCTCGACCTGTAGCTGGGGAGAAGGCACGGCTCCTTGTCATTTCGTGTGACGCAGGTCCTCTCGGGGCATGGTTGCTTCGGGAGGTTCCTGTGTCGCATAGGCAGGGAGCCGGACGCTCGGCGTCACCACTGCGTCGACTGTCGGGAGGACACGGCGCGGCATACGCTGGCAGAGTGTGCCGCTTGGGAGGAGCCGCGCCGTGCCCTCATCTCTGTGGTAGGCAGTGATCTCTCGCTGCCGGCCGTAGTTCGTGCTATGGTCGACGGCGAGGAATCCTGAGACGCGGTGGTCTCCTTCTGCGAAACAGTTATCGCGCTGAAGGAGGCTGCAGAAAGGGAGAGGGAGATCTCGACCTCTCTCCCGGCCCACAGTAGGCGCACCGGGCGTCGTAGGAGGGCCTACGCTGCCCTCTTCCGGCCCCCCTAACTGGGTCCTTGGGCGGCAGACTTGGGGACGTCCGTCGCCCCCCATTCATCCGGACCCGAAGTGGCGGCGCGTGGTGTTCCTGTGCGCCCCTCTTTGACGTCGTGGGGGGAGTCAAACACCTCACTCCCCCCGCTGACCCGAGGTGGCCCGCGGAGGCGGGCCGGCACCAGCCGGGGATTACGGAAGTCGCAAGTTCCCGTGATCCCCGGCGCAGGTGAGAGATAGAACATCGGGGTGGTTTTAGTCAGTAAGAGTCTGACAGACCCCTCCACCCGCCCCAGGCCGGAGGACATCCATGAGGATTTCCCCCCGTTAATACAAAAAAGGCCTGGTAGATGGAGCCCCGCGGGGCTACTACTTCTGAATGGTTTATAAAAAAATAGCCACAAAGGGTATGGAATTCTAACCAAACCTGTCCGAGTTCGGGTGCCCCAAGTACAGGGTACGCTTCGCTCACTCTTGCATCCAATGCCGCTCAATTTGGCCAGTGAAGGGAGGCCCGGTAAGGCATACAGGAGTACGTAAAACGATCTCATCATTTCATTAAAAATAGTATCAAAATAAAAAAAAAAACATAAGACCTCAAATAGAATATTAGTAACCAAATAATCATTAATAAAGAAACTTACAAAACGTTGCTTAAAATGAACTTTTGAGTAGTTCCTTATCTAAAACCTCAATTGGAAAAATCGTTTCTATCTTAATATTGAAGTTGTCCTCTCTGTATTTCTAGTCGCTCACTTAGTACTTTAGCCGCACGGCTAGAATTTTAATATCTGAAATAGATTAATCACAACCCATTTTTATAAGCTCGTTCTGGATTTTATTATTAATCAATATTCGTCGTTAGTTTAGTTCATTTTTCGCTTACTCAAATTCATACCGCTCAAGTTATTAAAACAACATCTCATCAACACATTTATAATTCCCCGTTCAAAAATGTCATAGCATTTTTGAAATATTGACACTTTTTCTTATTATATACAGTTTTTTCTAAGCTATAACCTATATAGGAAAGGAGTAGAACTCTCTGCCTGCGTCTGTGTTTCCAAACGCTTACAACCCTAATCTCTTCAAAGTAAGAGTGAACAGGCTCCTTCTGGGTAAGCTCGCTTCATCGTAGACTTTGTCTCTGTCATAGACAGAGTCAAGAGCAAACCCATCTACACACAAATAAAAAAAATATCCTTCATATTTTTAAGGTAAAAAATCTTGAAGAATCACGTTAATTAAGCGCTTGTGTTTTGACTTTCTTACTATTAACCACCGATGCTCAACGAATTCTCCAGTTCGGATTTATTGGTCGTGTCAAAACCATTTCTATCGTGGATGGCTTCATTCTCATTTGTGAACTCACAACTTCTAGCTAGACATCCATATTCAGTACAATTTAGTCGCCTTGTAGACATGTACGAACAACCGTCCTCGTAAAACGCGCGAACACAAAATTCCGTCAGACTGCCTCATGACTACTAACACTCAGTTCAATAGTGTCACTGCATTTTTGAAATATTGACACTTTTTTCTTACGATATAGTTTTTTCTAAGCTATGAACTATATCCTTCATATTTTTAAGGTTAAAAAGGTTGAAGAATCACGTTTATTAAGCGCTTGTGTTTTGACTTTCTTACCATTAAACACCTATGCTCAACGAATTCTCCAGTTCGAATTTATTGGTAGTGCCAAAAATAATTCTATCGCGGATGGCTTTATTCTCATTTGTGAACTCACAACTTCAAGCTGGACATCCACATTCAGTACAATTTAGTCGCCTTGTAGAGATGTACGAACAACCGTCCTCGTGAAACGCGTGAACACAAACTTCCGTCAAACTGCCTCATGGCTACTAACACTCAGTTCAAAAGTGTCACTGCATTTTTGAAATATTGACACTTTTTTTCTTATTATAAACCGTTTTTTCTAAGCTATGAACTATATCATTCATATTTTTAAGGTTAAAAAGCTTGAAGAATCACGTTTATTAAGCACTTGTGTTTTGACTTTCTTACTATTAAACACCTATGCTCAACGAATTCTCCAGTTCAAATTTATTGGTAGTGCCAATAATAATGCTATCGCGGATGGCTTTATTCTCATTTGTGAACTCACAACTTCAAGCTGGACATCCACATTCAGTACAATTTAGTCGCCTTGTAGAGATGTACGAACAACCGTCCTCGTAAAACGCGTGAACACAAAATTTCGTCAAACTACCTCATGGCTACTAACACTCAGTTCAAAAGTGTCACTGCATTTTTGAAATATTGACACATATTTTTAAGGGTAAATAGCTTGAAGAATCACGTTTATTAAGCGCTTGTGTTTTGACTTTCTTACCATTAAACACCTATGTTCAACGAATTCTCCAATACGGATTTATTGGTAGTGCCAAAAATAATTCTATCGCGGATGGCTTTATTCTCATTTGTGAACTCACAACTTCAAGCTGGACATCCACATTCAGTACAATTTAGTCGCCTTGTGGAGATGTACGAACAACCGTCCTCGTAAAACGCGCGAACACAAAATTCCGTCAAACTGCCTCATGGCTACTAACACTCAATTCCAAAGTGTCACTGCATTTTTGAAATATTGACACATATTTTCTTATTACAAACCGTTTTATCTAAGTTATGAACTATAATCCTTCATATTTTTAAGGTTAAAAAGCTTGAAGAATCACGTTTATTACGCGCTTGTGTTTTGACTTTCTTACCATTAAACACCTATGCTCAACGAATTCTCCAGTTCGGATTTATTGGTAGTGCCAAAAATATTTCTATCGCGGATGGCTTCATTCTCATTTGTGAACTCACAACTTCTAGCTGGATATCCACATTCAGTACAATTTAGTCGCCTTGTAGAGATGTACCAACAACCGTCTCCGTAGAACGCGTGAACACTAAATTCCGTCAAATTGCCTCATGGCTACTAACACTCAGTTCAAAAGTGTCACTGCATTTTTGAAATATTGACACATTTTTCTTATTATATAGTTTTTTCTAAGCTATAACCTATATTCTTCATATTTTCAAGGTTAAAAAGCTTGAAGAATCACGATTATTAAGCGCTTGTGTTTTGACTTTCTTACCATTAAACACCTATGCTCAACGAATTCTCCAGTACGGATTTATTGGTAGTGCCAAAAATAATTCTATCGCGGATGGCTTCATTCTCATTTGTGAACTCACGGCTTCTAGCTAGACATCCACAGTCAGTACAATTTAGTCGCCTTGTAGAGATGTACGAACAACCGTCCAAGTAAAACGCGCGAACACAAAATTCCGTCAGACTGCCTCATTTTTATTTTATTTTATTTATTAGGACTACCAACAATTGTTTACACTAATCTACAAACAAAAATAACACATGCGTTAAAACTCTAACAGTGCAACAATTACTTATAGGTAAACACCACATGAACAAAAAGAAAACCATGATTAGTAATTACATAAGTTGTAAGCTACATATTGTACAAGGAAACTTAGTAAAATAAACTTAGTAGGCGGAGCCTCACCACAGACAGGGGTCTGTGGCGACTACAGCAGAATCGATCAGAGAACAGAGTGAAGTGCCCCAGCGAAAGCAGAGTACTGCTGACCGTCTGCATAGTGAGAGTGAACCTATAGGTTTAAGAGTCCGTCCTGTCAAACGACTGATTTCGGTCAATTTTGTTCCGTAATTGTTAAAATGTGTAACATAATATTAGCAAAACTGTGCACGTTATGGGTAGCTTAACTCTTCATCTTGCATGTGGCTTGAAGGTTTTTACAAAAAGAACTTCATAACTAATGGTAAACCTTAAATATTTAATGCCATTTAAAAAAAAATGATGTCAGAGTGAAGTTTGACCATCGTTTCAGGAAAAACTACGAGAAATTTTGACCATATAAAAATATTAGTAACAACAGCATATAACCCTTTTGCGTTGGTGTTGGTCATTTTTTCCATTCCCATAAAAAAATCAGCAGAAAAAAAATGATGACGTTACGTCATTCTACGGAAAAATTCAGCCATTTTTTTTTTCTAATGTTAAGCTGGATATTTAAGAAATTAAAAAATAACAATAATCTTGAGTTATTTTTATAGTAAAAACAAAATTTTACTTTACAAAAAAAAGTATTTTGATATAGAAAATAAATTTCAAAATATACTATAATAACATGCGCGCAAAATCGATCGCCTCAGTATCAACCCAGCTAGCGCAGCGGGAGGACGCATCGCTTCTTGTCACTGGAGCTCGCGAACTCTACGTATGAATTTTAGCAAGAATATACTTCGACTACTACAACTTGGTCCATTGAGTATTTATTTTGTTTTCAGTACTGATATTAAAAATATAGTTCTAAATACATTGTGTGTTAAGAAAAGAAGTTTGGATTTTGAACCTACTTCAAAAAAGGAGGTTCTGTATTTTAGCCGTTTGCGTTATGTATAGTATGCAAGTCCGTGTTTTTTTTATTATGTCCTAAAAACTGTAAATTATGTGTTTAACCGACTTAATAAGAGGAGTCGACAGATTTTTAACCGACTACAAAAAAGGAGGTGGTTCTCAACTGGACCAATTCGTTTTTTTTTTTGTTTGAATGGGGAGACTTCTCAGGTGGTTCTATCATAAGCATGAGATGATGATTAACACGCAAATATATCTGAATAGCGTAAGAAAGTATATGAAAAACATTGTATCTGCCTATAAAATTTGAGGGTTGCTCTCGATGTTCTTGGGAACCCATCATCAGATTCTAACTTTGTGACAGTGAGACCACCTCAGGAGTATCGAATAAAACAAAATTGAAAGTCGGTCCATAATTGGCGGAGAAATTGGTGAACATCTATAAAAAAATACAAGCAACCCAACATACATGGAACCTCCTCTTTTTTTAAGAAGTCGGTTAAAATAGATAACCGAAGAAAAAGAAACCAGAAACTGATTTCCGAAATTTATGTTATTTCACTCTTTTCAGTGTGTTTTTTTGGAAGTCGATTATTTTTTTAGGTTTCCGTAGTTACCTAAAAGTGGAAAAAGTATAATTTTGCCGAATTACGTATGTTCGAATGGATGTTACGTGAAAAACACATGCGTGGATATCTGTATCTTTTGCGCAAGAGGTAGGTAACCGAGATTCGTCGTCGAGCGCAGCATCGAGCTCTGCGACAAATCTCGTATACCTAACGAACGTTTTGGAAAATCAAAAATGAGGAAACGATAGTTCGTAAAAATCACGACTGGTAGTACCAAATTACAAAAAAGGATATGTGATTGTTTGCAGTATGGACAGGTTCTGATTACACAATGAAAGTCAAAATTAGAAAGTTTTTGGAAGACAAAATTGGAGAAAAGGCTCGTGGAGTTTTATGACCTGGATTTGGATACGGTTTATGTAAACAAAAACAAATTTCAATATTTGTCGTCTCTGAGATTTATGGACCTAGCTTTCGGGATCAGCTATTTCAGATATGACACATGTGTTGTAAAAAGATTTTATTTATACATTTGTGACATTTTTATTTATACATTTGTTCCAAAATGGAGCAGTCCTTTCTATTTTTTCAGACTTAATTTTGTTACCTTTCCCTGACTTTGGTAGAGTGCAGCTGTCCCTGTGACTAATTAACCAGTTGTGAATTTGATTTCACCCACTACTTTGTACGCGCATATCCCGTTTTTTCTTGTTCGCGTACGGGTTTTGGGAAATCCTCTCAATGCTCCTCTACACTTTTCTACAGCTTTGTACGACCAGTAGTTTTGGCTGTGCGATGTCTGTCAGTCACTCAATCACTCAGTAACGGAAGAATTGTATGTATATTGATAAAATAGAAATACTCTTTATCCAAACTGACAATAAGGAGGCAAGGCTTAAGGTCAAATTTGTCCGCTCTACCGTGGCCTCTCTCAAGGAACGAACTTCATCCCCGCTGGTTGTTGCGCTGGACAAATATCTCTGTGAAACCGTACTGTCATCTGCGTACCCAACAAGACCAGGCTGGAGTAGGTCATTGATGTGCAGCAGGAAAAGAGTTGCAGAGAGAACAGACCCCTGAGGAACTCCGGCATCAATAGCCATGAGGTCAGAGGAGCAGCCGTCAACGACTACTCGGATCGACCGTTCACTCAGGAAGTCTGATATCCAGCTACAAAAAGCAGCGGGATGCCATAAGCAGGAAGCCTGCTGAGTAGACCTGCGTGCCACACCCTGTCAAAGGCCTTCGAGATATCGAGCGACACGGCAAGTGCTTCGCTGTGTCTCTCGATGGCCTCGCCCCAGCAGTGCGTGACATACACAAGAAGATCGCCAGTTGACCGTCCCCGGCGAAAGCCATATTGACGGTCACTTAGGAGATCATTGTCTTCAAGATGGGTCTGTGTCGAATGAATATTTTCTCCTCCTAATAATCCTTCTTCTCCCACTTATATAACTACACAAAGGAGATCGGCGAGCCATGGCCTCGATAGACAAAGTATTAGACCATTCGAAAAAATATTTAAATAATTATAAGCCCTACTTTATTCTATCATTTCTCGAAAAACCCTAGGAATAAGGAATTAATAAAAAAGAAGTCAGTTGATGTATTCCTCGTGCTGCAGTTGTTAATAACAACCGATGTTACCATATTAAGCCATTTTTAAATAAAAATATTTTTTGCAGTAAAAGATTTGTACTATAATGTTCGATTAATATTTCTTTTCACTCCAAAAAGTATTTTTATAAGTTTATTGCGAAACAATTATTAGAGATAAAGTATTTTTTTGTTGTTGTTAACTTATTTTACTGATTTTTTAGAAAAATCGATTTGCATTTTTGCGAACTACAACACTCGATACGGCTGTCACTTGTCAAACAATCGGTTGTCAACAACAGATTGCCGGATAGCGTCATAACGTTTCTCGCTCGTGTTGTGGACTTAAATTTTATCTTTACTTTGTGTGCTACTTTTAATTACCGACCCTTGCTGTGTTGTTGGACGATTGTGACTGCCTTTGTGACCGACCCTATTTCGTTCTTGGACTCCGTTCTTCCAGAAATACCGATTGAACTTTGCACGCATTTTGGACTCCGTATTTGCCTTTTGACATTGTTAACTGTTGTTTACGATGGATAATCTCCGCTGCATCAATTGTGGCATATCCACTGCTCGCATGAGAAGGAACTCGCTAAACTCAATCGACATACTATCGGTGATTAGAGAATGGATATCTCCACGTCAAGTAAGTGTTATTTTATTGTTATTTTAATTACTTATTAGACTTAAACACTCATTGCAAGGTTGGATAAAATGATATACTGGTTTGTTTAATTTTATATAAAGCTTGCATTATTAACGAACGCAAGTAAAAAACACCACCTATACTTACATTTTGTGTGTTGCTTGTTAAACAGGAAACAACAAATAATGCACCACCATCTATGCACCTGCATACGCAGGTGCTTATCACTTTGGTACCAAAGATATGTAGCAATGAAGCGTTTGTATATTTATAGTTAATCTATATTTCAGGTCACTGCATCGGACCATGTGTGCGACTCATGCTGGATGGTAGCTACACAGTCATTGCCAGGAACCAGTGCTGATTCGAATATTGGATCTAACTTGAATGTTGGCCATCGTCATGTTTGCATCAGTTGTGGAAGATCTTTATTGCGCATGAGATCCCATACACTGACACAAGATTCAACACAGCGTGAAAGCCATATTTTTGATGTTATAACAGAATGGATTCACCCTCGACAAGTAAGTACTTAATAATCTGACAGCACATATAGCTATTTAAAGAGTAACAAACAAGTTTCTAGTCCTGGCTTGTTTATACAGTGTTGTTAATCCCCACATAAATGAATTACATTCAATGTTTTTTTTCCATAGTAATATGTATTGATTTTCAAAATAGTCATTTTGTTTGCATAGTGTTATTTTTCCCACATAAACAAGTTCATTTTTTTTTCTACTGCAGTCGTTGATTCTACTATTTTTCTGAGTTGGTGTTAGGATTTTTGATACAATATAAATAAAACATGTTTTTTTTTATAGGTAACTTCTACAAGCTCTATTTGTCATCCATGCTGGCAGCGTGCTGACAGAGCTCCACATGTAGTCAGAACATCAAGAGAATCCAGTGACAATCCTATTCCTGAGCCTACTATTGAGGTACCACCAAATGTTCGAGATCACATAATGATGCCTTTATATGCAAGAGCTGCTGAGTCACAAAATCGTTGCTTTGTCTCGGGCTGCCATCGCACTGAACGTCTTACCATACCATTCTCTCTAAGACAATTACTTCTAAAAAACTACAATTTTTATGTTCCTATGAATAACCGTGTATGTTCCAGACATGTAAGTCATGGTTCATGGGATTTTTTGAATAATCCCCCTCACAATAGCAACCACATGTTTACTGCTTTACAAATACAGGACTTGATGACATTAAATGCAAGTCCTCTAAGTATAGATTTTAATAATATTGAGAATATGCCAGACCATTTAGTCCACTATTGGTTTGGTCGAACTAAACAGCAATTTGCTGAAATACTTAATGAAGTACCTCGGCTCTCACAAATGCGTAATGGATCGCTTGCCCTAGCAGCATATTTAATCAAATTAAGAACAGGAGACTCATTTGAAAGAATCTCTTCTTTAATTCAAGTACCAACAAGGACAACATCCTCTTTAATATCACGTGCTAGAGATTTCCTAGTACAAGACTATGTCCCTCTGCACTTAGGTGTAAATCACATAACCAGAGAACAAATTGCCCAGAGAAATCTTATGATTCCCAATGGGATTTATGGAGACAACAATAGAACCAGTGCAATTGTGATAGCTGATGGTACTTATGTTTATGTACAAAAGAGTTCCAATTATTTATATCAAAAAAATACTTATTCTTTACACAAGTATCGAAACCTTGTAAAAATGTTTATAATTGTCAGCACAGACGGATATATTATCGAAGTGCTTGGCCCCTATCCAGCAACAACATCAGATGCTGAAATAACGTTAAAAGAATTCCGTGATGAAAATCAACCATTAAGAAGATTTTTTGCTCCAAATGATTTTTTTATACTGGATAGGGGCTTTAGAGACTCTCTGTCATTACTAAACAATTGTGGGTACCGTGTTTATACACCAGCCACAGTTCAAGAGGGTGAAACACAATTATCTACACTAGAGGCTAATCGTTCCAGGGCAGTGACAATATGTCGTTGGGTCATAGAGGTGATTAATGGTAGGTTTAAACGTGACTTTAAGCTTTTTCGCCAAGAGTATTTTAATGCCGCATCTCGCAATTTGATGAAAGATTTTACTGTAGCTGCTGACCTGATTAATGCCTTTCACCCTCTTATCGAAGACAGGAATGATGCTGGGGAAATTCTTAAAATAGTAAATCAGAAAATGTACTCAGAAAATAGTTTAAGTACTGTAGTTATTAATAATAACTTAAATAGAAGACGAACGAATTTTCAAAGAATAAATGTGGATGACAATAATGTCAGTGATTTTCCCCGGCTCACCTACAATGAACTGATATTGGTGTGTTTAGGAACGTACCAAATAAAACAGGCACGTTCCTATTACGGCGAGCACATAAGAGCCAATGGATCTTTCACAATTGAGGTATGCAGAGAGGTTGACAGCAGTCTACTGAGAGAGCTGTCGACTGAAAATAGTGTTTGGCTGCTAAGAGGCAAAATACAATCGCGCCATGTAGGCCGTAAAATATACTTTGTTTATATTTTGGTCGACGGCTCTCTTAACGGTAGGGACGCAATACTACAACACTATTGCAATTGTAATGTAGGCAAGAGAACAGTAGGCTGCTGTGCACATATTTTATGTATAATATGGTACTTAGGGTGGGCTAGGTACCAAGACAATGTGGTACCTCCCGCCCAGCATCTCGATAGTATATTAATAACCGATGATGTGGAAAACAATTAATAAAATATTTTCAATTAACTTGAATTGGTTTTTTTTTTCTTTAAAATCCCTGACCATGTGCAGCTAAGGAATTTAAATTCAACATTCTGTAAGTTTCACCTCATATTAAAATCACTAAAACTCATTACCTAATAAAAGAGCGGAAACAAATATGTTAATGGGATTTATTGACTACTGTCTGAAATAAAGTTTTTATTTTTTAATTTTCGTATCCCATGTCATATAAAAAAACTAATTACACAGGATTAAAGACTAATATTACTCCTTGAAAACCCAAATTATTTCATTTTTGTTTATTGAGGCCTAATTTATTAGGACCGTTTGCGGATCTCCTTTGTGTGTCATGAAACTGCGGAGATATTCAAGTTTCCGCTGCGCTGACGTTTGGCTGTTTGATGAAAATCATATAAAACGGTTTAGTGCAGAGCTGTATTTTTTTACGCACGTTGCTTTGAATTTGTGTGTAATGTTTGCGAAAACAGAATTTGAAAAAAAAAACATACCGTTCAGAAGAAATATCCGTAAAATCAGGTTATTAGGTCCTATGCTTTTTGACTACATATTCTAGTATCCAACTGAAGGAATACACGATACGAAGAAATTTTCTCGATAGAAAAAAAAATCAAAGATCGAAATACAGTTTTACTTTTTTTAGCTTCAAGACGCCACGATTTAGACATGAACATGTCTAAAGCGTGGCGTCTTGAAGCTGAAGAAAATTACTTTAAAATATAGAAAATAACTTTTTAGAGATTTCAACTGAACAATTTTTGGATTAATAATACTTTTATGTTATCAAAATCAAAAAAATATTTTGGCACTTACGTTATTTTATTCCAAGCTGCACGCTTACTATCGCCATCTCATAATTTGCTTTTCAAATGTACTTGAATCTCTTTCTTTCATCACTAAATCAGATGCTCGCTGGAGCTTGACCGCGAAGGATCTGTGACACTTTTTTGCAGATCGGTGCTGTCAGATTTGCGTAATGTAATATTTTTTCATTTGTGTTAAAGTCCAGAGTACGGCTAATAAACAAATATTATTTATTACAATTCTTGTAGAATATATCTTGCACTGTGTGTTTAATTTTGAGACTGATGTCTAATACTAAGTCTATTTTAATTTGAGACGACGTATATTTTTCATAAACATGGGAAGGAAAAGACATCCAAAAGCAAATAAAGGACAACGTTTGGAGCGCCTGAGGGAAAGATCTCGGCAAATGATGGAGAGTAAAATCTAAGTAATAGTAATTCATAATAATTATTGGTTTCTGCTTAAAATAGGTACTTACGATATCAAATGCACTCGTGAGTTATTTTTTTATGTGAGATTGTTCAGTTGTTGAAATTAAACTAGTACTCAGCCGGTTCATGTTCATTTGTAGCACGTTTTACAGGAAATCCAAAGAAACTGATGAAAACGTCGAATCGGAATCACCACCTTCAATCACCAATTTAGACAACCGGCAAGAATCTACCCTTGCCGTTCGCAGCAATATTGGGCAAGCACTCAGTTTTTGCACTCATTTTGTAGTTATTTATTTAAAGAAACATGATAAAATGTATCGTTGAATAATTATTAGGTAAGACAAACTTCAAAAGTGCCAACGTCAACCTGACAAATATTATCAGCAAAATTGATAGAACACAAAAAGGAATGGAGGCATATTTTGTTTTTAAATTGTATACTTATTAAAAATTATGTTTTACTCCAGAATTAAAAGGAAGCATGATTACTCTCCGGATTTCAATAAGGAAGTGCAACCACTGCCATACGTGAGTGACAAAGATTTCCGCGCTGTCACCCACGTATATAGTATTTTCATGGGTTTTAATTTTTAGCACGGAGCCCTAATTCCTTCTGTAAAATAAAAGTAGCCTAAGTGTCCTCTTATAATATCCTTCCAGCCGTTTTGGTTCATATAGACAGAGTTACTTTCACTATCACTCTCATTTAAATTTTTATTACTTCCAGACGACCAAACCTGCTGTGAACGGTCACAGAGTGGTCGATATCAATTACTTTTTTAATGAATTAATTAAAGTATCAGTATCTTCCAGACGCACTGCATCTTACCATCCCTACCTTGTTACTATTCCACCGATTCGCACTAAGCGTTTCCAAACGTCTTTTATAATGCGCACAGCAAAGGAGTGGAACTCTCTGCCTGCGTCTATGTTTCCAAACGCTTACAACCCTAATCTCTTCAAAGTTAGAGTGAACAGGCTCCTTCTGGGTAAGCTCGCTCCATCGTAGACTTTGTCTCTGTCATCTCTGACCTAGACTAGAGTCAAGAGCAAACCCCTCACAAATAAAAATAAAAAAAAGTATCGAATCACCAATCTCTGTTCCAATGCGGGTTAACTACCATGAAATTAGAATCTGAAAAAGTTTCTGGTCTTTCATCTGTGTTCACAATCTCTTGTGTTATGTGCAAATCAAAATTCAAAATTGGACACAACCTTTAAATAAAATGGCGGTGTCCGGAATGATGGCGGCTGGTGGTGGTTACGCTCAACTGAAACAGTTTGCGACAGTTCTTGATTTACCATCTATTTCGGAAAACAAGTACACATTGGCACAAGATGAAGTTTGTGATGATTGGGAAGTCACGGCATGGGAAAAGATGAGGAAAGCCGGATTAAAAGAGAAAGAAGCAGCAACTAAAGAAGGAAAGATGACAAAAGATGTCATCTTAGATGGATGTTGGTCCAAACGCTCGTACAGAACTAATTATACTGCACTGTCTGGCGCTGCCACAATAATTGGTAGACTTTTTCGCCATGTTCTTTTTATGGCAGTCAAAAATAAATATTGCTGCGTTTGTACCAGAGCGGAAAAACGGAAAGGAGTAGTGCAACAGCACGAGTGCTACAAGAATTATAGTGGAGCTTCGTCAGCAATGTAATCGACCATTATGGATTGACCATTACCGGCCGATGGATTCAAACAGTCCATAAATATGCACGGCGTCATCTATGGTCGATTCATAGCGGATGGAGACAGCAGCACATACGCAAAAATTCTTGACACTCGACCATATGCCGCATATACTGTTGAAAAGATTGGTTGCAAAAATCACATCCTGAGAAATTTTTGTAACAAATTACAAAAACCTAAAACTGATACAAGATACTGTCTGACAGAAAGGAATTTGTTGACCACAAATAAAATGTTAAAGTTACGAAAATATATTTGCGACGCAATAAAATATCACAGCTCACAAAATTTAAGTAAATCCGACAGCATAAAAAACCTGCACCAAGATATTACGATTGCGATTAATCATGGCGTTGACCAGCATGACTATTGTAACAAAAATATTTGTGATGAAAACTCAACAGCACAATCGAAAAAAATATGTAACACACGTGTTTGGCATCAAATGAAATATTTAATTTGCACTGTAGCATCACAATCAAGAAGTTTAATTGAAAACGTAGACAGCAATACCGTAGAGAATTTTAATAGTGTAGTTGCAAAATTTGTCGGCGGCAAAAGGGTCAACTACGCTCTTAAACGGTCCTACCAGGCAAGATGCGCAGGGGCCGTAGTCTCATTCAACTCCGGGAAAATGTTTACTACTGTCCACAAAACTATTTACAATACGAGTCCCTTAGCAAAACTCAAGGAATATGAAGAAAGAAAACAAACCACTAGAATATACAACCGAACACTAAAACGAAAAAAAACCGTAGATTAGTTTTTAAGAAAATAGACTTAAATTATGGTGAAAATGCCGACCAGCCTGATTTGGACAGTGATAATTGTAATCTAGCAAAATTAACGTTTTAGAAAAATCTGAGACAGAACGCAAACATATACAAGAAAGAACCATACATATTACAGAGTGAGAGCGGATAGTGGTTAGAACCACGACGAAATCTTTTGACGGCGTCCAATTTCGGTAAAGTAGTTAAAAGAATAAAAACAAATGCTTGTGTCAACATGGTCAAAAACATGTTGTACAAAGCAAGTATCGACCATGTGGCATCTATAAGCCACGGAAAGAAATTTGAGAAAAATGAAATAGAGCAGTTGTCCAACTAAGAACATATTAACATACAACCTTGTGGTCTCTTCATTGACGAAAAGTACCCGTTCTTAGGTGCAACACCAGATGGGATAGCTAGTGACATGCTCATTGAAATAAAATGCCCAATAGCGCCTTACAAAATTGGTATCGAGGCTGCAATTCGAGAGGGCAAAATGCACTTTTGGCGTTATGACAAAAAAACAGGACAAATCCATGTAAATGAAAAATCGGATTGGTTTATGCAAGTTCAGGGTCAAATGCACATTTGCAAATTAGATAAATGTTTAGTAGCAGTTTGGTATGGGGAAAATAAAATTAAGACTGAATTAGTTTTAAAAGATGATTATTATTGGAATACAACAATGGAGCCCAAATTGTTGTCTTTCTATTTTGACTGTCTTTTACCGGAACTTGTCGACCTGCGTTACACAAGGAACAGGCCAATTCGAGATCCTGACTATGTGTTGCCAAAGAAAAATAAGAAAAGTGTCGAGGAGGAACAAAAACGAAACAGCAAACAAAACATTGAACAGAATCAATTTACTGATAAAATATTGATATGTGAAAGAGATGTAGATTTTGATGCTTTTTAAAGGTCTTAGGTTAATAAAGTCACACAGTAGTGTGCCGATAGCTTGAGTGAAAAACTGGAACTAGCGAGTAACTTTTGCACCAGTTTTGTCTCAATGTCGTGCCACTTTAACCGTTACTTTTCTAGCCATTTTTTTTTGTTTAAGGTACGGGTGGAGCTTTGGATTGGTGGAAGATACTAATTGATTGGTACTCCATTTAGTAATTTAATGTTTATTTATAGTATTATATAGCCTATATTATATTATATAACATAGGCTACTTTTATCCCGGTTAATAACATGGATTAACTAAGGAATAAGTGGAAATTTAGACCGTAATATTTAATTATTATTAATAATTTTGTCTAAGTAATTCGGGGTCGGAATTGTGAGCGAATTGTGAATTGTGGTTGAATAGATTGATTTTTTATTTTCAGTTTTTCGAAAATACTAAAGTTCTTAGTTTTAAATTTTATTTAGTTGTTATCAGTTCATTGAAAGCTTGTTTTGAAATAAATTGTATTTATGCAATTTTTAACGTATTTTATTCTTCGCCTTTTATTGCCTCATATTCATATCAATATATATGTCACCAGATAATTGTAAAAAACCGTAAAATTTGTAATAGGCAAATCTTTTTTAGATTATACTTTTTTAAAAATGTGAAAATGTTTGAACTGCAAGATCGATACATATTTCAGATAGTAAATAATAAAATATATTTTTTTGGGTAATTGGTCTACTCCATACCTTTCCGAGTGCTAAAAATTCTATAGTGCGATCTCAATCGCACGCATGACCATGTTCATAATTAATCTACTAAATTGGTAGGTTCCAAAATGTTTTGGCGGCATACAAAATATTAAATAATTTAACAATGACTGTCAAAAAAAAATTACACATAATTTTTTATTTGTCTGAGTTCAATATTTGTTTTATTCTACGTAAAAAAACAATGTTTATATGATGTTAACATTTTGACAAAAGAAGTTTTTAAAATTTGCGTGCGAGCAACACCGAATCAGTTGGCGGTACGAATTAATTTCATGTTGTGTCGCTAGGTTCGATATTTTGAACTTTTCGCATGGAAGCATGAGGGGACCGCGCAGTGTGCGCGGTGCCCCTCGGCGCTTTTGAGCTACCATTAATTTCAAAGATACGCCCTTAACATACACATTTACACACAAATACACACTAATTATTGTATGTATTTTTTTTCTTGTACGTCCATAGGGAAAAAAAAAGTACCGTTCTGTTTTTGTCGAATAACACCCTAATGGTTGGATGCACAACAACATTCGTACTTACCATACACAATTACAGGACGTCATACACTAAATATTTGCTAAACTGAAATTAAAAAAACGGCACTTTTCCGCTGGGACTACGCACACATGTTTATGATATAATTAACGTCAGCCATGCCTAGGAAGAGGTGGTGAGACGACCTAAAAAACGCCTACTGCCATGGTTGGTTCGAGCTAGCTCGGGACAAAAATATCTGGATGGAATTCGGGAAGGCCTTTGCCCAGCAGTGAGGCAGTATAGGCTGAATAAAAAAATGCTTACCTACTTCGTCCTGTGTAGCTCCATCTCTCTCAAATCAGAATCATGATGGAATTGGTACGTCATAGTAGGGCCCCAGGCCGGTCAGTTTTGAGGTCTGCCGCGATGCCAAATCGATTGACCATATATTCAAGAAGGTACTGAGATGTTCATTGTACGTATGCGGCTATAATTAACGTCCAAACCCAGGACGAGCAAACTGAACATAGGAGCAAAGTCAACATCGTGAAGTGAGTCAGCTGGATGTAGCAAGTCGCAAATGCATTAGATAAATGGTCTATACTATGTTGAAGATAACTTAGCAAGCTATAGAAAATGTTACACTGTTAATGAGGGACCAGATATTCACAGGGTGACATCAGCAAGATGAGAGTTGTCTAGAATAGAGATGAGTGACAGGTTGGAGACGTCATGTTCGCAATGGACTGCTGTACGTTGACGTTGACAATAAGGGGCAGGGCCCAAATGGGATTCAAAATGTGGAGAAAGTTTTTTTTTACCTCCACGCCGCCGCCTTCAAAAATCAAATCACCACGGCGCTCATCATATCTACTATCTACATTTTGATATTAGGCTATTTCTTTAAAGTCTTAGAATAATAAGGTACCTAAGTACAAAAAACTACTGAATTTTGGGTTGCGCGGGTGTGAAACGAGTGCGCGTTTTGTTCCTTCAAGGTCGCTGTCGTCGTCTTCATTTCATGAAACTTTTTTTTTTATTTCCTTTTCATATTTACCCTGAGTACATTGGGCGCGGAGAAGTGTTCGTACTCCTCACACGGTCAAGTGTACGTGCGTCTCTCTCGCTCTTTATATTCTGTCTTCTTCGGATATCAGTCTTTAGTAATTCTCTACTTATGTTTTTATTTTTGTTAGATTAAGTTTGACTTTTTAATAAAAATCACAGATAATTACCTAATACGTGCATTTTATTTATTACTTACCATTATAATTATATTAGACAATGCCGAGTCACTGTTTTAAGTGAGCCAGTCTGGGGAAATTCTAATCTAGAAGAAAAACAGGAAAATGGTTTTGGAAACCTTTAGCTGTATCTTTATGACAAGAGTTCCAGTATGCTCATATTATTTTCTTTGCTCTCACATGACATTGTCGCAGACAAAACATCGCTCTTTGTACGATTGATAAATACCTACGTGAATGTGTTCCTAACTTGCTCACTCATCAGGCAAGACCAGGCAATGAAGTTGCCAGATGGTCCGGAAATTCCTGTAAGAGCTATTAGCAAATATTCATGGACTCATTCTTTCGATCCTCACGTATAGATCTTAGACATGCTCTTTGACTACTTATAAGGTCCACATTCGGGGTTTGCGTTTATCTTTTGTGACTTGGTCACGTAAGGTATATAAAACGCTTGAGGAAACGATCTCAAAAGTGTGACTCACTGAACTTCTGAAAATAAAAAAATACTGGAATGAAAAAGTAATCTTAATTCCAAATTTTTGGCAAATTATTTTTATTTTATCATAACGTAACTTTAAATTGTGTTTAACTGCATAGTTAAGCGATAAGCTTGTATGGAGTCAGCTAGATAACACAAATAGGTACCTACGAATAGTTTGAACCAAAATAAGTTTTTGTGAAAAACTTCTCTCAGTAAAAAATCCATGTTTGCCACCCGAAAGGGCGGTGGTGATGGTGTATTCTATTAAGTACTACCTACTCTATCTACTCTACAGTCTGAGGTACTAATTATTAGCGCCGCAGCTGAGTTAATTATGAAGCAGTTCCTTTATGAGTATATCCCTGGGTTACTGCCAGCACCGTAAGTATGTAAAATATCTCTAGAGATTATAAACACTCGATACATTGAGAACAGAACATAATACGTTACTCGACTAAACAGCTGAAGTGCTATTCTGTAACAACATTTTCGTATCAGTGACGAGCGACAGTGGAATCCGAGGTGAGTTTCAAATTAAGACCTTTATGTTGTGTGCAATAAAGCTCACTTTGAGAGTTTTGTCACTCAGGTGAAGCTCGATATCGAAATAATTATTTACAGAGTAGACTAGCTGCTCGGACTTGGATAGGGACACGGATATTATCCGAGTAGGCACATACACAATCATGTAGTTGTTTCTGTAGAACGCGCGGGTACAGCAGCTAGTGCTACTTCGTACTATTCGTCTTCATATTAGGTATATTAAATAATCTTACACCATACATTACAATATAATGCTATACTAGCTTATATACTAGCTTCTGCAGGCGGCTTCGTCCGTGTGTATTTCGGAAATTATCCTAATAGAACATCCCACCAACACAAAAGCTTAGGTATGTGACATTCCAGATTATAATCAATCTCTCTTTGAGTAAAAAAAAACCAATCATCAAACTTAACGTTAATGTAAGATATGAAAATCTTTGTGCTAGGATTCCACTTAGCACTTAGGATATCGCTTCGCTAGATATTTGTGCAATACAAAATGTACCTTACTAGTTGATCCGCGCAACTTCGTCTGCTCCGCTCCTATTGGTCTAAGCGTGATGATATACAACGTGTAACAGAGTAAACGCAATAAATAAAGCAGAAGAGTTTGTTTGTTTGTTTCAGTAACGGCCATTTTCAATAACCAATCTATCTTTTTCTTCCAGCTACTAAAGGTAAACGAAGCTATCATTTTATCCATCTCCTTTAGTAGGTCCCTCATTACTGAGGATCATGGTCATTAGGCCCCTATAAGCGGACAACCTATCTTCATCGATTCCGGTCCAAAGTAGCCATCATCACCGGGTGAAATTTGCTTGATGACGTAGCTTCTTTCACTTGTTCAGATCATCCTACCTAGTGTCGGATAGCATTATCTACCCAAGTTGACTATCTGTCATCGGGAGGACAAATAGCCTACAAAGGGTGCCGGTCCGGTTAAAATTTCTCCGCTCCGCTGTCTCGCTACGCTGTAATGGACAGACACGCTTAGGCCCAGACTCCACCAAAGCGGAGATGTGCGGAGAAGTCGGAAGCGGAGACGAGAAGAGATGTTTTTCAGCTAGGGTGTATCAACAAAAACTGTGCGGAGATGCGTAGCAGTGGCTAGATTGAAGCAGAGATGTGCGCTGACTACACTGCATGCAGGCAAAGCTTACATCTCCGCCTTGTACCGCGGCTCAGCCCAATTCAGCGAATCACATCTCCGCTTCCATCGCGCCATATAAATATGATATATTTCCGCTCAGTGGTATCCACTCAAGCTGAGTGGAAACGATAATTATGTGAGATTAACGAAATTCTATTGGTTTTTAAAACACGTCTCCACCCCGCTTGTCTCTTCTCCGCTTTGGTGGAGTCCGACCCTAAAGATAAGAGCGCCCATACAAGTCGTTCTAACCTGCATTTCAATAAAAAAATAAGTTAGGTACACTCCGACAGACGGAGCTAGCTCTAGAAACGTCATTTCATTATCCCTCAACATCGGCCGATAACGCAATGAATATTAAATAGCAGCAGCAATGTATTTTCTTTTAATAATGGAATATTATAGCAGTGATGATTTATTTATTTCAAATGATAATAGATAGTGTCGGCGACGAGACGCTATCCGCGATATGGTATTATAAGGTTTATTTGTATGTATATGTTCTCATAAGAATCCAATAACACCGTATTTTGATAGTTTATCACAGAATTTTCAGGTAAAATTTGTTAGTGTCAATAATTACGTACCTTGAAAATGTGATTTTTGTTTATGAAGATATTGTTACAAAATTAGTGTTAAATGAAAGTTTTTTACATGTGAACAATATCACAAAAAGAATCAATACGATAGGACATCTAGTTTTAGAAATATAAGGAAAAATGTAATGTGAAAATTTATCACATCGGAATTTTGTAAATTTAAGTTCTAGGATTTTTGAATTCTTTGGAGTTATGGATTGTATTATTGTCATATAGTATAGAATACGGTCTTGGAAATCTATATATGTAAGTTCCATTCCAAGGTTTTTTGAAAAGTTTGGATCAGAGAGACGGAAAAAGCTATATTTCGTTGGTTTGACACAGATAGAACAAAACTGCAATTGTGAAACGCAGACCACGAATAGAAAGAATTTATTTTGTTTACAGGGTTAGCCATCCGAAAACTTAGATAGGTTATTGAAAACGGTCGTGAAAAGACCGAAACCGGCACGCTTTTATGAACAAACACTGTTTCCTAATTGAATTTAAACACATGACTTATACATATCTTTGTAATCTCCATTTAATTTCCTTCATTTTAATATACTCGATAGGATTGGTCAAAAAAAAATATTAACGACCCGCAATTTAGTGCCCAAAATCCGAATATTGTCCGATTATTAATCCTTAGATAGGTGTTTTAAAAAAATATTGCTTTTTTTTAAAACACCTATCTAAGGACACTTGGGTTTTGAAACGAATCTACGAACGAAATAATAGACGAAATCGAAGCAGCCGTTTGGAAGGTACGACATAATAAATAAATTTACTAAGTAACAAACATACACACAAAATACTCGCGAAAAACATAACCCTTCCTTGACAGTCGGGTAAAAATAGAATGATATGATAAAATGATGCAAAGCAGTTATAGAACACAAAAAAGACATTTTTATTAATCTTGTCTGTCTGTCTGTCCGTTAAAGCTAATCTTCGAAAGTACTGAACAGATCATTTTATGGTTTATGCAGTTACGTTTGGGTTAGTTCTGAACTTCTGAGCAACAATTAGGCTTTAATTAATTGAAATTGGTGGTCGGGAAAAAAAGATATGGAATTCAAAGATTTTAAAATTACGTATCAATGTCCATTTGTGACATGTTTTGTACCGAGTATGTTTTGACAGCCGCATTCAAAATCCATAACTTATTATAAGATCGGGTATTTTAACCAAGTGTAAACAAGATTCATAGTCCAGCGGTACAATGACCGCCTCCCGAAACGTTTGGCATAGGTTCGAACCCTAACTATTATATAATTTTTTTAATTCGTATTTTTTAGGGATCGTTTTTTGTTTATTTTTTCAAGTAACGAACATTTTCAAAACAAAGAATCGTCGAAAGATTTTTCAACCTGTATCGTGCGACAGAGCAAAAGGGCTTATTGTGAGAATTATATTTTTTCATAATTAATAAGTCAAGTCAAGGTTTTGGAGTCAGTCAAAAATTAGATAAAAAAACATCATTCCTCCGCGCCCCTTTTCTCCGAAACTACTGAACCTAATATTTTGAAAAAATAGATAATAGTTCTTTTACATTACAGGATAAGTTTAAAAATAACATAACATGTTACAAAAATGAGATTCCTTCGGAACCCTTTGTACCCAAGTCCGACTGCCACTTTGCCAGTTTTTTGTTTTCCCTCTATATCTAATCATTTTTGCATAGTTCTTACAACATTGATATTATTTAACAAATTCGTGTAACTAAACATACATGTAAGGTAATACCTAAAGCTAAAAAGATAACTAACAGAAACTATTTCCAGTATTATTGGTTCTTCTTCTTCTTATCCTGTGGGCAGTAAGGTCTAACGACCCCACACACCCTAGTGTCAGAGTTTCTAAACCGCCTCAAGGGCCTCTGACATGGTTTATTTGACGACCGCCATTTTGGCAGCCGGGACCACCGGCTTATACGTGCCTTTCGAAGCACGGAATCATCTTTTTATCAGACAATCAGGTGATTCAAGCCTGCAATGTCCTGGCCAAACTGGAAAACAACTTTACAAAGTATGTTTCTTCCCGTGGGAATCGAAACCACGACCACCGGTTCACAAGGCAGACGCCTAAACTACTCGACCACGGAGGCAGTTAGTATTATTGGTTATTTTCTGTTAGAAGAACATAGACAGCGTTATGTTTAGTTGTGTTGTTATCACGTAAACATTACAAAACCAATGTAGATACCTTTTTAACCGATTTCCAAAAAAGGAGGAGGTTCTCAATTCGGTGGGTTTTTTAAATTTATGTACACCGATTACTCCGAGGTTTCTGAACCGATTTCTGTGATTCTTTTTTTCATTCAATGCGGTATACATAACACTGTAATTTTATTGAGTAAATCTGAATACTACTAAGGTGTTAGCGATCTTAACCGACATACCCGCGAACGAAGTCGCGGGCAACAGCTAGTAATATTATAAATGCGAGGGAGGATGGATGGATGGATGTTTGTTACTCTTTCACGTCAGAACGCCTGAAAGGATCTTCATGAAATTTGGCACAGAGGTAGATCTATTATCTACCTTTATAACACATAGGCAACTCTTTATCCCGAGAGTATGTATATTCCATACAGATCACGCGAGCGAAGCCGCTGGCCGAAGCTAGTAGGTACTTCATAATTATAATATTACTACTAGCTTTTGCCCGCGACTTCTTACGCACATATCCCATTTTTTTCCCGTTCCCGTAAGATTTTCGAGAAATCCTCTCTTAATGCTCCCCTACACTTCCCAAGAAACTTACATGCCCAATTTCAGTCACTCAGTAACGGAAGAATTTTATATATTAGCTGAAGCGTTTGTTTGTTTGAACGCTCTAATTTCTAGAACTACCAGTTGGATTAGTTGGAATGTTCTTTCTTCTTTGTATATGATAGCCACCATCATGAGGAAGGCTACAGTATAGTCTATACGGGAACACGGGAAAAAACGGGATATGCGCATATGGGCAAAAGCTAGTATGTAGGTACCTAATAATATCCATGCAAAATTTTAACAAAAGTGATCCTCTTATCAGAGAGCGACCTTGTTATGTGCCCACATCCGAGTGGTTTTATCCGTGTTACCGTCAAAGCTCGAACTATCGTCAATTTTAGAATTTGTCTGTACCTAAATCACCTGAGCATGAAAATAGCAATAGCATTCAACAAAACGAAAATGAAGGAGCTCGTCGTTAATCAGTAACAGTCGCAAGAGGCGAACTTCCAGGTTATGTTACGCTTGCCAAGGTTGCTCCGTGGATGTGTGACCGTTTAAGTTTAACCAAGTTTCCTCTGTGCCTCGGCAGGCACAGTCGTAGTCGCGGCTGCCATGTCACCCAGTTACTGCACTGTGCAGCTCAAATTGGCCGTCACTTTACATCTATACATACATATAATTAATCTGTACAAGAAACGTTTTTATACATAAAAAAATAGCCAGTGAGATAAAGGATAAATAACAGAACCCATTTCCATCACTTTTGGAATTTTTGTCGGTTTGGATGTGCAGGCATCACGTAAAAAGTACAAAAACAACGTAAATCATACATTAAAATTGTACGTAACTGGAGGTATAACTAAGTTTTTGTTTCGTCGCAATCAGTTCGATCTATCAAAAGATATTTGTATTTAAAGGTTTCGTTTAAAGTTTCATTACGTGAAGCACATACACGCAACGCTATCTATTGAGATTAAATAGTAATAGTTTAGAACTGTGTCATGAATGAATGCGTATATTATTTGTGAAACTCTTAATACCAAAGGAAAAGAAATGAAGTATTTAGTTATCTTATCATTTTATTTATCGTAACATGTGAGCTTCTAAAATATGTTTAAACTTATATTTTGACAGTTTAACTACATTGTTGATAGATGGCGATGTACTGATGACGCCTTTTTTTGAATCGCGGTGTTAAGATTCTCCGCTGATCCATAACCTTGGTCCATGTCTAACAATAAAAGTTCGGATACCTATGCTATGTAGCTAATTAGACCAAAAAAAGGGAAGAGAAGTGATTGATGAATTTTTTGTGATTCGAATCGACATAATTAATCTATATGAGCCGCACGGGTCGATCTTCAAGGTTAAGCAACGCTTGCCAAGGTTGGTATGTGGATGGGTGACCATCTTAACATACCGAGTTTCCTCCGTGCCTCGAAAAGCACGTTAAGCCTTTGGTCCCGGCTGTCATTTGAAGATCTTTGGCAGTCGTTACGGATTGTCAGAAGCCAGTAAATCTGGCTCCAATCTTGCCAAGAAACTGTAATTATTTTTGGGCTGGACGAAATTAAGAATCAACTTGATTCATCAGTTTCTTTGTTTCGTAGTTTGAAGACTACCTACCACCTTTCGTTCGATAGTCGGTTTTGTTGGTTTTGATACCTTACTCGGGGTAGGAAATTACCTGGGCTAATCGGCATTTCAACCGGAACTGAAGAGATGATAGAGTGCCCTGCATTAGGTACCCTCTTCCTATTTTCTTAATTTTGAGAAAGAGATCACGATACGCAAGGAATACCTTGCGTATCGTGATCTCTTTGAGTGAGTTAATAAACTTAAAGTAGATTTTACCACTGCAACAGATAGTTTTCGACATCCACGCGAACGAAGTCGCGGGCACAGCTAGTTAAATATAAAAACGGTATACGGCTGTGTCCGGTTTGACTGAAAGACGATCCTAATACAGTTGGAAAAAGGCAGGCAGATGACGATCAATACATAATGAAAGATGAGATAGACCAATAATCAAATAATTCCTAAGTACCTATCGTTTGTTTTCATTTGTAATTGGGGATCCTCGAAGCAGAGTACCGATCGACGTGGCCGCCAGACGCGGTCGCAGCTATAAACTTTGGGGTGCGGGGGGGGGGGTCAGGTCACATGAATACCTGAACTAAGTCGAGAAAGAGGGTTGCCCTTGATTTCCCTGAGATCCCATCATCAGATTCTAACTTGGTAAAAGTGAGACCACTTCAGGAGTACCTACCTACAGGCTTTCGAATTAAAAAAAGAATTTTGATTTTGAAGATCGGTCTACAATTGGTGAAGAAATCGGTAAACATACATAAAAATAAAAAAAACGGCCAAGAGCGAATCGGACTCGCGCACTGAAGGTTCCGTACAAATTTGTAGGTACGTATTATAAATAGTTCAGGAATCAAGTCTCGCAGTTTTATCCGAGCTTTTCCGAGCTAAGAATCTATCGCGGAGGCTTAATAAACATAGTAGAGTCCCATCAGCACCTTTGGTATGGAACCAAAGCAAGTCCGCAAGTCGAACCGTCCAGTACTTCGCAAGTACCAAATTAGTTCAAGACGGTTCTACGATAAATGCTTAATGCACGATTAACGAACCATAACAAATCAGAGATTTATCCATTTGGATTTGGACCATAGCAAATACATTTCAAGACCTTTTAGAAACCGAACCTATACCCCTAACGAACAACAACGCTGCGCTGTTTAAAATCGTGTGAGGATCGTTCTCCAATGGAAAATATTAACACCGCCTGTCATCAGTGCAACGCCATCTATCGACCATTTCGTAAACTGACAAAGTATTTGGCAGCGGAACACCTTAAAAGAACGTATGTTACGATTAATAACGATAGGGTATTAATTAATTAATTAATACCTTCACTATTATTTTGGTACGTATTAAAAGTTTGACAAATAAAAATTTGTTATGGTGTTATTTTCATGCTTTCGTGCATTTTATTTTTTCTCAATAAATGGCGCTCTAAATGATTAGAATACATTAGAAAGTTTATTTCTAAATTTAAAAAATCAATTTCTTTTGAGTTTGTGGGTCGATTTTGATGAAGTAAAAGCTGAATGTTACTCGGGATAACACTTCATTTTTTAAGTACCTATATTTTGAATCCAATCAGTGGTTTATTATACCTGATTATATGGTTTAAATTCCGACTCGATACCTCCACGCGTTTCCGAGATAGTTTCTTGACAGACAGACGGACGGACAATAAAGTGATCATATAAAGGTTCCTTTTTTAGGGTTCCGTGTTTGTCTGTCTCTGTCTGTCTGTCTGTCTGTCACTGCCAGTTATTTCCGGATCCACTGGACCGATTCTGTTGAAATTTGGTATACATATGGACTTCTGTGACCCAAATACGAACGCGTTACGTAAATTTTTAAATTTGTAGAATGGGTGTCACTTTTGGAGGTCAAACTAGAATATTTAAAAAAATAGTTTTTTGTACAATATCGTGACATATCAAATGAAAGGGCTTATTGTGACATATCAAATGAAAGGGTTCTAATTGTATTTTTAGGGTTCCGAAAAAAAAACGGAACCCTTTTATAGGATCACTCGGGTGTCTGTCTGTCTGTCCGTCTGTCACAGCCAGTTTTCTCCGGATCCACTGGACCGATTGTGTTGAAATTTGGTACACATATAGACGCGTTACGTAAATCATTCAATTTTTAGTATGTGGTCATTTTTGGGGGCAAACTAGAAAATTAAAAAAAAAGTTTTTTAAACAATATCGTGTGACATTTCAAATGAAAGGGCTTACTGTGAGGGTTTTAACTATATTTTTTCATAATTTTAAAATAAATGGTTTTGAAGTTATTCAAGAAATTAGACGAAAAATTACCATTCCCCTTTATCTCCGAAACTACTGAGCCTAAAATTTTGAAAAAAACGGAGATAATAAATCTTTACCTAAAGATGACAGGAAAACCTATTAGAAGTCTGTAGTGTTAAAATAACATGTTAAAAAAAATAAATTCGTTCGGAACCCTTTGAACTTGGCCAGTTTTTTTTTCATAATTTTAAAATAAATTGGTTTTGAAGTTATTCAAGAAATTAGACGAAAAATGACAATTCCCCCTGTTATCTCCGAAACTATTGAGCTTAAAATTTTGAAAAAAATGGAGATAACAGGTCTTTACCTATAGATTACAACAAAACCTATAAACTGTCTATAGTTTTAAAATAACATAGGTATTAAAAAAAATCGTTCGGAACCCTTCGCACGCGAGTCCGACTCGCACTTGGCCAGTTTTTTCTGTAATCTTTAGGTAAATACCAATAATCTGTATTTTTTTTCAAAAGTTAAGGGTAAATAGTTAGGAATGGTTAATTTTCATTTTTTATTTGATATCATCGAAATGGAATATAAATCGACCGTAGTTTGAGCTTTTACAGTAACATGTCAAAAGGACACCATCGATAACAATATGAATGTGCTGAAATACACATTGCACATTTTTTAAATATCGTTATCATACAGTTACCCACTGGAAGCCCTCTTATCACAGGAACTCTTCCCAAAAGGAAACAGTTTTGGCAGGGTTGTGGCTACCTACATAATATATTTATAGATTCGTGTTCACGGGAAGCCAGAACTTTGCTTTATATCCAGCGAGCGGTCACCGGGAGCTGACGTCTCATTACAAGTCTGCTGAACCAAACTTGTGTGAAGAAAAAGATGTATAGCGCGCGGGTGTTGGCGTTCTTAGCAATGATCGTGGGATCGGCGCATTCGATCCCCTGGGGTAAGTAGAAGAGTCATGATGTATTATCTCTTGTTTCTTTATTTTGTGTTAAATCACAAATTAATAGCGCGAACCAGAATCAGTTCTAACAATTTTACTACCAAAATTATGAGATTCTCAACTTTGGAATTGGTTAGGCTACCTAGAACCTGGTATTTTTTTTCTTTAGATATTTTTACCTAGGTATAGGATCACTTTGTTGTCCGTCCGACTGTCTGTCAAGACCCTTTATCTCGGGAACGCTTGAAGGTATCGAGTTGATATTAAAACCATATACTCAAGTCTACAGCCCCTTGAAGCTGTGAAGAAACATACTTCTAAGTTAATGTAAAAATGATACGGTTGTTTATGCCGCAAAATACGTATATTTCGACACTCTCAAGGGAATCAACATGTATTGGGTATTTCCCGTTGACCTAGACCTATGAAATTTGGCAAATAATACCATCATACACTATTTGTTTCGGGAAAAGTCTGAAAACCATACATTTAATAAAATCATAAAAAAATACCTTTATTTAAAGTAATTTATTGCTATAAATTTATACGGAACCCTCGGTGGGCGAGTCCGACTTGCACTTGGCCGGTTTTTTTATCTATTATTTTAGTGCGTTTTGATAACAAAAGATAGATAGGAAATTCAAACTTTACTTTTGGGCCATCTTTGGGAGAGCTTTGCTCTTACCATGGATGGGTAGAGCCATAAAAAAAAACTTTTTTACAAATATATAACCGACTTCCAAACAAAAAAAAAACAAAACAAATAACTCTAGTTTCGGAAGTCGTTGTTTTTGGTTTTTTCGTTTTTTGACACCGACTTCCGAAATTAAAGTTATTTTATACTTTGTAGTGTTCTGGAAGTCAGTTATATTTTTTGTAAAAAAGTTTTTTATGTTACACTTTTTAGTAGTACCTGCATACCCATTTATAGCGTACCGGCGTGATGTTATGTTATGAACTGGGGCCTATTTAATAAAACTTACTTAGTGCTTTCGGTGTAAAGGTCTCGTCAATACGAATGAAATAAGCCCAAACACTTGGTAGTTCCTACATACCGATGTGGAGTTCCCTTGACTCTCTGTCGTCTCGATCATCAGGTTTGATCCAAACCTTCATTGTTTTGTAGTATCACCCGATATACACACGAATATCAAGTTTTTACCGGATGCGTGCTTACAATTTTCGAGAGTAACCTCGATTTCTCAGTGTTTCCATCATCAGATCCTGACGCGGTGGCAATGGGACCACCTCGGCATCATACCCTTTCATATAAAAAAGATTCATCGAAATCGGTTCATGAACGACGAAGTTATCCGCGAACACACTTAAAAAAATATGTTATACATATACGCGGTCGAATTGAGAACCTCCTCCTTTTTTTGATGTCGGTTAAAAAAGAGCTGTGGAGCATTTCAGTAACGTTACGACGATTGTTTAAAATACTATAGATCTCTCAAAAATTTTGCTATCACTCGAAAACTAGCGATTATCTCTTTTTACAAAGAAATTGATGAATAATTAAATTAAACGTTTTTACAAAAAATACAACCGACTTCGGAATTTCGGAAGTTGGTGTCAAAAAACAAAAAAAAGCAACCAAAAACGATCGAAATATTTTTATTTTTCACTTTTTAATGGTGACTCTCCCCTACTAAATTAACATTCACATGTGCGTACCCCTTCACAGCGTACCGGCGTGATGTTATGTTATGAACTGGTGTAAACAATAGACAGATTAGATTTATTGAGGAGTTCCGTTGCCTATCTCCGAAGTTCATCAGATCTTCACCAAATTGAAATGCGGCCACTCCGAGGAAGTGCTTTTCCAAAAGCTACCCAAATCGCATCAAGAGTGCCTATACAATTTGAAGAGTTCCTTCTATTTCTCCAGGATCCCATCATCAGATCCTGACCTGATGATCATGGGACCACCTGGGAAGCTTTGTTAACTCTACCCTTTCAAACAAAAAATAATTTTCCAAATCGGTCCAGGCATCATCGAGTAATCGAGGAACATACATAGAAAAAAGGTTCCGACGAATTGAGAACCTCCTCCTTTTTGAAGTCGGTTAAAAATAATGTTTGTCAGGGTTCCGTAGCAAAATGGTAAAAAGGAACACTTATCTGACTAAATCTGTCCGTCTGTCACAGCTGGATATCTCAAGAACTACTAATGCTATCAAATTGAAATTTGGAATAATTTTACATGACTTTTGCTCGTAGAAATATAGAAAACAGAAGAAGTGGCGAGGGGGCGTGTCGGTGTCGCGCGACATGTTCAGGTTGACTATATCATAGGCAAATGGCCGTCTCGGCGAACTAGTGCGCTTTTGACCACGATCGTGACAAGTTATAAGAATTCCGTGTTGTTCAGTGGTTTCTTGTAAAAACCGAAGACTCTTACACTATCTAAGTATTAGTATTTTACTATATTTGTCTTTAAAATCATGAAACACCACAAATCGTAAAATATGTCTTGCTCTTACTATATTATTCTTGTTTTCAAATATCACAGCGACTGTATTATTTTAGCAATAAATACATTGCTCCTTAACAACTACCTAAGTTTGTCACTAGGAGACGCGATGTCGCTTGGCCCAGAGAATCGAACCTATATTAAACTAAAAGGATCAATAGAAATTATTTGTTATTTTTTTAAGTTATTTTGTCGGGGGTTTTTTTAATTTAATTTTTATTCCCTGCTTTTTAAACTTAGCTAAAAACAATATAATGTACATTAATCTACTAGTCAAGCCCTTTCATTTGATACGCATACTGAGGGAGGACTGAAAAAAGAAAATGTAATTTGCCATTTTGTCGTGGTGGTCATCTTGGATTTGAAACTTGTATAGTATTCCACTAGTCAAGTCCTTTCATTTGATACCCATATTGAGGGAGTTGTGATAAAATATGTAATCCGCCATCTTGTGGCGGCGCGGCGGCGGCCATCTTGTACCGATTTTCATCAAACATAGCTAAGAACACTCCCGACTAATTCACCGTTCAAACAAAATCAAAATCGGTTCATCCGTTCGAGAGCTACGTCGTCACTGACAAACAAACATACACACACAAACACAGACATGTCAAACTTATAACATCCTGTCGTTTTTGCGTCGGGGGTTAAAAATTCCAAACGATACTTTAATAAGCGCAAGCAACGCGTAGTACGGCCGCTGCTACTTACGACGAGTTAATGATGTGCTTGTACAGATCCACTAACGTAGGCAATTGACAACAATGTCGATTGACGAATGAAATCTTGCTATAAAAGATTTTTTTCAATTTGTGAACCGTTTTAACCCGGTTGGAAGATCGATGTAAAATAACGTTTTTTAAGGTTTTCTATATTCTAATTATTTTACAGCGTCGGAGAGAAATACGTAACTAATTTTCGTAAAGAAAGTTAATTAAATGATGGATTAATAAACAGTGGAGTGTTAATAATATTGTCTGGACATGCAGTATTTTATTTTTTTATTTTTAGGTCCCAAAAATTTGTTTGTACAATTACAAATAAGAAGGTTCGATAACTTTCTGATTTAGTTAATCACTAGCGTATATGTGAAATAAACTGCTTTTGCACAACACAACGATAGCGTGCACTGTTTTTGTGTGGGTAAGTTGTGCGGTGCATGGTAAATATACGCTGAGTTTAATAGTATAAGGTTTATAATTTATTGTGTAGTACGTTCTGTTTTGAGAAACGCGGGTGTGTGCGCGACTGCGTATCTATTGCTTTTACTGAAGTGCATTATATTATAGTGCTATTTTGCATATAAAAAGAAATAAAAATGTAAATATATTTTTTGCAACAGCGACTGAAAGTGTTTCTTAAAAATTCAAAGTGGGGCTACTAGGTCATGTGGGGTACCTATCATATATGAAAGAAATCAGTTTGCACATTCTCAATGACTTTTTTTAGGCCGCATGGTTTTTGACTTATGATGGAAAATGTACAAATTTTGACCATTCCCTTATCTCCGAAGTTTACATAGAGAAAAATCTGAAATTATCCTACGTGATAGAAGTTAATGTACATACAGGAAAATAAAACGATGTCTCTAAATAATACACCTTTTCAGAAATCATCAAAAACAGTACATTTGTTCCACTATCAGTCAAGAGATGGCGCTGATCTAAAACTGCAATATACACTGCAGTGTTAAAATTCTCTGACGAATATAGGCCTTGCCGATGAAAATTTAGAAACAATTCACGTTTTATTTATGACGGTACGGAGCCCTCGGTGCGCGAGTCCGACTCGCTCTTGACCGGTTTTTTTCTGTGATATAAATGATAATACAATGTATGAGGCCGGTACTGATTCTGCTGCACCTGTAGAATCTGCAGAACGCAGAGAGAACAATTAGATACCTAGGTTTAACATAGTCATAATATAGTTGTTGTGTTTGATGTATTTCGCAACTTGTCGCAAATTTATTTCGTGAACTATGGCGTATCTCCACTGCATCAGTAGTTGCTCAAATTCTATGTATGCATTGGTCTGGATGGTACTTACCTTAAAATACCACTTCAATATTATTATTTGAACTTAGCGTGTGATTTGTCGGTGTTTCTTTTCAAAATAGCCGGTTAAGAAACACCTAGGAACCTCATCAAGGTAGTTGAAATAGGAAAGAGAAAAAAAAATCAACACAAAATAAATGCTTATAATTATTTTTTGTTGAAATATAGTTTTTACACACTTAAACTTTACTTATTTTAAAATAGGTATAAAATTCCTTACAAACATCCACATCAGGGGGGCTACTCTCTAACGAAATCCGTAGTTTCGGGCTTAGTTGCGGGCGGGCATTTTCTACTCCGTATCACCTAACCACTGAGAACTAAAGATAACACGATTTGATAGTTACTGTGAAATCGTGTTGTCATTCATTCTCAGTTCGGGTTCGGGACTAATCGTAAGTCTGTAGGTGATACGGAGTAGAATACGCCCGCCCGCAACTAAGCCCGAAACTACGGATTTCGTTAGAGAGTAGCCCCCCAGATTTTGAACATATAGTCACTTTGTACGGTGAAACCATACACTAATAATGCACTAATGCTTATTCGTGCATTTTTACCCCATTTCACTAATTTATATTAGTCGAGCATTCAGTACACGATTAGCGGTCATCGCGTGTGCTCCCTCGCTCCTTTGTATTACTAAACCTTTGGTCCGGATAATATAATTAATTTCACTTTATAAGCAGCAGTATCATTTAGCCAACTTCCTAGCTTTTACATGGTCCTTCGAGCCATCGGGCGGGACCTCGCGAGTTTTAATATCCGTTTGTCTTTGGGGAGTAACGTGTATTAAGTAACTTGTGAGTGAACTCGTTCAGAAATCAGCATATTGGATTGCAGTGATACGTGTGTACTGTGGACTAACTTTCGTAACCGCAGAACTTTAGCAAAGCATTCGTAGCAAAACCCTAGCAGCACAGGGTGACGCTGTAAAAAGAGCACCGTCCTTAAGCATCTCAAGCGGCGGACAACAGCGCTTCCATGACGGGGCAATCAGCATCTTGAGCAACAAGCAGCACATCGGTATTCAAGCAACAGCAGCACTCGGGATCTACAGCAGCAGGGCGACAGTGTCCAGCTACATCAGAGCAGCAGCAGTTGGAGTGCAACAGCAAATCAGCAGCAGACGAAAGCCAGTTTCGTGCAAGTAAGATCATTCCATTTTTTTAACATAAAGAAGCTAGCAGCATAATGGAGGAACTTTACTACCAGCAACTTGAAATTAGCGAGTTAATCGAAAAAATACCGATAAATATAAAAAAGGATAGCGCCGATAGGAAATCGGACGACTATTTTAAAAGACGACTAGAGTTGTTAGAGAGGTATTGGTCAGATTTTCAGAACAATCATTTAGCAATTTGTCAATATGAGGGTGACAAAGATCATTCATATTTTAAAAATTCCGAGCATGAAAAGGTTAGCAAACTTTATACAGCAGCCAAGTCTCTCATCAATGAACAACGTCTACAGTTGTCAAGCAAACTAACGCATATGAAATCCGTTAGGAGTACTCAACCAATACAGGAGCAGCATGAGGACTAGCAGTAGCAGGACTATCGGGTTATCAGCAGCCAGCAAAAGCCAGCATTTTACGTACGATGGAGTCAAAGGGCTCTACCAGCAAATTAGATGACATGCTGCGTAAGCAAGCAGCAAAGGACACCGGCAACGGCCCATACTTCGTCCGGCCCACTTTTTCAACTCAACGGACCATAATAATATGAACACTAAATTAACTAGTAATAAACACTATTTACTATAAAAACATCAATATCAATATTGATCATGGGAATACCGAGATAACAGAGAGATGGCAAAAACGTATTTTTAGGTTATGAAAACTAAAAACATAATTCATGTTTTTACTTTTCTGACTGACACAATGAAAAAAAAATTACCTGATTAGACTGGCCTGTTGGTCTAGTGGTTAGTGGCCTTGACTACTAAGCCGGAGGTCGTGGGTTCGATTCCCACCCAGGACAAATGTTTGTGTGATGAGCGCTATCATTTTTTCTGTGTCTGGGAGTAATTTATCTATAATAACTATGTATTTAGAAATATATAAGTATGTTTATCAGTTGTCTAGTACTCATAACACAAGCTCTGCTTAGCTTGAGACTAGATGGTGTTGTGTGATAGTTGTGGAATATATTATTATATTGTATTAATTTCATTAAAAATAAAATCACTTTTACTCTGAATTAAGTTCTCTTTTATTCATTTTCATAAATAATTAATAAATCATCACTAAAAATTGAGCTAGTGGGAATATATTAGGCGCATGTCGCGCCCATGACAAATACCATATAATAGACATGACATGAGCACAGCACCCTACTGTGCGTCTCCCCACCAAACAGTTACAACAATATTGCTCTATAGCATCACGCCCACTAAGGTTATTATTTATAACAATATATACAAAGTACATTCTTCAGCTAACGTGCCGACTTTGGATTCTCCCTCTGAGCAACCATTTATTGTCATTTTGTGAAAACAAGCCTTTTAAATTGCTGTTGCTTTCTCTGTATATTTCAATAATATATTGTCCGCCAGTTGGTATATGCTCACCATAATACGATCTGGCTTGTTTGATTTGATAAGGCCCTAACGATATTAAAATAAGTTCTTCAAAGTCCAGCCTAGGAAAATCATTAACATTATGACTATTAACATTAATTCTTTCGAATTGGGCTCGCCTCCTATTTAAATCATGACTATTTACATAAGTAGCCAGAGAATTATCAGTGTACATCTTATTTTGAATTATATTTAATATTGTTTGAGCATTTGCTCTGTCTGTTAAAAGTGGATGAAAACTATTAATTATAGCTGCAGCTATAGTAAAGTCAGTAATTACATGTTTAGAAGCAACATTAAAAAAGCTTATAATCTCTTTTAAATCGACCATTCACAATTTCAACGACCCATCTACGTATTGTAGTTGCCCGAGACTTATTAGCTTGTAATGTAGTTAGTTGATGTTGACCACTTTCAAGAGATTCTGGCATGGATACGCGGAAATTACATTGTTCTAATAAAGGTACAGCATCCCTAAACCCTCTATCTAATATAAAGGTGTCCCCGCTTGCAAAATATTTTTTTAATCGCCGACTATCTGCAAACTCATTGCGCATAATATCTGCATCTGATGTAGTTGCAGGATATGGCCCAAGTACATCAATGATATAACCATCCGTACATACAAGGAGGAATGGTTTTATAAGGTTTCTGTATTTGTGTAGTGAATAAGTTTGTTTTTGGTACTTATAATTGCTACTTTTTTGGATATACACATATGTACCATCAAAAATAGCAATTGCCGTACTATAATCAGCAGAACCAAATAATCCATTTGGTATAATTAAATTGCGATTAGCAACCTCTTGACGGGATATGTGACTTAGTCCTAAATGTCGAGGAACAAAATCCTGTTTAAGTAATTCCCTAACCTTACTCATCATACCCTCAAGTGTTCTTCTTGGAATATTAAATAGTTGTGACAAGCGGTCACCTGAGTCCCCCCCTGTCCTCATTTTAATTAAATAAGCTAGAAGTCCTGTTTGCCCTCTAACCATATCATTGATACGGGGTACCTCAGCAAGAATAACATTAAATTGATCTCTTGACAATCTGATCCAATAATGAAGGTGGTCATCATTCAACCTATCAATGTTCTGAAAATCTAAAACGCTTGTAGACATATGACTAGACTGAAACCATGTTATGATTTCTTCAAGATGTTCTGGCTTAAAAGAATTTAATGCATTTTCTGCTTCTGATAAATTATGCCAAACTGCTGCAGACATATGTTCATTACATACACGACAATTAGCAGGTATATAGTAATTGTAATCACACAAAACACGTTTTCTAATAGAGGTGGGAATAACCCTTCTCTGCGGATTTCTACAACCTTGGAAAACACAATGTCGCTGGGTATCAGGTGCACGCAGATAGGACGGAAGCTGCAATCGTCCTATACTTTGGCTTTCATCCACTGCTGCAGTTTCATCCACCGCCGGTATTACACTCACAGCTGGTGTTTCATCCACTGCAGATACTTCACTCACTGCTCGTGTTTCATCATCTACTGGTGTAGATTCCACCCCAGTATCGTCAATATTAATTGACATAGACTGAGAGGTGCTTGTGGAAGCAACAGACAATTGTCTATTCCGCAAACGATCAGCTCTCTGCCAACATGGATGACAAATACTGTCATGGCCCGACCTAGCCTGAAACAAAAATTATTATATAAGAATATGTTTATTAAACCAATTTAGTCCAGCCATACCTTGGTGGTGCAAGACACAATGACCTTATAATCTACAGGTAATTATGATAGTTAACCAGTTAAATAAAATATATTATATTCACTGAAGCCCCAAGCCGCCAGCACACACCTATTGTGTCTAAATACGGTAAACAAACATTTTGAAGGGTTTGTATCTTCTTTTTGATAGGCTCACGTTTGACCACAATTTCACCCCACGATGGAGCACGCTTGCCTAGAAACAATCTATTCACTCTTGACTTAAAGACCCTAGGTTATAGCTATCAGGAAACACAGAATCCGGCAGGGAATTCCATTCCTTAGCTGTACGCATCATGAATGTACTCCCAAAACGCTTTGTATGTATAGGTGGGATGTCCACCATGTACCGGTGATGCAACGCCGTACTTCTTGTGGTCCGATGATGAAACGGACTTGGATTTATTGCTTGTAATCAGTCAAGGTTTTTGATAGTGTAAGCCCAAAAATGTGAAAATAAATAAATGATAATATGTCTACATATCTACATCATCATCTTCGTGTTACAATCCTTGGCTTTCACCTCGGTGCTGGGAGCCGCCTGTCTACATAGCTTTAGCTAAATTCACTGGGGAGTTCTAATGTAAATAAATGGTTTAACTAACCTGATGTCCAAGTCTTCTCTGTACGTTTTCATTTACAAGTCTGTAAATGTCGTATCCACGCTCGTTATCCATGTTCAACACATGGAAACGAACTCTTAGTAAGGAGCGGCCACAACTGACGCATAGGTGTCGATGTTGAGTACAGAGGTTGCTGGCCAAGGTCCAGCAGCTGTCACAAACATGATCACTAGCAGTCATCTGAAAATTAATCGATCTGTAGTCAGTATCAAAGCTCTCAAATTGGTAAGCATATATTTTGTAACAAAGGCCCGAGTCAAAGTTAAAAATATATAAATTAACACTCACAGTGCGTGGAGCAATCCATTGTGATATAGTTTGTCGAATTGCTTCGGCATTAGCCGGAGGGTGCCTTCGATTAATGGTTATCATTGCACCACAATTCAAACACCGTAAGCCTTCCATTTTAAACAACAAAATCCAATTATAACACAGCCGGGTCAATCGTTTGAGCAGTTCCAGAGTCCAAAAGAATAGCCAGGTCAAAACAAGTAATTCACAAAAACAAATGGATTATTCACAGCGGCGTAAGAGTACAAACACATGAGTCTGTACGAGTTCGCGAAGTGAATGACATTTGACATGACATTGATTGATTTTTTCAGCTCATTTGACGTTTCTTGAGTTTTTATAACTTGGCTTCTAGCATTTTTATGTACTGTCAAAATCAACAAAGCTACAATTATGAACCGAAAACGTTGTAATTGACAAAAATATTTACGTAATGCGTTAGATACATTTAGACTTTCAAAATGGATCATGGATTTTTAATAATAATATACAAAATAATAAGAAATCATGACTCCTTTCACAAAATATTATTCAATTTTAACCCCTGGCAACCCTGGAATTAGGAAATGCAGATGTCATGGCTGACATCTGGATTTCCTAATTCCACAGATAATTTTTTCACAATGTTTTCCGCTATAACTTCTTTTTATTATGTTTTTCATTACCCCGTGATTAAAAGTCGTATAAAAATTACGATAAATAACTATTAAATAAAAGTTTTTTTTTAATATATATTTCATTTGTGGCCGCTATCACTTCTTATCACTGCTAGCGGGCCTAATATCGCCACCCTCCTTTCAAAGCATTCAAGAGAACAACAGGGTTTATCGACCTAGACTCCATGTCAGAAAAATGGGAGATGGAGGACGCCTTGAGAACAATTCAAGCGCGCTGGTCACAAATTGACTCCCTTCATTGGGAGATAGATAGCGAAATAGGTGGAGAGGAAGAGGATTACGAAGCAGTGTATACTCAGCATGAGCAATCATACATTCAGTTAAAGAAAATGATCAATAAAAAGCTGTGGAGTGTATCGCATAGAGAGCATTCCACACCAAAACTGGATATACCTGTATTTTCAGGCAGCTACCAACATTGGACGTCATTCAAAGACCTCTTTAGCGAAGCTATTCATAACAACCCTACCTTGTCGCAAGCGCAAAAAATGCAATTTCTAAAAGGGAAAGTCAGGGGCGAAGCAGAAAAACTTATTCAGCATCTTCCTATAAGCTCCGACAACTATCATGCCTGTTGGGAAATCTTAAACCATCGGTATAACAATAAAAAGCTAATATTTATGTGGGTTATCAACACTTTACTAGGCTTACCGAGTACGCAGCATCAATCGCTAGGTCATATTAAGAAACTGCATGACGTAGCACTAGAAAGCTTACATGCCATACGAAACTTAGGAATCGATATCAGCACCTGGGATCCGCTTCTTGTGCATTTATTAGCGCAGAAGCTGGATAGCGAAACGTACGGGGATTACATAGACTCTCTTAAAAATTCTAGGGAGCTACCGGTACTGCAGGAATTCTTAGACTACTTAGAAAGTAAGTTTACCAGCCTGGAAACTTCTCGCAGAAAGCTAGATCAAGCAGCACCAAAATCAACTAATCATACAAATAGCGATGTTCCTGAAAACAGCAAAGCAAGACGACATAACCCTAACTTTGCCAACAAACACAATATAGGCCAATATAAGCCACATTCAAGCCTTACACGTGTCTACCACAAAATGCTATTTTTGCGGTCAACAACATGCCATGTTTAATTGCGAAAAGTTTTTGCAATTGCCTAATGAAGCAAAATTGAAATCAGTAGCAAAATTGAAATTATGTCGAAACTGTTTATTTGATCATAATGGCCAGCAATGCATTTCCGTTAGGCGATGTCACAAATGTGACGGAAATCACCACTCCGTTTTACATGACGCTTGCTCAAAAAATACATCGCATTCTAGCAACTTAGCAACAACAACAACTGACCCAAATCCAAAAGACAATGTCGCAATGACTGCGCATGTGTCTCAGAATGATCCAGTGACGAATGAAGTATTGTTAGCTACAGCCTTAATAAAAGTCGCAACGAGGGATGGATCGTGTCATATTTTAAGGGCTCTCATTGATCCTGGATCCCAAGTTTCTATAATAAAAGAAAGCACAGCAAAGAAATTAGGAATACGTAGATCAAAATTCAATGGATTGATATGCGGAGTAGGTGAAGTCGAACAAAATTGTAAGGGTGTAGTCACACTAAGCTGTTTCTCAACGTATAACGACTTTTCGTTTACCACCGACGTCCTTGTCATGAAAAACATACTTAAGGATATCCCGTATAAATCCATTGACACATCGAAGTGGTCTTACATAGAAAATCTTAAATTAGCTGATCCATATTTTAATATAAGCCGTCCAGTGGACTTATTACTAAGCGCTCAAGTCAGTGGCTTGATATCAATGGGAGGATTGATCAAAGGAGAGAGTGTATCGCAGCCAGTGTTGCAAGAAACACAGCTTGGGTGGATCATATACGGTGGTGGCCAAATAGCATCACTACAGTGCAACGTGATCATGAATAATATTCAAGATATTCAGCAGTTTTGGGACATCGAGGAGAGCGAAAAATCAAACTTACCATTGGAGGATCAAGAATGTGTCGATTTTTATTCATCAACTACAAAACGTCGCGAAGACGGCCGTTACGTAGTAAAATTACCACTAAAAGCAGACATCAGTGAAAAACTAGGTTCATCTAAAGAGATGGCAATAGCACAGTTCCAAAATCTGGAACGTAAATTTAGCAAACAGCTTGTTCTAGCAGAACAATATAAAACATTCATGAGTGAGTACATAGCCTTAGGACATATGGTGCCTAGTTACAGCAATCAAAACAAACAAGCGCTATCGTGTTACTTGCCGCACCATTCCGTCCAACGAGCAGAATCAGCTACTACAAAGCTACGAGTGGTGTTTAACGCGTCAGCAAGAACGTCGAGCGGGTATAGTGTGAATGCCCTGATGTATAAAGGCCCGAATTTACAACAGGATCTACAAGAACTGATACTGAAGTGGCGGCAATATCGTTATGCTTACACATCAGATATCGAGAAAATGTACAGGCAGATAATGATGGATGAAGCAGATCAGCAATATCAGCAAATTATCTGGAGGAATGCGCCAGATCAACCACTACAAACGTACAACCTAACCACCGTCACATACGGTACAAAATCAGCACCATTTCTGGCGATGATGACTTTAAAACGTCTAGCCTCGGATGAACGAAGTGCATTTCCAGAAGCAGCAAAGATACTAGAAGAATCATTTTACATGGATGATCTGGTCCATGGTTCTCACTCCATCGAAAGAGGAAAGCAGCTCATCAAAGATCTCAACAGAATATTAAAATCAGGAGGTTTTACACTAAGAAAATGGTCCGCAAATCATCCGGAACTTCTTGAAAATATAGAGCAGAGACGCAGCAATGGCGAAATCATTTTCAACTTCAAATCAGAAAATATGTCAAAAACATTAGGCCTTCGTTGGAACTCTTGCGATGACATGTTTACTTTCAAGTACAGCACAGCTAAACCAAACGCCAAAATTACTAAACGACTACTGTTGTCGGAGATATCAAAAGTATTCGACCCATTGGGTTGGTTGTCCCCACTCACAACAAAATTAAAGCTGATATTCCAAAAGCTGTGGTTAAATAAAATGCATTGGGATGAAGAAGTTCCTGTAAACATCAAAGATGAATGGGTAGCGATAAAAATAGACATGGAAAATTTGAATCAATGCAAAATACCGCGCTGGATCGGGTATCAACCTAATAACGTCATAGAATTGCACGGGTATTGCGACGCATCAACTAAAGCCTACGCGGCAGCTATTTACGCGCGATTACAGAAAAATGATGAGTCATCAGTGGTACTAGTAGTTGCTAAGACTAGACTAGTACCTATTTCTAAAAGCGTATCTTTACCAAGATTAGAATTAAGCGGAGCGTATTTACTAGCTAAGTTAATGAATAAAGTTATTAACTGTTATAGCGAAATGGACATTCGGATATATGGGTGGACGGACTCCATGGTGGTTCTAGGGTGGATACAAGGCGATCACAGCCGATGGAAACCTTTCGTTGCGAACAGAACTAAAGTTATCACAGCAACAATGAAACCAAGCTGCTGGCGATATGTTAAGTCGGAGGATAATCCGGCAGATGCAGCCAGTAGAGGCATTTCAGCCTCACAATTGAAAGATCAAACACTGTGGTGGCAAGGACCGCCGTCATTGAAAACGTTTGATGAAAAATTAGTAGCAAAGCAAAGCATTTATACCACCGATCAAGAAATAAAGGCAAAAGCAAGAAAAGTGAATGCTACCCAAATAGATAACAAGGAAAGCATCATATTACAATTGTTACTTAAATTCAACTCACTTAATAAAGTAACTAAAATAGTAGCATGGATTTTACGAGCCATCAAAACGATGAAAATTAAGCAGATTCCAGTCACGTTAGGTAAACATAGTAGTTTGCCTGAATTTCTTACCTTACAGGAATTGCGGAAAGCAAAGTTACTCATTATTAAATACGTGCAAAGAACTGAGTTTGCAGAGGAGATCATGTCATTACGAAAACATAATAAATTGAGTAGCAGAAGTAACTTACTAAAATTAAATCCTTTCCTTGACCACGAGGGCATCTTACGAGTTGGAGGCCGTTTAACCAAAGCAATCATGAGTATGGAAATGAAGCATCCTGCCATATTGCCTTACAGCAGTCGGCTTACTACTTTAATAATTCAGCAAGCTCATCAGCTCACCTTTCATGGTGGACCACGATTAACTTTGTTCAATCTGAGGCAGAATTACTGGATAATCGCTGGAAATAAAGCTGTTAGGAAAGAATTGCGAAACTGCGTCACTTGTAGAAAACATGAGCCCAAACTACAGCATCAATTGATGGGAGAATTACCTGTAGCCAGAAGCAACCCCGCCCCGCCATTCTATCACACCGGAGTGGATTATACAGGTTTCGTAGATGTTAAAAGCAACAAAGGGCGCGGAATTAAGACCACAAAAGGATATATTGCTCTGTTTATTTGTCTAGCGACTAAAGCTGTACATTTAGAGCTTGTATCCGACCTAAGCAGTACTGGATTTTTAGCAGCATTACGACGCATGGCCGCCAGAAGAGGAGCGCCCCGCCATCTTTATAGCGATAATGGGACGAATTTTGTAGGCGCAAATAGAATGCTACAGGAAAGTTATCACGATTTCGAAAACGTATATGATCGTAACTTTTTCGCAGAACTAGCAGATTTAAATATAGAATGGCACTTCAACGCGCCTTCTTGGCCAAGTGCAGGAGGTCTGTGGGAGCGTGCCATTAGAAGCTTAAAATATCACCTCAAGCGAGTCATTGGAGAGCAGAAGCTGACATTCGAAGAGTTCAGCACTATATTAGCACAGGTAGAAGCTTGTCTGAACTCCAGACCTTTATGTGCCTTATCTGAAGATATTGAAGATTTGAACGCACTTACTCCAGCGCATTTCTTGACCGGGAGGTCTGGAACTACTATAATTGAAACGGAAACAGATGCTCGAACTAGATGGCATTTATCAAATAAGATAGTAAACGACCTATGGAAGAAATGGAAATCGGAATACCTAACGCAGTTATCTGTTAGAAGCAAATGGCGAAGCACTGAGCAAAACATCAACATCGATGATTTAGTAACCATCCAGGACGACAATCTACCACCTGGAAAATGGATGATGGGTAGAGTAATAGAAACTCACCCAGGTCAAGATGGATTAGTTCGGGTAGTAACCTTAAAAACAAAAAGCGGAGTAATTAAAAGGCCCATAGTGAAACTCTCCATCTTGCCAATATCGTCTGCTTCAAGCAATATGACGGAAGATAGAAAGGTTAATCAAGAAATCAAGAGCAGCTTAAAGGAACCTGACGAGCGGAAAACGAGCAGTACAATCAAATCTAAGTTTGTATCAGTAGTATTGTCGTTAATCTTTTTTATGTCATTGATAACAACATCTCACGCAGCTTTTAACATATCACCGTTGCCAAACAACAATTCGCTGTATTTCGAAACAGTGGGAAATATGCAAGTTATTCGAGACAAATGGAATCTTATTGTTTACTATGACATGAGTCCTTATTGGGAAGGGAATACAGCTGCCACAAAGTTTTTGGATTATTTACGAAGACTCTGTGCATCCCTGAACGATACTAGTCAATGTAATATGATAACGCTTCAATTAAATCACGACTACAAAGAAATACAGCACTATAATCAACTTATGATTAATCAGCACTTTGACGCGCGCACCAGACAGCGTCGCGGTCTCATTAATGGTATCGGTTACGTGGCCAATAGCCTGTTCGGAGTACTAGACGAACGATTCGCAGAACAGTACAAGAAAGATATACAGCTAGTAAAACAAAACGAGGGTCATCTTGATAACTTATTAAGAAATCAGACTTCCATCATCGAAGCAGAATACAACGTATTGAAAAGAACCGAGCAAACTATTCAATTACAACATAAAACTATAAACAAACACTTGAATCAATTAGATAATGCAGCCTTTGTTATTAAGCAAGAAGTTGAAGGCTTAGCTAAAACCCAGGATTTTGCGATGTCGGCACTAACGACCATCAACTTGCTTCAAAACCTAAAAAGGATTCAGGATACTCTGCTAGACATCATCACGGATATCTACCACGGGAAATTCAACACTCACCTGTTAACACCGGATCAGTTACAACGTGAGTTACAGTTTATTTCTGGACAACTAACAAAGGATACTACGTTGCCCGTGGACAACCTACAGTCTGATCTAAAACATGTCTATAGTATGCTGAAAGTAAAAGCGAGAATGATGCAAGAATACTTCATATTTGAGATTACTTTTCCATTGACCAGCAGAGATAGCTACAAAATCTATAAAATCATACCAGTTCCACAGCAAGTTCAAAATGATATGATTAGCGTACTACCAGCTGCAGACTTCGTAGCTATTAGTTTGAAAAAGGATGCTTTCTTCACCATGTCGTTTATAGAGCTCCAGTTATGTCTGCACAATGATATCTCATATTTATGCCAAGCTAATAAACCGATTAATCATTTAAGCATTGATGAAAAATTTTGCAAACTGGATGACAACTTAAAACAATGCACTGTAATTAAATCCCCTTGTCAAGACAGGTGGCTTGAATTAAATGAGCCAGCGAGGTTCATGTACTTTTGCTGCAATACCTACGCGGTGAGGATTATATGTCAAGATCAAGTTGCCGTTAAACAGGTGACAGGAATCGGTATCATTGACCTAGATTCGAAATGCATAATAAAAAGTAACGAGTTTACTTTGTATTCTCATGCCCAATCAGCTAACACAATTAAATCTAAATCTGAAATTGTGACACCTCAGATAGCAGAATTAAATCATATCGTAAATATATCGTTATCTCATTACACCTCATATGAAGATCCAATAAACAGCACATTAGTCGATCTAGGAGAACGAATAAAACAACTGAAATCTGCCAATACTAACTCACCAGATAACACTCTGTCTACGCATGACATTCATCAGTATACTATTTGTTACTGCCTGCTTGGTGTAGCCGTGTTGGTGGCAGCGTACTTCATATGGAGGAGGTGTCGAGCAGTTTCTTCAGTGGAGCTATCCCAAAGTGTGGCAAATGGTGTTGTGTTTTCGCGAAAGCAGAATACGGCTGACCGTCAGCCAAGTGAAGTGAACATAACTAGTGCGAACACTAATTGTAAACGGGACATAGCTACGTCACCTATATCTAAAACATGTCGCTTTAGATTAGAAGACGTGTAACATTTTTGTATCTTTTTGGCCCGGGAGCATGTACGGTGAAACCATACACTAATAATGCACTAATGCTTATTCGTGCATTTTTACCCCATTTCACTAATTTATATTAGTCGAGCATTCAGTACACGATTAGCGGTCATCGCGTGTGCTCCCTCGCTCCTGTGTATTACTAAACCTTTGGTCCGGATAATATAATTAATTTCACTTTATAAGCAGCAGTATCATTTAGCCAACTTCCTAGCTTTTACACACTTATACAAAAAATATAGGAACCTAGGTGACGTAATGTATTACCGCCAACACCTCTGAACTAAAAATCATATTTTATTTGAAAATTTCATACGAGAACCTGTTTTGTTAAAATGCAAAAACAGAACGCTTCGGAGGGACACGGTTTTCGAAGGTGAGGGTTCTAATCTATCTTTGCCTAGAGTAAGCGTCGCGAGAATGTTGTTATTGAGACGGCTGTAACAGATAGATTGGATGTGACAGTTTAACATTGGTAGGTGATCGGGTCAATCTTTTGGTAGGTTATTGAGACCGGCCGTAAGAAAATAAACCCGTGCCTCGGAGACCAGGCCACCTCTCTCCGGTCTTGACGAGTTGTCGTCGGACTATGACAGTGATGGAACAACCTGTGTTTTGCACACGCTTGTTGGCTATATCTCCCGCGTCGATGGCTAGGCTCTAAATCAGGCAGGGAGGCATAATTTTATTATTCAAGTTTTAAATATAATATGCGATGACCAACTAACTCACCTTGGGTTTACGTAGACAACTTTTCCGACGCGTCACAAATTAAAAGCCAGTCAAGTGATACGATTGGCGACCGAAAGTTTAATCACTTTCGAGGAAGTTGTCAATAAACAAAACATATTATAAGATCGTCTATTATTGCGCCCATAACTGTTTTATTCAAAGGAAAGAACGTAGACAATGTTTTGTTCACAAGTTTGCCACAAGATGGCGCTAACAGTATCTCTATTTTGTTATTTACAACATTAATCATTTTTTAACAGAATTCATTCATAGACTGGCGGTACAATGTTTGCCTTTCGAATGATTCGGTGTAGCTTCGATCCCCAACTTTCACCTTTTTTTTAGTAACTTTTGTATTCCTGCTTTGCCTAATATTTTCAATTTGCATACTTTTTAACCGACTTCAAAAAAGGAGAAGGTTCTCAATTCGGTTGTATTTTTTTTAATGTGTGTTAACTTCATAACTCTGTCATTTATGAACCGATTTGAAAATTCTTCTTTCATGTGAAAGGGTATACTTGCTGATTGGTCTCATTTAAATTTCATCAAATTCGATTTAGCAGTTTGGCTTTTAAATCAAAATAGCTGGAATTCGTTTACTTAGAAGACGTATTTGGTTTGTCTTCCAAGTAAACGAAATTGCGCTTTGCTGCAACCTTCCAGTGATATTTTTTATTCTTCTTTAATTATAGAGGGTTTAATCACAAACTGATTATGCCACCCTCATCGGTAAATAACAGGTATTTCTTACGATCTAAATCCTATTTTAGCTAATTTATATAAGGTTCTTGCATCCTTTGACAAAGGTGACGCAAGAATGCAAACATTTACCAACATCCATTGAAATGGGTAAAATTAAAAGTCTTTCGATCTCGTTACGGACACACTCCTTCAGAATAAGGTAGGTGTCTTCCACTGTACTACACTCCGGGCAATCTGGACAAGTGACTTTACCCATGAGAAACGCAAAACTGTTCAATGGTATGTGTCCCGATCAAAGCCGAAGAGCCATAACAATTTCTGAGCGACTCATGTTGGAAAGTGTCTGGGAATAACAGTCGACAGCCAACTAAATTGGAAGGCACAAGCAGAAAACATCTGTAAAAAAATAAGCACCTCTGCTTATGTTTTACACAATTTGTCAAAAAAAGTTGATCATCAAACAATACTTGTTGCCTATTATGGCTTGGTTGTGTCAATCTTAAGATTTGGCACAATATTTCGGGGGGCAATTGTAGTGAAAGGGAAAGCATTTTTAAAGCTCAAAAAAGTTGCCTTAGAGCCATGTTTGGTCTAAAAGTAACAGATAGTTGCATCCCTGTTTTTCAAATCTCATAAACTTTTAACGTTTCCGTGTATTTATATATTAGAATTGGCCATATTGGTTAAAACTAAACCATATTTATTTCTTTCTTTAAGCGATACTAGAAAAAGAACTACAACTTTAAGATCTCAGTACCAAAACTCCTTGTATACAGACAGGTGCATATAAAACATCGCTGTTGAAAAAAAGTTTTATTTGTATGGCACCTATTGTATGTTATAATAAAATTCCAAACAATATTAAAGAGCAACCGCTTAGAATATGTAAAAACATCTTACAAAATTACTAATCGATAAATGTTATTATTCTGTAACAGACTTTTTAGCTGATAAATTACCTAGTTATAAATTAATTTAAACTTTGTTTTTTAAATGTTGAGTTACTTATCGTGAATTTTTGCATGCCTTAAAGGTAGAATGTACAAGGAACCCTAATATTTGTAACATCTTGTGTATAATGTACCTACATTTTTTGTAAATAAAAATCATTCTATTCTATTATATTCTATTCAGTGACCTCTGATCGAAGTGCTCTTGCCATACATTCTTCTCTTACTGCATACAAAAAGTCACTGTGCACGGGGAGGTATAGACAAAACAACCCGTCATCACATGCATCTTTTGCCAGACGATCAACTATTTCATTGTCCTCCAAGCCAACATGAGCCGGTATCCACTTAAGTACAATTTTAATTATCTAAGAAATAAGCTTATTTAATGATTTAATCACACTATATGCAATCGGAGTGCCCCGAAAATTTGTGGTACACCGAATTAAATGTTGAAGAGCGCTTTTCGAATCACAAAAAATAACATAATTGCCGCTATCAAACGAGTCAATGTACGATAATGCTTCATCTATTGCAACTAGTTCAGCGTAAATTATATTTCATTTTGCGTTTACCTTTAATTGTACTGCAAGATTGGTGTGTGGGTCGAAAAACGCTGTTCCAGAACCTATTTTATCTTTGGATCCATCTGTATATATTTTATAGAATTTCGAGTAGGTGTTATTTAAAATCACAGTGCACAACACAACCAATTTGGTGTTTTTGTAACACTTTTTAGCTGAAACCAAACCTTTTACTTGAGGAAATACCTTTTGAGATAGATCTATCCTATGAACCCAGGTATCTAATGAATACATTTCAAGCTTTGGCTTGTGTAGATAGGTAGTAAATCTAGAAACTCGTGTATTCTAATTAACAGTGGCACTTTTGATGTTATTATCCCCGTATGATTTTATTTTGAGCCAATATTTACCCGCTAAATAATGTGTCAGGTTTAATTCGTTTTCCATAACGTGAATGGCTATCATTCTAATAAGCCACCGATAATCCTCATGCAAACGTTCTAAACGTCCCGTCTAATTGACTAAGGTGAGTTTCACAACTGCTGTCGTATAGGAAACAAGCGTAGTCGATTCTACGTCGAATTATTGAAATATATAACCGTCTCAAATGCTTGGGATGTGGGGAATACATCCCAAGCATTTGAGACGGTCCAGACCCCGACAGAATTTTACACACATTTAATATTTTAACACCTTTTCTCGGGTCTCATTAATATGCTTAGCCCACCTTAGTGATCGGTCAAGCAAAACCCCCAAATACTTTACATTGTGTACCACTGGCAGCGATATTTTTTTAAATAGTTAACTAGCCTGCTGTTTACAATTTTCTCAAGTATTTTAGAGATTGAGGAGAGTAACGATATTGGCCTATAATTATTAAGTAAGTCTTTGTTCTCAGATTTAAATATAGGGATTATAACTGCTTTTTTTAGGCATTTAGGAAAAATGCCTTCAGAAAAACAGATACGAAATATGTGGGCTAAGGAAGGTACCTGGATATGCTTGAATTGTTTAAGGATCTTACTGCTAATGTTATCCCATCCAACAGCACAATCATCTTTTAGTCCACTAATAATTCGTGTTATTTCGTCTTCGTCAGTGTCCAGGAATCCGAAAGATTGTAGTGCGCGCCTATTATTCAATTCTTGGGAAGGTGGTTGATCACTGTAATGCTGAGGAATCTGCTCGGCAAGAGTTTTCCCAACATTCACGAAAAAGTTGTTGCCATGATTGGCTGATGAAAGGGGTGAACCGTTAGTTATATACCAATAAACTTGAATTTGATTCACGCTGTTTTGACATATAAGTGACGTTTATGTATGTTTCCAAAGTTGCTTGCTATTGTTTCCTGCTCTATTTAATTCATTTTTATCGTAATTCCTTTTCAAATTCTTTAAGAGATTGTTACAAAAATTCCTGTATCTTTTATAAGTGGTTTTAATGATAATATTACCTGGGTTTTTCCTAGATGTTTGATGAAGTTTGTCTCTGTGTCTTATACACCGAATCAGGCCTGGAGTAATCCACGGTTTAATATGAATACGTTTCTTGTTTGTTGTAATAACCGTAGTGTTACTTAATATTGCTAATTGCACATGTTTTATGAAGTACGATAAAGCAAAATTTGCGTCAGCAGTATTGTAAACTGAGCTAAAGTCAAGTTTGCATAAATCATATTCGAGTTTGTTTGTATTTAATTGTGTTTTGGTTTGGGGACGATTCAGCTTAGGCAGCATTAAGTTTAAGGTTAGTAGAACAGCGTGATGGTCAGTAATTGTTGAGTTAGTAACAAGCGTAACATACGATAAACTGGATTTGATGATCATATGATCGAGGCAGGAACCGCTATCATGTGTGGGCAAGGTTTGCGCAGGTAGAAAACCATGGAATGAACAGATATTAAGATACTCTTGGGTCCCTGCATCGCAGTTATCAGAGTTTATGTTTATATTTATGTCACCTGTTAGTATGACATTCTTGAATGAGCTTAGGTCTAGAAAAAATTGGTTTAAGGAAGCGTTAAAAGAATCCTAGTTTCTAGCGGAAGGGGATCTATACATAGCGATGATTGCTGTAGTTGTACTAATTTTGATGATCAAACAATTGCTCATACAGTCTTGAGGAGTAGGTTCTTCCAGTGTGACCATTAATGATTCCTTAGAATAGACCACCACACTAGCATTTTGGTTGCTATTTAGCTTGGTATACAATAAGTTGTACCCTGGCATTACTGGAAGGTTATCCTGGCGATCAGATAGCCAGCATTCGGTTAGAACCATCACATCACAATCAAAATTAAGTCTACTAAGAAAGATGTTGAAGGTATCGATATTCTTAAAAATACTGCGAATGTTTTGTGTTAGTATGGTTAGTGACTTTTTATAATCGGAAAGTTATTGTAAGCAGTCCTCAACCTGGCATGCCTTTGCATCAGGCACAAATGTGTAATCTATATCAGTAATTAAATTATCATCCATACTATTAAGAAGAATATGCAAATATGAGTTATAGCTGGCACAAGAGCATGTGAGCAGGATTTCAAGAGGCGTGACGGTATTCCATCCCAACCCATTGCGGCATCCGAACGCAGACCATTGATAATTTTTTCAACCTCTGCTTCGTCGGTCGGTAACAGAACGAAGGAGTTGACAGGAGTGTCGCATACGGGTCCTCTGGTAGGTGACCTAGGGGTAAACTTTTCAGCAAGATTTTTGCCTATATTTGCGAAAAAATCGTTAACACTATTAATTGAAATTGTTGTATCTGGGTTAGCATTAAGTAACTTGGTAGGAGAAGATTCAGTTCGATGCTCGTTAGTAATGTTCTTAATCACTTTTCATGTGGCTTTAGGATTGTTTTTAGCTTTTTGAAATTCAGTTGTTTCATACGAACTTTTTAAATTCTTAAATAATTTGTTGCAGAAATTCCGATATCTGGTAAAGGTAAGTTTAAGAGTAAGGTTGGCAGGGTTCATCCTTAGCTGGCGCATAATTTGGTCTTTATTACGAATACAACGAAGTAAGCCGCTGGTTATCCAGGGTTTAATGATTCTGTGCCTGGAGGGTACATGTACTGACTTAGAATGCCTTTTTATAATCGAGCCAATACCAGATATCAGTAGATATGCAGCAGTATTCACATCATTGACTTGAAGAATTGGACAAAAGCTGCGATCTCTGAAATTACAGAGGGGTAATCCACAACAATACGGTTACATTTTTCACCGTTTTTCACGGTTTAATTGCTACCACTGTTGGTTTTAAATGCAGAAGTGTTGGCCTGTGATCAGTTATGTGCGTGTCAAGGACCAAAGTCGTCGTATCTAGAGTAGTATAGACCATTACATGATCCAGACAATTTAAACCACGGGTGGAATATACGTGTGACGGAAGCAGGCCGTGAGAAGCGGCTAGATTTAGGTATTCATTAGCTTGCTGGCTTAGAGTAGATGGAATGATATTGATGTTAATGTCACCCATTCAAACAATATTTTTATAAACGGACTCAGCTGTAAGCACCGTATTTAACCCATTAAGAAAGTTATCGATATTCCGTGTAGAGGGTGAACGATAAAGAGCAACAATACTTAGATCAACATCCCTTAACTTAACTTCTGAAAACTGAGGTTCCGTGACAGAGTGAGGCAAATCAGCTCTCACGTAGACTATGACTCCATCATTTTGGTTCCTAGGCGCGGTAGTATTGTAAGCCGTGTACCCCTCAAGTGGCGGAATCGCTGTGTACCGACTAAGCCAGCATTCAGATAAGATAATCACATCGCACTCAATTGTAATGCTAACAAGGAATACTCTGAAACTTTCGAAATTACAAAGAACACTGCGAATATTTAGTTATAAGATTGTAATAGATTTACTAGGGTTAGCAAGTTTAGTGCACAATTCAGGTTTGCAAAAATAAGCTTGGGTAGCACCAAAAGAATCGATCTCATCAGAAACTTTGCCTATGTCAAACATTTTTAATCGAGATTAACCAATGTGCAGGAAATGTGAACCACATCGGGAGTCTTAAAACATTATAGCTTACAGTTATCATTATAGCTGACAATTGAGCAAAACCTGTACCAATGAACAAGCACGATAAAATGTGCATGATTTTAAGCAAACCATTAGCGTTTACATTATAGTAGGAGGAACAGAAGGTTTTCATTTCGCAATCACGGCGAGAATGTGTGTTTAGTGTACGGTATAGTGCTATGTGACGGGGCTTATACGAGTATTTAAAACATACATGAGTTTTGTTACAGATATGAGTTTTGTTACAGATACGTGTTAAGCAGTTTTCAAGTGCTTCAGTACAATTAATAAAAAAACAATAAAAACAAAGCATATTATGATGTTTAGAATTAAGATTTAGTCGTAATTTACAAGTTGGTATAAAATTCAAAAATAAATCATGCAACTTACTGGGATAAAAATTTTATTTTTTGTTTTTATTTATTTATTTGGTTAGCCAACAATTGTTTACACAACACTTACATTAAATTTAATTGTATGCCTGCATTAACAAGTGTAACAATTACTTAAAGGCTAACACCACATACACAATTTTTGGTTAAGCAATTAAAATAATTCATAACATTAACTAACGATACAAAAATATTAAAATATAAATAAATTGATTATAACGATTACAAATTAATGAAAATAAAAAGGGAAGAGAACTACTGACTGGGTTTTTGAAGTGTTTTAAGACACGATACATTATAAATAATAGTGGGTTTAAGACCCTCATTTTCGCGGAGAAATACCTTTCCATTTTGAAACCAGCAAAATCTATAGTTATTGGTTTTTGCAAAATTACGAGCTTCGAAAGATAACTTCCTCATACTGGTGGGGAGATGTTCGGCTACATAAATTGGTTTTTGTTGACCAACAATTCCAATATGCCCAGTATTAAGTTTGTCCGTCATTGCCCGGTTCTTATTGAACGTGCGAGACGCGTCAATAATTTTTGATTTGATCGGAACTGTCAAAAACTCGGCAATAATCGGCCTGTTAAACTCTTTTTTGCCAGGAAGTCGATATACGTCGCGGATTTGGTATGGATCCACCGGGACCTGGAGGGCATTGCAGGTTTTTAGCACTACATCGGTGATGTTGGCGGTTGACTCATTTTCTCTGGAAGCGACATTTCTTATCTCAATGGCAGAAGAACGGGAACCGGATTGCAAATCCGCTGATCTAAACGCTCCTTTTCCAACTTCGAAATTCTAAGTTTCATACTTTCATATTCTCCTTCCATGTAATCCCTCCACTTTTCGGTTTCAGTGTAACCTCTCTGAATCTCCTTAACCTGTTGCTTATAAATACTTTTATACAAACTAATTCTATATCTTGGTTACTGAGTTGGACTTCATACAGTTGAGATTTTATAGACTTGTGGGTAAGGATTGCATCCCCTTCGTAGCCACCAAACCTGTTCTTACGGTAGATGGTGTAATTACTCAGCCTCATCGTTTTTCTGTGTCCAGCTATGTCTCACTCAACGCAGCAATGCAAATATGCACTTGATTCAGCAATTGTTCCAACAAAATCAGTTTAGGTTTCACGCTTTGAGCATTCCACTGTGTCATATTTAGTTTAATGTTAGTTCTGTTGTGGTCTATTTAGGAAATCAAGTAATTTCTTCATCATTTTCAAATCCAATACGTTATCAACAACCACTAAGATCAGCCATTCTACACATTTAATTGCCATTTGGATTTTTCCGCTACCAATAATACAATATTTTTAAGTCTACTTAAAAGCTCATCAAAATGCACCTCTCTCTTTTTTAGACTCCTCGGGGTTGTTCGATTTCTTCGCTTCTTCCGTTTCTGTAGGTAACCAGTTTGCCCAGACATCGTCTTTAGCAGTCTTCACCTTTTCGTATTTTTTAGCACTTTTTTGATTTTTATGATAGCGTGGATTCGGCTTCCGTTTTTACCATCTCTGCATATAAAAGTTAGCTTGATCGTTCTGTGAGGTTAACTTCATGTTCAGGAAATACACCTGTGAGTGGGAGGTTAGTTTGAAATTCAGGGGATATACCAGCTGTGGGAGTGGCTCTAATATGCTTCCTCTCGTCCCTGCGTGGAGATGGCGCAACGTATCAAAGTCAAATGATTTATTTCAACTAGACCAAAAAACGCACTTTTGAACGTCAAATGAAAATAAAATATGACTCTAGTCGTCTGTTCGCAAAAGGTAGATTCTTATGGAGAAGATGTCCAATGGAGAAGCACATCCATCAATTAACGGCGCTGAATCACTACAACTACTACTGAGCAACGACTGATTCTTTTATACAGTTTTAATTAGGGATAACTCGTTTTATTTTATGTGTTACTTCACGTCGTTTCTGACGGAATAACCGTGTTTTCTTTCTTTTTCTTTCATTTCATTTAATTTATTTGCGCTTCTCTCACAACCCTGGTTGTGTTTTAACTTTAAGCTGGTAAGCATACAATAGAACCGGTTTTGGAGCCGAGCGAAATACCGTAAGATGGAATCTGATGGATCATATTATTTTTGAGCGTAAACATTAAAAAAAAACCCTCAGACCGATTTTTTAATATATTTTGTTTTAAATTAGTGCAAGTAACCATTTGGAAGTACTCCCATGAGAAGAAAAAAGAACTCCCAGAACCGGTCAATGTCCTTTCACTGCGTGTGTTTCTCTATTGCCGCTGTAACAGCAAATAATAAAAATAAAATTAAAAATCAAAGGGAGCTCGCATACAAGAAACGTGAAGTTTTTCTGTTTATGGTACGGATTCCGTCATGTGAGAGTCTGACTCGCACTTGGCCAGTGTACACACTCAGTGAAATGTATTGTAGTCCGGGGGCCCCGTATCTTTATTACGGCTGATACGGCGGTAGCTACGTCCCTGCTTAGTAATAAGTTTCAGTTGGTGACCCTTTTGGGTACGGAACCCTAAAAACACACAGTTACGAAATTTAGGTGCCCATAATTTTAAACCATTGGTAAACTACGTATCAAAATACTCGCTCTTAGTCACGATATAACTGCCCATTGTAACACTGTTTTTGTTAGTTGCGATGTACTTTGTTGTACTTCATTGTAAGAATTAATTTATAGAAGTAGAAAGAATTTATGTTCTTAGTTCTCGAGACTGGCGGTAAATTCAGAACTATTTGTATGAACAGCGTATTATATGAGAGAAGACTAATGGGAAGCTCTGCAGCTCTGTTTAGCTATCGGATAAGAAAAATGTTATTTTCATGTTTCAGACATCGTCGTGGGCAGGGAGAAAACATTAGAATTCTATTACAACGGAACAGTAGGGCGAATAGAAAGCATTCCGTCGGCTTATGAAATATATTCCGCCACGTACGATCCAGTTCACTTCAGGGTGCTGTTTGCCGACTATCACAACACAAACTTGTCCATATACAGCATTGACATAAGAACAAGAACAATGCAAACTTTAATAATAAGACAAGCAATTCTTCGTAATTACAAGTATCTCGCCTACGACCCGCTCACACAATTACTATTTTGGAATGAAGACAAGAAAATATACTCGTTGTCATTAAAGGCTGCATCGTCTACCGAAGCAGTTGACGGAAATCTTATAGTTACGGCGGATGACTACTGCGGGGATATAGCTGTAGACAGCTGTGGAGGGTACTTCCTTAATATAACAATTAAATGTAGTTTTAAGACTCATGTTGAACTTTGTTAATATTTACAGTTATAAAAATTACAGATATGTTTACTGGACCACAAGTGATAAGATAGAGAGAGCGGCGTTTGATGGCTCCGAGAGAGAAGTTTTAATTGACGCTCATGTTTACTGGCGACCGAGTTTGGCTATTGACCAACAAACGGAGAAAATGTACTGGATTGAGGGAACTACTTATCAGCATTCCATTGAAAGTGCCGACTTGAATGGAAAAAACAGAAAAACATTTTATTTAATAGAATCAAATTATTGGGCAGCTGCTTTAACTATATCAAAAGATTTCATTTATTGGAGTTGGAACTTTCAAGGAGAGATTATGCGGTTACCAAAAAATCAAGAGGATGGTGTGGCACCAATTGTTTACACACAGATTAGCAACTACTGTTGGTATTGTCCACTTACAGCAGCCAACTATACAATTGAGGATCAAACCTTGGGAAACAAGTCCTGTGAAGCGCTGAAGAGTCTAATACCGGATGTGGAGGAACGCCACGGTTCAATATGTCACAACTACTGCTTTGAAGGAAATTGCAGTGTTAGTGCTGAGGGACATCCTAAATGCAGGTAAGTAGATCTTCGATACGGTGCGCGAGTAATACCTGCATTAATTTGTACCGTCTAAATAATTTAAAAACTCGCAAACTAGTAAGTGCCGTGTTCTGATTCTTGTAAAGTTTAATAGCATCAATATAAGGTGAGAGACAAACTGGTCTCACGTACTATAAAAAGCATGAAATAAAAACCCCGGACGAAAAAACCTTTAAAAAGTTACAAATAATTTCTATTGATCCTTTTTGTTTAAAATAGTTACGATTCTTTGGGCCAAGCGTAATCGCGTCGGGAAACCGCTAATAAATACTTATACTTGGTGCATACAAAAGATTTGCGGTCTCCCGAGGCTAAGGATTATTGAGAACTAGCACTTCGCCCGCAACTTCGTTCGCGCGTGTTTAGTTGGTCCTCCACGAACTACATCTCCTCTCTAACATCTTAATAGGGTAATGTGTAAATACATATTAATAGACTCAACATAGGGCCGTTCACTTAAACTGCAACATTTTTCTTACTTACAGTATTTTTATACCCGTCGTAAATTTAAAAAGTTTCGATTAGAATAATTTAAAGTGTAATTTACATGTACATAAACAACCTTATTATCAAACATGTTAAATGGATAAAGATTAATATCATGATACCAAAATCACCACTATTCCATTCCACCCGGGATTTGATTAAATAGTTTTAACAAAAAGCGGTCATTGTGACTTAACTGTAATAGTTAGATATATACCCTTCCAGACTTTTTTATAGATATTGATGTCCTCTATAAAATTGTGGTACATCATTTTGCTCTATTGTCAATAGTTTCCGCAGCGTACGCGTTACAGGCGCGGCGCCCACTATCGGTGGGCATCAGTGCGGCTCGATACAGCTCGGACGCCTTACGGCGACTTCGGGCGCCTGAGAGCTTCTTCGGGCGGCTTCGGGCTGCCTCGGCAGTCGTAAGTATACCTAAGGTCGCCGAAGCCGTCTTCGTGTAGCTCGGGTGGCATTTTCGTGGCAGGCACGTCGCAGAAAAGTCAAAACGTACACCGCGCACGCCTCCATTAGCTTGGCAACACTCAGAGGAAAATAAAAGGCAACAGAATAATTAATTAAACGTAGGTATCGTATAAGTCCGTTTTATTTGACGATGACTGAAGAAAAGTTGATTATTCTTGTACAAACTCACGAATTTCTGTATGACAACATCGCGATACTATATATAACGTGTAACTAAATAAACGCAATACCTCTGAAGGGGTCATTGTACTCATCATTATGAACAACTTTTACTATGGGACTAATCCATAAGCATTACATTATCATTACTTTGCATTTTGGGGAATGTGCGACGGAATTGCATAATTTGATTCCGCCAAACCCGTTCCATCATCGGACCACAAGACGAACGGCGATGCGCCACCGGTACATGGTGGACATCCCACCCACGCGCACAAAACGTTTTGGGAACACATTCATAGTGCGTGCAGCTAAGGAGTGGAATTCCCTGCCGGAGTCTGTGTTTCCTGATAGCTATAACCTGGGAGTATTTAAGTCAAGAGTGAATAGGTTACTTCTAGGCAAGCGTGCTCCATCTTCGACCACATCATCGCTTACCATCAGGTGAGATAGTGGTCAAACGCGAGCCTATAAATAGTTAAAAAAAGAAAAAAAAACCCGAAACCACGAAAAAAAATCAGCTGTTCAGTACATTTTGTCGAGTTATGCGCACATAAATGTATCAGACAGTTGAATTTTTTCGCGATATCAGTGTTGGTCTCATAGTGAAAGTTGTTCATAATAATGAGTTCAATGACCCCTTAAGAGGTATTGCGTTTATTCTGTTACAGGTTGTATATGTATAGTAATCTTTCTTCAACAGATATACATAAACGGAAAGTAGATAGTCTTTTCATTATGTAAAGACGGAGCAAAGCAAACAAGGTTTCAAAATTTGGGTACCGCATGTATTCATTTCATTGCATCATTCAATTCGATGCGCTTCTTGCGTACCTTTGGGGTTGTCTACTTGCGAGTGTTTTTTTTTTATTTATTTATCTGACTATGTAGGTCAATTCGTTGTTTTTTTATATTTATATACATTTCTATCATTATCAGTATCATAGTGTGCTAGCTAACAAGTAAATTTCGTGTCATGTATTCATTACATAGCATACTTTTATATAGATTTGTAGCATAGCTATTAGTATAAGCTATACTAACACTACACGGGAATCTAACCCGTATAGTCAGGCTATTAAACTCTATAATAGCAAGCGAAGCGTAGCGGGAAGAATGAAGTTGAAGGTGAAGAAATAAAGAATATTATTTAGATGAATAAGGAAGCGATTATATTATACACAACTTAAAGACTGACAATAGTAACTATAACTAGATAGAAGTTATACAGCAATAGTATTAGCGCGGCACGACAGTTAGGCTGGTTAGTCAGAAGACGACTGGTGCTCGGAGCTCGGAGCGCGCGCAGGCGGCCTCGTGTGCACGGAGTCCATGCGCAGCTCAAGGCCGTCGACGCGTCGGCCGGTACAAATATCACGCGCTGGCTGCGTGCGCACGGCGCGTCTATCGATGAGGTCGTTGCTCCCTCGGTGAACAAAGGATGGCGTGATTTTTGGGATCTGGCGCAATTTCATAGGCGGTAGCGGATTCGTTTCGATTTAGTTGTGGTCTAACTAATTAAGTTCCGCCACATATTCCCCCTGGCTAGATCGTAGCTACGATCGATAAAAATCGGGGAATCTTACTCGCCGCCCGTTTCTCGTCCTCTTTTCTTCTCTTGATGATGGGGTAGTAGGGTCGGCAGGTGTGATTGGTTTTTCATTTACTTCCTCACGTAGCAAGTAGGCAGGTTTGAGTCGATCGACTGGCTTGACTTACTTGGCTTCCCTTGTATCTCGATGGTGAAGTGTTTTGCGTGCCTCTGTAAAACCTTATAGGGTCCAGCATATGGTGGTTCCAATGAACGTCGTACGTAGTCTCTTCGGAGGAACACGTGAGAGGAAGAGTGAAGATCTCGTGGCACGTAGAAGGGTGATGTGGTGTGCCACGCAGTTGGTTTTGGGGTCAGCTTGGCCATGTGACATCGTAGACGGTTTGCATACTCGGTGAGGTCAGCTGTAGTGTCTTCTCTTGATGACAGGAACTGACCAGGAAGCTGAAGTGCTTCCCCGTAGACGAGTTCGGCCGGCGTAGCTTGTATGTCTTCTTTCCACGAGTTACGCATGCCAAGAAGTACCAGTGGAAGAGCTTCAGTCCACTGTGAGGTAGTGTGGCACATGATGGCGGCCTTCAGCTGCCGGTGCAGCCGTTCCACGATGCCATTCGCTGCCGGGTGGTAGGCAGTGGTGCGGAAGTGGTCTGCCCCCAATAAGGCAGTGAGAGCCTTGAACAGGTGGCTCTCGATTGGCGACCACGGTCGGTGGTAACCCGGGCAGGACAGCCGAACCGGGCCACCCAACCAGTCACCAGAGCGGATGCGCAGGTCTCCGCCGTGATGTCTTTCAAGGGGTACGCCTCAGGCCATCGAGTGAATCTATCGATGACAGTAATGCAATACCTGAAATCAGATGAAGGGGTTAATGGCCCTATGATGTCGAGGTGAATGTGGGAGAAACGAAAAGACGGGGTCAGGTAAGAGGAAAGTGGAGTCTACAATCTCTGCGGATCCTTGGCCACACAAAGTGTTGTGAGACCAGTCGCACTGTAGCGGACTTCCCTGGATGATGCATGCTATGCAGTGAGTTAAAAACATCCCTTCGCAGTGTTGGCGTAACATAAGGACGAGGTACCTGAGTGGTGGTGTCGCAGTAAACGGGTAAGTTTTCACTGTAAGTTGATGCTATCCTTTTCAATCTTAGGGTTGAACCATGAAGCAGGAGGTCTTGTAGCTCTGTATCATCATCCTGCAGTTTTGCAAGGTCCTCGAAGTTGATACCAACCGATACTTCTTCCACGCGTGACAACGCATCAGCGACGATGTTCTCACAGTTCACAACGGACTTAAGGTATCTAAAGTCTATTGTGAACTGTCCGATGAAATCCAGGTATCGGTACTGCCTTGGCGGAAGACTGTCCTGTCCTTGTTTGCCTTAAAGGCAAAGATAAGTGGTTTGTGGTCAGTGTAAATCGCAAAAGTTCTTGCCTCGACCATGTGGCGGAAGTATTTGATGGCCTCGTACACTGCTAGTAGCTCTCGATCGTACGGGCTGTACTTTTTCTGAGCATTGTTCAACTTGTGTAAGTAAAAGGCTAGTGGCTGCCAGTTCTCACCTTTACGCTGTTGAAGAGCTGCGCCTATAGCTGTTTGCGATGCATCTGTTACGATAGCTAATTCTGCTGAAGCATCTGGATGGGCTGAGTGTTGCTGTAGACAGCGAGGACTTACTATCGTCGAATGCCTTCAGCAGCTCTGGAGTCATTTGCACGGGATGCGAGCCTTTTACCTTAGGACCAGCAAGGTCTGAGTTTAAAGGTGCTTGAATTTGGGCTGCGTTTGGGATAAATCGGCGATAGAAATTTATCATGCCCAAGAATCTTCGCAGCTCCTTCACTGTTTTGGGTACTGGGTATACCTGGATTGCCTGCACTTTGGATTGAAGTGGTTTTATGCCTTCGGCTGACACACTATACCCTAGAAAAGTCACCTCTGGTTGTCCAATGTTGTACTTGGCTGTGTTGATGACTACACCATACTGCTTCAAGCGATCGAACAACAGACGTAGATGTACCTTGTGTTCTTCAGCAGTTGCTGAAAATACCAAAATGTCATCAATATACACCTAGCAGAAGTCTTGGGCTCAGTAGGACTTCGTCAATGAATCTTTGGAAGGTTTGGGCAGCGTTCCTCAAACCAAACGTCATAATGGGAAAGTCGTACAGTCCAAATGGTGTAGTTATCGCGGTTTTAGGGATGTCCTCAGGGTTTATCGCCAGCTGGTTAGACCTTTACGAGATCTATTGTTGAGATAACGGTACAGCCTGCTAGTTGGTGTGAGAAATCTTGTATATGACGGATGGGTTACCTGTCAGGTATTGTTCTCGAGTTGAGTGCCCTGTAGTCACCGCATGGTCTCCAACTGTCGTCTTTCTTCTTCATCAGATGTAGTGGCGCTGATCAAGGGCTCTCTGAGCGCCGTGCTACGCCGCTTGCAAGCATTTCTTCAAACTCCTTCTTAGCAGCCTGCAGTCGAGAATGGTCCAGGCGTCTGGCGCCCACCTGTAGCATGTAAGCCTATGCTACAGGTGGGCCTGGCATCGTCTTGATGAAATGCAGCGTGTTGTGTTTGTCAGGTAGCTATTTACCTGGGGGTCGCGTTATCCCTGGATATTCACGTAGAATCTGATGGTAGTCTGTGTCTCCTACCACCGCCTTCACGGAAGCGATGTCAATAGAATTACATTGTGCGGCAGGAACTGATAGAGACGTAAGGTTGCCGATCATGCGTTGATTTCTGCAATCTACCAACAGATTGTAAAAGCTGAGAAAGTCTACCCCAATAATGGCCTTAGAAACATCCGCGATCGTGAAGTTCCAGCTGTAGTTCCTTCTGAGTCCCAAGTTTAATTGTAGTTGTAGTGGGCCGTAAGTGTTGATTACTGTGTTGTTTGCAGCTACTAGGTCGTACTTAGATCGCCTGCAGGGAACCTTGACAGCAGACCGGGGAAAAATACATAGGTCTGAGCCAGCGTCCACTAGAAACTGCATTTTTGACGTTCGGTCGGTAATAAATAAACGGCCTGATGAAGAAGGGCAGTCGTTAGCCGCTACTTGCGACAACCCCTCGTGTTTTCCGACTTAAATGAGCATGGTTGTTTACATTTTTGTACCTTGTCTCCATATGTATAATGGTAAAAACAGTGTGGGTGATTCTGTGGTGGTTGCTGTGATCTGGATTTAGAACGAGCGTATCTTCGGTGGTTGTCACGTGGTCTTGAGTGTGAGCGTTGTCTCCCTCTGTTGTTCAAGCGCGTAGAAAGTGTCGCTACCTGCTTCTGAAGCTCGATACCAACCGCGATACCAACGCCACCAAGCCGTCCGGATCGCCCAGCCAATGGCCAGGGACCGAGTAAGGCTCGGCGACCACCGCCAAGTCCACCAACCACTCTGCCATGGTCTGCATAAGCAGATTTTGGGCCGCCCGGCAGTGGTTGGTGTTCGCCTGGAGGATGCGATGTTCGATGGATAGGGCCATCAATCGGACATCGCACCCCCCTCCTCCGCAGCCACCGCGGTTCCTGCTTCGGGAACCTCGGTGCAAGCGGCAGGCCCGACCGGCGCCTGCGCTTTGCCTTCCTTAAGGGGAGGACTGTACATCCTCCCCTTCATGATGTGGTCTGCCGGGCAGCCACTGGCAGCACACACAGCGCAGTGCGGCGTGGCGGCCGTGCAGGAGGCGGACTTGTGGCCCTCCTTGCCGCAGCGGTAGCAGCTGTCCGTCCTGTCGACCTTGGACGGACAGAGGGCTCAAGTGTATCCAATGCCAAAGCACCTGTAGCAGCGCAGTGGCTGGTCCACAAGTGCCCGGACCACACCCGAGCTGAAGCCGACGGTAAGCCGTCCCTTGTCGAGGACAGCATTGGCAACGGCGACTGGGCACTCGAGGCGAATGGTGCCCATGCCGCCGCGGCCGGGCCTGATGTCCCGGCCCTGCATCCCCCCCCCATACCCCCAATTGCTGCGACCTTCGCCACCACCTCTTCTTTGGTGACCGAGTCATCCAGGTCGGTCACCTCAATGGCCGCGGACTTGACCGGTCGGGCCACCTTGGCCGCGTCCGCGATGACCTCCTGCAGCTTGGCTGCAAAGAGGTCAGCGTTGGCGCTGCCCTCCGCCCCCGGGAACTCGAATATACGAGCCCCGGCTTGAGTCCGCCGGCAAGAGACTTTGCCGATCCCCAGTTGGGTGGGACCGGCATTGGCACGCGCCCGCACTAGGATGGACGCGTACGTCTCCCCCCGCTCCGCAGCCTCCGCGGTGAGCATCACCACGACGGCTGCGGACTTTGGGGGGACGAGTTGTCCCCTCCCTTTCTCCTTGCCCTTTCCTTTACCGGTTGACTGGCTGGGAGGCGTGGTGGCGGGGACGGCAGGGGCGGCCGTTGTCGCCTTTCTGGCCTTGCCCTTCCCCTTTCCCTTTCCAGTCGTCTGCGACTGGCTGGGAGGCGTGGTGGCGGGGACGGCCGTTGCCGCCTTCTTGCCCTTGCCCTTCCCCTTCCTGACCACTTCGGTCCAACCTTGCTGGTTGGACGGGATGGTTGTCAGGGTCTTCCTCCTGAGAGGAAGGCCCAGGCTCGCTTCACCTCTTGTCCGCCGCAAGCGGCGGTCGGAGGCGTTTCTCCGGTAGAAGCCGGTCCTCTATGCCTGCTAGGCAGGCTCTAGTAAAGGCCAGCTCCTCCATTACAACCTTGCGGATTACATCCTCAAGGTTGGAGGCGGGGCCCTCTGCCGCAGGTCTCGGTTCGGCCTGGTTTGGCCGAGCCGTGACATCAGCCAACTCTGGCTGACCTCCGATTCACAGTCACAGGTCCCTTTCAGGTTGGAGGACTTAGAGGCGACCTCCGCTATTTCCTCCTCGTCCTCCTCCGCTAGCTGCTTCAGAACGGCCAGGGAGTGGTCCGCGTACAGAACCCGTACCCGGAATGGCCCGGGCAGCGCGCGCCCTTTGTTCCTTCGCAGCAACCCGCTCCTCCAGGTCCTGCTGATTCTGCGCCCGCCGAGCAAGGTCGAGTTGGCGTTGGGCGTCCAGAAACCCACCTCATGGGTGTCTGCGGCCGTCGTCGGCTTTTTGGCCTTCGACTTCCTTGTTGGTCCTGAGGCCGAGGAGCCATCGGACCCATCCTTCAGGAAGGACCGCTTTCCGGGGACCGAGATCGCCCGCGTCTGAGACGTTAAGGTGCAGACGGCGCGCGGCTAGCTTCTGACGCCGAAGCGTCGGACTGGCCCTGAGAAGGACCTTGGGCCTTTGGATTGGCCCTGAAAAGGGCCTTTGGGTTGGCCCTGAAAAGGGCCTTTGGGTTGGCCCTGAGAAAGGCCTTTGGGTTTTAAAAACCGGCCGCAGGCGTCCCGCGATGGTTTCGGCATTTTAAAATATAACAGCCTCCGCGGGTTCGTAACTTAAAACAACGCAAGATAAAATAGTAGCTACGAAAGCACAGCGCACTTTGGCCGAGCCCAGTGCCACTCCGTTACGGTGACAGAACTGGGTCGTTTCCAGGGGACGCGACGTGGACGCAAGCACTGTGAGGGGGTCCCCCAACATAACACACCCTTTTTTTGCGCTGGGAAAATATGCATTACGCATATCCTCCCATCGGGGGATAACTAAAACAACCCAGCGGCAATCCCGCATTGTCTGAGTGGAGAAGGACTGGGAGATCGGCGCAGCCTTTATATCCAGTCCTCCTCCGACATCCGCCCGCCTTCACGGCGGGCCCTTCACGCCCTCCCCGTGGGGTGAGGGCCGGGAATGACCGACGAAGGTGGTGACGAGTGCAATCCGGGAGAAGGCGCCCCCGCGCCTGTCGCCCGCCCATCACCACCACGAGGAGGGAGAAGGCCACGCCTTCTCCGACCTCTTCTTCGCCTACGGAGCGGCGCAGCGGAAGAATCGTCCAACCGCGCGCGCTCGCCGCTTCCTTTTGCGAGATTACGTTCTCGCAAAAGGAGGCCACCGCTGCCCAGGCCCCCTCACTCTCCAGCATGGCGCTGACCTCGCCGGGAAGTGAGAGGTCCTGGCCGACCACCGCGATAAGACTACGGCGCAGCTCGGACCAAGCCGGGCACACCTCGAGGGTGTGCTGTGCCGTGTCCTCCGCCGCGCCGCAGTCCTGGCACGCCGGAGTCTCCTCCCTCCCGGTCCGGTGCAGGTGCGACCAGACGGAAAGAGAGGAAACCGTGGGAGCGCTCGAGCCAGTTCGCAGGACTGGACCGAGCGCTTCCAGGGTTTGGCGGCCAAAGGTGGCGGATACGAGGTCCTCCATCCAATGGACGACAATTGCGTCCCTCGCCTCCTCAGTGACAATTTATCGAAAGTTTGCAATCTCTCAAGTTATTTTATAATCTTACGGTGTTTGCCATTTTTTGGTGACATATGTATTTATGTAAAATGGGCTGGTTTCATAAAGCTGACACTCCGACAAGTCCGACACTTGTCAATAAGTGACAATTCGACAAATTTTTCTGTTTCATAAAACTTAGAGGCGACAAAATTGTCATGGTGGAAAATTGACAAATATGTCGGATTGGCGCGACAATCCGGCATTTTTTTCTGTTTCATAAAACTTTTTGAGCGACAGGTGACAAAAGACAAATTGTCGTGAAAAACTTGTCAAATCTGCTTTATGAAACAGAAAATTGTCAAGACGATTGACATATTTGTAGAATTGTCCGACAATTCTGACAGGTGCGTTACCCTCTGTCGCGAAACCACATTTTGAATTTTGAAGTTGTTGCTTACTCAGAGCATTTTTGTACCCGTCGTAACTTTTAAACGAAAGGTCCGATTTAAATAATTTAAAGTGTAGTTTACATGTAGGTATGTACATAACCAACTTTAACTATCAAACAGTTTAAACGGATAAGGATTAAAATAGTGATAACAAAATCACTACTATTCTAATAGTAGTGATTTTGTTATCACTATTTTGTTCCACCCGGGTTTTGATTGCATTTGAACAAAAAGCGGTAATTGTGAATTAACCATGATAGTTAGATATTATACCCTCGGGGACTTTTTATAAAAAATAAAGAGTACTTTAATCATTTAGAACATTATTTTTATGTATAAAGACTAGTTTTCTCAGCGCACGCCAAATAATGATTTTTATAGGCAAAATTTTGCTACTTTGGGATACGTTACTGTAATTTTCTTAAGGATCTCTATTTTTTTTATAAATTATAGCCTATGTTACTTCCTGTATTCGCCCTGAATTTTTAAAATCGGTCGAGATGTATTTAAATCATAACAAACAAACAAACGAACAAAAAAATCAAATTTTTCTTGTTTATAGTTTAAGATATTAATTACTAGATGCGCCCTAGCGTGTCTGGTTGTGTAAGCTCACTCTAAAAAAATATACTTTTCTCATGATCTCATGATGTATAATATTAAGTATTCGGACACTAACACGTTAGCAGGAAGACGAAATCATCTAAGGCCCAGTCATCTGACGACTCAGTTTGCAGCCAAAGTCGACCAAGTTCGGCAGCAACTTGACGTTTGCAACCAAACGTTGCGTTTGTTTGACAATTTCATTTCATTACGAAGACGATTTAAATGTCGACGGACTTAATAGAAACCGATTATTGCGCGAATATGCGATCGTCGCATTCATTTATACGGCAAACCTTAACGCGCTGTCAGAGAGTGCCTTCCAGTCTTACCTTACAAATGAGCGAGAAATACCACATTCGCGCGATTATCGATATCCTAGGACGACGCGTTAGTGTAAAATATTGTGTGAGTGTATAATGTCTGTGATGGCATATCTAGCGATTTATTAAATCTATTGCTGTCAAAGTCAAATTAAAAAAGATGCACTCCCTACCTAATTTAACCAAAATCTTTGAATGATTGTAGGTTTTCAAGAAAACTATGACCCGTCTAAAATAAAGCTATATTTTAAGGCTTTTTATCGCTGCTTTTTATAAGTAACTACATTTAGTGATACAAATCTGAGTGAAAAAAATGCAAATATTCATTATTGATAACTTATCAAGTAAAAATAAACAGTAAAATGATTTTAAGGAAGTATTTATTTTATTTAATTACAATGATAAGGCACATTTTCAATTAAGAGTAGAAACTAGAAATATAACGTGTGTTCTTTTCACTATTTTATAACAACTTCATGTGAGTCAATTCTCTTTAATAAATCAACCTAATCCGTGTCTCAAACACCCAAGCCGAATCAGGCAGCCTTCTTCATCTCGGACTCATGCAGTGCATTATAATTAGATATGTATTGCCCAGCCTTGTCCAACATCCATGAGAATTCCTCGGCTTGAAAATTACATAACTTATGCAAGTAGTAGATAGGCAAACAAGGCAAATCTTCATTTACAATGAGTGCTCGTCTATCAATATGATTTCCACAATGGTTACGTTTATTCGTAAATAAACTCACTATTCATAAAAATATAATTTCGAAACATGCTCAAAACAACATTTTGGTTTGTCATTTAGACCATAGATTCAGACATTTAATACGTCAGGGTTCTGTCAAATAAACTTAAAAAATATGTGGAATAAAAATAGGTTTATCCCTGTTTGTCAGATAAACACCCCATTTGTTTTCTCGGTTATCGGACATTATAATGCGTAATCACCGGGATAATAGTAAAATTCGTGTTCAGCCAGCTAAGACAGCGCTGCTGCGTAAAAGCGTTGTATGTATGGCGCCAATAATTTATAATAATATCCCTAACCATATTAAAAAATTAAATACAGACCAGTTTAAGAAAACTTTTAAAAAAATACTGACAGAAAAAGCTTATTATTGTATCAATGACTTTCTAAATGACAAATCGCTGTACTATGTATATGACTAAATTTGTTTACTTATTTTGACTATTTACCTGTTTTTTTAAATTAAGTTTAATGTTAATTGTTGATGTATTTATTGTTATTAATCTTATCTGTATTTGGTCTATTTTTACTTTGTATCATGTGATTTGTACACCAGCCATGGCCAAACATGTTGAGCCAAAGAATTTATGTAACACCTGTAATAAGCATGTATTATGATTGTCCATGTATATTATCTACACATGTTTTTACAAATAAATTGAATCTGAATCTTTAAGGTTAAAAATATTCAAACACAATGAAAGAGGTTCTAAGTTTTTAAATATCCATCGCACACAAAACATTTCATACCATGGGTATACCCGTAATTATTATAGGTCTAGAAGTGGCGACGCTCTACAAAGCTGAACGGTTTCTTAAACTCGCTCCATAAGTACCTACCAGTCAATAGTTATTTTAACTCTTTTATTTAAGTTTAAGTTGTTACTAATACACTCACTTTTTGTTTACCGATAAAATATACTTGATTTTTTGCATTTTTAGGCAACGTGATTGTATTGATTGTGTGGTTCCGTACCAAATAGATGAAAGCGGAATTCTATACATAAAAGCCCACACAGTATCTATATATTACAGGGCTGTATAATATTATATTCAGCCTATAAAATTTTAATAGTATCACGTTGTACAAGGCAGCCTGTTGCAATTTTCACGTAATATATGTAACTATGGGCTCTTGAGAAACATTAAAAATTACTAATAAAGTTTTGGTGATACAAACGCGAACTTGACCGGTTTTTGCATAGAAAAATTGATTATGAAGTAATTATTGCACAAAACTGTAAAAAAATGCGTGCTTTAGATGTGTCCCTGTGAGGTGTCTTGGAGCGTCGTCATGCAGATTTTGACTCAAGGCTGTGCAGTAAAAAATGTTTTAGAGTATGCTCGAGCATTTTTCTAGTCTGTCTGCACTGATCCTTAGCTAAATTATTAATGTTTTTCATTATTTTTTGTAATGTGTAACACGATGACACGAACTAATTTACATGTAGATTTGTCCTGACATTTTACAATTATGGAAGCTGAAAAAAAATATCTACCACAGACAAATATGGCGTAATCTACAATTTGTCAGGATTTTCTTAGGAAATTTAGCTTTATTAAACAGTAACTTGTCGGACTTACAATTGTAACCCGTTAAATGTCACTTGTCACCAGTAAGTTTTATTAAACAGACCCCTGGTCTCCGCAACTCCACGACCAAGCGCGTTTTTGCGTGTAGGTGGGACAAATGTGTCATTGGATCCACCTCAGCTCACAAGGTAGGCCAACAACACATTGGTGTTACTATCTCACAGAGGGAACCTGGGTTTCCAAAGTACTTAGCTCTGTAATTAGCGATTACTGAGTAGCTTAGAAGCCGATGTGCTGCTGTCTTATCCTCTTCCATGCAGGCTCTGCATAGTGGGGTGTCAATGACTCCTATGACATGGAGGTGTTAATTAAAAAAAGACTCGTGGCCAGTTGTTACGGCTGTGACTGTACACAACTGTGGTATCGTCAATCTTACGGCTTATTTTGTGAATCGGCCATCTATATGTACAAATAAAAATGTTTTAGTTTGAGGGAAGTGCCTCTTTGGCCTGCCTACACTCACCGTGGTCAACCCATAGCTTGTGATGTTTGTCTTCGATGTGTTTCCTTACCAGATTGCGTAGGTACTCGAAAAGCAGCAGCACTTTGGGTTCAGATCCCAACTTTGCCATACCCGAACCCCTTCTGTCGAGTTCATCCGCGGCATCGTTGTGTCGGGATTTGCTGTGTCCTTTGATCCATTGGGTGGTTACTTTGTTGCATCTACTTTGTTGTAATCAGCCCAGAGCTAACTGTGTGGCTGTTCAGAGCTTGCAGGACGGCCATGCTGTCTGAAAGTATGCGTATGAGTTAAGGACCACTCACTGGTCCTTAACTCCTCTGGTTGGGATGGCTGACGCCGTTAGTGAAATGCCCAAAATCTCAGCTTGAAACACTGTGTTGTGGACCCCCAAAGGGCTATGTGGATGTTGAGATACTCTGAGAAGATTCCCGCACCCGAACCAGTAACTGTTTTTTATCCATCAGTGAAGATCCGCAGCTCGTCGGGGCACAGCCTCATGAGTGTTGTGTTTCTCTCTTACCCCAGAGATTCAGTGTTTTAAGGCGGACTTCTGCCATCGCTGCTTCCTGTTGTATGAACAAGTGGAGCAGTGTGAGTCCCAGTATGGCTTCCAACGGCGCAGTAGACTCGACGCCCGGGGCGTCTACCTCTGTTGCGGTGGCTGGGGCGTGAGGTTTCCCTCTCTCTCACACGTTTGGCCTCCTCCTTGGCTAGCATTACTGCTTCACAGAAGGAGGTGACCGCTTCCCATGCCTCCTCGCTTAGGACCATGTATTGAATTGAACCAGGGCCGGACGCGAGAGGTCGCTGTCACCAATCGCCTCGACGAGGGCACGGCGGTGCTCCGCCCAAGCAGGGCAGACCTCCACCGTATGCTCCACCGTGTCCTCCGGGCGATCCTCGAATGTTGAAACCCGGGCGTGTCCTCCCGCCGAATCCGAAACAGGTATTTCCCGAAACAACCGTCCGATGAGGACGCCGTGGCGCTCCTCTAACAACTCCTCAAAGAGGGGATTTATCGCCTGGATTGTACCGCCATGAGATCCTGCAGGAGCTCCATCCACCGCGCTGCGATTAGTCGCGGCAGAGGAGTCTCGCCCCGCCGTAGCGCTTCCACGCGCCATCCATAAATGAGAGCGAGGGCTCTCGCCTCCAGATCCTATGATGGTAGTCCGGCAAGGAGGCTCGCAGCTTCGTCAGAGACCGTGCGTTATCCCCGGGTCTGCCGGATGGCCATGACCCTCTAGAACGGGTTGAGGTATCGGACTGGACGCTTCCTCAAAGTAAGCGCCCATACCGGCGCCCCATAAAAGGCCATGGACCACACGATCCCCGCGTAAAGCCTCCGGCAAGAGGCGTTTGGACCCCATAAATTGGGCAGAAGCCGCTAGAAGGCAGCCCCGGCTGATATGCTCAACGAAGTCCGTAGGGCGTCTTAGCTTCTTAATAAGGACCAGTTTCCCCGTTTTTCAACGAAGTGGGAACTGGCCCCTCTCCAAGCATGCGCTTAAAACCCTCTTAGTCGAGGCCCGAGAGTCTCCGAGGCCAAGACCCAGGCATTCCGAGGTATACCGTCGGGTCCTGGGGCGGTATTTTTAGCCTTCAGCCTATTAAGGGCCACTCTCAGGTCTACCTCAGTCAGGCGGTAGTGGCCTCGTTTTTGAGTGAACGTGACTAATTCAGGTTTAATGGGGTTTACTGACAGGTCGTATTGTTTGCATCATCTCTGCACGATGCATAGTGCTTGTTGAGTGAGGTTGCAGATCGTTTTAGTCACCTTTCCTGACGCAAGGATTGCTAGGTCGTCTACATAACCTATTGTGACGTTTGAGCGTTGTGTTTGATGACAAGGTCATTTGCCACAGGAGAGCAGAGAGCACTCCTCCCTGCGGGCAGCCTCTAGCTATCAAGGCCAACTGCTGCTCTTCCTCAAGGCGAATCACTCGTTTGCTGAAAATATTAGTAATCCAGCCAGTTAGTACCTGTTCTACATCGTGCTTCGAAAAGGCGGCACTTATGCTGGAGAAGTTTGTGTTGTCGAAGACTCCTTCGATGTCTATGAAAGTGCCCAGGAACCTTCCTGGTGAATCGCTTCCTCTATCTGGCTCACCACCAGATGAAGAACGGTCTCTGTCGACTTACCCGAGCTGTATGAGTGTTGGTTACCATGCAGTGGTAATGTTTTTAAAGCGCCATCTTGTAGTACCCTTTCAGTCTTTCCATCTTGCTCACGAAATGGGACTAAAGAGAAAAAACCTAATTTTGTTCTTATTACACCTACAATGATACAACTTGCCAAAAAGGGGTTTCACTGATCCGCTTGTAAGTGTGAGTGTGGGGCAACATCCAAAATATGACCCCCTTGTTGAAGTTTTTTGGCATTTGGGATCATTAAGGACCTGATGATTGCCACTGATGCCGCTGTGAACCTGGCCACTTACTGGGCACAAAATATTTAAGGGTCACCATCGACTCGAAAAGAAAACTTTCATGACTTACAATGATGAAGCCTATTTGTTGTTGTAAATATTTAGACTAAATAAGGTGCCTACTTACCAGCCCACAAAGTTAACACTCTGCATCTATCGTCAAAATTTTGGAGAGTAGGTAGGTATTGTGGAGTAGGTGCAAAGTGCGTTTGGTTCTCTCTTATTATAATTCACTTTGCCATTACGAATGGATTGAGACCTCTAATGTTTGACATTAATTAATAATGAAGCCTTTAAAATTAGATCTAAACTGTACCTAATGATAGTGGTACTCACTAGAATTACCTATCCACGCTTAGGACCTTTAGAATTTATAACAAATTTAGGACCTTTAGAATTTATAATTATGGTCAATGACCTTCCAGAGGTAATTAAAGATGCTAGCTGTTTGTTGTTTGCTGACGATCTCAAACTATTCTTGCGGATCACAGACGAGTCACACTGCGGAATGCTTCAGCGAGACATCGATCGGGTGGTAGCGTGGAGTGAAAAGAATAAGCTGCTCTTCAATTTGACGAAGTGTAGCGTAATGTCATTCACGCGGGCCGTAGTACCCCGACGCCATGATTATTGCATGGGCGGTCATGTCATACCGCGGGTGGGATCAGTGCGAGATCTCGGGGTTACGTTCGTTGTGGATCTTTCGTTTCGTGCTCATATAGTGCAGGTGTGCAAAAGAGCTTTTAAAAATCTCGGTTTCGTCATGCGGGAAACCCGTGACTTCACTAATATGGCAGCAGTGAAAGCACTTTATAATGCGTTGATGCGAAGCAACTTGGAAACTAGTGCTATCATCTGGAATCCTTATGAAATTAAATATTCTCAGATGCTGGAAAAGATGCAGAATAAATTTACCCGGTACCTGTACATGAAACAGTTTGGTGTCTACCCTTTCTACCCACTTATGTATCCAACCCTCTTTGTTATAGGGATGGTTGGGTACTATAAGTTGGAAGTGAGGCGCAACTTCGCTCTTGCGAAATATGTTTTTATGGTTTTTCGTGGTATACTCAATAATCCACAAATATTGGAATCATTGGGATTGCTCGTTCCAGACAGGAGGCTACGGTTGGGACCGAGGGAGGGGCTTTTTAAAGTTCCGGCAACCCGTACAAACCTATTAAAGTTTGCGCCAGTGATTCGTGCAGTAACTATACTGAATAGTGTCTCTCGGCGTTTGGACTTATTTTCTTGCACTTTGGCGGAATTCCAGAGGGTGACACTTAATATGTTGTCCACTGTGTAATGTGTGCTCCTAATAGCAATGCATGACTACTTTTGTTAGCTTGGGTTTTACCTGTTAGAACAAATGTATGTGTTAATGAATATATAAATAAAATAAAAATAATAAATAAATTATCTACCTACCTACTCGTACTCGCAGAAATCACAGTTAATTTTAGTCGAAAAACAAAGAAAAGACGAAACTAAGCCGCGCGGTGGTGAAATACCTATCATCTGAATAAAATTCATAATATTCTAGTTTCGTTAAGTTTCATATTGTACCCAAAAAATGGCAAAACATGGGAAAAACGGTTAAAAACGTTTTATAGAACAAGAACGAAATAGATTTCGTTCTTCTTCAAAAACTTTTCTTTTTGCGTTCCGTTCGAACGTAACCGAAAAAAATCGTTTCTTAGGTATTTAAGACGATAACGTTTTCAAAAATATAACGGTATCCGAGCCCTGCTTCCAAAGCTTATTCACCCATTATCTTCTTTTTTGCCTTAAGGCTCCAAGTTTATCTTCTTCTTCAGCAAGATGAACAATGTGAACTACGTCCCAATCCACCTTTATAATACACACGCACAACTGTTTTCACGTAACTGCTCGGCGACGTGTCTACCACCCGAATTATTCTTAGTTTTGCCGAAGCTACCCGAAACCAGCCTCGGCGTCCTTAGGTATGCTTACGACTGCCGAGGTATCTCTCAGGCACCCGAAGCCGCCCAAGCTGTACCGAGCCGCACCGATGCCTACCTATAGTGGGCGCCGCGCCTTAGTGTACTTATTGTTGAGAAGCTAAAACATGTTCATCTCAATTTGGACTAGTGATGATAACACTAGGCAATAAATTATTCCTATTCATGTGAACTTGCTTCCCCTGAAATATTTGCAGTAAATAAAAGTTACCCATGATACTAAGTCGGTGTTGCACAGAAATTTCATTGTCACATTATACAATCGCAGCGTACCGGTCGCACACCTCGTTCGCCTGTTACTACTCGTCACAAATATTTTTTGGTTTCCTTCATCGAGTAACGCTGTTTCTTATCTTCATTATTTCAGTTGTGAAGCTGGTTATTCCGGGGAAAGATGCGAAGTTAACGCGTGCTATAAGTACTGCTTAAACAACGGAGTCTGTTCCGTGAATGAGGCGGGGAAGCCAGTTTGCAAGTGCACAGCGGATTATGAGAGTGAAAGATGCGACGTTTCCATTTGCAAGGATTATTGTTTGCAAGGGAACTGTAGTGTCAGTACTGCGGGACAACGTACTTGCAGGTATTTTGTTGTCCATCCTACCAAGTTATTCGTGGCATAGTAAATGAATACTTTACTAAATATCTACCGGCTGGTGCACGCATTCATCTGCATGCTTTCTCAAAGCGACTAGTATTAATTTGAAGTCCATGTTCCCTCACGGTGTTCCTTCACCGATGACAATGTTATCAAGGCTAAACTTTCAGAGCGTCCAGAACATTGCACAGTGGATGCACCTTATTTACTTCTAACAAATAGTCTCAAATGTAGTTTTTTATTAATTTATCTTCATTGCTTCAGATGTAATGCCGGCTTCTCTGGGGAACGGTGCGAAGTCAACGCGTGTCATAGTTATTGTCTTAACAACGGCGACTGTTCTCTTAATGAAGAGGACGAGCCGGTCTGCCAGTGCACAACAGACTATGAAGGTGAAAGATGCGATGTTGCTACCACTCTCACTGATGTCTGTGTATGTGCTGATAAATCGATGACGCAACAAATATTACGAAACCTGCGCAGCAAAATGGATCAAGTTATTAGAGAAGAACTAAAATGTACTCTGTAACTTACTGGGATAAACTTGGTGAGAATGCGGCCAAGATCCAAATCTGCGAGCAGTAAATGAAATAAAGGAAAAAGAATAAGCTCAGTTAGGAAAACGACATGTAATATGATCCTGAAGGATATGCTAAGCAAGTTTCCGAAAGTAGCCTTAACTCGAGACCCGGATGACGTCACCTTCAAATGCGGCGTGGAAAGTTTTTCTTCTTGATACCTGATCCAATAACTCCCCCCCCCCCCTGAAACTGAAATCTATGGCTATCATGAGGTAACACTTATTTGAAAAAGGGTCATTGTACTCATCATTGTGTACCAGTTTTATAATGGGACCAACCCCGAAATCGCGAAAAACCAAATCAGTTGTTCAGTGCATTTTGTCGAGTTACATAATGCGCACAAAAATGTGTGGGACAGTCGATTTTCCAGTCCCATAGTCAAAATTGTTCATAATGATGAGTACGTTGACCCCTTTTAAGGTATCGTGTTTATTCTGTTACACATTGTAAAGAAGAGTACATAATAATAGTTTACTTTTAAAATCAGTCATAAAAGTTTATTGTAAAATATTCGGACAAGCGGATAAACCCTTGAGCTGTCACTAAACTAGGACATCACGCCAATAACGCGATGAAACAGTGGAAGAGCGGCACCCTGTGCACCTAGTTATAGTCGTAAGTTTTGTACTGTAGAGTTTATTTTCTTAACACTAGATTTTAATATTACAGAAATAACATGTTATGTAAGTAAGGAGTCTCGAATGAAATAATAAAAGTAACGATATTATCACTTCAGTGAGTGTCGTTCCTCCGACAATTTCGTATTTGAGTAGTAGAAGTTACGCATTAATCATAATCATAATCATCATTGTATCCTTGTTTGTTTTGACGTCAGCTAACAAGGGTTGACAGACACGGTAGGTTAATGATCGATAGCGATGTAGACTATGTCGTGTAGTATATAAGAACTATGTTTTAAGATGTATACTACAGTAAACCGCCATCTGAGTAAGACTCCTCGTTTTACTTCCAAAATCCTCAGCAACGCTCCCGACAGTTTTTTTTTACTATTGATAGCCACGCGTTTGACCACTATCTCACCTGATGGTAAGCGATGATGCGGTCGAAGATGGAGCACGCTTGCCTAGAAGTAACTTATTCATCTATAATCTTCATAGTATAATTTTATTGTAATCTATATTATTGGACTAGGAAAATATATAATGAATAATTGGATAATGTAAATGATTGAATATAAGAAATTTGTTTAACTGATATTAATTAATGTATAAGCGTAATATTTAAAAATCAATGAATTAATAATATTTTTGTAATGTATAAGCGTAATATTTAAAAATCAATGAATTAATAAAAAAAAAAAATCCCCCAAGATATTTGCACGCCATGAGAAATGGCAAACATGTCGTGAGCCACACCTATTTAAGATCTTGCATGCATGTATTATTTTAATTTTGTATGTAAACACATGTTTGAGCAAATAAAATTTCTTTCTTTCTTTCTTTCATTCTTGACTTAAAGACTCCCAGGTTGTAGCTATCAAGAAACACAGACTCCGGCAGGGAATTCCACTCCTTAGCTGTAGGGTCACGAATCGTATAGTGAGGAGGTTCTTCTCTCGGGAGCCCTGACCACCGATAGCTTGGACCCTGTTCCCGATACCAGTGGGCTACTATTTTTTATACTTTTAAAGGTTTTTATATTTTTTTATAGAAATATTTAAAAATATAAATTGTATGTATTTAATTGAATAAATGGAGAAATAATAATAAGCATTTCTTTCGGACTACTGTCCATATTACAACATACACACATTTTAAAACATCTAGCTCACAACAATATAAAAACAAAACAACACACAAAAATAAAAAGAAGAAAGCAGCTAGGGACACAGAACACAAAAAAATAGGACGAGGAGGAACTGTCCACTGCTCACAGTTCAGTATGCAAACGTATTCAGTGGCGCAGCAGTGGAGAGTCCCACCTGTCCGCGAACACGCTTAATAAACTATTGCTACTGGACCTTACACGACTCAGCAGCGACGCACACTGTTTCCTGATAAGAGCTTGGAAACCCATCAGTGTGCGGTTCTACGAACATAGTCGAAACGATGCAAAATCGTGGCAGCCCCAGCAGCACCCTAAATGCGTTGTTGTATTGAACACGTAGGGCGCTGTATGACCGCAGTGTGTAGTTAACCCACAGGCTGCACGTGTAAAGCGTTTGGCAGTAAGACTTAAAAAGAGTCACTTTCACTTGATTACTGCTATGCGAGAACCTGCGGGCTAACATATTAGACCGGACAACCAACGCCCTACGTGCCCTTTCCACATCCGTGTTATCCTTTAGGTCTTCGGAGTCCCAGTTGCCCAGATACTTGAACTGAGTGACTCTGTTTAAGGGGGTACCAGCTAAGGTGACTGCAGGCACCGTTTCATAATTTTTGCCACGCCCCTTAAACATGTTTTATGTAGCCTTAGTTTCATTTAGCAGAATTTAGATCAAACTTGATTTTGCTTAAACATTTGCATTGTTAGTAGGACCTCGTACGAAATCCACGAAAGCTTACTGCTGATGCAGTTTGGCAGATGCTGTTTTAAGATTTAAATTTGCAACGCAATTGAAAAAAAACTGGCCAAGTGTTTTTTAACATGTTATTTTAACACTATAAACTTCTAATAGGTTTTCCTGTAATCTATAGGTAAAAATCTATAGGCAAAAGTCCATGACGTCAACATCTATTCTACTCATTGTGACTTCAAACTCTCGAGTAGCGAGTCATACAGCCAGCCAGTACCCATGGCTTCTATGGGTATCCTGACCACCAGCATGCAGTGTACGCGCATTGCTGGTCAGCATCTTCAGTCTCTATCATCACCCTCAACCTCATCAACGACCTTGGCTTCCGCATACCTCTGTAGGATTGTCTGTCATGGGAAACGAAGCCTAGGGTAGATGATAATAGGCCGAAACGATGGTGATCGGTTGTGATGCCAAGTCACACGCAGCTCACAGGCAAAGTACTCAAGGTGAGACGATGGCGTGGTAAGGTGCAGAGAGGCACGGTGCAGATGCGATTGGCATTGAAGGAACCTTGTTTAAAAGTTCGGGTTTTGTTACAGCTTATCTATTTTTGATCCATTGAATCAAACGTAGGTTCCTAAACCCAGATCATGCGCAACCGAGGGCTACGCATCGAAAATGCTCCAGACCAATATGAAATCGAACTTGCCTACTGAATCCCGGAGCTCATTAGCCATGGGTTTGGCCGCGAGTATAAAACAGATCATATAGGCGTCCAGGGTAACTGGGTGACACTAAGTCGCTGCCCTGGGGCAGAGGGAGGTGCGTGAGTTTGGGTGCGGCTGGGGCCAGTGGGGCCACAGGCGCTGGAAATGGCGTTGTAAGGCTGGATTTCCAATGGAGCAGAAAGAAGAGGAGTGGAGCGGAGCTGTGCCAATATTAACCAACGGAATTGTATAGAATCCCCGCACCGCTTCAGTGGACAGAGATTTGCGAAGTAATTAAAAAAATCATAAAAAACCGGAACCGAAGAGAGGAAGTGGAGCGTGGAATTTCGCGTATAACTGATCTCCCGCTGTCCGCTGGCCACGCAGTCCGCACCTTCGCTCCACACTACCTCGCTCCGCATCAATGGACAGACACAGTCGGCAACTCGGTTCCGCATTACTCCCTCGCGTCAATGGACAGGCAGCCTAATGGGATTAGCCATTAACGTTGTGATGAACGGGAATAGGGAAGCCATCAAATCTGGGATATCTCTGTGGGATAACACTGTTGTGGACTTGGGAGTGTTATCCTCACAGATTGACTTCCTCGCTTTTGGTAGGCGTTGACAGCTATTGCCATGACATATTCATCAGGCGACTTCTCATGACGTGTCCTGTATATCAACAAGTTACTTAAAATCCCTACTCTCTAAAGCTCTTACCGTGTCGATTCCAACTAAGAACAGGTCCAGAGCTGCCACGGCTATTCTTGGTCCTGCAGCGGCCAGTTTTGTTATGTTCTTGAACTAGTGCCGATACGATATCAAGTTCAGTTATGTAGTTGAAGAAGTTATAATAATAATAATATTTATTGGAACTAAAAACACGAATTACAATAAAATTATGTACGATAATAACTGCATTAGTTATAAACTGTGTCGCAGCCATTAACGCCCATACAAAAAGGTTTATGCGTTTGTGCTCCAGCGTAGAAAAAATATTACTAACTTATAAATAAATTACCGACGAAAATAATAAAAAACGAAATAAACAAAGAAAATAAAACTAAAACGAAAATATATGGTAATCAAAATAAAGGAAAGTGTGTGTGTGATGTGTCATGCGTGTGATGTATTGTGTTGTGTTGAGCTGTGCGTGTGTGTGGTGTCCTGTTGTGAGTGTGTGGTTACGTGTGTTTTACGCTTTAACTAGGTTTTCTAATTCTTCATAAGTAAGAGTATGAAGCCACTTGTCAACGGTGACACGACACTGTCTCAGATTAAGTGAATATATGCTACATACACTATTCACTCGATTGTACAGAATAGAGCTTAGGTATTTATATTGACGTCTAACTACTTCAGTGCTGACTGGCTCGATTAAACAGACTCTAATAGACCTTCGTCTGTGCTTAATGAGGCCAGCATCGAAAGTCAGTTCGGAATGCTTGCGTAGTACGGTGCTAAGTGCGTAGAGTTTATTTGTGGGGAAGCGGATTGGTTTGTGGGCCATAACTTTTAAAACTGCCCTCTGCGCCCTTTCCACTCGTAGTAATGAGGATTTAACAGAACTGCCCCAGGCCGTTATACAATAAGTTATGATTGAGTGAGCTAGAGCATAGTATACCGTTTTTAATGTAGGGAAGTTAGCAGAAGCCCTTAGGTTTTTAAACACATAAATCAATTTTCTGACTCTACCCACCAGTGACTTTTTATGTTCATTCCATGACAGAGTACTATCAATATGGACACCAAGATACTTCATACAATGAGTACGGACAATTTGAGAACAACTACAATCCTGGTTTGAACTAGGGTTACATTTATGAGCAGTTAGATTCGTTAGATTGCTGGCTTAGAGTAGATGGAATGATATTGATGTTAATGTCACCCATTAAAACAATATTTTTATAAACGGACTCAGCTGTAAGCACCGTATTTAACCCATTAAGAAAGTTATCGATATTCCGTGTAAAGGGTGAACGATAAAGAGCAACAATACTTAGATCAACATCCCTTAAGTGACACAGCAGGCAGCTAACTTCTAAAAACTGAGGTTCCGTGACAGAGTGAGGCAAATCAGCTCTTACGTAGACTATGACTCCATCATTTTGGTTCCTAGGCGCGGTAAAAAAAAAAGGCATTTATTCAAATTAGGCTGAAAATCAGCACTTTTTGAACGTCAAAATTTACATGAAGATAGTCCCCCAAATCGCCCAGCCCGTCATCACTTCCTAGTGTTTTAGCTGGGAAGAAGAAGTGGCCAACAAACTCCCCAGCAACACAACTGTCTGTTAAGTTTAAACAACTTGAATTTATATAACATTATCCAACAGTTTATGATAGATGTCGATCATAAAATAAATAAATGGATGGCACGTGTCCGCTAGCATACCATTTTATCCCAAAAATTACATATGAAACAATGATAAAACTAATTACGTATATAGGTAATGAAATAAGCCAAACAAAATGAGCCTGAGCCTGATACTAATCAAAATGAGCCTCCACGAATAAATGGCGTGCCCGCTTACATGTTCAACAATGCAATTTAACCATAATCTGTGACCCAAAGTCACAAGTGATAAACTAGGACCATCGCAGTTAAATTATAACACTTAAAAATTTTAACAATAATAAACCACGGACAGCAAGACGACCAGTCACCACAAGCAGCACCCATTCACGAGCATAACGCAAAGATCAGCCATTACCTCCCTCGCCATATTAGAGGGAAGGAGGTAACCCGATCCCCGACGCTACCGCAAGCAGCGACGTCTAAGGGAGCATGACGAACCTGCTGCCGGTTTCTCAGACAAAATCATACTTATCTAGTCTACTTTGTCGAGGTCGCTAGTTAACCACATACTGCAATACAACTCATAAAAAAACAAGCTAATGAGAAGATTATGTCAATAAATAAAAATAAAAAAAAAAACAAAAATGACCTATACGGTCAGAATAATAAACAAAGTCATCTTGAGCAAGTAAAGAATCTACGAAAGAACATTTAGCATTGTCTCGTGTTCAACACAGCGACCAACTATTTTTACCGTCGAAGTAATCGTTTATAGTATAATATGCCTTCGAAATAAGGTTAGATTTCACTTTCGCTTTAAAAGCATTAAAAGGCAAGTCTAGAAAAGAAAGAGGTAACTTATTATAAAAACGGATACCGATCCCCACAAAATGGCCCTGGACCTTACGAAGACGGTGGAAAGGAGCATGTAGTTTGTGCTTATTTCTGGTGTTAAAGCTGTGGATATCACTAATTTTGGCATATAAATGTATATTTTGCCTGATATACACTATGTTGGCAAAAATGAACTGCGAAGCAACCGTGAGAATACCTATTTCTTTAAAAAGTTCCCTTAGAGAGACTCTCGACCCAAGCTGGTATATCGCTCGTACGGCTCGCTTTTGTAGGACAAATATATTTTGTATGTCAGCAGCTTTTCCCCACAGTAGCATACCATAGGACATAACACTATGGAAATAACTAAAATACACTAACCGAGCTGTGTCGACGTCAGTAAATTGTCTAACTTTCCTGACGGCGTAGGCGGCAGAGCTAAGCTTTCCCGATAGTGTTGATATATGAGGGCCCCATTGAAGTTTGGCATCAACTGTTATGCCCAAGAAAACAGCTGAGTCTACAGTTTCGAGCACCTCGTCACTTAAAATGATATTGGGTCCTAGATTTTTAACATTAGGTAAGGCAAATTTTATACATTTTGTTTTCTTAGGGTTTAGAACTAGATTGCTTGTTGTAAACCAATTCGTAACCATGGTGAGTGCACTATTTACGTCGTCAAAATCGTGTCTATTCCATTATTAGTAGTATGCCATCCATTCCATTAGGTAGTATTGTAAGCCGTGTACCCCTCAAGTGGCGGAATCGCTGTGTACCGACTAAGCCAGCATTCAGATAAGATAATCACATCGCACTCAATTGTAATGCTAACAAGAAATACTCTGAAACTTTCGAAATTACAAAGAACACTGCGAATATTCAGATGTAAGATTGTAATAGATTTATTAGGGTTAACAAGAAATGTAGTGCACAATTCAGGTTTGCAAACATAAGCTTGGGTAGCACCAAAAGAATCGATCTCATCAGAAACTTTGCCTATGTCAAACATTTTTAATCGAGATTAACCAATGTGCAGGAAATGTGAACCACATCGGGAGTCTTAAAACATTATAGCTGACAGTTATCATTATAACTGACAATTGAGCAAAACCTGTACAAATGAACAAGCACGATAAAATGTGCATGATTTCAAGCAAACCATAAGCGTTTACGTTATAGTAAAAGAAACAGAAGGTTTTCATTTCGCACTTACGGCGAGAATGTGTGTTTAATGTACGGAGGTATAGTGCTATGTGACGGGGCTTATACGAGTATTTAAAACATACATGAGTTTTGTTACAGATACGTGTTAAGCAGTTTTCAAGTGCTTCAGTACAATTAATAAAATTACAATAAAAACAAAGCATATTATGATGTTTAGAATTAAGATTAAGTCGTAATTTACAAGTTGGTATAAAATTCAAAAATAAATCATGCAACTTACATAAAAAGGGAAGAGAACTACTGACTGGGTTTTTGAAGTGTTTTAAGACACGATACACTATAAATAATAGTGGGTTTAAGACCCTCATTTTCGCGGAGAAATACCTTTCCATTTTGAAACCAGCAAAATCTATAGTTATTGGTTTTTGCAAAATTACGAGCTTCGAAAGATAACTTCCTCATACTGGTGGGGAGATGTTCGGCTACATAAATTGGTTTTTGTTGACCAACAATTCCAATATGCCCAGTATTAAATTTGTCCGTCATTGCCCGGTTCTTATTGAACGTGCGAGACGCGTCAATAATTTTTGATTTGATCGGAACTGTCAAAAATTTTGCAATAATCGGCCTGTTAAACTCTTTTTTGCCAGGAAGTCGATATACGTCGCGGATTTGGCATGGATCCACCGGGACCTGGAGGGCATTGCAGGTTTTTAGTACTACATCGGTGAGGTTGGCGGTTGACTCATTTTCTCTGGAAGCGACATTTCTTATCTCAATGGCAGAAGAACGGGAACCGGATTGCAAATCTTCAACCTTCCTTTTCAGCTCAGTTATGTATTCACGCTGATCTAAACGCTCCTTTTCCAACTTCGAAATTCTAAGTTTCATACTTTCATATTCTCCATCCATGTAATCCCTCCACTTTTCGGTTTCAGTGTAACTTTTTTGAATCTCCTTAACCTGTTGCTTAAGCTCAGTCATGTCCGATGTAAGACGTTTTAACAAGCTATCCTGTTCTTTTTTCCATGATGTAAGTAAATCCATAATGTTTGTTTCAAATGTATGTGAATAGGGCGTTTCAGGTGAGGTGTCTGGTCGTAGGCGTTTGCTTTTGTTTCTGGAAGTGATATTACTCAGCCCAAGAACAGGTTCATTCAGAGTTGCTGTCACGTCAGGAGAGGATCGAGCTCGTGTTATATCCCCAACTTATAGAATCACTCGGTTGTTTGTCTGTCCGTCTGTCACAGCCGATTTTTCCGAATCTTCCTTACCGATTCAGTTAGAATTCGGCACACATATAACCTTCTGTAACCCGTGTCATTACGGTAACTTTTGGGGGGAAATCTAAGAAACTTAAAAAAATCCAACTGTTCCATTTGACGTACCAAATGAAAGGGCGTATAGTGAGGGTTTCGAATATTCCTTTTAATAATTTAAAAAATATTGGTTTTGAAGTTATCAATTAAAAAAAAATACACATAATAGTTATTTGCCTATAGATTACAGAAAAACTTATATTAAGTATATAGTTTGAAAGTAACATGTTACAAAAATGAGATTCGTTCGTCACCCTTTGCATGCGAGTCTGTCGCGCACTTGGCCGTTTTTGTATTTGAATTTCCCGTTACATATGTTCGGAACCAACTAACTACTTTGCTGGGTGCTGTTCTTAACTTATCTCTAGGACTCGAAACGACACTAATGCTTATTTGTATTTATTTATTTATTTAAACTTTATGTACAGTAGTGGTACATGGGCGGACTTAATGCAACAAAGCATTCTTTACCAGTCAATCTTTGGGTTAAAAAGACTACACTGTGGTAGGTGTACAACAAAAAAAATAAAAATAAATGGAATCTTTTGGGGAACATTATACAAATAATATATGTAATACTAATAAAATACACATTTAAGCTTAAATAACAAACTAATAAATATGATGTTTTATAATAATCCTTCTGATCAAGAGAACTCACAATAATCATGACGAAGACCAGACTAAGAAAGACAGGCTTTTAAGAAGTGTTTTCGGACTTTACGCTTAAAAGAAAATTTCGACTCAGCCTTCTTGATGTCAAGGGGTAGCACATTCTTAAATCTTTACATATTATTACCAGATTGTTTTGCATGTTTTTTTTTCTATTGCAGATGCAGCATGGCTCAAATTTACTAAAACATTTAAAGCATGTGCATAAAGATATACATAAAGAAATCGTAGATATTAATATTAGTCGTCAAGATCTCGATATGGTCACTAAGTCGACTTTTGTATCTGACACTGTGCTTAAGGAATGCATGAACTTGATAGCCGTTCATGCTCGTCCCTTTTCAATGGTTAATGATGAAGCATTCCAAAATTTGCTATCTATAATACCAGTAAATACTAGAACTATTATTTCCTGCTACTAATATTAAAGAAAATGTGCGCTTACTGGCTACAAAAATAAGAGATGAGTTAGCGTTTACGTTACAACATAAAATTATATCGCTGAAAATAGACATTACTTCGCTTGCAACAAGAAGTTTTATTAAGAATTTAGGAGTGATCGAATTTTTTCAGCGTCCTCAGAACACCTCAAAGATTTACTGGTGTACAACCAGCGGTTCCGTATTGACACGGATATTAATAAAAAAAATATTGCCTTACAACTGACAACGGCGCTAACATGATCAAAATGAGCAAACTCCTTAACGAGATGGATTCTGTTACCCTTGACAGGAACACTACACAGGCTGGCCCTAGCTACAGCCAATGTGATAATGAAGATGCAAATACATGTGACGTTTCTGATTCAGACTTTGATTATTCAGATTTTCATTTCAACGTTGAAGAGGCATATACTGCACAATTAACACATGCTCAGAGCGCAGTTTGCTCGTATAACAGGTGAAAATGTTGAATATAAAATTGGTATAGTAAGATGTGCCGCACACACTCTTCAGTTAGCGCTACATGATGCTTGTGATAATGTAGCCTTTTGTAATCTGATTTCAAGTTGTACGACGCCTACGAACACCACAGTTTGTGAGAATCATCAGAGAAAATAACAAAAATTTGCCTAAATTGGACTGCTCTACCCGATGGCATTCTGTAGTTGACATGGTGGAAAGTCTGCTATCGCTGAGAGATGTACATGGGATACTTTGGCAGAAATTCTGAAATCTTTGACACCTGCAAAACAGTTAACAAAAAAAAACTCCAGGAGGAATAACTGTCAGTCGAAAGACCAGACTTTTCGATAGCGTACTTATATGCATGAAAGAAAGGCAAAAACTTTTATTTGAAAATGACGGTTTTATTAATGGAATGATGTTAGACCCAAGAGTAAATTCAGTTTTCACCCTCGTACAACTGAAAAAAGCAAAAGAAAATTTAATCCTACAATACCTAGCAAATATTGAAATAGAGCAAACAAACAATGAAAACAACATTAACAGTAACATCAATAGTACTACAACACTGTCCGTCTGTCTATTTATCTTAAAAATTAAGGAGGTATCGTCGGCAAACAGCACCATATCAAGTTTTTGTTGCAATAAATAGGGTAAATCATTGATATATACCAAAAACAAGAAAGGACCCAATATCGAGCCCTGGGGAACATCCATTATCACGTTTAATCCCGACGAATTGACACCGTTTATTTGAACTAATTACCGTCTACCATTCAAGTAAGATTTGACCAAGTTTAACGCTGTTTTGACCAGTCCGTAATGCACGAGCTTCAGGAGTAGTGTATCGTGATCAACGCAATCAAACGCCTTCGAGAGATCACAAAAGACACCTATGGCATCCTGTGCGTCCTCCCACGCATTAAAGATGTGCTTTAGTAAGGTAACACCAGCGTCAGTTGTACAACGTCCTTTGGTGAAACCATACTGTTTATCATGAAAGATGTTATTCGTGTTAAAATGATTAAGCATTTGATTTAGCATCACTTTTTCAAATACCTTACTAAACACTGGCAACACAGATACTGGTCTATAATTATTTGTGTCTTTACTATCCCCAGATTTAAAAAGTGGTATCACCTTACTGAATTTCATTAGGTCGGAAAGACTCCTTGATCCACACACAAATTAAATATTACAGCTAAGTACGGCGCTACAGTCTCGATGATTGAGGTACAAACTTTGATAGACAATCCGCATAGATCTTCGGTCAATTTAATTTCGATTTGTTTAAAAGCTTTTGTTACTACTATGGGGTTTATATGTTTAAAATTAAATTCAGTCGGGCTGGCTGAAACGTTCGCCTGTAATAAATCAAAAGCAAGTGAAGGCGAGGAATTTAAGGCTTCAGTAGTTTTAATAGGGATACTCGTAAAGATATTTACAAATTCTTGAGCAACTTGTTTTTATCGCTAATAAGTCCATGAGAAGTCTCCATTCCGTAATCAGTGTTGTCTTTTGTTCCTATTTGTTTCATTGTGTATAATTTTCCAAACCGTCTTTATTTTATTGTCTGCTGTTTTTACCTTATTACTTATATATAAAGCTTTAGCTACCTTACAAGTGTTTTTATAAATTTTTGAGTAGGTAGCTACATACTTATTAAAAGTCTCAGTGTTAATAAAAGGCTTAAGGCCATACAGCTCATAAAGTCTTTCCCTACTTTTTCTGAGTCCTTTAGTTGCCCAGTCACTAAATAAAAACTTAGGGCAGATAGTTTTAGTTTTCTTTTTAAAAGTTTTATTGAATTCGGTTTGGACTAAAGGAAAAATAATCTGTATACAAAATATTAGCATTGTTCATTGTAAGGTTCCAATCACTCAACTTCCGGATTAAAGTGCGGTTAAATTTATCTAAATTACCGGATGTTATTGGTCTAGTTTGTATTTGCACTTGTGGAATTGGAATGTTGGACTCAAAAGATACCAGTAGCCCACTGTGATCAGAAAGAAGGCAATTCACAATGGCTTTCTCTAAGTAGTTGCTACAACAAAAAACATTATCAATACATGTAGCAGTAGTTGTAGTTGTACGGGTTGGTTCTATGAACACATTAGACAAATTGAATGATTTAAAGAGATTTAATAATCTACAGCTATCTGAATTGTTTTCTAAGATATTAATATTAAAATCTCCACAGATAATTATTAGTTTATTACCAGTTGCAAGTTTTGCCAATACATCTTCCATCACTGACTCAAATATAGCGTAGTTCAGATAATTAGGGGGTCTGTAAACGCACACTATGACATGCTTATCTAGCTCCACACAGGACAGTTCAATGCTATGTTCAACAGACAAGTTAACTATGTCTTTACGGGTTTTAAAAATACATTTTTTTACTAAAATTAGTGAACCCCCACGTAGGATTGTCTTTCGGTTAAAAGAACTTCCCACACTATAATTCTCGTAATTAACCAACATTTCAAAATCCTTTAACCAATGCTCAGTGAAACAAATAATGTCAAACATTATTTTTTCTAAAAATAACTCTATTTCCAGCTGTTTTGAAGAAAAGCCTTGAATATTCTGATAGAATAATTTCAAGGATTTCTGCCAAGCCCCTTTATTAAAATTAGCTATGTGAGAGCAAGAAGATACCTGGTTCATGGTAGAATTGGTAGATGTAACTATACTGTTATTGGTATCCTCTGTTGTCGTACAAATTAGTTTAAAGGAACATCCGGAGCGAGCCCCACGACTCCCATGCCATCACTAGGCACCAAGATCCCGCTACTTGTGGACCCCACATTAAAAGAATTGTCCAAAGTGACACATGGATTCTCCTTCGTACAGTTATTGTAAATATTTATAGCATTAGTGCTACAGTTAATTAAGGTATCCACCTGTGCATTAGTATTATTACTAATAATTGCAGTGCTAATTATAGTACAAGACTTCGACATACTACTTATGTCTGAGTTTATATAATATGCTAATAGCCTAGCTATTTGGTGTCTAAACCTAATAGGCAGATACACTGTATCCCTAGTCGACTTTAATTTATCAACATACAAGTTGATGTCCAGAAAAACAAGTTTGTCACTGTGATGACTAACTAAGAAATGTATATGCTTATTAAGCATGTGAATATAATTATTTTGTTAGGATCGAGTGGGGAATAGACGAACACAGACTTCACCAGACTGTGGTCAGAACTACCTAGTGGAGAAGAAATCGACACCGAGTATCGGTCTGGATCTGTTGTCAGTAGAAGGTCCAAGCAATTGGCTGTGTGCGAATCAACACCCGGCACCCTCGTTGCCCCCTGGACCAGCTGGGTAAGATTTAACGCTAGGGCTAGCTTTCGCGTCTCTCGTCCAGCGTGGTCTGTGCACTGGTATGGGAAGAGCCACTCCTGATGGTGGGCGTTGAAGTCCCCCAGTAACACTAATTGGGCAAAAGGGTACCGCTGCTGAACCGCATCCACCGCCTCACTCAGGTGCTGTGTGAGCCCAGTTGTCTCCAAATCACCGCTGTGCGAACGGTAGACACAGGCGTAGACAATTTTGTCCAGGCCTGTGTCTACTATAACCCACAGCGTAGAGAACCTGGAGTCTTCAAGGTAGCGGAGACGCCGATAGCAGATGTCGTCCCGGGCGTACATAGATACCATGCCCGTGGTCTAAAGTGGTGCTCCAGGGTAAACCCTGGGTAAGACAGGTATGACACGTCAACATCCGATCTGCGTCTCTGACAGGAGTAAGAGCGCTGGTTGCTCAGTCTCATGATGGTGATGGACTGCGGCGAGATTTGAGTGCAGACCTCGTATATTATATATCTCGTAAATTATAGACCTCGTATATTATATATATATCCGGATCCTAGATTCCACGTGGTCGTGTCAGCAGACGAAGAAGCATTAGCTATTAAGTCTCATAATATCACTTAAGAGGCAAATTTTAAAACTAGAGGCAAAGTCTATGCAGGAACCTGAAGATGAAACTACGAGCACATAGCAACTAGTTTCTGAAGTAGTGGATGAAATGGAATCAATTCTAGCCGAAACCGAAAGAATGAAAAACCGTGACCGCCGCGACCATTACGGAAAAAAATATACCTTGTATTATTACATCATCCGAAAGTGTCGCCACTAAGGATCAAATTCGGGAAGTAATGATACATGACGAAAGAGAATTTTCAACTCTAGAACGAAAACTATATTTCGAAAAAATCCTAGAACAAAAACAATATTTCGAAAACTAGATGTTCTATCTAGTTTTCCGAATATAGTTTTTGTTCTAAGATTTTTTCCTTCTTATTAGTTTTGGTTTATATTATTGATTTATATTATAGAATAAAGACTTAGAAATCTAAATATGTATAAACTATAAAGGGCTTTTCATGGAAAAATAATAAATAAAGGCTCCAAAGATTACTCTTTCAGTCGGAGCATGAAGCATAAAGTCGATTAACTTTAGACATGTCATTTCCTCCCGGATAGAAAAATTGTCATCTGATAGTTATCCGAGTTTTGGCTGTTTGAAAATCAATTGGAAATGGTCAAATAAGTAAATTTAGGCTCGGAAAAAAAATTATGTGAGGGATACACCCTTGTTCTAGTGGCAAGTGGAAATCAAAACACAAAATATATTTCCTCCATAAAAATAAATAAATAAAAAAGGGTCGATTTAAAAAAATCATTTTAGTTCACATATCCTAAATACGTCATAAAACAATTTGAAAATTGCACAAACTGAAAGGTTATCGTATCGTATTAAATGGATTTTGTGAACATAGTTTAGAATAGAGCCTTTAAATAAGAGACTAAGTTATCAGTTGACCGTGTGTGAATTTGAAAGTGAACAATGAGTATTCGAGTGTAGTTAAGAAGAAAGCGAAGTCCGATTTGGGATCATTTTACTCAAATAGACGAAAAAAAGGCAAAATGTGTATATTGCTCCCAAATACTTAGTATTTCGATGGGGTCGACTGGAAATTTAACTAGACACATTGGAAGTAAACATCCCATTGTAGTGGAGAGACAGCCCACAATAGCTTCCATAGCAATGATATTCTAATAAACAGATATGTTGTGAGCGCGCAATTGTGAAGACTCGAAAACCTCCTAATTGGGACGTATTGCCTTTAGTCTGCGTCACGCATGGCGACGAGTGATATGATTTGTTGCAGCAGCTAAAAAAATTCAAAAATACCATCGTGGGTATTCAGAAAATGTACCAATTATGATACCAAAGTTAATAAAATACAAGGGATCTCATACCACATTTAAGTACGTAATATACTTCGATTTATTTATATATTTCAATTATTTTCCTAATATTCTTATATTTGGAGGCTAGAAAATAGAAAGAAATGGATATATTTTTTTTTGTCGTGAGGAAGACAAGGACGCGTTCAGTCCGGACATAGAATAAAAGTACAGATGTGAATATCGTAAGTAGTAAAGTCATCGTTACCCCACAGTTCTGTTTTCCTTTTTTCTAACCTTGTATTACTTAATCATTTTGTTTTATGTAATAATTGATGTACTTAATTGTGATGTATTAAGTACAGCTAAGGAGTGGAATTCCCTGCCGGAGTCTGTGTTTCCTGATAGCTACAACCTGGGAGTCTTTAAGTCAAGAGTGAATAGGTTACTTCTAGGCAAGCGTGCTCCATCTTCGACCACATCATCGCTTACCATCAGGTGAGATAGTGGTCAAACGCGTGCCTATCAATAGTAAAAAAAAAAAATTGGTTGCCTGTAAAGTCGGTATACGGGCGAAAGTTTTACGTGACAACGAATCTCTCTCACTCTCTCTCTCGCGTGCCTCTCACTCGCTCTCATTGTGAGCGCATAACGTGAGCGGAGCGTAACGCAGTTTCTTGAAGTGTCACCCGGCAAACCAATTTATAAGACGTTGTCACGTCAATAAATAAACATGTCATGTGCGGGAAAAGAAAATATAAATAGCTTATCATTGCCATAATATATCACAGAGAATATTAAAATAAAGGTATTTCTATTTTGTATCACCATATCTAACAACTTCCAAGTCAGAATCGTGAATATTAGTTTACTGTGTGACAACAGCGAGTTTAACTATTTATTGTTTTTTTTTCGTTAAGGTTTCCAACCAATGAGGTCCGGCTTCATGAATGGATCGCAATTGTTCGTAAACAAAGAAATGAATCAGAATGGACGCCTTCAAAAAGCAGTAGAATTTGTAGCAATCACTTCAAGACCACTGATAGATAAACTTCAAACAAAGGCCGAACACTTCTCAAAAAGAATGCTGTTCCTGCTATAGAGATAATTATTTTTTTTTTAAATTTGTATTCCGTAGCCACTACCCGCCGATTTGCCCAAGTTGAAATTGTTCTGGCATTCTAAATAAAACTGTAAAAGTTATTCGATTGACATGAACTTTCAGTATAAATTAAATACGCTACGAGTTTCCCTTTATATAATGTCACATGTCATCATCTGCCTAGCCTTTTCCCAACTACATTGGGGTCGGCTTCCAGTCAAGCCGGATTTAGCTGAATACCAGTATTTTACATGGAGCGGTGATATAATGTCACATGTATTTAACTTAATTTGTTTTATTTCCCAGGAACACATAAACATAAATATTCAGAACTCCCCGACAAGTCTCGTCAATGTCAGCATACCGGACATGGAATGTATTTTAGAAACACCCAGAAAAGCGGCACTTAAAAAACGCGTACGCGAATTAACATTTAAGAAAAAACTGTTACAGAAAAGAAATAAAGTACTCGCTCAACAAAATAAAAGACTGGAGAAACGAGTTGCCTCCGTAGCCGTGATATTGAGAGATTTAAAGACAAAGGATTACATTTCAAAAGAACAATTTTCACAACTTGACTTAAAGACCGAAGTCCTAGATTTAATAAATAGACTATATTTGAAGAAAAAATCAAAGAATTCATATCGCGTAAAGTATTCCCCCGCTCTCAGAAAATTGCACTTACTCTTAATTTTTATTCTTCTGCCGCTTACAAATATGTAAGAAGTGCGTTTGGTACTGCTTTGCCACATCCACGTGTGTTAGCCAAGTGGTATGAAAATACTTCTTGTTCGCCGGGGTTCACGCATCAAGCCTTTGATATTTTAGCAAAGAAGTGTGCTTTATCAGGAAAACGCCTATTATGTACCTACCTTTGTAGCAGATGAAATGGCGCTTAGGCATCAAACGATTTGGACTGGTAAAAAAACTGACGGTTTTGTTGATTTCGGTTTAGATTTTAGCCCCAGCAATGATATTGCAACTCAGGTGTACGTTTTCATTTTAGTTGGTCTTAATGAAAGCTGGAAGTTGCCGGTAGGTTACTTTTTTTATTAAAAATCTACCTGCAGAAACGTGGGCAAATTTAATTAATACATGCATAAGTAAATGTTACGATTCAGGTGCTGATGTTGTGGCGGTCACATTTGATGGTTGTTCAAGCAACTTAGCTGCTGCTGAACTTTTAGGTTGTAATTTAAAGGCACCAAATAATTTAAAAACTACTTTTTTACATCCTGATTGCGGCATAGAAGTTGCTGTATTTTTAGACCCATGCCATTTGGTAAAATTAGTTCGCAACACCTTCGAGGCAAAAAAAGTTATATTCGGGGATAATAATAAAGAAATAAAATAGAGTTTAATTGTTGCTTTGAATCAACTTCAAACCAGTCAAGGATTAAATTTGGCTAATAAACTCTCACAAAGACATATAAACTTTCGAAATGAAATAATTAAAGTTAGGTTAGCCACACAGCAGCATTAAGCAGAAGTATAGCCCGTGCTTTAGAACTCTGTGATCAATTGATAGTATGATCCGAAATTAAAAATACAGAACCAACCGTAGAGTTTATCTCAATCTTCAATGATTTATTTGATATTTTTAATTCCAGGTAATCCGGAAAATATGATTTTTAAAAACCCATTAGTTCAAATAATTTTGCGCAAATTTTAAATTTTCTGGAGAAAGCCAAGGAATATATTTTGTCATTACGAATGTACAACAAAACAAAGCGCGTAATAAGCCACAGAATTACCCGTCGCCAACTGCCACTACTCATTTTAATATAGCCCCGACGATAACGGATTATTTTATAAAAAAAAAACCGTTAAATGTAAGAAAATCGGCTGTACTTAATCGCCAGCTAGTTAAAATTATTTCGAAAGAGTACCAACCTTTTAGACTTGTTCAAGACGTAGAATTTAAAAAGTTTGTGGAAATGTTGAATCCAAATTATAGCTTGCCTACAAGAAAAACGTTATCAAACAGCCTCTTGGCCAAATATTATTTCGAAGAGCATTCATATGTAAAACAAGATATCTCAAAGGCACAAGCAGTATGTATTACTACAGATGGATGGACTTAGATGAATAATGATTCATTTATTGCGGTCACAGCGCATTTCATTGATGATTATACATCATTGAAAAATTATCTGTTAGACTGAGTGCAATATTCAGATAATCAAACGGCTAGTAATTTGACATCTTTTTTGAAATCTGTTTTCCAAGAATGGAATATAGAAGATAAAATTGTAGCCATCGACAGCGATAAAACCGCGAATATATTAGCAGCTGTAAAACATGGAAATAAGCAATCAATTGGTTGTTTTGCCCATAAGATATAACTTATACTGCAGGATGCCCTGGGCACTAAATCTTCAGAGCGGCCTATTCCCAACACAATTGGCGAAACTATAAGTAAAGTGAAGTGTATAGTGCAATAATTAAAAAAAGTGCACAAACTGAAGCCAAATATCTAGAAATTGCAAAACATATGGGTATGTAGCGGCATTAATGCCGCCACAAGAAAAACCAACGGAGCAAATCAACATCGCAATAAAAAGAACCGCGACGCCATCTATACAACTAGCAGCGAACTACTACGTTGAAATCTTGCATCGTGCAAGCAGAGTTTACCATGCGATTTGAACATATACATCAGCCCGAATATCAACTATCGGGCAGTAGCCCGCCAGGTGCAACAGCCGCTTGGTCGGAGGATCCTCCCTTTTCGATGGTATGCGGAACTTTACTCTCTGTACCGCATACCCCTCAGATATACCAGATCTGAAATTAAAACAAGACACACCTACTAGATGGAACAGCACGTACGAAATGTTGGATAGAATCTTCAAAGTTAAGGAATGCCTAATTTCTACTTTGGCAAAAATTTATTAGAGCTGATTTATCGCTATCTCAGTATGATTGGGCAATAATAGAATACGCAGTACCCACATTAAAAAAAATCTATGACGTGACCACACAGGTATGCGGGGAAAAATATGTGAATCTGTCTAAAGTACGAGTACCATTACATTATAGAATAATGACAGATCACATTAATAAACAAGAATCTTTACTAACAAATAATAATATTCCCATAGAAATTATTCAATTTATAGATAATTTAAAATAGGGCTCAATGAATGATTCCTAGGTCTAGAATCAGACTTAATAATATCCGAGGCAACAGTTTTAGATCCAAGATTCAAAAAGAAGGGTTTTAAGTTCCCCCATAATTATGATCGCGCTGTAGATCGTTTGAAGGGAACTATCTGCTGAATTAAGAAAAGAAACGCAGGAAAACTAAGTCACAGCAATACAAAGACCATCCACATTCATGCAGCAAAATGTGCGATCAATATGGGATGATTTTGACATGGAAATTGTAACTTTAGTTCCGGAAAATCCAACAGCCGCCGGCATCAGAGAGTTGTAAAAATACCTACAGGAAGATTATCTACACTGCTTGAAAGACCCACTAGAATGGTGGGAGCAGAGAAAATCGATGTATCCACATATTTATTATTTAATGAAAAAAAGATTATGCATGGCAGCGACGTCAGTTCCATGCGAACGAATATTTTCGAAAGTGGGTCAAATAATTAGTGAAAAAAGATCGAGTAACCTCCCCAAAGTTAGAAAGCTGTTATTTTTAATCATAATATGTAAGTAGTCGTAGAATAATTTTCTAAAGTTAAAAAATACACCTTATTTTTATTTTTCGAGTTCTTCTCGGCAAACCCTTTCATTTGATATCCATATCATGGGAATGAATACAAAATAACTAGTCCGTAGTAGTAGTAGTATGACGTCACTTATCTAACCATACATTGCCATCCAAATTAAACATGTACGCACAACTTCAGCATAGTCGGAAACCGGGAAATTTAGCTTCGAAGATTTGTTTACATAGTTAGTTATAAGTGAAGCTAGTATAAGTGTGGTAAAAATAATAGCTAGGAAATAAAAGAAAAAGTGTTGCAGTGAACCAAATAAATAAAATGCTCTGGGGGAACCAGAGCACCAAAATGAGTACCGGTGCCAAACGGTGCCAAATCAAATCAAATCGTATATTTCAAATAAACCATTTACAGGCACTTTTGAATTGTCAAGGTCGGTCAGTCCAACAAGATGAAGCTATTTGCACGTTCCAAAGCGTAGATCTCTATGGAGAAGAACGTGCAAGAAACTCCACGGACACTCTTTTAAAAAATAATAAATTGTTACAAATTTTTGTTTACATCAAGTTGAAATTATACAAACATGTGAGAACGATGTAAAAGACGAGCAGGATAAAAGCGTCCGGGAAAAAAAGGAACAATTCAAAGAAATATTTAAAATAAACCATGGCAACTGAGAAATGACCAGTCCCAACTGACAGCGCCCGTTCACGAACATGACGCATGCGCTAGCACCATTCGGCTCAACCATTTTGAAGGGAGCCAAATGATCCAACGCATACGCCACCATCAGCCAGACTATTGTGTGAGCATGACACTCCCAACCGCCAGGGTACATTCAAGTCAAAAACAAACCTAAAACTGATAGCTATAGCTTAAGTTTAAGGTACACAGTACTCACACATGTGCCGTTAAAATGGATGAAATTATACATTGCTAAATAAAATTGAGTCTATACAATGCAAATATTGTTTTTTTTTTTGTACATTCTTCAGCCGGTCCAACAATGTTTCCAAATGCTAACAGATTATTTTGTGCGCCCTAGTGGCTGTGGAGCCGGACCAGCATTCAGCCAAGCATTTTTATCTTCAATATAATCCCCCAACTTATAATATGCTTGCCTGCATAGTGTGCGTTTAATACAAGATTTAAATTTTGTCTCATTAAGTTCTAATATATGGGGAGGTATCTTATTATAACATTTTAAACAGTACCCCATAAAAGATGAGGCAACTTTAGCCAGTCTGAAACCTGGTTGAACTAATTGATCCCTATTTCTAGTACCATAATTATGTCTGTCGCCTCTTTTACTAAAAAGATGTAAATTCTTTCTGACATACATGATGTTTTCGTAAATGTATTGACAAGGTACCGTCATGATGTTAATATTCTTAAACAGTTCCCTTAGAGAATCGCGCCGGCGGAGATTGTATATCGCTTTGATGGCTCTTTTCTGCAGAATAAAAAAATTGGTTGCCTGTAAAGTCGGTATACGGGCGAAAGTTTTACGTGACAACGACTTTGAGTGGTATAGGTATACGGTGTATGCCTATCTCTCTCTCTCTCGCTCTTAGGCGGGCTAACTGTGCTCGAGTGGAAGGGACGCGTGCCTTTCACTTTTTATGTCTGTCTCTCTCGCTCTTAGGCGGGCTAGTGGAAGGGACGCGTGTCTCTCACTCGCTCTCATTGTGAGCGCATAACGTGAGCGGAGCGTAACGCAGTTTCTTGAAGTGTCACCCGGCAAACCAATTTATAAGACGTAATCACGTCAAAATAGACTCAATGTCTGCAGCCCGTCCCCATAGTAAAATACCGTAAGACATGATACTGTGAAAGTAACTAAAATAGACCAGTCTCGCGGTATCGACATCCGTTAATTGGCGGATTTTCCTAACAGCATAAGCTGCTGAACTTAGCCGTCCAGAAAGAGATGTTATATGAGGGCCCCATTGTAGCCTTGGGTCAAGCGTAATTCCCAGGAAAACCGTTTTATCGACAAATTCTAGTTTTTCCCTGTTCAATACTATGTCACAATCACTGCTTTTGACATTGGGTAAAGAAAATCTTATACATTTCATTTAAAACCAAATTATTCGCCGTGAACCAATTTTGGACTTGCATTAGGGCATTATTTATGATATCAACATTGTCTGTCTGTCTATTTATCTTAAAAATTAAGGAGGTATCGTCGGCAAACAGCACCATATCAAGTTTTTGTTGCAATAAATAGGGTAAATCATTGATATATACCAAAAACAAGAAAGGACCCAAAATCGAGCCCTGGGGAACGCCCATTATCACGTTTAATCCCGACGAACTGACACCGTTTATTTGAACCAATTGCCGTCTATCATTCAAATAAGATTTGACCAAGTTTATCGCTGTTTTGACAAGTCCGTAATGCCCGAGCTTCAGGAGTAATGTATCGTGATCAACGCAATCAAACGCCTTCGAGAGATCACAAAAGACACCTATGGCATCCTGTGCGTCCTCCCACGCATTAAAGATGTGCTTTAGTAAGGTAACACCAGCGTCAGTTGTACAACGTCCCTTGGTGAAATCATACTGTTTATCATGAAAGATGTTATTCGTGTTAAAATGATTAAGCTACTGATTTAGCATCACTTTTTCAAATACCTTACTAAACACTGGCAACACAGATACTGGTCTATAATTATTTGTGTCTTTACTATCCCCAGATTTAAAAAGTGGTATCACCTTACTGAATTTCATTAGGTCCGGAAAGACTCCTTGATCCACACACAAGTTAAATATTACAGCTAAGTACGGCGCTACAGTCTCGATGAATAACTAAGATGAACCAGTACCGGACCCGGAGTCGGAAGAAGTGAATCAATTCACTTTCCGGAATAAAGATTACCCATCTCTATCCGCAAGAGAACCAAGGTTACCGACATAGCCCGTAGGATCGCCAAACTAAAGTAGCAGTGGGCAGGGCACATTGCTCGCAACACAGATGGTCGATAGCGCCGAAAAGTTCTGGAGTGGCGACCGCATACCGTAAGGCGCAACGTTGAAAGGCCTCCCACAAGGTGGACTGATGACCTGGTGAAGGTCGCGGGTAGCCGATGGATGCGACACGCACAGGAACGGTCGTTGTGGCGACGCTTGGGGGATGCCTATGTCCAGCAGTGGACGTCTTTTGGCTGATATGATGATGATGATGATATTATACAATATTTCAATTATTATACATTACACAGACATACACATTAGACATTTTACTGTATTAATTTTTTATTATACCTTAAAGCGAATACCTTTCACCATACGTACATTCATACATACCATCGGACCACAAGACGAACGGCGATGCGCCACCGGTACATGGTGGACATCCCACCCACGCGCACAAAACGTTTTGGGAACACATTCATAGTGCGTGCAGCTAAGGAGTGGAATTCCCTGCCGGAGTCTGTGTTTCCTGATAGCTATAACCTGGGAGTATTTAAGTCAAGAGTGAATAGGTTACTTCTAGGCAAGCGTGCTCCATCTTCGACCACATCATCGCTTACCATCAGGTGAGATAGTGGTCAAACGCGAGCCTACAAATAGTAAAAAAAAAAAACCTTAAATGAATGCATTGTAATCTCATACAGCACCTAATTAAAATGCTGTTTTATAATGCCCCAAACTTTGCCTTGGCCAAGGCAAAGTTTTGCAACCATTTTCCGTTATTTGTCTCATTGTCTATACAAAGCTTATGAATGATTTTTCGACTTTATTATACACACATGTGTAACGCGCGTCTTATCAAAACGTTTAAAATTCGAACAGCGCGCCAAAACTTCTCGATGTGCCGTAGCTCGGTAGCTGTGTGAAGCCCATGCAACCCACACACGCACATGCCGCTCGCGTGATGTCCGAGAGGCAATCAGGGCGCTCGCGGCGGGGGTCGGGGTGCGGTTCGATTCGCGCCTCAGTAGCGCACGCGGATGACGTAGTGAGTGGTCGTAGATCGATGACGTCGGACGGCACGCGTCGCATGCTCTCGCGCGGAACCGTATTGTGTTTGGTTATTGTGACTATGAAACCCATGACCCAATCTTTTGTGAAGGTGATATTACAAGCCCGTTTGTTAACAATGAACGTTTTTTGTTTTATTTGACTATCATCCTTTACACATGTCATATCCTAAGCATTCATTGTAACGTAAAGCTCGTTTGTATTTTTAAACATCGAGATTTTTTTCACGGTCGATTTTTTACTCCATTTGCTCTGATGACTGAAGAAGCAAGAGAGTCTATCTATACAATTCAATTTCACTTTTAAACTTACATACTCAGATGAGATTTTTACAAGCGGCTGTGTTCTGTTACTTAAAAATTAAAAAATCCAGTTTTCCATGTTTTACACGCATTTTATTCCACACATGCGTGCGGTGGTCCTTCGAAAAGGTTCAAAATCTGTGCTGAGTAGTTTTTTCGTGAGATATCGTGAAGTTTTGTGCTGGTCGTGGTCGGCTTGTCATACCAAGTCGCCATTGCCGGGCTATTGTGCCGGTTGTACAAGGCCGCAACTTCGTTCTATGCTAAAATAGAACGAAAAACATTAAGAAACAGCATCTTATCTTCATCAAAAAGTCGAGTGATTTGCGATTTAGTAAAAGAAAAAAGCTGCCATTTTTTCTTCCGATACCCTTATTTCAAAATTTGAAATTGCGTTGGTTGGTAGTACTTGGATCAACTTCCTGCGTACGAGTTGTGCAAACTTCAAGTCGTTGTGTCGTGTCATTCACTCACTTAGCTGTCAGTGTCAGTCAATCGCACAGCTGTCAGTGTCAACATCAACGTGAAGTCGGCTTGTTTGTAAACAAATAAATATTTGTGCATTTTGTGCTAAAGAAGTGCGCGGAGTGATCATAAATCGTAGTATTAAGTCGTTTCGTCGATTTGCCTACCGTACTACTATGGCGGAATCAAAGGAAACATTGCGTAAACATCGCATCCTACGTGGACAGTCTAAAGCTACAATAACGCGCATCGAAACGTTTGTGGAAGACCTGTGGTTGCTTCGAATTAAAATACAGTCGCGGCATGTCAGATCGCGTACATATAATACTTACATTTTGATTTATAGAAACCAAATCAGTATAAATGCGATAGTTAAGCATTACTGTACTTGCTTAACAGGCAGAAGAACAGTAGAAAGTTGTGCCCACATAGTTTCAGTTTTGTGGTTTTTAGTGTTAGGACTGCACGAGCCTTTGATTGCACCCGCAGAACGTTTATTAGATGTTAAAGTTGATGATTAGCATTGATATTTAATAAAAGGTATAAAACAATAGTAGTTTTTAACAAATATGGGTGTTTTATTAAGGTAAAGGAAAATATTGCAAGGAAATCCTGTATTTGCGATCATGTGTAAAGCCATGTCAGAGACTTACAGGGTTTAAACTTTAAAAGTAATTGATACATTTTCACTATTATCATATTTAATAAAACTCCTTATTTTCAGGTATAAGTACAACGCAGACCAGCTTTTGCCGTCTGATGATGAGTCAGCGCCGGAAACCGTGATGTGATGGCGACGGCAAAGCCGGAGAAAAAGAAGCGCAAGTCAACGCATGGGTCAACCGAGTGCCAGCCATCAACCAGTAAGAAGCCGAAGCCAACCACCAGACCAATAGCCCGCGATTTATTTGGAAGCGATTCCGATGACGAGAAATCGGAGGCAACAACGGGTAAAAAATATCAACCAATCTACTCTTATATTCACGTAGATTGGCAAACGGGTTTTCGAGGCAGATAGATAAAAAAATATCACACAGTTATTACACAGAGTTAAAGATATATAAGTGTGATGACACGAACAATTAAAACTAAGTATGAAATGGAATCTGAGTCTTGGAAACACTTAACGAATAAGTTAAGTGTGTTAGAAAAGAGTTTACTGACTGCCCGCGAACGTTTATTAGTTCGAATCAATATTAATCACATATAATATTTGAATATCGACCTACAAACTTCACCTAATCATTATATAGTCAAATTAATATTGTTTAATGACTATGTTCTGCATTGTTTTATTTAATTCAATAAATATTCCAAGTATACTTCATCATCAAGCACTAACATTAATTGTGATAAATGCAAAATTCAGATCCCAGTACAAGAATATAGATATCATAAGAGACCTAATATTCATTAATCAAATTGTTTTTTGAATGTTGATATTATAGCCGCAGCATTTAAAAATAGAATAATGACCTATCACTTAAAAACTAGAAAGAGTAAGGTACTCGTCGTCCTGACTATCTCAAGACGACGAGTACCTTCTAGCGGAGGCGCTCCGTTTTCTCGTCTTCCATGGCGGAGGCGCCATGGAAGACGAGAAAATGGAGACAATTTCGCCTCCCGAAATTCAGAGCTGGATGAAGTCTATTGAGTAGTATTTAAGTGAGGTGTGTGCGATTGCTTCTGGTAGGAAGTTGAATTCCGAGCAGAAGTTGAAAATAAGCAATCTTTGCCGTAAGGTTGGACATGGTGTTTCGCAAATGGCAGTTCAGTACCAGTCACATAAGCAATATGCTTATAAGACCTACAACTTCTCCAACAGATTGACAGAAGACCGCAACCTTAAGGATTACGTTATGGAGATGAACCGGACCATTAAGGAGTCCTGTGCAAGGCAGGAAACAGGAACAACATCGTTTACAGATATGGTGAAGAAGGGGTCTAACAGCTTTGTTCGTCCTAATTATTTTAGCTCCGTGGCCATATTTCCTAGTAATCATTCAAAGACCAGTGAAGAAACCAAGCAACACATACGAAACTACGCACGCACGCATATGAAACTGAAGGTCAGAGGTGTACGCAAAATAGGTAAGGAGCACTTATAATTAGCACGGACTAAGGAAGACCTGGATAAGGTCAAGCAAACAGTACAACTCGCTTCGGCAGCTCTCACCGTCGATGAACCTCGAAAGCGCAAACCACGCATAATAGTTATAGAGGTCCCTGCATCTATAGCTGAAAATGAGGTTTATAAATGCATCTATGACCAAATTGGCCGAAAAGCTACCGATTATCTCCAGAGATACATGTTTGACCTCAATAAAACTAAGCCACAAATCTGGCAGAAAAGATGTAACTACATTGTAGAAGTTCCAGCACTTCCAGCGCATATTCGGAAGGCTCTCATCACACAGGATATTTGTAAATTGGACACCCTGCCCAGTTCGAGACTTTACACTGGTGACAAGTTGTTACAAGTACCAGCAGTACGGTCATGCAGCCAAGACGTGGAAAGTAGCTGCCTCTACATGTGGCCACTACGGTGAAGAAGGGCACACTCTTCAAGACTGCACGAAGAAACCCGTTGCGCCAAGATGTGCAACATGCTTGCGCTTCAAAAAACCAGCCAACTACAAGATGGGAGATCCAAAGTGCCCTGCTAAAAAAGCTGCCGAGAACAGGCACTTAAACTCGATCGACTATGAAGGCGCTTAAGAGCGCCACATATTTATTTATATTTAAGACGAACTTATTGTTTATATTCTTCTTTACCCTAGGTATGGATAATAACTTGATTTCCGATATAGATAACACATTTGTACCCGTTTCAAAGTCATGCCAGGTTGAGGACTGCATACAATATCTCTCCGATTATCAAAAGTCACTAACCATACTAACCCAAAACATTCGCAGTATTTACAAGAATACAGATAGCTTTAACATTTTTCTTCATAGACTCAATTTTTTCATTGTGATATTATGGTACTAACCGAGTGTTGGCCATCTAATCGCCAGGATAACCTCCCAGAAATGCCAGGATACAACTTATTGTATACAAAACTAAACAACAACCAAAATGATGGTGTGTTGGTATATTCTAAGGAAACATTAATGATCACAGTAGAAGAACCTACTCCCCCTAAAGACTGTATGAGTAACTATTTAATCATCAAAATTGGTAAAACTACAGCAATAATCGCTATGTATAGATTTCCCTTCCACTAGAAACTTGGATTCTCTTAACACTTCCTTAAATCAGATTTTTCAAGACTTAAGCTCTTTTAAGAATGTTATATTAACAGGCGACATATATATAAACGTAAACTCTGGAAACTGCGATGGCTTTCTACCTGCACACACTTTGCTTAATCATCATAGCGGTTTCTACCTCGATCATATGATCATCAAATTCAGTTTATCGTATGTTACGCTTGTTACTAACTAAATTACTGACCATCACGCTGTTCTACTAACCCTAAACTTAATGCTGCCTAAGCTAAATCGTCCTCAGAACAAAACCCAATTAAACACAAACAAACTCGAATATGATTTATGAAAACTTGACTTTGACCCAGTTTATAATACTGCTGACGCAAATTTTGCTTATCGTACTTAATAAAACATGATCAATCAGCAATATTACGTAATTACGACAAATAAGAAACTTTATAATATCAAGCCTTGGATTACTCCTGGCCTAATTCGGTGTATAAGACACAGAGATAAACTTCATCAGGTATCAAGGAGAAATCCAGGTGATAGTATCATAAACACCACAAATAAAAGATACAGGAATTTTTGGAGCTAAAAATATAATTACGATAAAAATTAACTAAAGCGGGCAGGAAACAATAGCAAGCAACTTTGGAATCATATTTAAACGTCACTTACTATGTCAATACAACGTGAATCAAATTCGAGTTTATTGCTTACTAATAGTTCACCTCTTTTCAGCCAACCTTGTCAATAACTTTTTCGTGAATGTTGTGCAAACTCTTGCCGAACCGAGTCCAAAGAATTACTGTGTTCAACCACCTTCCCAAGAAATGAATAATGTGCGCGCGCTAAAATCTTTTGGTTTGCTGGACACTGACGAGGGCGAAAAACCCGAATTATTTGTAGACTAAAAGATGACATGATGTGCAATGGGAAGGGGTAAAATTAGCAATAAGATCCTTAAACAATTCAGGCATATCCTGCTACTTCCCTTAACACATATATTTTGTATCTGTCTTTCCGAAGGCATTTTTCCTAGATGCCTAAAAAAAGCAGTTGCAAGCATCTTTAAATCCGGGAACAAAGATTTAGTAAATAATTATAGGCCAATATCGTTACTCCCCTCTATATCTAAAGTACTAGAAAAAATTGTTAACAACAGACTAGTAAACTATTTAGAAATAAATAATTTATTGTCATCTACGCAATTTGGTTTTAGAGCCAAACTATCCACAGCCGATGCGGTGCACCACCTGACCGATTACGTTTCAGAGGAACTTGGCAAAGGAAACCAGACCCTGGATCTTCCTTGATCTAGCGAAGGCCTTTGACACAGTATCTATTTCTATGCTCCTTACTAAATTTAGACACTATGGGAATAAAGGGGAACGCCGCTGAAACTGTTTGCTGACTACCTAGACGACAGATATCAATGTGTTAGAATAGACAATATTACGAGCGATGAGCAAAAAACTACTGGTTTTGGTGTTACTCAGAGATGCATTTTGGGCCCAACCATAGTTCTGATATATGTTAACGATTTGTGCAATATATTTAAACATTAAAAATGGCAAAATCGTTTCATATGCTGACGACACGGCCTTAGTTATTACCGCTACAACCAGTAAAGAATTGTACGAATACGCTCAAATCGGTTTCAATACTGTGACTAAATGACTTCAAAGCCATTTACTAGCATTAAATGCTGACAAGACAAAATATATGCGCAATCCTCAATTTAACACTACTAACCCTCATCTGTTTGCACATAAATGTGGATTCCATCACTCAAAAAGTATGTGCGATTGTCCATTTATCCTCCAAACATGCAAAATTAAATATCTCGGAGTTATTATAGACGAACCACTCTCTTTTAGACCACATTTCGAAAGTCTGGTTAAAAGAGTACGTACATTAATACATGTTTTTAAAAAATTGCGGACGATTGCGGATTCAAAATTAATCACACAAGTTTATTTGGCCTTAGGTCAATCTGTAATTCAGTATTGTATCACTTCATGGGGTGGAGCACCCAAAACTTACTTACTCCCTCTTGAAAGAGCTCAGAGAGCCGTTTTAAAAGTATCCAATTTCCATCGAAAAAGTGATAACAAAAGACGGTAGGAGAAAAAGGAAACTATGCGTTCTCAGTAACTGCAATCTTAGCGGTACACTAGAAATATTGGAAAACACCTTCGAGTTCTGTCATTACCTGTCACGTAATAGTAGTATAAAAGACATTATATCAAATATAGTTAATAAGATACAGCATTATAGCTTAGATGACTACTGTATCGTTATGATTGGTGAGCAAGGTTTTAAAGGTACCGACGAATCTATTGAACTTATCAACTAATTAGAGAAACTCTCAAAAATATTACCTATACAAATGTTATTTTATGTTGCCCTACATATGTGCAAGGGGCTCTGATACACAATTATTAAGTAATAATTGTGTATCAGAGCCCCTTGCAATTAATAGATTACTTTACATGGACATAGAAAATCATAATTATGCTTATTTTTTTATGTATATCACTACACCACATTATCACTATCTTATTTATATGGTGTACATAATAAAGAGTATTCTATTCTAATAACACAACACACGCAATTCCGATACTCGCAGTGCCACCTGAAGACTAAAAATAGAACTAATATTGACAGTTTAATTCCATATTCGATAGATGGCGATGTGCAAATGACGTCATTTTCTGAATCGAAGACGACTCTCGCCCATGTTAGTATAAATATTTAAGGTAGGGTGATTGAGATATTCTGAAAGAACTCAGATCGTTTCGAATGTGGTCGTTAAAAGTTGTGTCGGGAAAATTGGTGGTTTGGGTCTATGATTTGAAGTACGAAGTAGAGATTCTACTTAAATTTGAAAAAGTAGCTTTTATTACTGCGTAGTTTGAATTTTGTTATTCGGGTCCTTGATTTGAGGTACGAAGTAAAGATTCTACTTGAAATTGAGCAAGTAGATTTAATTACTTCGTAGTTTGAATTGTGTCATTCGGGTCTTTGATTTGAATTACGAAGTAAAGATTCTACTTGAGTTTAAACAAGTAGCTTTAATTACTTCGTAGTTAGAATTGTGTCATTCGTTCCGAAGTTCGTGTTGAACAACCCAACCGAATTCGTTTGAGTCGCGGGGTGAATAGACGATTTAAATTTATTCGAGGCCGTCCGATTTGTTCGACTTTCCGTTGTTTAAGATAATTGTAAAAACTTTCGGGTATTTCAAGTGTTTGTTTTTCACCTAACACTTTTGAAATTACTTGATTTATTGGTTCGATATTTTCCTTGAAAACGATTTCTAGAAAAATAACAAACAAACCTTTCGCTATGTAGCCCAAATGCGAAAAGGATGAGACTAAGTAGGTCTCAGGAATCAGAAATTCGTGAAGTCAGGCTAACAGCAAACCGAGCAAGCCACGTCAGAAATCTTGCGTCGTAAACGCCTACCCAGCGTGAGTCTAGACTTAGCACACAGCGTTCTCTTTCGGCGGCTTCTCAGTCACAGGAGTTTCGAGGAACGTGAAGCGCGGTTATTAGCTGACCGGGAGCGCCACGCACTCTCACGCGAATCTAAAACTTACGAAAAGGGAATCACGCATAAATTCACAAAGGATTCTAACAGCTTCTTTGCGCTCCCAAGAGAGTATCGAGGAACGAGAAGCGCGGTCGTCGGCTGACCGAGAGCGTCACGCCCTCTCACTCGAGTCTGAGACCTTTACGGAAAGGGAGTCACGCCTAAATTCACAAAGGTTTCTGACCGCGTCTTTGTGCTCCCAAGAGAGCAACGAAGAACACGAAGAGCGGTTGTCGGCTGACCGAGAACGTCACGCACGAACGTCACGCGAAGTGACTCAAGTGAGGGGTCACTTGAGTCACTTGAGACTTTTACGGAAAGACAGTCGCGCTTAAGTATACAAAGAATTATTACCGCAACATTGCGCTCCCAAGAGAGCAACGAGGAACGTGAAGAGCGATTATCGGCTGACCGAGCGCGTCACAACCTCTCACGCGAGTCTGAGACTTCCACCGAAAGACAGTCGCGCTTAAGTTCGCAAAGAATTCTGATAGCAAGCCTAGAAACCTTTTTGTATATGCTCCGGGTGATTCCACCGCTAACATAGTATATAGAGACACACACAATAAAGTATATAATAAATAAATAAATAGAGAAGCATTAACATAATCACGTTTCTCATTGGATAAAGATACAAGACCTGGCCGCAAATTCTTTATTTAAAATGGAAGCGGTGATACAGTCAGTGTCTTGCATTAGCCTCTTCTTATTTTCTATAGCGGTCAGGTGACGCAGGGTATTGATTGCCTGTATTCTTATCTAAGCGAGGCATTTTAGTTTTCCACAACCACGACGAACGAAGTCGCGGGGACGGCAAGTAAACAATAATTTGAACAAATTTAATAATAACAACTATATAAATGAATTAATAATCCTTGATAAAAAAATAACAATCCTAATGACATATATAACCAATTTAACAATTATTTCATTGAGCTGACACAAAAAACCAACAATAATGATCATGACATAAACAACATTAACAATAATATAAATACTTTATTTCTGACTCCAGTGAATGAAATTGACATTATGCGCATTAAAGCGCATGATTGGCTTAAAAGCTATTTATCTGATCGCCAACAGAGAACTGTTATTTCTAGGATATAAAATAATACTAGGACGACATATTGCTCAGAAATAAAAATCAATAGCTCTGGGGTACCGCAAGGAAGTATATTGGGACCGTCATTATTTATATTATATATTAATAACCTCAATAAATGTTTAATATTTAATTTAATATTCAATTGCTGACGATACTACTTTAACGATAAAATGCTCCAACAAAACTGACATAGAAAATAATAAAAAAAAATAATTAAAGTGATAAAATGGCTGGGTGACTATAATCTTCATGTTAATATTGAAAAACCAAAATAATTCAATTTCAAACTTGTAACTTGTCAGTAATACCAACACCTTATTAGACATAACAATGCAATTCTGCAACGATGACCAACAGCTTTATTTTTAGGTATTGTGATTGACAACAAATTGAACTAGAAGGAACATGTAGAAATAGTATGCAGTAAGCTCGATAAGTTTGTATATGCTCTTCGCAAGTTAACACAAGTGTCCAGAAAAAAACCGTCCTAAATGCTTATCACGGGTATGTTTCATCAGTATTGCGTTACGGCCTAGTGATATGGGGTAATTCAGTGTATGTCGAAAGAGCATTCAAAATGCAAAAAAAATGTATCAGAGTCATTAGTGGAGCAGAATATCTTGACCATTGCAGGCAATATTTAAAGAATTAAAAATTGTCCCATTCCCATGTCTGTGCATTTTTGAAGTTTGTCTATTTGTAAAAAAATACCCTTTTTTTACTATTTATACGCTCGCGTTTGACCACTATCTCACCTGATGGTAAGCGATGATGTGGTCGAAGATGGAGCACGCTTGCCTAGAAGTAACCTATTCACTCTTGACTTAAAGACTCCCAGGTTGTAGCTATCAGGAAACACAGACTCCGGCAGGGAATTCCACTCCTTAGCTGTACGCACTATGAATGTGTTCCCAAAACGTTTTGTGCGCGTGGGTGGGATGTCCACCATGTACCGGTGGCGCATCGCCGTGCGTCTTGTGGTCCGATGATGGAACGGGCTTGGCGGAATTAAATTATGCAATTCCGTCGCACATTCTCCAAAATGCAACCGGTAGAAAACCGACAGGCTAGCAACTCGTCGTCGATGCTCAAGACTTTGGAGCTTCGTCGCGACGAGCCTATCATCGCCGATGATCCTCTTGGCTCGTTTCTCAATTGACTCAAGGGCATCAAGCTGGTATCTGGCAGATCCGTCCCAAAGATGAGAGCAGTACTCCATACATGATCGAACTTGCGCTTGATAGAGTTTGAGCAGCTGTTCCGGCGTAAAGTACCGTCTCACCTTTGCTAAGATCCCCAACTTCTTTGCAGCCACTTGAGCTTTTGCCTCTATGAAAGGGCCAAAATTGAGGGTAGATGTTAATGTAACCCCAAGAAGCTCAAGTTGGTCGGTTATCGGCACAGTTGCACCTCGGAAAGATGAAGCTGGGTGGCATTGGCCCCGTTTAGCGGAAAATAGACACGCTTGGGTCTTAGTATCATTGAACTTGACCAGATTGGCATCGCCCCATTCTGAGACAGCCTGTAAGGACACGTTCAAGCGCTCAACCATAGCCTCCCGGAGAGACCGGATCTGCGACCGATCAGCTCGTGCATCGGACACGTATCTCTCAGCAACAGTGCTGTCGTCTGCATACCCAAAGGTACCGGGTTTAAGCAGATCATTAATATGCAGCAAGAACAGTGTTGCCGAAAGCACCGACCCCTGAGGAACCCCGGCATTAATATCCAGCAGTCCAGACGAGCAGCCATCAATGACCACTCGGATAGACCGATCCCTCAGGAAATCCGCGATCCAATCACACAATCCGGCGGGCAGACCGAAGGAAGGAAGCTTACTAATAAGGCTTTCGTGCCAGACCCTGTCGAAGGCCTTCGAGATGTCAAGGGAGACCGCTAGTGCCTCCCCGTACTTCTCTATGGCCTCACTCCAGATGTGAATGGCATACGCAAAAAGATCCCCGGTAGACCGATTTCGGCGTAATCCGTATTGTCGGTCACTAAGGACATCATTCGCTTCTAGGTATGCCCGGAGCTTATGATTCAACACGCGTTCCATACTCTTACAGAGTATGGACGTTACTGAGATAGGTCTATAATTTGACGGGTCAGCTCGACTACCTTTCTTGGGCACGGGCTGCACGTTAGCTTGCTTCCAAGCCTTTGGCACTTTTCCAGTCTCAAACGAAAGGCGAACTAGGCGTGTCAAGATCTGAGACAACTCAGGCGCACAAGTCTTCAGCACAACTGCCGGTATCCCGTCGGGGCCACTAGCCTTGTTCACGTCTAGGTTACGCAGTACCCTACGGACGTCCCTCTGATGAATACGAGTGTTCGACATACTCGACACGCATCCAGCAGGAGAAGCAGGGGGCTCCGCGCCACCAGGATCCAGACGTGAAGATTCCGGAAACAAAGAAGCAAACAAGTTCGCTTTCTCCTCAGCGGAGTGGGCCAGCGACCCGTCGGGTCTCAGCAGTCGTGGTAGTGAGGGGCGGCAGAAGTTCGATTCGACCGACTTAGCCAGGGACCAAAAAGCCTTACTACCTGCTGGGTATGAAGAAAGTTTGTTCCCTATTCGGCTAATGTGGTCAAATCGAGCCCTCCGCAACACCTTCTTGCAGGACTTGGCAGCCCTGTTGAAGGCTCTCTTCTTCTGACTCACATCATTTGCTTTGCGCGTACGAGCGTCGACCCATGCTAGGTACGCCGCGTGCTTAAGCGCATCAGCGCGATGGCACTCGGCACCAAACCATGGACGAGCTTCGCCAGACATTGCTACGTCAGAGAACGGAATGTAGTACTCCATTCCCCTCCGCAACACATCCGTCACGGCGTCCGCGCAAGACGAAGCATCAAACGAAGAAAAGCAAGTAGGCTGCCAAGGGTAACATGCGAAGAAAGATCGCATGCCATCCCAATCTGCTGACCTGTATCGCCATACCCGCCGGGTGCCTCTTGGTCTAGGATCGGGCGGGGAGTAGACGGACACAGACTTCACCAGACAGTGGTCCGAACTACCCAGTGGTGAAGAAATCGTCACCGAGTAGCGGTCTGGATCAGTTGTCAGCAAAAGGTCCAAGCAATTGGCAGTGTGCGAATCAACATCCGGCACCCTCGTTGCCCCCTGGACCAGCTGGGTAAGATTTAACGCTAGCGCTAGCTTTCGCGTCTCTCGTCCAGCATGGTCTGTGCACTGGTATGGGAAGAGCCACTCCTGATGGTGGGCATTGAAGTCCCCCAGAAACACCAATTGGGCAGAAGGGTACCGCTGCTGAGTCGCATCCGCCGCCTCACTCAGGTGCTGTGTGAGCCCAGTTGTCTCCAAATCACCGCTGTGCGAACGGTAGACACAGGCGTAGACAATTTTGTCCAGGCCTGTGTCCACTATAACCCACAGCGTTGAGAACCTGGAGTCTTCAAGGTTTCGGAGACGCCGATTGCAGATGTCGTCCCGGGCGTACACACATACGCGTAGTCTAACGTAGTGCTCCAGGGTAAACCCTGGGTAAGACAGATATGACACGTCTGACGGACATCCGATCTGCGTCTCCGACAGAAATAAGAGCGCTGGTTTCTCCGTCTCGAGGTGGTGATGGACTGCGGCGAGATTTGAGTGCAGACCTCGTATGTTGGAGAGGTGAACTTTGTGCGAGAGGGAGAGGTGAACTTTGTGCGAGAGGGAGAGGTGCACTTTGTGCGAGAAGGAGAGGTGCACTTTGTGCGAGAGGGAGAGGTGCACTTTGTGCGAGAGGGAGTGCTGCCGCTGTACAGCTTTTCTCTTATTTTTCCTGTTCATATAACAAAATTTGAGTGAAGGAAGGAGAGGAGAAGGAAATGAAATGAGGTTTCATGCTGCTAACCTTCAGGCACGCTCTGGCAGGATGGCATCATTGGGGGACTAGCCTGGAGACTGCGGGGACGCCCGAGCCCCCCCGGGAATGTCCATCGGGCCCTCTCGTCTGGTCGCCAACCAGCACGATGGTGCATTCCGGGATTTTTCGACAATTGGCGGGGCAGCCTTTCATGTGTGGCTAGCACACTACTTGGGCCCCCAACTACCTGCGGTCGGCCAGCGGCGCACCGTGCCTCGGATCCCGCTACCCTCCGCGACTAGTCTCCCGATACGCCCATGTCAGCGCAAACCTGGTTGGTCTGCCTGCATTGGAACAACTATTTCGACCCAACCCCTCTGAATTGGCTACACTGGGCATCGTACCGGAACGCGGCTAGGCCGCTTGGCGGTACGTCTTTGCCCAGTGGGTGGTCACAAGCCATCGGCCGAAGCCTACCACCAGTTACTGTCACCTGATTAGCACCACCCGGGGACCACGTGTAGGGTCAATCATCTATTTCCATTGAATGAACAAATCTCCGAAAGACTTAAACAAAATGCCGGAAAATTACTAGTACCCTCTCAGAGACTGCATTTATACAGTAGAAATGCTAGTTGTATGACAGTCAAAATTTATAATAAATTACCACCTGGCCTGAGAATGTTATTAATAAGTTTAAGTTTAAAATTTTTGCTTGGCTCATGGACATGTGTTTTTATTCCGTCAATGAATTTTTAAATTATACATTTTAAAAAGACTTTATTAATGACATTAGTATTTTGACACAATATGAATTCTTTGACAATGTAATTTCATTCTGACATTGCAATTTATATTTTGACATTATGCTTTATTTTGACATTATGCGTTATTTTTCATTTTTTGACATCTTTATTCATATTTTCGAAAGAATGGTTTAAAAAAAATTTTTATATATAATTATAACATATGTGTAAAGAAACTAGTTTGTTTCTTTAATTTGTACAAAGCTCATCTGCAGATAAAACAGTGACCATGTACTTATTTAGGTTCTTGATAGATGGCGCTAGCAGCCAACGCAGTTGGCAAAGCAGCTAATGTTTGGAGTTGACAAAAGTCACCGTGATTGAGCATATTTCAATATTGTTTAGATAAGTTTGTAAAAAGCCTAAATAGGAATTTTTAATGTCAAAAATAGAGTTTAAATGTCGTTTCTTTGTTTTCAGGTAGGATAGTGTGATTTAAGTTTAACAGTGTAATTATTATAGTATTTGTAAATACTAAAATAAAACTTTGTTTTCAGAGCAACGCAATTGTCTATTTGACTTACAATTCCTGATAAGTCTGGAGATATTGACGTATAAAACGACATTTCTAGTAAAAACAAGAAAAATGGAAAAACTACGATTTAAATTTATGGCTTTGGGGTCAACGGACGGAAAAACAAATCAAGTATGCATTTACATTTAGATTTCAAGCTGGATAATTACTGGAATATGCCACCAAAAAGGAAAGACTATTATTAGAAGTCAACAAGCACATCGACACCCAAACATTAAAATATAAACATTAAATAAGAAACTGTAAAATCAATTGCAAGCCTCTAAAATGAAATTGGGGAACATGAACATGTAGCGCACAAAAACAATTTAATCAGGAATAAAAAAGTACCTACGATAATAAAGGAAGGCCAGATAAAATAAAACCATGTAGAACTTGTGAAAATTTAAATAAAGGTATTCGGTTCCATCCACAAGAAAAAAATACGAATAATAACACCATTAATTAAAGTCAAACTATTATTAAATGCACAATTGAAAACATTTGGAATATATGATTCGGGATCAAATGTTTCTATAAAATATCTATATTTCTATATATTTCATATAATTAATTCCAAATTAATAAGACTAAAGGGAGAAGAAGAGAATAATACAAAAAGTGATAATTTAATCACAATTAATGGTGTTAAAAAAACAGTTGGTTTGACAACATTGACAATAAAAATTTTAGATATTGAAGAAGACGATGTTTATATAGTCGATGGAGAAGAATTTAAATACGATTTTCTTATTGGATTGGATAACATAAAAATCTGGTTCAAGATGAGAATTTGAAAATAACTCAAAAAAAGAAGAAATAAAAATAGAAGAAAAGAAAATCCCTATGAATGAGGATGAAACCAGAAACAACACTTCTAAGTGAAAAAAGCAACAAATCCATGTTCAATAAATTTTAATGGACAAATAAAAGACGAAGATTTCAAACTAATTATGAGTAATTTAAATGCTAAACAAAAGTCAGAAATATACAAACTGATTGACAGTTACAAATAAATTTTTGCAAAAGACAAATATGACATGAGGCACGTATTGATCTACTTATGGACAAATATTGTAGTAAAAGGCCCTACAGATATTCAGTTGAAGACAAAAAGGAAATAGAAGAACAAATTGCTAGGTTACTACAAAAATCTTATAGAGGAATCTTATAGCCCATTTGCGGCTCCAGTAACTTTAGCCTTCAAAAAAGAAGACAGCAAAAAGTCAAGATTATGTATAGATTTTAGAGATCTAAATAAAATAGTGGTACCTCAAGCTCAACCATTTCCATTGATAGACGACCTAGTGATTAAGAAAAGAAACTCAACATATTTCACAACACTGGACATCAATTCGGCCGTCTGGTCAATCCCGTTAAGAATTGAAGAGGAAGAAAACTGCCTTTAATGTTTAACTTTAATCGATGATTTTAACAAATTAGGACAAGCAATAGAAATTACATCTCGCTCTACGCCCGAAGTGGTCAGAGCATTAATGAAATACTTCTCTTTTTACGGCATACCACAGAAAATAAGTTCTGACCCGGGAACCGAATTTAATCATGAATTATTAAAAGAACTGGCGGACTTGCATAAAATTAAGCTACACATAGGTACACCCAATAATCCAAATTCTATGGGGCTCATAGAGCGGTTTCATTCTACAATTATAGAAATATATCGATTAGCAAAATACGAAAAGAAATTTACAGACGCAGCATCAGTTATGACTTATGCCGTTATGGCTTATAATAACACCATCCACTAATGATCCCCTGTGGGTAGTTGCTATATTTGGTGGAAAAAAATTGCTCTCATTTAAAAATTTAATTAAAATTAATTAACAACTCGATAAAGTTAATAAATGTATGCATTTACATGCTAACCTAGAGTACCCACCAGTTTAGTGTTTTCACCAAGATCAGATATTCCGGACCACAAAGAAGCACACAATGGAAGCACTGAAGGTCTCACTGTCAGATATGATGACACTGTTCCAAAACAGGATGTCAAACTTTGAGGCAGAATTACAGAAAAACCCTACGGGCACATCTTGCAGCACAGATGGGTTGGTTGCAGACTTCGCTTCATTCAAGAAGTTCATCCTTGATGCATTGGGCTGTCTTCAACGTCAGTTAGGGGCATTAGCTCAAGGAGTGGACAACCTCGAGATGCGGAGTCGGCGGAAGATGGTTCTGCTGCATGGTGTCACGGAGCAGGCCAAGGAGGATACTGCGCAGGTGGTAGCAGAAGTTGTGCGGTGTCACCTCAAGCTGCCAGATTTTACTATTGCGGATGTCGGACGCTGCCATCGGATGGGTAGATCAACAGGTGCCAGCAAACCAAGGCCCATTCTTTGCAAGCTGCGGGACATCATGGTCAGGGATAGTGTCTGGTTTGCGAAAACCAAATTAAAGGGCACTGGGATCACGTTGTCAGAGTTCCTAACTAGATCAAGGCATCAGCTCTTCATGTCGGCGAGGGAAAAGCTCGGTGAGACCAAATGCTGGACGAAACAGGGCCTTATCTATGTTCTCGGTACTGACGGCACCCGGCATCGGATACGTCCTATCGAAGAACTCAATGAAATAGAGATAGCCAGAAAAAAACCCGATTCCCCTGTCGCAACCGCACTATCGACGTTGTCGTCACCGTCACCGACGCCGGCACCGAAGAAGGCCCGGCGAAAAAGTGATTTGCTCCATTTTTTTCAAAGATTGTTCCGTAGTCCGGGTAACGGTTTCTTTTTCACATGTTGTAAGTACCCCTCTCCATTAATTGTATCCCGATTTCTTCTACCTTTACCTTTTCTTTTTCTAGTATCAAGCTAACCCGCAATCTATTTCACTTTTATTCTCAATGTTTATTTATTTTCCACTGGCAGCTGTCAACTTGACATTTCTCTAACTTGTCATTAAAATCCAATCTTTACGTTCAGAAACAGGTTGACAGTGCGCCCGGTATTTTAGTTTTGTTGCTTGGGTTATCTTTAATTTCTTATTATTTTATGCTTTGCTTTTCTTCTTTTTATTTGCTTTATTTGTAGTATGTTACTGCTTGCCCGGATGACGAGATTAATGTGCTTATTGCTTACTTGTGTTGTTTAAAGCATGTTTTAGATTTAAAACACAACTGGCGGGTGGATAAAATTGCCCTATTTTATTTTATTTTTATTTAGAAAACTTAGTTTTAGTAATTTATTTTTTATAATATTGTTAATTTATAAATATTTTCGATGTCAGCTAGTAATGATGGCAGTGAAAATGAAACCTTTTCTTCTGCAAGTAGTGATGATGACAGTTTTGTTAGTTTTCCATCCCTTGCTGAGTCGCTTGAATCCCAATTTTCCGATGTTCCGAAGAATTTTAATGTAGTCCATATAAATGCGCAAAGTATTCCGGCTCACTATTCTGACATGCTAGCTTCCCTTGACTGTAAGAACATCCATGCTATCCTTGTTTCTGAATCTTGGCTAAAACCATGTCTCCCCTCTACGTCCTATTCCTTGCCGGGTTTTCAAATAATAAGAAATGACCGCGCGCGTGGCGGTGGGGGTGGGGTTGCCATATACCTTCGACCGCATATTCCTTTTTCAATTATTGATATGTCAGCACAACCTCCTCCGTCAAACGCGGGCGAGCACCTCTTTTTGGAAGTTACCCTGAACCTAACAAAAATCCTTCTAGGCGTTTATTACAGCCCTTCTTCTCGTATAAATTTCTTCTCCTCTTTTGAACACATCTTAGAAAACCTAATGCCCTCTTACAGTCATACAATCATCATGGGGGACTTCAATACTTGCTTATTGAAGAACGATTCCCGCTCCTCTTCTCTTCAATCAGCACTTCTATCTTTGAACTTATCTATTCTTCCCTTAAGTGCCACACACCATTTTCCAAATTGTAATCCTTCACTTTTAGACCTTATTATTGTTTCCTCTCTTCAACATGTTGGAAAGCATGGTCAGTACCCAGTTGACATGTTTTCCTATCATGATCTTATTTTCCTCTCGTACAAAATTCGACCTCCTAAGGCAAAACCTAAAATTCTCCTGCAGCGCAATTTTTGTGGAATGAATGCCGATGATCTCCGAAGAGATGCCAGCAGCATTGACTGGGCACCTCTGTTCAGCGCTGCGTCAATTGACGATAAAGTGAGCCTGTTGACGGATAACCTTGTGCAGCTGTATGATATTCACGCTCCCGTGCGTGCAATTAAAATGAAACATCTACCGGCACCATGGCTAACAAGTGATATTAAAAACTTAATTAACAAGAAAGCTGCTACAAAATCTAAATTTAAATGTCGTCCCTCGTCGTCGAACTGGGAGAAACTCGTGGATGCTAGAAATCGCTGCAATAAGGTGTGTAGAGATGCCCAACGACGCCATATTCACAATTCAGTTGAAAACGGAGACCCAGCTAAAGTCTGGAAATTTCTTAAATCCATAGGAGTTGGGAAATCTCGCCAAGAAACTATTCCTAAAGACCTTGATATTGATCAGCTGAATCAACACTTCTGGTCTTCGTCCTCATGTAATGAGACCTCGAAAGCAACAACATTAAATTTCCTTTCAAACCTTCCAGCTCCGGATTATTCCCCATTTATTTTTAGTCAATTCTCTGATTGTGATGTTAAGAAGAGCATAGTTTCAATCACTTCTAACGCAGTTGGCAGTGATTGTGTCAGTCGAAAGATGATACTCCCTGTCCTCGACGAAATCCTCCCTATCTTATGCTATATCCTTAACTACTCAATATCCCATGGGGTCTTTCCATCAACTTGGAAGGACGCCAAAATCACTCCCTTACCGAAAAAGGTAAATCCTACATCTTTTTCCGAATACCGTCCTATTTCCATCTTGCCTTTCCTATCCAAAGTCCTCGAACGCCTTGTCCACAATCAGCTCAGTGCTTTTCTTTGTAAGAATAGTCTGCTGAATCCTTATCAATCCGGATTTCGTCCTGGTCATAGCACCGCTTCAGCATTAGTGAACGTAACCGATGATATACGATTAGGCATGGAGCGCGGTAATCTGACGGTTCTTTGCTTGCTAGACTTTAGTAATGCCTTCAATACTGTCGATTTCGACATCTTGCTTGGCATACTTCGCTCGCTTAACATATTTCCGACGGTGATTGACTGGTTTCGCAGTTACCTGTATGGCCGCCGGCAACGTATATGCATAGAAGAATTTAACTCTTCCTGGTGTTATACAACTGCCGGTGTACCTCAGGGTGGCGTTTTATCTCCCTTACTCTTCGCAATATTTATAAACGCTATCTCCAAAAACCTTCTCTCATCCTACCACCTTTATGCAGACGATTTGCAAATCTACCAACAAGCTGACCTTGCAAACTTAGTTGATGCAATGAATGCAATAAACAAGGATTTGGCTACAATTAGTGAGTGGAGTGAGGCCAATGGTCTGCGGGTTAATCCATCAAAGACCCAAGTCATTGTTGTAGGTAGTTCTAGGATGTTTCCGAAAGTAAATTGGTCACAACTTCCCCAGGTTCAGTTTAATGGAACTACAATTCCTTTAAGTGAGAAAGTTAAGAATCTTGGGGTTTGGATCGATAAACATCTGTCTTGGGGTCCACAGCTCCAGGACGTAAGCCGCAAAATCTTTGCATCTGCCAGGTCCCTTAGACGATTGCGGAACTTCCTTCCTACTGCCACTAAAACTGCGCTTGCACAGTCCCTTCTGCTTCCCATCCTTGACTATGCTGATGTCAGTTATCTCGATCTCACTCAGGCACAACTAGATAAACTTAAGCGTCTTCAAAACCTTTGTATAAGATTTATATTTGGCTTGCGCAAATATGATCACATTTCTGAATTTCGGAAAAAACTCAAGTGGCTTCCCATACGTCTTCGCCGGGATTCTCATATTTTATTTCTGCTCTACAGTATTCTGTTCAATCCTACAACCCCCTCTTACCTTAAAGAACGATTCAAGTTCCTTCATGACACACATAATAGATATCTGAGGTCATCGGAAAACTTGAGACTAGAAATGCCGATGCATTCCACCACCTTCTATGACAATTCTTTCACGATTCAAGCGGTGAGGTTATGGAATGCCTTGCCTGTGTCGATAAGGCGGGCTCAATCTTTGTCCATTTTTAAAACTTTGGTCAAGAACCACTATCTCTCTCTTTAAAGCGTCTGTTACTAGAGTTCTCTGCTATTGTTTCACAATTATCATTGTATAAATTTATCTATTTAGTATGTATTGATGTTTGTATAAATAGTACACCTAAGACTACCTACAGTACTGTATCTCCTTTTTTTCTTTATTATCCATCCAAAGGTTGTCTTGAAAAGATCGCTTTTAGCGATAAGGCCGCCCATTGTGTCACCCTATGTAATGTTTCTCATCTATCTTTTCTGTAACTTATGTGGTGTACATAATAAAGAGTATTCTATTCTATTCTATTCTATCCACAGTACCACTGATTGATGACATGGACAACGACCAGTTGGGCTCTCCCAAGCTAGGCCCTTCAGGCGGTAAAGATTAACCAAAACCCTGGGATTCTTCCGGTGAAATTAGGTCAAGCGTTTATACGATATGATAAATGGTCTATTGTTAAAATAATTCTTCAATGCATTGGTACTGATCTTTCCTTTAATATTCAAAAATATTCCGAATTTAGCCAAACGTTACACCCAAACAAATCGTATGCGGATGAGTTCAGGAGTCATAAAATACAGGTGGAATATATTAAAAATGAGACTAGAAAAATTACAGCAATTAATTCCATCTAAAAGACTCAAACGTGGTATTGTAAACCCCCTAGGGTCTATTATCAAAATTATAACAGGTAATCTTGACCATAATGAGACCATGCAGTTAGATATGATGATTTAATCAGTAATATTCAGACTCAGGAACAAGCAATGTCTATCAAATTTACAATGATATCTAAAATGTTGGATCACTTTCTGAACTCTACCGAAATAATCAATGAAAATACAAAAATAATAAACGCACGCATTAAATTACTTGAAAGCCTTGTAACTAATCTCACTACGAAAGAAAATCATTTAATTTATATGACCTATGTTTTTGGATTATTTAACCAGTTTATTGTAAACTTTAGAACACTCTATATAAAAATCAGTGAACTTGAAACGGCCATTGCATTCAGTAAATTATCAGTTTTACATAAGGCCGTAATTAATCCTAATGAACTGTTGAAAGTGTTAAAATATATAAGCAAATATGACAAATTAATGTACCCTGTTAATGAACGAAATTTAATTAATATTGAAGAATCATTATCTGTAAAAGCTTACATTATGGATGAAGAACGAACTAACTTTTATCATCGAAGTTCCTCTAATTTATAATGCAACTTATGGTTACTATAAACTGTATTCCATACCTATGTCAGATGATTCCTTAAACCTTACCTTTGTTGTTTCCCTGAATTTCCTTACCTACTAGTAGAAGGGTTAAAGTATCGTCCAACTGATCAACCGTGCATTGACCAACTGATGAAATACCAAGACAATCTATCACGCTGTTTCCCACCGAAGATATTATCTGAGTTCCTGAAACTTCCAAATTGGTCCAAATAGTTGGATAGTGTATTCAAAACACAACCAAGTCATATCACAAACTTGTAATAATGATGAAACGAAGGAACGCATACGAGGAACATACCTGATAACTGTAGGAGGGCAATGTGATGTCTTTATAGATAACTAGTGGACGTCACGCGGTTTCACCCGCGTAGTTCCCGTTCCCGTGGGAGCACGGGGATAAAATATAGTCTATGTTACTCCCTGATAATGTAGCTAACCATTGCTGAAAGAATTTTTCAAATCGGTCCAGTAGTTTCGGAGCCTATTCATTTCAAACAAACAAATCTTTCCTCTTTATAATATTAGTGTAGATATCCAAATCCATGGACGGAGCTCTTACGCACTACAAACAGATTATATGCCTGTTCCCCTATTAAACTTACCTGATTTAAGATATCTAACTTTTGACTCAGCAAGGATCGAACCTATAAATCTGAAGGGAGTAAAATTGGATGATGTACGTCAACTGAATTATATTCTGAAGAATAGTGCTAATAACGTGAAAAGTGAAATCAAAAGTTAAAGTGTCGTCTTATTGTCAGTAGCTATAATTATGTATAAGTATTCAGATGTTATAAGAAAATTGTGTAGAGAGCGAGATCATCGCCCGAGAGCTATTGGAGATAATTCCGCTCAACCTGAGGAAGGTCAAGTTAATCAAAGACCTATACTATAAGTGTAATTAACTTTCAATTTTCAGGTTATGATTGTGACTTTCTAATTTGTAAATTATGCAAAGTTCTCGGAAAACCCCTGTTATTCCGATAACTTTGGTCCAAGGGGGGAGGAGTTATGTTCCTAACCCAACATCGTGGTAGAGTCTAGACGCTGACCTGGCACCTTTTGCGATTAGGCGTACGTGACAGGATGTGTGTCGCGACGGCGGGTGGGCCGACCACCAGCCTATGAGTATGTTATGCGATGTATTTAGAATTAAGATAGGCTAAGTAGTCTTACATGAACTTCTGGAAAGCTCGGATCGTAATAAACTCTTACTGTCGTACTAACTCCGTTTCATTTGCGCTCCCGGAATCTAACTAGGTATTCAACTAAGATTTACTGAAAATATATACGTAAACAACCTTATCGCTGACTGAAAAAATGCAAAAGAGCAAATTCAAGACAATCATTCAATTTGCATTCTTCATTTTATAATTTTTCATACATCACTTTTTCAAAATACGATCACATCTTGACAAAAAATAATTACGCTGCAATTTTATTGGTAGCGGTGTTCGAGGCTAAAAATCATGAAAATTGTGGGGTTCGGACAACCAAACTCCACCATTGGGGTAGTACTTTGTTCATCATTTGATTATTTGACGAAATCATCCATGTTTAAAATTAATAAGTAGTGGTAATAAAGTTTTTTGATATTGATGTCGAAGTTTCGCGCCAATTGTATTTGTTTACATTTCTATTCTACTCAAATATCACACTTTCACATGTAGATACGATTACTAATATGAAAATTATGATCCTTAGTATTATCAAGAACAACAAAAATCTAAGATCAGCATGCATTTTTCAAACGCTAATCCAATAACACGTAATATTTATTACCACTACTTTATTTTGTTCAAAATCGTCAACCATATTGTTTTTTTTTTAATTGATAGGGTGGTAAAACGATTTTAACATTTTTTTTATAATTTCGATCGATTCGATTAACATAAATGAGCGATTCCCATAAATCGATTAATAATATAAAAAAACAAATACGTTTTATTTATAAAATTCAATAAGCACTTATGAAAAGTATTATTTGTGCTTTCTTAAGTAATTTGAATAGTTTTTGGACATCAAGGGATAAAACCAACTAAACAAATTCAACTTGTCTGTATTATTCAAAATTTAAATTCAGAATAGAATACGCTCGTGGTTCGAAAGTATTTATTAATTCCGCATCTATAAAAAAAAGCTTTAATTTGGTATGGTTGGGTACTGGATAGGGTTGATTTTTTAAATAATGGTACCTATTATAATTCAATATGCTACAGATTCATTCGAAAAAGGTAACTGGAAGCGGATGAATGCGAACTGCTCAAGACCGGGATGGTTGGCGCTCTTTGGGGAAGGCTTACGTTCAGCAGTGGACGGCAATTGGCTGATATGATGATGACAGATAACTTTAGAAGTTTTTTTATCCTGCCAATAATACAAATTTAGTAGGTATATGTGTATGTCCGTAAAATTACACAACTATAGTGCAGGGTCCCAACTATAGTCCAGTATAACTATCCGACAAAATTGAAGCTGTATGGACGTGTAGCGACATCTAGTTTATTATTTAATAATATTTTCGTTTCTTAACGCCTGTTCGTTGTAGTTATATTCATGAACAACAGATGTCTCTCTAATTCAAATTTAATTTAATATTACCTTCTCCGATAAAAACCTGTTTGAACGCGTTAACTGAATATCGTAAACTTTTATTTGAAAATATTGGTTAAAGTGGAGACAAAGTTTCAGAATTGGATTCATATGGTAAGTTATGATTCTGGCATTCATTTTACGTATAGTTTATTGTATAAATACACCTATATAAAAAAAAAGTTTTTTTTTTCTCGTAAGAACCCTCTTGGATCTCAACTATGGTCCTACTGGTTTTTGGACCATAATTAAAAACTTATTTTGTTACAGAAAATGTTGTCACAAGATAAGTTGGTGAGAAGAAAAGTTGGAGGGAGGGCTTATAAGTGTTATAGTGAACGGCAGATGGAACTATGTTTATCAGATGTAACAAATAAAATTCTAACTCAACGCGAAGCTGCTGAAAAATATAAAATTCCTCGAAGTTCGATTATTTTAAAATTAAAAGCAATACGAACAAATAAAGTTAGACAACCAGGACGTCAGCGTATCTTTTCTGATACCGAAGAAACTGTTTTCATCCAGCATGCAATCGAAATGTGTAATTACGGTTTCCCTATTACCGTTTATGATTTAAGGTGCATTGTAAAAATGTATCTCGACAGAACAGGACGTAAAGTAGACCAATTTCAAAATAATTTACCTGGCAAAACTTGGGCGAATATTTTTCTGAGACGCCACAAAAATGAACTATCTCAAAGGTTTTGTTCTAATATAAAGAGGGTGAGAGCAGCTGTAGACGACGAGCAGATTCGGACGTATTTTGAGCATTTGAAGACTGAAATTCAAGGAGTTCCAGCCGAAAATGTTTACAATTATGATGAAACCAACCTTGTTGATGAACCAAGCAAGAAAAAAGTGCTTATGAAGCGTGGATGTAAATATCCAGAAGCTATAAAAAAATCAACGAAAGCAGCCGTTAGTTTAATGATATGTGGCAATGCTGCTGGAGACATTTTACCACCTTACGTAAACTACAAGTCATACAATATGTGGAGCACGTGGACAGAGGGTGGGCCACCTGGCACTCGTTACAATCGGTCAAAGTTCAGTTGGTTTGACACTAGTACATTCGAGGATTGGTTCTTTTCATTGGTTCTGCCCACTTTACGTAGGCAAGAAGGGAAGAAGTTTCTCATTGGGGACAACTTAAGTTCTCAAATAAATATGGAAGTTTTAAAGGCATGCAAGTCTCATAATATCGCACTTGTGGCTTTACCACCAAATAGCACCCACCTTACACAACCTTTGGACGTGGCCTATTTTAGGCCTCTTAAACTGCGCTGGCGTCAAATCTTAGACCAATGGAAGGAAACACCTGAAGGGCAAAGACTACCCACCTTTCCTAAAAACACGTTTCCTAGGTTGCTAAATAAGCTGTGGGAAAATATCATGGACAACTCAGCAAATAATCTTAAAGCTGGCTATAAGAAAACTGGTATTTTTCCGACTGATGAAGCTCCAGTATTACAACGCTTACCTACGTTTAGACATCCAGACGCTCCACTACAAGACCCGGCACTGGTTTCAAAATCATTTATAAAGTGGTGGAATCAGGCGAAAAAGGACGAAAGAAGAAGCCCAATGTACCAGCGGGTAAAAGCATATCTGCAGAAGATATACAAATACAGGCTAGCACATCAAGAGAACCTGAGCATTCTATTAAAAATAAGACAGCAAAAACACCTAAACGAAAACCTAAAAAAAATATCAAAGATTCTTCGAGTGAAACCGATGACGAAGGTGAAATTCAGTATGCTTCAAACTCGACCATTAATCTCTCTCATGAATTCATCACAGATGAATCTGCAGCGGCTGCAGTTGATATCCCGAATGCTACGCAGTTTATTCCCAAGCCACACGATTATGTTTTAGTAGAATATGAAGGTGAACAGTGGCCGGGGCAAGTCAAGACCGTTGATGATGATGGAGCGTTTGTTAGTTGCATGAATCGTTGTGCATTGTCATGGAAGTGGCTTGAGAAACCGGACTGTATATTCTATCCAATGGATAAGATTATTTCGACAATCAAAACCCCATCAAAATTAGGCACGAAACGCGCATTGTTTCAAGTACCGGAACTGGAGTATAAATGGGGTCAACAAAAAAAAAATAATTATACATACCTACTTATAAACCTATTAAGAAAAATATGATTGATTTCATTTCATTACTGTTTTTTTATACGAAAAATTTTCATTGTCTTGAATATTCCGAAAATAATAATAATTATAGAATTATTATTATTTTCGGAATATTCAAGACAATGAAAATTTTTGAAAGTCGTCAAAATTCGTTTAAATTGAACTTTAGGTAATTGTTGGGGTTTGGAGCAAAATCATAGCGTGATCTAATATTAATTTTTGTCACGAGTTGTCACCGCGCTCGATAGATGGCGTTGGCGTCGAGTTAGATCGCGCTATGGTTTCGTTACCGCGAAAAGTATAAGAGTTTAGAATTTTATTTTTTGTGTGTGAGCCTATTGTGAACCTATTGTGTTCTTGGGATTTAATATACGCTATTATACCGATATTAGTGCTATATTATTTATTCCTCGCCGTAATTGGACCCTTCTTAGTGAAGTTAAAATACATGGTCCTTCGAGCCGGATTGGTCGGGAGTGTGGGTGGTGGTTTCCAGAGGTGGTAGTGTATCACCACCCTTCGCGTCGTTACTGGGCAGTGGGTCGCTGTCCAGATCAGCCCCTTCAACGGGCACCAGGTGCGGTATCCAGGAGTTGGAGGAGGAACCGATTGGAGCCGGGAGCAGCCAGGTGGAGCGTGGAAGCAGCCAACCTGGTACCCAGCAGTCGGAGGAACGCCGCGAGGGAGGATTTCGTCGAATAGAGGGCGCCACTTGTATGGTGCAGTGCAGCGCGCTGTGAAGACGACGCTTGCGGCTCGTGGTGCAGTACAGCACGCGCGCCGGCTGTGGCTCGGGTGCAGTACAGCAATAAAGTGTCAGTGAGTGAAAATAAAAAAAAATCGTGAGTACATTTGAATTATAACTTAGATCAGGAAGTTTAGTGTTTACATCAGTCAAAATCTCAAAAGGTGCGCGTAATTTGAAAAACATACTTGGAACTTTAAATTTAACATTAACTTTAATAGTTTTATTAGCTTAGGACTTGTAATTTATTTATGTGAAAAGTGGTTCTGACGGGGAATCCATGCCCGATTTTAGAACCAAACAAAGGTTGTTCCAAACACTTGTAAAATTTTTGGGATTTGTTGAATAACTTTAAACATAAAACAAATCTATTTTTTTGTGACTTGTGTTTTGATTGTGTTGATAAAAGTTGTGCCATAATTGTTGCAAAATGGAGTCGTTCTGTAGTATACAGGAAGATGTCAGTTCTAAAATGATTAAGGCTAAATCAAATTTTAAGAAAGCTCCTAAAGAGCGTTTATCTACGTCATATTTAGAGACACGACTTGAAAATTTGGAACAATTGTGGAACGCCTTTACTTCTAATCATAAAGAAATATTAAGCACGATAAAAAAGACTGAATTGGCTATTTCGAGCTATGTTAAAAATAATCTTTATGATGAAGTTGAAGAATTTTATGTGGATTTTAAAAGTGATTTAAAAGAAATGTTATCCGAAGGAAAGTTTACTGATTCGCGTACAGATTCTAATACTGGTTCTAAAACAGAAGGGAACCTCAGTAGAGTAAGGTTGCCTGAAATAAAAATCCCTTCTTTTTCGGGAAAGTATTCGGAGTGGCAAACATTCAAAGATTTATTTGTGGGTTTGGTGCATGAAAACAAATCTTTGGATGATGCACAACGCTTATTTTATTTAAAGGGTCATTTAACAGGGGAAGCTGAACAGTTGTTACGAAATATTAATGTTACATCGGACAACTATAAAATTGCTTGGTCTAAGTTAGAAAAAATGTACAATAATAAAAGGTTTCTGGCAAATAGTATAATGAAAAGATTGTTAAGTCAAAAGACATTATCGTTTGAATCGGCATTTGAAATAAAGCGACTTATTACGACTACTGTTGAATGTTTAGAGTCAATTAGTAATTTAGGGGTAGATGTGTCTTCCTGGGATCTGATTGTGATACACATCATTAGTGGAAAGTTAGATAAAGAGACCAGGAAAGCTTGGGAACTTAAGGCGGCTTCAGACGCAAGTACTGAATTACCTACCTTTAAACAGTTTTCGGAATATTTAAATAGTCGTTTTAGAGGTTTAGAAAATTTAGATAAGGTCGATAACAAAGATAGACATTCAAACCAAAAAGGGACTCAGTCGTTTCACGTAGTAAAAAAGTCGGTTGCATGTGCGTTTTGCTCGTCAGCAGATCATAAAATTACGTCCTGTCCTAAGTTTGGAAAGGAGTCTAATGACGCTCGGCGTAGTTTTGCTCAGGAACATAATTTGTGCTTTGTTTGCTTATACAATAATCACTCTGCTAAACATTGTAAAAACACTCTCAAGTGCCAGGTGTGTAAACGCCGCCACCATTCTTTGTTACACCCAACAGGTGTTTCTGGGTCTGATATGGGCGAAGGTAGTAATAGGGCTCACGAGGAAACCTCATCGTTGATGAAGGAGGATAATAAAACTAGTAACGTTGAAAGGGCCGCGCAAGCGGAGGGGTCGAGCAAGCCACTGGTTTCCTGTTTATCCACAGGAGGCGGTCGGAAAACCGTATTATTAACTACTGCTTTAATCGAGGCGAAATCTAAGGACGGCTCGTATCGAATAGTTAGGGCATTGCTGGACCAAGGATCACAGGGTTCTTTCGTTACAGAATCCGTGGTACAATACTTGGGATTAAATAAAACTCCATCGCGACAAACAGTGATTGGGGTAGGTGGGGAAAAAGGTGCGACTGCCAAGTCCACTGTAACCCTTAAAATGAGATCTAGAATAGATCCCACGGTCAAGATAACAGTCAGTGCTTTCGTCTTGAAGTCGGTCACTGCCCTTCTCCCAGCTACGAAAGTAACTAGGGTAGAATGGGTTGACTTGGCCGATGATGATTTGGCTGATCCAGAATACAATAGGCCTAATAAAATTGATGTTTTGTTAGGTGCAGAAGTTTACAGCCAAGTCATCCAAGAAGGAATCAAACGAAACGTAAGCGGAACTTACTTGGCACAAAATACCACGCTAGGGTGGATATTGTCGGGTACCTTTGAGTTGGATCACTCAAATTATCCCGCACATATTACCGTGATGCATTTAAGTCTTGATCCCGATGAGTTGCTTCGAAAATTTTGGGAGTTAGAGGCAGAACCATCGAGAAAGAAAACGCTAACGGAGGAAGAAAATAACTGCGAAAAATTATACGCAGATACAACAGAACGCGATAAAAGTGGCCGGTATATAGTAAAGCTACCATTGCACGAGGGGGACCCGGTCGACAAGGTTGGTGAATCGAAGGTTATTGCTGAAAAAAGATTAAAGCCGTTAGAAAGTAAATTCAGGAAAAACAGTAAATTCAAGGAAGATTATTCGAAAGTTATCCAGGAATACTTACAGCTAAATCACATGAAAAAGGTTTTAGAAAATGACAAGAATAATCCGAAAGCTATTTATTTACCACACCATGCTGTTGTCCGGGAGGATAAAGTAACGTCGAAGGTTCGCGTCGTATTTGACGCCTCCTGTAAGGGATCAAAGGGAGCTTCACTTAATGATTGTATGTTAGTTGGTCCTACATTGCAAGCGGAACTTCGTCATACGATTATGCGATGGAGAACGCACCGAATATGTCTTGTAGCTGACATAATAAAAATGTATCGGCAGGTGTTAGTTCACAAAGAAGACTCAGTTTTGCAAAGGATCCTCTGGAGAGACAGTCCTGAAAAGGAAATAGAAGTGTATCAATTAGAAACGGTAACATTCGGCACGGCGTCGGCACCATATCTGGCAGTACGGTCACTTCAACAGGTGGCGTACGATGAGTGCTCAGATCAGCCCGAAATAGCCAAGATTATTCTAAACGATTTCTACATGGACGACGTGATGACAGGATCTGAAAATATAGAAGGCTGTTTTAATATTTACACGGAATTAAGCAAAGGGTTAGGCAAGAGAGGTTTTCCATTACAAAAATGGAGGAGTAATAGTCAGCAATTACTAAATAAAATAAGGGATGGGAAGGAAACTACAGAGGAAGAATTAAGGATAAAAATGGATGATGTAACGAAGATTTTAGGACTTACCTGGAACTCGAACAAGGACTTCTTTCAGTATTCTGTAGAACTCCAACCGTTGGCTGCACCTGTAACAAATAGAAAAATTATCTCCGAGATATCACGTCTATTTGACCCTTTGGGTTGGTTGGCACCAAGCATTGTTTTAGCAAAAATATTTATTCAGAAATTATGGTTAGCGGGATTAGAGTGGGACCAAGAAATTCCAAAAAACTTAGTACAAGAATGGATTACTTACCACCATAGTTTGGCCTATTTGGTGAATATTAAAATCCCACGATGGTTGCAACAGGAAGGTAGCAATTTAAAGGCTGAATTGCACGGGTTTTCGGACGCTTCGAAATTAGCGTATTCAGCAGTCGTATACCTGAGAGTAGTGGATCACAAAGGGGATATTCACATTTCATTAGTCACGTCGAAAACGAAAGTAGCGCCCGTTAGACAGGTGTCTATTCCACGATTAGAACTTTGTGGTGCTGCTCTCCTTGCTAAATTAATGGTGGAAGTAGGAGAAGTATTGAACATACCACGTGCCAATTGGCATGCATGGACCGATAGTGAGGTAGTGCTAGCTTGGCTCAACGGACACCCGAGTCGCTGGAAAACGTTCGTCGCAAATCGGGTTTCTGAGATTTTAAGTCTGTTAGATACGAAATATTGGTCTCACGTATCAACGAAACATAACCCCGCAGATTGTGCATCTCGCGGAGTTTCCCCAGCTGATCTTGAATCTACGGCTTTATGGTGGAATGGGCCGGATTATCTAAGGCAGCTGGTGGTGGAGTACAAAAGGCCCAAACACCTTATCACACACTTAGAAGAAGTGAAAGTTCACACAACTTCTTTGGAACGTGAAGGTTTGTTTGAGTTTTCGTCATTATCCCGATTAGTCCGAGTTGTTGCTTATTGTCGGCGATTTTTAAATTTAAGGAGATCAGTAACAATCAAACATAATACACGACATTTATCCAAATTAGAACTTGAAGATGCTCTAGAAACATGTATCAAAAAATGTCAACAAGAATTAACCAAGGAAATGGAGGATTTAAAGAGTGGTAAAGTAGGAAAAAAGTCCGGTAATTTAAGGTTTTTAAATGCTTTCGTGGATTCAAAGGGAATCATAAGAGTTGGAGGACGACTTGAGATGGCTCAATTAAGTTATAATCGAGTTCATCCTATATTGTTACCAAAGCAGTCTTTTCTGACAGGTCTATTAGTGGCAGATGCTCACGAAAAGACGATGCATGGTGGTCCGCAACTCATGGTGACATACTTGCGTTCCAAATATTGGATTATTGGTGTCAAGCAGTTGGTTAAAAAACATGTTAAAGGATGTATTAAATGCATTCGATATTCGTCTAAAGTTAGAACGCAGTTAATGGGACAATTGCCTTCGGCACGTGTTACACCTAGTAAACCCTTTCTATATAGTGGAGTAGATTACGCCGGCCCTATTAACATTCGGGTATCAAAGGGTCGAGGTAATAAGTCATATAAAGGCTATATAGCATTGTTTATATGCATGGTCACTCGAGCAGTACACCTAGAGGCGGTCAGTGAACTAAGTACTAGAGGTTTCCTGACAGCTTTCAAAAGATTCGTGGCAAGACGTGGTCGATGCAGTGACTTACATAGCGACAATGGGACAAACTTTGTGGGAGCGTCACGCGAGTTACTCTACTTATTTAACGAAGAGAAGTCCAACCTCAATCCGGAACTAGCAGAGTACCTCGCTAATAACGGCACAGATTGGCACTTTATTCCGCCCCACGCACCTAATTTTGGTGGCCTATGGGAGGCAGGAATCAAATCGACCAAGTACCACCTCAAAAGGGTTATTGGGAATTCTACACTGACGTATGAAGAGATGGCAACAGTGCTGGCTCAAATTGAGGCTTGCCTCAACTCCAGGCCTTTATCGTATGTCGAGGATCAAGATAAGTGTGTCATTTTAACGCCAGGGCATTTCTTGATCGGAGAACCACCTGTTTTAGTACCAGATTCAAATTACGAAAGGTCCAATGTGAGTACCTTAAAACGCTGGCAGCTTCATCAGAGGATGATGCAGGATTTTTGGCGTCGTTGGTCGCAGGATTATCTAAATCAATTCCTGCAACGCCATAAATGGGCCAATAAAAACCCAGAACCATCAGTTGGGGAGATCGTGTTAGTAAAGGAAGACGGTTTGCCTCCAGGCAAGTGGTTGTTGGGTAAGGTTGAACGGACGCATCCGGGTCCTGACGGAATTACTCGGGTCGTAACCATACGCACACAGGCTTCAGTCATTAAGAGACCTACCTCTAAATTATGTGTGTTACCTATTTGCCAGTAATCAGTTAAGTTAAGGTTAAGTTTAAATTTTGTTGTACTTAAGATTTCGTTTTATTTTGTTGTTTTTCTTTGTTTATCATAATGTAAATGCAAAGGTATGATATTTGTTCTGATAAACCCTATATTGTGTTAAAAACCTACTACCAAGGACGCAACCTTTTATTTAAAGGTTTCCAGTCATGGTCAGGCTTGATATAAGCCGGACGTTTGGCACTGTGGGCGGTAATTAAGGACATTTTGTCAACATGTCCTTGGTGGGCGGTATGTTGGGGTTTGGAGCAAAATCATAGCGTGATCTAATATTAATTTTTGTCACGAGTTGTCACCGCGCTCGATAGATGGCGTTGGCGTCGAGTTAGATCGCGCTATGGTTTCGTTACCGCGAAAAGTATAAGAGTTTAGAATTTTATTTTTTGTGTGTGAGCCTATTGTGAACCTATTGTGTTCTTGGGATTTAATATACGCTATTATACCGATATTAGTGCTATATTATTTATTCCTCGCCGTAATTGGACCCTTCTTAGTGAAGTTAAAATACAGTAATAGTACCTAAAGTTCAATTTAAACGAATTTTGACGACTTTTGTATAAAAAAATGATAAATAAACAGATTTCAATTCTTACTAATAACAGTTGTTTAATTTTATGCTTTCAACGATGATACAGAACGCCACAATACGCATTTTAGTACAAATAATAATCCGGTCTAAAGTTGCCAATATAACAGGCAACAATGGTCCAAATTGTGATAAAAAAAGTTATTTGAAATTTTATTGTTTTATATTTAACATCGATTAGTTAAATTATCACATCTTACTTCATCTAAGAACATTATCACATGTGACATATGTAATTCAATGAATTAGAGGGGAGAGCACAAACTTATGATCTGAAATATCCGGACCATAGTTGTGTAGTTTTACTGTATGTTTGTTTGTTATATGTGTATGTATGTTTGTTTGTAGTTAAGTCTATTTCTTTGGAACTATTGGTAGCCTAAACGGCTGGATAAGTTTTTCAAATGAGGAATCATTTGATTCATCTTAAGAGTAGAAGTAACTTAGGCTAAATTATGAATTTTTAACCGACTTCAAAAAAGGAGGTTCTCAATTCTTTTCAATTCTAGTTTTTTCATGGCATTGTCATGTCTGTCTGCCTAGCCTTTTCCCAACGACGGCGACGCACATTGGTGCAGGTAGTACGGGCATGCGGAAAATATTATTTTTAAATAAATAGACGTTGCGTTTCTTCATAATACTTTATTAAAATGATATCAGCTTGCACCGAAGATGTCTCAAAGGAAAGGTTTCAGCCACTATTCATTTTTTGCCATAAAATCATTTTTGTTTCTCGCTGCAATTTGCCACTTTTTCGTAAATACATGTAAAAAATTACGACTCAACTTTTCATAAACTTGCTTCCAAACACTTTCTGTAAGCTGTGTATACATAAGTTTTAAATTTTCGAGGCATTTATGTATCTCACGATTACTTGATATTATGATTTCCACTAAATCGGCATAGGCAATAGTAAAGCTATCCATCACTATAATAACACTGTTATCGTAAGAGAAAATAATTGTAAGTGAAGTTAAAACTACCGTTGTTCAATGCTATTTATACTTACACAACATGATAAAGTGTTAATTACGTCATTAGAAACACTTATTAATATAATGCACTTTTTCTTAATTACAGAGCGTCATTATTTAATGACCTGGTATTTCTAAGATCGCAGGTTATGGCAGCCAAAACTGATGTTTTCTTAATCTATAGGGTCTAATTAATCTCCGAAAGTATATTAACGCATCGGTCGATACCGAGATTAGTTATGATCTCATGATTGAAAGCAAAAGGTTCCAAATGACCTTCTTCACTAAAAATGTAATAGCAAGTAATTATTCATTATATAGTAAACTTATGACTAAACTGAAAATAAAAGTTGATAATTATAGTATATAGGTTCTATTCATACTTTGTTCTTTACAATAAGGTTGATATTTGCTTAGCAGGAATTTGGTAATTTAAAATGCGTGTTTGCTTTAAGACTGTTTATTTGCGACTAATGGTAGTGGGGACATACAGACGTTACTAACTACTTAGCAATTGTATCATATACACATAACATGCCGCCCACCAAAAGGACGTAGTTCTTTTATTTATAAATCTAACCTTAACATTTTACTCTAACCTAAATACAACTACTACTACTCAGTAGCAATGGGTAAGGGGCATAATTTAGAACAACATCTCTTCACGACGCTGTTGCCACTTTTTATGCTGTAGACTCTGGTTATTCCATCTACTCCAGGATGTTTGTCTACCACTCGACCCAGAGAAAATTTGCCAGGCGGTAATCCATCGGTTTTTATTAAAACAATATCGCCAACCTTGAACTCCTCTGCTTTCTTTAACCAAATGGGACGTTGTTGCAATCGTATAAGGTATTCTTTTTGCCAACGTCGCCAGAAATCGCCAAGCAGTTTTTGAGTGTATTGCCATCGGGACAATGAGTTAACCTTTGTATCTTTGAAATCTGGAGATGGTACAACGATAGGAGCTTCGCCGATTAGAAAGTGTCCTGGTGTTAGTACTTCTATGCAGTCTGGGTCTTTGTCATCGATAGGACACAATGGCCTAGAATTGAGACAAGCCTCAATTTGGCACAGCACCGTGGTCATTTCTTCATAGGTGAGATTAGTGGTGAGCACGCGTTTCAAATGGTGTTTTACTGATTTCACACCCGCCTCCCACAAGCCTCCAAAGTTCGGTGAGTATGCTGGTATGTAATGCCATTGTGTTCCTTCCAGTGCCAGTGCGTTTGATATTTCACCTTCAAAGACCAGATTTGCTTCTTTCCATGCGACCATCAGTTCTTTGTTGGCCCCAACAAAATTTCGACCCTGGTCACTCCATATATCGCTACATTTTCCTCTTCTGGAAACAAAACGCTTGAATGCAGCGATGAAAGCTTCGGACGTCAAATCACTGACAAGCTCAAGGTGCATAGCCTTGGTTGACATACATATAAACACACAGATATATGCTTTCTGAGTTCTGATGCCTCTTCCTTTGGACATGCTTATTTGAAATGGGCCTGCAAAATCAACTCCGGTATGTATGAAAGCTCGAGCAGGAGTTACTCTAGCTTTAGGCAGGTCACCCATTATCTGTGTTCTTGATCTCGCCCTGAGTCTAGCACATACTAAACATTTGTGTATGCAGGATTTTATAAGTGCTTTACCTCGTACAACCCAATACTTTGAGCTTATGTAACTTAACATAAGCTGAACACCGCCATGCAATGTGTGGGAATGCGCATCAGCGATAATCAAAGGTGCCAAATCGTTCTTGTTTCCCAATATAATAGGATGTTTGACCTGCTCATCCACGTTCGCGTTACGAAGTCGACCGCCCACCCTGAGGATACCGTCTCCGTCAAGGTAAGGATTCAAGGTTTTAATTTTACTTTCTCTTTTTACAGCTTTATTTAATTTTAATCTTTCTATATCATCTTTGAATTCTTCTTGTTGAACTAATTCTATGCATTTCATTAGGGACCTTTCTAATTCTTTTGTAGTAAAACCTTTTTCATTGTTTTCTAGGCTTCTTTTAAATGTAAAAATCTTCGACAGTAAGTTATCACTTTTATCAATTCTCTTAGACTATCGAATTCTTTAAATTGTAATCTTATACTTTCTTCATGTTCTACTTTTTTTAAATTTGCTTGTATTTGATCCTTTTTCTTTTCTAATTCTGTATCTAAGTTTTCTTGTTTTAATATTATTTCTGTTTCAGAGAGCCAAGCTGGACCCTTCCACCACAAATCGGACTTTTTCAGATCAACTAGTAACATGCCCCGGGACCCAATGTCTGCAGGATTATCTTCAGATGAGACATGAAACCACTGGTTGCTGTTTACGTTTTCAACGATTTCTACAACCCGGTTCGCTACAAATGTTTTCCATTTGTGAGGATCGCCAGATAACCATGCAAGGACAATGGTTGAATCGGTCCATGCATAGATGTTTGATGCAGGTATTCGCATGGCGTGTTCTATTTGCTTAAGCAACCTCGACAACAATAGCGCTCCACACAGTTCCAAACGTGGTAAGGAAACAGTTCGCAACGGTGCCACTCTAGTCTTTGCCGCTTGCAGTTTTGTTGACACCGAGCCATCTCGCATCTTAATTCGGATATAAGCCGTTGCTGCGTATGCACGCGTGGAAGAATCGCAGAAGCCATGGACTTCAATATTTTCTACATCACTACTTAATGTGCCAAGCCATCGATCAATATATAGTTCTTTCACTTCTTTAAAGTCTTCTCGAAGGGTCAACCACTCGTCCACCAGTTGTTGGCTTATTTGGTCATCCCATGCAACCTTTTCCAGCCATAGCTTTTGGATTAGCATTTTAGCCAAGATTAAACTCGGTGCGATCCATCCCAGCGGATCGAACAGTTTTTGCATGTCCGATAAGATTGTTCGTTTTGTGACAGTATCTGTCATCAGTGGTAAGTTTATTTTATATTGAAACTGATCTGTTCCTAGATTCCAGACCAAACCTAAGGCTTGCACAGTACCATCTAATTTTAAATCTAAGTGTACTCCAGTTGTTCTCTTACTGGCATCTATAGCTTGCATAAACTCAGTAGAATTGGAAGACCATTTTGATAATATGAAGCCACCCTTTTGTAGTATACAAGAAACTTCTTGCGCTGCCTGTATGGCTTTCTCTACAGTGTCATCGCCAGATATTAAGTCATCCATATAAAAGTCAGCTTTAATAATGCGTACAGCCTTTGAGTGATTTTGACCTTCATCTTCAGCCACTTAATGAAGAGTTCTTACTGCTAGATGGGGTGCTGAAGCTGTACCAAATGTGACACGAAGCATACGGTATTCTTTAATCGGATCTGATTCTTCTTCTCTCCACAAAAGGCGTTGATAGGTATCGGCGTCTTCTTCATGTAGTAAGATTTGCAAGTACATTTTTTGTATGTCACTTGCATAGCAGACGCGATATAATCTCGATCTCATAACAATATCTCTAAGGTCGTCTTGTAGTTGGGGACCCACAAGCAGTTCATCGTTCAGAGAGACGTTATTCGAACCCTTAGCTGAAGCATCAAATACGACGCGCGTCTTCGAGGTTTCTTTTTCGACGCGGACAACGGCGTGTTGAGGTAAGTACACCGCTTTGTTTTTCTTAGTTTCCTTTTCAGGTATTTCTTCCATGTAATTTGATTTTATATATTCTTGCATGGCTTTCTGGTAGTCTTCTTTTAGTGTAGGTGCTTTTCTAAATCTTCTTTCAAGCTGTAATAATCTATGTCTTGCTATTTCTCTTGTGTTGCCGTTAGGCGATAAGGGACTGTCAGTTTTAAAAGGTAACTTTACTATGTATCTTCCTTCGTTTGTTCTTGCATGAGTGTTTTCATATATTTCTTCACATAGCTTTTCTTCTCTTGTCAACTTTCTTATCTTTTCAGTGTCAATTTCCCAAAGAGATTTTAACAGGTTCTCTACTTCTATTTGCTGATGAAGGACCAGAAAAGATTCTTCTTGTAAGGTGTTGATTTCTCCAAACAGGATCCATCCCAGGTTGGTTTCTTGGGCACATGGAGAACCAGGAGGACCCTTGATTAATTGTTGCTGCACGATCTGTGCATACTCTTTAACGCCTAGAAGCAAGTCAATATGACCCGGTTTGTGATAGTCCGGGTCAGCCAAGTTGAGTCCTTCTAGGTGTGGCCAATGTGTGACAGTAACAGCTTTGGAGGGGATTTTCGTGGTCAACTGTTTACTCATGACGTATGCTTGTATGTTGATCTCGAAGTTTGAATTCCATCGAGAACCAATCCTTAGCTGCACCACGTGATCGACGTTAGTCCTTGTAGATCCCACCCCAATGATATTTCCTCTTGCTGTTTGCCTGGTTAGTTTGAGCAATTGTGTCGCCTTCTCGCTGATGAATGAAGCCTGCGAACCTTGGTCCACTAACGCACGTAGAACAACAGTGTGATTATGCTCGTTCTTTGCTAAAACTGTTGCCGTGGCCAGTAGTGCTTGACTTGTGCTTTGTTTGGCACTGTGATGCGACGCGATCGTAGTGTTGACTACTTCCTCTTTCTCTTCTACACTGTGTTGTGATGCTTTCGGTTGTTTAGAGTCCTCAGTTTGTCCCGAAGTAGAATCCTTATTTCGGTGTAGTAGAGTATGATGACGTCGACTGCATATGCGACAGGTCATTTGCAATTTACATTGATGTGCGGAATGGCCTGGTACCAAACAATTAAAGCAAAGTTTGTTTGACTTAACATATTCAGATCTCTCAGCAGGTTGCAGTTTGGTGAAGTCTTTACAATGGCATAAAGTGTGTTTTTCTTTACATAGCACGCATTTTCTATCTGCCGACGATGGTGACGTGGTGGCTGCAGCAGTAACAAGATGAGAACGTTCTTTTGCAGGTTTTTCACGGGTGCCCGATGTTGACATTATAAGTTCTAACGTACGGTATCTTGATTGCAGAAACTCCTTCAAATCTTTCCAGGTAGGTAATTTATCTTCTTCATTTGTGCTAGCAGATTGTTCCCACTCTTTATGAGACTCAGGGTCCATTTTCTGTATTACAAGAAAAATAATTATAGGATCCCATGAGCTCGTAATTATATTTAAATTTTGTAAGTTGTTCAAACAATCCGTAGTGACATCTAATAAATTCTTTATTTGATTTGCAGATTGAGTTGTTATTTTCTTTTGATAAAATAATTTCTTTAACACTGAGTTGATAATCAATCTTTTATTTCCGTACCTTGATTTGAGAACACTCCATGCTTGTACATAATTGCTTTTTGTAATTTGAATAGGCTTCAATAATGTCTCAGCCTCCCCGGTGACACTGCTCTTCAAATAATGCAACTTCTGTACATCACTGATCGCCGTGTTATCATGCACTAATGAAATAAATAGGTCCTGGAACGTAGGCCAGTCTTCATAATTCCCACTAAAAGTCGGTAATTGTATCCTCGGCAGCCTAACGAGTTGATCATTGTTGGTACTTGCAAACGAATCGCTTTTCGATGTGGATGGCGCGGGCACTGCACTTATCGTCAACAAAAGGTCTTGTAAATCGGCTAATAACACAAGATATAAGTCTTCGTAAATAAAGAAATCTTCGTTAACAAAGTAATGTAAAGTTTGTTTATGTTCTTTCGGAGTTATTTTCACTAATTGTTGATGTGTTTCTCTGAACGTTGTCCAATATTCTTCAATACATTTGATTCTTGCCTCAATGTAACCTTTTGTCAACCTAATTTTAGGACATTTCTTCAGACTCACTTGTGTTTTTTTTAATAATGCAGCTGTGTCTTCTAAAACGTTAATTAACTCCTCAGTAGTACTCATCGCACCTTATATTTTTGCTAATGTTCACTAATCACCTCTGGAATGCGCCTCGCTATTGTTCGCGCCGGCCGCCCGGTATCTTCGATAACTTATTTATTCCGTTAATTAGTCCGGCTCGATTTTGACCACTATGTTCTTTACAATAAGGTTGATATTTGCTTAGCAGGAATTTGGTAATTTAAAATGCGTGTTTGCTTTAAGACTGTTTATTTGCGACTAATGGTAGTGGGGACATACAGACGTTACTAACTACTTAGCAATTGTATCATATACACATAACATACTTGAAATAACAATATTTTTTGCACGAAATTCGTTAATTCTAGATCACTCTACTTTGGCATCATATAATTAAATACTGTAAAATTATTTACCCGTATTCATTTTAGGACTTGTTTCTACTAACATTCTAGTATGTGTACCATATTGTAGAAATTTTAAACAAGGTCGAAACAAAGGGCTTTTTTTTCGCCCTTGAACCAATGTGCGACGTTGGGGTCGGCATGTAGTCGAACCAGATGCAGCAGAATACCAACTTCTTTCATGAAGCGACTGCCTATTAGTGCTCCGCAACCCAGTAACTGGGTTATAGATACATACCTCTTGGCAAGCCTGGTGTTGAAAGTTTCTGCCCTTTGACTACCCGTAACGACTGTCAAAGATATTCAAATGACAGCCGGGGACAACGCCATGCTTTCAAAAAGTAGAAACTCAATGTGTAATGGACGGTCACCCATCCACGACCCGACCTCGGCAAGTTTAGCTTAAATTCGAAATTGCATTAGTACGGGTGTTATTAAATAGTTGTATCGAAAACCCTTATAAATATACTCACGCATGTCACGCATCAACTCGCACATTTTAAACGATTGAGATGAAATTTGGTAAATAGATACCTACATAATTTACCTAATTATGAATTTCCGTCACCCATACAAGATTTCGACTAGCATTTCAGTTGTTTTATGGTTCCGTACCTCAAAAGGAGAAAACGGAACCCTTATAGGATCACTTATTTGTCCGTCCGTCCGTCCGTCTGTCTGTCTGACAAGATCCTTTATCTTGGGAACGCGTGGAGGTATCGAGTTGAAATTAAAACCATAACTACGGTCCTTGAAGCTGTGAAAAAATCAAACTTCTAAGTAAACGTATAAAAAAAATACGGCCGTTTATGCCGCAAAAGACGTATACTTCGCCACTCTCAAGGGAATCAAAATTTATAGGGTATTTTCCGTTGATCTAGAACTATGAAAGGCAAGTTATACCGCCTTATACTTAAGTATAAAGAATAATCTGTTTTTTGAATCGCCGATAACAGTACTTAATATTTCCATACATCGATGCTATACTACTACAAATTGAACTTCTACAACTACTATACTCTGCCTTCAGCCGTTGAGACTACCGGGAGTTCTAGAGTATAATAAAGGTGAAGACTTTTTTTGTACAATTGTTTGTTTACACGCGCTAATCTCTGGAACTACCAGTTAGATTTGGAAAAATATTTTTGTTTATGATAGCCACATTCATGAGGAAGGTTATGGACTGTTACGGGAACTGGAAAAAATGTGACATGCGCGTACGAAGTCGCAGGCAAAAGCCAGTACTTAAATAGATAAACCTACAAATATACATACACTACACACATACCTACTTATTTGTGTACATGCTGTCGAAAAAATTCACACCCTCCTTTTAGGGCAAGATAAAAAAAATCTTCTAAATGTGTATATGGCAATATTATATTATCAATAAACATTATTAAATAGAGATGGGCGTTGAATGAACAAACTAGTTAATTCAACCGTCTACGTACAATCAACGATTAGACGGTTCACCGTTTATCAACGGACTAGTTGAATTCGTGGACGGCTTAACCGAGACTCCACTACGTTCATGTCGACTTAATGCGACGATCGACGCAAGAACTTAGTCAGGTAATACAAGTTCATTCGTCTCAAAAAATAATAACTATGGACGAACAACGAGCAAACTAATTTGACCTCTAACTCTAGCTTCAAAGAGTTGATATTTCGGTTGCGTACCCGTTGGACCTCAAAGATTAGACCCTATTACAAATGTTACCCGTTCGACCTAATTTTTAGGTCCCTTTGGACCCTCTTCAAAATAAAATAATCAATGTGCCCATTGGACCTCATTTGTAGTACCCGTTGGACCTTCAAAATTAAAACAAGTAAAAAAGTAAACGTTGGACCTCTTTTTTAGTACCCTTTGGACCTTCAAAAAATATGTGTTCATTTGTTGTTCGTTCAATGTTATTTAGTTGGGAAAGGGGTACAGTTATGTTGAAAATTGTTAAATGGAAATCAAAAAAATTGACGAAACAAGTACCTAAGCAAATACACGGTATTACTATTATTATTATTTTGGTAACCTTCATGTAGAAACACCAATGAAACTTATGTATATAAAGTGTAATATGTTTTATAAGTAAAATAGACAATCGAACATTATCATTTTTTGGACATACGCAAGGCAAACTCGCGTCTAAGCTAGACCTTTCCTCGCTCTCTTCGGCGCGCGGGGGCGCAGGGAGTAGACAAAGGGGTATTGGTGCGGGGTGAGTATTAGAGGGATCGCAGGCCAGCAAAAACAAAACAGTGACATTTTGCATTACATTACAATTAGTTGGAGCTTTAAGTTGTTGACGTGTGTGCATTTGTGCAATAAAGTTCCGTGTGGTAAAAGGTGATAATCACAAGTAATAAGAAAACAAGGAAACGTTTAATTAAGTACCTGGTAAGTATTAAATTACTTTATCTGTTGCATGTTTAAGTGATTTTATTTGGATGTATATTTCAAATCTTCCGTGGTTTTCTTTTCTGATAATTTTGTCACTATTATTTCTATATTTAATTTGTCTCTGCTAATTATTGAACAATTATTACTTACCATACTGTGAATTTGTAAAATTAGTCATGCTAGCATTCCACCAAATTATTATACATTAATTAATTTGTTCATACACACACGACTCCAGCCGACCGTCGACTAGCCGGTGCAAAATGTGTCATTATTAGTAACATTGGTTATGATTAAAATAAAAAAAATCATAATAATACACTTTAGTCTTCTTTGGAACTTTGTTTTATGGACACTCTTCATAAGTTACCTAATTATTGTTATAGATTTTAGTCCAATTGTTTTTCTTATTTTTAATTTCTTATTTCTTTTTCTTATAGCTGAGTTTACTCAATTAGTTGTCTTTTATGTTGTGGTAAATTTACTCACTACTTATTTCGTGTAAAATAATAACTTAAATAAAACGAATATATTTAATGGCCTGTTTCAGATTAAAGAAGAATCATTGTTAATGAATAATGTCTCAAATAGAAGTAGTCCCTTCAACAAGTCGACATAATAATATAGATAAAACACAAGAACTTTGTTTCGTGACATCTAAAAGAGGTGGTGAGATTCTGCTAAATGATGGTTACCAGTACTATAAAAAAAAAGATAATAAAAATGGGTCCTCACGGTGGAATTGCAAATATAAATCGAAGTGTCGCGGCACTATAACAATTAAAGGAAATACGATTATGAACAAAGTCAGTCACAGTAACAATTGTGTACGTGATCACGCTGGCAATGAAATAAAGAAAGAAATAAGTACATGGAAAGTTGAATCTGGACAAGGAGTTCTTCCTCTGCAAACAATATATAATGAAGGCGTTAACCGGTTGAAGGATAGAGGTCTTAACCTATTGACCCGGATACCTAATTTTAATAATGTGAAGCATGGACTCTATAACAGTCGCAGAAAAGAATTTGGCATCGATAATATTAAGCCAAAAACAGTTACAGATGTCAAAGTTCCTGTAAAATACAACGACTTTTTAATGGCTGACTATCAAGAAGGTGCTCGAAGAATTTTAATATTTTCATCAAAAGAAGCAAGAGAAAAATTGAAAACGGTGAAACATTTTTTTGCAGATGGGACGTTTAAATGCGTAGTACCGCCGTTTGTACAAATGTACAGTATTCACGGAGATCTCGGTAGCACCGAAAAAAGCACAAATATTAAACCATTGATATATGCTTTGGTTACTGATAAAAAAGAAGAAACTTATCAAATTATTTTTCAATTATTACTATCGCAAAATCCATCTTGGAAGCCAGAAAAATTTACTACAGATTTTGAAACTGCGCAAATGAATGCTATTCAGTCAGTTTTTCCTGAAGTGGACATTAAGGGATGTTTTTTTCATTTTACTCAGGCTTTAAGTAAAAAAGCAAAGAGTCTGCACATCTTAAAAAATCGCGCGTGTAAGCGACATGTTGCTTTATGTGCCGCTTTAGCATTATTACCAGAACAAGCCACAGATGAAGGTTGGTTTTATATTATGGAGGACTGGTCCGAAGAAAATGAAAATTTAGTTAAATTTAATGACTATTTTACAAAACAATGGCTGCAAAAAGAAGACATGCGAAGAATCTGGTGTTTCAACTCTGAAAGACATCGTACAACTAATAGCGTGGAAGCATGGCACTCGAGTATTAATAAAAAGTTGTGTGGTAATACAAAGCCAAATATTTTACAATTTTTGAGCATAATTAAAACAGACGCATCAATGACAAGTTTAACTATAGCAAAACTAGAAAATGGACACCAAATACTAAATAAGCGCAAAGAGTACATAGAAAAAGATGAAAAAATCGCTTATATTCTAGAGCAATTAGATAACAATTATATTAATGTAGGTCATTGCTTAGAGAAGCTGCTTACATATGTATTTTAAGTTTGTCATTTAACAATACTTAATGTCCTTCCAAAAAATTATTTGAAAATTCTGTTACTTGAGCTTGACTTGAGATTGATGATGTTATTTTTTATGTGTAAAACCTAAGTATGGAAGCTAACTAAGCTTCCATACTTAGGTTAATTTAGGTCCAAATTTAGTCTAAGTAAATTCTAAAGACATACTGTGATTATAAATTGATCTGTGATTTAATGTTATTTTTTTTTTAACATTTATGTAATGTTATTTTTGTAAACTCACCTTATGGCAATATTGTTATTTAATTGTAATTAGAATTTGTGATCTAAAACCATGTTAATCATTATTATTATTATTTTTATATCTTTTGTCTGAACTTTGGGATAAGACTGATTTCAATATTTATATTTTGATATTGATATTAAAATATACAATATTTTATATTTACGAACAAAATAAACGATAATAACACTGAACAGTGATTTAGAAACATGTAAAATATATAGTTATATTTACAAATTTATTTTAAAAAAAATAACTTAATGTTGCAACATTATGAATATTACCGTCGACATTGAGTCGTCAGATTAGGTAACACTGACATGTCAGGCTACAACGTTTTAATTTTGAGAAAAGCCGCCATATTTAGGTTTTGCTTGCAAAAATGTAAGTAAATTCTATGATATACTGTGATTATAATCATTTATATGATTTGTATTCAATAATATAGGTACTTTAATTGCTTAAAAAAATAAAGATCATGTAATGGCATTACTGTTATTTAATTGTAATTAGAATTTGTGATCTTAAACCATGTATAATATAATAATTATTATTTTTATATCTTCAGTCTGTTAACTTTAGGATAAAACTGATTTTAATATTTGATCTGTGATTTATATACATTATTTTACTTATAATACACATTATTTTATATTAACAATTATCCACACCCTTCTGGTACAACCTGTAGGAATATACCAACTTAAAGATTTATAATCGGGTAAATACGTGATCTAATTGGAATAGGTGATTTTATCTATACATATAAAAATCAAAGTCCTGACACATTCACTAAGTCACCAACGCAGGGCCCAAACCCCTGAACCTATAAAGCTGACGTTGTTGCTTTTATATCTTTGAATAAACATATTGATTTATTTATTGCATCGTGTTTTATTTTTGATAAAGTGTCTCACTTTTGTGCACGATTGTACTTTAGCTTTTCATACGAAGATGTAAAAAAATGGGTCCAACGGAACACGTTGTTTAATAGGGGGTCCAATGGGCACTAAAGTATAGGCAAAATCCAAGTTTTAAGGTCGAAACGGCACAAGGAGGTCCAAAGGGTCATGATAGTCAGTGAGGTCCAAACTTGGAGGTCCAACGGGTACGCAGTCCTAATTTTAATAATGTGAAGCATGGACTCTATAACAGTCGCAGAAAAGAATTTGGCATCGATAATATTAAGCCAAAAACAGTTACAGATGTCAAAGTTCCTGTAAAATACAACGACTTTTTAATGGCTGACTATCAAGAAGGTGCTCGAAGAATTTTAATATTTTCATCAAAAGAAGCAAGAGAAAAATTGAAAACGGTGAAACATTTTTTTGCAGATGGGACGTTTAAATGCGTAGTACCGCCGTTTGTACAAATGTACAGTATTCACGGAGATCTCGGTAGCACCGAAAAAAGCACAAATATTAAACCATTGATATATGCTTTGGTTACTGATAAAAAAGAAGAAACTTATCAAATTATTTTTCAATTATTACTATCGCAAAATCCATCTTGGAAGCCAGAAAAATTTACTACAGATTTTGAAACTGCGCAAATGAATGCTATTCAGTCAGTTTTTCCTGAAGTGGACATTAAGGGATGTTTTTTTCATTTTACTCAGGCTTTAAGTAAAAAAGCAAAGAGTCTGCACATCTTAAAAAATCGCGCGTGTAAGCGACATGTTGCTTTATGTGCCGCTTTAGCATTATTACCAGAACAAGCCACAGATGAAGGTTGGTTTTATATTATGGAGGACTGGTCCGAAGAAAATGAAAATTTAGTTAAATTTAATGACTATTTTACAAAACAATGGCTGCAAAAAGAAGACATGCGAAGAATCTGGTGTTTCAACTCTGAAAGACATCGTACAACTAATAGCGTGGAAGCATGGCACTCGAGTATTAATAAAAAGTTGTGTGGTAATACAAAGCCAAATATTTTACAATTTTTGAGCATAATTAAAACAGACGCATCAATGACAAGTTTAACTATAGCAAAACTAGAAAATGGACACCAAATACTAAATAAGCGCAAAGAGTACATAGAAAAAGATGAAAAAATCGCTTATATTCTAGAGCAATTAGATAACAATTATATTAATGTAGGTCATTGCTTAGAGAAGCTGCTTACATATGTATTTTAAGTTTGTCATTTAACAATACTTAATGTCCTTCCAAAAAATTATTTGAAAATTCTGTTACTTGAGCTTGACTTGAGATTGATGATGTTATTTTTTATGTGTAAAACCTAAGTATGGAAGCTAACTAAGCTTCCATACTTAGGTTAATTTAGGTCCAAATTTAGTCTAAGTAAATTCTAAAGACATACTGTGATTATAAATTGATCTGTGATTTAATGTTATTTTTTTTTTAACATTTATGTAATGTTATTTTTGTAAACTCACCTTATGGCAATATTGTTATTTAATTGTAATTAGAATTTGTGATCTAAAACCATGTTAATCATTATTATTATTATTTTTATATCTTTTGTCTGAACTTTGGGATAAGACTGATTTCAATATTTATATTTTGATATTGATATTAAAATATACAATATTTTATATTTACGAACAAAATAAACGATAATAACACTGAACAGTGATTTAGAAACATGTAAAATATATAGTTATATTTACAAATTTATTTAAAAAAAAATAACTTAATGTTGCAACATTATGAATATTACCGTCGACATTGAGTCGTCAGATTAGGTAACACTGACATGTCAGGCTACAACGTTTTAATTTTGAGAAAAGCCGCCATATTTAGGTTTTGCTTGCAAAAATGTAAGTAAATTCTATGATATACTGTGATTATAATCATTTATATGATTTGTATTCCATAATATAGGTACTTTAATTGCTTAAAAAAATAAAGATCATGTAATGGCATTACTGTTATTTAATTGTAATTAGAATTTGTGATCTTAAACCATGTATAATATAATAATTATTATTTTTATATCTTCAGTCTGTTAACTTTAGGATAAAACTGATTTTAATATTTGATCTGTGATTTATATACATTATTTTACTTATAATACACATTATTTTATATTAACAATTATCCACACCCTTCTGGTACAACCTGTAGGAATATACCAACTTAAAGATTTATAATCGGGTAAATACGTGATCTAATTGGAATAGGTGATTTTATCTATACATATAAAAATCAAAGTCCTGACTCATTCACTAAGTCACCAACGCAGGGCCCAAACCCCTGAACCTATAAAGCTGACGTTGTTGCTTTTATATCTTTGAATAAACATATTGATTTATTTATTGCATCGTGTTTTATTTTTGATAAAGTGTCTCACTTTTGTGCACGATTGTACTTTAGCTTTTCATACGAAGATGTAAAAAAATGGGTCCAACGGAACACGTTGTTTAATAGGGGGTCCAATGGGCACTAAAGTATAGGCAAAATCCAAGTTTTAAGGTCGAAACGGCACAAGGAGGTCCAAAGGGTCATGATAGTCAGTGAGGTCCAAACTTGGAGGTCCAACGGGTACGCAGTCGATATTTCTATGGGCCAAATGCCATTGTGGAGTAAAAATACATTGTGTTTCTAAGAAGGGAAGTTCAAATACTAACTTTAAAATTTATTTTTAACTTATTTACTTACCTAACTTCAAAATAAGTTTTATATTCTGAGGATGCACATGTCATTATTTTTCTTCGATCAACAATAGCAACTAGATATCGGGTCGGCGCAAGAAAATCGTCTCGGCAAATAAGAGCTCGCTTGAGAAGTGAGCTCTTATTTTGTTTAGTACGCTTGAAACAAGGCCAACGTAATCACGTCTCACGATGCCGCAGTGTGTAATTACAAGTTGCAAAAATAATACCCGAAAAAGCAATTTAACGGCCGGTGTGTCTTACTTTCGGTAAGTACATAAAGAATAAGTTATATTTTAAGCTTCATAAACTAGTAAATAATATCAAATTAGACAAAATTATCAATTTTAAACCAACGCCACAAATCGCCGTCCCCAGAGAATAAAATGATAACTGCCATTATCTTAGTCTTAGTGTTATATAATCTTTGGGATCTGTGGGTGTTAATAAATCTGCTCAATTTTTTTTGTAATTTTATACAGCAATTGATGAAGTTACAAAATACTACAATAGTATTCAAATATTTAAAACAGGTCTTAAATTACGAGAATAATGTCTTAATACAATGTTATCAAAATGTGTTCCCACTTGTTGTTATGACAAATAGTCATTCAATTATATTCCCGTGAAAAAATATTCGACTACATAATGGACAACATAGTGTAATATTAAAACAACGGATAGCTGTAGACCCTATTTTAAGTCTTTAAAAATACTGACCCTTCCAGCAATATACATTTTGGAAACTGCATTATTTGTGAAAAGGAACCCACAACTATTTGAAAAAATGTCTTCCACTAGAAAAACTCCATTACGTTCTCAATATGTAAATAAGCTATGTCATTATAAATGTAAGACCTCATTGATGCGAAAAAGCTTTTTTGGTATAGCGCCTAAAGTGTTTAATAAAAACATATCGCAACCTCTATTTATGTAAACACCTATGTTTAACAAATAAATGGATTGATTGATTGATTGAATGATAAACCCAGTTATCATTTTATTCTCGTTCAAAATCATCCAATCGCTTCTTATATAGATGAGTTAGTAAAATGACAGTAGAACGAAAACGCACCCGAACTCAATCGATCAAATACTTCTTTACAATAGATTCAAACAAAATTCAAGTGTGCAAAACCTTTTTCATTAATACTCTAAGCATTTCATATCAAACTGAAAGCAGTAGAAAAATCCAAACCTGAAGAAAACTTTATGGACAAACGAGGGCGACATGAAAATAGGCCACGTAAAATGCCTATTTTGACAGAAGAAAGCATCATAAAGCACATTAAATTGTTCCCTACTGTTGAGTCTCATTACGTTAGAAAAGATTCTTCAAGAAAATACCTCTCAGAACTACTTAATATATCCAAGATGTATCGCCTCTACACAGCTTGGTTTGGACAGCAAAGATTTGACTGTCCTTTGGCAACTAAACGTCAATACGAGACAATATTTAACACCAAGTTTAATTTTTCATTTTTTAAACCGAAAAAAGATCAGTGCTCTCAGTGTACTCGTTATCGACAGGCTGATTCAAAAACTCAAGGAACATTGCAAGAAAAATATGATACACATACAAAAAACAAAGAAAAAGTACGGCAAATTAAAAAGAAGAAAAGTATCAGTTGATCCTTCAGAAACAACCGTGGCAATCTTCGATTTGGAAAAGGTTTTGAATATCCCACAATCTGAAGTTGGATCGTTTCACTATAAAAGAAAGTATCCCATTTATAATTTCACTGTGTATGATGCTACTCATACTCAAGGTTATTGTTATTTTTGGCATGGTCAGATTGCTAAAAGGGGGGCCAATGAAATTGGTAGTTGCTTATGGCAATTTCTGCTTAATGAAAAACAAAGAGGCATCCAGAATATATCGTTTTACTCCGACGGTTGTTGCGAGCAGAACAAAAACAGCTTTATATTCGCTCTATATATTTTTGCTGCACAGAAGCTTCAGTTCATCATTACACTTAGATTCTTTGAAACCAGACATGGCCAGAGTGAGGGAGATTCTATGCATTCCAACATTCAACGTGAATTAAAACACAGAGTTGTATAAACGCCTGATCAGATGTACAATCATTATGAACGCGAAGGTACATGAAAAAAATATCAAGTTAAAGAGATGACGCAAATAGAGTTTTACAATATAAAGAAGTTAATAGAGAATAAGAACTGGTTAAAAAATGAGGGACAAAAAATATCATGGACTCAAATCATGAAAGTGAATGCCTCACATTCAAATCTATCAATTTTAAAATATAAATACAACTTTGATTCCGACTATTCCCAATTAAATACAGAGCCTGTCCGAAGAATAAGAAGCAAGCGGGGTACCAGACAGATACTAAGCCCAAGTCCTAGCTGTGTTCCCGAACTACAAACGTTGTACACTGAGCCTGTTCCAATAAGCATATTGCCCCGCTAAAAAAAGACGCATGAGTGTTTATTACTGTGCTAAATGTAAAAAAAAATATTGTTTCGAACATCGATCTCCTAACTGCTATTCCTGTGATAAAAAATTGAAGTCTGAGTTCGACTTAGTCTGCAGTAAGCTATGTGATGATTAGAATAAATTTTTGTTATGTTTTTCATACTTTATATATTATAATGTAGTTTTTATACCAAAACAGTGGTCCAATGTCAACATTTTTTTTTTAAATAAAAATATCCCTTAAGGCTGTGTTAGAAAGTTAAGTACACATAAGTAAGGCTGATTTTAAGACAAATAAGAGCTTCTCAGATATATATTTTTTTGCATTTCATAAAGGCAGAGGTATGCCTGTTATTTTGTTATAAATTTTGTTACATTTTAATAAAAGTTTAGTACTAAAATTTTGCTTTATTTATAAAGCAGCCTCCCAGGCGATAATTAGTATTAAGCAGTAATAAATTTGTATTAGTACTCTAGGGTTAAAGAGCACTCGACGAAAACATGTTTTTTATTTTTCCTGAAAAGTTTCATTTTTGTACTTATCATTTTATTCTCCGGGGACGGCGAAATGTTTGTGCGTGTGTTGTCGATCCTTCAGCCAAGGCTCGCCAACACACACACAAACATTTGTTTAACAGAACAGTGGATGCATGGAGTCGATTTGTATTGTAATAATTTTTAATTATTATTTGTTACCAGAACTTCGAAATCGGTTGTTTAAAATTGGTTAATGCTACTTTTGTGTCTGTTTGTTGGACTCTCATTAGATCTTTGATTTGATTTCATTAGAGCTTTCCTTTTTTATTTTAGCTATCCTGGCAATCCATTTACGTGTGCAGAATGGATCTCGATCGTCGCCAGAGAAAGAAGAGATGACTTTTATGGACTCTCATTAGATCTTTGATTTGATTTCATTAGAGCTTTCCTTTTTTATTTTAGCTATCCGGGCAATCCATTTACGTGTGCAGAATGGATCTCGATCGTCGCCAGAGAAAGAAGAGATGACTTTTATAAGCCATCTAAGAATTCGGTTATATGTTCGGATCACTTTGATAAATCGGATATATCCGAAAATATTCACCGTCGTCGACTGGTTAAAACAGCAGTTCCTAAATTAAAGGTACGTTCATTAATAATTTCGAAATGTATTTTTTTATTTCTTTTCTGCTTAAATGTATTTGTGACACGATAAGTCATTGTCGTTAGAATTAATGTTTATCTATTAATTAAGAGTCTTTTCAAAAACACAGATTCAACCCCCGTCGAAGGACCCATAATTGGCAGCACCCAATACTAAACTCTCAGTATCTGACGTTGAAGTGCAGGTGAGTATTTTTTTTAGCAGTAGGTGTCGTCAATTTACTGTGTGAGATGATAAATTATAATTTTTGCATACGCAAGAAGATCCCCGGTAGACCGATTTCGGCGGAATCCGTATTGTCGGCCACTAAGGACATCATTCGCTTCTAGGTATGCCCGGAGCTTATGATTCAGCACGCGTTCCATAGTCTTACAGAGTATGGACGTTACTGAGATAGGTCTATAATTCGACGGGTCAGCTCGACTACCTTTCTTGGGCACGGGCTGCACGTTAGCTTGCTTTCAAGCCTTTGGCACTTTTCCAGTCTCAAACGGAAGGCGAAATAGGCGTGTCAAGATCGGAGACAATTCAGGCGCACAAGTCTTCAGCACAACTGCCGGTATCCCGTCGGGGCCACTAGCCTTGTTCACGTCTAGGTTACGCAGTACCCTACGGACGTCCCTCTGATGAATACGAGTATTCGACATACTCGACTCGCATCCAGCAGGAGAAGCAGGGGCCTCCGCGCCACCAGGATCCAGACGTGAAGATTCCGCAAACAAAGAAGCAAACAAGTTCGCTTTCTCCTCATCGGAGTGGGCCAGCGTCCCGTCGGGTCTCAGCAGTGGTGGTAGTGAGGGGCGGCAGAAGTTCGATTCGACCGACTTAGCCAGGGACCAAAAAGCCTTACTACCCGCTGGGTATGAAGAAAGTTTGTTCCCTATTCGGCTAATGTGGTCAAATCGAGCCCTCCGCAACACCTTCTTGCAGGACTTGGCAGCCCTGTTGAAGGCTCTCTTCTTCTGACTCACATTATTTGCTTTGCGCGTACGAGCGTCGACCCATGCTAGGTACGCCGCGTGCTTAAGCGCATCAGCGCGATGGCACTCGGCACCAAACCATGGACGAGCTTCGCCAGACATTGCTACGTCAGAGAACGGAATGTAGTACTCCATTCCCCTCCGCAACACATCCGTCACGGCGTCCGCGCACGACGAAGCATCAGTCGAAGAAAAGCAAGTAGGCTGCCAAGGGTAACATGCGAAGAAAGATCGCATGCCATCCCAATCTGCTGACCTGTATCGCCATACCCGCCGGGTGCCTCTTGGGCTAGGATCGGGCGGTCTGGATCAGTTGTCAGCAAAAGGTCCAAGCAATTGGCAGTGTGCGAATCAACATCCGGCACCCTCGTTGCCCCCTGGACCAGCTGGGTAAGATTTAACGCTAGCGCTAGCTTTCGCGTCTCTCGTCCAGCATGGTCTGTGCACTGGTATGGGAAGACCCACTCCTGATGGTGGGCATTGAAGTCCCCCAGAAACACCAATTGGGCAGAAGGGTACTGCTGCTGAGCCGCATCCGCCGCCTCACTCAGGTGCTGTGTGAGCCCAGTTGTCTCCAAATCACCGCTGTGCGAACGGTAGACACAGGCGTAGACAATTTTGTCCAGGCCTGTGTCCACTATAACCCACAGCGTTGAGAACCTGGAGTCTTCAAGGTTTCGGAGACGCCGATAGCAGATGTCGTCCCGGGCGTACACACATACGCCCGCGCGTGGTCTAACGTGGTGCTCCAGGGTAAACCCTGGGTAAGACAGATATGACACGTCTGACGGACATCCGATCTGGGTCTCCGACAGAAATAAGAGCGCTGGTTTCTCCGTCTCGAGGTGGTGATGGACTGCGGCGAGATTTGAGTGCAGACCTCGTATGTTGGAGAGGTGCACTTTGTGCGAGAGGGAGAGGTACACTTTGTGCGAGAGGGAGAGGTGCACTTTGTGCGAGAGGGAGTGCCGCCGCTGTACAGCTTTTCTATTATTTTTCCTGTTCATATAACAAAATTTGAGTGAAGGAAGGAGAGGAGAAGGAAATGAAATGAGGTTCCATGCTGCTAACCTTCAGGCACGCTCTGGCAGGACGGCATCATTGGGGGACTAGCCTGGAGACTGCGGGGACGCCCGAGCCCCCCCGGGAATGTTCATCGGGCCCTCTCGTCTGGTCGCCAACCAGCTCGATGGTGCATTCCGGGATTTTTCGACAGTTGGCGGGGCAGCCTTTCATGTGTGGCTAGCACACTACTTGGGCCCCCAACTACCTGCGGTCGGCCAGCGGCGCAATGTTATTAATAAGTTTAAGTTTAAAATTTTTGCTTGGCTCATGGACATGTGTTTTTATTCCGTCAATGAATTTTTAAATCATACATTTTAAAAAGACTTTATTATGACATTAGTATTTTGACACAATATGAATTCTTTGACAGTGTAATTTTTATTTTTGATATTTAATTTTGACAGTGGAATTTAATTCTGACATTGCAATTTATATTTTGACATTATGCTTTATTTTGATATTATGCGTTATTTTTCATTTTTTGACATCTTTATTCATATTTTCGACAGAATAGTTTAAATATTTTTTTATATAATTATAACATATGTGTAAAGAAACTAGTTTGTTTCTTTAATTTGTACAACGCTCATCTGCAGATAAAACAGTGACCATGCACTTATTTAGGTTCTTGATAGATGGCGCTAGCAGCCAACGCAGTTGGCAAAGCAGCTTATGTTTGAGTTGACAAAAGTCACCGTGATTGAGCATATTTCAATATTGTTTAGATAAGTTTGTAAAAAGCCTAAATAGGAATTTTTAATGTCAAAAATAGAGTTTAAATGTCGTTTCTTTGTTTTCAGGTAGGATAGTGTGATTTAAGTTTAACAGTGTAATTATTATAGTATTTGTAAATACTAAAATAAAACTTTGTTTTCAGAGCAACGCAATTGTCTATTAGACTTACAATTCCTGATAAGTCTGGAGATATTGACGTATAAAACGACATTTCTAGTAAAAAGAAGAAAAATGGAAAAACTACGATTTAAATTTATAGCTTTGGGGTCAACGGACGGAAAAACAAATCAAGTATGCATTTACATTTAGATTTCAAGCTGGATAATTACTGGAATATGCCACCAAAAAGGAAAGACTGTTATTAGAAGTCAACAAGCACATCGACACCCAAACATTAAAATATAAACATTAAATAAGAAACTGTAAAATCAATTGCAAGCCTCTAAAATGAAATTGGGGAACATGAACATGTAGCGCACAAAAACAATTTAATCAGGAATAAAAAAGTACCTACGATAATAAAGGAAGGCCAGATAAAATAAAACCATGTAGAACTTGTGAAAATTTAAATAAAGGTATTCATCAAGGTTCCATCCACAAGAAAAAAATACGAATAATAACACCATTAATTAAAGTCAAACTATTATTAAATGCACAATTGAAAACATTTGGAATATATGATTCGGGATCAAATGTTTCTATAAAATATCTATATTTCTATATATTTCATATAATTAATTCCAAATTAATAAGACTAAAGGGAGAAGAAGAGAATAATACAAAAAGTGATAATTTAATCACAATTAATGGTGTTAAAAAAACAGTTGGTTTGACAACATTGACAATAAAAATTTTAGATATTGAAGAAGACGATGTTTATATAGTCGATGGAGAAGAATTTAAATACGATTTTCTTATTGGATTGGATAACATAAAAATCTGGTTCAAGATGAGAATTTGAAAATAACTCAAAAAAAGAAGAAATAAAAATAGAAGAAAAGAAAATCCCTATGAATGAGGATGAAACCAGAAACAACACTTCTAAGTGAAAAAAGCAACAAATCCATGTTCAATAAATTTTAATGGACAAATAAAAGACGAAGATTTCAAAATAAATATGAGTAATTTAAATGCTAAACAAAAGTCAGAAATATACAAACTGATTGACAGTTACAAATAAATTTTTGCAAAAGACAAATATGACATGAGGCACGTATTGATCTACTTATGGACAAATATTGTAGTAAAAGGCCCTACAGATATTCAGTTGAAGACAAAAAGGAAATAGAAGAACAAATTGCTAGGTTACTACAAAAATCTTATAGAGGAATCTTATAGCCCATTTGCGGCTCCAGTAACTTTAGCCTTCAAAAAAGAAGACAGCAAAAAGTCAAGATTATGTATAGATTTTAGAGATCTAAATAAAATAGTGGTACCTCAAGCTCAACCATTTCCATTGATAGACGACCTAGTGATTAAGAAAAGAAACTCAACATATTTCACAACACTGGACATCAATTCGGCCGTCTGGTCAATCCCGTTAAGAATTGAAGAGGAAGAAAACTGCCTTTAATGTTTAACTTTAATCGATGATTTTAACAAATTAGGACAAGCAATAGAAATTACATCTCGCTCTACGCCCGAAGTGGTCAGAGCATTAATGAAATACTTCTCTTTTTACGGCATACCACAGAAAATAAGTTCTGACCCGGGAACCGAATTTAATCATGAATTATTAAAAGAACTGGCGGACTTGCATAAAATTAAGCTACACATAGGTACACCCAATAATCCAAATTCTATGGGGCTCATAGAGCGGTTTCATTCTACAATTATAGAAATATATCGATTAGCAAAATACGAAAAGAAATTTACAGACGCAGCATCAGTTATGACTTATGCCGTTATGGCTTATAATAACACCATCCACAGTACCACTGATTTAACACCGTTTGAAGCTGCGTTTGGTCATACTGAATTAAACTCTACTTTTAACTTTGAATTCGATAAAGCATACAACCAGCAACTAATTAGGGACCATAATAATAGAACACGGGTAATTTATAAATATATTTCTGAAAAAGTAAAAAGGCGTAAAGAAAAAATTACAGCCAAGCGGGGAGGTGAATCAAGACCAGCCTTAGAAACAGGTCAACCGATCTTCAGTAAAGCCGTAAATAAAAGACAAGCTAAAGATAAACCTAGGTTTCAGAAGGCTATGGTTACAGGTCAGATAGTAAGTAACATCGTACCGATAAAAGTCAAAAATAGAGATACAAAAGTTCCAGTTAAAAATTTAAAACGTCCTTCGCAGGTGGTGTTTGATCCTGGTGACATGGACAACGACCAGTTGGGCTCTCCCAAGCCAGGCCCTTCATGCGGTAAAGATTAACCAAAACCCTGGGATTCTTCCGGTGAAATTAGGTCAAGCGTTTATACGATATGATAAATGGTCTCTAGTTAAAATAATTCTTCAATGCATTGGTACCGATCTTTCCTTTAATATGTAAAAATATTCCGAATTTAGCCAAACGTTACACCCAAACAAATCGTATGCGGATGAGTTCAGGAGTCAACCGTCCAGTTGGCATCATTGGAACGGATCACGACAAAAGCAGTTTCCGTTACAAATACAACCAGGTATTGTTATTCCAAATAATTGTGAGACTGAATTAGATGTTTATAAATTATTCGTTGATAAAGATGTTATTACCTTTATGGTCCAAATGACCAACTCATATGCTAACAAGACAAAATTGCTTACCGTAATGACACACCATATGAGGCTCAACAAATGGACAGACTGCACTGAAGAAGAAATAATAAAGTTTCTTGGCCTGTTGGTATACATGGGACTCAAAAAACTACCGCAAATACGAGACTATTGGAGCAGCTGCAAAATATTTTGTATGAGAATAAAGTAGCTCCTCAGGTTATGACTAGAAACCGTTTCGAATTGTTACCAAGATGTTGGCATTTTGAAGATACCATATTCGTAGGACCTAATAATACCGGTCGTCTTATAAAGATTAGACGTTTTTTGGAGTTACTTACACGCAAATTTCATGATTTCAAAACCCCAAGAGAATATGTAACTATCGATGAGAGTATGGTAGCTTTCAGAGGACGCATAGTATTTACGCAATACATCCCCGGAAAACGCCACAAGTATGGCATAAAACTTTTTAAATTATGTGACGATGACGGTTACGTCGTTTTTTACACACGATGTAAAAAACGATTTACGAAGGAAAAAACTTAAATCGACAGACAAATTTGTCCACGGATGTAGTCATGAAGCTCTGTCAACCCTACCTAGGAGTAGGCAGGAGTGTAGTCACCGATAACTTTTACACAAGTGTAGAACTAGCGCAGAAATTGTTGGAAAATCAAACTTATCTAATAGGCACACTGCGAAAAAATAGGAAGGGCTTACCAAAGCAAGTTACACAAGAAAAACTTAAAATAGGTGAAATGACTGCTTTAGAAAACGATGATGGCGTTCTTGTGTTGAAATGGAAGGACAAGAGAGACGTTTTGGCTTTATCTACGAAACACTCGGTGAGCTATGTTACAGTGAAAAGCAAAAGGAACCCACGAAAGACAGTTATGAAACCTGCTCTGATCGCAGATTATAATAAACACAAGTGTTCTATAGATTTATCTGATCAAATGGCTAGTTATGCCAACCCTGGTAGATGAAGCGTTCGATGGTTCCAGAAAGTAGCTGTGGAGCTTTTATTATCTACAACTATCGTAAATGCTTATACAATTTTTAGGAAAAACAAGCAAGTGACAAGCAAGACTTACACGATCACGAAGTTTAGAGAAAATCTTTGTCTCCAAATGTTGGGATTATTTTCAAGAGCAACCCCATCAGTTAGTTTGCGAAATTTGCCAGAACACCAATTCAGTAAAACAATACTGTATGATCACAGAAATAGACTGGTTCGCAGACGATGTGTACATGTTGTTACGAAAGGTTCGAGCTACGGGGTTGTCTGCCATAGAAGCTAGAAATAAAACAAAGAAGGTCAACACTGTATGCCTGAAATGCCCGACACCACCGAGTGTTTGCGGGGAATGTTACGGACAAATCCACATTCATATTGTTTTTTTTTTCTAGTTGTTTTTTTCGTTTTTATAAATTTTCTGTACACTTAATTGAATAAACAAAAGAAACCTTATCCTTAAAAATGTCTTATCAGTCTTTTTTTACTCAATTTATTGTAAGCCCTATTGATAAGACAATAGTGTCCGATTTTGGTCGGATTTTTTTCCATGAACAGGTCTTGAAGAGCACTTTTAAATGCATTTACTTACTATTCCTTATCTACCAAGCCAATGACAAAAAATCAATATGAATTTGTGGGATCACAGCGGACCACACGGCCTGCTACAAAAGTTAGTTCAATTGTAGTGTGGCCAGCTGCATAAAAATATATGTGACCCGCGCGCCGCCCACATGGCCTGCTTCTCTAGAAAATGCTCATATATACATGGCGCTGAGAGTGTTAAAACATTTTTCTGTTTTTTATTTTTTACTATTATTATTCACGCGGACAGAACTGAGCTTGATTTTGTACGTAACCCTTTAGCTAGTTGCTATTGTTGATCGAAGTTATTTTTAAATAAAAGCTACGCGACCCTACGGTAGTCCACCTACAAACTATGTTGAATCGTCGAGCCGTCCAACGTAGACGTCGCGCGTCTCGTTGCCACGTCGTCGAAAAGTTAACAAAGTTTACGTCGTGGACTAGTCGACAGATTCAACCAGTTGATCGACGCGTCGATGAACGGAAATGGACGGTCTCGTTTCGTTGACGATAAATACGACGACGACCCATTTCTACTTAAAAACAAAATTGAGGAGTGTGTTTGTAATATCAAAATAACAGTTTTTAACACAACACATTCTACAAAAAGCCAACAATGTGTATGGGATGAGGGTTGCAGAATATTTAGTGCCTTACGTTCTTAATAAACTTCCAGAAGACTTATAAACGTTATATAAGAGGAGTTCGAAAAGTTATAAGTACCAATCAAAACGTTTCTTTACACGAATTTATACTGTATATTATCATGTTTAAAACATTAAAGTCGTAAAAAGTAAAATAAAAGACGGCTCGCCAGTACCCAGATAAACCCTGTGACGTTTACGTTGTACGGCAAAAACAAAGTGTAACTACAGATTAAGTAATTTGGAAATAAATAATAATAATAATACTAATCTGTGGTCCGGCTGTCAACTTGACTGACAAGAAAAATATTCATCCCGATATTTTATATTCATTTAAATAAAAACCAAGTAACGAAATGCACAAAATTCAAGATAGATCAAGGAAAAAAACAATAAACACCATAATATAGTACCCATTGGAATGGAAACACCCACAAATAAATAAATGCTGACAAGAAGCCGGGCACAATTACAAGCCGCACCAACACCATCTTCGGGTTCGTTGCTCAGCTCCGCCTCGCAGCCGCCGGGACCAGCGCCAGCCGTGAGTCCTGAGATTCCGGTAGCTACAGTTGCGTCGAGCTCGAGCGACGAACACTTCTCGCCGCCGACTACACCACCACCTGCGCGTCGGCGCGGATGAGGCCGACCACCGGCCAGCTTGGGACCTCGAAGCCCACCGGTCTCTGACAGGGCCGCTATCGGTAGAAGTGTGCAGCGCATGCGGTGGACTCAAGCCATTAATGAAAATGTCATGCGCTCATACTTTGGGGCTACAGAGGGGGGAACTAACCTGACTGCGTACCGTGGTCGGATGCTCTCTCTGTTTCAGGTACTTGAGCCGGCTGTCAACGTTTCAGCCCAACGACTATCAGATCAGGTGCGGGTCATCCAGCGTAACCGTATGTTGGATGATGCTGTACTTGATAGACTGCGTCTGGAATCATGGAGCAGCCGTGTCTCATATGCTTCGCCACCGGCCGCGGCGCAAATACATCCCAGTACAAGTGTTTCACCGCGACCCGACTTCGTCGGTGAAGATGATGATGATGGGGCTATATCCGTGAGTACCCAATGCAATGTGAGATTGAGGAGCGCTTTGGAGGATGCTTTCCGAGAGTATCGCTCCACGCCGCCTGAGCTTAGGCCTCGGCTACCTCGTTTGCCTATGCATAACAAAAATAGGGCGTTGGTGTGTGCTCTAAATTCGCATCTATCAAGTTATTTTGATAGCAGCAAAGACCTCGCCGATACCCAATCGATCTTGTACTGTGCGGCTGCTGCGGCATGTCGTGTAGCTCATGTCAAATTTCCTAACAGTGATAGAGTTACAGGTAAGTAGTTTAGTAAGCGTTTTATTTCAGGTAAAATGCCGCTATTAAACCACTTGACCGTTACTCGAAGCATATATAAACAATTGAAAGATGTCTGTTATCGCCTGGTGACGTTCATGACGAACGCCAATGTGTAGAAAAATCCAAAAAAACCACATAGTAATCTTAATTTTTTTATTAATACCTATAGGTAGAAAATAGGAAAATAAATTATATTTAAGTATTTCTAAAACAACAGTAAATAAACTAAGTACATAATTCATTATAAAACAGGGTTAAATAAAGTAGTAATGTTGTTATTCCTAGAAGAGTCCAAAACCTGTCTTTTATAAAAGCGAATAAAAGTGCTGAAGGACCTCCAATTATCCTTCTTCTATTTCCTTCGACGTGAACTGCGACCACCCAACTGCGTCCAGGCGCGCTGACGTCCTGTACCTATGTGGTGGACATCCCACCCACACGCACTAAACGTTTTAGGAACACATTTATAGTGCGTACAGCTAAGGAGTGGAATTCCCTGCCGGAGTCTGTGTTTCCTGATAGCTACAACCTGGGAGTCTTTAAGTCAAGAGTGAATAGGTTACTTCTAGGCAAGCGTGCTCCATCTTAGACCACATCATCGCTTACCATCAGGTGATATAGTGGTCAAACGCGCGCCTATAAATTGTAAAAAAAAAATAAAAAATGTACACGTGTACCGTTCTTCTTTCTTGATATTCGAACTTGCTGTGTTCGGGATAGATTGGGGTTAGGGATGTTTGCTTACCAGGGAATTAATGAAGATGCAGAATTGATTGTTTAACACTGCAGCTAGCGGTTTAAGGGATGAATTCGCTACTAACTACTTTACTTTCTAGTTAAAAGTTCTAATTTTCTTTTTGCAACAAATCTATGTTTTTTGTCTATTTACTAACGTACTATGTTACTTTACCGTAACGAGGCCCAAAAACCACTAACTATTTTAGTTTATTTTTAACTATTGGTTTAACTTTGACTAGAGTACATTCCTGGCTATATCTAGGCTTATTCTAGGTCTGGATAGGGGTTGATGCACCTGTCTGTAAAGCCCCCGAAATTCCCCGTCGAACGGGGTGGAAATCAACCCTTCAACCCTACCAACTTAGGGGTTTGTTGCATTTATCTATCGAAACTATTTACAAGTTTGAACTTGTTAACTATTAAGGGTTGACTTCCCGAAAAGCTGTGCCCTTAGGGCTGTTGGGCTATATGTCTTACGGTAAGTGCATCATCCCTCTATCCAGATACACATCTTGCAAAACCTTTTACCAGATACCTTTTTTAAGGGTTTACCAGGAATGTGTAGGGGAGTGTGTAACCCGACCTAACTATATTCAGCTAAATAAGTTCCCCAGGAACGTCTAATGCGCCTGGGAAAAACGACAACAAATTGTAAATTTAATTTTCGAACAATAAGTATCTAAACTATAACTTATCCTATGTTTTATATAAGCTCGTATGTATGCGAGTTATATAATGCTATTTGACGCTACCGTCGCGAACAAATACGCCTGCCAAAACAAAGTACTAAAAGGGCAGCGGTTTGACTCCATACATCAAAAATATTATCACTACTTATCGTTCTGTCCTTAAGAAAGGTTACAAAGTCATCAATATTTCACACGGGTAGCTTAGAAACTGTGGGTTTTTTAATTGCAATAGACTTTAAAATATGCTTTACTAAGACATGATTACTTAAAACACCTGAATTATTGACATTACAAAGTGTGGAAACCACGGACTTATGTAACATGATAGTATTAAAACGTTTATATTTTATATGCAGATCAGCTAAAAAACGAGCTAGATCAGAACCTGAGGGGTTCTTTGGGTTAATATGGCTAGCTCTACACCATGAAACCCAGCGGTTCCATGCAGGTTTGTAAGTTCTTAGGGTGGAAGCGCGCGAAGAACCTTTCAAAAGATCTATCTGAGAACTATCCCAATCTTCTAAATGGTGTGTCCACCCCCACATTTCCACAATTGCCATTCGGGAAGCCAGCGAAACCGCGATAAGTGGTCGGCATGGTTGTTGTATCTCCCCGGAATATAGTACACATTCAAATAAATTTGGTACTGATCTATCATACAAAACAGGTCGTAAGTTATGTCCATCAATCGCGAGGATTTGGTGCCCCCTTCGTGACGGAGATTCGCTACTACCGTGCGATTTTCGCATTGTATCGTGACTGTAGATTGGTCAGCCAGGTCAATATTGCCAACATTTCTTTTACATTGCAGTAACAATGTTTCTCGCTCTGCACCCCAGCCCAAGTCAAAGGCGTCTGTTGTGATAAAATGAGTTGCTGGTGCGTAGTGTAGAATTGACGGGTAGTGCGAATTGTGGGTCCACCACTGTAGGTCGCTCATTGCATCCGCAGGTACAGTGTATACCTTGGCCGGATCGTTCAATTGAAGCATGTTGAGGAATTTCAATAGAGCTCGATAATGCAATCTCCCTCTTTGGACAACAAAACTCGCAAAGTTTAATGCTCCTATAATGCTTTGCTACTTTTTTAGGTCTGTTTTCCCCAAATTCACGATTTCTCGAATCTTCGCTAGTAATGGCGGAACTTTTTCCGGTGGTAAACTTTTGAGGTTTAGTCAAAGATCCCACAGAACACCTAGGTAAACTAGAGATTTCTTTGGTGTTAAGATAGAGTTTTCGAAATTTATTTGCCAACCGAGGTATTGCAATGTCTTTACGAGAAGCGCGACATGTCGGGTAAGAACTTCCGCATCTTGCTGAGCCAGAAGCCAAAAACTCGTAGATAAGTTAAAGAAAACTCCATTCAGTATTATAATGGACGAGACAACTGACATCAGTGTCAAAAAACAATGTGCACTCACAGTTTTATATTATGACGAAGTAGACTGTGTTCGCACACAGTTTCTTGACATATATGAAGTCAAATCTGGAAAGGCTGAAGATCTTTGTAATAGTTTATTAACTTGGCTTCAAGACCGGCAAATTCCTTTAAAAAAATTTGTAGGCTTTGCATTGGACACAACTAATAGCATGGTAGGCGAACACCACTCTGTGTTCAGTCACTTGAAACAAAAAGTACCGCACATTGCATGCATCAAGTGTAGCTGCCATATGATTCATCTTGTGGCATCCAAAGCGTGCCTTAAGCTGCCAAGATCTGTAGAAGATTTTATAAGGAGTATTGGAGCTCATTTTAGCCGAAGCACTAAGAGGCAAAACAAATTAAAAGAGTTCCAGGATTTTTTTAAAGTCGACATTCATAAGATATTAAGCCCGGCAACAATAAGGTGGCTATCATTAGAGGCATGTGTCAATAGAACCTTGGAAAAATATCAGGTACTCAGTGAGTACTTCAAATTGGAAGCATTCGAGATCCAAGCAAAATAACTGAAGACTTACTTACAAGTTTAAATAATACATTTACAAAAATTTTTCTCGAATTTATGTCTTACGTGCTAAATCTGTTCAATGACTTTAATAGACTATTTCAATCTGAGAAACCATTGCTACATCAATTAAAACCAGAAGTACACAAATTAATTAAAACAATAGCCAGTAATTATATGGATTTCAATTATTGTAAGACTACTGATGCCTACAAAATAGAGTATGCCAATCCAAGATTCTATTTGCCACTTGAGAAGATATATTTAGGTGTGGCAGCACAGGCATCAATTGATGAATTTTCGAGAGAAATACCTCCAACACAAATTGCCGATTTCCGAAAAATATGTTTATCTTTTCATATCGAAGCTTTAGCACAAATAACAAAACGCTTTAGTTTTGAAGATCCTCTTTTTGATTTATTACACCCAATCAAAGCGCAAAAATTTTAAGTGAAACACTTATCATGCGTAATAAAAAGATTTCCAAATATTGTTACTGATACAGAAAAAGTACATAAAGAATGGAAGAAACACGCTTTTCTCGACTTCAGCGAATTAAACATGTCGCCTGACTTGCCGGTCGAAGAATACTGGAATAAAATCCTATAAATGACAGATGGGATAGGAGAACCCATGTTCCCAAATTTGAAGGAAGTAGTAATGGTTTTGCTCGTTTTGCCATTTTCCAATGCATGTGTGGAACGAGTTTTCAGCCAATTAAAACTGATAAAATCGGACCATAGAAACAGACTAAATACGAACACAATTGCAGCTTTGATGGCTACCAAAACGGCCGTAAAAAATGCCACAACATTTGAGCCATCAAAAGCATTAATGCATGCTAGAATAAAATACAGCAAGGATAGTGATGATGATGTTGAAGGCCGGTACTTATTGCTTTTTCTTGTTTTTTCACACATCAGCAATTTATTTTCCAAGAGAATACTTTCGAAATCTTGATTTGAAAACGCAGAAAAAACATTTGATTTTAAAATTTCAGATGCTGATGTGCTGTCTGGGCTCATGTGCTCTTCAGTCAACATTTTAATTTCGTATAATTATTTTAGTCTAATAATCACAATTGTTGTACCTAATTAATACATTAACTTCGTACTACAACCCGTTATTACTTAATATACATTTTATGGTGCAGTCAGACATACAGGTAATACTCATTAAAAAAATATTTATTGTATCAATTTACAAATTTTAATATAGAAATCGTGAATTGTACACTTACGAGTATGTACTTATTAATTTTATTTCTCGGGATCACTACATAGTTGATTATATAAAATATAAATTTGGAATCATAACAACTAATAAAGAAATTGAAATTCATATTTAGTATGTAAAAATGTACTAGAATTCATATTACGCGCGCTTGCGCGCGCATTTGATGGACCATATTTTTGCGATATTTCGATACCCGTTTAACTTCATATCAATTCTTAATGCATCAATTTTATTATGAAGGATCAATATGAATAATAAGAAATGCGGGCAAGTGCTCAAATACTCATTGATGTTTCTGTAAATCAATACAAGTAATATTCTATTATATCCACTTATAATACCTTTCCAGTAAAAATAATATGAAAGGTAATATTTTTTACAAAAAGGTTACATTTTTTTTATATTTCATGTGATTTCTGACATGACCGACTGGCAACACTGAAGGAATGTGCCTATGGAGAATGTGAGCTTTGCAAAGAAAGTACTATTGATTTTTTCTTGGACGAAATGTAGACGAAAATATTATTATATACCACGATACTCGAGTCCCACGAATACAAGGACAGAAATGACAAGTATATAACTAAAATTACCAAAAAAAATGGTAAAGCAGAAAAAAGGGATACTTTGCAATTGGACCGATTTATGCAAAAATGATCCAACCCACAATCTCGACAATTTCGAGTTTTTGTGACTTATGTACTCTAAATAAGGTATATTTTAACATATCAAAGACTCGGAACTCTATGTTAATAATTGACGAAAATCCGTATGGTCCAAACCACAACTGTCATAGCGAACATCATTTTTTCATAATGCATAAATGTTTCAAGCTATTAGAATCATTTTTGCATTTTCTTGGTTGCCCTGATATAGGTTTTTTGTTTTTTGCTATAATGATTCAAACTACTTGGAACAATAATGCTTTTTATACAATATGGAAAATATTATAAAAATCATTCTGCTTAAATGTTCCAATAACCTTGAATCATTTTAACTCAATTCCAAATAACATTCGACTACAGAAGTATACTGATTCAGACCACATGACTATTCTATTTAATTAAAGAAAAACGAAAAATTCAATTCTTAAAAAACGATTCACGGTTAAATATAAAATTATCATTAATATCTCGGCTAAAAAGTAAACAAAATATTATTTTTATACCGAAAACTTTAATGAAATACGTATATAACTATTTAAACCTTCTATCTTTTATTGCATTTTTTTGTACCTGCAATAAAATTGTATGTTTTGCATGAAATTTATTCTATTTTTTTAGAATAATGTGGTCATGTAGACAAACTTATTGAAGATCATTTTTGCATATTTCTAAACCAACCATTTCAAATGCGCTAAAGTTTTGCAAAAAAGATTCAAGTGAGGTGGATCGTTTTTGTAAAACTTTAAGCGCAGTGAAAAATTACTGTTAAAGTTTTACAAAAACGATCCACCTCACTTGAATCTTTTTTGCAAATAATGCTGCTGCGTGTTTTCTTCATTTAAATTTTAACACAAAATGAACTTCAGAGCTTGAAACGATTTGCAAGTTTGAAATGAAAACTATATTATACTTTAATTGAATAAACAAAAAGGATCCACTTCGCAATTTATGGCAAATTTGTTTATTAAGTAATTGTTGAGTAAATACTGTGTCATTAAATATTTTTCAAAACAAAAAACTGCACTCATTGCAAACATTATTACTTTATTAGGTTGTGGGTAGGTACTTTAAATAAACTTACCTACTCGCGCCGCTGCAAACGCGTAATGTGTGCGGCTGCAGCGGGCGGAATGGGGAGCGGGCGTCGTCATTTCGTACTGATCTCGTCTATTGAAACGTTGTGTGAAATTTATTGCTGCGTAGTAAAAATAAAGAAAAGTGCATGAGTAACATCTCATTGTAATTGAATTTGTTAAATTGTGTTTTGTAAAGTTGGTGATTCGAGTTTTTATCAAAAGTTTAGTCTTAAACCTAGAAATGAATAGAAAAGATTCAATATTAAAAAGTGTACGTAAAAGAACAGATGCAGGGCAAAAAGATGATGGTAAGTAATTTTATTATTGTAGATAGCTACTGGTAATAATTATTAATATGTCTCGTAGATATTTTACGATCGCGTTGTGTTTATGTACCTACTCATATTCTTTTAAATTGTTTTCATTGCAGTAACTTCTGTGGTTTATGTATTTTATAATCATATTTTGTTACAATAATTACTATTACGTGCAGGTGACATTATCTACTTAATCTACGGATGAACTTTTAGGTATATTAAGCCGCTAAATAACCTTTATGCCCGGCTTGCTACCTATACATTTTACTCAGAATAAGTTGGTAGGTACCTAGAAACACAGCTATAGGTGAGCTCCAAATTATTTGGAACTAACCTACCTACTATCTAACTACAGCCGACCGTACGTACCTACTTACTTATTATTTACCTATTTGCATTTTTTTTGTTTTGCCGTAGAAGGTGGCGGTTCGCTTCTTAATTATTCACATCTCTCAAAGAAATGTAAGAGGAGTGATAACATTATAAGGATGGTTCAGAAAGACTATTGCAATAAAAACTCTCGTCAAACCGCTCAAAGTAAGCTAGGTAAGAACACATAATACTAGGTATCTACTTATTTCCACATTGTTTTTAAAGTGTTTTTTAGAAAAAAAAACAGCTGTTTTATACAAAATGTTTATACCTACTTAACCAAAATGTGTGAAACAGCTGATTTGCTTTTTCGCGCTTTGTTTGAGACCCTATATTGAACGTGGCCCGACGTAATTTTAAATAGGTGGAACGTAAAGAGTTAAAGTACTTATCAGGGATACAAAAATATACACGACGGCTCCATATTGTTTCAGATGACGAAAATCAACAATCTTGTACGTCATCGCCTATCAGAGAAATGTCTCCAGAAACATTTTCAACATTTTGACAAATGAGATGCTTGAAGAACCTTGTGAAGACTCTTTTGTTGAACGGTGCTCTGAAAATCCACTTCAGGGGATTGTTAGTATTAAAGATAGTTCACATTTTAATGAAAGGCAAACATATGTAGAAGCAAGCGACAGTAATACTGAGGAAACGGTATGCCCTTTTAAGCCAAAAGATGTCATAAACTCTATGTCGGGGTCAGAATGCACAGTAGTTCAGCGCATTGACAATACTCAAAGTCGACAAGAAACATATATCGAGGCAAGTGATGACGAGGAATTAGCCTCTTGTTTACAGCGAGATTGCACGAATGAAGTACGTAACTTGAAAGATCGGGAAAGATCTTTTATTTTAGAGAATGCTATTGAAGAAACCGAAGTTAACAAATCGCCAATCAATGTTAGCCAAATGGCTTCTGGTGAAGTTTTCCAAAAACGAATATCTGAAGGTAAGGTACTATTTAATACCAGGACAGTAAAATGTTCGTTAGACTAAAGTTCAAAATACAATAATCAACATCTTAATTTTATTGCAATTAATCTTTCAGATAATGATGATGTCAGTAGTCCAACGCTACTATCCAATTTGTCAATTCCTCCGCCGTCATATTCACCTCTGACTCCACATATAACAAAGAGTGTTCCTAATGATGCGCACATTGCATTTGACCAAATAGTTGAAGAACCAACATCACCGAGATTAGAAGGTACTATTATTTACATTAAAATTCCTAAATGATGACTGTTTTATGTATGTATGTATGTATGTAAAATTATTATTATAAAAACAAAAAACCCGACTGCTTAAAAATAATGAACTGAAAAGGGAAAAACAAGTCTCACAATGTATATTCAAATTAGTTAAACTAAATACTTTAAGGCGCTGCAGGCGGGGACAAACAATACTTTGTTACCTACTGGCACAGAAGGATCTAGCAAAACTACGTTTAAAGCAATCCCGATTAATATCATATTATTGTTAAGAAAATTAAATTGGATTGTCAGAACCACTTATTTTTCATGTTTCAGATAATGATGGCGTTACTAGTCCAACGCTACTTTCCAATTTGTCAATTCCTCCGCCGTCATATTCACCTCTGACTCCTTATATAATGAAGAGTGTTCCTAATGATACGCACATTGCATTAGACCAAATAGTTGAAGAACCAACATCACTAAGATTAGAAGATAATGATAACCTAACATATAACAGTGACGATAGCGTAAGAGATCCAGATTTTATAGCACAAGATACCACAGATTCAGAAAGTGACACTGATTGTGATGAAGTAAGAATCAAAACCACACAGGCATTAATCCATTCTCCGAGTACGGCAACTGAAAAAAGAAAATCAACGGAGAGACTTAATGTTGAAGATGTTATGGAAGAAATAGAACGTGAAACAGAAAATAACACCGAAGGAAGTGAAGAAGCGGAAAAACAAATTACCGACAAGAAATTGCTAACGATATCGTATGCAGTTTAGAGAATGCACCAGAAAACGAAAATGAAGGTCGTAAAAAAAGAGGAAGGAAACTCAAACAAAAATACAGTCGTCAGGAAATTAAAGAAAGGAAATACAAAAATTTACCTTACCAAACTAAAAAGAAGGAAGTATCATCTAAAAAATTCATAGATTTTAAATGTTCATGCAAAAAAGATTGTGCTAATTTAGTTTCAAAAGAAGATAGGGAACAAGAATTTCATAGATTCGTACATCTTGAATCGTACGCAGCTCAAGTTTTGTACATAACATCTAACATTACAGAAAGCAAAAAGAAACGAAGTTACGTTACATTATGCTCCCCGTCGAAGAGGAAACCTCGCGAATTTATTCGCACGTATACACTTGGCAATATACCTGTTTGTCGAGACATGTTTTGTAGAACTCTGCAAATAACACCTCAAAAAGTTACTGTCAGTCTTCGAAAAAAACGCAATGACAGAGAAATAAAAGATAAAAGAGGAGAAACAGCAGGCGGATGGAATAAAACGCCACAAAGACATATTGAGCTTATTATCGATGTTATCAAAAGGTTGCCAAAATACGAGTCACATTATCGTAGAGAAAAGAACAGCGATGCTTTATATCTGCAGCCAGGAATGACGGTACCAAAAATCTACGAATTGTTCAAAATAGAATTCGAAAAAGAATTTGGAAAAGATGAAAAATGTCCATCCTTCAATGTTGTTAGACATATTTTTGTACAAAAATTCAATTTGAGGTGCAAGAGCCTTAAGAAAGACACGTGTAACAAATGTGATCTTTATGAAATGACATTGAAAAATTCTACTACCTCAGCTGAAAGAGCAAATGCCCAAAGAGAAAAAGAAGAACACCAAAAAATTGCCGAAGATTTAAGGAAGAAGCTGAAGGAAGATTTTGAACAGGCTAAAACTTGTGAAGAAACTGAATGTCTGACTTACGATTTGGAGAAAACCTTGCCTTTACCTAGAATACCGACCAATATAGTTTTCTACAAAAGGCAGTTATGGGTATACAACTGCGGTATACACTCGGCTTCCAACGGTGTTGGGAATTGTTTTGTTTGGGCTGAAGGCGAGGCAGGCAGAGGGGCCCAAGAAGTGGGTTCATGTTTGAGGAAATATATTAAGTGCGTGCTACCTCCTACAGTAAAAAAATTGATTTTGTGGAGTGACTGTTGCGGAGGGCAAAACAGGAATATCAAAATCGTTTTGATTTTAAAGGCTTTATTAAATAGACACCCCACTCTCGAGACAATCAGCTTCCGTTACCTAGAATCAGGACACACTTTCCTACCAAATGACAACGACTTCGCTAAAATTGAGACTCGACTCAAGCAATATGAAAGGATATACTCCGTGGATGATTATATTGCCATTATGAAACAATGCAAAAACAAAAATCCTTTACAGGTCCATAAAATGGAAAGTTGTGATTTTGTTGGATCTCAAATTCTAGAAAAGAAAATAGTTAATAGAAAAATATTTAATGATAAGAGCAAAGTAAACTGGCTCAAAACAAAAGAAATTTTAATCACAAAAAAGACTCAACATTCTTTGTTCATGAGAACTTCCTTTAATGAGGACTACAAAGAACTGAATATTAAAAAGAAATTAAAAGGTGTTGATTTGGGTGTCATAGAAGAAGATTTGCAAGAATTATGGCCTTCAGGAAAACTGATTAACAAAAAGAAGTTAAACGATTTGAAATCGTTATTCCATCTCATACCAAATGATTGCATTGGTTATTATAAAAAACTGAAGGGAGACGATGCAATAATAGACGATATAGATGGTTATTGTGATGAACCCGACTTTGATTTGAATGAGGAGTAGGGTAACATTTGTGTTTTTTTAAATAAAATAAAAATAATAAACATTTTTAAGCTTTTATTTTTGTCATAGTTTGGAACATTTTTGCATTTTTCTTTCCGCAGCCTACACAGCTAATTCCATACAAAATGTATTATGTAATAATGATCCACGCGCAAGTTTTCTTGAATATCTACGAAACTATTAAAATTTATTTACTAAATACATAACATTTAGAACTACAAAGCCAGAGAAATACCGAAATAAACTTTAAACTCTATTATCTCGAAATGAGGTTAGTGTGGACTGAATCATTTTTGCTTAAATCGGTCCAATTATTATTGGCCTCGTTTGAAGAAGAACTACATAACATGAAAAGGCACAGCTTCAACACCACCTACCAGTATAAAGAATATCGTCGATGCATAGGAAGCTTAGATGAGCGCTCAGTTTTGATTCACATAGATTTTTCAGAGAACTATATATGCACGTTTAGCAAGGAAATACAATCGATGCACTTTGGTGCTTCGAAGCAGCAATTTACCCTTCATACCGGTCTTTTGTATGCTACGAATAATTAGATACCATTTGCATCAATTTCTCTAAACAATGACCATGGACCAGATGCTATTTGAGCTCATTTTCAGCCAGTTTTGAAATGGATCACAGAGAAATTTCCAACAGCAGATTACATGAATTTTTACTCCGACGGTCCAACAACGCAATACCGACAAGAGAAAAACTTCTATAATTTTTCTAAAGTGACAAAAGACCTCGGTTTTAATTACTCCACATGGAATTTCTTCGAAGCGTCACATGGAAAAGGAGCTGGTGACGGAGTCGGTGTTGCTTTAAAACGGAATCTGGATTCGATCGTTGCTTACGGCAATGACATTCCTGATGCAAAAACTGGGTTTGATCTGCTGCATAACGAAAATGATACGTCAATAAAGCTTTTCTTTGTTCCCGATGAAGAAATTCAGAAAACAACCTTTGAGTTGATACCAGTTCAGAATACTATGAAACTGCATCAGATAAAAATACTGACCTGCTTTACACAATAATGTACCACAGCCTAAGTTGCTTGGTGTGCTTGGATATAGGATTCGTCGAAGACATAACAGAAGATTACATAATATTTTTTCTAAAAACCTACACCATCGTCACGAGTTTGTAAATACCAATATCCGCACGTATATCATACAGTTTTCGACACATTTGCGAGAAAAACTGTGAGACTTTTTGTTTTTAGATATCAGTCGGAAAATCGCAACCATCTTTGCAATATAAAAATGGCTCGAATTTGCAAATTTAAAATTAGAACTACATCTTTCGTCTCGACTCACAAACGCATACCTAATAAGAGCGCTTCCAAGGAGGTTCGATCATTCAGCTTGATTAACTGTTATCTTTAATTATATTTCTGATATTCTATTTTAAATAAAAAATGAACTTCAAAATACTTAAAATAAATAAGCATTAGTAATTTTGGATGTTCCATTTTGAATTTAGTTGAGTTTAAAGTACTTACCTACTTAAATGAATGAGCTTTAGTTTTTATGTGGCGTTCATTTTTAATCTGTGGTGTTCGTGATTTTCCCGCCATGGAAAGATGAATATAATTTTGTATTAAAAAAATTATATTAATAATTGAGTATTATTAAAAAATATTGAAATAAAGCACAGCATTGGAAAGTATGCTGTGCTTTATTTCACCTCCTAGCTTCTGAACTTTTCTTATTCTCGTAATGTGAAACTCACGCAGACGCAGACGGACGCGTTTTTACTCGGAACTTTAGTTAAAAAAAAAACTGGCTATCGTCTCATTTATTCTGTATTTCGTTTTTATCGAGTATATGTATGTTAGTATGAATATTTCTTTAGCACGCTCTGTAGCCTAAATAACACGAATCTAATGACATCTCTCAAGCTAAAATCCATCAAGCCTAAACAGCAATTAAATCATGCAATTCCGTCGCACACTCCCCAAAATGCAAGCGATAGAAAACCGACAGGCCAGCAACTCGGCGTCGATGCTCAAGGCTTTGGAGCTTCGACTCGACGAGCCTGTCATTACCGATGATCTTCTTGGCTCGTTTCTCAATTGACTCAAGGGCATCAAGCTGGTATTTGGCAGATCCGTCCCAAAGATGAGAGCAGTACTCCATACACGATCGAACTTGCGCTTGATAGAGCTTGAGCAGCTGTTCCGGCGTGAAGTACCGTCTCACCTTTGCTAGGACCCCCAACTTTCTGGCAGCCACTTGAGCCTTTGCCTCTATGAATGGGCCAAAATTGAGGGTAGATGTTAACGTAACACCAAGAAGCTCCAGTCGGTCGGTTATCGGCACGGTTACACCACGAAAAGATGGAGCTGGGTGGAATTGGCTCCTTTTAGCGGAAAATAGACACGCTTGGGTCTTAGCAGCATTGAACTTGACCAGATTGGCATCGCCCCATTTTGAGACAGCCTGTAAGGACAAGTTCAAGCGCTCAACCATAGCCTCCCGGAGAGACCGGATCTGCGACCCACCAGCTCGTGCGTCGGACACGTATCTCTCAGCAACAGTGCTGTCGTCTGCATACCCAAAGGTACCGGGTTTTAGCAGATCATTAATATGCAGCAGGAACAATGTTGCCGAGAGCACCGACCCCTGAGGAACCCCGGCATTAATATCCAGTAGTCCAGACGAGCAGCCATCTATGACCACTCGGATAGACCGATCCCTCAGGAAATCTGCAATCCAATCACACAATCCGGCGGGCAGACCGAAGGAAGGAAGCTTACTAATAAGGCTATCGTGCCAGACCCTGTCGAAGGCCTTTGAGATATCGAGGGAGACCGCAAGTGCCTCCCCGTGCTTCTCTATGGCCTCGCTCCAGATGTGAATGGCATACGCTAGAAGATCCCCAGTAGACCGATTTCGGCGGAACCCGTATTGTCGGTCGCTAAGCATATCATTCGCTTCTAGGTATGCTAGGAGCTTACGATTCAGTACGCGTTCCATACTCTTACAGAGTATGGACGTTACCGAGATGGGTCTATAATTCGACGGGTCAGCTCGACTACCCTTCTTGGGCACGGGCTGCACGTTAGCTTGCTTCCAAGTATTCGGTACTTTACCAGTCTCAAACGAAAGGCGAAATAGGCGTGTCAAGATTGGAGACAACTCAGGCGCACAAGTCCTCAAAACAATTGCCGGTATCCCGTCGGGGCCACTAGCCTTATTCACGTCTAGGTTACGCAATACCCGAAGAACGTCCTTCTGATGAACGCGAATGTTCGACATACTCGACTCGCATCCATCAGGAGAAGTAGGGGGCCTCGCGCCACCAGGATCTAGACGCGACGAATCCGCAAACATAGAAGCAAACAAGTTTGCTTTTTCCTCAGCGGAGTGGGCCAGTGACCCATCGGGTCTCAGCAGTGGTGGTAATGAGGGGCGGCAGAAGTTCGATTCGACCGACTTAGCCAGGGACCAAAAAGCTTTACTACCTGCTGGGTATGAGGCAAGTTTGTTCCCTATTCGGCTAATGTGGTCAAACCGAGCCCTCCGCAACACCTTCTTGCAGGACTTGGCAGCCCTGTTAAGGGCTCTCTTCTTCTGAATCACGTCATTTGCTTTGCGCGCACGGGCGTCGACCCATGCTAGGTACGCCGCATGTTTTATCGCATTATCGCGATTGCACTCGGCACCAAACCATGGGCGAGCTTCGCCAGACATTGCTACGTCTGAGAACGGAATGTAGTACTCCATTCCCTTTCGCAACACATCCGTCACGGCGTCAGCGCACGACGAAGCATCAGTTGAAGGAAAGCAAGTAGGCTGCCAAGGGTAACATGCGAAAAATGATCGCATGCAATAATCGAGCCTAGAGGTAGTTTTTGTCGGGTGCATTAAGTGGACTGCCTTTGTAAGACGACTAAAATGGCACCGTGTTTATGCACGTTAAATTATGCGCCGCTACTTTGAAAAAAAAAAACTAAATGGCAGCGAGGGTGCTATGCCAGCTCCCATAGAAAAACTAGCCAAGTGCGAGTCGGGCTCGCGTGCAATCGTGTGGATATATCAAATGAAATATCAGGCTTACTGTGAGAGTCTTAATTATATTTTTTTCATAATTTTAAAATAATTGGTTTTGAAGTTGAAAAATTACCATTCCCCCAATTATCTCCGAAACTACTGAGCCTAAAATTTTGAAAAAATGGAGAATTGGAGATAATAGATTTTTGTCTATAGATTACAGGAAAACCTATGAAAAGTCTATAGTGTTAAAATAACATGTTACAAAAATGAAATTCGTACGGAACCTTTTGCACGTGAGTCTGACTCGCACTTGGCGAGTTTTTATTAAAATAAAAACATTGCGCGCGCGTCGCGTCGGTCGCCACTTTTTTTCACCTACGAGTACACAGTTTCAAGTTTAAACCTATTCATATATGTAAGAGCGGGTGGCCTCGGGGATCTCAAATGATAACGATCAGACATCTTGTAAACTCTTTTTACTATCACTCACAATCAAAATGATTCACACAACTTAGTTTTACAAAGAGATGCACACAGTTCAAAATAAGATTTAATACTCCGCGCTCTGCGGCTAGAGCGAGCCTATTTATACGCTTAAACGACTATCAACGTCACACGGCAACGACTTCCGGTGACATTTAATTTTCAATAAAGTTTAGATACAATTTAGTAAAAGTAATGTAATTTCGCACAATATTTGATTTGTAATTAAAAACACTTTAAATTCTTTGATTTGTAAATTTAGTAAGATAACAATTATTTTATTTAAATGAACTAACAGTAACAGCGTTCCAATTTCCTTTTTAGACTTTTAAATTAATACTTAAATAAAAACTAAGCTTAGAATGAACAATACTTAATTTAAATAGATTTTGTAATGCTATGCAAAATCACTTATTTATTTATTGCACTGATTCGTGTTTCCGTTACGTCATCAGCCATTTTGACGTTTGTTTTAGTCTGTGGTACGGTTGTCATTTGCCAGCGCTATCACGGCCATACTGACGAGCGGGCCTTGCTAGGGCCAGCGAATCTCTGAAAAACACAGAAAAGTTTAAAAATGTAAAACTCTTAAACCAGACTCAGAGGCAGCGTTGCTTGGTCTGGTGAAACTGTCAAACTCAGAGGTCGCCGATCGTTGCTTGATCATAAAGATTCAGAGGCTCGTCTTTGACTTGTCTTGACTGAATTTTATTAACCAACGAACTGAAACCATAGCCATGACCAAGGCCTTTTAACACATCCATTTTTTCAACTCAAAATCAAACTCAGAGGTCGCCGATCGTTGCTTGATCATAAAGATTCAGAGGCTCGTCTTTGACTTGTCTTGACTGAATTTTATTAACCAACCAACTGAAACCATAGCCATGACCAAGGCCTTTTAACACATCCATTTTTTCAACTCAAAATCAAACTCAGAGGTCGCAGATCGTGGCTTGATCATAAAGATTCAGAGACCCGTCTTTGACTTGGCTTGATTGAGAATATTTTTTTTTTTTTTTTTTTTTTCAATTATCTCCAAATTATACGTTTCATTTCATTTTATCCACAAACTTAATTTTTCAATTGTAAACAATTTAATAAACAGGTTCTCACCTTTTTTTATTTTTATTTGCTCTTGCTATCACGGTCTATTCATTCAGTTACATTAGGATTAGGTACCAATCTCATGTGTTCATGTGTGATTATTACAGTATTTTTATTTCGCCGAGACCGAAGGTCTTTTACTTCGTATCTATGATTGTCGAGAACTTTTATTATTTGATAGGGTCCCAGATATTTTGGTCCTAGTTTGTTACCCGACCACTGAGTATCTTTACAAAGAACAAAGTCTCCTTCTAGAAAGGGTTTAATTTTGGCGCACTTAGAATCGAAACGTGTTTTATTTTTATCTGCTGTTTCGGCCATTCTGTGCGTCTAAACGTATATCATGTTTGTTAATATCTTCGTTACATAGGGATATTTGTTCAATTCCAGGGGGAGAGCATCTTTTACCTAGCAGGAGTTCTAAAGGGGAATATCCAGTAGCTTTAGATTTCGTACAATTTAATGCTAATTGCAATTCACCTATTTTATTGACCCAAACTCTCGATTGCGTTAGAGATATGGCTGTAAGGTGATCTTTAAGAGTACGCATTTGTCTTTCAGCTTAACCGTTAGCTCTAGGTGTACCGCGGGCAATAGCATGATGTTCGATACAGAAAGATTCAAAAAAATCTTGATTTTCTGTTCCCATAATAGCAGATTCCCTGTCAGAAATAATTCTACATGGGGTGCCAAAAATATTAATCATTTCGAGAAAACTTTTTAATATTATGTTACTACTTTTATCTTTTAATGGATACAGAAGTATAAATTTAGTAAATGCATCAATAGCTACCAGAACATATGCTTTTTTGTTTGTGCTGGTAAGATTGCCCATAAGGTCCACATGTATCGTATGGAAAGGTATGCTTATTTTATCTATGGGGTGCGGTTCCATTTGCTTTTTGCCTGAAGGTTCTTTGCCAATTTTGCATTGTAAACAGTTATCGCAAAATCGACGTGTGCGTTTTGTCATGTGTTTAAACCAAAACTGTTCCCGAATTTTATCCAAAGTACGTTCCCATCCCGTATGCAAAAGGTTCTCATGATATCTATTTATTAATGAACAAACAAGTGATTCAGGGACCACTGTACGAGTTAATGATTCTCCTTTTTGGTTTTGTATAGTTATCATCAAAAGATTCGACCGAATACAAAATTTTCTATCATAGTCATCTTTATTCTTTATGGCATCGCGAATAATTTTGAGTTCTTTGTCTCTCTCTTGCTCAACTATAATCCACGCTGGATCTTTTGTTAAAATATTTATTACTGGATTTCTGCTTAAAAAATCTTTGTTCCCCCTTACGGTAAATAACATCAAAGTCAAAATTTTGTAAGTATAGCCTATGAACTCGAGGTGTAAGTTCCTTTTTATGTTTTGAAGCCTTAAGGGAATTGCAGTCAGTTACAACTGTAAATTTGTGCCCATATAGAAAATGTCGAAAGTGTTTTATTGCTCTGACAACAGCTAAAGTCTCCAATTCGTATGAATGGTATCTTGTTTCAGCGTCACTAGCGCGCATACTGAAATATTCAACGACTTTGCGACGGTTATTGTCATTCTGAATGAGAATAGCCCCGAGACCTTTGGCGCTAGCATCTGTATGAACTTCTATTGGAAGCGTTGGATAAAAAATGCAGAGTATAGGTTCAGAGGTCAAAAGTTTGATGACATATTGCCCACTTGTTTCGTGATCGGTAGACCATACAAATGGTACGTCTTTTTTTGTTAGCCCATATAGTGGAGTCATTAGTTGGGAAAATTGAGGGATAAAACGCCGAAAATAGCTTGCTAAACCATTGAATTGCTTAAGTTGCTTAAGTGTTCTGGGTGGTTCCGAAAATTAAGTGCCGTTAATTTAGCAGGATTAGGCTTTACTTCACCATTCTCTATAATGTTACAGAGATATTCTATAGACGTCTTGAGGAATTTACATTTTGAGTGATTTATCGTAAATCCTGCATCTGATAGTCTTTTTAATACAAGGACCAGCTTTTCTAAACCTTCTTGCTCAGTGGATGAGGGAATTAAAACAACGTCAATATAATACTAGTGCAATATTGTCTCGATAGTCGCCTAGAGCTGCATTAATAGCACGCTGGTAAATTGAAGGTGCGTTACTTAGACCAAATGGCATTGATACATACTCATACTGGCCGTCCGGCGTAACGAAAGCAGTTTTTTCGATTGATTCTTATTCCATATCAAGGCTTGAAAAGAATCTAGCTTTACCAAGTCTATCAATATGATCTTGAATTAGTGGCAGAGGATAGTGGTCCCGAACTGTATTTGAATTTAGTTCGCGAGAATCAACACAAAGCCGGTCATCGCCATTTTTCTTTTTTACTAGCAAAATAAGACTTGCAAAAGGTGAGCAACTATCTCTAATAATACCCTTAGTTTTAAGATCTTCAATAATTGTCTTAACTTTTGCTCTCTCTACAGGTGCTAGTTTGTAGGGCCTTCTTTGTACTATACGATTAGGATCTTTTAAACTGATTTTTATTTTGATTGAAGTTAAATAATTCTGTGTGTTTTTCAAGGATACTTATTAATTGAGACGTATCTTTTAAATCAGTGTCAATATTAGCCAAAGATGATGATATTTCGTAATTAAAAATGAAACTTACTCTTTCTATAGAAGTTCCTTCGTTTGTAATTGAAATATTAATTCCCGGTAATCATTAACGACATGAAGTTTAACTTCAAAGCTCAAACCATTAAATGTCGCTATAGTGTTTATCGATTCTCTTGAAGGTATGCTACTGCCCCCAAACCCTCGTAATTACAATAGTTCTATTTGGCGTTTACCTTTAATTGACCCAGAAACTTTTTTCTTAATAAGCGAACATTCGGCACCACTATCAATTAAACAAGAAAGAAAGATATCACCTATTTGTAGTTGAACTTCGTTAGGCGCCTTTTCCTTCTGGATCGTATTGACTTCCCGGCGTGAAGGTGGTGGCGCAGCTGTTGAAGCAGTAGCAGGAATGGATGTCTTTTCATAATGTGCTTCATTTTTCTTTTTATGCCAGCATCGGTCAGATGGGTGGCCTGGTTTCTTGCAGATTTCACAAAGTTTGCTCCTAGTTTCGCCACTAAATTGTGTTATGAGTTCTTTTTGGAGAGAATCCCAATTAGCAAGAGAATGAGCATTAGTGTCTGCCCATTGCTTGGCGCGTCCTTGCAAGCATGCCAATCCCTTCATTATAGCAACAAACTGAACAACCTCGCATGGTGATTAAAGAGGTAACTTGTTTACACCATTCCTCAATTGTTATTTTATGCTCGTCGGGATCATAATTAGGTAAATAAATTTCACTTAGCTTGTGGGTACTCGTGTTTTGGTTCCGAAAAACCATCCTTTCCAGCAATTTGATTTGGCAGTGAAGTAAATTCAGCTCATCAGGATTTCGTGGTCGAGAGGACGGCAGGGTAGGCGAGTACGTTGGTGGGTCCAGTTCAGGCTCGGGCTCATCCCTTTCTTCTGATGTAAGAGCGGGTGGCCTCGGGGATCTCAAATGATAACGATCAGACATCTTGTAAACTCTTTTTACTATCACTCACAATCAAAATGATTCACACAACTTAGTTTTACAAAGAGATGCACACAGTTCAAAATAAGATTTAATACTCCGCGCTCTGCGGCTAGAGCGAGCCTATTTATACGCTTAAACGACTATCAACGTCACACGGCAACGACTTCCGGTGACATTTAATTTTCAATAAAGTTTAGATACAATTTAGTAAAAGTAATGTAATTTCGCACAATATTTGATTTGTAATTAAAAACACTTTAAATTCTTTGATTTGTAAATTTAGTAAGATAACAATTATTTTATTTAAATGAACTAACAGTAACAGCGTTCCAATTTCCTTTTTAGACTTTTAAATTAATACTTAAATAAAAACTAAGCTTAGAATGAACAATACTTAATTTAAATAGATTTTGTAATGCTATGCAAAATCACTTATTTATTTATTGCACTGATTCGTGTTTCCGTTACGTCATCAGCCATTTTGACGTTTGTTTTAGTCTGTGGTACGGTTGTCATTTGCCAGCGCTATCATATATATCATTGCCGCCTGTGCTAGTAATCGTACTCGGGAATTCGTCTTGATTCTCTGTAAAAAGCGGCTGACTATATTCTTGGAATCGTACATTATCATCATCAGTATCGCTAGCGTCACCTGAAACACAATCAATCCTATTGGTAATAATAATTAAAATATATGTTACTAAATAAATAAATAAGTAGGTACTTACAAGGCCAAGTAGTTCAGTTGTAACTTAACATAATAACAATAATTTTAAATATAATTAATTACACATCACAATATTAACATTAAGGTACCTAACTCAGTACTTTTAATAATAATCACTAACCTGTGTTACTCATCCTAATTATTAGCTCGCTTATCTGTCGACTTTCATAACTTGTTTTCAAATTCGTAATAAGTCAATAAAAATACTGAGGCAATGAGGCGCCGCACGGGTGCAAGTATCCCGCACCTACATGCAGCTCAAGTGTATTAGGTAAGTCAGGGTAACCCGAATAAAAGCTTTTCGTGAAGGTAACCTCTTCAAAGGCTTAAGCCATTGAAGTCTGAATTGAAGTCTACTGGGGATCTTCTAGCGTATGCCATTCACATCTGGAGCGAGGCCATAGAGAAGCACGGGGAGGCACTTGCGGTCTCCCTCGATATCTCAAAGGCCTTCGACAGGGTCTGGCACGATAGCCTTATTAGTAAGCTTCCTTCCTTCGGTCTTCCCGCCGGATTGTGTGATTGGATTGCAGATTTCCTGAGGGATCGGTCTATCCGAGTGGTCATAGATGGCTGCTCGTCTGGACTACTGGATATTAATGCCGGGGTTCCTCAGGGGTCGGTGCTCTCGGCAACATTGTTCCTGCTGCATATTAATGATCTGCTAAAACCCGGTACCTTTGGGTATGCAGACGACAGCACTGTTGCTGAGAGATACGTGTCCGACGCACGAGCTGGTGGGTCGCAGATCCGGTCTCTCCGGGAGGCTATGGTTGAGCGCTTGAACTTGACCTTACAGGCTGTCTCAAAATGGGGCGATGCCAATCTGGTCAAGTTCAATGCTGCTAAGACCCAAGCGTGTCTATTTTCCGCTAAAAGGAGCCAATTCCACCCAGCTCCATCTTTTCGTGGTGTAACCGTGCCGATAACCGACCGACTGGAGCTTCTTGGTGTTACGTTAACATCTACCCTCAATTTTGGCCCATTCATAGATGCAAAGGCTCAAGTGGCTGCCAGAAAGTTGGGGGTCCTAGCAAAGGTGAGACGGTACTTCACGCCGGAACAGCTGCTCAAGCTCTATCAAGCGCAAGTTCGATCGTGTATGGAGTACTGCTCTCATCTTTGGGACGGATCTGCCAAATACCAGCTTGATGCCCTTGAGTCAATTGAGAAACGAGCCAAGAAGATCATCGGTAATGACAGGCTCGTCGAGTCGAAGCTCCAAAGCCTTGAGCATCGACGCCGAGTTGCTGGCCTGTCGGTTTTCTATCGCTTGCATTTTGGGGAGTGTGCGACGGAATTGCATGATTTAATTCCGCCAAGCCCGTTCCATCATCGGACCACAAGACGAACGGCGATGCGCCACCGGTACATGGTGGACATCCCACCCACACGCACTAAACGTTTTGGGAACACATTCATAGTGCGTACAGCTAAGGAGTGGAATTCCCTGCCAGAGTCTGTGTTTCCAGATAGCTACAACCTGGAAGTCTTTAAGACAAGAGTGAATAGGTTGCTTCTAGGCAAACGTGCTCCATCTTCGACCACATCATCGCTTACCATCAGGTGAGATTGTGGTCAAACGTATGCCTATACAAAGTAAAAAAAAAAAAAAAAAAACACTGCTAAATTTATTTGAGTTACTTCCGTAGTTCCGTCCGTGTTCCGAATTAAATGATGAGAATAAACAAGAATAGACACGAAAAGAAACATTACCTACAATGTTTAGCCTGTGCGACAAGGAAAATTGAACTGTAAGATCATACGGACAATGATTATTATTCCATGTTTACAAGTCGCTCGGTACATGCAACAATGGCGCGCGCCGGGCGGCAAGATGTCACATGCGGTCGTGGTTATGCAATTTTCAAACTAATGTCGATTTCGAAGAGTTCATATTACGATGTGTTGGGTTCGAATGGCTTACCCTGTTACAGAGTTACAGGGTATTGAAAGGGTAAGCCGTTCGGAAGGGGTTACATAACACCCGTTCGAGAGTGTAACACGTATCATAGGGTTTATTTTTGAAGCGCTTAAAAAAACCCGTTCAAAAACCCTTTCAACGAGTATCCGGCCGGTCCCTGCACACAACATACCAAAAATAAAAACCCAACACACACCGCACTATTTACAATTATTCCACCCACAATAACACTGAACATATATTTTGTTAAATTATTTACCTCGTTGTTTTTTTTTCTGTAAAACTGTAATTTTATTGTCAAAATAGTATCTTTGGTTTTTCGTTTGTTCCTGTTTGTATAATATTATTTTTATATGTAACTTAATAATACACTGCTGCTCAAGTACTAGGTATATGTAAACCACTACGTTACCACAGGGGATCGGAACTGTTTTATCTAAACACAGGTTACGTCGTAACCTATCTAGAGGAACAGTACTGCACCCACTAACTTGATTTAGAAACTGTATACCATGTAACTGAATCCACAATGTAATCTAGTCCTATGTTACTGAATAAATTAATTTAATTAAAATATAATAATAATTTAACTTCATGAAATCATGGAAGAATTGGAATTTGATGAGGGGGCTCCTATACCTGACAGCATCACATTTTTTCCACCAGAAAATTGTATTGCTGATGTCAACGACGAAGATTCTGGGGACGAAAATCAAGTCCACATTCAAAATTTACCTGGCACTCAATTTAGGACTCCAGCTCAAGTTCATAACATGAATTTGACAGACGGTAGTGACAGTGAAGACGAAATAAGTCTCCACCTCAAGTTGCCAATAGAATGCGCATCAGAATTTCCAATCCTCCGATTGAAGATCAGTTACCTGACAACGAACCAACACCCACAACTTCCACAAGCGTCACAATACTAAAAAACTAAACAATATAACTGGATTACAAGAGAAACATCCAATGTTTAGACCATGGGCCAGAATGCAGCAAATTGCAAGACAGCAAAATGCAGTATATTATTTTGAGCAACTTTTTAGTGACAGAATTAGTTTTGCTGACAAATTACAGGAATAATTATGTAAATAAAAAATATTAAAATAGGAAACATGGCATGTGAAGAGATGAAATGCTTTATCGGAATACTTCTCTTCAGTGGGTATGTGGTAGTACCCAGAAGATATATGTATTGTGAAAATGCTGCAGACTGTGGGAACCCAATAGTTTATAATGCGTTGTCGAGAGATAGGTTTACTTTTATAATGTCTCATATTCATTGCTGTGATAATACTAATTAACCATCTAATGAGAAATATGCGAAGTTGAGCCCACTCTTTGATGCGTTGTTCCGTATTACGGTGGTCACCCTTGTAAGCAGTTTAGGTAAACCTGGTGGTCACCCTTGTAAATAGTTTATAAGAGGTTAGGAGGTTTTCTTCATGTTTTATATTTTGGTGTACAATAAATCATATATAAATAAATAAATAAGAGGTAAACCTATCAGATGGGGTTACAAATTTTGGGTAGGATCAACACATCTTGGGTACATATTATGGATTGATCCTTATCAAGGGCAAACGGGAGACGACTTCAATGATTACAAAAAGTTGGGACTAGCAGCAAGTGTTATTTTACGTTTCGCAGATGTTCTTCGTACAATCGATGCACAGGCACCTTTCCACCTATTTTTTGATAATTTCTTTACATCAATTCCATTACTAAATGAACTATGTGAAAAGGGGTTGAAGGAAACCGGAACAATTGCAGAAAATCGCGTATTGAAATGTCTGCTTCCAGCAAACAAAGAATTCAAGAAAACTGATTGTGGTTCTCTGAAATACAAAGTAGTAGAATGATAGAATGATAATAGTGTTGTAACAGTGGCTTCAAATGCTGCTAACGTTTTACCACTGAGCAAAGTAAAACGCTTTTCACAACATGAGAAAAGATATGTACAAGTTGACCAGCTAGCCGTGATAAAGGTGTATAATGAAAACATGGGAGTTGTAGACAGGTCAGACAAAAATATTGGTTTATACCGAACATTGATATATAGAGGAAAAAAATGGTATTTCCCATTGATACATCACGCCTAGACATGGCAGTTCAAAATGCTTGGCATCTATACCACATCGATGGCAGAGATTGTGATCATTTGCAATTTCGAAGAAATATTGCAACTTCCCTTCTAGAAACATCTCGTAAAACAAAAAATCAGGTCACACTTCACAAATCTATCACCAAAGCTCTCGGTATGATAGTAAAAAGCATCTTGTAAAATATAATGAAAAGCAGTTGAGGTGCGTGATTTGCCACAAAAAAGCCAATTTCTCGTATAAAACGTGTGAAGTTGCATTACATCCAAAAGGATGTTTTGAAACATACCATACGAAATATTTTTTTTTTCAAGTCTATATTATTATTATTTTTTCAATATCTTAACATTTTTCATGATTTTAAGTAATAAATAAACGATACTAAAGACACTTCGTATTTTCTTTTGATTTACTTGAACAAGTAGTACATATTCCTAATGTCCTTATAAAAGAACACCAATTAGCCGGTTTCCACCCAGCTCCATCTTTCCGAGGTGCAACCGTGCCGATAACCGACCAACTTGAGCTGCTTGGGGTTACTTTGACATCTACCCTCAATTTTGGCCCTTTCATAGAGGCAAAAGCTCAAGTGGCTGCAAAGAAGTTGGGGATCCTAACAAAGGTGAGACGGTACTTGACGCCGGAACAGCTACTCAAACTCTACCAAGCGCAAGTTAGATCATGTATGGAGTACTGCTCTCATCTTTGGGACGGATCTGCCAGATACCAGCTTGATGCCCTTGAGTCAAATGAGAAACGAGCCAAGAGGATCATCGGCAATGATAGGCTCGTCGCTACGAAGCTCCAAAGTCTTGAGCATCGACGACGAGTTGCTAGCCTGTTGGTTTTCTACCGGTTGCATTTTGGGGAATGTGCGACGGAATTGCATAATTTAATTCCGCCAAGCCCGTTCCATCATCGACCCACAAAACGAACGGCGATGCGCCACCGGTACATATTGGACATCCCACCCACGCGCACAAAATGTTTTGGGAACACATTCATAGTGTGTACAGCTAAGGAGTGGAATTCCCTGCCGCAGTCTGTGTTTCCTGATAGCTACAACCTGGGAGTCTTTAAGTCAAGAATGAATAGGTTACTTCTAGGCAAGCGTGCTCCATCTTCGACCACATCATCGCTTACCATCAAGTGAGATAGTGGTCAAACACGCGTTTGACTTGAAAAACTTTTTTTTTTCTATTGATAGGCACGCGCCTATCAATAGAAAAAAAAAGTTTTTTTTGCATTTTTCCTAATGGTCTGATTATACAAGGATACATATCTGAATTTCATTACAATCAGATACAAAAACTCTTTTCAGTAACAAGTGGGTTAACATGGCCAGGCATCGTGGCAGACAGCTTAAAAAATGATGGGACTAGATGAACAAAACCAAAACAAGCAATGATTAACATACAAACTAGAGCTGCAGTGAAATAACAGGCTGGAGGTCAATACAAAAACTAAGGAAACAATACCGAAGAGCACACCATAGCTTAACAGTATACTTTGTTTGTCTTTCAGATTAAAACACTGAGTTATACTCCTGTGAAGAGGCTTCTGGTAGGCTCCGATAAAAACAAATGGTACTCCAAAATAAATTATGTCAACAAGATATTCTACTTTTAACAACAATACAACAATTCTTCCAGCAAAAAACAAAACGATTCAAGAATCAAACATCGATCAAGTTTTCTATCTTCATAAAACAAAGCTTGATCTCTGCGACATATGTCAAACTGACATTCCTAAGGTTGTCAGGATATAAAAATTGTCGTTAGAAATTATCGACGTTTCGTACTAATATCGATGCTAATGTAACATATTATAATTGGGTTTAATTTAATTACAAATGTTACTAACTAAAACGAAAATTTTAATGTAAAATACATTTATTCTCGATTATCGTTATTTATCGTTTTATATTTACAGTACAGTCTCAGTAATCCGACAGACTTCCAAACAAAACACTACAAAGAAAAAATAACCTTAATTTCGGAAGTCGGTGTTTTTGGTTTTGTTTCTTTGTTTTTTAACACCGACTTCCGAAATTAAGGTTATTGTTTCTTACACACCCCAAATCCTTATCTGAAACGGTTTCTAAATCGCTAGAACAATCTTGTCAAAATAATAAACTCTTGTTCGCAAATATTATCAAATCCAATTTTATTTAAAATATCGAAAGTTTATAGTCTGGGGTCACGACGAACTTTTATGAAATTCTGGACTTCATAGGCGTGATTTTACTGACAGCTGTCGCAGAGATCAAGCTATAATTCTATCTTTTATGACGTTATACCAAAGAAATATAAATAGTATGGACTGGAAATACCTACAAAAAATAGGTGCATATCTACAATTTAGTGATGGGTCGTTGAAGGTTTTTCCGTCAACGAAACGTTAACGTTGAATTGCGTTTGTCAACTAGTTGATCAATTAGTTAATTTCGTCAACGAGTTAACGTGTTACAAACGTCAACTTGCATGAACGATAAACGCCTAAACGCTTTTATTAACGTATGCTGTTGTAATGTTAATTTACGAACAATTTGATGCAGTTTGCGGGAATTTTATTGTTAAAGAAATACAATTTACGTACGTTGAAAATAACAAAACGTTGGGTTCATTTTCTCGTTTCGTCAAACGACTTGAATTTATAAACGTCGCTGTCTCGTAACTCGTTGACGAATTCAACGAGTTGATTTGTACACGGTCAACGTTAATCCCGTTGAAGAGACATCAACATTGATTCAACTAGTTCGTTGATTCAACGCCCATCACTACTACAATTCAAAATGTCTCATAAAATGGCTGCCAATGCTAGGGTTGTACCAATCAGGTAATATAGTGTTACTATAACCAAACTTTAAAAAGTATTGATACTAATACTACGAGTATATAATAGTATTACGAGTCTTACTAGATATCCCGTTCGAATCATAAGTATAATTTATATTCTTACAGTCTGTTGTAACAGAAAAATGAGTAAAGGCTTACTCCTTTCTGTTAATGATAATTAATTAATGTGTTTTTTCTGCACATCATTTAAAAACACTTTTACTTGCATCACCGGCTTTCATTGCTCATACAATGCAGATTATTTTTAAAATATTAAAACACAACCATAAATTGTGCATCGCACCTCGCTTTTATTCATTAAACAAAACTTCGGTAAAAATCAACATAAGTGTTTTATTTATTCTATAAACATTTGGCATGACACTTTGCACTTTAATTTTGAAAGTTTCAAATTTAATGCTTCTTTCATGAATCCCGGTTCCCAATTTACATGCTGGTAACATTTGCTCAAAGTTCTTGTGTGATTAAGCATATATTGTGAGTTCGCCTTATATAATTATAGGCCTTGGGGGATAAAAATTGCAATTTTAATGCGAACTTTCGGATTTCTTCAGAGTATCCTTTCGTTGAGGCGCTTAATTTTTTCTGTTGATTGACATATTATTCAGTCTTAATTTTTCCAGTTTGTGCAACCTGAAAAAGAGAAGACTACTTCAATACTTAAGTTATATCGATAACGCTGCTTTGTACCAGTAGTTTAAACCTGTAGAGCCTCTACGGAACAGAGAGGTTAATGATCGAAATTGGTAAATAAAAAGCCCCCAAAAACACCTCCAAATATATAACCCCTAAGTTGGGAACCCAGCTGATGGTGACAACGCAGTTAATTGAGAACAGAGGCGAGGAGCCGGACGAGGACGATCTTTTATGGGGGAAAATTGAAACAGATCAAAAACTTTCCAGAATGACGTTAGCGTAGCTGCAGGAAATTATATTAATGTAGTATCTGTAGACTGATTGAAGTGTGCCAAGTTTGATGAAATTTTGTTCTTTTTATTTTGATCATACCATTTTCTCATCTTATCAATGTATTTTTTTATGTTTACTAAATAAGCGTTGAAAAATTCACAAAAAAATAATTATTATCATTGTTTCTTACTTGCGCTATAACGAAATAAAAAATTTTACTTTTAGACTCTAGATATTATTATAGATTTTCCTGTAATCTATAGGTACAGAACTAATATATTCTGCATTTTTTTGGTATGTTAATGGTATCCCTCTCAATAAGCTCTTTCATTTTATATGTTACACGATACTGTTCGAAAACGTTTTTTAGTTTTCTAGTTTATCCCCCAAAAGTTGCTACCCTTGCTCAAAATTTATTTATTTATGTAACATATGCGTGTTTGGGTCACAGAAGTTCATAATTATGTGTACTAAATTTTAACAGAATTGGTCCAGCAGATCCGAAGAAAACTAACAGACGGACGGACAGACAGACACCCGAGTGATCCTATAAGGGTTTCGTTAGTCACAGATGTTCGGAACCCTAAAACAATTCGCCAGAAACATGAGCCGTAAAGCCATCTAGACTGTTTCGTACAACACCATTCAAAACGTATTCATTGAGTAAAAATATCGAATGTAATGTATCGAGTATAAAAGTAACTGTTTCGACAGGAGAAATACTCGACACTACAAAGTATCGATACTTTTTTCGTGTTCCTACCTATCCTACCAAAGACTCAAGACAAGACTTGAGAAGAGATACAGTCTGTCAAGAAAGTCATGCAAATAATGTTTTGGGAACTACTGTTTTAGCTAATACTGACAACACTGAATAATTGCCAAACTGAGTAGGAGTACCTAAACTGTCACTTCGTAGCTTTGTGGTTGATGTTCTATGATTTTTTTATGATATTTCGAGTTTTTTTAAGCGTTTGACCGTTTCGAGATAAAAATTAATCGAAATGTTTATAATAATAATAATAGCATGGACTCACCGTTCGGGTGAGTCCATCAGACATATTATCTCCGGTTGTTCTCGTCTGGCTAACGGCGAGTACTTGCACTGGCACAACCAAGTGGCTAGGATTATCCATCAGCAAATTGCTTTGAAATACAAACTTGTAGATTCTGAGGTACCACATTACAAGTATGTGCCCGACCCAGTTCTCGAAAATGACCATGTCACGTTGTACTGGGATCGGTATATCATCACTGATAGGACTATTATAGCCAATAAGCCTGATATAGTGGTGATAGACCGATTAGCGCGCCGCACAATGATAATTGATGTTACCATCCCGCATGACGAGAACCTCGTGAAGGCTGAGAAAGAGAAGCAAATCAAGTATCTCGACTTAGCTCACGAGGTTGTCGACATGTGGAATGTGGACTCAGCTGTCATTGTGCCGATAGTCGTTACGGCCAATGGCCTGATGGCCAAAAGCTTCGACGACCATCTGTCGAAGCTGGCGTTACGCGGTTGGATAAAGGGCCTGATACAGAAGGCAGTACTCCTCGATATGGCTCGTATTGTGAGGAGGTTCCTTTCTCTAGAGCCCTAACCACCGGTAGCTTGGACCCAAAAACTTTAAAAATGTTAATTAGTATGTAAGGATAAAAAATAAAGAGAATAATAATAACTTCTTTGGCCGCCTGAAGAAGGTATTCAATAGCCTTCTATCAGGCGGAAACAAGGTGCGCGCCTTCAACGGTTGGGTCATACCGGTATTGATGTACTCTTTCAGCGTACTCAAATAGACTCAAACGGAACTTGACTAGTGGCGGTGGACAAGGGACTCACCCCGCTCTCCTTGGCAAGTGAGAACTGGCGCAAACCTGCGGTGCTTGACACTAACGATCGCAGGGCGTTATGGCAGAGTAAGGAGCTTCACAGACGCTTTTTCTGAGCCCTACATGGGTCCAACGTAGACCAACTAGCGTCCGTAGCCTGACTGCGTTTTGGAGATCTGTTTGGAGAAACCGAAGGTTTTGTTTGTGCAATTATGGACGAAGAACGTGACACAACATGAAGTTATCATGACAAAGAACCCGGAGATTTATTGTGAAGGACGGCACGGTCGACATATGTCGGGCATGTCACCGTCCGGGAGAATCAATTCGCCACATTATCTCTGGTTGTTCTCGTCTAGCTAACGGAGAATACTTGCATAGGCACAACCTTGTAGCCAGGATTATCCATCAGCAACTTGCTCTGAAATACTCCCTTGTGGAGTCGGAGGTGCCGTACTACAGGTATGCGCCCGACCCAGTTCTCGATAATGGCAATATCACATTGTACTGGGATCGGTCCATCATCACTGATAGGACTATTGTTGCCAATAAGCCTGATATAGTGGTGGTGGACCGAATAGTGAGGTGTGCAATGATTGTAGACATAACCGTCCCGCATGACGAGAACCTCGTGAAAGCTGAGAAAGATAAACAAATCAAGTATATTGACTTGGCTCGCGAGGTTGTCGACATGTGGGATGTGGATTCTGCAATCATTGTACCGATAGTCATATCAGCCAATGGCTTAATAGCTGCGAGCCTCGACCAACACCTCAGGAGGCTCTCGTTAGGCAGCTGGATCAAGGCCTTGATTCAAAAAGCGGTACTTCTGGACACGGCTCGTATTGTTAGGAGGTTCCTCTCTCTGGAGCCCTGACCCTGAAGCTACCCAGCTTGAACCCTGTTCCCGATACCGGTGGGCTACTATTTTTAAATGTTTTTTATGTTTTAGTTGAAATATTTAAAAATATTATTTATATGTAAAAAATAAATAAACGAAATAATAATAATAAACATTTATTTTCAGAATCTCTTCCATAATTTGTTAGTAACAATGTAAACTTATAAACTAGTGTGCGAGACAAATTATATTTACAGTGTGTCTAGAGTGTATGGCCGAATTTCAAGCGGGGACGAGTAAAGACGTAGTTAACGGGCGAACAGCAAAGTTAGGGAGTACTCACACTTTTTCAGCTCCATTCAGCCTATGCCCATAGAAAACAACGATTTTGTATGGGGATGCGTCCGCATCCGTTCAGCTTTCCGCGTCTTTTCAGCTTTCGCGGCAAACAAGTATAAAATGAGGACAAATGTGTTTTTGTTCAGCTAGAATATTGATATCAGCTCAATTAAACTGATATCGATATTCTACCAGCGTCACGTTGAGACGGCAGCGCTGCAGCGCAGAGAGGCGAACTATCGGACTTTGTTGTAGATAAATGTTAGTAGCTGAAAGTACTATTCTAATTTACAAATTTATATAAAATCAAGCAGTAAACATCACAAACAAACTATAGAATACACAAGTATTAGAATGTCATTTGAATGGAAATCAGTTGAAAGATGAAGGTTTTTTACCACTACCAATGAATGTCAACAATTTTTTTTTTGCATCCTGAGTGTCGGAAATTAGATAGATGAGTGTCAGATAATCCACATGGCAGTAAAGGGGCGATAATAATAAATGAGTAATTAATTATTATTTGATATAAAAAAAGTATCAAAACCTTTCAGTCGTTTATAGGGATACCATGTAATTGATGGTGGCGCCCTCCTTTTTTTTTCATGACTTTCTTGACAGACAGTAGAGATGGGTCGTCGACGTATTTATCGTCAACGAAACGAGACCGTCCATTTCCATTCATCGACGCGTCGATCAACTAGTTGAATTTGTCGACTAGTCCACGACGTAAACTTCGTTAACTTTGCGACGACGCGGCGACGAGACGCGCGACGTTTACGTTGGACGGCTCGACGATTCAACATAGTTTGTAGGTGGACTAGCGTAGCCTCTCGTAGCTTTTGTTTAAAAATAATGATATGTGTATTCCCAGATTACTTATTTTTTTGGTAGGTAAACAAATAAGTTAAAAATAAGTTTTACAGTTAGTATTTGAACTTCCCTTCTTCTTAGAACACAATGCATTTTTACTCCAAAATGGCATTTAGCCCATAGAAATATCAACTCTCTGAAGCTAAGTTTGTTCGTCCATAGTAATTATTTTTTTAGATCAGTTCTGTCTGATTCTGAATTAACTAGTTCGTTCATTCAACGCCCATCTCTAGTACGCAGTTTGACTCTGTGGCACGGTCGGTAGGTAATATGTGTTCTGTGGTCGGTAGCGTCCGTCACTTTTACTGTAAGGTTTGTAATAACAAAGCAAAATCAAAATGTTATTGTAATTAATGGATACTGACTGGATAGTGGATGGCTACTAATAAAAAACAGTTGAAAAAGTCGTTTGTCGATAAGACTGGCTACGCAGGCTCAATATGACATTGAGCTAATTTTGATTGTTATTAGGTTATGGTTAATCGCTGACCTATCAGTGTATTTGTATTTCCAGTTCAATATAAACGTTTATCTTATTATTGTGTATTGTAAACCAAGTGCTCGTTGCTTCCTGAATAATACCATTGTTCTTGTTTCATCAATAGTAATTTTCGGTTCATAGAGTCTATTCTTTCTAAGGCTCTAATAACTAGTCAGAATAGATCTGTAATGAAAGAATCTTGAATTTTAATTTTTAAGTTTGATAACCTGTATTTTTCGATGATTTTGATGATCACTTTTCGACAGTTGAAAGTTCGCAATATTGTTATTTACAGCGTCGTAAGTGTAAAAAGTGCATGTGTTGAAAATTCTCTTTTAGGCCTTGTAGATGTGGCGGTGTAAGGTTTTACTTTCAATTTTTTTGCCTTGGATTAATTCAATTTGGTTTATTTAATCCTTCACACACAGATGTACTGAGGCGGTCTTAATGTCTTAGGCATTTTCTACCAGTCAACCATACCAATACTCACTTTCATAGTCTATTGAGGTGCTTGTTTGTATACGGAAGTCATCACTGCGGTGGTATAACTAAAATGTTGTTATCCAACATCTGGTTGATTTCTTACTTTTGATGATATATTAATGAGAAAAAATATATCTATAGATCTGTGTTTGCGAATTTTCAACACCTTGAATAGCTTTGACGAAATCAACCAGATTTCGGATAACGGCATTTTAGTTATACTATGGCAGATTGGTTAGTGGGTCGTCTTAGAGGCGGAGTGATCATTATTGTTGTCTATTAAAAAAGTATTTTGGTAAATACGTTTATTGTGCTGAGTAGCAAAAACAGTACAAAACATAGCCAAAGAAAACTCACCAACACACTGTTATTATTACAATAAGAGTTTATAAGTACCCACGTTAAGTTTACAACATACCTTTTTTCCAAGTATATGAACCATACAAAAATAACTTTCTCCTTTATTCCTTGGAACATTATCTGAAAATCTTCTTGGCGCTCATTGGTAACTACTCGCAAGCAAATGGGATGAAACTTGCGATTTTTATCTGTAGTGCCAACAATCAGCACCGGGAATCCCAGCCATATCAGTTTGTAAGTGGCATCAGTGTGTATGAGTTCCATGAATAAAATTGTTTTCAAGATTTTTTGTAGATAAATTGAATCAGAAACCAGTAGGGCCGTGTAATTATGTACATAGTAACTAGAGACATGAACAAATTAGTAACACACGGTAACGCAGTAACGCTGCGACCCATCTAAAGCTAGGTCCACAATGTAGTAAACTAATTCAGCAATCAACTTATGTTAGTTGTTGAATTAGTTTTTTTTAACACATTCTACACCAATTTATAAAGTAAAATATAATTTCGATGGTTATTTAAAAACAATTTTATTTTTATGTGAGTACCTACTCAAATAATAAAAATATTAAGCCATACAGCTAAAACTTCAATTAACGGTAAGCATTTTCAATAAGATTAGAAACGTTAATAACCAGGATTTAAATCACGCTAGTAATCTAAAAAAACTATTAGTAGTTTGTAAAGATTATGAGCATGGTCTTCTATGCAGGTTCTGCCAGATTTTAGTCTTATTCGATCAGTAAAATTTATCTGCATAGAAGAAAACTGAATAATTGTACATTATTTATATCACCTAACTAAATTCTATTATCAAATTTTACACTAAGAGTTTTACATGTCGGATCCGGTCATTGGTATGGACTTAAAGTGAATCGCAGTACGTCTGTGGTGATATCACATGGCCTACTTATCCACACCACAGCATGCTTTTAGAGCCCTTATGTTGATAGATCGAGGCGACAATGGCAGTCAGTGTCTGATCGCGGCTGAGTTGAGACTTCTTGGGGCTGTACCCGATTCATTGTGTCCCATGTTATTATGTTAAGTTGTAATCTCAAGTACTTTGTTAGGTTTGCTAGAAACAGTGTATCGAACCCAGTGTGTTTTCATAGCACGAAACCCATCGTCAACCCACATAATGCTCGAGCCTAACAGAATAAAACCCGACAACCTGACATACATAAAAAAAACACTAATATTTGTTCAAGACAGTTTATTTTAAACAACATAAACTCTATCACAACTTTTATTTCTTAAGAAGTACTCTTTCGAATTAAATGTTAACTCAACTTTCTTAACAACATTTGCTGTAGGAATTATATCTCTGTCGACTTTTTTTGGTTTTAAAATTTTTAAAGGATTATTAACAGTTTTTAAAAAAATTATACAATATAATGTCTCATCCTCTTCATTAGCAACGTTTTCAATAAACCCTACATAGAATAGAATAAACTTTGAAAACATGGTATAGAAGAAGAACTTCTAAGATTTTTTTTCGTTATACTTAACAATCACACTGTCACCTTCATTATTTTCGATGTAGTTTGTTTCCTTTTCATTAAATATTCGTGGCTCTTTTTCTCCTCCAGTTTGAATATTGTTACATTTCTTACTTTATTCTTCTCTTTGTACTCTGTTTGTGATTCCCGTAATCCTGTTTTCGACTTCAATTAAATTTTCCGTTTTCTTGTTCTTGTTTTCTACTTTTATTTGAACTAAATCCACGGTTTTTTCAATTGTATTATTTTCTGCTGTTGTAATTCTGTTTTCTTCTTCTATCTGAACTCTATTATCGGTTTCCATAGTACACGTTTCGCTTTCCTGTTCTATTTGGTCCAGTACTTGATTTTGTGTTTCCTCGTTTTCGATTACATTTTGCATTATTCCTGATTCATTGTCATAAAAATCTCTCGCGAATTCTTCAAAAAGTTGTTCGTCATCGTCAACACAGTAGTCCGAAGAATCGTATAGGGAAAATATTTCATCGTCAGTGTCTGTAGTATCATCATTAGATGCAGGCTCTTTTTTTTATCTGCCTTAGACCTTCTTTTGACGTTGATGGAATTGGATTGTCAAAAATATTGTTAGTGTTCTTACTGTTTACTTGTTGATATATCAATTTTTTTTTTAAATTAATGTTAGCTCTGGCCCAAAAAAAATAGTTAAATCCGTAAAGCCTCGGGTTTCCAGGTAAGAATGTAACGTCGGATAAGATTGTGACTTTATTTGTATTACTGGCATTTTCTTTATTTGTGATTTTCATCTTTCTCCGAGTTATTGTCTCCTTTTCGTTTATTGTTCTTAAGCTCTTTTTTATTATAAAGCACGTGAGATTTGATATTTAAGCAATTGCAGAAACCTTTAAAAGTTTCTGTAGTTGTATTGAAACAAAAACAACTAAGGCATCGGAATTTAATACTGTTCTGTAATTCTGATGAATCTGTATTGTTGACAATTTGATGCAAAGACATCGTTAGATGTACCGGTATCAGGTTTGCCGTTACAGAGTAGGTTTTAATAGCGTCTTGTGATATATAAAAGATTAGATTTGTCACCCACTCCATCAGCCGCTCCTTTTCCATGCGACGCCTCGCTAAAGTTCCAGGTGGAGTAAGGGAATCCTTTTTCTTTTGTGAGTTTGGAAAATAAGTATTTTTTTTTCTGTTTATATTGGCTTGTTGGGCCGTCCGAAAAGAAGTGAATCCCTATAACATCCGGAAATTCTGTTCTTATGCTCCTGCTCCAAATGTGCCCAAATTGTTTCTGGGCCATGCTCGTTATTGGGCGAAATTGATGCAAATGTCTGAGGCTGCCTTTCTTTGGTGTATAGAACTCCAGTATGTATGGTGATTTGGAGCTTTGATGCCCCCCTGTGCATAGACTGCACTTCTTTTGTTAGTTAACAGGTATAATTTAGGAGAAGTAAATATGCACTACAACTTCATGTACTGTCAATTTTTTATGCATGATAAATACTGTGAATATTTATGTTTAATATTATATACGTGTTTTTTTAATGTGTTTAGGTCATTATTATACAAATTTGTTAATTCAACCATTGTCCTATTAATTCCTTTTTTTACAATTTTTTCCGTACTTTTGTTTTATCCACATATTCGTGTTTTTCACGAACATATTCTTCCCAAGTAACCACCTCATCGCGACTGTGAACATCCCAATCAAAAATAATATCCTTATTGCGGCATGTAGCACAATCTCCATAGGCACATTCCTTTGAATTAAGATCACACATTACTCTTCTAAAGATTTCGTCGAAAGTTTTGGTGTCAATCAATCTTGAAGCGTATAGCTTGTCAGTTTTAAGTTTAAAATTTTCATGTTTTATGCATCCGCATGTGTCCCGATCAGAAAGTTTTGGGCGTAACACATAGAATCGCTTATGTTTCTTGAATGAAGAGAATTTTGCTTTACTGCCTTTGTTTTTGTATTGTTTATAAAATCTTTTAACGTTTTGAGTAAATAACTTCTGTCTTTTTATTTTCTTTGAAGTTTTAACCTCTTTTCCCGCCGTCGCCCTGCTTACATCGTCTCTTTCGTAAAATTGTTGTATTTCTTCCACCATTTTTTTGTATCTTCGATCTTTATATGCTTTGTTGCACCGTGCTTTCCCTTTTAATCCCAGTATAAATGTCAATTTACGCTTTTTCCTATACTTTTTCACAAATTCGTCTTCAGTCATTTTTTTGAAAATGTTACGTTTATCGTTGCATTGTTGGCTGAAATAATGAGCGCTAAAGATTCACAAGTACCAGGAGACCATAAACATGTCGAAATATTTCCGGCGCTTGAATTGTGACCGGTTAGAATTCAAAAGTACCAAGAGACCAGAAACATGTCGAAGTATTTTAGGGGCTAAGATTGTGAATGATAAATATTCATAAGTACCAGGAGGCCAGAAACATGTCAAAATATTTCTGCGCTAGAAATATGTGCGGTAAGGATTTAAAAGTAACAAAACAACAGAAAAATGTGGAAGTTTTCCCGGGCAGGAATTATGAGCGCTAAAGATTCATTATGTACCAGGAGATCAGAAACATGTCGAAGTATTTCCAGGGTTGGAATTGTGAGCGGATAGGATTCAAAAGTACCAAGAGATCAGAAACATGTCAAAGTATTTTCGGGGCTGGATTCGTGAGCGGTTAGGATTGAACAACAGAACTATGTGGAGGTTTTAACATGTCGAAGTATTTTCAGGGTTCGAATTGTGAGCGGTTAGGATTTAAAAGTACCAGGAGATTAGAAATATTTCGAAGTATTTTCGGGGCTGTAATTATGAGCGCTGCAGATACAGAAGTAGATACCAGGAGACCAGAAACATGTTTTAATGATTACGGCGCTAAAATTTTGAGTGGTTAGGATTCAAAAGTACCAGGAGAACAAAAACATATAGCGGTTTTTTCCGGGCTGTAATTATGAGCGTTAAAGATTCCCAAGTACCAGGATACCAGAAACATGTCGAAGTATTTTCAAAGCTTGAATTATGAGTGGTTTGCATTTAAAAATACCAGGCGAACCGAAACATATCGAAGTTTCTTCTGGGCTGGAGTTATGAGCGAAAGATTTACAAGTACCAGAATACCAGAAACATGTCAAAGTAGTTCCGGGGCTGAAAGTACGAACAGTAAAGACTCACAAACTATCAGAATAAAGAATCATTAAAATGAATTTCCGAGAATGAGAATATGGGACAAAGAAGTTGCGCGTCACCTCTAAAGTCTACGCAGACGAAGTGCTAGTTTGTAATATTTGGTAAATTTTCTTCTATAAATGAGCAACTTTTGGATAGAGGTGTCACATTTTGATTAATTTTTGGTAGTGTTTTTTTCTTCTTGTTGAATTAGCAAAAGTTTCTGTAATTGAGTATTTTTTTGGGTTAATCGGTTGTTTTGCTTTCGAAAGTTGTCGATTTTTTTGTCTAGTTCTATCCTTTTTTCATATTTAGTTTTTTTCGCGATCCACATTCTGTATATATTTTTTTCTTTCTCTTTTATTTTCAGGTCAATAGATTTTTCCTGTTGATTATCAAGAGGCCCATCTAAATTTCATTGTCAGAATTTCCTTTTTTCTTTCTTCTTTCTTGTCTCTTATTTTCTTTCCATTTAAGTCTTTGTTCGCATATTTTCTCTTCTACAAGCCCTTTTTTATTTTCTCTTTATACTTCCTGTTTCTGTCTGCATTATTTTTTAGAACTTCAGAAAACTTTTCAGGATTAGTCTGCCGCATACGGTCTCTATATCTCTTTTGTTTTTCGGCGGCCGATAACGGAGCCATCTGAAAAGATGAAATAACATTCACCACCCGCTTACAATGTTATGATAATAATAGAATTTTAAATAAGCTGTTCGAATAGAAACCAGTTAATCCATCTGTGTGAACTAATAAAAAGGAAAAAAAAACAGTTTAATTTTTGTTATTGATACAATTTAAGCTCGACAATAGCTACTAAACAAAAAAAGAAAAAGAAAATTAGTAGAAAAAGGTGCTGAACTATTTTATTTTTGCTTATTTAGGTAGGTACATATGGACTAAAATATGCATGTTTTTTATGAGCCTGTTTCCTTTTCGTTGAGTCAAAAACTTTTTAGAGCAGATTAAAATTCATCATTTATCATAATATAAGGGTCAGGACCAAATTTTTGACGGATATAGACACGGTATGGTGTCCGACTCATAAGTAACAAAATATTGCGTACAATACATGCCTTAAAATAATTTTGAATAATTGCTAATAATATCTTAATATGTTATAAACAGTCTCATTCATCAAATAACTTAACTAGAAGCTTAATTTCTTCAAAATAAAATATATTACCAAGCTCGGTGTCTTTTACGCCATGTAAAATAAGCATGTCCTTGCTTGACTACCTACGAATATTTTACCGCTGTTTTTTTTTTTTTAACGTAAGCTAGGCATTTATGGTTTAATATTACTAAAGCCTTATAAACACCAGTAATCGTTTTTGTAAATAATGCTACAATAACCATTGCTTTTTTAATTTTTACAAGTAATTTGAAATACATCCCAAAATTGTTTCCGTCGTAATACTCCTGTTGTGCGACACCATAATTTCGAAATCAATAAAAGTGTGTGGAAGTTTATTGATTATTTAGTACGGCAACATTGGCTTGAAGCTGGCAACAAAATTTCGGATACAAACCGCCATGTTTTTTTACTGTCATTTGAAATTTTGTTTGTGTCGTCAGCGCGTGTCGTTAAGATTTCCTGACTTTAGGTGAGTACAATTGTAATGTTTTTACGATTTTCTAGAAATTGATATATATTTATAAATACCCTTTAGCCTTATTGTTAAAAGGGATGCAGAAGTGTTCGATTAATGGTTAAATTTGTGAATTATTGCATCTAAATTGGTTAGGTCGTGAATTATTTTCATTCTGTTGTGCGATTTGTGACACGAAATTGTGCGACGTGTTACAAGGGAAATTTATAAAGCTGTGTTTACAATCAATCTAATCTCATTAGCTACCTATGTATTATGATTCTTGAATATTTAGATTATTGTTTAAATATTTGTAAAATAGTTTTAATTTTCTACGCTAAAGCCTAAGAGGGTAAGGCCGTTATTCTAGCTAGAAGCTGCCGTTAGCGCTCCTGCACACGATGCCGCCACCGCGCCGTCGCCGCGCCGACGCCGCACAACTAAAATGTACATACGAGTCGCGCGAAGACCGCCACCGCGCCGCCGCCGCGCCGCCACCGCGCGCGGTCTTCGTCTCGCCACCGCGCATCTATTTGATTCATTCCATTACCGGCCGCGTACGAACGTGCAGGCCGCGAGATCGCACGTGACACAAATATGTCTAATTTTGTGAAAAAAAAGAAGTTTGTGCTTGCATGTATAGAAAATGGCAAAAAGAACGTCGAGTCGGAAAGTTGTGGGTACATCCTATGCTGTCGGCACGGGAGCAATATGGTGAATTTCATACACTTTACGAAGATCTCCGAAAAGACGAGGCCAAGTTTTGTGATTATTTTCGAATGAATTACAAGACATTTGATAAATTATTAGATTTATTAAAGAACAAACTGCAACACACAAATACAAATATGCGAGCAACTATATCTGCTAAGGAGAGATTGGTTGTTACATTGAGGTTAAAGTATTTAATTAATTATTCTGATTTAATGTAGAAAAATCAAAATCAATCAAGCTTGATGTAGATGGACTTGGGATGCTTTGTAATGAATCGTTTTCAATGCTATAATTCGAAGCCTGTGATTGAACTCTCGTACTGGGTCCAGCAGCAGTATTGTAACCATAGTGTGCCGGGGAGTCCATTGCATCTGTTGTGCGTGAATGATGTGGAGCGCTATAACTATTTTTATATTGAATATTTCTTATAATATTCAATACTTGATACTGGAATTCGACAATGTCTTCGTCTTTGAAGCGTTCCACGGTAGGAGCTATACCTTTAAAAAAAGACATCATTCTACTATCGTCATCTTTTTCTAACGTTTCCATAAACTTAATCATTTTCTTATCTACAGGATTTATTTCTTCGTTTTTCTTTCTTTTGTTGATATTAGTAACTTCAGTTTTTTTTTTCTTCCGGCATGTTTGATCCAGATTGGGGTGGCCGTGGGGTAATTTTTTTCAAAAATTGTAAATTATCATAATATTGATATTTATGTATTGGTTTTGCACCTGATCCAGAATTTGATTCACGTATCTTTTTGTCGCATTTCATCCACGCGTCTCTTATATTTTTCCATTTCTGAGATAATATTTTACCTGAAATAATTAATATTAATAATTCATTATATTTTTATAATGTTTCTTTTTTTTCAATTGCAGATATTTAGCAACCGGAACTTCATTAGCCGATCTTGAATATCGATTTAGAATTGGAAAATCAACTTTAAGCGTAATCATACGAGAAGTATGTTCTCTAATATGGTCTGAACTTTACCCAAAATATATGAAAATGCCATGTAGGAACGATTGGCTAGCAATAGCAAATAAATTTGAAGTTTCTGCTAATTTCCCTCATTGTGTCGGTGCTGTAGATGGAAAGCACATCAGAGTAATTAAACCAAATAAAAGTGGATCGATGTTTTTGAACTACAAACATTACTTCTCGATTGTATTGATGGCAGTCGCCGATAGTGACTACAACTTTATTTATATAAACGTCGGTGCTTATGGAAAGGATTGTGATTCAGGTGTTTTAAAAGATACAGCTTTCTGGCACAACATGATCAACAATACTTTGAACTTGCCAGAACCTGCTTCCTTACCTAATACTAACATTGTCTTGCCATATGTATTTGTAGGCGATGAAGCATTTGCACTACATCAGAATTTACTGCGCCCATATAATGGTCAACAGCTTGATACAGAAAAATCCGTTTTTAATTATCGGTTAACAAGAACGAGACGATATGTAGAATGTACCTTTGGGATACTGGCCAAGAAGTGGCGAATTTTTCATCGACCTTTAAATGTGTCATTGGATTTGGCTGTTGATGTTGTGAAAGCTTGTTATTTACTGCAGAATTTTATACACAAAGAGGAGGGCGTAAAAGGGATGCAAGAATCTCTAAGCGGGTGTGGATTAGAGGAGTTTTTGCCCTTTGATTCAACAGAAATAGTTCCTTCAACAGCTAATGATATACGTGACAAATATAAGGAGTATTTTAATTCTGAATATGGCAATGTACCATGGCAAAATAACTATTGTTAATATGTAGCACGAAACGTGTTTATATCTAGCGGGAATACTTAAGCAACTACTTTACCTGGACTTTTAATTTTATTCAGTAACTTCGACAGTTCATAGAAAAATAATGATACCATACTACAACTAATAGTGTTGGATAATGAACGATTTTGCGTAAGGAACGATATATGAACGAATGATAAAAATGGTTTGATTTAAATAAAATTTTAAATATTGATTTAGAACATGTGGGAAATAAAATTATTATTTTTTATTTGCAAAAGTAAGTTCCTTGTTTTATTTCTCCTCATATAAACAAAATAGAAGCCATGTCGTTTTACTTTATAAAAAAAACCGAAACAAAATTATATAAACAATATTTAAACCTTTTAACCGTGTTTTTAAAATAGTTTTTAAATATAAGACAAAATGTGCTTATAAGTAAATTCTTAGGTTCATTCTAACTCCACCTCACAATCGTTTTTTTTTATCAAAACTTGTTAACTTACTGAATAAAATTAAAAGTCGGGGTATGGCAGCAAGTGATTGCTTGTTTAATTTAGGTATCTATCACTCTAAACTGCTCACGAGATATACTATCCAGAGTAGTGTGTGGATAGTATATCTCGTGAGCAGTTTCGTAAGTAACAAAACAAAAGTAAAATGCCGGATGAATTTCGTGTGTAATGTTGTTTAATATAGGTACCTACGTATCTACATTAAACAAGCAATCACTTGCTACCATACCCCGACTTTTAATTGTATTCAGTTAGAAGTATATAGAAGTACCCTCTGTTGCATTACAATTTAATTAAAAAACATACTGATCATATCTTGTCCCAAAGTTCCTTTAAGTCAGAGCCTACTTATATATTTTGTCAATTGGCCCCACTAGATAGAAACACATTAACAAGAATTAATAAAATTTTGTAATAAGATACTTACCGTATTTACTTTTCTCCGTATCAGGTAGTTCTGCAAAGTTCTCATTCATTATATGGCAGATATCAAACCAAGCTTTTAAACTTTTACGCTTGTCTTTATATACTTCCAAAGTTTTGTCCCATAAAACTTCTCTGTCTTCCACTAAACTTATAAACGTTTCGTAATCAAAACTTTCCATGATAATTTCTTAAAAAGTTATCACGTGCATGTTCATACGCGGCCGGCAATAGAATGAATCAGGATAATGAAATAACTGGGAACGCGCGCGGTGGCGGCGCGGCGGCGGCGCGGTGGCGGTCTTCGCGCGACTCGTATGTACATTGTAGTTGTGCGGCGTCGGCGCGGTGGCGGCATCGTGTGCAGGAGCGCTTAGGGTGCTTTTCCACCAGAGATGTGCTATGGCACGTTGCTATGGATGCGTTTGATATCCACCAATCATATTCATTGGTGCACATAGCTTAGCACTGGTGGAAACGGATTCAACTAAGATGTTTTTATATGGTGCTATTTTTTCTTTTTTTTTTTAAGTGTGGAAATCATCCTATGACTTGTCCTGACTGAGAGGGCGTCTCAGACTTTTACTGACTTAAACCACACCTGTGTCTTTCAGTTGCCCTTGCGTTCGAAGACTACGTGTTTCCTTTCCAGAAATTCCCCCGGTCCTAGCTAGCGGGCATCGGCCCTACCTGGTCCCAACAGTTTGCTGATATCTCTTTGAGCGCATGGGTCGCTAGGCCCTGTTGATAACTGGGCTCGGTCCGGAATTTGCGCGGCTGAGGCGTGAAGATCTTCGTTTTTCACGCGTGCCGCCTCCTCCTTCGCTAGCATTACTGCTTCACAAAAGGAGGTGACCACCTGCCATTTCTCCGCGCCCCAGCCATAGCCTGAATCAGGGCCCGGCGCGATAGGTCGTTGCCGCCGATTGCCTCAACGAGGACACAGCTGTGCTCTGCCCAAGCGGGACACACCTCTACCGTGTACTCCACAGTCCTCTGGGCGGTCCACACATGTTGAATCCCGGGCGGCCCACACATGGTGAATCACGGGCGTTTCTTCCGCCTGAATCCGATGCAGGAACCTCCCGAACTTGCCATGTCCGGTGAGGACCAAGATGCGTGCTACGGATGGTCGCGAGTAGTGTAGCTATGTGCCTCTTCCCTACTGTCGATACATCGGATAGCTCGAGCAGCGCATCTTCCCCGCGCAGCTACTTTGCAGCAGCGCATCTTCATAGCACATCTTAGGGTCAACTCACACCGAAAGAGCGGCGAAGGGCAGCGAAGTGGAGCGCTGTTTCAGTTTCATATGAATTTTAACTTTATTATCATTACTGTAATACTTATTATCGCATGAGAAACTCGAACGAGTCGCGCGGATGCCCGCGGCGCCGCAGGAATTCCGGGGAATTCTCTCGTTCGTGTTTCTCGTGCGATAATAAGTATTATAGAAATGAAAATAAAGTTAAAATTCATATGACACTGAAACTGCGCTGCCCTTCGCCGCTCTTTCGGTGTGAGTTGACCCTTACTCGCACCGCTACATTACTTAGTATCTGTTGAAACGGTCACATACTTTCAGAGCTTAGCTATTACCTCCTCGCAGCATAGCTGCATAGCATATCTCAGGTGAAAAAGTACCCTAATGGTGAGTTTTTACCTAAAAACTAGTGAAAATCCTAGATTTAAGTGATTTTGACAGGTTAATAATGCTTTTTCTCGATACCTTTTGTGATGTTAGCTTGTCCAAGTTAGCAGTTAGTGTTGGTGTTTTTTTTGTAGACCGTGTACCTTTTTCTTTTCAGATGCCTCTATCATCGGCAGAAAGATGTCGCAGGTACCGCGAAAAACTAAAAAAAGAAAATCCACAAAAATTTGAAGAAATGAAAAAGAGAAACTTGGAATGAACAAAAGCTAAAAAACGAAAAATTGCCGATATGAACGAAAATGAAAAACAAGATGTGAGGAAACAATGGAGGGATGCTAAACGTAAAAAGGTTAACGAAAATAAACCAGTAGTAATCGAAGCTGAAAGAGCACGTCGTCGCTATCGTAGCCAAGTAGGGCGAGAAAATAAAAAACTAAAAGAAAAAAATAAAATTGTGCGGCGAAAGAATGAGAATTTAAGAAAAATGTTAAAACGCTCAAGAAGCCGAGTACAAAGATTGACTGAAGAGTTGGAAAGGCTTAAATCACAAAAGGAATCGAGAAAAATTATAAATCAGCCACAATCAGTTGAAATCGAGGAACTTCACCATCCAAGTGAACTTACTCCTATGACTAAATGTAATATTTTTATTGAGAAAGAACTTCCAGATATTTCAGAGGAAGCTAAAGAGAGAGTTAAGCAAAGACTTTTACAGCGGAATGTTCTTGAAGAGTCTTTAAAAGAAACTTATTTAAAACATAGTAAATCATTCCAGGAAAGAAAAATGTTGAAGAAGCTCACAGAAACTGAAACAAGCAAGAAATTTAACATGAAAACAAATCTGGCAAAATGTTTAGGTATTAAAAGTGGTATTAAAAGGTACTACAGTATTAAACAAAAGAGACTAAAAACAGCGTGTGATTTGAAAAAAATCTTCGAAAGAGATGACGTCAGTCGTATGACTGCAGGAAAGAAAGAGTATGTCACTAAAAATAAAATACAAAAATAAAAACGGTTTTTGCTTGATACGCTACTGAAATTGTTTAAAAAATACAAAAATGAAGGCGGAACTGTTTCTTTCACGACATTTAAACGCTACCGTCCATTTTATACAGTTCCGCCTAATTTAAGCACCCGCAATACATGTCTTTGTATTAAGCATTCCAATTTGAATTTTAAGGCTGAAGCCTTAAAGAAATTAGGCTTAATAAAAACAACAGATTTAACAGATTTAGTTTCTGAAATTGTGTGCAACGTAAAGTCAAAAAGTTGTATGTATTCGGAATGTAATCTGTGCCGTGATAACCCAACCAGCAAAAACTAGGCTTACAACAATCTCAAAGACTACTGTTTTTGTGCTCTTACATCACTCCTATATAATGATATAAGCCTGGGTTTGGGCACTAATTATAAGCATATTTAGTTTAATATCGTTCTAATATCAGTCTAATTGAATGCTGTTTGCACTTACTGAAATCTAGCCAAAATTAATTTAAGCCGACTTAGGCTAATATTGCTTTTACGTAAGTATCTTTTAAGCCTGCATAGGCTTATATTGGTCTAAGGTTAGAAGATTTTGAGAATTTTACGTCAGATCCAACTTAAAAGTTCGTGTGAGTGTTGGTTTGAAATTAATTGAAAAACAAATTAAAGTTGCGTGAAGTTAATTTTTTTACTAAAGTGCCGTACAGAACTTTAGTATAAAAAGTAGTTTTACGGTAAGTAATCTCATGGAATTTATTATTTAATGTTAATTAGATCTCGTTTTACGCTTCAAAATTCATGCGCCTTGTTAAATAAGGTATTTCCTGTTCTTGTTTAATTATTTTATTTGTTAATTTGTATTGATAGTGTCGCCATTAGTATAGCTGCATTTTACAAGCGCACTATTAGACTAATGAAAGATTGTTTACTCTAATTTTAGCATTCGGTATACTAAAGATAACTCCATATTGGAATAAATTAGAGTTCCTCGCAATTTTACATAAAACCTTAAATCGACGGAGAGAAAAAAAAACAACTTAATCTTAATAATAATAATAATAATAATAATAATCTGTGGCTCGGCTGTCAAGTCAACTGACAAAAAGAAATTTTCATCCCGTATTTTTACCTAATTTTATTTAAAAAACCCACATATTATGCATTTTATATGGAATAAAACAAGAGAAAAAAACAGAACAATATTACAATAATAATTTATATACGAAATAGACACATGAAAATGGAAAATAAGGAAAAACAATGTTGACAAGAAGCCGGGCACGATTGCAAGACGCACCAACACCATCTTCGGGTTCGTCGCTCAGCTCCGCCTCGCAGCCGCCGGGACTAGCGCCAGCCGTGAGTCCTGAGATTCCGGTAGCTGCAGTTGCGTCGAGCTCGAGCGACGAATACTTCTCGCCGCCGACGACACCACCACCTGCGCGTCGGCGCTGGCGAGGCCGACCACCGGCCTGCTTGGGACCTCGAGGCCCACCGGTCTCTGATAGGGTCCCCGCTATCGGTGGAAGTGTGCAGCGCATGCGATGGACACAATCCATTAACGAGAATGTCATGCGCTCATACTTTGGGGCTACAGAGGGGGGAACTAACCTGACTGCGTACCGTGGTCGGATGCTCTCTCTGTTTCAGGTACTTGAACCAGCTGTCAACGTGTCGGCCCAACGACTGTCGGATCAAGTGCGCGTCATCCAGCGTAACCGTATGTTGGATGATAGTGTACTTGATCGCCTCCGAACTGAAATGTGTAGCCATGTCATTGCTACTTCGTTGCAGACTGTGGCACCACAACAGTCAACGCAGAGGCCTAGCCACGCTGACGAGGAGAGTGATGACAGGGTTACAAACGTAAGTACCCAGTGCAATGACGAATTGAGGAGTGCTTTGGAGTGTGCTATTCAGGAATATCGCTACATGCCGCCTGAACTTAGACCACGTTTACCTCGTTTGCCCATGCATAACAAGAACAGGGCGCTGGTGGCTGCTCTGGATTCGCAGTTGTCACATCATTTTGACGACTGCGAAGACCTCACTGATGCACACTCGATAATGTACTGCGCGGCTGTAGCGGCATGTCGTGTAGCTCATGTCAAAATAACCAATGACAGAGTTACACGACCAAAACCAGCCGTACCAGCTTGGCAGTGCAGGATCGAGCGTCGTATCGGTGAGGCCAGAGCGCTAATCGGCAAACTGACCTGCTTCAGGGAGGGCAACAGTCGTCCTAGAGTGATGCGCTTTGTGAGACGGGCGTTTTCGGGGACTGATGTCAATCCCCGAGACTATATATCTCGTGTCACAGAGCGCATCGATTTCCTGAAGCAGAAGGTATATGCATGGGCAAGCCGTATTCGTAGGTATAGGCGGCGAGTGGAGCGATACACCCGGAATCGCACATTCCGAAGTAATGAAAGGTGGGTATATAGGGATTGGGAGCGACCGGACCAAGGTGTGACTGATATGCGCCTGCCGGATGATGATGCCATGTGTTCATTCTGGCGCAGCATCTGGTCGGTCCCTGTCAGTCATACTGAGGGCGATTGGACTCGGGAGGTCGAGCGCGTGTGCGATGTGATACCAGAAATGGGGGCAATTACCATCAGCCCCCAAGATGTAACTTGTGCAGTCCGTCCGTTGCCTAACTGGAAATCTCCAGGGCCGGACGGGCTGCACAATTTCTGGATTAAATGGTTCACAAGATCGCACACTTGCTTGGCGTCTCAATTCCAGTCTGCCTTAGAGTCTGGGTCGCTACCCCAGTTCTTAACTACAGGAATAACCCACCTGCTCCATAAATCAGGTAGTACTGCGGACCCTAAAAATTATAGACCGATCACGTGTTTACCGACGGTCTATAAAGTTCTTACATCCATTTTGAGGGCAAAGATTAATAGTCATATTAACAACAACAACATCATGTCTGCCTCTCAAAATGGATGTAGGAATGGGTCCCGCGGTACTAAGGAGCTACTCCTCATTGATATGGCCATTAGCCAACAGGTTCGTCGTTCCCGAAAGGATCTGTCGACATGCTGGATAGACTATAAGAAGGCCTACGACTCGGTGCCTCATACATGGCTCATGAAGGTGCTAGAATTGTATAAAATTGATACAACGCTACGCACTTTCCTGATGTCGTGTATGGGGCAATGGAGGACAGTCCTTCGCTATCCAGGATGTCGAAATATCCAGAGGAATAGCGAACCGGTAAGGATCGAGCGAGGTATATTTCAGGGCGATAGTTTGAGTCCGCTTTGGTTTTGCCTAGCCTTGAATCCTCTTAGTACACTGCTAGAGAATTCGGGGCTAGGCTATCGGTTGAAGAGAGGTGGTCAGGTTATATCTCACCTCCTTTACATGGATGATTTGAAACTCTTTGCCCCCACTAATCTGCAACTGATGGAGCTACTGAAGGTAACTGAAACTTTCAGTGACGCCATCAGGATGGAGTTTGGTGTGGACAAATGTGCGGTCATGCATGTAAAGCGAGGAGAGATTATGGGATCCGTGGGAACTCAACTCTCGGATTCCATAAACCTGAGATCTCTCTCTTCAACTGAAACTTACAAGTATTTGGGTATGTCGGAAGCGTTAGGTATCACTGTTACTGACATGAAGCAATCGTTGAAGGAGCGCTTCTTTGGTCGCCTGAAGAAGGTATTCAATAGCCTTCTATCAGGCGGAAACAAGGTGCGCGCCTTCAACGGTTGGGTCATGCCGGTATTGATGTACTCTTTCGGCGTACTCAAATGGACTCAAACGGAACTTGACGCTCTGGATAGGCGGGTCCGCACACTGCTTACTACATATCGAATGCATCATCCACGGTCGTCGGTAATGAGACTGTATATCCCGCGAAAGTGTGGAGGTCGAGGCTTTTTAAATGCTAAGACTCTCCACAATCGCGAGATATGCAGTCTCAGGGAATATTTCCTAGCTGTCGACGTGGGTATGCATCGAGATGTAGTGGCGGTGGACAAGGGACTCACCCCGCTCTCCTTGGCAAATGAGAACTGGCGCAAACCTGCGGTGCTTGACACTAACGATCGCAGGGCGGTATGGCAGAGTAAGGAGCTTCACGGACGCTTTTTCCGGGCCCTACATGGGTCGGACGTAGACCAACTAGCGTCCGTAGCCTGGCTGCGTTTTGGTGATCTGTTTGGAGAAACCGAAGGTTTTGTTTGTGCAATTATGGACGAAGTTATCATGACAAAGAACTACCGGAGATTTATTGTGAAGGACGGCACGGTCGACATATGTCGGGCATGTCACCGTCCGGGAGAATCAATTCGCCACATTATCTCTGGTTGTTCTCGTCTAGCTAACGGAGAATACTTGCATAGGCACAACCTTGTAGCCAGGATTATCCATCAGCAACTTGCTCTGAAATACTCTCTTGTGGAGTCGGAGGTGCCGTACTACAGGTATGCGCCCGACCCAGTTCTCGATAATGGCAATATCACATTGTATTGGGATCGGTCCATCATCACTGACAGGACTATTGTTGCCAATAAGCCTGATATAGTGGTGGTGGACCGAATAGTGAGGCGTGCAATGATTGTAGACATAACCGTCCCGCATGACGAGAACCTTGTGAAAGCCGAGAAAGATAAACAAATCAAGTATATTGACTTGGCTCGCGAGGTTGTCGACATGTGGGATGTGGATTCCGCAATCATTGTACCGATAGTCATATCAGCCAATGGCTTAATAGCTACGAGCCTCGACCAACACCTCAGGAGGCTCTCGTTAGGCAGCTGGATCAAGGGCTTGATTCAGAAAGCGGTACTTCTGGACACGGCTCGTATTGTTAGGAGGTTCCTCTCTCTGGAGCCCTGACCGCCGGTAGCTTGGACCCTGTTCCCGATACCGGTGGGCTACTATTTTTATATTTTTAAATGTTTTTTAATGTTTTTATTGAAATATTTAAAAATATAATTTATATGTAAAAAAATAAATAAACGAAATAATAATAATAATAACCCCACCGCCGTATCTCCACGTTGACCCCACCGCCGTATCTCCACGTTGACGTCGTGGTGGGGCTTGCGTGCCCCAATGAACCTTAGGTACTCATACCTAGGGTGAGGGGCCAGACAAAGAGAGATTCAATGCGCAAGGCAGTTTTGTGGCGAACTGTTGGGCAGTAGCGACCCCACGAAACCTGATCTCCCGGGAGAAGTCTAGTTCTTCATCTCCGGCTTGCCTTTATTGGCTGGCTGGAGTGAACACTGACGAGGAACAGAGCTCCCACCTCTTTCTTGCCTTAATCGGCCGGTCTGAGTGGAGATTCGCAAGAGCAAACGTGCTCGGGAGAAGGATGTATAATCCAGTAAGATGCTGGTAGGGATCTTGACCGTACTTCCGGGATTGTCCTGATAGCCGTGGTATACCTCTCCACTCCTCTAGCACCTCAGGATATGTTGCCTCCTTGGAGCTACGTCACTATGTGCTAGCGACCGTTTTCGGGAGCCCATTTATTGAGTGTGCAAGTCACCCCCCGTCATTTTAAAGCCGTCTATATTTTCAGTGGTCAGGCAGGGGCCAATAGTTCTTTCATAGTATACGTTAATGAATCCACTAAACCACCCAAACCCATAGTCACCTTTTGTTTCCATATTATGCAATAGTTTTGCACCTACCGGGGATTGTCCTTAGGTATACTTTGATAGTGCATATAGGGATAATCGTCGGTTGGTGCCCCATTCCATTAGAAATGTCTAACGGGGCCTCTGCGAGTTGGCTTCGGCCCCTCGTACGCCTACCAAAGGACCGGGACCTCAGGGTCCCGAGATTGTTCACGACATACCTTAAATAATAATAATTATTATTATTATTATTATTAAGATTAAGTTGTTTTTTTTTTCTTAAGAGGGCTATTACATTTTTTCTTGAATGTGTGCGTTTGACTGCAATTTTTATGTGTAATTACGGTTTACAATTAGCCATAACATAAAAAAATATAAATATGTTCATGAAAGTTTAATTCTATTTCTTGGGAGTGGTTTAAATAGATATTTCAATTTGTTTACATAAATCAGTATAAACCTTGTCTCTGCAAAGTATGTTTTATAAAATGTTACTTAGGGCATCATTTGATGCTTAAATAGACTTTTTTTTTTCAAGCTAATTAACATAGTTAACTTAGTTATTAGTTACTTTTTGTTTGAATTTAGATTGTATATTCATAGATAAAAAATATGTTTTCGGACGAAAAAATCTCAGTTACTCTCTCTTTAACGGAATTATTTTTGGTGTATTAATGTATGAAACATAATAAATTGTTTAAAGCAGTCCAAAGTAGAAGATACATTTGTACCATAAACATTTTTATAAATTATTGAATTATTATATCTTCGATGTAACAGTGCATCAAATTATGCCCTAAAGTAAAATTTTATAAAACATCCTTTGCAGAGACAAGGTTTATACTGATTTATGTAAACAAATTGAAATATCTATTTAAAGCAGTCCCAAGAAATAGAATCAAACTTTCATGGACATATATTTTCTTTTTAAATTATGGCTATATCTAAACCATAATTACACATCAAAATTCCAGTAAAACGCTCAAATTCAAGAAAAAATGTGATAGCCCTCTTAAGGCTATACGGCCACGAAGTCGGCGCGCGAGGCGCAGGCGGGGGTGGTGGCGAGGGCGGCGCGGGGAGCGGCGTAGGAGTGGTGCGCGGTGCGCACCAGTCTAGCAGTGCCCGCGCGTCTTCGTTGACGTAGTGTTGTGAATTTCTTTCTTTGCTTTTTTGGCGACCGACACACGTTTCAAAATGTTGAATCAAAAAAATGTTGTCGTCGTTGTTTAGAAATTTCGCGAACAAAGACACTGATTTCTCATAACACAAGACTACGCCGCTCTAGCGCCGCGCGATCTGCCTGCTGGTTTCGAGACCGGGTATTGCGTTGCCGCGCCGCTCCCCACGCCGCCGCGCCGCCGTCGCCGCCGCCCCGCAATCGCTGACTTTGTGTTCGGGGCAGAACACATAATAAGTAAGTTACTTTTTTATTCAAGGGACGTTTGTGAATAAAATGGTTGTTTATATGGATATAGACTGTTATCTAGTCAAGAATGATTTCCGTATGCTAAAATATTTAGCATGGCCTTGGAATTAAACACACTTCTTGTTGAACGAAATATGTCACGGATGTGGCCACTATAACAACGTCATGAAGAACAAACCTAAACACTTCATTATGAATCAAAAGAATTTGAGAAAACTATTACGCTATGATTTTTTTTGGTGTGAAAATTGCTCTGTGTACACAATTTATGACGAATGAATGTGAACTTTGCAATTAATATTTTAAAAACATCCAGCCTAATTACTTCATCTTCATCAGGTAGGTAGGTTAGTTATTCCTCTCACTGTTTTTCTTGGCATCAAGTGGAAAGAAGTCAGGGTGGATCCGCTATGGTAGCTCCCGAAATTCAAATTTTCTTACGTTTTTTAGCAATTTGCAAGTCAGTTCAGGTTGTATCTTGATCAAAATATGATTTGCGACCATAACAAATATTATGTATTTACAGAATCATAATTGTTAGAATCATTCATACATTTCTCTTAGTTAGATTTTTTCCATAACAATTGAAGTTATGGTCGTGCACTTGGCAATCGAAATTGACTCTCGACACGACAATCGATCTCCCACTTCATTGATTGCTTACGTACATTTCGTTCTGGCACTGTTACGTATGTCCGACATTCTTTCATGGATTTCGTACCCTTTTTTTTTTCTAAATGGCGTCTCGCAGCTCAACCCGGGGGTTTGGCAGCTGCTTAACCAGACTTGCCTGTGAAGGCTCTAAACGAATTTAAAGCCTCCAGCCAGGGCTTGCAAAAACCTACAAACTAAACTTACAAACTAAGAGACTACACGCTAAGGGCACCCCCTGTGGGGTTCGGACCTCGGCTTAGGGCGTCGCTGGGGGGAGGGCAGCTAGGGACGGGCTGGATCGGGCTAAGATTTCGTACCCCTGATCAAATAATTACATTGCATTTGTTAAGATTTTGAGGTCGTTGAAACACTTATAGCTACAAATAATTCTTACTTATTTTTTCTTATACCTAAATTTTTACGACTTTTTTTTACAGATTTTGAACTTTTGTTTATTGAAGATTTACAACATGCCATTCAAGATTGTGCAGACCATTGAGCGAGGAAAGCATAGTCTAACAACAGTACCTGACAAGTGGGAGCATAATGGCGTGCTATTTTAGCCTAAAAACAACAAACAAGAGAAACTAAGAAAAAATGAAAGTTCAGTTGCGGATTATAATCAATGGTCAAAAATTAACTGCATAGTCAAAAGGAAAGATATTCCAACATATTATGACGCTGAGGCTGAAATCGACATCATGAGTAACAATTCCGAAACGGAGACCGATAATGAGAATCAACCACCACTGAAAAAAAAACTACTACCCATGAAGTCTTTTAATAATATGGTAGAGGTTAGTAAATAAAGTCGATTTAAATCAGTTGCTTAAGGGGGATGCGTCAGCTAGGCCGCGAAATTCATTTTTTTTTTACGTTTTTTGCAATTTGCAAGTCAGTGTTAGGTTGTATGTTGATCAAAACATGATTCGAAATATGATTGCAAATACTTAGCAAAAAAAGTAAAAAATATATAGAAATTATAATTTTTTTACCTCTTCGTTATTTCTGGCCTATACAGTAGGTATAATGGCAAAACGTGTCTAGTCATTGGTCTAGATTATATTAATTTATAATAAGTGTTATTTTCAGGATATCTATCAGGCTGCCTCAACTTCCATTCAGGTAGTCTCACCACAGACCACAACCTATAACACTAATGATACTCCAACGATAAGTCGTCCCGCATACCCTAATTTACAGGTGTGTAGTATATAACGTTATTATTTTATCAGTTCTCCGGAACCCATGCTATGGATTCTGCCATGTTTGAAAGTCGGATGGCCGCGCATGAGATTTTTTTTAAATCTTATGTATGATATTGTTTTATGGTAATTGTATTTATGATGGTTGTACTATTTTTGTAGAACATCAATCAAGACGCTTCAGCCTCAGTAACTGTTGGTACTGAAATAACAAAAACAAATAATCTTCCAATTATACATATAAATGAAGAAAGTTGCATTTTTCAAACAGTTTCACTAGAGGAAGAAATAGGAACATGTGAAAATGAGAATGTTGGAACAGTACCAGTTACAGAAATACAATCTGAAGAAAAATTTTCACACAGTGTTCGTGGACTGGAGTCTCAAAAGGAGATGCGACGAAAATTTGCTTCAAAGGGTTTACAAAGACAATTAACTTTTTCTTTAATATCGTTCACGAATCCGATAAAACTTTCACTAAAGCACAGTTGACAAAATTTTTCAAGATAATTTTGCGCAATGCTCGCTACCGGTCCGAAAATGAACAGGGGAGGATGTCTGCTCAAAGACAAAAGCAAAAAGGAAAATCAAAGACGAAAAAGGGTCTCCCGGATTCATCGCAAGATAATATGCAGAATCACTCATCAGATCAAAATTAAAACGAATTGCCAGATCTGGAACGCGTTCTAATGTGTCCTTACTCCAAGATGATCACCGAAACGCAAACGCCTCGATCACGCCTGATGGAAGTAGACGAGGTCTATGTAGGGTGACTGGCAATTAGTGTACGATACTTAAACACGTGATTGTGCTCAGGATAACAAACAATTTTTATTCTTGGAGCAAAGCCGCAAAAAAAATATCAGCTGTTCAGTACCTACATTAGGCAAACATAAATGTACTGAACAGCAGATTTTTTGTGCGATTTCAGGTTTTTTCCCATAGTAAAAGTTTTTGGTTATCATGAGCACAATCACGTGTTTAAGTATCGTACACTAATTACACTGCGTTACAAATTAAAAAAAATTTTGAGTACCCGCTTTGAAATGTCATGTTTTCTTATTTATACCTATCGCTTATTAAACATACATACAAATTTTCTTTTCATCACGTCTCATTTTTCTTCTGTAAGAATGTGCCAATTTATATTAAAAATTAAAAGGCAAAAACATATTTTAAAGAAATCTAATAAAATCAACCAGAATTTTTTACATTCATCAAGTTTAATTTTATCATTTAGGTAAAAAAAACTCAAAAAAAGCCATTTTATAAAATTTTAATACAAAATATCATGAAAATTTAACTTTTTCTTTTGTGCTCTGAATGATCTTCTCGTTTTAAATGCCAACAGTAATCACCTAGCATGGTTGTGTCCCAACGACCTTGAAATCGTTCCTCAAGCTTCTTTACATCCTGGTGGAACCTCTCACCCTGCTCATCACTGACCGCACCAAGACTAGATGGAAAGAAAGAAAAATGAGAATGAAGAAAGTGAATTTTTAATGACATTCTGCAACCCAACTTTTCGTATGCCTTTAACATGTCGTTAACCAGCTGTTCCGCATTTTCGGCTCTGTGGTTCCCTAAAAACCCTTTTATAACTGCTTTAAGTGATAACCAGGCGTCAAGTTCCTTATTAGTAAGCTTTTTGTCGAAATTTGGGTCTTTCATCAATGTGCGTATTTGCGGTCCCACAAATATCCCTTCCTTGAGTTTTGCATCACTTAATTTTGAAAATACTGTCTTTAAATATAAAAATCCATCTCCCTCTTTATTCATAGCCTTCACAAAATTTTTCATCAAACCAAGTTTTATGTGGAGGGGAGGTAAAATGACATTTTTAGGATCTATCAATGGTATATGTTTCACATTAGATTTTCTGCAAACAAACTCTGACCTTTCTGGCCATACTTTTGTAGTATAGTGCTTTTCTGTGGCTCTGCTGTCCCACATACAAAGAAAACAACAGTATTTAGTAAATCCACCCTGTAATCCGAGCAAAATAGCTATAACTTTGAGATCAGCGCATATTTTCCAGCCGTAATCTTTGTATTTTATTAAATTTAATATTGATTTCATATTTTCATATGTTTCTTTTAAAACAGTTGAATATGCTATTGGTACTGATGCATACTTGTTGCCATTGTGAAGCAATACCGCTTTCAGACTTGTTTTTGAACCATCAATAAATAAACGCCAGTCTTGTGTTTGGTAAGGAATGTTCAACTCACTCATCAAAGTTTCGATATCGTTACAGTAACATATGTTTTCAAAATTTGAATAAAATGAAGCCAGTTCCTTATTACGTTTTCGTTGCACAGATACATTTGTGTTAGGAGCCAACAAATTCCACTCTTTTAATCTAGATCCTAGTAATTCAGCTTGCCTAATTGATAAATCTAAGTCTCGTATCAAATCATTCAATTCATTTTGATTTATCAGATGTGGACGGCCAAGAGAACTTGTTGAAGGTAAAAACTCGGGGTCTTCGCTGCTTTCTTCACTGTATTCTACAACATTTGGCAAATCTGGTTCTTCTGGAACCTCAATTTCATTTTTGGAGGGAGGTAAAGGAGGAGGCATTTCTTCACTGTGAGGTACTGGTTTCGACATTGAAGGAACGTCAGGATACTTGATGTTGTGCTTGATTTTCTTTGTAAAACCACGTATGTCAGTCATGCAAAAGTAGCAATCATTAAAATGATTACTAGGTTCCCGCCATAAAGCTGGTATGGCAAATGGCATTGATGTCTTGTTCCCATTGAACCAAGATATGAGAGTAGCATAGCACGAAACACAAAAAAACTTTGGTATCCATGGTTTATCTTGATTAATAGCACGTCCAAAATATAGTAAATATGCACTTCTCACTTTTTCGGAAACATTTTTCGTTTGTGATTTCACAATATACTGTCCGCAAACGTAACAAAACTTATTTGGTGCATTTGAGCAGTTGCGACGACCACTTAGTCCAGTATTCATTTTGTATTTTCAAGTAAAATATGCACAAAGATGTCGACGTTATCGAATGGAAACGATTACTAAACAAAACAAAATATTTAAAAAGTACAATACATCGAAAGCGGGGTTTACGCCTAAAGTGAGGGTAGTAGAAAAAATAATTGACTGTACCTCGAAAACTAGACGTGATGGATACCACATATGTTTGGAACATTTCATCTGTGACTCATTACCTATTCATTCCAGCTATCAGTTAAGAGGGTACCAAAATCGTGTAACGCAGTGTTACCAGTCACCCTATACATTTTGTTCACTTTGATTTTTAATTTGACTGATTGATTATTTGTGCGACTTTTATTTGACTGATTATTGAGATTCCAAAGAATATGTTCAAATTTTGTTACTAATTACTTTATATTTTTAATTTAGATAATTAAAACGATACATAAATTATTATTATTTTTTTTTATTTCAAAGTATGTAACAGCGGTACAAAATACAAATTTTGACCATATAAGACACTCACTAATTTGCATTTTATGTTAGAAATTTTATAAACAGTTTTCGTCTTTCTAATACTTTTATGTTCACACTCATATATGTTTAAAAATGAAGATTTCAAAGGCTCTTCAAAACATCGTGCGTGTTTTCGATGCGATAGCCATGTATTTCAATTTCTTCTTCAATATAATTTTTAACACACACAGATTCCAATTCTACTACATGATTTTCGTCGGTGAGAAACCACTTGTCTTGCTGTTTTGAAGACAAAATAAATGTTTTCAAATGCAGAACCACTCCCGACTCGCCTCGTCGACGTTTCTTTAAATACGGATATTCTGTTTCATCTTCCATCAATTTTCCGATTTCACATAGCTGCTTCTCATTTATTCGTCTGGCTACTTGATGAAGTGTTTTATTGCCTTGTCTTATCATGCTTTTAATGCCATAAAGTTTATTTTCAAATGGGAAAGCGTTGAAACTTTGGAGTATCCCAAATTTTCTTACCTCGTCTACTAAGTGCGTTAAGTTGTGTATGTTGCTGGTTACATAGTCTTTACCATAAATTATTTTAAAATGTTCAGTAAAATATTGCAACATTCCTTCAGCGACTTCCAAAAGCGGAAAATGTCTTTCATTTGAGCATATTGTTATGGCACAAAAAAAATGCATGAAGTGAAAATATGCTTCGAGTCTCAACAAATCTTTCAATATTATGAAACTCAGATAGTACATAAAATATCTGTATTCGGAGCCCTTCCAGTGAACAAGGACGTCGACTGCTCTGACTGATCGATGTATTTCTTTCGGAATTTTACAATTCACCAAGAAGCTATTGATTTTCTATATCTTGAGCCCGCCATTTCGTTAGATAGGTTCCAAAGTTTCCATCTCTCCATCCAATTAATAGTCTCTTCATGACACCGAGATCCATGAGATGGAGAGAATCAGAGACGGGAAAATCTTCAACCATGTCGATATTCAACTTCATTAATGGTGAATCCTGCTTATGATGTCCTCCGTATATTTTTTTACGAAAGTCGTCGTTATTTCTTTTAGGGCAATCAAATTTGGGAAATGTCACTGTATTGGATTTATGAGAATATTCACCCACCACTGTGCATTTTAGACACCCATGTTTGCCATTAAAGTTGCAAACACCTAAAAAAGAAGACATAAGTTATTGCATTTCGTTGAATTTACTACATACCTACATGAACACTGATAACCGTCAATATCAAAATAAAGTAGCACCTTTGATAAATTGATTTTATTACTGTGATGTAATCAATCAAATTACCTTTTATCATTGCTCGTGCTGGAGAATCACATATGAAAGCTCTAATTGTGACTTCCACAGTTTTTTCAGTTCCTGTGTTAGAAGTAATCGTCAATCCTTCTTCAAGCTGCTTCATTTCGTTTACAAAAGGCCCCAAATAAGCATCTAAATCAGATGGCTTCGCATTTCCTGCGTAAATTCCTGTAAAAGAAGATATTAGATAATTCCTTAACCATAAAATCAAACAAATATTTGGTTGTCATGACTACATTGAAAAAAAGCATATTATTAAGAAAATGCTTCCCCAACTAGCAATTTTCTCTTGTAGATGTGCTGATTTAAGAACTAAGGTGTTACAACTGACTTACATGTGTCTTGACTATGACAGAACATCTTATAAAAGCATGATTCAAGACATTTTGTACTTAAAGAGTACTAACACTTAGTACGTGCTCTTATAGATGTATATAAAGAATCGTTGTAACACATCTATTAGTACAGTTGTCTTACAAGCGCATTTTTACAGAGCAATTGCTCTTGAATATTATTTACACTTAAAAAAGCATCTTAAAAGTACATTCTTTCTTAGTAGAGTCTGCATTGAGTGGTTTATAACACTTGTGATCTTAATAAACTTTTGCATAAAACTACTATGAAACCAACTCGTTCTAAGTGTAAATTGTCTTCTCTGAGTCAAATTAAAGAGAAAGCGAATAATAGTAGAGCTCTATCAGACTATTTGGTCTTATGGAAGACTTGTGAACACTTTATTAAGAATGTCGGCCATTATATTCATGTAAACAACGCTAAGTGTTTGTAACACTAACAGTTAACTATGGAGTTTGAAAAATGGAAAAAATTTAAAAGAAGCGGAGCATATAGAAATAAAATAAAACAAAAATACACAAAATCACAAATAAAACTACTTACAACTACGATAAAAAACGATGGAGCTAGTAAATCGGTCGATGGTTCCGTAGAAAAACAAGAAGATAGCAGCTCTGAAGATATTGAACTGGCAGATTCCAATCTTAATTCTAGTTCTGTCGATAGCGATGAAAGTGAATGTGAAACAGATGGAACGGATTATGAAAAAAATACACGATTTCGTGAAGAAATAAAAATGTGGGCTGTACAGAATAATATACCACACTCGGCGTTCAATGAACTTTCTGAGATTATTAATAAAAGAATCAAGCACATACTACCCAAAGATGCCCGAACTTTGTTCCAAACAAGTGGACAAAATATACAGATAGACACAATAGGGGCAGGGCTTTATTGGCATAACAGCTTAAGAAAACAGTTGGAAAAACTTTGTGAACACGAACTTATTTCTGTTCCCAATAACCTTTCACTAAATATTAATATTGACGGCTTACCTCTTTATAATAGCTCTAGACAACAATTTTGGCCAATCCTATGTAGTATTTCGGAAATTCCATGCTCTCCATTGGTGGTAGGTACGTGTTAGTCGTAAGTCTTTTCGCCACAAAAATATGAACTTGACTCAAATGTTCGCATATTTGTTGGTGCCATTATATTTCTAAAAATTTAATTTACTTCCAGGTATATATGCGGGAGATAGTAAACCATCTGATTTGCAAGCTTTCTTGAATCCTTTGGTAACAGAATTAAACGAAATTATCAACAGTGGTGTAACCCTTAAATCAAAAGGATCGTCTACTTTAGTTCCCGTAAAAATCAGAGCTTTCATTTGCGACTCCCCAGCCAGAGCATTTATTAAAGGAGTAGTAAATTTCAATGCCAAGCATGGCTGTCTAAAATGTACTGTGTTAGGTGAATATTCACCGGTGTCTCGAACTGTCACATTCCGAGAATTTGACTGTCCTAAAAGAAACGACAGTGATTTTCGGTCAAAAAAAGTCGAAGAACATCATAAATTGGATTCTCCGCTTCTAAAATTTAATATTGATATGGTTGAAGACATTCCTGTGTGTGATTCACTCCACTTGATTGATCTTGGCGTTATGAAGCGTTTGTTGATCGGATGGAGGGATGGCAATATAGGTAGATACCTTACTAAGTGGTGTTCCAGAGATATCGAAAAAGTCAACAATTTTTTGTCCAATTGCCGCATGCCAGATGAAATTCACAGATCTGTTAGAAAAATCGACGTTTTAGCGCACTGGAAAGGATCCGAGTACCGCACTTTTTTTTATATTTAAGTATTATAGTACTCCAAGACACCTTAGCAACACAAGCGTATTTTCATTTTTTGCATTTGTTTTGTGCAATTACAATTTGCTCAAATGAGAAGCATTTTCAATTCCTCTCCATAGCAGAAAAAATGCTGAAGCACTTTATTGAAACTTTTAAAAATATATATGGAAAGGACTATGTATCAAGCAACATCCACAATTTGACACATGTTGTTGACGAAGTTAGGAGATTTGGAAGATTACAAAGTTTCAACGCTTATCCATTTGAGAATAAACTACAGATAATAAAAAATTTGATTAGGCAAGGAAATAAGCCACTTCAACAAGCCGCACGAAGATTGATGGAAAGGTCTGATTTAGAAATTTTACAGGTTGATCAGGATCAAAGAAGCTATCCATTTATCAAAAAGAGTCTAAGAAAAGGTACATCTAAACGACTTTGTTTCGACTCCTATATACTCTCGGCAGAAGAACCAAATAAATGGTTTCTAAGTAAGGAAGGCTACGTTATTGAATTGCACTCGATACATTCCAAAAATGAAGATGGTTTCAAAAACATTTAAATACACGGATATCGTATTGAAAATATATGTGACGTATTTGAAGAGCCTCTGAAGTCTTCGTTCTTGTCTATATATAAAACTGATAGTAACAAAAAAAAGAAAATTAAGGTAATTTATAAAGCCTCAAGCGTGAAATGCAAATTAGTTAAAATTGAGCACAACTCTGTATTATTTTTCATACCTTTATTACATACTTTTTAAAATAAAACCAAAATAAAATATTATTTCTTTTTAATTTCACAACCAAATCAAATATTCATATATTATTTTTACTAAATAATCATATTATACTCATCACGTAGTGTAACTAAAACCCCGTCTGATAGAAAACCATTTCGAGATATTTACTGATCACTGACATATAGGAAAACTTCTACTCACTTCAAATACAAACTATAATTTATGAGTTTAATTATTGTATTATAAAAAAGTAGTCCGAATCAAAATTTGCATACTAAATAAAAGGCGGAGCATGTAGTACCTGGTACCTATGTAGTACCTTGTACCTGTTGTATTTTAAGATCTGTACCACCATATTTCAGGCAAATAAATGAATTATTGTTATTATTATAAAAACAAAACAAAAAACTTAAACATGAAATCTGACTACTGTCAAAATAACTCTTCACTAATCATTTTGTATTCATCGTTGTGGTTCACAAGTAACATCTATAAAGTAACTAAAAATATAAAAATGTAGCGTAAATAATATACGTTTTTCATTATTAATTAATAATGAAAAACGTATATAAACATTTTGTTTATTAACAATAACGAAAAACGTTTTTCTTTTATCAGTGCCCATGTCGTTTGGACTGGTGCTTTTGATGCCATCGAGGATACGACCTTATTTATAGGTACCTATTCAAATAGAGATTACATACATGTTTAAAATCTGTAACACAAGCTAAAAACTAATTCGTATTCTAACAAGTCACAACAATATAATGATAAGGGTTTTGCCTGAGTTTTTTACCTATACATAATTATTATGTACCTACCTACAATGAAATCTATTAATTATTAACGTGTATATGTGTGTTGTGTGTGAGGATGTGTGCGTGTGTGAGTATGAGAGAGAGAGAGAGAGATAGAGAGAGAGATAAATTAACACAGGGAACCTTCTTCCTCTTCACCAGAAGTATTTTCAATAAATGACGCTATTGATGGTCCTGCCATGTAGGGTTCTTCAAAGAAGTTGTTATCTCTTTCTTCAACTTTGCTAGAACGTTCGGAAGTGGTGGCATTACTGTTGACATTTACTTTTTGGCGATGCCTCGCAGTGGATGTTCTTAACTGTTTGCTATTAAGGCGTTGACGTGAGTTTTTGAGTACGGTCTTTATAAATCTCTCACAGTCTGGCTTTTTGAATTCAGGATCGGACTCATGACATACAGCAAACAATAAATTGAAAACATTTGTGTAACTTTTAAGGGCAATTTTGGTCTGATCCGTTCTCGATCCACCTGCCCAGGAACAACTTGTTAAAAAGTTTCTTTGAAAAAGTATATCAATTAAAGCATAGGCGTTACTGATGCCTCTATTTTTGCCTTTGCTACAAACAATTTCTATTTTGCTAATCAGTCTTGACTTGAAATCCGGATCTTTTAATAGTATTTCTAAATTTTGCAACTCATTTTCGTTACCTATTGGTTCGAAGTCAGAAATGTTCGAGGCAGATCCCTTTGGCTTACAAGACAGCTTTACAAATTCTTCAAACTGGGTTTGATGTTCTGCAAATTTTAACAGTAGACGATTCTGATTTTCATATAGTGTTTGCTGATTTTCAGTAATAGTTTTCATATCGCCAGATAGTGTTCTAACCTCTTGTTGTATTTGTTCGATTTTTTGCATGATTATAACCAGAGCTTCATTTGTAGCGATGGAATTATTAACAGTAGTCGTATTCTCTGAAAATGGAGCCGGCAATGGTATACTGTTTTCAGAAATGACCACATTTGATATCGAATTTTTATGTTTCATTCCAGTCTGATTTTGAGTAATGAATTCAAAATTTGGAGTTGATGTTAAAATGTCACTATTTGTAATAACTGACTGAGGAGCTTCGGAAGTTACTACAATCATATCATGCAAATTGTGTGAATCCGAAACTTGTGTGATCACATTTTCGTTTACTGACTGGGACACCTGAAAAATTAATAAGGCAATTTAGTTATAAACATAAGTACTTACGGGCCGAAACTATGTTTAGCGGTCGCTCGCACGGTCCCATACAAAAGTGCTCCGTGCACCCGGTTGTGAGAAGTTGCGCCCCGTGCCTGTTTTGCTACGTAGTAATACATTGACGGTCTCTATCGACACGACTACATGCACGCCGCTAAAGTTGAACTAGTGACACTGCGCAGGTAATAATCCGGTTTCCCTGACGGGCCCGAGCACACGACACACGCGCGACGTCACGGTTAACGCAGTTTCGACCCTTGTGTATGTTGTTGTTTTGATAGCTAAGCCAGACATATCATTAAACACAATTTTAAAGCCAAATTTAGACAATTCAAGAACTTACATGCAAGTTTCACTACTTAGTAGTATTTGTTTGATTATTTGTCAATAGTCCGCAAAGTAACGGAACTCGCAAGCAGGTTCTTACATCGTTTAAGCGAGGCTAAAAACTCGCTGATGTAAATAAAATAGTTAAAAATTGCTGGTATTTTAAATATTAGATAGAACAAGAACATAGGAATTTAGTAAGTAATCAAACATTATACTAAAAATAAATATTATGGTATATATTTGAAAGTAAAATACCTACGGGTAAAATGTCAACATTCAAAACATCAAAAAAATTTAAATATCGTATGTAATATCGAAAATTGTTATAGGTACCTAAGCTTAAACACTGGCCTCATCTAGTTTAAACAGACTGATAAAAAAAAATTACATGTAAAAAAAGTGTTTTTTTTTTTAAACCTATTTGCAAAATAAATATCATTTATCATTAAAAATACCTACTCGTTAAAATATTTAACAATTTTTTTCGAATACATTGAGCGCTCGCCGGTCGCCAGCGCGGCTCCGGCACCGGCACATGTTACCCGTAGGTATTTTAATGTTCGACATTCAAATATGTACCCCATGAAAATACCCTATTTGTCGTTTTTGACTGAAGTTAAATAATACCGTGCGTGTTACTAATAAATAATTAAGTAGATACCTATATCGTAGGTACTTACTATACAACACTTTCGAGCCAGTTCGTTGTAGCTTTGTTGATTATTTTGTATGTTTGATAAGTTATAATTTCCAAAAAGGCAGTTTTCGTTCTCATTTTCCGTGTCCGTTATGTTTTCCATTTTCTCGAGTTCGTATTCAGCTTCTGTTAATGTCAACAAATTCGATCTTTTTAATATGCATTTGATTTTCCGCCAATTTGGATCTGGTACTGAACTCTCGATTCTTCTTAGTTTCTCGTACTTTTTAGGCCAGTATAGTATTCCATTTACTTCCCAATTTTGGGGCACCGCTGTTAACACAGGACGGCCTTTTTCAAGTGTTTGTACTATTTTATGCGGCATACCTATTTATTTATAACGTATCTGAAAAAAAAAATATTAATCTATTAAAATAAAGTTATTTCTAATTACATTTTTTAAATTAAACGACATTTTCTCTGCAGTAAAAAAATAAGCACCGACCGGCGACGTTTAGCGCAACGTGGCAACTGATGAACTGAGTGAATAGTTTCTAGAACCTAATATCAATGTGGTGGGGGCACGCCGCCGCCGCCGCAGTGCGCCGTTGTGGTTACGCGCCATTCGGTTAAATGTCAAGCGAACGCTGGCGTCCGCATAGATTATAAAATATTGAGCGTTTTATTTATAGGATATTTATCTAAGAACCTTAAATAAGAAGTTCTTCATAATATAGTCTATAAATATCGAAAATAAGCAAACCTTTCCCTTATTCCCTATTTATACCTACATAAATACAAGCTTGAACAGCTAAAAACTTCCAATCGCGCACCTACTATAGGTATTTATAATATTATTGTTTGGGTCTTAAATAGGACAGCTAAGGGCCTGTGCACACCACGTTTTTTAAACGCGCCGTTGACGCGCGTTTTAGAAACGTGCGTCGACGGCGTGTTTTTATACTATTAAAAGCCTACAGGCTACGTCGGCTGACTCGCGTGCGTATCGCGTCTGAATCGCTACAAACGCGCCTCAACGGCGCGTTTAAAAAACATGTTCTGCACAGGCCCTAATTCAAACAATATGTACTTATTTGTATCGCGTAGGGCGTAGTGATACTTTTATTTAAGTAGGTACTAACAAACAAATAAGTTTTTATCGTAAAGTGGAACGGCACGATTTATACTATAATTATTAATATTATGTTGATATAATATATTATGCCACTACTATTCATTGCAGTATTTTTGCGCTCTGCCCATCTATTTATCACTTATATTTTAACGTATAGTTAAACAAAGATACTCTAGGTGGCTGTAGAACTTTGCGGGTAAAAAAAGCTTTTAATTTAATAATAAATATGATAATGTATACGTACGTAGGTACTCCTGAACTTGAAAATGTAGGTAGGTACAATATTCTGGTTTTAATTACATACATAATTCGCATTCATCAGGCGGATAGTGGTCGTAAGTTGCGAATTCGTGGCAGTTTCGGCACCAGAAGAATTCGGCATGCAATAGTTTATTTACATCGCTTTGAACTAATATGAAATGAAATGGCTTTTGAGGGCCATTTTCGTTATACCATGATGTGTATCCACAAGCGAAACATTTTTGTGTAAGAATAAAGTGAGTTACGGTCCAGGGCCACTTCCTCTTCTTGAGCAATCTCATTTTTTTTTTACTCAAAAAGCAGTCCACATCCATTATGGCAACCATTATACTATCTATCGTGACACAGCCGGGTCAATATTCACTACAAAAAGAGTTAATAAAAATATTTTAAAACAAACTCACTTAAAAGTCACAACTTACCCAACAGTTAGGTACCTACATATAATATACTGATGCATATTTGTCTCATCTAATATTACACCTACCACAAAATGGTAATTTGTAAGCCATGGTTTTAAAAGGAACCCTAAATTTATTAAATGGCTGCAAGTAGTTCTTTTATGTAAGAGCTCAATAAGTTCAAAAGGCTTAAAATTAACTTAAGTAGTGTGAAATAAGACATTTTAGTATTAAAGTTATCTTAGAGAAGAGTAATTGGTCTTATAAATCTCTAATGGCGTCAGTTTTTATTTTTTTACTATAAGTTAATATGTTTTTACTAATATTCTAAATACATAATTAAGTGGGCCTGTGAAAAAATTCTACTTTATTCCACAAAACATTCGAAGAAATGTACACCGCAAGTCATTTAAGTTCATAGACACATAATTATCAAGCAAATGAACTAAATGGTTACAAGAAATAAAAATACTACTAATACAAATAATACTTACACAAGTTGACAGTTAAACTTGTTTTTTTTTTATTTCAACAGCACTCGCGCACACACTTTCGGTTGTTGTGATAAATATTCCGTTATTGAGCTTCCAGAGAGCAATATAAGGGGAATTACACTTGCAAGTGCAGTCCTAAGAGTGCTCTAAGTCTATTTTCCCTCAAACCATGCTGTTATAAGACCATCATAAGTTATTTTGGTCTTACAACAGCAGTAACAAGATTATTGTTAGTGTAAAGTAATCTTCAATAAGAGCGTTATTAGTTGACTGTGTGAGAATTCTCTTATAAAGTGCGCCTAAATCGACACTTACAGTTGTCTGTAAGTATGCTAAAAGAGTAAAAATTATTGGTCTAAGGACACTTGTAAGTTAAAATTTTGCTAGTTGGGTCATGTGCGACGTACGGAACACGTTGATCCAGCCGTGCAGCCATCTTTGCCTGTGCAACTAGTGCGCCGACTCGCTGCGCTACCAAGCCAGCAACTGCTCCATAATTATGTCGTGCGCAAGCCAAGACACATTTCTTTTGACTCAAGAAGTACCTTTTTTCCTGTTATTAGCAACCACTGACCTCTATTATACAAGTACTTGAATAATATATTTACCTATTACAAACGGAGATACGTTAGGCAATTCAAAAATATTACATAATATGGGCCATAGTTGTTGTCTTGAACTATTAGATACTGGCAATCCGTCTATATTGATATTTAAATGAATAATATCTGGAGTGCACGATAAACGTTCTAAAATATCAATGAGCCTTGTAATCAAGCCACTGTGCCAATACATTCCTGGAGCCGAATTACTAATGTGTACTATCTCTTTGTTTGTTTCAAGTAGTGTTCGCGCATCTTTGGGTAGAACATCATTTAGATTCTTGTTTAAAATAAATAACAATGCATTTAGTGCTGCATGTGATATGTTAAATTTCAACGCCCATTTCTTGACATCATTTTTTAACATGAAAGTTTTTTCATATTCGGTTTCGTCCTCGCTCGGAGATTCATCTTCACTGAAATCATTTATGGAACACACAAAATTTCCGTCGTTATTATCGACCTCTTGTACTAAAGCAAAACCTGCAGAACCCTCACTGATATTTTTCTCAACACTACCTTGTCCTGGCAGCGGTATATTTATTTTTCTTTTTAACATTTCATTGTACTTCTTAATAACTTTCCTCCTGTAGCCACCAGTTTTCTTAAATCTTTTCCAGTTTTTGTAATCCATTATTACTATTAAATTTAAAAATTTAAAATAAAATATGACCAGCAAAATTATTCTTAAATCTATTAAAATTAGTTATTCCCAAAATCGATCTAAGATCAAACGCTCTTATATGGGTCTTGTCTTTTGTATTGTAAATATGTTGATCCAAAATCACTCTAATATCATACTTATCCAGTGCTATTGATCTTATAATAGTTTCAAATAAGATCAGAAATGCACGTACTCACAGTACTCTTATGCTATGCTGATATTAGTCTGACATCTTACAATAGCATTTAGCAAGTCTAATATAAAATCAAACGAACTTAGAAAATACCCATATAAGAGCAAGTTTTTCTCAAGCACTTAGTAAATGCTCTTATATACATATATGAGACTTAGTTATGAGACTGAGCGTTCTTGAGGCCATACCGGCTTGTCTAAAAGTAATATAGGATCGATGGTATGTTCTAAAACAAATATAAGAGCGCTTTAAGCCTACCACTCTTAAAAAGTGCGAGTTCTGAGACTGTTTTGCTGGTTGGGAAAGTACTTCAAATTACTATAGCCGCTGACCAAAATCAAGATGAAGTATCTCGGTATGAATTTCTTAGTAAAAGTCACGAATTTGAAAAGAACGGTGAAAAAAGAATGACCAAAAGAATGGTTAAATTAAAACAAACTGGTGTACTTCATAATCTTGTCGAGTTGATACAACGAGACCTCAAAAATTTTAAAGTTCATCATTATAACATTTACCATCAATATATTCAATATAAAGAATCAATAGAAAAACTGGAAGATAACGAAGTTATTCTTCACTGTGACTTTTCAGAAAATTACGTGTGTAAAATGGCAGAAGAAGTTCAGGCCATGCACTTTGGAGCTTTAAAGACACAAGTCACATTGCATACTGGCCTATTATATATAAAAAATGAGATACCTTTATGTTTTGGCACCGTTTCACCTTCACTCAAGCATGGTCCTCCCGAAGCTATATGGGGCCATTTAAAACCAGTCATAGATTTTATTAAAGAACAATTTCCCACGGTTCGCCGCATCCACTTTTGGTCTGATGGACCCACGACGCAATATCGTCAAAAATACAACTTTTTTCTGTTTTGTGAAATAACGCAAAATGAAAGATTCCATCAAGCGACCTGGTCCTTCTTCGAGGCGTCTCATGGTAAAGGTGCAGCCGATGGAGTTGGTGGAGTGGTGAAACGAACATTAGACGCAAGAGTTGCCTATGGGGATGATATTGTTGATGCGAAGTCTGTATTTGAGACATTATTAAAATCAGAAATATCAGTCAAGACATTTTACGTTTCTGACCAAGACATAGAAAAAATCAAAATATCTAATCCCAAAACAATTTTACCAATACCATCCACAATGACAATTCACCAAGTCATCGTCACTGAAAATAAAAATACAGTTAAATACAGACCTCTAAGCTGCTTCTGTATGCGAGGTCTTTGTGACTGTTTTTCTACTAAAATTCACATTCTTATAAGGGTTCGTACATTCAAGAAAAAAAATATACAATTAGATTCATCTTCCGAAGACACTAATACGGAAATCGAATATGCCGAAAGTGATCAATCTGATTGGATAGAAGCTGAATATTTTGATGATAATGATCCTAAAGAACAGGAAACCTGTAGAGAAAAAGCAGAAGAAAGAATGTTATCTGGAGAAAAAAAAACAAGATAAGACTGAACTAGAGACTGAAAACCATTTAACAAAAGACAATGTAATATTAAAAACAAACATAGAAGAAGAAAGAGTGTTACAGCTAGAATTAGATAGTGTCATGCAAAAAGGATCAGGAAGTAAAGGGAAAAAGAAAGGAAACTCCGGAGTGAAAATCCTCGCCGATGTAAGGAATACGCCTGAAAACAGGAGGTTTTTTGATTTTAAAACATCTGGAAAGCTCAGAGAAATAGGTCTAAACTTTGATATAAGTTCAGGAAAAATACCATCATCTAATAATAGTCAATCGGAGAAAGAAAATCATGAAGATATATATTTAAATCCTATTCCGTCCTGTTCTGGAGTAAATACCGCGATGAATCAAGAAGCTAATGCGGAAAATATTGTTTTTTTTATAAACGACGTTGTTTTAGTCAGATATTATGTGAGAAAAATATGGAGGTACTATATAGGATTTGTTCAGAAAATTCATAATGAAGATGGTAGAACATTGTTTACGATCTCCTTCCTAAAGACTGTAAAAGCCCCTAAGCTAAAATTTTTTTACCAAAAAAAATTGATCTCGATGTTGTTACAAGCGATTCGCTTGTTAAAAAAGTAAGAGTATTGCAAGATTCCAAAGATTACTATTTGATTGATGATTTTGACGAAGTTTATTTTGTTTAGCTATTTTAGTTATTTTTTGTTTTCTAGGATTCATCGTGAAGTGAGTTATTAATCAAAGCAATATTATGTAAAACAATGACTGATTAGCTTATTAGTAAAGATTTTGATATGTTTTAAATTTATGTTTTGTGACATTATTAATGTGAAAAAAACAAATGATAAAAACAAAGCTCTTATTTTGGTTAATTGGGTTATTGGTAAAACACTAACAAACTAGCAGGCCTGGCTGCATTACTAACATCATAAACAACAATTTTTGTTATTGAATTTTTAAAAGTCAAAGAATAAAAGATAATCCTTATGATGGTAGTAAGTAATACATGCCTGTAAGGTTGTTAGTGTTTTACCAAACTGTTTTGGATTCTATAAGAAAGTTTTGGTTTTCTAATTTAATTTATTTGGGTTGTAGGTACTACTTATTAAAAATTTCTCGAAATATAATGTTTTTTTTTATTTATTCCACTTTCCTAACTAAAATCTTACGACTATTACACACACCCTAATAATTCTATTGTGCTACATTAATTTTCCATTGTGACACATTCCGTTGTGATTTCCGTTGTGCGATTACGTCAAAAATTTGGTCCTGACCCATAAGCAAAAAGAAGCAAAAAGTTGGTTAAATTCTTAAAATCTCCCGTGAATGTAAACTCTGCCTAAAATATGTCCCGAGTGTTACGTAACTCTCTTAGTAACGTTCGGTATCACTCGCGACACGAAAACGTTGCGAAGCTAACCTAAAATTCAAGTATCTCTTATAGAAACGCAGATTATTACCACAACCCAAGCTTTTTTTAAAAAGTAATAATGTAGCTACGAGCGGAACGGAGAAAAATAACGTAAACATGCAATACGAACCTCGAAATTGATTGTTTGATGCCACAAAATAACCTGGACAACTCGTTCAACTCACTGAAGAAGCCGGATTCACGTGGACGATTGAACGAAAATTTTTTTTTACTTTTTGACATAATGAGCATCAGTGTTGCCGCGTCAAAAATCTTTTTCCGGTTTGGATACACGCGTATTAAGCCAGTATTTAGTAACTCTCTTACCGTAACGCTTGCGACATGAAATTCCGGGAGACATATTTATGTTCAAATAAAATGTTATAGAAACATAAAAAATTAACAAAATACGAGCATTATAGAGGAAAAATAGTAATAAATTCATTAAAAGCTACTTATTAGTGCTAGAAGACCTTTTTTCCAAAATATTGTATACATAATGCCCAAGTGGTGTATTTCGCACATGCTATTTTTGTATGGAAAAAAAGTCAACTTTTAAAAATACAAAAAGAAATAGTAAATTGCAAGGTATGATAAATTTAACGATGAAAATTATCGTTATTCGCGCAGTATTTAATGAGTTATTAACAAATACTTTCTTCGGACAAAAAAAAAAACGAATTAGTACAATTTTACACGGCCTTACCCAAACTTGGCTGATCCCCTTCAATAACGTGGTAACTAGTGACGAAAACCTCATTGTCATCTTCTGGAATAGCAGTATGTTCAAATATCCACTGCTCCAATTCGCCCAGACAAATACCCGAATTTCCATATTTTTGTGCTCTGCGATCCGACAGATAATTGTAGAGTTGCCTTTTCGTTGGTAAGTGTATTCTTTCTAATTTAGCAAGTTCTGATAAAATTGATTTGGGTTTCACACCCAAAGCAATTTTATCAGCGCAAATCAAACAATTTGTTGATTTCCTCTTTTGTTTTCTGTAGTTTTCATTAAAAAATCCTATCAAAATAAAAAAAAAACGTAATACCATTGACCAATAATCATAAATAAAGCAGCTTACAAAACTTTGGTAGTGAACTTTTTATAATCTGCAATAATAATAAATCTTTATTGCAGACCATACAAGATCCATATTCACAAAAAAAAAATATGATAAGAATACAAAATTGAATTTAATGAATTAAAAAGTTCAATTCATTAAAAATTAAATATGTCAGCGAGTTAAAAAACAATAATAATAAATTTAAAAAATAAATTAAATTTTGATGGAAATATGTAATTAATAAATTATTAAAAAAAATATAATAATTTAAAAAAAATGTGAATAAATTAGGATTAGAAATTTAAAGAATAAAATTACAATTGAATAATACTAAAACTACAAAACAAATACAAAAATAACACAGTACAAAAATCAGCACAAAAATGGATCACTTAAGCCGCTATTTCCAGCCAACGTTTGTAAGTCTTTGTAGAAATTAATCTATCAGCAAGTTCTTTTACTATACTATTTCTACACCTACCAACCCTGGACATGAATGATGCAATTCTGTTCCTGTGAATGGCATTGAACACGTCCAGTCTTGCCTCTACGATCATGCCAGAAGCACTACAGTTTCGCTTCAACCCCATGAGGTGTCTGTAAATGTTGTTATAGTGAACACGAATGCCATCCCAGAACTTCTTCGTATACTCGGTCCAGAGCGTGATAGAAACTTTGACAATAGGTTCTGAAAAGGTGCACCCTAGTCTACACATTGGCTTTAAAGAATCTTCTCGCAACTATGTTTCCGACAACCGACAGGGCACGACGCTGACGATCAATATCCGCATCGTCCCTCATGTCAGACGTCAGTATGTGACCAAGATACTTGAACCTCTCCACAACCCTGTCTGCCCCCAATGGAAACAGGCGGGATATAATGAGGCCCCTTTCCCGACCTGAATATCATCAGTTCTGTTTTTTTAGCACTGTACGCTGTCATAATTTTTTGCATACTGATCACAAATGACCAGTAGCTTTCTTAAACCTTTGAGGGGCTGAGCAGAACCATATCATCAGCATAACTCAGATTGTTCATGTAGCGATCACCTAATCTGAGCCCCACTGGTATTCCTCCTCAATAAGGTCGTTGACGTATAGATTAAACAGGTCGGGAGTGGTTAAACCGCCTTGCCTAACACCACATGCAAGCCTATAATCGTCGGATATGGCACAGTTCCATCTAACGTTATTACACTGATTGCAGTAACAATATCTAATAAGCCCCGTAACCCGAGCTGGAACATTACTTCGCTCAAGCTTTCCCCACAGCAGGTCGTAACTTATAGTGTCAAAAGCGCGACTAAGGTCGAGGAAACAGGCATAGACACTGGTTTCCTGATCAACACAATGCTTGACAACCTGTTTGAGAGAGAATATAGCCATGTCCGTCGACATACCAGGCCGAAAACCGAATTGACGACGCAATCTTAATTGACGGACTGAGCTTTTTATGTATGAGACGCTCCAGCACCTTGGCCACCACTGTCGCGAGAGAGATAGGCCTGTAATTGGCCATGCTCGAGATATCACCAGTCCTATTTTTAGGGATAGGAACAACCACCTGTGCGAATGAGATCCGCTGGCAAATAACAATGATTTATACAGAGGTTAAAAAACTGTGACAAAATACTACAGATATGCTGGCCCGCATTCACCAAGTGCTCCAAACTAAGGCCATCATGACCTGGAGACTTTTCACGCCTCATAGCTACGTACGTATCAAGTACGTCATCGGTTGTGACATGAAAGGCCTCCCCACCATTGCTATATTGCAGTTTCTTAGCTGACTCAACGTGCACCTGCCTGAAGGGTAGTGACACATCAAAATGTTTGCGGAACTTATTTGCAATTACCGTACTATCAGTCTCCCCTTCCACAGTAACAGGAGTACTACTTTTAGGATTTAGCTTCTTAACTTTCTTCCAAAATTTAGCAAAATTTTCAGACGGATCATGTCGAGCCAGTATATCCGTTTTGATTTTCACTTGATTATTCGGTACGTATTTGAGGGCTGCTTTAAACTCCTTACGCGCAATAGACATTTGTTCATGATAATATCCCGAGCAAGGCCTACCACACTGAACACTGTAAAAAGACTGCCTCGCCCGAACGTGATACTGTCTCACATGATAGTTCCAACCTACGGCAGTATGCTTAGTCTGTTTTTTACAGTAATATGTTCGCTCAGCAGAGGATTGCAATGTTTGAACAATATCCGAATAAAATAAATCAATTAACTTAGTATGTGCCGAGTTCGTACAAAAATCACTATCACAACAAACATTAAAATAATTATTATTGCGCATTTCACAAAAATTCTCTTTACATAATTTACAATATTTATCTATTTGTTTATTATCCCTGTTACCCCACATACATTTAATACGCTCCGAAGTAGCACCTGCAGTAATAGTTTTACAAATAATATTTATCAAACATCACCTGTACCACAAGCGGAAAGTGGTCAGACAGGTATGCGTCATACAGTACGCAATCACGACTCATTATTGCCTCGGTCGCCACAGAGACAACACAGTGATCGAGCCACCGACGCGAACCGCTAGCCTCACTGATAAAAGTATGAGTGTTTACATCTAGCCACTTACAGTCTATGCAGGATAAAGCCTCTTCCATACAGTAGTCTAGCAACTCGTTTCCAAATCTGGTACCGGGGTGGCATTAAAGTCCCCTATCACAAGCACAGTTTCAATATCCATACTTTCGATAATGGCACTTATATTCGCGAGACACTGGGACGACGCCGGGAAGTTGTCTTCACTATCGGTAGGCATTTACACACTGAATACTAACATGCAACAGTAAGCTGCTGACCTACCTTGAAGACAATGATCTCCTCAGTGACCGTCAATATGGCTTTCGCCGGGGACGGTCAACTGGCGATCTTCTTGTGTATGTCACGCACTGCTGGGGTGAGGCCATCGAGAGACACGGCAAAGCACTTGCCGTGTCGCTCGATATCTCGAAGGCCTTTGACAGGGTTTGGCACGCAGGTCTACTCAGCAAGCTTCCTGCTTATGGCATCCCAGCTGGTTCTTTGTAGCTGGATATTAGACTTCCTGAGTGAACGGTCGATCCGAGTAGTTGTTTATTATTATTATTATTTCGTCTATTTATTTTTATAAACATATATTTTACATTTTTAAATATATCTTAAAAAAACATCAATAAAAAAATACATTTAAAAATATAAAAAATAGTAGTCCGCCGGTGTCGGGAGCAGGGTCCAAGCTACCGGTGGTTAGGGCTCCAGAGAAAGGAACCTCCTCACAATACGAGCCGTATCCAGGAGTACTGCCTTCTGTATCAGGCCCTTTACCCAACCGCGTAACGCCAACTTTGACAGGTGGTCGTCGAAGCTATTGGCCATCAGGCCATTGGCCGTAACGACTATCGGCACAATGACAGCCGAGTCCACATTCCACATGTCGACAACCTCGTGTGCTAAGTCGAGATACTTAATTTGTTTCTCTTTCTCAGCTTTCACGAGATTCTCGTCATGTGGAATGGTAACATCGATTATCATTGTGCGGCGCGCTAATCGGTCTATCACCACTATGTCAGGCTTATTGGCAACAATAGTCCTGTCAGTAATGATAGACCGATCCCAGTACAACGTGACATGGTCATTTTCGAGAACTGGGTCGGGCACATACTTGTAATACGGTACCTCAGAATCCACAAGTTTGTATTTCAAAGCAAGTTGCTGATGGATTATCCTGGCCACTTGGTTGTGCCTGTGCAAGTACTCGCCGTTAGCCAGACGAGAACAACCAGAGATAATATGTCTGATGGACTCACCCGGACGGTGGCATGCCCGACACACGTCCACCGTCCCATCCTTCATAATATGCCTCCGGTAGTTATTCGTCAAGATAACTTCGTCCATAATCGCACAGATAAAACCTTCAGTTTCTCCGAAGAGATCACTGAAACGTAGCCAGGCCACGGATGCTAAAAAATCTACGTCGGACCCATGAAGAGCCCGATAGAAGCGCCCGTGAAGCTCCTTGCCTTTCCATACCTCCTTGCGGTCATCTGTGGTAAGTATCACAGGTTTGCGCCAGTTCTCTTTAGCCATGGATAACGGGGTGAGTCCCTTGTCCACTGCGACCACATCTCGGTGCATACCCACATCAGCTTTGAGAAAATATTCTCTGAGACTGCACATCTCGCGGTTGTGGAGAGTCTTGGCGTTTAAAAAGCCTCGACCTCCACACTTCCGCGGGATGTACAGTCTCATCACCGACGATCGTGGGTGATGCATCCGGTTTGCGGTCAGCAGTGTACGGACCCTCCTATCCAGGGCGTCGAGTTCAGTTTGAGTCCATTTGAGTATGCCAAAAGAGTACATTAATACCGGCATGACCCAACCGTTAAAGGCGCGCACCTTATTTCCGCCCGACAAAAGGCTATTCAAAACCTTTTTCAGGCGGCCAAAGAAGCGCTCCTTCAACGATTGCTTCATGTCAGTACCATTAATGCCCAACGCTTCCGACATACCCAAATACTTGTAGGTTTCGGTTGAGCTGAGGGATCTAACCCGTATGGAATCCGAGAGTTGAATTCCCTCAGATTCCATAATCTCCCCTTTCTTTACATGCATGACTGCACATTTGTCCACACCAAATTCTATCCTGATGGCACTACTGAAGGTTTCAGTTACCTTCAGTAGCTCCATCAACCGCGAATTGTTGGGGGCAAAGAGTTTCAGATCATCCATGTAAAGAAGGTGAGATATGGCCTGACCACCTCTTCTCAACCGATAGCCTAGACCTGAATCCTCCAGTAATGTGCCTAGAGGATTCAGAGCTAAGCAAAACCAGAGCGGACTCAAACTGTCGCCCTGAAATATTCCCCGTTTAATCCATACAGGCTCATCGTTCCCTTGAATCGGTCGACATCCTGGATAGCGAAGGACTGTTTTCCATTGCCTCATACATGACTCAAGGAAGGTGCGTAGAGTTGCATCTATTTTGTACAACTCCAACACCTTCATGAGCCATGTATGTGGCACAGAGTCGTAGGCCTTCTTGTAGTCTATCCAACATGTCGACAGATCCTTGCGGGATCGACGAACCTGTTGGCTTATGGCCATGTCTATGAGGAGAAGCTCCTTAGTACCACGGGACCCCTTCCTACATCCATTCTGAGAGGCGGACATAATTGAGTTAGTCTCAATATGCTCATTGATCTTCACTCTCAGAATGGATGTAAGAAGTTTATAGACCGTCGACAAACAAGTAATTGGTCTATAGTTCTTGGGTTCCGCGGGACTACCGGTCTTATGGAGCAGGTGGGTAACGCCAGTTGTTAGAAACTGTGGTAGCGCCCCGGACTCTAAGGATGATTGGAATTGAGTTGCCAGGAGCGCGTGTGAGCTGCTATACCATTTGAGCCAGAAATTATGCAGTCCGTCCGGTCCAGGAGATTTCCAGTTCGGTAACGGACGGACTGCTTTGGCTACATCTAATGGGGAGATGTTAATTTTTTCCATTTCTGGTATAGCTTCACACACGCGCTCGACATCGCGTATCCAGCCATCCTCAGTATGACAGACGGGCTCCTACCAGATGCTTCGCCAGAATGTACTCGTGGCGATATCATCCGGGCGGCACACGTCCGTCACACTTTGTTCAGGTCGCTCCCAAGCTCTATATACCCACCTCTCATCGCTCTGGAACATGCGATTCTGCGAGTATCGATCAACCCGCCGCTTATACCGCCGAATACGGTTTGCCCATGCACAAACTTTCTGCTTCAGGAAGTCGATACGCTCTATGACACGGGACGTGTAATCTCGAGGGCTGATATCAGTCCCCGAAAACGCCCGTCTCACAAAGCGCATCACGCGTGGCCGTGTGTTGCCCTCCCTGAAGCAGTATAATTTACCGATGAGTGCCCTAGCCCCATCGATACGCCGCTCGATCCTACATTGCCAGCCTGGTGCAGCAGGTTTTGGTCGAATAGCTTCATCACAACTATTAAATTTGACATTTGCTAAACGACATGCCGCAACAGCCCCGCAATACAGGATTGAGTGCGTATCAACGAGACTCTCGCTGCTTTCAAAGATGTTCTGCAGCAGCGAGTCCAAGGCACACACCAGCGCCCTATTTTTTTGTGCATGGGTAACCGTGGTAATCGGGGCCTAAGTTCGGTCGGAATTAATCTATACTCGCGAAGCGCATCCTCCAGTGCGATCCTCAGTCGTTCGTATTATTATTATTATTATTTCCTTTATTCGATAAATATTCCTATAAATTACATTTTTAAATATTTCTATAAAAATATAAAAAATAGTAGCCCACCGGTATCGGGAACAGGGTCTAAGCTACCGGTGGTCAGGGCTCCCGAGAGAGGAACCTTCTAACGATGCGCGCCGTGTCCAGGAGTACTGCTTTCTGGATCAAGCCCTTGATCCAGCTGCCCAACGAGAGCCTCCTGAGGTGTTGGTCGAGGCTCGTAGCTATTAAGCCATTGGCTGATATGACTATCGGTATAATGATTGCGGAATCCACATCCCACGTGTCGACAACCTCGCGAGCCAAGTCAAGATACTTAGTTTTTTTATCTTTCTCAGCCTTCACGAGGTTCTCGTCATGAGGGACTGTTATATCAACAATCATTGCGCGACGTTCTAGTCGGTCTATCACCACTATGTCAGGCTTATTGGCAACAATAGTCCTGTCAGTGATGATAGACCGATCCCAATACAACGTGCAATTGCCATTTTCAAGAACTGGGTCGGGCACATACCTATAGTACGGCACTTCCGATTCCACAAGATTGTATTTAAGAGCAAGTTGCTGGTGGATAATTCTGGCTACAAGGTTGTGCCTGTGCAAATAGTCTCCGTTAGCCAGACTAGAACAACCAGAAATAATGTGGCGGATGGATTCCCCAGGTCGGTGACATGCCCGACATATGTCAACCGTACCATCCTTCACAATGTATTTCCGGTAGTTGTTCGTCATCATAACTTCGTCCATAATCGCACAGACAAAACCTTCGGTTTCCCCAAAGAGGTTACCAAAACGCAACCAGGCTACGGACGCTAAGAAGTCTACATCGGGCCCATGTAGGACCCGATAAAAGCGTCCGTGAAGCTCCTTGCTCTGCCATACCTCCCTGCGGTCGTTAGTATCTAATACCACAGGTTTGCGCCAGTTCTCGTTAGCCAAGGAGAGCGCGGTAAGGCCTTTGTCCACCACTACCACATCTTGATGCATACCCACGTCGGCCACAAGGAAGTATTCCCTAAGGCTGCATACCTCGCGGTTGTGCAGGGTCTTAGCATTTAAGAAGCCACGACCCCCGCACTTCCGCGGGATATACAGCCTCATCACCGATGACCGTGGGTGATGCATCCGATTTGCGGTAAGCAGTGAGCGTACCTTCCTATCCAGGGCGTCAAGTTCCGTCTGAGTCCATTTGAGTATGCCGAAAGAGTACATCAATACCGGCATGACCCAACCATTGAAGGCGCGCACCTTGTTTCCGCCTGATAAAAGACTGTTAAGTACTTTGTTCAGGCGGCCAAAGAAGCGCTCCTTCAACGATTGTTTCACGTCAACAGCATTGATGCCTAACGCTTCCGACATACCCAAATACTTCGTAAGTTTCGGTTGAGGAGAGGGACCTAAGGTGTATGGAATCCGAGAGTTGGGTTCCCACGGATTCCATAATCTCCCCTCGCTTTACATGCATGACCGCACATTTTTCCAAACCAAATTCCATCCTGATGGCGTTACTGAAGGTTTCTGTTACCTTCAGTAGCTTCATCAGTTGCAAGTTGTTAGGAGAAAAGAGTTTCAAATCATCCATGTAAAGGAGGTGCGATATGACCTGACCACCTCTTCTCAACCGGTAGCCTTGGCCTGAACCCTCCAGCAATGTACTGAGAGGGTTGAGGGCCAGACAAAACCACAGTGGACTCAGACTGTCGCCCTGAAATATGCCACGCTCGATCCTTATCGGGTCGCTGTTCGCCTGGGTCTGTCGACATCCTGGATAGTGAAGAACGGTACTCCACTGCCCCATAAACGACATCAGGAAGGCGCGTAGAACTGCATCAACTTTATACAGCTCCAGCACCCTCATGAGCCATGTATGTGGCACCGAGTCGTAGGCCTTCTTATAGTCTATCCAGCATGTCGACAGATCCCTTCGGGAACGACAAACCTGTTGGCTAATGGCAATGTCGATGAGGAGCAGCTCCTTAGTACCGCGGGACCCGTTCCTGCATCCATTCTGAGAGGCAGACATTATTGAATTACTATCAATATGATGGTTAATCTTTGCTCTCAAAATGGATGTAAGAACTTTATAGACCGTCGGTAAACACGTGATCGGCCTATAATTTTTAGGTTCCGCGGTACTACCTGATTTATGAAGCAGGTGGGTTATTCCAGTAGTTAGGAACTGGGGCAGCGACCCTGACTCTAAGGCAGACTGGAATTGAGATGCCAAACGAGCGTGCGATCTTTGAAACCATTTAATCCAAAAGTTGTGCAGCCCGTCCGGTCCTGGAGATTTCCAGTTAGGCAACGGACGGACTGCACGAGCTACATCTTGGGGGCTGATGGTAATTGCCCCCATTTCTGGTATCGGATCGCACACACGTTCGACCTCCCGATTCCAATCACCCTCGGTGTGACTGACAGGCACCGACCAGATGCTGCGCCAGAATGAACACATGGCTTCATCATCCGGTAGGCGCATATCAGTCACACCTTGGTCCGGTCGCTCCCAAGCCCTATAAACCCACCTTTCATTGCTTTGGAATGTGCGATTCTGAGTGTATCGCTCCACTCGCCGCTTGTACCGACGTATACGGTTTGCCCATGCATAGATTTTCTGCTTCAGGAAGTCGATGCGCTCTGTGACACGGGACGTGTAATCTCGAGGGCTGACATCAGTCCCCGAAAACGCCCGTCTCACAAAGCGCATCACTCTGCGGCGAGTGTTGCCCTCCCTGAAGCAGATAAGTTTGCCGATGAGTGCTCTAGCCTCACCGATACGACGCTCGATCCTGCACTGCCAAGCCGGTACAGCTGGTCGTGTAACTCTGTCACTGTTAGGAAATTTGACACGAGCTACACGACATGCTGCTGCAGCCGCACAGTACAAGATCGAGTGGGTATCGGCGAGGTCTTCGCTGTTATTAAAATAAAATGCTAACTGCGAATCTAGAGCACACACCAGCGCCCTATTTTTATTATGCATGGGCAAACGAGGCAGCCGAGGCCTAAGCTCTGGCGGTGTGGAGCGATACTCTCGGAAAGCATCCTCCAAAGCGCTCCTCAATCGCTCATTGCATTGGGTACTCACGGATATAACCCCGTCATCATCATCTTCAGCGACGTAGTCGGGTCGCGGTGAAACACTGGGTCCTATTTGCACCGCGGCCAGTGGCGAAGTAGGTGAGACGTGGCTGCTCCGTGATTCCAGACGCAGTCTATCAAGTACGACGTCATCCAACATACGGTTACGCTGGATGACCCGCACCTGATCCGACAATCGTTGGGCCGAAACGTTGACAGCTGGTTCAAGTACCTGAAACAGAGAGAGCATCCGACCACGGTACGCAGTCAGGTTAGTTCCCCCCTCTGTAGCCCCAAAGTATGAGCGCATGACATTTTCGTTAATGGTTTGAGTCCATCACATGCGCTGCACACTTCCACCGATAGTGGGGACCCTGTCAGAGACCGGTGGGCCTCGAGGTCCCAAGCTGGCCGGTGGTCGGCCTCGTCCGCGCCGACGCGCAGGTGGTGGTGTCGTCGGCGGCGAGAAGTATTCGTCGCTCGAGCTCGACGCAACTGCAGCTACCGGAATCTCAGGACTCACGGCTGGCGCTGGACCCAGTGGCTGCGAGGCGGAGCTGAGCGACGAACCCGAAGATGGTGTTGGTGCGGCTTGTCGTCGTGTCCGGCTTCTTGTCAGCATTGAATGTTATATTTGTGTGTACATTTCCAATTCAACAAGTTTATTATTATTATTATTAGGTTTATTATTAAAAACAACAACAACAACAAACAAAATACATAGCACATGTAGGTAGACAATAGGTTGTACAATCGAGAACATTAAGTTTTCCGGCCCCTAAACTAGGTACGCAGACCTGTATCGTAGGAGTCGGACATTTTCAGGTTTAATTTTATATGATAAAATACAATCGTGACATTTCAGTTAAATAATTTATACACAGTACAATATAGTGGAGTATTTTGTTTAGAAAGGTGGAGTATGAGTGAGTGAGGCGTGTGTATGATGTGTGAGCAAGGAGTGTGTCATTCAAAGGAGATAAAGCTTATGAATTTATAGTTAATATATTTTCTGTCTCGTCGTAAGTTAAAGATAATAGCCATATTTTTAAAATACTTTTAATCTTATGAGTTGTGAGTCTATAGATATTTATACTTTTATTTATTCTATTATAAATACGTGAGCTTTGCGCCATAAATTGTCGACTTGCAAACGCGTATCGGCAAGGGACTGTTTTACAAACAGGGAAACCTTGGCGTCTTAGGAGCAGATTTTGGTCTAATGGAAGAGAGGAGTGCTTTCGCAGTATAGAACGGAGAATATATAGCTGTCTAACTGTGAGGACTTGGGCATTAGAATATAATTGGTCAGTTGGAAAGTCTCTTGGTTTAAAGAGCATCACTTTAAGAACCGCTCGTTGTGCACGTTCTACGCGGAGCATCGTAGTTTTGTAAGTTCCACCCCACACTGGAATGCAGTACATAATAATAGATTGACATAGGCTGTGGTACACAAGGGACAGAGTCTCGGAGTCGGCAGAATGTCTGAGCTCTTTAAAAATATATATCAATCTTCTAATTCTAGAGCATAGCGCCTCAACATGCGCATACCAGTCCAGTTTGTCGTCTATGATCACTCCCAGGTACTTTATATTAGGAACCATGCTAAGTGTCAGACAATTGCAATGTAATGATGGATTGAGAGGGCACGTGTGGGCTTTAATTATTGAAGATGAAGTGGGCGGTAGTGGGGTTTTAGGGCGACAGAACCTAAGAAATTTGGTCTTTTCTAGATTGAGAGTTAGCAAGTTGTAAGACAACCACTCCATGATCAGCCGAATCGAGTTATCTGCCCTCTTTTTAGCCAGATCCCAGTTTTTGTCATACACAAGAAGTGCTGTCATCTGCATAAGCGTAAATTTCACAATTTGTGATGGACTGCTTGCATAGGTCGTTGACATATATTTGGAAGAGCGTAGGTCCCAGTACACTACCTTGTGGAATGCCAAAAGTGAGCTCCTCATATTCACTGGTAAGCGAGTCAATATGTACACACTGACTTCTATGGCAGAGATAGTCTTCAAATAATTTTAAAGTGAGTCCGCGTACTCCTAGGCTTTCCATCTTTGATAAGAGTCTGGGAATAGAGACAGTATCAAAGGCTTTAGTTAAATCCAAGAAGATACCGTAGCAGTTCAGATTGCTATCCAGCTTATTTACCAGACTGCTTGTAAAGGCTGTAACGGCATCCTCTGTGGAAATTCCGGACCTAAAACCGTACTGATTTGGGGCTATCAATTTCTGTGTAGTTAGGAAGCTCAATAGACTATTATTCAATATTCTTTCTAGAATTTTAGAAAGTGAGCTCAATACAGAAATTGGTCTATAGTTTGTCACATTATCTCTACCCCCACTCTTATATATAGGGTGTACTATAGCCCTCTTAAATGCCTCAGGGAAGGTTCCAGTACCGATGGACAAGTTGCATATATGAGTGATTACTGGGATTAAGACATTAGAGGAGTTCTTGATGACCCTAACTGGGATGTTATCCCATCCAGTAGCGCAGTCACTACGAAGGTCACGGACAATTCTACCGACGTGTTCCTCATCCACCGGTAAAATTACAAGAGATTTTGATAATTGGCTAGGCTGTTGCGTTGAGGCAGTAGTGTTGGGGTTGGTTGCTATTTTTGACGCTAATTTTTTTCCAATATTTACAAAAGAATTATTGACAAAGTTTATAGACGTTTTGTCATCAGCTGGGGTTCCCAAAAGTTCACGAGGGGATCGAGTTTGGAAACTAGTGTTTGTAATGGATTTGATAACCTTCCACATTGCCTTTGGATTATTTTTAGCTTTCTGAAATTCGTCTCTTTCATATGCACGCTTTAATTTCTTGACGAGAGTATTACAAAAGTTCCTATACCGTGTATACGTTATTTTAGAAATTGTGTCTTCAGGCTTCTTCCTGGCTTCAAGATGCATTCTATCCCGGTTTCTTAGACATCGAACTAGGCCGGCTGTCATCCACGGCTTTATAACTCTGAGTTAAAAGTTAGTTAGTTGAAAGTTGAATTAGATTATATGACCTCTTAAGGTTACCACTATTTTATTTATGTTAAACAACGTGATAGTCTTCAATACTTACGCAAAGCTGATAGGGAGTCAGTAGGTGATCAGAGTCCAGAGTACGTCGCAGTTTGTCGAGATCCAACGAAAGAACTATCGAAGTTAAATCACAGTGTCAATCCCTCGAAAGTCCAGGGAAGAAAAGCCAAATCAACAAATACGAAATCACACACTCGAAACAGCACTCCAGAGACGGGAAAACGAAACGGAATGTCATTATTCAAATATAACAACAACAGAAAAACAACCAGTAGGCCAGTAGCTAACTAAACGCAAAAAATAATCGGAAATGTGAAATAAATGTATTTTTTAAATTCAAGTTCTCATAATGTTTCAAAAAAAAGTGTGCTGGAAAAAGAAACCTGTTTTTAATACAAAATCAAAATAATAAAAAGTATATTCTTAGGTTTTATTGCATTTGTAAATTAAAGTAACGAAACGCATCAGCGTAGAATTGAATCACGAGATTGCAAGATTAAAATCTTTGGGTTGCAAGTTTTAGCATCTTTGATCGACAATTTCAGGTGGTACAATTGCCTAAATAAATCCAAGGCATTTTTTTTAAGAATCTCCGTTTTTTTTTCTGTATTTCCATATCTTTGATCTTAAGGTACATCGTTGGGCCACAATTATTAGAAAAAAGAAACACCTCGTTTTTCTCGCAACTTGCAATTTTAAGTTTTGCTCTCGTCCGTAGCAAAATATTGGTCTGGGGGGCCCAGATGGTAGATGTTAGGAGCTTGTTGTTGCGAGACCCGATTTTTTTTCGTCTTTAAGCAGTGGTCCTTAAATGTTAGTGCTCCGTCAAGGGTAACACCCAAGTTGGAAGGTTTACTGCAGTGTTCAATAGTGACTCCTTGCCAATTGATTTTCAGAGTGCGTCTATCTGAACTACTTTTTTGGGTTCGGTCTGAGAGCGTTTTCTGTGTAGTACTTTCCCAGAACATCTAGGCCTGCTTCTAGAAATTTTTCGGCGTCTTAAAAATTGATTTGTTTGCGTGGCCAGGGCGAGGTCGCCAGCGTAAAGGAACCTCCCGCATTATCTGAATAATCTAATCTGAATAGGTAGAATAAAAATATGTATTAGAGTAGAGCTGAAAATAAAACAGAATCGGCTAAAGTAGAGGTGAGAAATAAATTATTTATTATTGTGGTGAGAGATTAATTACTATAGAGGAGACACAAAAATATCTCAAGTGGGTGGGTCTCTTAAATATCTAGGTCGTGAACATGGGCAAAACCAAGATCAACCCTACCTAGTGCTACATGGGTAAATACCCATGTAGCACTAGGTAGGGCATGCAAAGACCGGGTTGATTAAGAAAACCGATTTTTTCGGTTATTTTTGTTTACAAAACCGGTGAAACCGGTTAAATCGGTTTTTTCGGATTTTTTCTTAATTTTTGTTAAGAAAATGAGAAATATTTGTGGAAAGAAATGAAAATGTTGAAGTCTAATCAAAATATGTATTTTTTTACATTTATTTGACTTATTTTTAAAATAATGAGCATTTTTAGACTGATGTAAGCTTACAACTACTAAGTTACCAGTTTATCACAGCAAAAATAGGAACATTTAGTAGGTATACAAAGGTCTAACTCTAAAATCACAGAATATTACAATTAACAATTTAACTGTCATAAAATACTAACAGGCAAAATCAACAGGACGTAAAATGAGATCAAAATAATTATTGAAATATTGCTTAGAATCCTCTTATTCCTAATTTACTAAAACAAAAAAAAAACTGTCAATCTTAATCTTATAGATACGAATAAAAATTAAACTTCACAGCTAAACCACAAATAACAATTTTTTGCTTTGTGGAAAGACCGTAAAAGATACCAGTGCATCAAGTGAGTCATCATTTAGTGTACTGCGGATTTAATTACACATGAGATCCGCTGATGAAAAGGCTCTTTCCAATACCACACTTGTTGGAGGTATAGATTTCAAAGATTTATATACTTTTGTTAAGTGCTCTCTCATTTTCGCCATCCGAAAGATTTTTGTAGTATGTAGCTGGGCTATGCAAATATCCCGGTAAGATTTGTTGTTCTATTCTTGACTCTAATGAATTTGCCAATTGAGTGCTGATGGAAGAGGAATCTTCTTTCAATTTTTAAGCATAAATTTTATTGCTGCTACTGCTGTAATTAAATTGTTAGCTAAAGAATCAGCTAATTCGGCGAGAATCAGTAACTCAGCATCATTAAATTGAATATTAGACTTAAGATCTATTAAAGTCTTTGATACAGCATCTTTTATTTTTTTATAACGCGAAATCATGTCCGCCATCGAACTCGACCGAGTCTTGCAATTCAGTATAAGTTTCAGATCTTTATTGTCATGGTCTGCCATGACATATTTACTTAAAATGACATTTTTCGTTGGTGATTTTCTTAACATTTTTGCAACACTTCTGGCTTTGTCTATAATGTCTTTATAAAATAATTTTTGGACGAAATTACGTCTATCAACACTGACATCAAACTCAAAACCACCATCTTCATCATTACTTTTTTCAGAGGTATCGCTATCTTCTCTTCATTTTCACTCGATTCTCCAGGTTCAGTCGTTTCAGTAGTTTCTTTTTGTTCAGCACATCAATTATGCCTAGTTGATTCCCATGTGCTAGGCAAAGTTGTTGGTTAGCCCTAGTACCCCGCCTAAGGCTAACGTAACGCTGGCCCTATCAAAGGTCAAACAAACGATGTCTTCGTCCAACGAAAGTCTAAAACTTGACAGTTTATTTTTTTTAATCCTAAACAATGCTGCGCAGTCCCTTTTGCACTGATTCTCACAGCCCTAAGTTTTTGAAGCCAGCATTTTCACTAAAATACGGTGAAAATAAATTTATATTTATGAATCGCCGGTTTCTGATAGACGTCCACTCGTCTAAAGACAAGGCAAATCTCACTCCATCTGACTTCAATTCCTCTAATTCTTTTATGAATTAATTCTTTAACTCGTTATTTGCCCTTATGACCATATTTTTATACTATTTGGTGAGCTTGGTAATTTGTATCCACTTTTGATAAAAGTTTTCTAAGCTCCACGGAAGAACAAAATGTGTTGAAGGGCAGGCCATCTAAAGCAGTCACCTTACATACGAAGTATTCAACAGAATGTAATTTTGTGAAAAAATGTGTAATTTTCTGTTTTTTTTTTATGTTTTGAAAGGTCTACTGCACTTGTGCTTGGTGTTGGTTCTGCTGTAGATTTGGCATTTTCTTTTAAGTCTACTGAGTGTTTACTGCGCAAGTGGTTTCATAAGCTTGATGTAGAACTGCCTGCCTGTTTTAATATTCTATTATATTTTTTGCATTTGGCAGTGCTTCCGTCCGTGGCACGTAAAAAATAAAACCACACTGATGATTTATCACCAGCAGATTTTTTATTTTCCACGTATTTTGTCTTCGCTGTATCGGCATCATCTACATTGCCAGCCCTCTTCATGATGTTTCTTTCTGTAAATATTAAGAGCCATTGTAGCAATCGTTCATGATCATCTTGAAAATAAATAACGGACAGCTGGAAGGAACTTTTAGGCGACGTAGGCTAGTTAAATGCAGAAAACAGCATATTTGTGCCATATTACCTACTGTAAAAACTTACTAACTACTACTAACTTAAAAAAACGAATTCTACATAAGTCTATTTACTAAAACTAATAAACTAATTACATTATCCAATTTGCAGAGCGCTAAATGAGCTAGCGTGCTAACTTTGTATTGTGTAAAGGCAGTTAGACAAGTAGTGATCCAATCTAGTCCGATCGTATGGACTCTGCTGCGCTAGCTCATCTCGTACACTAGTTGGCGCCCTAAATTGCATGGTGTAAAGTGTTCTAGCGTGCTAAACACTAGCTATGCTCGGTCAGTCAGTCGGTGTGCGCTCGAACAGGAGGACGTATTTTTGGTTTAAGATCAAAATGATACAAACATTGACTAAGGAAAGGGAAGTGATCTTAAATATAATGGAATTTACAAAGACATGCCATTTCTTTGGGATAAAACACATAGGGATTATAAAAACGTATAGTAGTATTATAATATATAACAAACGATGGAAACAAAGTGCTTCTCGAAGTTAACAAAGTATTCAATAGCAACGCGACATTGAAAAATTTAGTAAAAAAAATCAAAATTTAAGAACCGCTACTATAAGGAATTAAGAAAGATATGTACCAACCAATTCATTATGATACTTTAGAAAATTAATAATTTTCCGCAATTTCAAACCAACGTTCTTTTGATGACGATGGTTTCATTTCTGTTGGTACATTTCCCAAATAGCTTCACAAGTTTTTTTAACGAGCGCAGACAAAGTACGATTTCCCACCAGAAAATCTGTTTTTAATTCTTCAAAATTACAACCAGTTGCCAGAAATCTGAAAAAAAAACAATATAGTTTTATTTTTAACGTATTTCAGGTGCCGATTTGAAAAGGAAGTGGACCAACATTAGAGACTGTTACCAAAAAGAACTTCAAAAAACCAAAAATGTTCATACTGGCAATGCAGCTAAAAAGTCCAATACATATACATTTATATTCATTTTCTTTAATTTCTTACACCCATAATTGCTAAGAGATTTTGAAGGAAACAATTCAAAAGAAGATTCTGACTGTACTCAACCACAACTACAATCAGAAAATGAAGAACAAAATATTGAAACAGAAGATATCAATCGTATTGAGTAACCAGTATCGACTTCACCTGTAGTTACACAGAAAAGGAAGAAAAATGTTCTAACTCAGATATTAAATATGTTGCAACGAAGACAACAAACAAATGCTAAGTCATCCAATACTGACGAATATGACGACACCAAATTTTTACTAAGTTTCAGAAGTTATATGGGGAAAATGAATCATCGTCAAAAAAAATATTTTCAACTGGGAATGCTTTAATTGATTAAAAATGTCACTACAGGAAACGAAATATCGTCACCGGAGTCTCAGTACACGTACTGTGACAATTCATCAGGGTCATTGCCAAGCCCTCGTTTCTGTCCGTAGTTCATACACTCCTGTGCCGCAGAGCTCGCCTTACTATATTTCATCTCCATCACCAACTTACGTACCATCTTTGCAACGAAGGGTGTATGTACCGCGAAATTCAGCTATATATTATAAAAGTCCATCTCCATCTGAACCAACTATTAATTAATTCTCCCAGCAGCAAAATGTTCCTTATACGAGTACCTTTAAACGTAAGCTTATTATCCACTCAGTAACTAATGTCACATCTCCCCTTTCAACTCATCATCATCTTCCTGCCCTTATCTCATGTTACTTGGGGTCGGCGCAACACGTTTTTTTCTTCCATTCTGTTCTATCAGTCGTCACTCTATCATTAAGTCCCTTTTCTTTCATATCGCTCCTTAGAGCTAGCGCGTACTGGTGACTTTTGTCAGCGTGACTGTTTTGTCACTCTTATCAAGTCCGTGGATATGTATGGAGATGCGCGCATGTTACGACGTGACAACTGGGTGACATTTGTGTACGCCGACCGGCGAACAAGCCCGTGACGAAACTGTCACCGCGCCGTTAGGTTTTCATAGCAGTGCGCGCACTGGTGACAAAATTGTCACTCTCGTCGTCGGTCGTTCGCCATTTGCATTCTGACTACCGACTTTGCGCGGTAAAATGGCGTCACAACCAACGCAAAATGTAAACATTCGTCAAGACGATATTGATAATGATGTTATTATAGAAGAAGTGGAAATGAGACCTGCTCTTTATGATAAGAAGTTGAAAGAGTATTAAAGCGTTAAAATTAAAGCGTGGGAAGAAATAAGCAGAACAATATTTTCCAATGCTTGGGGTAACTTCTCGGAACAACAAAAAACTGAAGCTGGTAAGAATCACATTTTTATTTCAAAATATATTACTCATCATTGTATATCAGAATCATCTGCGAGTGCGAGAAGAATAGCAAGATCCCTTTCGAGTGAGAGTGAAAGAGAGCACTCACGCCTCATCATTATCACCGGCTACAGTCAACGACGCGACTTCATCATTTTGCCGGTATATATACTGGCGCGCGGCGTTGTCGACCACGCTGATTTTGCGCGCGGTAAATTCGACCAATTGCAGAGCAGCGAACTACTGTCAACGAGGCGCCGGTCCGCTCTCATTGGTGCGAAAGTGCGGTTAGGTTGGTACGACTGGAGTACGGCGTGCAGCGAAGCGAGGCGACGCGCGCGCTCCCTAGCGGCCTTCCACATCTACGTGCTAGGCTAGTGGCGTCTGATGGCGTCCGAGTTGAATGAAGTTCTCATAATTATTTTTGCATTTTTGCTATTGTGTAATTTCAACAAGTGGGTAAATAGTTGAATTTATGCTGTTAAGATGGATGATGTGTTAAAGAAGTTGTGAGTGAGCAGGGGATACTCGAACGGTACAATCACCAGACTATATTCTTTTGTAGCCGAGTCAAACGAGTTAATTGTAAGCTCACTTGAAGCGCTGATAACTAAAAGGGATAGATTGCTAGCTGCTTTTAAAGAGTACGAAAATTATAATAAAGATATTTTGGCATTAGATTCGTCAGACATTGAAAATGTTGAGGACATGGAAACAAGTATTTCCACTGTCTGACTCTTTTAAATGAAAACATAAAATCAAAAGGTAGAAACAAGGAAGGGAAAACCTCGGAGTCAGGTAACAGAGTCGTTTTTAGAACTAGATCACCCCATATCAATATTTCAAATTTTACTGGTAAATATTCCGAGTATGTTAACTTTATAGAGATATTCAAATCTGCAATCCACAGCGACACATCCTTGGACAACGTCCAAAAATTCTACTACCTGCGTTCATTCCTCCGGGGATCTTCCTCTTGTCAGTGAAAGTTATGACAATGCATTGCAATTATTAGACAAGCGATTTTAACAAATATAAGATTGTAAATGAGCAGCCAGCCAAGAATAAGGTAGCGCTAGCAGCAACAGCCAAGACAGTAATGGAGTTCCTCTACTCTAAGTGTTCAGATCATAAGTTATACTCATGTCCAAAATTTAAATTACAGTCCAGTAAAGAGAAAGTCTCTTTTGCAAAAGCAAAATTATGCAACATATGTTTAAATACACATCCTGGCAAATGTAAATACCACTTTAGGTGTGGGCAGTGCAAGAAAACTCATCACACGCTGCTACATGTCGATGAAGAAGGTGGTCCAGGCTCAGTGGTCCTCCTATCTGGGGACCCTGCTAATAATATTTTACTTCCTACAGCAAGGGTAAAGGTGTTTGCAAAAGATGGACGAGAAGTGCATATAAAGTGCATACTAGACACAGGTTCTCAGGTGTCGCTGATCACTACAAAGGCAGTGAAGGTCTTAGGATATACTCCTAAGCGAAATGATATTAACCTCATTGGTGTGACAGAGAACCAGAACAAAGTCAGCTATTGTATTCCATTAAAAGTAAATTCTTTGACATCCCAATTTAACACTCTAGTTAACTGTAACGTGGTAGATAAAATCACTTGTAACTTACCTCAATCACCAGTCAGCCTAGAAGGCATACAAATCCCTGCTGGTATCACGTTGGCAGATACAACTTTTAATCAACCTTCGGAAATAAATATGCTAATAGGTGCTGATATCTTTTGCCAGGTCCTGCCGCTTGAGGAACCTCAGCGCTTAGTGTCAGGAAGCTTTGGGAGGTGGAGAGCGTTCCGGAATTGCTAGTAGAAAGGGATTCGGAGCAAAAGTTAGCTGAAAATATCTTTGTAAGTTCAGTAAAACTTGAAAATAAAAAATTCACTGTTGAATTATCTTTGAAGCTAGAAACCTGAAAAATAAATGAGACTTTAGGGAATTCTTTTGACCTAGCCCTGCACAGGTTTCTTAGTCTGGAAAAAAGACTGCAAAGCAACATTAAATTACTTAATGATTATCAAAAGTTCATAGATGAGTACATAGAGCTCAGTCATGGGCACTTGGTTGATATTGGCTCTTACAATTTCTATGAAGATCCTATCTATTTTATGCCACATCATGCGGTTATAAACGAGCAAAGCAAGAGCACTCGTACTAGAGTTGTGTATGATGCTTCAATGAAAACTAGTAAAAAGATCTCATTGAACGATATTTTATTAAATGGGCCTACAGTACAGAAAGAATTATTTGATATTGTTTTGTTATTCCGATGTGGAGAATTCACATTGAGTTCAGATATTAAGAATATGTTTCGCAACATATTGATTAACCCGGAACACACTTCACTCCAGAATATTCTGTGGCGTGACGACCCTAGTCAGGCTATAAAATGTATGCGTCTTGACACCGTCACTTATGGTGTGAAGTCTTCAAGCTATTTAGCAACGCGCTGTTTACTTGAACTTGCTACCGCTAGCATCATTTATAATAAAAAATTGTATGTATGTTGATGTCGTAATTTATTCATATTCTGATTTGCACAAATTGCTTGAAGCTAAACGGCAGTTACGTGAACTGTTAAGTTATGGGAGCTTTAGTTTGCATAAATGGGCTTCTAACACATATTATGTTCTCTCTGACATTCCAGAGGTGAAACAGCAATTTAGCGAGCTTGAGCTTCAAAAGGGCAACTATAATATGAAAGCTTTGGGGCTTACACTTGATGTTCAAAAGGATTGTTTTAAAATAGCCCAGAACCATTTGATGAAAATATAATGACAAAAAGGGGAGTTCTTAGCTATATATCAAAGTTCTATGATCCCATGGGTTTTGCTAGTCCGATTGTAATTAAGGCCAAAAGTATTATGCAAAAAATATGGTCATATAATATTGGATGGGAGGAACATATACATACCTAATGAGCTAGTTGACGAGTGGCTTCAATTTTGTAGAAGCTTAGCTGCCATGCATCCTATCAATTTAGACCGGCACATCCCAACCATCAGCGCAGCAGCAGTCCAGCTGATTGGCTTCGCGGATGCCTCCAGCACGACGGCGTACGGGTGTTGCATATACCTACGCGTGGTCGACAAAACAGGTAAGGCTGAATTATCCTTACTCTGTTCGAAGTCGCGAGTAAACCCACGTGCGAACGCATTAACGATACCCAGGCTGGAGCTTAATGCTACATTGCTTCTTTCCATTTTAATAGAGCGAGTTTATGGTACCTTACATAAAAATATTCAAACTGATGATGTGTACCTATTCACCGACTCCAAAATAACTTTGGCTTGGATTCAAACTGAGCTCCATCCACATTCATGTTCATTACTCTTCTAGTAACATGCGTTTCATCCCTTCTCTTCATATGACCATACCAAGACAAGCGATTCCCTTTTAACTTTTCCGTCATTGGCGCCACTTCTAAACAACCTCTAATGTACTAATTTCTCACTTTATCCATTCTCGTTACTCCACACATCCATCTCAACATTCTCATCTCCGCTACATGCAGTCTATTTTCATCCGTCTTTTTGGCAGCCCAACATTCAACTACCCAACAAAATCCCATGCATAGTAGTGAAGTCTGAAGATTTCCAAGAGGATTTTGATAATATTCACAATGATTTAAAATTTAAATAAGTAAATTACTTGGTGTAAACATGTAAATAATAAATAAAAACATTTTATTTCATGCAAAGTTGAGTAGGTACATACATAGTTTAAAGAAAAAGAAATATAAATGACGTTATTCAGACTTATGTTAAAAATAATTAAATATATACCTAAAATATGAAAAAATTTGTTCGTTTGCATGAAGGTCTCCTCTAAAGAACTCCATTTGTCTCTATCTTGAGCTATTTGCGGCCAAACAGGTAAGACGCGCGGCCTTGTCCTTTAGCCTCGCTACGTGTCCAGCCCACTTCCATTTTAGTTTTTTAGCGTAAGTTAGAGCATCCGTCACTTTGGTGGCTTCTCTGATTTTTGTGTGACGAATTTTTTGCATTTTTTTAATATTGAGCATACTTCGTTCTATTCCGCGTTGGCACGTAGTTATTTTGCTTTTTATTGTGAATGTATATTTCCAAGTTTGACATGCGTAGGTTAGGCAAGGTAGGAGGCATGACATCAAAACTTTGGTTTTGATATTTATTGGCATGTTACTTTTGAATACCTCTCTTAAAGACCAGTACTTGTTCCAAGTATTTTGTACTCTTCGTTCTACTTCTAGTTCATTTTGTTTTCTGCTGAAGCCAATTTGTTTTCCAAGGTAGATTTAGTTTTCTGTATATTTCAGAGTTTCATTGTCTACTGATATTCTTCTGTGTATACTATTTGTCGTGACCATTGTTTTTGAAAGATTCATTTCTAGTCCTACCTGCTTGCTGGCTGTGTTTAGTGAATCTATCATGGTTTGTAGTTGTGTGCTAGATTCTGAAAACAGAACTACGTCATCTGCGAAACGTAGGTGGGATAAATATTTGCCATTGATGTTTAATCCTGTCTTTTTCCAGTTTAATCTTTTTATTATTGACTCTAGAACAGATATAAATAACTTTGGAGACAGCGGGTCGCCTTGTTTCACTCCTCTACCGATGGAGAACGTAGGGCTAGTGGATTCTAGTTTTATTTTTGCTGTACTACCTGTAAACATGTATTTGATTTGAAATAAATACATACATACATTAATTTTAAATTTCAATAAGTCAAGTAAAATGTCTAATGTATGTACAAGAATTCTTCCGTATCCAAACACAATCTCACGCATGTATTTTGCTTTTTTATTTTCTCTCGTATGCCATTATGAAGCTCATCAAAGGTTTTCATTGACATCCTCTAATATTTGAAGGATTCTTCTGGGTGTGCTCGTAATTTTGCTCTATTGAGATAGAATTGACTGTGTGTTAATCTCAGAGTTCTCAACGGGTGTACCAAGTAACGAAGAATTCTATTCTTCTTGTTTAGCGCCAGTAAAAGTGCAATAGCAATCAATTCGTCTTCGTCTTCAATGATTACGTGTGTGTTTGCGCTTTCACAAGCGTCTCTATACGACGTACTGGTCGTATAAAATAAAAAAAACCGGACGTTTGCGTTAGTCTCATGGAATTCCGAATCTGAATTCCTGATTAGGAAACCTGATCCGGAATCCGAACGGTTGCGCCCAGCCTAAGGCCGGGCACATAAATCAGTTTTCCTGATCCGTTTTCCGAAACCGGGCCTCCGAACGCAGTGAATTCATACAAAAGTAATAGCATGTCACACACATTCGATAACTTCCCGTACAGATTTTTTTCCATCCGTTCTTTCCGAATGTAAGCCCATGCATCCGGAATTCCAGACGGAAAAAAACGACACGGATGCTAAACCTACATACATTTTGTAGGGCCCGCCACACACATTCGAAAATTCCGAACGGATCGCTCAGTCAGCGTAGCGCGATCGAGCTGAGCGGACGCGTAGCTTTGTCATTGCTGGGACACCCACGAATACGACTATTGAACATTTAATCATTGCTGTAGAAGGGTTCCCATGCCTGTGGGATCTAAATAACGAAGATTACCATAACAGGGAAATGAAAGATCTTGCCTGGCAACAAATTTGTAAGGAAATCTACATTGACTGGGAGACATTAGATGGCACACAGAAATTAAACTCATGTAAGTTGCTTTTCTATTTATATTTTTAGTTGCTATATCTACTAATTGTTATTACAACTTAATATTTGTTAATTAATTACGTATTATAAAATACTGTGCGGGGATTAAGGGGGTTTGCTGAATGAAAAACTGCAGGAATACTCAGTGCAAAAAATAATGCTATATTTCGGTGTTAACGACACGGGTTAAGTATAGCAAGTGACGCATGAACAAAAGATATTACGCATTGCAATTGATGTTAATTGCTCATTAAGTGAGTTGCTGCTATGCTGTGACGATCAGGCGCTCCAACATGCCCCCGGGCGTTGAAACCAATGGTTTCAACCAGATTCTGAAGACACGGGCAATGGGCAGATTCTGTTGAACGCCCGCCGAACGACTCCAGTTGACGTCTTAATGTCTGCGACACGAGCGATGCCATCCGTTCCCGGGTGAACAGCCACAATTCGTCCAAGTCTCCACTTCAGAGGAGGAAGATTATCCTCTTTAATCACGACTAAGGAGTTCAGTCTCAGACCATCCTTGCAGGAACGCCATTTGGACCGCACTTGTAATTCTGCAACATACTCCTTGCTCCATCTGCTCCAGAAATGTTGATGAAGTTGTTCAATCCTTTGGAAGCGAGACAGATGGTTGGCAGAGTAATCCTGGTAGTCAGGTTGCGGCAAGGAAGTTAGAGGCCGCCCAACAAGAAAATGTCCTGGCGTAAGCGGTGTATAATCTGCAGGATCCGAAGACAACGGCGTAAGTGGACGAGAGTTCAAGATGGCTTCTATCTTAGTTAGTGCGGTGTAAAGCTCCTCGAAAGTCAAATTACAATTTCCCAACACTCTTTGAAGATGGTATTTTGTTGACTTGACACCTGCTTCCCAGAGTCCGCCGAAATGCGGGGTATATGCGGGGATAAAATGAAACCTTATTCCATCGTTCGCTGCACTTTCACCCAAGGACGGACTATTTAATTTTAAAAATTTAGAAAGGTCGTTGTACGCACCGACAAATGAGGTGCCGTTATCCGAAAAAATATCAACGGGTTTACCTCTCCGAGAAATAAATCGGTACAAAGCTAGTAAGTAACTATTGCTAGTTAAATCGCCAACAAGCTCCAAATGGATGGCTTTGGTTGTAAAACAAATAAAAATTGCGACATACACCTTTACTAGCCTACATCCACGACCTTGACGGCTAGCACACATAATAGGGCCGGCATAATCTACGCCCGTGCTCTCAAAGGGATAACCTGGACGTAGGCGTTCTTGTGGTAAGTTACCCATTAATGGAGGTACTACCTTACCCTTCATACGATGACACAGAACACACTTATGATAACAGGCCTTCGCCAAGTTGCGACCTCCTGTTGGCCAGTAAGATTCCCTAATGGAAGCTAGTAGTAGTTGCGGGCCAGCGTGCATCAGCCTGCGATGCTCAAAATGAAATAATAATTTTGTAAATTCATGAGTGGACTGTAATAAAATAGGGTGCCTTTTACTGTAAGCAAAATTAGAATTATCGAGACGTCCTCCTACTCGCATTATATTGTTGTCGTCCAAAAAAATATTGAACTTTAGAAGGGCGCTCCCTTTCGGTAAGCTTCTTTTATTTAAAAGTAATACGTACTCGGGAAATGATTGAGACTGACTTTGAATAATGACAACATTTAGTGCATATTGTAAATCATCATGTGACAAGTGATTAGTCTTTGGATAAAGTTTTCTACATGACTTAATAAATCGCAATAAATAAGCAACAGAACGTATAAGCCGTGAGTAATTAGAATAACGACTAAAATCAATCAAACCGTCACTTTTTAGATCATTAATAACAGCATTTAACACAAAATTAGGTCGAATCTCCGGTAACGTCTCCTGTCCTTGATACTTAATTTGAGAAGGCCACTCAGAAGGATCTAACCTTAAGAACTTTGGTCCATTCCACCATAGATCCGAACCCTGCAGAACACTGATTTCCACCCCACGAGAAATTAGGTCTGCTGGGTTTTGATCGGTTGGGACGTGCCGCCATGTACAGTTACCCGCCTTATCCAAAACTTCAGCAACGCGGTTGCGTACAAACGGCTGAAGTTTGGTAGGCATCATCTGCAACCATCCCAACACGATGGTCGAATCAGTCCAACAATAGACACGACTGATCTTCACTCGGAGTGAGCTCATCACCTTCTCATAGAGACGAGAACCGATTACGGCACCACACAACTCCAGCCGTGGGATTGTTGTGGGCTTTATGGGAGCCACTCGACTCTTGGCCATCAATAAACGAACTAAATGCTCACCCTTATCATTAACACTGCGAATATAGACGCAACCACCATACGCGGACTCAGACGCATCTGTAAAAATATGCAATTCTAGCTCCGCATATGAGTTGCAGACTACAATTCGCGGAATACGGAAATGATTTAAAAGAGGCAAAGACTTTATTATAATATTCCAATGTTCACTAATCCTAATAGGTAGTGGTTCGTCCCATGATAATTTGTCTAACCACATTTTCTGTAACAATACCTTCATGGTGATAATAATAGGACCCAACAGACCTAAGGGGTCGAAAATTCGCGCGATCACGGACAGCAAGTCGCGTTTAGTTTGCCCAGTTGAGGACGTAGTAAGAGTCATAGGAAACCCTAACTCATCAGCACTGACATACCATCCGAGACCAAGCAATCTGTCAGGCTCATTTGATCCAATGTTCAAGTCCAATGACGCAATCGAGTGGCCTGACGCACGCGTGTGGCTTGACCCAGTCGAGTTGCCGGACGCAGGTGAGTCACCTGACGCAGGAACAGAATCCGACACTAGTTGAGGGTCATTTGACTTCCACTTTCTCAATGGCATACATGCCGACGCAAGTGCCTTGGTAACTTCAGTGCGAATGAATTGAACTTCGTCTAAGTCATTCCCTCCTGTTAGCAAATCGTCGACATAGAAGTCGCGTTACAATTAATTCCTAGTTGTTTAAGGCAACGTGTTGCTAGGAACGGTGCACTAGCCGTACCGTACGTGACGGTGTTTAATTCATAAACTTCAATAGGGTCACGAACATTGTCACGCCAAACAATCCGTTGCAAATACCTATCCGACGGGTGGACGACTATTTGTCTATACATCTTCTCCACATCCGCAGATAAGACATACTTGTGGAATCTGAATCGAAGAAGTATAGATAATAGATCGTCCTGTACAGTAGGCCCGACCATCTGTAGGTCATTCAAGGACACTCCCGTCGTTGTGGGACAACTTGCGTTGAAGACAACACGAAGTTTGGTCGTGCTACTCAACTCACGTAATATTCCGTGATGCGGAATAAAATAACCAGTACACAAATTGGGTTTATTAATTATTGTCATATGACCGAGTGACTCGTATTCCAACAAAAAGTCATGATACATTTACAAAAGAATTACCTAGAACTGAAGGATCTTTCTTAAGGGGTATGCGAACACAAAAACGACCATCAGACAATCGTGCCGTATTTTTAACGAAACTATCTTCACATAACTTTTCTTCTGGCATGTAAGAATTGGAAGATTGCGCATTCACCTCCTCTAATTGCCAAAACTTTGACAATTCTGTTCTAAGCATTTCCCAGTCATTGTTGCCATCGGAAATCATATTAGAAAAATTACACTTTACGTCATTCGACAGCAGTGAAGTACAATTTTGAATAATCGGGCCGGAAACTATCCATCCTAAGCGTGTTTCGCATAATACTGGTTTTCCGGTACCTAAATTTATACTTTGCGATCCTAACAACTCCCAAAAGAGGTCAGCACCGATTAATAAATCAATGTCAGCGGGATTATAAAAAGTAGGATCAGCTAAAATAATATTCGACGGTATGTCGAAATCAGAAATGTTTATTTCACGGCACGGTACATTACTTGTAATATATGGCAAAACAAAACAATGAAGTTCGAACGTAAAACTATCATCTAATGACGTCATCTTAACACGACATATTTTGCTTACGTGCGAAGTGACATTGTTGATGCCAACAATCGATTTATTTATTTCTCGAGTTGTTAAACTGAATTGTTTACATAACCTGTCCGTTATGAATGACGATGTGCTACCGCTGTCAAGAACCGCGCGAACGAGATGCACACAACCATTGTGGTCCCGCAGTTTAATCAGGGCGGTCGACAACAACACATCTCGCTGCTTATAACCACGGGGAGATGCAATGTTTGCTGACAAAGCTACGTTATTTGTATCAGTGGTAGTAGACGGTAGGGACGACGCCGACGATGCAGACAAGTTGTTTTTCGAATTATCACGAAGTGTATTCGCAATAGTGCCCTTAGAATCTACGTGAACTAGTGTGTTATGCCTACGTTTGCATAGTTTGCAACCTGGTTTTTTACATTTGTTAGCGAAGTGACCTGAACGAAAACAGTTAAAACAGACTTTATAGCTGGGTAGTAATTTGAGACGATCGTCATTACATAATGCGAGAAACTGTGGACAATTATTTAAAGTGTGATCATTGTTAGTACATTTAGGGCATATTTTAGGAGCTAATTCAGTGCTAGAACTATTAGGGGATTGTGTGGCTACCATAGACTTGACCTTAGGGCTTGATTTACCTGGCGCTTGGCAATTATTATTGCGACCTAGTTATAAGGTCTCGATTAGATCGGCTCGATTACGTAAGAATTGCATAAATGCGTCGAACTTCTTGATCGTGCTATCTTTGTCCATCCTACCTTTAAACTCCTCCCACTCACGATAAGTCTTGTGATCAATCTTGCGAGTGACAATATAAATTGAAAGTGTGTCCCAATATTTAACAGGTTCTCCTAATGACTCTAACGCTCGCAAATCTTTATTTAAATTATCGATTAAACTCTTTATCGCAACAGAAGATTCCTTTGAGATAGACTCGACATTAAACAATGCGGATACATGATTTTGCACTAATAATCCTTTGTTGTCAAATCGATCACATAACAGTTTCCATGCCACTAAGTAATTGCTCGAAGAAAACTCAATAGATTTGATTACTACTGCAGCAGTTCCCTCAAGAGATGCTCTCAAGTAGTGGAACTTATTGATTTCGTCAATGTCATCGTTACAATGAATTAGGCTAGTAAAGGTGTCTCGAAATTCTAGCCAATTAGAATATAATCCGTTAAACTTGGTAACTGAATTGTTGGCAACTTAACTGGCTTGTGCATGCTAGCATGTGTACTTTTACAGCTTTCCATCGATTTACTATCCTTATTAAAGTCACTAAGAATATTTTGGGCTCTAGACAAGGATTTATAATAAATAGACTCGAATTCAGAACGCTCAGAATACTGTAATTTGAGATCATCTACGATGCATTCCAGACGTAACTGTACCTCATCATACTGCTCGTACAACGACTCGATCTTGCCCATACGCAACTGCAATTCAGAAACGTCACAGTTTGATATCTCTTTGTCCTTAAGTGAGTCCAGAAAATTGACGAACGCAGTCAAACGACCCTTGAAACTGCCTCGCTTTTTAATTAAATCCCTTTCCTCGGACATGCTGGGAGATAAGTGTCGTCAACCTGAAATTGATACAGGAATACAATTATAAAGACGAACAATGTGACTATACACGCCTAAAGCTGTTTTTATACCTAAGTGCTATTGCAAAACAACATTAACCTAATGATGTAACTAACTACCTACCAAGTGTATAAGTAAACATACATGGGTACAATCCAGTTCCAATCTTATTGTTTGTAAAACTTTAACGCTAACTCAGTAATAATTAAACACAACGAAACACTAATCACTGTTAAATGCATAAAATGATTCTAATAAGTATTAATAACTTTACTTTACTTTTTACTTAACTATGACTTGCATAAATATCAAACACTCAATTATAATTTGTATTATGTTAAGATACCTGCTAATAATAATGAACAACTACTGTTAAGTAGATAGTTACGTAAATTAGTTACAGCTTTATAACTTAAGTTTAATTGATGTAGCAAATAAGCTAACTATACTTACTGTAATAAGTACGATTTTAAACTTAATTTTGCTGATTAATAAAATACTAATTACACTGCAACAAGTACCTAATGATTTTCATCTAACACAATACAATCGGTAAAACAATGAAATAACACTGACCTTTTTATGAATATTTACTTTCACTTATACTACCTGAGTGTTGGGTGACGATATTAGACTTTTAATATTAATTATAACGCCGCACACCGCTAATAGCTTGCTCGAGATCACTCCAATTCACCGGCAATTAACCTCCACGGCACGTGGATAATCAATCCTTAATTCCTCGATTCTGACCGCTGATCTTCTTCAAAATATACTTTATCCAGCTCGTTACGGACCATGTGCGGGGATTAAGGGGGTTTGCTGAATGAAAAACTGCAGGAATACTCAGTGCAAAAAATAATGCTATATTTCGGTGTTAACGACACGGGTTAAGTATAGCAAGTGACGCATGAACAAAAGATATTACGCATTGCAATTGATTTTAATTGCTCATTAAGTGAGTTGCTGCTATGCTGTGACGATCAGGCGCTCCAACAAATACTTACAATGATCAATCGTTATTATTACCTATTATTCTTTCGTTCTTCTCCTATCGGTGAAACGAAATATTCCCCAAAAAAATCTCTGTTACCTGGTCCTCGGTTGGTTGATCGGTTGGGTGGTGTATTAAATTCCACATTTGTAAAGTAATGTGACAGTGTATCCTCAAACCGAAAACCATCACGCTTTCTAAGAAAATTATGTGAAACGCATGCTGTTTTAGTGACCAAAATGGCAAAGTCTGGTGAAATGGTCATAGGTGTATGAAAAATTCTCCATTGTTTTGAAAGAAATCCAAATGTACATTCTACTATTCTTCTGGCTGATGAAAGCCGGTAGTTGAAAATTCTTTTTTTTTGTGGTGAGGTTACTTCTTGGATATTGCCTTAGGAAATTATTTCCCAGCGGAAATGAAGAAAAAAAGAAGAAGAAAAAATGTTTATTTGGGACTCGCACATAAACAGACAGATGTAAAATAAATTAAAACTATAAGTAGTCTATTACTTAAACAATAATAAATTTAGTCTGTGCGAGGCCAAAAAGGTCCCTATCTCAGCATAGGCTGCGAAATTTAATAATAAATAACACAGCGCTGGTTTTATGTTAGGGCCTGTGATGCCACGGACGCAGTAACGTAACACATACTAAAAAAAATCTCATCTTAAATATAATAGATACAGATAAAATAAATAAATGATGAAAAAATTCAAGTCATAAAATATACACAGTAATATTAACAATAACATCGACCCACGCCCAAAGGCCCAGTACTCCAATTTCATTTGTGAATGTCACAAATGACGGAACGCGCGAGCGCACTTGGGGAGGGGCCAGCTGTCATGTTGGAAAAAAATAATAATGGCAGAACTTATTTGTAAACAAAAGCCATACCAAAAAGCATCACAAAAGTGCAACAAAAAATAAACGCAACAAGAAATGCTTCATCACCTAAAAAGACAAATAGCATTGCTGGACTATCAGTGCCTGGATGTGGTTGGGGTTCTGGTAAATTTAAGCGCTCCTCCACCAGTTTTTTTCCCAAATGCCCAGTTACTAAAAACACAACTATCACTTTCCCTGCCGTAGGATCCTACATCTACAGCAGTGAAACAATAATCAGAGTCGACTACGGCCATTAACGCTATAGAGTAGTATTTTTTATAATTGAAATATGCGGAACCACTATGAAGAGGTGAAATCAATAGTATATGTTTTCCATCACATGCACCCATACAATTAGGAAACTGTCCGTTTATAAAAATTATCTGCGATCTCTTTCCAACGGTCGGTGGAAACCTGTTTTCATTTCCAATGGCTGTAGCGTCTCCCAGATGATCTGTCATGTTTCTCGAATTCAAAATTACTTCCCGTTGCTAAGAATCTGAAAAAATAAACTAATATTAATTTGATTAATTTTTATTTATTTATTTTCATTTATTAATCTATGCCAAATTATGCATAGTTTATAAATGGTTAAGTCTCATAAATTAAATAAAGTTTTTATATTGACCACTTATATGCTGAGATTTTAGATCCAGAAGTAAAGAAGATCTTCTTTTATACAGTTTAGTTTTCCACCATCGACGCTTCCGACGTTTACGGTCTTCAGTTAGTAAATACATGAAAATAAAAGCCGCACCAGCTATCACGACCTTCCTATTCGGCATGTTCGTAGCAACTGAGTGAAAACAGCTTTGAAATAGTTTCGCGTACACAATTCGCTTTGCGTTTGTGTGCCGTCCCCACTGTTGACGCTAAATTACACGTAATCTTACATTACATGTTACACTCGTCTGGACCCGGCTCAAGACACAAACAGGCTGCGTAACTTACGCCGTACCTTACACAGAGCAGAACGGCAACGTCGCGTTGATGACGTTGTATTCACTGGTGCGTCATATTGGACGTCACACCGAACAAATTTGAACACGCACGTACCTTAGCTGTGCGTTGCCCTATGCGTGTAACTGCAGTCAGTTATATTTTATTACAAAGTGGTGTTTTGTGTTGTTTTGATTGATAATGAATAACGATAATAAAGAAAATCTTATTGAAATTGTATCTACAATCCAAAAACAAAGACTACAAAAATGTATCGTATAAAAGTTCATTATGGGAGAAAATTGGAGCTAAACTTGAAATACAAGGTATGGAAGTACTTATTTAGCTATTAAAATATGTAACAAACTTTTCTCTAATAGTAATTGTATCATTAGGTGACCTTGTGTTAGTGCGTCTTAGAGGTATTAATGCACTTTATTCCAAGTTTGTTTGACTTGTTTCAGTTTGAATCTCGTGCATCATAATATCACTGTGTTTTATTCTTGCAAAATTATGTAAACAACATGCTGCCTTCGTAACGAGAATAGCCTTTTCGACATGGTATTCAAAAGGTCTATGAAAAATCCTTCATTTTTCCGGTAAAATACCAAAAGTAATTTCAATAATACGACGGGCACGGCACAACCTGTAGTTATAATTTCGATGTTAATATTGTTTTTCCCAGTAAATAGTGTCGATAAAAGTAAGAATTTTCAAAGATATTGCTGTCACTGTGTCGACATTTGTGTGGGTGGGCATTTTATCTTAACGTGTTTCCCATCGATGCTGCCGACACAGTTTGGAAAATTCCAAGTTTCTCTGTAACCCAATTCCGACTGTTTCCATATGTTATCGTCAGGGTTAGGCATGTGTATAGGTTGTAAAGTTTCCCAAATGGCTTTTGCTACGTCTTCTATGATTTGAGATACCGTGCTACGTCCAATGCGAAACGAAAACGAGATGATAAAAAAAGAGTGGCCGGTTCTGATGTATCTGAAAAATAAATAATAATAATAGTATATTTTGTATTTATTAAAATCTTTTATTTTTATTTTAGTTTCCAAAGCAAAGCATGCGTGGAGATCATTGAGAGACGGATATATTCGACACAAAAAAAAAACAATCAGAGGGCAAACTAGTTCAAGCTGGAAATATTCAAATTTCACATGGAGTGGGTAGTTGTAACAGTTAGACAAAGAAAATTAGCTCTCATTTATAAAATTAATATTATTTAATAAAAACATTATTTACAATTGTTTATGACTTATTTTAAAAGTTCATAATTGGTACCTGCTGGTGTAGCGTTATCTCTTCCAATTTCCACTTCATAACTACTATCCACTTCACATCATAATGGATTCACAGTCACTGTCAAGCACTCTGAACGAACTGAAGGATCTGTTTAACACGAGGATGTCTGCCTTTGAAGGAGAACTGCAGAAGGCCCCATCATCCCCCATCACAGCTCCTAGCCTGGCATCAGAGTTTGCTACGTTCCGGACATTTATAGCACAAGCTCTCAACAGCCTTCAGCGACAGGTGGAGCTACTTGCGCGTAGCGTTGACCAGATTGAGATGCGAGGACGGAGAAAGATCTTGCTTTTGCATGGTGTTAAAGAAGAGCCGAAAGAAGACACTGCCAAAGTCATCGCCAAGGTGGTCTGTAGTAAATTACAGCTGACGGAGTTCACTGTGGCTGACATTAGCCGATGCCACAGGATGGGGCGAGCAGTGGCTAATAAAATGAGGCCTATTCTGTTCAAAGTTGGTAATCTTGCACTCCGGGATAAGATTTGGTTTTCAAAAGCCAAGCTACGGGCTTCAGGCGTCACTTTGTCCGAATTCCTCACAAAGGGGCGTCACGACGTGTTCCTGGCTGCGAGGGAAAGATGTGGTGTCTCCAAAAGCTGGACTAAGGCGGGCTGCGTGTACATCCTTGGTCCCAACGATACGCGGCACCGTGTTGAGTCCCTCGCTGAATTGGATAAAATTATGCCGATTCCCGGAGAGCCCGAACCTAAATCGGCAGTGACAGACTCTGTTCCGACCGCTGTTACTGCGAAGGCTGCAAGGATAAAGCGTGCTGTTGCTTCGAAGAAATAATTTCACCCCTTGTGATCATAGTTTGTGATGTCTTGCTGAGGTCCGGGTAATGTTTTCTTTTGTTTTTACCTGCTTTTGTGTTTGTTTTGTTTGTGATGTCAAGATACTCAGTATCGTACTTATTTTCCCACTTGTCAATGTCATTCTGTCACGTCAATTTATATTTCAATTTCTGTTCGTTCCGTTTTAGGTAACGGTGCATTAGCAAAAGTTTTATATTTTATTTTTTTGTTTCAAATTTTTCTTTTTTTTTCTTTCTACTATTCTATTTTCTTTGTTATCCGGACTCCATTAATCATATAGGTAGTTATTTTTATTAGATTAACGCAACCGGCAGGTCAATTTGCGATTTGTGTATTTAGGTTCTTATTTTATAATTTGTAAATTGTGTTAGGTTTTTTTTTTATATTTATTTAAATTGTTACATATTTATGTCTGATGAAAGTGGTGATAGTGAAAGTTTTTTTTCTATAACAAGTAGCGATGACAGTTTTGTGAGTGTTCCTTCTCTTGCAGACAGTCTAACTGCGCAGTTTTCTGATGTTCCTAAGAATTTCAACGTTATACACATAAACGCCCAAAGTATTCCGGCTCATTTCCACGATATGCTGGCAAGCTTTGACTGTAAAAACATACATGCCATTCTCGTTTCTGAGTCATGGCTTAAACCTTGTCTTCCGTCTACCAGTTATTCTCTTCCCGGCTTCGTGCTTATAAGGAACGACCGGACTGTTGGTGGTGGTGGTGGTGTTGCTATGTATCTCCGCGCATTTATTCCTTTCTCTGTAGTCAGTGTATCAGCGCAGCCACCACCATCAAATGCTGGTGAACATCTCTTTGTCGAGGTTGAACTTAACCACTCTAAATTACTTCTTGGCGTCTATTACTGTCCCTCTTTACGTGTAAATTTCTTTTCATCTTTCGAAAAGCTTTTAGAAATGCTGATCCCTTCTTACAGTCACAACATAATCATGGGTGATTTCAATACCTGCCTTCTAAAAAGTGACCATCGCTCTACGTCCCTGACTAATGTTTCAACTTCTAGTAATCTTACCATTCTTCCTCTAAGTGCCACTCACCATTTTCCTAACTCCACTCCTTCACTTCTTGACTTGATTTTTGTTTCCTCTTCTGATCGCGTCGCTAAGCATGGTCAATGCTCAGCTGATGCATTCTCTTATCATGACTTAATTTTTCTTTCTTATAAAATTCATCCACCTAGGGCCAAAGCCAAAATTCTCTTGCAACGCAATTTTGATGGTATGAACGTGGATAGTCTTCGTGAGGATGCCAGCAATATAGACTGGTCTTCCTTATTTGCTTCTACTTCAGTCGATGAGCAAGTGAGTTTATTTACGGATAAGCTAATTGAGCTCTACGATCGTCACGCTCCTATACGTGCAGTTAAGATGAGACATTTGCCGGCGCCATGGCTGACGGATGAAATAAAAAAAATGATGTCGAAGAAAGCTGCGGCTAAGTCCAAATTTAAGCGTCGCCCTAATGACGCTAACAGGGAAAGATATGTCTCAATTCGTAATCACTGCAATAAGGTGTGTAGGAATGCTAATCGCCATCACATTCATGATTCTGTCCAAAATGGGGACGCATCCAAAGTTTGGAAATTTCTTAGGTCATTGGGAGTCGGTAAGACCCAGCAAGAAACTATCCCTAAAGATATAGACATCGATGCTATGAATAATTATTTTACTGCTTCGTCCAATTTCGATAGGACAATAAAGTTGAATACCATGAATCGCCTTTCATCACTTCCGACTCCCAGTTATTCTCTTTGTTTTTGGTCAATTTTCCGTATGTGATGTTAAGAAGAGCATATTGTCGATCACTTCAAATGCAGTAGGAAGCGACTGTATCAGCCGGAAAATGTTACTGCCAGTGCTAGACTTAATCCTTCCCGCCATCTGCCACATCCTCAATTTTTCTGCATCGAGCGGTGTTTTTCCATGCTCATGGAAAGATGCTCAAATAATTCCTTTACCAAAAAAATCCAATCCCACATCCTTTTCCGAATACCGTCCAATATCTGTCTTGCCGTTCCTGTCCAAAGTCCTTGAAAGGTTAATCCACAACCAAATAAGCACTTTCCTCTCCAGAAATAATCTCCTTAACCCCTTCCAGTCCGGTTTCCGCCCTGGTCATAGTACAACTACAGCACTTCTTAATATTACGGAGGATATAAGGTCAGCCATGGAAATGGGTAATTTAACGGTTTTGGCTCTACTGGATTTCAGTAATGCGTTTAATACTGTGGATTACGATGTTCTGCTTGGCATTCTTAGCTCTCTTAACATATCTCCATCGGTAATTGACTGGTTTCGTAGTTACCTGTTCGGTCGTCGGCAACGTATTTGCATGGGAGAGACCTTGTCTTCCTGGTGTAGTACTACTGCTGGGGTACCATTGGGTGGCGTTTTGTCTCCTTTACTTTTCGCAGTGTTTATTAACTCTATCTCCAACGAATTAACTTCTTCCTACCACCTTTATGCAGATGATCTTCAGATTTACACACGAGCTCCTCTTGGAAGTCTATCTGAGGCTATCTTGACCCTAAACCGTGATCTGGCCCGTATATGCGACTGGAGCAAGAGGTACGGACTTACGGTAAACCCCATAAAGACTCAGGTTTTAGTGGTGGGCAGTTCAAGGTCGGTCTCAAGGATTGACTGGACGACTTTACCCCAAGTTACTTTTGACAACTCTCTTATTCCCTTTAGTGAGAAAGTAAAGAATTTGGGGATTTTTATTGACAAGAACTTCTCTTGGACTGCCCAGCTACAGGAAGTAAGCCGCAAGCTATTCGCATCTGCCGCATCTTTAAGAAGACTTCGTAATTTTCTACCGACAGCCACCAAGATTGCGCTTGCGCAAACTCTTCTTCTACCCATCCTTGATTATGCAGCTGTCAGCTATCTTGACCTTACTGAAGTGCAACTTGATAAACTTGAACGCCTCCAAAATTTTTGCATACGGTTCATATTTGGTTTGCGCAAATACGACCATGTTTCCGAATTCCGTGTTAAACTCAAGTGGTTGCCAATTCGCCTTCGCCGGAATTCTCATATACTGTCCTTATTGTATAATGTGCTCTTTTCCCCTTCCACTCCTCTTTACCTGAAGGAACGATTTCAGTTTCTTTGCGACTCTCACACGAAATTTCTTAGGTCATCGGATAACTTGAGACTGAAAATGCCAATGCATTCTACTACTTTCTTGGACAAGCCTTTTGCAGTCCAAGCTGCCCGTTTGTGGAATGCATTGCCGGTGTCAATTAAGCGCGCGCAATCGCTGCCTGCTTTTAAGAAACTTGTTAGGGAACACTACTTGTCGCTGTGATTACTTTTTCGAAGTTGATTTTTAAAAATTGTCATTTATTTTCTTTTTAATATGTATATTGAATATGTATGTATTTGTGTATCTATTTTAGTATGTATTGCTTTTTTTCTAAAACTTTGTTAACTTTATATTTGCACCAAGTGCAACCCCATTTTGTGTCCAGGCTATCCCTATCCATGCCAGGTTGCCTGGAAGAGATCGCGGAATGCGATAAGGCCGCCAATTGTATATTTTTTTTAGTTTAAGGTTTCCTTAATGTGTTTTAATTTTGGTGTACAATAAAGTATATATAAATAAATAAAATAAATAAATGGAGTTCCCAGATGTCATTTTTGGACAGCACGCTCGAGTTAAGACCTACAAGCACTAACATAACACCACCGCTACCAGGTTTTGATGCGCCACTGTCACCATCATCCTTACCAAGACAGTCATCGCCAGTACTAATGCCCTCACCACCCTCCCCGCAACCTGGACCATCGAGGCTGTATCCTGAACCTGAAGTTGATGACTCTTCACAATCACTATAAGAAACACTTGATCTTACTTCTTCAACACAATTGCAGTAGCCGCCAACAACTAGTTTACAGCCATCACCGTCGCCAGCGTCACGTACAACGAAAAAAAACCAAAGGAACCAAAGGTTGACTGGTAGAGAATGCCTTGTTGCATTAAGTCCGCCCATGTACCACAATTGTTCATAAAGTTTAAATAAATAAATAAAAAAAGACTGACAGCCGTAACTTGGTAGACAACGTCGATAGAGTCCTTGACTATCTTAAAAATAAAAAAAGACAATGGGATGACGCTGACCACTTGTTCATGAGCTATGCTAAATCTTTTGAAAAAATATCAGTCCGGAATCAAGGTAAAATAAAAGTAGCATTAGCAAAATATTACTGAATTGGATGAAATTGAAAATAATTCAACAAATGAAGGACGAAACCAAAAGACCAGCCAACAACTATCGTCGCTAGTGTACCTATCACCTACTTATTCTGTATTGACTGATGGATCTACTGAAACCATTTTCATAGCAGAAGAACAACAACCGATACAACCTGTGTTGATAGCCGAAGGATCTTCTCATGACCCACCTCAAGACGACGACGTCTTTCTAGCCATAGATCTAACGAATCACAATTCGAATGAGTCGCAATAGTTTTGACGATTCTAACAATCATATTAAGTATCATGAATCCGAATAGTAAGCATTTTCAATTTAAACATTAGATATTATTGTAATTAGGAACTTTCATATCTTAATGAAGAAGTAAATTATTATCATTTCATTGAAAAACAATGCATCTTAGATACCTATTTGTTTAAAGATTGTGTTAATCATCAGTTATTTTTTTTTTGTTAATAGTTATCATTCCATTCAAAAACAAGACAATAAAGATACCTATTTATTTAAGAGTTGTGCAAAAAGTTATATTTTTTGTTACTTATTTGGTTTTATCTGACAATTTGTTATTTGATTTTAAAATAAAAAGTAAAAGTAACCTAAAAAAATTTGCTAGTCTTTCTCTTGTTGCAACCGCCTTCCTGTAGTTGGTGTCCAGTTTAAATATATGTGGTTTCACTAAATCATGCAATTCTTCAAAAGAACTTCTTGACATGTGGAAATACAATTAAAAGCGATCCTCATACGATTCGAGTTCACGGCAAAGATTAAGATGATATTCACTATGTTTTTCTCTTCTTTCATTTATTTCATGGACCCATTTTCATTTTGCACATGCAGAAGTATTCTGGCACAATAGTAGTAATATTGCTTCTTCCTCGTCAGATGAACTACTAGGTCCATATACCCCGTAAACAGAGTATTCTATAGACTGCTGGATATCTTCCTTTGCATTCGCACAAGAAAAAGAAGAACATATTAACATGTTGTCTGTGATATTAACGTCACTAGCAAAGAAAAGAGACATAATTATTTCTGTCCTTTATCGCGTGTCGGCTGAGCACATCATTGTGCACAACAAGTTTGACGTTTGTATTGGTGGCAGATAGATGTCCAATTGTTTATTTATCAATTGCATCGAAATAATACACAAAATAAGAACTTTTTCAGCTCAAATCGATAATATTATATTTGTGCAACTGTGCAAAATGGTAAGATGTAGTGTAATAAACTGTAAAAGTGATAGTTTGATGAAGATTGCCGGATTGTCCTTTCACTAATAAGTATTCCATCTTTTTAAGTATTCGATCGCTTTGTATTCTACTATTTCTCAACAAATAGTCGCAGTAATATACTAACTAATTTGTCTAATAGATAAATCTCATAAAATCGTGATTTGTGCAATTATTTTATTTTCGTACCTCAAAATTCAGTGTTGCCAATAATGATTTTAAAAATCAATGTCTTAAAAAAAACTTTATTTATAATATGAATAAATATTGCATATTATATAGCTACTACTATACTATAAATATATAACTTACTAAAAAAATGAAATTAAGCAAGATCACTGGTAAAAATGAAAGATAATAAAAAAATATTATAAAATTTTCAGTTTTCCAAATAAACCCGAAATAAGAAACATGTGGATTGCTGTTACTAGTAGGCCTAATTAGACTCCAAAAAGGAGTTCCAAGATTTGCAGTAAACACTTTGATAGTAATCTTTTAATAAAGAAAGGAAGTAATACTTTCTTATACCCCGATGCAGGTTCGAATACGGTAATAAATATAGATATATCATGTGATTGCAAAGATTGAATTTTATTACAGTGGTTATAAAATTTTAACATTTAATTCCATTGGTAACAGAGTCAAAAAATCGAAGAAGCACTATGATAATTAAGAGCAGCGAAGCCACATCCAGTGTTTATTAGCGGGGAGCCCAAAAACAGTTAAATCTGTAAGTATATAGAATTAATATTGTAACAGCTTAATAACGAGCAGAAAGTTGTCCATAATGTTGTTTCAATAGTAAGTGCGTAATATAATACTATATTCCTTATTTATTTTAGTACTCGTCACCTGAGTTTACGCCCAGAACATTGAAACGAAAATGGCAGAAAGGGTAAGAAATCTCAAAACAGCGTTTGAAAAAACTAAAAGCACTTCGAGAAAAATCTAGGAGGTTAACCAAAAAGGTGGCAGATGTAGAAAATGTTCTTACAGAATTAAAATCAAAACTGCTGGTTGGTGAAACAGATTGTGAGCTATTATCATCGATTGAAAATGTTAACAAAGATTTTCTGAAAAAAAAAACAAATCCGTCTACTAACCGAAAATATTCTCCATCCCTCCGAAAGTTTGCGTTATGCTTACATTTCATAAGTCCGCGTGCATACAATTTCGTAAGAAAAACTTTTAACTCTTGTCTGCCACATCCATCCACCAAAGAATCTTTAGAATGTGTAAAGCTCTTAGTAAATCGTGCTCAAGCGCAGAGTAAAACTTTGTTTTGCGCACTTAGTATAGACGAGATGGCGATACGTAAGCATGTCCAATGGGATGGAAAAAAGTGCGTAGGGTTTGTTAATTTCGGGGAAGCATTAGAAGGTGACAGTGTGGCTATTGCTAGAGAAGCTCTAGTATTTATGCTTACGGCAATCAATGATTCTTGGAAAATTCCCGTGGGTTGTTTTTTAGTAGATGGTTGTAATGGCGGACAAAAGGCAAATTTAGTAACACAGTGTTTGGAGTTGCTGAACTCTTGTGGTGTTAAGACTATTTCATTAACTTTTGATGGGTGTCCCGCAAATTTCGCAATGGCCAAGGGTCTAGGGTGCCTCTTAGAGCCCTCAAATGTCGCTAATCTTAAAACTTCTTTCAAAGTAGGTGATCAAGAAACTATGATTATGCCGGACCCTGTTCATAAGCTCAAGCTAGTTAGAAACACACTCGGTGAAAAAGGAGAACTCTTTGATTCAAGTGGGCATAAAATTGCTTGGAAGTACATAATCAGACTTCACGAATTACAGCAAAACGAAGGATTTCATTTAGCCAATAAGCTTGCAGCGCAAACTTTCAGTAATTCTGTGGCTGAAGCCATTGAATTTTGCAATAATAATAACAAAGTTGATTGTCTCATAAAAATGTGTTACAATATTTAGGTGAGACACTGGATCCCGCACTAGGATACCCTGTGTCGCAGGATCCAGTTTCTTTCGACCAATGGTATGGATTATGAAATATAAGTGCTTAAACAGATGCAAAGGTTGAACATAATTCACTAAACTCCAGACTAAAAGGTAACCAAAAGTATATGTGCATGTGATGAGTATATGAATGTGAAGAGCCTGTGTATGTGATGAGTGTATATATGTAAGTGAAGATGAACACTTTAACAGTTGAAAATTAAAAGGTTTTCCGTTTCAGTATGGTATCAATATCAATATGGTATAAGCCCAAGCAACCAGTCATGAACCTGTTTTTTACATCTAAACTTCGTCAAAGAGAAGATGTTGAGCTTTTTGTTAACTTTTTCGTACAGGTATGGTCCAATACATGAAAAAGCCCTATTGCCAAACTTAAGCTTGCAGAACACTCTGTTCCATTTGGGTTTTCTACGTGTGCGCTGATGCGTTGCCACTGTGGCTGCCGCAGTTTTGTGAAATCTAAGTAACACTGATAAAATATATAGTTGCTGCACCGTGAGCACTCCCGTTTCACGATATAACATATCAGTGGGATATCGGATTCCTAATCTATGAGAGACTTTAAGGATGGCTCTTTGTGCACGTTCAGCAGTAATCAGATGACTTTTACCAGCGATACACCAAGATGCTATACAGTAGCCAAGCACAGACTGACATAAAGCTAGGTAAGTCATCTTGAGAGTATCTTTGTCAGTCAGATCGAAGTCTTTTAAATATGTACAAAAGCTTCCTTACGGGCGATGCAACGGTGTGAATTTGCTTTGCCCACGTCAGGTGTTGGTCTATGGTAATACCTAGATACTTAATACTTTCAATTTGTTCAAAAACAGGGCAGCCGCAGCTACCCCCTAGACTACAATTACATTGGTGGAATTTGAGTTGAAATTGTTTAGGAGCAGACGTTTTTTTGCTTGCAGAGAAGTTTACTACCTTGGTTTTATTAATATTAAGGGTGAGCAGATTATGTTGCAGCCAGCTGGCAACCGTCTGCACTCCAGCCTCAGCGGCACTGTAGGTTTCCTTCCAAGAGTCGCCATGGAAAATTAAAGCTGTGTCGTCAGCGTAAGCAGAAATTTGCGCGTTGGCCAAATTGAGAGAACAGAGACCATTAACGTACAGAAGAAACAAGGTGGGGCCAAGGACACTACCTTGGGGCACTCCGTATGTCACGTTCGCAGAGGTACTCTGGAAATCACCCAGGCAAACCTTCTGTTTACGTTCAGAAAGATAGGAGGTAAGCCATTCCAAAGCAATGCCCCTGATACCTAGGCGCTCCATCTTCTTAATCAATATGGGCCTCGACACAGTATCGAAAGCCTTGGCAAGGTCAAGAAAGACGCCAACACACTTTTTGCCCCTGTCAAGGTCATCAATGACATGATCCACTAGCTTAGAGACTGCGTCCTCTGTTGATCTGTCATTACGAAAACCATGCTGGTTGTCCAAAAGGAGTTGGTTCTTTTCTAAGTACGCTAGTAGTCTCTTGTTAACCAGCTTCTCCAAAATTTTGGATAGTGACGTAAGAAGTGATATAGGCCTGTAATTGGATGGGACTGATGCATTTCCAGCTTTGTAGATAGGGCAGATATTCGCTGTTTTCAACTGAACCGGAACCATTCCTGACGACATGCTCAGATTGCAAATGTATGAGATGGGACAGGTTAGGCAATGTTGAGCTAATTTAAAAACTCGATTTGGAATACCATCCCAGCCAGGAGCTGATTCATTTTTGAGGTTTGCTATGATAGCACTAACTTCTGTTTCGTCAGTTGGAGTCATGAAGAAGGACTGTGATGGAGAAGGGTCAGCGTTATCCAGCGTAAGTGCCAGTTTTGCTAGTTCAAACTCTGTTGTTTTGTTTTTTTTTCGAATTCGTCGAAAATCAGAAAAAAATGTAAGTATTTAAGACTCGTGATATCGATCGAAAATACTCAGCGAAATTTAATTTATCGTACGGTTTGATTTCACTATATCAATTTAACCGACCCGCCCTCATGATTTAATAATACTCTTGAAATATTTTCTATTATTGTGGTTTGTCTGTTTTCAATAAAAAATTACAAAGCATCGTATTTTCGAGCAACGCAGAAGACTTTATTGATACGGCTTACATAAATTTTACCAAATTATATTCTAGATTTCTTTGTTATAATATAAATTCTGCAAAATTAATTGAAAAATTTTCTATCTACTTGAGAGATGAAACCCAACACAATGTTAATTAACCGTGTTTACATGTGTCGGCATTGTATTAAGTTACGTTACAGTGTGACTGTTTTAACAAAATGGAGTTTTGTTATTTCATGTTTTCAGTGGTTCTCAACATGCCGTACGGGTTAGTTTTGTCAAAAAATGGACTCAGTGAAGAACTAACTGCGGTGTCGGAAGGATGGGTGGTAGGAACGTATCTATGCTGGCCTCGTTCACTTAAAAAGTGATATTGAATCACTGAGAAGTAACGAAAACAGCATACCAGACAAATCGTGGAAAAAAATGTAGAATAAAATTAGGTGATATTTCTTCATTTAAAGAAGCTCTCCTTTTAGAAGACCTATATTCTTAATTTCAGGACAGAAGATAAGGAAATATATGTTTTTGTATAATTGTAGTTGTAATACTGCATTGCAGGCAGGTAGGTAGGTACCCTGCCGGGATTACGGGTTGTTCGAAGGAGATACCGCGGCCCCGGAACACATGGCTCGCAGTACAGATGGTCGATGGGGCCGAAAAGTTCTGGAGCGGCGACCGCGTACCGGAAGACGTAACGTTGGAAGGCCTCCCACAAGGTGGACCGATGACCTGGTGAAGGTCGCGGGTAGCTCATGGATGCGAGACGCACAGGACCAGTCGTTGTGGCGACGCTTGGGGGAGGCCTATGTCCAGCAGTGGACATCTTTCGGCTGATATGATGATGAACCTATAATCATTGCAAACTTCCCCGTGAAAAAAAGAAAAAGTCGGCGCCATGTCTGATGAAAATCAAAAGCCCAAGAGACTTTCTAGAATGTCCAGTCCGCAGCCCATGGTGATGAATGGTAACTTAGCTCAACAATGGAAGAAATGAGTGCAGTCATTTAAATTTTATTTACGTGCTTGGATGAAGAGAGCGATGGCAGAAAAGTAGCTTTATTTCTACATGTCATTGGTGAAAAGGGCGTGGATGTATTCAATACATTTGGAAAAGATGAGGATAACATTACATACGACGAGCTTATTATTTCAAAATTTTAGCTTATTAAGTTATTTCAAAATCACTTTGCCCCAAAAGCTAACCTCACTTATGAATGTCATAATTTTTTCACATACAAGCAAGGTGAAAATGAAACATTAGACGATTTTGTTAGCACATTAAAATTAAGGTCACAAAACTGTGAGCTAGGACAGCTGCAAGAACGCCTAGTGAAAATAATGTTTATATGTAACATGCATCAACAATACAACTTTATCAGAGAAAAATTATTGCTTGAAGATAAGCTGGATCTTGATAAGGCCTTAGAGATGGCAAAGGCCATGCTAGTTTCCAGACACCAAACGGATGAATTGACAGCAGAACAAAGTTCAGTATTGTATAACACGAGTCAGTCACACTCAAGATCAAAGTCTAACTCAAGGAACGTCAGTCAATGTAGTCAGCAGTCAAGACAGGAAGTTTGTACAAGGTGTGGTCAGGTGCATCGTTATAAGTGCCCCGCATTAGGTGTAAGTGTGTAAGTCGGTCATTTTGCAGTCTGTTGTCGGTCATTTCAGTCAAAGTCAATAAAATATGTACAGTCAGACGCAATATGCAACAGGTACAGTCACAACAAGATGAACTGTTAATAGGTCATATTCAGTCATCCAAGTCGTTGTCAAGTGAATGGACAATTAATTTATATGTAAATAATTCACAAATAAATTGTAGTATTGATACAGGCAGTGATGTCAATATTATGTCAAAAAGTGTTTATGATTCACTCAATAAGGTATGTTGTCTTTGATAGGTACATGAATTTTATCAATACTTATGTTATACTAGCTGACCCGTGCCCACTTCGTTGAGCGGTATTTTTCGGGTTAATATATAGCCTATGATACTCACAAATTACGTGGCTTTCTAATGGTAAAAGTATTTTCAAAATCGGTTCAGTAGATCCAGAGATTACCCCTTACAACTTCACTAACTCACAAACTTTACCTCTTTTTAATATTAGTATAGATGAACTTTGTTTGGAAGATCAATAACGTAATACTTGTGTTGGATACTACTACCCGGCCCAGGAACGCGGGAGGGGCAGTCACTATAAAACCACCGCACATGGCGAGTCAGGGCCACACCATGTATGGCAAGCCGATCCCATGGGAGAAGCAAGCCAAATACCTGGGGGTCATCCTGGACAGACACCTCACCTTCGCTGAGCACGCCCGTTCACGCGCCGCCTTCGCCCAGGGAAGGCTTCACTTTATAACGACCGCCCGCAGCAAATTGTCACTCAAGTGCAAATTGCGACTGTTCACCGCGGTCATCCGTCCCATCATGACGTACGCTTGCGTTGTCTTTGCACACGCAAAGCCTCATCACCTCCATAGGATGCAGACGCTCCAAAACCGTTTCCTCCGTAAGATCACGGGAGCCCCCTACTATGTCCGCAATGAGACTCTCCACGTAGATCTCAAATTACCCACCATACAGCAGTTCATGAAACGCATTACTAAGCGTTTCTTCGATACTGCTGTCAAACACCGCAACCCCCTTATCGCATCGGCCGCCCGATACGAACCCTCCCGCATCTGAAAGATCCGCCGTCCGAGGCACACCTTAACCATTCCTGATGACTCTACCACTCTTCTACAAGAAAGTCGTAAAGAAACTAGCACACTCAAAACAAGACCGCCGTCCTTTCGCCCTCGCCGTCGAGGCCCGTCGCGATCTTCCCTTCAATGTCCACCCCGACCTTTGCTCGAGGCAGCCCGCGCCGCTGAGCCTGTAGTTTTAAATTCGCCCCTAAATAATCAATATTCGATCCAGCCCGTCCCTAGCTGTCCTCCCCCCAGCGACGCCCTGAGCCGAGGTCCGTACCCCACAGGGGGTGCCCTTAGCGTGTAGTCGCTTAGTTTAATATTTATATTAAGGCCACCACAGGAAAGTCCGGTTAAGCAGTCGACAACCTCCTAGGTTGACCTGCGAGAGGCCACACATATAAAAAGAGTCAGGGCCACTTTTCGTTTGGACCGCGCTGCGTGCGGAAGCGCTACCCGTCAGCCGTCCGGTGTAATCTACTAGATCTGGTATCTCTGTGTCTCATTATTCTCTCGTTGATTTCCGTGATTTGATTGGTAATGATTTTGTTCCTCTGTTTGTAAACTCCGCTAAGTTTAATAAGTTATTTTTATAAAATACATGTGATTAGTTTTTAGGTTAAATAAATAATCCTTTTTTTTTAATCTTGATTTCACTTATCTCCTTCCATCATAAGAGGGAAAACAATCCAAACCCAATTCAGGCCCCTTGACCTATTTAAATTTCATAACAGAGGAACCTTGTTGTTACCCACGTGTGAATTTTTTCATTTTTTATTTTTTCTTTGTTGTTGTTGCTGGTTTGCGTACGTAAAACTTGAATTGGAGGGTGAACATGCCTAACACGCATAGTTCACGGAGCAGGTCGTGTAGTAGATCGCACCGAAGGCATCGTAGGCACGATCGGTCGCGAGATAGGTCACGAAAATTGCGAAATAAGTCACGTAGTCGTCGCGAACGGACTCCCTCTAGAGTACGATCAAACGGGACGCCGCCGCTTGCGCCATACATTAGCCAGACATCTCGGTCTACCCCTGCAGAAACGCACACGCTAGACACAATTTTATCCCGTCTGGAAATGATCGAGAACAAATTCACTTCTACCCCCATTCCGCAATCAGAGTCAACGACGCCGTCCATCGCCCAGGCTATAGTAGAAGCGATTCACTCCATAAATCCGGGACGTTCCCATTATTTTGTGTCAAACTTGGACCCGTCTACCCATGACGTGGAATCTTGGTGTGATGAAGTGGATCGCGCTCAGATAACCAATCGCTGGGGCGACAAAGAATGCCTGTCCCGCGTAGCCGGATGCTTAAAGGGCGACGCGAAAATATGGTTAAACGAATGGGTAACCTCTGATAGATCGTGGAGTAGCTTTAAACGCGAATTCAAACCACTTTGTCCCCGAAAATTAGATTACGCAACGATACTTTTTGAAACGATGAATACGACTTCTAACACATTCACGTCATACGCTGAGTATGCGAGACGTACTTTGCTCCGCTTGCGCATTGTCAAAGGCCTTAGTGAAGAATTAATGACGCAGATAGTGGTCCGCGGCATAGACGATGCACAAGTGCGGGCAGCGGCGGCAAACGCAGAACTCTCTTCTGAAAATCGTGTGTTCTTTCTATCCATTTATGCGAAACCAGATCAAACGAAGGGTGGCTCATCCAAAACTACGGCCAGCCCTCATTCACGAAAACGCGGTGCAGAACGTGCAGATTTGAATCAACGTAAGACCTGTTTTAACTGTAAGGGTCAAGGCCACTTGTCTCACAACTGTCCAAAAAAATCTAAACTGTCTGAGCCAGCGTCCAAAGCACGCCCCAACGTTCCAACTTGCACGTTCTGTAAAAAGATAGGGCATACGGAGGACGTTTGTTTTGCCAAAGAAAGATCGTCTGGACCACAGGGTCAGCAGAACAAACGCTACGTAAATTTTTGTCAGGAACCTGCGGAAAAAACAGAGACATAACCACTGCTATAGTACATGGCATACCAGTGGACGTATTAATAGACAGCGGCGCGCTTAATGTCTCCCTCATATCGTCCGACGTAGTAAAACACTTAGCTTGCGCAGTGAAACCAACTAAGCGTGTATTGAAGGGTTTTAGTAACCACGAAATTATGTCCACGTCTTACGCAACCCTTACGGTTGAATTTACTAATATAACACTAGAGGCTGATTTTGTTATAGTACCAGCCATGTTTATGAGTACGCCCATGATAATTGGAACTGATATTTTGAATAGGGATGGAATAACGTACGTCAGAACCAAAGACCGACAATTTCTCACACACGCATCCGACAATCGGAACACGTCTCATGTGTTCACGGTTGCTAGAGAAACTGACATACCTATAGTTACACCACTACAAGGCGTAGAGCGGGAATTCCTTAAGAGGGTAATTGATGATTTTGCGGAGTTTTTAATTACGGGCACGGCAACAACCACTGTTACTACGGGCGAAATGCATATCAACGTAACCAGTGACGTACCCATTACATACCGTCCTTATAAACTTTCAATTGCTGAGAAAACTAGAGTTCGCGAAATCATCAATGACCTTCTACAGAAGGGCATTATCCGAGAATCCGAATCCGAGTATTCTAGTCCGATAATTTTAGTGAAGAAAAAAGACGGATCAGACCGGCTTTGCGTTGACTTTCGTGCCTTGAACAGAGTGACTGTCAAAGAGCGATATCCACTCCCGCTAATAGATGATCATATCGATCGTTTAGGTGACAAAAACATTACGAGATATTCGTCCCTTGACATGGCTTCTGGCTTCCACCAAATAAAGATTAGTGACGAGTCAGTCCATCGCATTGCATTTGTGACGCCCGAAGGGCTTTATGAGTACTTAAAAATGCCATATGGTCTGACAAATTCGCCCATTGTGTATCAACGCATCATCAACAAAACGCTACGCAAGTTCATCGATGCGGGACAAGTTCTGGTTTATATCGACGATGTGCTGTTGATGAGTGCCACAGTGGACGAAGGCGTCGACCTATTGAGACAAGTTCTTACGACCTTGACTGAAGCAGGGTTTTCGATAAACGTACGCAAGTGTGTCTTTCTCACCACGGAGGTGGAATATCTTGGTCGAATAATAAGTAAAGGTCGGGTTAGGCCGAGCCCTTACAAGATCCAGGCATTAGTAGACTCGCCCGCCCCAGAAAATGTCAAACAGGTTAGGCAGTTCCTAGGACTGGCCGGATACTTTCGGAAGTACATTGAGGGTTACGCAACAAAAACTTTCCCAATTTCACAATTAACCAAAAAAGGGGTTCAGTTCAAGTGGGGTGCCGAACAGGAAAAAGTGCGTCAAGAAGTTATTTCGATTCTGACCAATGAGCCTGTACTAGCAATTTTTGACCCGAGTCTACCCACAGAGGTTGATACTGATGCGAGCAGCATCGATTATGGCGCAATTCTTTTGCAAACCCACGCGAACGGTAGTAATTTTCGACACTATTTGATCGGACTCCAGTTTAAATTAATTACAGACTGCAATGCTCTCAAATCCACCGAACGTAAAAAGGATCTGCTGCCGAGAGTTGCCCGCTGGTGGATGTACCTCCAAGACTTTACTTTCGAGATGGAGTACCGTAAAGGGGCGATGATGTCACACGCCGATTACTTGAGCAGAAACCCCCCACGTAAAGTGCTTCATGTCACTGAACACCGCAATTGGGCTCAAATAGCGCAAGCTGCAGATGAAGAGACCCGGGAGCTTGTCAAAAGACTAAGAGAAGGCAGCCTAGATCCTAATCGCTATGTTGAGAAAAATGACCTTCTGTACTATAAGTACACTCCGATTGGCGAGCAACCGCGATTCCTTTGCTTTGTTCCCCGAGGTCATAGACTTAGTTTACTTCGAGTGTTCCATGACGAGCACAATCACATCGGCTATGAAAAGACCTGGGATTTAATTCTAAAGCACTTTTGGTTCCCAGGCCTTAGACTATTCGTTAAAAAGTACCTCGAACATTGCTTGATATGCATCTCTAAGAAACGTGTGCCTAGGGTCCCACAGCAAAACATAACTTCGTGGGAAAAACCCGATCAACCTTTTTCAGTTGTACACTCAGATGTACTGGGTCCACTTCGCGAGTCAAACGGCTTCAAGTTTGTTCTCCTTATTGTGGATGCATTTACGAGATAGAGGCAGAATGTATCAGTCCACTAGGTTCCTAGGTTTTGTTAGGATATGGGATCGGAGATACATTTGGTTACTGCAGAGATGCACCAATCGAACGGCCAGGTCGAGAGGTATGCCCGCACCGTTCTGAACCTTCTTCGCATCGAGACCAATCACAAAGGGGCAGCCTGGTCTGAGACTCTATGGAGACTCCAACTGACCCTCAATGTGACCAAGCAGAAGACGACACAGGCATCGCCGTTAAATTTGCTGGTGGGCACCGATGCGGCAACTCCTGTCATCAGGTCACTGGTTCGTGATGTCGCCCTGGAAGGTGTACAGCCGAATCGTGAAGCACAAAGAGAGTTACGCCGAGCCCGCGCAACTGATTTACTGAAACGAAACCAGTCTCGACAGGACGATTACGTTAATCGAAACCGACGCACACCAAAAGTTTTTAACGTGAATGATTTGGTTTTCGTCATTAAGTTTTCGCAGGTAACTGGAAAGATGGATCACGGGATGCGAGGGCCGTACAGGGTCACACGCGCACTGCCGAGTGGGCGGTATGAGCTACGTTTGTTGGCCGGCTCCTACGGTAAAACCACGCAAGCTGCTGCTCAGTACATGGTGCTCTGGAAAGGGGAGTGGTGTCCTGAGACATGCGCTGCATTTTTTGAGCGTGAGTATGTTTGTGTACCATGAGGAGTCTGCATTACTATAGAGGGTTGTGCAGATCTGAGGGTGAGACGGTAGACGGACTGCGAGACGTGTAGGTCAGGTAAACTGCGAGGTACCTGACCGGTCTCACGATGAGTGGCCTCGCCAGCCACGAATAACGGATGTCGTTCCCGTATATAACGTGTTTTTTGACGTGTAGAGGACGGACTGCGAGATGTTCCTTTCGGTGATTTGGTAATCGCCCTACACGATGGGTCATGTAGAGGACGGACTGCGAGACGATCCTTTCGGCTATAAACGCCCTACATGACGGCGAATGAACATGGATCCATGTGTGACGCGTGATGTACGAATGTCTATGACATGTGTTATGATGTTTGTGGGTGATGAATGGAACTCTATGGAGTACTAAGATGACGTCTTAGTACCACATAGACTAGTTAGCTAGTCAGTTTATGTGTCTGATGAATGAAAGAAAAAGGCCACGTAAGAGAATTGAGTTCAAGGAAAAGAATAGGCAAATGTGTTTGCTCCTCAGAAGACGTTAATCTCCCTATTGGTATTTCTTTTTTCAGAAGACGATCTGACTGAAGACAATAGTTCTGCTCACCATGATGCAAAGCCAGTCGCTGGGCCCTCCCGTCCAGCTGCTGCCCACGGAGCTGCCATGCAGAGCTTGCCGGACCTTTCTAATGCTGTCGAGGACGACGCATGATCAGGATGCCCGTGTTGGATACTACTACCCGGCCGAGGAACGCGGGAGGGGCAATCACTATAAAACCACCGCACATGGCGAGTCAGGGCCACTTTTCGTTTGGACCGCGCTGCGTGCGGAAGCGCTACCCATCAGCCGTCCGGTGTAATCTACTAGATCTGGTATCTCTGTGTCTCATTATTCTCTCGTTGATTTCCGTGATTTGATTGGTAATGATTTTGTTCCTCTGTTTGTAAACTCCGCTAAGTTTAATAAGTTATTTTTATAAAATACATGTGATTAGTTTTTAGGTTAAATAAATAATCCTTTTTTTTATCTTGATTTCACTTATCTCCTTACACTTGTATACTTTTTGCAGGTTTTAATGGCATTGTCATTTAATGCGACTGGGAGTTACCAAAAACTAGTTGGAGGCACATATGGGACCCTAATGTCGCAGCAATCTGTTTCTCGTTGTATTAGAGATGTAACGGCAGCACTTGTCTTAACCATCCTATAGTACAAACCAAATGGATTGTTTCCTCAAACTCGTCAGGAAAGAGATGTCATAAAAAGGAGGAAATGTTAATGAAAAATATGTACACCTTATTTTTTTTATTGAATTTAGATAATTTACGAAATTATTTAAGATAACTAAAATTTATTTTTTTAATAGTACCTTTAGTAAACATGTAAAATGCTTTATGTTACAGGTGTTTTGAAAAATTCCACATACCATTCGTTATAGGATGTATCGATGGTACTCATGTAGCTATAGTTAGACCTATATAAAATGAAGAGAAATTTTTTAATCGTAAACATTTCCATTCATGAAATGTTCTGATTGCAAGCAAATAGATTTTATTAATATTTAATTGTAACAAATTCACTTCGTAACAAATTATTTTAACTCCGAATTTTTTACTTTCAGATAAGTGATGCAGATTTAAGAATTCTGTCAGTAGGTGCTTCGTTTGGAGGAGCATCACATGCCAGTTTAGTCTGGAATCAGCATCCTGTGAAACAACATTTGATTGATTTAAACAAAAATGGAGACAACGTGGTTTTACTAGGCTAGTAAGTTTAATATGTAGTCGGACAGAAAATTTAGCCTGATTTTGAATATATTTTAATTAGTTTAATTTTCAGGTGATTCTGGATATGCCCAGAGGGAGTATATGATGACACCGATAGTAGATGCTCCTGAAGGATCTCCAGAGCAATATTACACCAAGTGGCACTGCTCTGCACGTAATACAGAGGAACGTGCCATCGGGGTACTAAAAAACAGATGGCGGTGCTTTATTGGGCATAGGGTGCTACATTATCATTCAGATGTAGCAGCCAAAATAATTAATGCCTGTTGTGTCTTACACAACATGTGTATCAATAAATCAGGAATTGATCCTGTGGAAAATATGGCAGAGTATGACAACGATTACCCAGCTATCACTGCTCAAGAATTGACTAGCAGCGCAGCTGCTGAACTAAGACAAGGCATCGAAAAGCGAAATGTTTTAGTTCAGTAGCTAAGGGCGATTAGAAAGTAAAGGTATGGTTAGATTAAGATAGATTATTTAAATTTTGTTATTACTTAGTTTAAACCTTTTACTTTATTTTATAATGTACTAACTTCTGCCAGCAGCTTCATACGCGTGATAGTGAACATACTCCCAGGATAAAAAGTAGGCAAGTGCTATTCCAAACTATAATCTATCTCTGTTACAAATTCATCCAGATTCATTCAGCCATTCTGGCGAGATTGAGTAACAAACATCCATCCAAACTTTCACATTTATAATATTAAGTTAGAGTTGGACTAGAGGACTACTGGAGGACTACTAGTCCATATTATGATATGGGCAGTGGTATACGCCAATACTAGTATGTTTGAGAGCGACATGACTATTCCTGCTTACAATACAAAAAAGCTACGTGTCTGGCCCCATTGATAATGCGGCTATATTACAAAGCAACACAACTACATCCACCGATACATCCTGTTATCGAATGCTATACACCTAGTTTTGCTCATAATATGGCTGGATCTCGTAGTCCGTACAATATTGAAAGAAGTATCCCTGCCAATACTGGTACATTTGAGAGCGACAAAACTATTACTGCTTACAATACTTCGAGCTCTGTGTCTGGTCGCATTGATAATGCGGCTATTCTCGAAGGCAATACATCATCTGCATCCACCATACATACTGCTAATAACAAAAAACCGTACACCAGACGATAATACTGGATCTGAGACACATTAATAATTGTCTTGCGAAATAATTATTATGAAACCTCCTTCAATTTTAAAATATTTTGAGTGTAATTAATCATTCTTCCAATACATGCTTTAAATATATATTTCTGATTATCTTATCATACCTTTTAACTGAAATTAAATTTAAAAAAAAATTAACAGCTTGTAAGCTGTAATACAAAGGTTTAGCCAATTTTTAAGAAGAGTTAATTATCTTAAAGTAACTGCTTAAAGTAACTGGATACAGCCAACTCATCTTCAATTCTTCCCAGCAACTCATCAAAAAATCGAAGGGATATTCGAAAGTAGTTCGTAAATTTGCAATGGTTATCTCGGCGATTTTAATAATAATAATAATTAACATTTATTACAAGTAACAAGACTCATAGTGTTAGTAACAATGTACTTAAAAACTATGTTAGTAGAACACAAAACAACAAAAAACCAAAACAGCTTGCGACATCACTGCCGCAAGGTGACAAGCCCAGCTGAAACCCTGCAGCAGTGATTCACAAACGCACAATCTCTCTTACTTGCTAACATGAACAGAATGCTGTTGGCGCTGCCCCGCACCCTTCTGACCAGGGATGCGCACCGCTTCCGCATCACAGTATGAAAGCAGTCAACGCGAGCTTCAGCAAACATCCCCGATGCACTGCAGTATCGGGGCAACCCCATCAGCACCCAGAAAGCGTCATTGTACTGGACTCGAAGGGCGCTGTATGATTTCTGAGTATAATGAGCCCACAGACTGCACGAGTAAAAAGACGTGCAGTAAGCACTAAATATAATGCGCTTGACCTCCTTAGAGGCACGCCTGAATCTGTGGGCAATCATGTTAGCTCTCACTCACAGCGCCCTCCTCTCCCTGTGAATATCCTCATCGTCTTTGAGGCCAGTGGTCAATAAGTGACCCAGATATTTAAATTTATCCACCCTTACAAGGGGTATACCGTTCAACCTCACTGAAGGTACAGCTTCTGGGTACTTACCCCTGGCCTCAAAGACCATGACCACACTCTTCTTAACATTATATGCCAGACCATGTAGCCTGGCATATTGCTCGCAAGTGGCCACGAGTGCCCTAAGCCCGCAGACAGACGTACTCAGCAACACCATGTCGTCGGCGTAACTTATGTTATTAACACACACGCCATCAATATGACATCCGACACGCATGCTGCTAAGCGCGCCAATCAGGTCATTCACGTATAGGTTGAATACAACGCGACCGTGCTAAGATCTGTAGATTACTAAAACCCCAGACTGACGTCTGGGAGGAACTTTTATCCGAATGGCAATGTAGGTGGGAAAATTCCATTAAAGGCCGACACCTCCACCAGTTTTTTCCATCCGTTCGTGAGCGGCTGGATAGGACATGGCTGGAGGTGGATCATTGTGTTGCCCAATTTCTCACAGGTCATGGCAACTTTAAGAGTAAATTATTTTCCTTTAGGCTTGTGGCCTCGCCTTTATGTCAATGTTCTACAGCCGACTATGAATACGAACAATCCGCACACCACATCTTATGGGAGTGTATTCTTTGGCAAACTGAACGCAATATTATGTTAGATAGTATTCAGGTTACATCTGGAGTAGTTTACTACACGGACCTTGTAGAAACCAGAACAAATTTCCGTGCTTTCAGGCGATTTTGCCATACCTATTACTGGAATCAAAAGTAGCTCACAATTTAGGACCCATTAGTTTTTAATTAATATATAATCCGTGGTGCTTGACAACTGGGCTTAACCCAGTTGTATATGTCCCTTGGTGCCTATTGGCCTAGCTCTATTCTGTCTCCTGCTTGAAAAGGAGGGAAGTGGAAATTATACATATATTTATTTTCCTACTCCTCCGCTGTACTTTTCTGATTAAATTCGTTGCAGGATCCAAGACAGTTAAATCGTTTCTCCGGGACTCGTCGGGCTTCACTGGCTCGGCGTTTTTCTGGTGGTCGCCACTGTTGATTCTGGCTTTCAGGAGTTGCAGTGGTTGGGAATGTGTGGCGGGCTTGTCCCAATAAAAAAAAAAAAAAAATAGGTTGAATAGCGTTGGCGAGCATAACCCCCCCTGTCTCACCCCGCACTCCAACCCATACGGCCTAGATAGGGCACCAGCCCATATTTGCACCTCTGGTGGCAAATTTGCCTCTTCCATCTTCCTCCATAATATTTCGTAGGAAACCAGGTCAAAAGCCTTGCTTAGATCAAGGAAACAGGCGTAAACTGGAGTTTGGCGATCCGTGTAGTATTTCACAGTGTGCTTCACACTCAATATAGCGCTGTCAGTAGATAAACCTGAACGGAAACCAAATTGGTTATCGTGAACACGTATGTGACTGCTATGTTGAGCGTTAAGCACACTGTCAAACACCTTTGACATGACTGTGGCAAGAGATATTGACCTGTAATTATTTTTATCACTCGTATCACCGGTCTTATTTTTGTCAATAGGCACCACTGTTGTTTTAATCATATCACTCGGCATATAAGCATGACCCAGACAAAAAGTGAAAAGCATAGCCAGCACTCTTGGCAAACGCGGACCAGTAAATCGGAGATGCTCAATGCTGAGCCCGTCATGACCAGGAGATTTACCTCGACACATCTCGTTAATTCTGTTCCAAATCATTTTAGCAGTAATTTTAACTCCTAGGTCTTTCCGTGGCTCAAAATTGAGCGTCGACCTAGATGGGCCTAATGGTGTCTGCACACTAAAATGGTCTACCAAAAAGGTCAGCTATTAGTCTAGCATCACTCACGCCATCGACGCAAACAGGAAGGCCAGGCTTGCCCTTCAATCTATTTGTATGCTTCCATAAAGAACGAAAATCATTTTTTGAATGCTGTGAAGCTAGAATATCCATTTTAATTTGAGTCTCATGATCCTGACACCACTTTAAACGAGACTTGAATATCCTTCTAGCTTCACGCATCTCATCAAAAATACGTCCCGACTTAGGCATACCGTTATCTAGCCAGCATAAAAACTTACGTCTAGCCTCCCTATGTGCGCCGCTCACATGAACTTTCCAACCCACGACTGTTCTTCGCTTTTCATTACGTCCCCCATATGTTACCGTCTCGGTAGCCGACTCGCACAATGCACTAACAATTTTACCATACATTGCATCTATTACATTAAAGTGGTTGGTATTTTAAAAATTTACATTAAACATTCCAGTGAGTGATCTAGTTTCAAGATATGGATCTACTCTGAATTGTTTTTTATATATTTTATTATTGAAAATGATATCAGCGATAATTATTTTTTTAACGTTCATGTTTGTGCACGAGTTTACCTACTGGCGACACGCACAACACTGCAGCAGCAAACGAAATCTTTGTCCTGCGTGTGGCCCGGAGCGTGCTATCACCCGCATGCGAACGAGACCCGCGTGCGGGCTAAAATAGGCGTGTCAGGAAAAGGGGACTTAACCCAGCCGCTTGACGTTGGCTTTTCCGTCCGTTAAAAATAGCTTGGAGACAAACCCTTGAAGACTGGAAAACAGCCAATTTACGAACTACATCTAAGGAGCGTCTGTTCAAAAGGTCGTATTTCACTTTTCAACTTTTTTTTTTTTTGAACTCATAGCAGAAAACTCCATCGAATGAGCGTAAAAACTTGTTCAAAAGGAGCGTATTTCCCATATAATAAAATCCAAAAAACTTGAGATTCCAATCAAAACGGATGTATTTCTGCATTAAAATGTTCCCTTGGATTGTTTTAAACAAAACAGGCATATTTCTTCTACAAATAGCATCTTTTATTTATTTTTCTGTTCAAAAGGTCATATTTTTTTCCATACATAACAACTTTAATAAAAATCGTTTCGTTCGAGTAAATAACGGTATCGAGTCAAAAGATGACGTCTGTACGTTGAATATCATTATCAATAGCAACCCTATAAAAAAAAAAATATGACTGCATCTCTCTAACGACGTCGACAGATGACACTGACAGATGTTATTCTTGACGTTCTGTCTTTCGATGCGAGTAGATGAAATTTGTGAAATTTTGAACTTTGGAAGTTATTATAAAGTAAAAATCATATTGAAAATGGATGAGCAAGGTTTAGTCGAGACCTTGAATGCTGGTTCAAGGAAAAAAAAGCGCAAAGATCGTTCAATATCCTGTTCTCTTAGTAAGGTTTTATCTAATTAATTTACTTTTTCTATGTATCTTTTCAGGACTTACACAGATAAAGATCCCTTGTGCATAAATTATAGATGTCCATGTGATCACAAGTCGCTAAAAACTTTCAAATGTAAAAATTTGACATTACAAGATATCCTAGAAAACAGAAAGTTGTTTTTTAAACGGCGTGGGAAGGTAGATCAAGATATTTATCTTTCTAGACTCTTAGCACCGTATGAACCACTAAATCGAGGAAAGTCAAGTCCAAAAGCGACAACGAAAAGTCGAAGGGTTAGTTGCACCTACCATCTATATATAAATAAAAAACTGACAACAGTGTGTAAACAAGTGTTTCAAAAAACATTTTCAATTGGAGAAAAAAGGCTAAGAAACTTAAATGTTAGGCTTAGTCAAGGGGAAACACCTACAGAGAAGCGAGGTGGGGACAGGAAAGCAGCCAAGTCAAGAGAGAAAAAAGAAAAGTTAAGGGAATTCTTGAAAAAGTTACCTGCTCAGGAAAGTCACTATAACAGACAGAAAAGCAAAAGAATATATTTGTCATCTGAACTAAATGCTGCTAGATTACTCAGAATCTATCTTCTAGGCACTGACAGGTTGCCTAGAAATTTATGGGTTTCCCGCACCATGTTCCACAATATATTTTGCAGTGAATTCAACATTGGGTTCAAATCCCCAGCTACTGACGCATGCAGTGTTTGCATATTGTGGTCGAATAAAATAAAAAATGAAACCAACAGTCAAAGAAAGCAAACATTGATGGTTGAAAAGAGGGTTCACAAACTAAGATCCAATGTTTTCTACGAACTATTGAGAACACCAGTTGCCAACAACATAAGGCTGTGTTTTGATTTGCAGAAGGTATTACCATTACCAAGAACACCTATACAAGATGCATTTTACAGTAGGCAAATCAGTTTTTACAATTTTTGTATCACTGACGTAGACAAAAACCAACCTGACTTTTTTGTATGGGATGAGACAAAGGCTTCTCGTGGGTCTCTAGAAATTGGATCAGCATTGCTGACATACTTAACCAATTTAACTATTCCTGAAAATGTCACATCACTGAAGTTGTTCTGTGACGGATGTGGGGGACAAAATAAAAATAGTCACATCCTACATTTACTAATTTACTGGTTAGCTAATAACAATAACACAATTGAAGAAATCACAATAACTTTCCCAGTGCGTGGGCATACTTTTTGCCGGCAGACCGCATATTCGGTAGAATAGAAAAAGATATTAGGAAAACACCTATTATTACACACAGGACAGGATACATAGAAATCATAGAAAAACATGGAAAAATTCATGACCTTGGTTTTGATTGGACACTCAAAGATATAAAAAAGTTAGAGCTAAATTACGCTTACAAAAATTCAAACTGCTAAGAGAATTAAAATTAGAAAAGTTAAAGGTCCAGGTGGTCGATTCAAAGATGTCAAAATTTGTGCATTTGAAAACTATCGTTTTGAATCTGGTCAAGAAGAATTTGAATCATTATTGAAACGTAGTAAACGACATCCTAAACAACTGCAAGAACAACCAACATGCAAAGGTCTTACAGGAAATAAAAAAAAAAGATGTCACATTATTATTAGTGAAACAATTTGGTGAAGCTTGGGCCTCGATTGAAGATTCACAATGGTATAAAAACATTCTTCTGAATGAGCATAACACAATCAATGAGAATGAGGATGAGGATCATAACCATAACGAGGACAGCGAATGCATTTGCATGGAACCTGACATTGGGGACATTACAGTTTAAGGGATTGAATAATATTTTGTAATGATTAATCATAAAAAAGTAAATGATGTGAAAAATAATTTTGTATGTTTCAACTCAAAGTAGAGGTAGATAATAAACATAAAAGTATTGCTTATAGGATTTTTTCTTCTGACAGAATGCCAAAAAACTTCACTAGCATTTATCATTATTTTGTATTTCCAAAAAGTCCATTCATAAAGCCATATTTCTAAAAGTGTCAAATCAAAAGGGCATATTTCTAGAAGTGACAAATCAAAAGGTCGTGTTTCTGATTTTTCCGATCAATGTCTTATTTCTGAACTAAAATTAAATAAAAAAAAGTTATGGTGTATTATTTTTATTTTTAAAATTGCATGTAACATTGTAGTCTTAATCTTCACAATGATCTAAATTTAATTTAATTTTAGAATTTTTATAATAGGAATTAGATGTTTTTTTCTGTTTTTGTAAAATTTGTTTATCATAGAAATACGACCTTTTGAACAGATGCTCCTAATCTATACCTAAGGAGTCCTTCCCACATTTGTTGAAAAAGTCAATAATGAATATGGACAGAACACCACCAAAAAGTGATAAAGACGCTTGTACGGAGTTGTCAGCTGTAAAAAGGAATTTGGTGTGCGGTTTTGAGGATGTACGTTTGCCCAGCACGGCCCCTCAGAATTTGCATTTATGGTGTACACCATTGCAATGTACTCGCCTCTAGCAGTATATGTACCGATTTCTTTTTCAATGTACCTCTATACTTTTGAAGAAATATGCAAAAAAAGGTGGCCGTGCCAGCCAAACGCTTTCAGCACGGCCCCCCATGTAACTTGAATAATACATACCGTATTAACAAATGTCTATAACTCAAGAAATGTACTCTATTAATACGTTATATGTGCCGCAACAGTTATTGTGAATTCATAATAACAAATAATATATAGATGTGGATAAGGGGCCGTGCTGGAAAAAATCATTTTAAGAAATATCTAAAAAAGACAAAACATACTTAGCCAAAAACTATTAAAAAATAATTGAAGTTTAGCAAGTAACATATGTACCGCATTGATTTCTCATACAACTTGTTATATTGTGAAAAATAAATCTATTTTAGTTCATTCAGCACGGCCCTCTATAGTTGCCTATATCTTTTTAAATATGCCGTGTATGTTTACAAAATTCGACTTCCTGAATAATATATAGGAGTACATTCCTTTCAACTAAATTGCAATTCTGCTGTATCAATACTTTAGAAGATAAATTCAATCTAAAATATACATACATTAAAACTGATGGGGTGACCATGATTTCATATATTTGGTAGGTAGGTACATAAATGTTCTATATTTATGTACTTATATTAATTAAATTATGTGACTACATTGAAATAAACATTCTTTTTACCCGACTGTACCAGAAGGACGGTAAGGTTTTTCGAGTGAATGAATGTAGATATGTAGCAACCTTCATTTCTTTGGCACGCTTTGTAGTCTAAACGGCTTTATTAATTTCAACTTGAGAGATGTCGTTATATTCGTCTTAATTGTGAGAATGACACAGGGTAGGTATAGGTACCCATCAAAAACATTAAAAATAAAAATAACTGATTCTTGGCGTCAAGTAATTAATCGTTTTCTTTTCCTCAAAGCCTATCTAGTGGGATAATACATTAAATAAACGAATTTCTAAGTGGACTAGCTTTAACTTACGGTTCGGCTCGCGTGGTAGAAATAAAAAATATATAAAGCGTGCTTATAACCTTCCCCTAGAAAAAACACAACTTATAATATGTTTAAATAAATGTTATTCAGAATGAGAAATGCTAAAAAAAACAAAATATTCAATGTTTCTCAAAGTTTAAAATTTGTCCGCTATTGGGTAATTTATTTAAATAATTATGTGTTTATTCATTACATCTTAAAAAATAATCATTAAGTATAATAATATATTATCAGTTAATTTTGTCGTGTGCGATCGCTATTAGTTCACTGACGCTACCGTAATTTTTAATGTGGCGCTGGTGTCGCGGTTACTTCATGTTGCGCTTGAGTGTTTATTGACAGTCACATCTCTACGCGCATAACAGACAGTAGTAAATATAAATACTGCTCAAATAATATGAATAATGGGTCGTGTGTTTGTGCAGTGAATTCTATTTCAAGGACGAAAATGGATTGTTAAAATAAACGGGTAAGTAAGTTTTAAGTTATAATATAATTTATTTGTATTTAAAAAATAGATTTGATGTAAGTATATCTAGGTAAGTGCATGTAGGAATTGAACTTGACCCTAAAGAAGATTGCGTAAATATTAAAGTTACACGTTGTATGCACATAAGATAATGCAAAGCACATTAAATCAGTATGCTAGATTTATTTAATGTTATTTAAAAATACCAAAATGTATGAAGCACCTGCTTACGACACAAATCTTTGCAAATTTTCTTTTTTTACAAATCTTTGCATGAGTAGTAGACATGCGCATAACAGTGCATCGAAAGTCAATGCCATATGATATGCACCGGTTCCAAAGTACATCAACTTTTGATATGCACTTTAGTACATATCAACCGGCCATGAGGGCGGTCGATAAATACGATTTATACACTATGCACTGCGGTTGATAATAGCAACCGCAGTATATAATATATACTGCGATTAATAGTACATAGGGCATACCCATGTCACTTACAGACATATGTATACACTATGCAGAACATCACTTCTTGAGATATAAACTGTAACGCAATGGAATAGGGTTCATTTTAACTTGTTGTGGCTAAGCTATGCTTCGGTCTCATTCACTCTCATTATAATTTGTATTAGCTGTCGCGGGTAATGCGTTTCACGTCAGAGTTGGCGAGCCATACATATTACATGCACTCTTTCTCTCACTCATTGCCCGTGTGATACGAATGAATGCGATGCCATAGTCAATGCGGTGTATAGTACATATCTCAATATCTCGGGCAATGCGAGTGAATGTATACACTGCTCAGTGAATATGTACTTTGTGATATCAACCGCAGTGCATATCCATGTCTAATGAGTAGTTCTATTATTAATTATTTCTTACATTAAATTTATTTTGCTAACCATAATATATGATAGCAAACTGTGTAATGAGCCTACGATTATTATGTTACCTTACATAATTAATCATAGTTTTTGTTTAATTGTGTTCTGTTCATTTACAAGCAAAACCCAAGAGTGCTTCGTAGTTATATAAAAGAAAATACTTGTGTATCTAGTAGTATTAAGCCTTTACAATTATTAGGAGTTACATTTCTGTTGATTTTACGCCCAGAGTCCATAGAAATTTACCTACCATCTTTTAAAATTTTAAGGAACTCTTCAATATAGTGGAAATATACCTACTTTACCCACTATACATATATAGAGTAGGTAAATGTGACACGCAAAAGTTGAGATATACAATTTTCGGACGCTATTTTAAACTTAAAGCGGCCCGTTGGCAGCATCGTTCATTCATTCAGCATTTTTCACTTAAGAATTGGTGTAATCATACTGAGCAGTAATTATAAAAAATGTTGAATAATTAGGGTATCAAAAATAATTATCACTTTATATTAACCGTTATTTATTAATATATTTAGTAAATAAATAGGTAGCAAAATTATATATAAATCTAAAAAGAAGTTACGTAATTCACTATAAATATTTGTACAGATTTTTTTTTCTTCAGATTGATACAATTAATGGTGAGGATGGGCAAGAAAAGTGATGTAGCATTAGATGTACAGAAACAACTATTTATGAAAAATCGACATCAGCTCAAAGGACCGAAATATGATAGAAATGTGTACCAGAAACTAGCTGAAGAGCTTAATTATGCTATGTCTCCGAAAGCATTGTACCTAAGTTATAAAAGAAATTTTCTGGACACTAATGACCTCACACCGGAGCCAACAAAAATTGATGACAAACTAGGAAACATTAGTGTTGGAACGACACCTTTGAATTCGTCTAAGAAATCGACACCTTTGCCTGAATCATCCGAACATAGTAAAAACGAAGATAGAAATAGAGTTATTTTTAAATTTCCTGTGGATATTCACGAGTGGAAAAAAATACAGCCAATACGCAGCACTTTTCGACGAAACGATAAAAAGAAGCCATACCTGAGATATGAAACATACAAAACCATTCCTAAGTATAAATGGTCCTGCCTTTTGAGGCAAAAGCTTTGGAAACATTTTAAATTGCCATGTACAATATCTTTTAAAAATTATAACATTAATAGCAATGGAATTACCTTCCACGGAAAATGTACTCAGTGCAACGCAAAAGTGCGTATTCATGACACCGAGAAGACAGACAAGGTCGTCGAATTTCTTTGTGAAATTATCAACTTAGATAATAACTTTAAGCATGACCCACGAAAGAAAGTTCGTTGTACTCCGTACTTGAGACGAAAATTATCAGATAATTTAAAAGAAAAGCCAGCAGCCGTTGTTCATAAAGATCTGGCACGTCGCACAATGACATTCGGAGATACAGAACCACCTACATTGCCATCTCTTGGAGCACTCAGGATAATCCGTTATGAATCTAATAGTCAACATTGGTATCACAAAAATGAATTAATGTCTTTGATAATTTTAGCTGACAGCGTCGAGTTCTCTAATATAATTCAAGAAATACTTATAAAACCAACATTTCATGTACACTATTGGTTAGAAGAACAACTCAAGTATTATAGACACTATTCTAAAGTAGTTGACAGAATAACTATTTCCCTAGATGCTACTGGTTCTATTTATAAAACTAACAACCTAACCAAGAAATTATTTTTATACGTAGTAATGTTAACTGCTAATAATAGCTTGAAATCTGTACCCGTCGCCCAAATGGTTAGCAATTCCCATACCAAAGAAACTATTGCGGATTGGTTATCTAAATGGGCAAAGAATATCACTTCGCCCGCAGAAGTTATAACTGACGACTCATCGGCTTTGATTGCGGCTGTAATTAATTGTTTTACAAAATTTAACTCAACCAAGGATTATTTAGAGGCTTCTTTTAAAGCATTAGAAGGCAACTTCATTGTACCTAAATTATATATGAGAATTGATACGAGCCATTTTATTAAATCTATTCGTAAAATTTCTTTAGAAAACGCACCAAAAAAAGTGAATTACTTATTTGTTCAGTGTATTCTTTACATTAAAAAAGCAGAAAATATTAATGTCATCAAAAACATCATCGATAAACTGCTAGCTATAATCCTGTCTAAATATCATTCCAAGCATTGTACTGAAGCCCAATATTACCTGAGAAGTGTACTTCAAAATGTAAATATTAAGGAAATACATGATAATATAACTGAAGATGACTCTTTATCAAGTGATGACCGTTACTGTTTACATGATGACGTTCATGTTGATACAACGTTTAATGAGCTGAATTTCGCGAAGTGGTTTGAGGAAACTGTTACACATCATAAAGAAGAAGTTTGTGTAACTGGCCCTCTAAATGATTTTTATTATCCGCCCTTATTAACGACAATAAAACGACTACTGCGAAAATTGCCCCTGTGGTCGAATGTCATGATGCCATTATATAAATCAGATAATAAAAATCCTTCGTCGAGTGCATCAGAGGATCATTTTAAAACTTTAAAACACTTGCTGCTGAAATCTAAAATAACAAAACATAGAATTGACGTTTTCCTGCAAAGACATATTAATTATTTAAAAGGAGAGTTAAATATTGCAGCGAGTAAATTTCATATAGAACCTAACACTGTAAAAAAAACAAATCGCAGGACGACAAAACCCATAAGTAAAAAACAACAAAAACCGAAACGACAATTTGTTCAAGACTCAATATTTAGCGATCAACCAACATTTGTAGAAAATTGGGGAGGTCAAGCAGACAAGGCCGTTAATGTAAAGCCACATACCGGTATAAAATTTATAAAAAACGGTAACATGATTAAAAATTCAACAGTCGTTAACACATGCGGTTTTGATGCAATAATGTTTTTGATTGCATTTGGCTTTCAGTCGTTTTCTAATTTCAAAATGGAAATTGAGTCAAAAGATAATAAACTTCGAGACTATATAAATCTCATCTTAAATGAAAATGTTGACAAAGGTACTGTGTATGAAATGAGAAATTACGTTTGTCATGAATATTTTGACCGGCCAGCGCATGTAAAGATAATAACAGATTGTGAATGCAATGTCGCTAATTTGTATGAGCAAATGTTTACCAATTTATTTTACAGTGCTCAGTTTATAAAAGTTTGCACAAAAGAAGAATGTCAATATTATGTAGAAATCATAAGACCTTTTATAGCTTTGAATATTAACATAATTAACACGTTTGGTATTTTGGCATTAGAAGAATCACTTGCTATCGAAACTACTTCTCAAATTTGTAAAAATAATTGCGGTGGAACTGTCATTTCAAGTTATAAATTACAAAGGATTATAACCTTTGATTTAAATGGAACAGATGCAATAGTTTTGTGTAATATCCCGGTCACTATTAATATTCAAAATCAAATTTATGGTGTCGTTGGTGCCATTGAATATGTAGGGAATTCAGAGGGAACTCTGGGCCATTATAAGTGCCATACGCTTAGCCATGATCTGTGGCTATGTTATGATGATTTGGCCTTGAAAATTAACAACAGTACAGTGGAGTCGATATTTTTACACACTCTTACTTACGTTTTAGTGAGTGATATATGTGATATTTAATACAACTAAAAATAATAACTTTTACGAATATTCCGCTTTCACGTCGGAGCGGAGCTCAGGGTTTGCTGAATATGATCCTATGAGTGACGGCTCTGGTAATTACAGTGAAACCAGAATATGTTTTTGAGCCATGGTTTTTAAATACATGTATTTTGTAATAATTTAAAGTTAATTTTACACTATTTAAGAATCTGGTAAAGACTAGTTGCTAAAAATATGCATATGAAACTGTGAACTGTTTAATAAGAAGTCAATACTGTTGTAATGTCATCTGTGATTACTTTTAATAAGTTAATTTATGTACTAGTTTTTCTATGATTATTCCATAGGTAACATAATATTAGTAACATAAACGAACAATATTCTAATTGTTATAGTCGTTGAAAAACATCTGTGATTACGTGGATTTAATTAATTGCCTGTGATTATACCAAATAATTAAAGCGATTCATGCAAATTAATATTAGTGTAATGTAAGGTTCAATCAATATGATTTATTGAACGCGTATCTGTGATTTTTTAAGATTTTTAAGCTCTGTAGTGTTATTGAGACATAGGTTGTTATTCCATGTAAACGAACTAATTTGTGAAATGTAATGAATCTGTGATTTTATTGTAATGTATGATTTTTAAGACTTTGAGCTATGTAGTCTTAGCGACACTAACTTGACACTTGTACGATTATCGACCTATTATGTATAAGTACCTAGTTATCGTTTATATAGTTTACCATATTGTTGATTTGTTTATTTTAATAAAGATTTACTCAATTTAAGCAGTATTTTTTATCCTATTTTCATGTAGAATCATGGTCACCCCATCAGTTTTAATGTATGTATATTTTAGATTGAATTTATCTTCTAAAGTATTGATACAGCAGAATTGCAATTTAGTTGAAAGGAATGTACTCCTATATATTATTCAGGAAGTCGAATTTTGTAAACATACACGGCTTATTTAAAAAGATATAGGCAACTATAGAGGGCCGTGCTAAATGAACTTAAATAGATTTATTTTTCACAATATAACAAGTTGTATGAGAAATCAATGCGGTACATATGTTACTTGCTAAACTTCAATTATTTTTTAATAGTTTTTGGCTAAGTATGTTTTGTCTTTTTTAGATATTTCTTAAAATGATTTTTTCCAGCACGGCCCCTTATCCACATCTATATATTATTTGTTATTATGAATTCACAATAACTGTTGCGGCACATATAACGTATTAATAGAGTACATTTCTTGAGTTATAGACATTTGTTAATACGGTATGTATTATTCAAGTTACATGGGGGGCCGTGCTGAAAGCGTTTGGCTGGCACGGCCACCTTTTTTTGCATATTTCTTCAAAAGTATAGAGGTACATTGAAAAAGAAATCGGTACATATACTGCTAGAGGCGAGTACATTGCAATGGTGTACACCATAAATGCAAATTCTGAGGGGCCGTGCTGGGCAAACGTACATGTATAATTATATCTTGATAGAAACAGGGTTTTAAGCAAATTGCCACCTGAGTCGCCTTTTCTTGAAATGGAAATTATCATCCGAGATTCCCTGACTGAGTTTTAAGAGAACAAAGATTTGGGAATCACAGCCACCAAGGAAGAGGACAAGACTGCAATTTGAACCCGGTAAAAGTATCTCAACAATAGATGAACCATCAAATCAAGTAGTTAATGTTGAGCTTGGATCGAAATGATTGTCCTGTACAAACTGAAACAACGTCTATGCAACAATCGATGCGAAGTTCTGTTATAAACGAGCCATCTACAAGCTATCCGACTGGTCAAGAGGACAACAATCATGATATTACCGATTGCGATTCAGATACTGAAAATATAGTGCCGAATCATGCTAGAAATACTTTAAGCGATTTCACACAGATTACCACAGTAGGACAATTTATTTCAGCAAAATCACAGAAGGGGAAATAACATATTATTATATATGTTCTATTGAAGATATCATTGGCACTAAACTGAATGTTCAAGGTTTTAAGTCCCAAAAAAAACACTATTTTTAAGGAAATTCCCAAAGATGTATCAATCATTGAAGTAAGTGACATTGTAACTTAATTTCCCAAACCGAAATACATCAACGAATGCTACTCGTTCCCAAAAGACGTGATGGTTAAAGAATTATAGTTTTTTATTACATACCTTTTTAATAACAGTTTACTTGTTGATTTTTTTGATTTAAAAAAACCGATTTATATAATTATGAGACTTGTAATAGTTTTAAGTGATAAATGTATAATTGATCTCATTACTTAATTTTCTTAAATATTAATTTGATTATCTGATTATTTGATATATAAAAAGAGTGCGTGACAAAGTAGCACCATTATCAATATAACTTTGATAAACCGGTTTTATTTTTTCAATAATTTCAAATTTATATTTTTTGTTGCAATAATTAATTTACGTAATAAGTCTACCCTGCAGTTTTTTTACAGTTTATCGTTGAAATTGCAAGCGTGGCATCCATTTCAAATTTAAAATTAATCAATTTCACCCCGTTTTACGGTATATTATATTTAAAAAAAAAATTAACATCCTTAAAAAAATTGCAATAATTAACCCAAAGTAGCAAAATTTAGACTATTCATTATTTTGCGTGCGCTAAGAAAACTATTAATGATACATAAAAATAATGTAATACATAATTGAAGTAGTCATTATTACCAACGAAAAATTCACGAGGGTATATGTCTAACTGTTATGGTTAAGCCGCAATGACCGCTTTTTGTTCAAATAATTCAATCAAAACCCGGGCGGAATGAAATAGTGGTGATTTTAGTATCATGATATTAATCTTTATCCATTTAAACGGTTTGATAATTAAGTTTGATTATGTACATGTAAATTACACTTCAAATTATTCAAATCTGACCTTTCATTTAAAAGTTTTAAGAGCATTTTAAACCCGTCATGTTTAAAATGCTCTAAGTAATAAAACTGTTGCGAGTAGAGTGAACTGCCCTACGTTGAGTCTATTAATAAGTAATTTACCTATTAAGAGGGAGGTATCGGAGATGAAGTTTGTAGAGTAGGGTAGAGTGGGGCTTAAAGGTCCGCGGGTAAAAAGGTCTACCATGTCTATATCCGGAAACAAAAGTGTGCGAGCGAAACAAATGACAGGGTATGAAGGGGTCACGGGAGGGGTACTTACGCCGCCCCACGCAGTAAGCTTGCGATCGCCTATGAGTGTACGCGGTCGCGGTGCAAAAAATTCACGGAAGTAATTTTTGTCACGTCACTTATTTTTAGTCTGACTGTTGTGTTTTTATCATTATAAAACAACTTTTATTAAAGTTGTAGTTAGTGGTATAAAGTTTAACGTAGAGCCATTGTTTATTGAATCGTCTGTTAAGGTTTTTTTCTATAACCTCAAACTTCAATCAACACACTATTGGGGCATAAAGGTCCACTCTGGACCTTTATGCCCCACGGTGGACGTTTTTACCCTATACAAAATATATCATGTTATGGTACTCTTTTCAGAATGCGGAATTCCAAGAGAACCACCGAGAGAGGTATAAAGTCTGTCATGGTCAATTAACGTGCGGCGGAGCTAGTCACAAACAAAAATAAATTCCTACGTCAAGTTTGTCGTGACTACAATTAGTAAAACTTCTCTGATAAGATTTATCGCACGCCTAAAATAAAACCCAGATGCACTAAGACTTGGTTACGGGGCTCCCAGAGTAGTATTTAACACAGAACAGGAATCTTCTCTCAGTGATTATCTGCTTACACTTGCGCAAATCTTTCATGGTTTAGGACCCAAAGATGTTCGTCGCTTAGCATGTGAATGTGCTACGAAATATAATCTTCAGATGCCAAATACATGGCATGCAAATAAAATGGCTGGCAAAGATTGGTTATCAGGTTTCTTGTCAAGAAACGACCGTGTCTTCATAAGGAAACCAGAGGCTACCAATTTGAGTAGAGAGCAATTTCCTTTAACCGAACGAATGTTGCTGAATATTTTGATAAACTGGCACAGGTCATGGATCGTCATAAATTTAGAGGGGTCTCAAATATGGAATGCAGATGAAACGGGCGTATCAACCTGCTCCAAACCCTCTAAAATTATAGCGGCAAAAGGGAAACGAAACGTTGGATCACTCACATCAGCTGAAAGAGGAACCAATGTATTATTGGTTGCCGTTTCAGCAACTGGTGGTTCCGTGCCACCATTGTTTGTGTTTCCAAGAAAGAAATATCAAGATCATTTTGTGCGAGATGGACCTGCAGAATGCATAAGTGCAAGAAATGCAAGCGGTCGGACTGATGTGGAGTTCTTGCAATTTATGAAACATTTCTTTAGCTATGTAAAACCAACTAAAGATTCTCCTGTATTGCTTCTGGTGGATAATCACTGTTCTCACCTCTCATTGCCTGTATTGGATCTGCCCAAAGATAATGGAGTAATAATGCTTTCGATTCCACCCCACTGTTCGCACAAGCTACAGCCCTTAGATGTGTCAGTATTCGGTCCACTTAAAAAGTATTTGTCATCAGCACAAGATTCATGGATGCGTAATAATCCTGGCAAAACAATGACAATATACGACCTCCCAGGGATCGTTCCGACTGCATTACCACTGGCATCATACTTTGCAGCTCGCAGCGAGAGATTCTTGCAAAGAACTTGAACCCTTTTTCGAGCTGTGTCATCGTGCAGTGAGAACTCTTCGAACACCTAACGTGGCGCTGGAGTTAAAACGAAATGAATTGCCTCAGGCAGTTCTAGATTGTCCAACTCGATGGGATTCCACTGCCGACATGCTAGATAGGCTGGTAAGCTTGACTTTAGTAACGAACATTACCCGGCTTTAATTACTACTAAACGGTTGCAAGAAGAACAATTAACATTCAGCAATGTTTACATCGCGTGGATAAAATGTATAACAGAACTTGAAAAAATGAACAATGTAACTGCAATGTTTTTGGTGATATGTATGAAGGACAGAGAGACTAATCTTCTGACAAACGACACGTTCTTATCAGCTGTTTATTTGGACCCGAGAGTTAATGCAATACTTTCAGATGAACACAACGAAAGAGCTCGTAATCATTTGATGCACACATACCAAAGATATAATAATTTGCAGTTGCAATCCCAGAAAACCAGGGAATGAAAATGACCAGAACCAAGACAACGTTCCTGTAGAACCACACACATCAACTGAGATAGATAATATCTTTGAGAGGCGATACAGAGAACGTCAGAGAGAACGACGACCAACATAGACCAGGGTCGATAATTTTTTAAACCAAAAAAAATAATAGGATAAAACCCATTGGAAAAGGAAGAGAATATAACAAAAATGAAAAGAAAAATAATTTACGGGCGATCTGAGGTCGGGAACTGGATGGGGGTGAGTTTTTATGGGAAAGTAGGATGCCTAAAAAAACCCGGAGTCGATTAAAATAATTTATGTACAGGCAGATAGACCATAAATAAGAGGTCGCAAATATGCAATTCGTTTTGCATAAAACTATAACCGAACAGGCCAGCAGCATATAACAACAATTATAGCGGAGTGCGTTGATAACAGGTTCATTGTTTGGTTATTATGTTAGTTTCTCACTCACTCATGAAAGAGATGGGGAATACAGATAAGGAATTACAATTTACGAGAAAGAAAGAGATAAAAGATGTTTAATCTTTGCGCGCCATTGTTATCCAGGTAGCGAAACCTTGACCGACCCTGTCCCCCGCGCAGTCCTTCGTAAGTTTTCGTTGCGACCTACTTACTTTTGAATATCTCAGCTTTATTATTACGACGACCACTTGCATTTCTCACCGGATACCGAATCTGCTTATTGTGACGAACTTGGCTTTCGTTTATGGACACCGATTTGTGCTTGCTTTGTGGACTGAATATGGATAGAAACAACCATTGTGTGAGTTGTGACCGTTCACTGGCACGGAGACAGCGTCATGTTCTCTCAGCTGATTTCCTTGAAACGCGTCGAGTCTTCGTGGAGTATATGTTCAGCACCACTGGGCTACAACAAGAGGTATGTACCACTTTGATCATCACTTAATGCAATAATATTTTAAACATCTGTGGATTACAAAATGATTGTGTGCAGTATGCGACGCGCGATTATTTATTTATTTATAGTATGCGACGCAGTGACTGGCTATTTTAAGGTACAGCAACGAGATTATTTACTGGGATAATGTGTCATTTATTGTTTTTATCTGGCAGCGTCGTCATAACAGACAAGTGATGGCCTATCTTTTCTAATACGATACAAACTACTTCACGATCATTTGCGAAGCCAAAATAGAAGCATGTATCTATTCGTAGTTAATAATATTTTGCATTAAAAAGTCGTAGGTACCTAAATGAAAAAAAGAGCCGCGTTCGTCAACTATGTTAAAGAGTAGAACAAAACAGTTTTCTGATGTTAATAGTGTTAACGATGAAGGTATTTACAAGCGGGCTGACTGGTTATATGGCTTATACACGGTTTTCTCATCTACACTAAGTAGTAGTAGGTACATATCGCTTGGTAACGATAGGTTGTTAGTAATAGGATAATAGTAATAAAGTTGCTAGCTTTTAATCGAGTTTCATTATTGTTACAGATTGCATTTGATGGTAACTATTGTCAACGAATCGATTACGCAGTACATCGTACGCAGCAACAAGAAGACCAACCAGCTTCACAATCGAGACAATCCATTGATGCTGCTGGATTAGCACGTACGCCCAATTCTTCTAGTAGAGTATATTTGAAAACTGCAATAATCTTCAACTCTGCCAAGTACCCAACACACTAAAGTCATATCTTCTCAGTTATTACAATTTATATATATCTCCACTCTCTCGAATCTGCCAAAATCATTTAAGCAACATCACTTGGGAAGATTTTGCGACACACGTATCCCGCCGCTTAAATGACTTTAACGCTGAGTATATGAAAGATATCATTGAAATCTACACAAAAGCTCTTGAACAGAAATCGGCCCTTAACTTCGAGAATTTGCATAAAATTGACGAAGCCACCCTTCATTTTTGGACTGAAATTAGCCACATGCAAATTAACAGTACTCTCAACGAGGTTCCGTCTCTTCATGGACTGTCTAAAACGCCCAACACCGACCTGGCAGCGTACATTTAATGTAAAATTCGGACAGGTGAGCCCGGCGTGCGACTGGCAACAGTTTTTGGTATATCAAGACAGAATCTTGAGAGAAAAATACATCTGACAAGGGAATGCTTGGATCGAGATTTTGTATCTGTTTATTTGGGGTTTGACCATATAACACATGAAGAAGTTGTGAGAAGAAACAGATGCCTACCAAACCACATTTTTGGTATAAATCCAAGGACTAAGGCTATAGTTATATGTGATGGCACATATTTATATTTACAGAAGAGTGCTAACTTTTTATTTCAAAGCGAGAGTTACAGTTTGCATAAATATAAAAACTTAATTAAGCCTTTTCACATCGTATGTGCAGACGGCTACATAATTGAAGTCACTGGACCATATGCGGCTACAAAGTCAGACGCTACAATAATGCAAAATATACTAAATAACCACAATGGTCCAACAGAAGAGCACCTCTTCGGTGGTTTTTGAACGCAGGCGACGCATTGATTTTGGATAAACGATTCCGTGACGCTATTCCTGATTTAGAGTAATGTGGTTTCGAACCACACATGCCGCCATCTAAGAGGCAACATGAAACCCAACTCAGTACAGAGGGTGGACAACAAATCCAGACTCATAACAATGGTCCGATGGGTAGTTGAGACAATTAACGGTCGCTTCAAAAGAGACTTTAAAATATTTCGAAATAATTATTTTAATAAATCAGCGCCATTTGCAATGACCGATTTTAGAATTGCCGCAGCTCTCATAAACGCTTTTCAAGAACCATATGCCGACAGTCAATATTCTGACGCATTCCAAAATATAATAAATACCAACATGCATAAACCGAACCTGCTAGCAGATTATGTGGAACAAAATAATATGAATCGACAAAGAGTAGTGTTTGAAAGATTACAAGTAAACCTCCCAAATCTACAAGATTTTCCTAGATTACCTTACAGTGAACTGATTTTGTTCGCTGTAGGGACCTATCATTTAAAGATAGCACGGTCTTACTGTTGGGAACACATTAGAGAGAACGGTACCTACGAAATAGAAATATACAGACATCCTCATGCTATTAATATTGGTGGCTTAGGTGATAAAACTTTATTGAGAGGTCGCATACAGTCGCGTCATGTTCGATCCAGGACATACTACACATATATTTTGTATACACCGGTTCACAATAGCAGGTATGCAATTGTTGAACATGTTTGTTCAAGTATTCATGGTCGTCGAACCTTAGGCAGTTGTGCTCATATAATAACAACCAGCGGGATTTTTTGATAGCGTTCTCCTAGATTTAGACAATAGTTTGTAACTGTTTAACATTTTGTCAATAAACGATTTCTATCATATATTCAGTTGTTTTCATTCATTAGGTTAATAGCCTTATAATTCCATTGAATTACCATAGGAATATATGAGCTCTTTTTTATTTAAAAAAGATCATATCTCACCTGATATGACGCTACAGTAGTTTTACAGAATTCAGTACGTAGGTTTTTTTTAATATATATATATATTATTAAGACACTATTACATAACTTTCAAAAAACCTAGCTGTGTAGTGTTTTTTTAGATATATAATATATATAAATATATAAATGCAAATAAAGTTATGTAATAGTGTCTCAAATCTCTCTCAATATTATGCACAATGCCGCTCTAAATATCACGGATTTTATAAGACTAAAGTCAATTAGTTACGATTTTTTTTTAGTACTTGTTGATTGTTTAATCGAAAACAAATATTGAAGTTGGGATATAGTATGTTCACTATACCTAGCCACACATAAATCGTTTTAATCGATTCCGGGTTTTTGGTCCATACATTTTTGGGCATTGTCCTTTATCTCGATTTCCGGCAAAACTACAAGTCCTATGGAAAAAAGTTAAATGACAAAGTTGTAGGTAGTAAAAGATCTACAACTTTTGTATTGAAAACTTACCTTTTTATGTCCCAAAACACTGTAAATTTTATGAGTTAAAATATTTATTTTTTCACCTTTTATTGGATTATTTTTCCTTTCATTTTTGTAATATTCTCTTCCTTTTCCTTTTTTATTCTATTCTATTCAATGGGTTTAATTCTACTATTTTTTTTCACTTTTAACCATTTTCAAGGGCTTTAGCCCCGGTCTAACAGAAGCATCCAACCAGTTAAAATATCTTTGTTTTCTTTTTTAAATCAGCTACGGTTACCAACACGTGAATATTCTAAAATATCGGAATGAAAAACGATTCACAGATCCACAACTTTATTGCTTATCAAATATAGTGAGTAGTAGTAAAATATGTTTTTATGTTAATGTAAATTACACTTCAAATTATTCAAATCTGACCTTTCATTTAACAGTTTTAAGAGCATTTTAAACCCGTCATGTTTAAAATGCTCTAAGTAATAAAAATGTTGCAAGTAGAGTGCCCTACGTTGAGTCTATTAATAAGTAATTTACCTATTAAGAGGGAGGTATCGGAGATGAAGTTTGTAGAGTAGGGTAGAGTGGGGCTTAAAGGTCCGCGGGTAAAAAGGTCTACCATGTCTATATCCGGAAACAAAAGTGCGCGAGTGAAACAAATGACAGGGGTATGAAGGGGTCACGGGAGAAGTACTTACGCCGCCCCACGCAGTAAGCTTGCGATCGCCGATGAGTGTACGCGGTCGCGGTGCAAAAAATTCACGGAAGTAATTTTTGTCACGTCACTATTTTTAGTCTGACTGTTGTGTTTTTTTTTTTACAGCAAAACATTTACAGCAAAATGCTAAAGAAAAAAGTAAAAGTATGTCAACGATATTTTTTAACAGTATTACAAATCTGTAATGAAAGAATATTATAAAAGTGGAAAGCTATTAGCTGAAAAAAGAGGAGGTGATCGTACTTCAATGAAATATGCGGCGAAAAGAGAATCATGAATTTTATCAACACGATACCATGCCAAGAACCACATTATTGTAGAGGAAACACTAGAAGGTTGTATTTGCCGTCAGAATTATTAATAAATAAGTAACAAAAAGAATATAATTCGAAAGTTGATGACCTTAAAGTGAAGAATTCTTATTTCAGGCATGTATTCAATACAAAATATAACCATTCGTTTGGTACTCCGCGTACCGACGTTTGTGACACTTGAATAAAATTCAACGAACAAATTAAAAGTGAGAAAGACACTTGTAAAAAAAATTATTTAATGGTAGCCCAAAGGCTGCATAAATTAAAAGCGAAAGCTTTTTTCGAAAAAGTTAAAGAAAAAGAAACGGTAAAAACCTTCTCGCATGACTGTCAAAAAAATCTTAACCTGCTAAAAGTGCCCGATCAGGTGGCGTCTTACCTAAGAAATGTGTATTTATACAATTTTATGATAGTAGAGGGATCTCCAAAAAGCAAATTGCTTCCCGAAAATGTGTTCGCTTACTGTTGGGCTGAAAATTTGTACCCCAAAGCTGCAAATGAAATTGCATCAGCTTTTTACCCCAGGCTGACAAATTCAGACTTGTCACCCATAGAAACAGTAAGACTTGTCGTAGATGGATGCGCAGGTCAAAATAAAAATACTATCATGTTAGGAATGTTGTCGAAATAGTTGACTGAAGCTCCGTAAAACGTCAAGAAAGTTGAGCGGATTGTGATTAGCGGTCCTCAAAATATATCGAAATAATTTCTAAATTTAGTACCGTTAACGCCTTAGGAACTGACTTTGAAGTATTCGATTGGAAGACAGCTTCACAGGAAGTCTTTCCTGAACCTCTCGGTAGCTGGCATTTTCGATTCAAGGATTGCAAATGTTACATTTTATAGCGTTCTAAAAAGCATGGAAACATTATGATTGCGGGACATTTACACTACAAAACAGATGATGGAGTTTTGAAAAACGTTTGTCAAAGGAATAAAACAACATCCATGATAAATCCAAGAAAGATTAATGCTTCCAATAACATAACGGAGAGTAAGAAGAAGGATTTATTAACATTGCTTAGAAGCCATTGGGGAGACGATTGGCATGGCATGGCAATGGCATGTCATTCTTTGTAGCGTTACTAGAAAGTAACAACCAAGATGAAGATGACGAAAATGAAGACAGAGAATGTGATTTAGAGTGTGCAGAATATCAGGAAGTAGATGATTTGCTTGTTTAATAACATAAATTTAATTATAGGTAGCTACATAGGTACGCTAAATAAAGAAACAATTTAAAATTAAAGTTGTTTTATTTTATTCCTAACTATGATCTAAAATTTGTGGTTGCAAATGCAGCAACATTCCAGAGATTTGGCCACAAAGGTAGCAGCAATATCCACGAATTGGTCCCAGAAACAGAAACATCCAAACCAAACGTCTAGTTTTTAGAAAAAATATTATATTACTGTTATATCCTAAATTTTTCTTGTATTAATCACATGATTCTCTAAATTTTTATAGCACCATAATAGTTATATTACTGCTTTTAAACTAAAAATTTGTTTACTGCCATTTTGGTTAAATTGGATGTGCTGCGGACCCTGTATGGGCATCAATCCGCAATAAGTCCAAACCATTTTTTATCTTTTTCAAAGTATAGGCCGCGGCACGAAACTAGCGCTGACTGTTATTGCGCCGAAGTCAAAAATACAGGGATACAGGGGTGAAGGGCGGGCGTGTGTTGTACCGGTTGGCTCTCCAGTCGTACTCCGTCCCCCGTACTGTCCGGTACGTCCCGCGCACTTCCAGTGTAGTCGCGTTGTAAATTGTTTTGTTGTCATTGTTAATTAATGGGTTGTTTTTTGTTTTTTTTTTGTTGATTTTTTTGTTGTGTTTGTTAGTTAAATTACTGTTTTTAGGGTTCCGAACGAAAAACGGAACCCTTATAGGATCACTCGGGTGTCTGTCTGTCTGTCCGTCTGTCACAGCCAGTTTTCTCCGGATCCACTGAACCGATTCTGTTAAAATTTGGTACACATATGGACTTCTGTGACCCAAAATCGAACGCGTTACTTAAATTATTAAATTTTTAGTATGGGGGTGGGTCACTTTTCGGAGTCAAACCAGAAAATTAAAAAAAGTTTTATGAACAATGTCATATGGCATATCAAATGAAAGGGCTTACTGTGAGGGTTTTCATTATATTTTTTTCATATTTTTTTTTTTGTAGTTATTCAAGAAATTGGACCAAAAATGACCATCCCCCCTTTATCTCCCAAACTACTAAGCCTAAAATTTTGAAAAAAGAACGGAAATAATAGATCTTTACTTATAGATTACAGGAAAACCTATAAGAAGTCTATAGTTTTAAAATAACATGTTAAAAAAATTAAATTCGTTCGGAACCCTTAGCACGCCACTCCGACTCGCACTTGGTCAGTTTTTTATTTAGCAATTAATAGGAATATTTCTAGTTATATTAAATATCGGTAACAAATATGTCTCGTACAACTACGAGATGGGACTATTTCGACAAAACCAATATTGTCGACAAAAAAGCAAAATGTCGTATTTGTTGCGAAATGTAACAAGGGCTCTACAGAAAACCATAAGGCTCATTTAAAAAAAAATGCACTTAGATGCGTTTACGACAGTGACTAGGGCACAGCATGAATTCAGGCCGATCCAGCAAAGCCAAATTCCACAATGTTTGGTACAGACAGCTGAGCATGAATCTAGGCCGATCCAGCAAAGCCAAATTCCACAATGTTCAGTACAGACAGCTGTGAACGATTTTTCTGCCGGTACGTCATCATCTGCTGTTGTGAGTGCTTCTCCCGGTACGTCAACATCCGCATCCGCTGCTAGTCTTCCTATAGTGGCAACAACAACACTTAGGCAACAGACAATAGGAAGTTATGGTACTAACAGACGAATTTCGAACGAAATGAAAAAAAAAAATTGATCGAGATTTAATGGATCTATTTATAGACAGTTACCTACCGTTCTCTTTGGTTGAAGAAAGAGCTTTTAGAAAATTTGCACGGTGGATTCCTGGCTACCAACTGCCAAGTAGAAAAACAGTTTCCACTATAATGTTGCCAGCTTTGTACGACCAAACCAAAGCAGAACTAAAAATAAAATTAGCAGGCTCGGAATGAATAATTCCGAGCCGATTTATGGACTTCGAGATCCAACGAGTCGTACTATCACGGCCTCACCCGCCTGATCACTTCAAAATTTTTTCGCCTAAATCCTGTGCCGGCGCTAAACCACACCCCCTCAAACTTTTCGCCTATTAGGAAAGCGGTTACGCAATTAGTTGCAACCTGCACTGCGCAGCGTAGTGACGCATTACGTGTACTCCTTTTGTGAAATTTACGGACGAACCTTTTGACCTTGGCGCGCTTACCGGACCTTTTGAATATTGACCATTGCTCTGTTTACCTGACCCTTGATTGCCTTAACGTTAACCTGTGCGAGAATATTGGACTTCGACCTGTGCTGGAACATTTTTGTGCATAATGTCTTCCAGAAATCTTATACGTGAAGAACGTAATCAAATTATAATTTTGCATGGACAAGGATTAAATATTAGCCAAATCGCTGAGCAGCTGCATATGAGCGTAAGTAGCAAATTCTTAAAATTATTATTATTGTGGTATTTTTTTTTTCTAAATCAATACTAACATTGTAAAGCTGAAGAGTTCGTTTGTTTGGTTGAACGCGCCAATCTTAGGGACTGCTGGTTTACTGAAAAAATATTTTTATGTTGGATAGCCCATTTATCGAGGAAAGCTATAGGCTATATAAAATGACGCTACGACCAACAGGAGTGGAGCATTAATGAAAAATGTGACGTTGACGAAGTTGTGTGGGAAAGCTAGGCAAAACAATAGCAATAGGTAAAACTTTATCTAGAGCGCTACCACAAAATAGTGTTCTCACTCACAAAAGTGCCGACGGATCGCATTATTAGAAATTTGACAGTTGCAATTACGTTTATTTTAGAAGGTTTATTATTAATTTATTAAATAAATATATATTAAACTAGCAGTCGTCATGCGATTTCACCCGCGTAGTTCCCGTTCCCGTGGGAGTACGGAAATAAAATATAGCCTATATTACTCGCCAATGATGTAGCTATCCATTCCAAAAAGAATTTTTCAAATCGGTCCAGTAGTTTTTAAGTTTATTCTTAACATACAAAAATACAAAACTTTCCTGTTTAAAATATTAGTATAGATATAGATTTTTATTTCTCATGAACTCTGCTTTATTTTGGTATAAATTTTAGGTAATAATATTAATATATTAAGGAGAAATTTACAGTTCATTCTGAGCGTTTTTACTATGTAGTTTTTTTGGATTTGAACGGTAATCCCGTTTACGGATATTCCATTCTTATAAACACTGCAGCTTCGCTGCCGTCACCTGGCTACCCTGCAACTTTCCTATTTTTATTGACAATAACATACACAACAAATAAAAAACTTAGCGAAATCGGTCCAGCCGTTCACGCGTGATGCCGTGACTAAGGGAAATAGGGATTTATTTTTAAATAGATTTCTGAGGCCGCTCATATTAAGATCTTCTGGAGTCAATTGAGGAGGCTAAGCTTATAGCAATATCTAAAAGCGAATCCAACACACCTGCGACCAAACCTAAAAGCAGTGCTGTGTCTGAAAATTCATTAAAACTTGTGTCATGTCTCATGTGTCGTCGGGATTATTTTATGTTTGCATGCGAGCAGTTTAAAACAGTACAGGCTCGTATTAAAAAGGCTCAGGGTTCAAATGTATGCATGAATTGTCTTCTTCCAGGTCATGATGTTTCTAAATGCAAACTAGGCAATTGCAAATATTGTAGTAAAAAACACAATACTTTATTACACATCGATAGTGACAATATTTTTCCTAGTGCACACAACACTGCATTATCAGCTAGTCAATCGTTTACATTTTGAGTAAATTTACTTCCCACAGCGCTCGTGAGTGTGACCGACGCTGACGGTTACCACCATACAGCACGAGTCTTGCTGGACAGTGGAAGTACAACAAATTTCGTTTCGGAGGACTTTGTTCGTAAGCTACATATTCCTACCTACATTACCAAGTCCAAGGTAACAGGTATTAATTAACTTCTAGTTGTAATCAGGGATGCTAGGTGTCATTAAAATCAATTAATGACAATGAGTACGAACTGAACATTGACTGCCTCGTATTGCCGGAAGTATCAGCATCAGTTCCTCATACTTATGTTGATACTAGCAACATACGTATACCTACAAACGTCTATCTTGCCGACCCCACTTATTACGTTCCTTCTTCGATATACGTCCTTGTCGGTGCGGAAGTCTTTTGGGGTATCATAGGCACAGGTCGTATCGCATTAGGTTCTCATAAGACCACGTTACTTGAGTCAAAATTAGGTTGGCTCATTTCGGGTGCATTTCATTAGTCGGATTCCTCTTCACATGTTTGTATGCATACTAATAACTTACAAGTAGATTTAGATCGGTTCTGGGAGTTAGACTCTGTATCGTCCATACATAAACATTCTGATGGAGAGACCCTGTGAAAAACATTTTAAAGATACCACATATCTTAAAGACGCTACTTTCATAATTCTCTCGACAACCGGAACTCCTCTGAAGTCTGGAAGTTCCTGAAAACTGTCGGTATTGGCAAGTCTTCTGTTGCTTCTAGCAAAGACACCGACGTGTGTGCTCTAAACCAACATTTCTCTCATCCTCCTGTTACTTTGGATCCACACGTCAAATCAGCAACTCTCAATAAACTTTCCTGTTTGCCAATGCCGCAGTGTTCCTCTTTCGATTTCAGTCCTGTTAGTGAAGATGATGACAAAAAGTCTATTTGTGCTATCTCCTCTTCCGCTGTTGGCAATGATAATCTATGCTCAAGAATGATCTCTCCTATTCTTCCTGCTATACTTCCAGTTTTGACCCACATTTTTAACTTCTCCTTGTTTTCTTGCACATTTCCCGATGCTTGGAAGCAAGCCCATATTATCCCGTTACCTAAAATCCCTAACCCGGTCTCTATGACCGTTTTCAGACCAATTTCCATCCTTCCTTGTCTCTCTAAAGTTTTTGAGCACATTGTCCAGCGGCAACTTTCTCTGTTTCTTTCTAGCAATGATCTTCTTAGTCCCTTCCAATCTAGCTTTCGGCCTGGTCACAGTACTGTCACAGCTCTTTTAAAGGTTACTGCTGATATTCGATGGGCTATGGACCATAAATCTTTGACATTACTTGTACTTCTGGATTTCAGCAGTGCCTTTAACTCTGTTGACTTCGATATCCTTCTTGGGATCCTTAAATCTTTCAATTTCTCTTCTTCCCTTATTAGATGGTTCGACTCCTATCTTCAAGGCCGCTCGCAGCGGGTGTGTCTTGATGAATCTTTTTCGGATTGGTGCTCCCTTACTGCGGGTGTGCCTCAAGGTGGCGTTCTCTCTCCTCTTCTCTTTTCAATTTTCATTACTTCTGTCACTAAAGTTATCTCCTCTAGCTTCCATCTCTATGCCGACGACCTGCAGCTTTACCATCATTTTCTGAGGCAAGACGCGGAAGCCGCTGTGTCCGCCGTGAACCGTGACTTGATGTTGATTGGGGAGTGGTCGCGGTCCTTTGGTCTGCAAATCAACCCTAAGAAGTCTCAGGCCTTGGTTATCGGTGGCAGGTATATGCGGAATAGGCTGGACATTCCTACACTGTCTCCGCTCTGGTTGAACGGAGTCCAGATTGAATACGCAAAGTCGGCTAAGAACCTGGGGGTTATCATGGACTCCTATTTATCGTGGACAAACCATATCGCTGAAGTCAGTCGGAAGGTGCACTACACATTTCACTCGCTGAAATGCCTCCAGTGCTATTTGCCCTTGAAAATCAAAATTTCCCATGCCCAAACTCTCATCCAGCCCATCATAGACTACGCTGATGCCTGTTATTTGGATGGCACCGAAAAGCTTTTAAATAAACTTGAGCTTTGCAAAATATTTGTATTAGTTTTGTTTTCAACCATAAAATACGCTCATGTTTCTGGATTTCGCAAGGTACTCAAGTGGCTCCCTATTCGACTTCGCAGGAACTCTCGGATATTGTGTTTGCTATTTAACATCCTTCACAACCCTAAAACGCCTTCCTACCTGCGAGAACGCTTCTCCTATTCGCGTCCTTCTGATGCGCCTTGCAGGTCGCATCTTAGAAATCTCTCTAAGTCCCCTCCCCACGCTACTGAGTTTTACTTCTATTCCTTTACTGCCCATGCGGTTAGGCTGTGGAATTCACTGCCGCCTGACATTAGAGACTGCAAATCTCTTTCAGTTTTTAAAAGAAGAGTGAAAGAACACTACCTTTCTTTACCGTCATTGTTGCATATAAGAATGTGTTATTATGTATCTTATAATATTATTTAGTATGTATTAGTGTATATTTATTTTAGTAATATTTATGTATTGTATGTTATATTAAAGTTTATTGTTTTATTTGTAAGTACTTATACCTTTTACACACGGTGTCTACATATCTTTTATACAACTCTCCTTTCGCAGGTATGCTGGAAGAGATTTCTTTTGAAATAAGCATTACCTTTGTACCTATTTTTCTGTTCCTTCTTTTTATCTTTCCGTGTAATGTGTGTACATAAATTGTTAAATAAATAAATATCGTACTTCTTATGGGCGATTTGTGGTAAGCATTCCTTTTAAAGAGTCACTGGACATATTAGGTGATACTTACATAAGGGCTAAGCAGCGATTTCTATCTCTTGACCGTCATTTGGGTAGAAATCCTCGCCTTAAAAGCCTATCCTTGAGTTAATTAATGAGTACATAGAGCTGGGACACATGTCTGAATCAACCAGTGGCGGAGCCTTCATACAAGCCCAAAAGCCCGGCATGCCTTACTAAAATGCTCGATAGAGAATCAATATCAAACCCAAACTATTTAAAAGTTCGCGCGCTTAATTCTTATCAAAATAACACAAAGTATCTACCTATGCCACACTACACATCGCGATTGTTCGCGCGCAGAGTTTCGCATTTGCAGAATCTACATATAGCTATCTCGCTTACACGTACCGGCTTTTACCGGGCTTTCAAATACTAGCTCTGTCACTTTCGCACTTATAGCGATGTGCCATATAACGAGTCAGAAACTTTTGCGTCTACAAATCGATCAGTATGAAAGAATTAAGCCCTGCATGCGAATGAAGTTGCCCGCGTATGCGTGACCTTGTCACCTTGCCAACTCTGCAGTGTTGCCGTTTTAGCGACGTTGTGAGATCTTGGAGATTTTTAACGAGTTTGGAGACTTTTTTTAAGATTTAACAACAATAAAAACTAGCGACTTTTTAAAATAACGAAATTAAATATTCAAGCAATATCTTAAAAATAAAAAAATTGCGACATCTAGCTGGATTTTTCATATACCTGGGGACTTTTTTTGCCTAAATGACAACACTGCAACTCTGGTAAGTAGTTTCCGACACCCGAGTGCAACTAACTTCAGTTTCATTCGCTTGAGTGGAAAAGTTATGTTGTTAAAGTTATTTGTGTGTTTTCTTAGATTTTCTTAGTGATACAATTGTTTTAGTGACTTACCTACAACAATGGAGGTAATTGTACCTTGTGAGGATTTAAAATGTGTTCAAGTTTTGATTGGCGAAGATAAGGTAAAATCTTTAAGCTTTGCTCAGAAAAAACAGTTAATTTCTTCATTAAAACCGACGCCTAATCTGTGTATTTCTCAGACTAGTAAATCGCATAAACGAAAATTTAATAGATCAGTGTATAAAACTAGTTGGATTGTTGGCTGTTCGCACACGAATAAGCTGTATTGTTGGTGCTGCATATTTTTTTCGAATGAAGATTCCGTTTGGAATACATCTGGTTATAATGATTTAAATAACATATCTGGCGCCATTAAAAGGCACGCAAATTCCCATAAACACCTGTGTGCAATGGTTTCTTTCGGTAATTTTGGTAAACAACGAATTGAGACATCTATATCACGCCAGTTATCATTATTTGACATTTATGCAAACTATTTCGACAAACAAACATTAAAAAGCCAATTGATTTGCTTGTATTCTAGTCCTGATCTGAAAGACCGTAATGTTTTCGAATTAATTGATTTCATTAATGAGAATAACCTTGAAGATGCCTTTCCCGAGCTGTTAAAATTAGCGTATCTTGTTGTAACTATTCCAGCTACAAGTTCTTCCGCGGAACGTGCTTTTTCGTCTCTTAAACGTATCCATACCTATCTGAGAAATACACAAGGTCAAGAGCGTCTTTCCGAATTATCAATGATAGCTATTGAAAAACAGTTGTTGGTAGAATTAAAACGATCACCAACATTTTACTCTGATGTAATTAAATCATTTCTTAAGAAAGATAGACGATTCCAATTAGAATATAAATAATTTATTTAAATTCCTTATTACATTCTATCTAGCTATTTTTTAACTTTGTTTTTTTTTTTGTCTGTAACCTGTTAGTCCTGTTACGAAGCAAGCACCTACTTACCATAACTTTGTTCCCTCAAGCAATGAAGCAAACCAAACGGCTTTTTTCAAAGCCACCGGAGGTATGCAATTGCTGATATGTTTATTATATTCAATCTAGCACTAGCATGCCTTCAGTGTGCTTTGGTTAACTCATTCACCGCACGACAAGCAAGAGTGAAATTGAAGAAGAGGAAAGAAGAAGATGGATGAATTCACTTTTAATTTATTGTACCTAACCAGTAGTTTATGAGAAAATTGCGATGATACATACGTAGGTACCTATATACTCAGTCGAAAACTGAACTTTCTTTTTTTGAAATCGGTTAAAATTTTATTGGGCTTGCCTTATTTTGAAACCCTAGGCACGCCACTGGAATCAACCAGGCGCCCACTCGACTCAACATGTTATTCGGATGAGCTTGGTCCCACGCATGATCAGAATGCCTGGAATTACTTTCAAAATAGCCGGCACCTTTTAAACGAGTTCAAGATACCTTGGTGGGTGTTGTGTCAATCTACGTCCTGTCTACAGCTGCATATACTCACTAAAGCTTATAGGGCATGTGTTTATGTTCGCAGTGTTTCGAGAGACGGCGAGGTTACTGTGCATCTCCTTACCGCTAAACGAAAGGTAGCTCCAATCAAATCCACAGCCATACCGCGCCTTGAGCTGTGTGGTTCATTGTTGGGTTCACGGTTGTACTCAAAGGTTCGTCAGTCACTTACTTTGCATTTTGATGAAGTCCATTTATGGTGTGATTCCACCATCGTCTTGGGATGGTTATCTACTTCACCAAATCAATTAAAGACAATCGTTTTGTCATAAAATGACTGAAATTCAGAAAAAAGTAGTAGGAGAGGCTTGGCACTATGTTCCGTCAGCTGAAAACCCCGCAGACCTCGCTTCGCGTGGACTCAGTACTGACAGGCTGTTGCCGTCTTCATTGTGGTGGTCAGGACCACAATCATTCTCTTCTTGTCATGTTTCCAATCACGTTATTGATAATCCTATTGCTGCGTTATTTTCAAAATTTACAAACTGTAACAATTTACAGCGTGTGACGGCATACGTCATGCGATTCATACATCAACATGTTTCATTTACGCCTCTTGCATGCTGGGCCACATCTTTTATTGGCCACTGTTCGTCATCACTACTATCCCATTGGAGATAGAAACCTGGCTAAAAAGATCACATATCAATGTGTAAAATGTTGCAGGATCAAGGCCAACACCATTCAACCTGTCATGGGTAACCTTCCAGACCAGCGTTTACACTTGAGGAGTGATTTTTCAAAAGGCCTTATTTCTATTTTTTACTTTGATGTAGATTTCGACGGAATCGTGAAGTCTAGTCAAAATCGCAACTGGAACTGGCATTTGCTTAGTTCAGAACGCCTTATTTCCTATAGTAAAAGGCGCATCAAAAGTAGAATGTCAAACAAACTGGCACATTTCCACCCGTAGGTAGACAGGCAGTGTGAAAATTAACAAAACGCCGTATTTCCTGCTTGTTTTTTAACCGTGTTAAGAAATTTCATACAAAACGGCGTATTTCCTATTTAGCTAAAATTGGTCAAATAAAACAATCTATTTTTTTGGTGATTTTGAAGCGTTCTGTTTGAAAATTTAATGCATGGTAACACTGAGGCTGCACGTCGATCATACACAGAAAAAAAAAGTTGTTTGACATTTAGCTGTCACTGTCATTGGCAATTATTTTCGCGCTACAAATGCCAATTTTAATGAACGTGTTTCGGGTTCGGGTTCTATTAAATTAATAAAAACGATATTGCGTGTATTGTCTGTACGTCGTGAAATGGATGAAAACACAGTAGGCGCACTAAATCCCGGTGGGAGAAAAAAGAGGGATAAAAGTAAAGCAAGAAACAAGAAAGAGTAAGTTGTAACCTGAATGTGTAGCTCTAACCATACTGCAATTTCGTTAGATCTCACCAAGATTTGAATATTGGCTTAATTACTGTGACTTTCTTTTCAGATATTTAGACCAAGATCCGCTGGGAATAAATTTTACGAAACCATGTCAACATAAAAGTGAAAAAACCAAGTTTAGATGTGATTCCCTAAGTATGGAAGTTATACTAAAAAATCGACGAATGCTTTATAATACGAAAAACAAAACCGATCAAGATATGTTTTTGTGTCGATTATTGTCTACGTATCAGCCAGTTCGTCGAGATAAGATACCTCTGAAAAATTTGAAGAACCGTCATTTAAGTTGTACATACAACCTCTTCACTCGGAAAAAAAAAGCTGTGCCAGTTTGCAAAAGGTTTTTTATGGCTGCTTTAAGTGTCAATGAGAAAAGGCTCAGAAATTTAAATAAAACCTTACTAAATGGAGAACTGCCAAGAGAAAAACGTGGTGGTGATCATCGATCACATAAGTCAGCAGAAAAGAAACAGAGGCTACGCCAGTTTTTAGATAACTTGCCTGCACGTGAAAGCCACTACAGTAGGAATAAATCAAAACGATTGTATTTAAATAGTGAGCTGTATCCTAAGAAATTACTAAAATTATATAATGATTCTGTTCCAATGCACTTAAAAGTAAAACCAAGCATGTTCTATAAAATTTTTCACAATGACTATAACATCGGATTCAGCAAACCATCGTCAGATGTATGTAACGTCTGCACATTATTATCAAATAAGATAAAGAATGAAAAAGATCACCGAAAAATGTCAGAATACATGATTCAAAAACGAGTCCACTCCATGCGTTCTAATGCCTTTTATGACTTACTGAAAATGGATGTACCTGATAGCATCACACTATGCTTTGACTTACAGCAAGTGTTACCCCTTCCGAAGACTCCTATACAGGACTGTTTTTATTCCAGACAAATCAGTCTGTATAATTTCTGCATTTATAATTTAGATGCCAAAAAAGCTTTTTTTTTATGTGTGGGATGAGACTGAAGCTAACCGCGGAGCTACAGAGATTGGTTCAGCGCTTTATTGCTATTTAAATAACCTTAATATTCCTGACAATGTTACTGTACTCAGGTTATTCTGCGACGGATGTGGGGGGCAGAACAAAAATAGCTTCATAATACACATGCTAATGCATTGGCTGTATTCTAAATCACCAATAAATTTAAGAGACATTCAGCTATGTTACCCAGTCCGTGGTCACAGCTTTCTACCAGCTGATAGAGTTTTTGGTAGAATCGAAAAAGATTTGCGAAGGTGTGCTGTGATAACGGAAAAACAGGAATATATTGAAAAAATTAGCAAGCATGGAGATGTACAGACATTAGGTGGGCAATGGTGTTTGAACGATATAAAAGAATTGTCTGTTAATTTTAAAAAAGTTGATAGAATACAGTCCTTAAAAAAGATTTTCATTAAAAAGAGTGTGAACAGTGGAACAGGGAAAGTATTGAGCTGCAAAGTGACTGGATATGAACTTTACAGATTTCAGTCTGGTTCTGAAGAGTCAGTTTCTCTATTAAAACATGGTAAAAGAATTCCTTCAGAAATTTCGACATTACCACATGCGCTGATACCTCTTTCAGCAAAGAAAAAGAATGACGTGGATAATCTACTAAAAAAACAATTTGAAGATGACTGGAGAAACATGGATAATCTGGGCTGGTATAAAAATATTTTAGATGATGTTCTAAGCACTTTGCAGGAAGATGAGCATGACCTGCATGATCCTACAATGGCATGTGAATGCAATGAACCAGATGATTGTTAAACCTTAGAATTTAAATTTGTTATGGTCTCATTTTGTGAATAAACAATTTATTTCCTAACAACAATTCTTTAATATTTTAAGTAACACCGCTATCTAGTTGTTTTTTACCTAACCTACTCATTCTGAATTGTACAAAAAGCCTTATTTCCAAATTGGTGTGCAACAAAGGGGCATATTTCCTATTCACTTTATACAAAAGGCCTTATTTCCTGTTGTAGCAAACAAAAGGTCATATTTCCAAAATTTAATTTAAGATAAAAACAATACAAGTATTTTTTTTTTGGACAAGCCCGCCACACATTCCCAACCACTGCAACTCCTGAAAGCCAGAATCAACAGTGGCGACCACCAGAAAAACGCCGAGCCAATGAAGCCCGACGAGTCCCGGAGAAACGATTTAACTGTCTTGGATCCTGCAACGAATTTAATCAGAAAAGTACAGCGGAGGAGTAGGAAATAAAATATATGTATAATTTCCACTTCCCTCCTTTTCAAGCAGGAGACAGAATAGAGCTAGGCCAATAGGCACCAAGGGACATATACAACTGGGTTAAGCCCAGTTGTCAAGCACCACGGATTATATATTAATTAAAAACTAATGGGTCCTAAATTGTGAGCTACTTTTGATTCCAGTAATAGGTATGGCAAAATCGCCTGAAAGCACGGAAATTTGTTCTGGTTTCTACAAGGTCCGTGTAGTAAACTACTCCAGATGTAACCTGAATACTATCTAACATAATATTGCGTTCAGTTTGCCAAAGAATACACTCCTATAAGATGTGGTGTGCGGATTGTTCGTATTCATAGTCCGCTGTAGAACATTGACATAAAGGCGAGGCCACAAGCCTAAAGGAAAATAATTTACTCTTAAAGTTGCCATGACCTGTGAGAAATTGGGCAACACAATGATCCACCTCCAGCCATGTCCTATCCAGCCGCTCACGAACGGATGGAAAAAACTGGTGGAGGTGTCGGCCTTTAATGGAATTTTCCCACCTACATTGCCATTCGGATAAAAGTTCCTCCCAGACGTCAGTCTGGGGTTTTAGTAATCTACAGATCTTAGCACGGTCGCGTTGCGGTAAAAACTCTGGGTCCGTGATCTTTCTAGCGTAGTCGTACATTGCAGCACGCCGCTGCACCTCTAGATCGACTGGGAGAACACCCGCCAGCACCGGTAAGGCTTCAGTACTAACCGTCCTATACGCCTTGCATAAGAATATCAAAGCCAAACGCTGGCTTTGCAGCAATTTACGGCGTACCGCCCCTATGGTGGCCCTGTCAGCCCAGACAGGTGCCCCGTAGCACATACAACCGAAGTAAGTAGCCCCATAGATAGTTTTTAAGGTTTGAAATGAGAGACCCCAAGTAGCTTTGGATATTCTCGTCAAGGCGTAGAAGTTCTTTTTTGTTTTTTCACCTACTGTTTTTATATGATCAATAAATGAAAAGTTCCTTTCTAGTAGCATACCGAGGTAGCACACGGATTCTTTTCTTTTAACGGGTACGTTATTAAATTTAATACTAGGCCAGGATTTTAGGTTCCCTTTTAAAATAAGTTGATAGGTTTTATGCGGTGCAAAGGTCAGACGGTTTCGATCGCCCCACTGTGATATTAAACGTAGACATGTGTCAGCCAAGTTCTCGAGTCCCGCCCGAATGCTTGCCTCAATGAGCAGTAAGCCATCGTCCGCGTAACCGGTTAATGAACAGCCGCATGGGAGCGGAAGCGCGAGGAAATCATCGTAGCCAAAATTCCATACATATGGACCGATAACTGAGCCCTGAGGACATCCCATGGTTAGAGACTTAGAAATGGAATGATGTCCAAGTTTGAGTTTCGCGGAGCCGTTTAGAAAATACGAAAGAATCAGATTATAGATATTTTTGTAGCAACCACGGGTTTTCATTTTAAGTAGTAGCATCGGCCACCACGCGTTATCAAAAGCGCCAGATATGTCGAGAAAGATTCCAACCACGTATTTATGTTCCGATAAGTTAACAATTTTACGGACAGAGAGAGCCGCGTCGACTGTGGATTTACCAATAGTGAAACCAAATTGATTAATATGAAATTTAGGTCCATTCGGTAGCAAGCGCGGAACGATTAGTCGCTCTAAGAGTTTCCCCAAAGATGGAAGTAGTGTTATGGGCCGGTAGGACTTAGGGTCATCCGGGGGCTTATCGCCACTCTTCGGAATAATGCGTATAAAGCCTTGTCGCCATATTCGAGGAAAAATACCTTCTGCAATGCATCGGTTATATACGGATAAGATCGCGTCGCCCGCTGTTTTACATGCTTCTATAATCATTCTATTAGATATTTTATCTTCACCGGATGATTTTTTGAGAGGTAGTCTCTTGACAACGTTTATGAATTCGTCAGTGGATGGAAGGTCTGACTCCGGTGATTCAGGTGACACCGCGGCCCACGCTCTAATCTGTTGGTGGTATTCATTATCATTTACTTATGAATCGTCTGGTATTAGAGAATTAAGCAAAACATCAGTTGTTTCTTCAACGCCGGTGGTATGTTTATTATTTACTTTAATGTTCTGAACGTACGCAAGGTCGACAGATCTATTAGCCTTGAACTCGTGGTACAAAGGAGACCACGAACCCTCCTTATCAAGTTTATCAACAATTTTCCGGAGTAAATTACCCTTAGATTTTTCAACCGATGCTCTGTAGCGCGACTTGGCAACTCTAAAAGTACTTAAAGCAAGATTAAGGGGGTCCCCGATAACCTTACGTTTTTTAAGCTTATTAAGTTGTCTGCGCGCTCTGCGATAGCTTTTACGTTGTTCAACAAGGTAGTCATTCCACCAATCACATCTACGAATATTGGTCATAGATGCGCGACCAATAGCAATGTCAGCACAGTAAGTGAAGGTGTCTGACATTATCTCAGCACTTTCCTCAGCTGACAGTCCATCGCGAGTGAAGTCTTTGGCATGACAAGCAAAAAGTGAGCTAAAGAATTCCCAATTCGCGCCCCTACTTTTATATCTAAAATTCCCAATTAAGTGTGACGAACCTTGAGTAAACATAGGAACAAATTCGTACACGATCAGGCGATGATCACTACAAGACGCGTCAGGAAGGACACGCCACCTATCCAAGCGTACGTCTGCACTGGAAAGTGTGACGTCAATACAAGATTCGCCCATTTGGCTACAAAAAGTAGGCGGTGCGTCTGGGGTGTTATGAATTGATAAGTTCATCTCAGCAATAAAATCTTCAACGGCACAACGTCGTTCGTAATCAGTGGCCCGAACTTTGCCATACCACAGGGAAGAAGATGCATTCACGTCAGCACCTACTATAACTTTGCAGCCCGCGAGCGACCGCAAGACGTGACGGAGATTATGTATGTGGAGTAACTGGGTCTGAATATTGAAAGTAGCAGCTCACAACGTAAACCTTAAAGGTAGGTGATGATACTTCCGCCACAGCGCAATGGGGCGTCATGAGATTACATATAGATGTTACAGTAAAGCTCGAAGAACGCGCAACATAAATTCCGGCTCGCGCCTTGCCATCCAGCTGAACTACCTTGTGACGTAAGCGCGCGTTTTGATATTGTTCCTGAACAAGTACTATGTCAAGGTTATAATCCACAATCAATTTATCCAGCTCAGATGTCGCCACCCTATCGTTATGGAGATTTAATTGTCCTATGGTTAAACTATCCATTTTTAGTAATTAGTGTTTAGGATTAATTGTTCGAGTTTCAGTTTTTAAGTAGTACACTCTTGAGATCCACAGCGATGATCACACGGTTTTTTAAAGCGTTTACACGCCACGCAAGTCGGCTTGAAATTTACGTTGTCCTTATGCGGGCAATCATTTGTTTCGTGTGCCTCCGAACAATTAGCACAAGTCGGTTCTTTATTAACGCAGTGTTTCTTAACGTGACCGAACTGTTGACAATGTAGGCACCGAACGACTTCAACATCGTCAATAAAGCGGCAGGTAGCCCAATCAATAAATAATTTATCCTTGGTAGAAACTAAGTGTTTACGTACTGCGGAATCTAACTCGATGCCTATCCACTTACGACCGTTGTCTAACGAGCGCCTACGGATAATTTTAGTAGACTTAATAAAGTCATCCTCTTTCATTTGAAGCTCATCTTTAATATTTTGGCGGTATAGCGCGATCAGAAAAGCGCCATCATCCATTGAAGATGGTACATCCTTAACTAATACTCGAGGGCGTCTACCTTTTGGTTTTTCTAGTCGTAAACCAGCTGCCTTAATTGCGTCCACGGATTCCAATTTTTTAAGCTGATGTTCACTAGCGACACGTAGAACAACACCGGATTTCGCGGTTTTTTTCACGCCTACAATTTGAAAACCGTCATCACAGGGCTTAATTGCTTTCATAAGCGCTTGTTTTGTCGCGGACGAAGTGCTATAATCAGCTGATCGAGCTGCGGTCGGATAAGCCACCACACACGGCAATGGTGGACGGGATTCCATAATTGCTGGAGCTACTTTTGGCAAGCGTAGTTTCAACGAGTCCGCATACGAAATTTTACAATTGTTATTATTATTATTGACAGGATTGGGATTGACATAGTTATTCGACTTGATTTTTTCTAATTCGCGTTCCGTATTGGCTAACTTCGTTTCGTTGCATGATGATTTTATGGCCAGCATAGAAACGATGGCCGTGACACGCTGTGTCATATCCATAATGGCAGATTTATTTGCTACGTTAATGCGAGAGCCCTGATCATTGACTAAGTCGTTAATTTTTGACAGGTAGGCTGACGCCTCGGAAACTAAGTCGCAGTAATTTTTCCACGGTTTCGAAAGTTTGATGAACCCGTTTTGACCTATCATCGGGCGAAATGTATGATGGAGACATTTCGCTGAACAAGCGTTTCGAATTAGCGGAGGTTGCCACGGGCGACCTTTGGGTTTTTGTATTTCGACGAAATATATCTACGATCTGGAGGGTCATCATTTGTTGACATCATGAATTACTTTATAACAACACGGATGAATTAAAAAATATCAAAAGAACTAAACAAATAGATATCAATCGATTAAGTTATTTCGCGTTACCCACACACAAGAAAAATAAATGCACTTACCGAAAGCTGGAGAAATTGACTAATTACCAGTAAATAAACGAACAGACACTTTGAAAAACTTACAAAACACGCACTTACTACACTATAGCACCGCTAGGAACAATTCACAAGCCTTTAAATAAACACACAACGCGAATTCCGAATTTACAATACGCAGCGATATAATAAACACCGCAGTGCGCGCGAGTGGGGAGGGAAGTGATAAAACTACAAGTATATAAAACTATTTTTTTTAAATGCCATATGTTCAGAACAACTAATGCACACTTATTTTGACTACTTTCAAAAGTTATAGTACAACCTTTGCATATCTCACAGATATTTGGCTCTACTGAAAATTTGGCTCTGCTGGAAATAAGGCCTTTTGAAAAATCACTCCTCACTTATAATTTCCATTTTTTGACACAGGGGTAGACTATGCCGGTCCCATCATGATAGCTGACCGGAAAGTTGAGGGTGCAGGCTCATCAAATGCTTCATTTGTGTGTTGTGTGTCTAGCTACGAGAGCCGTCTACCTTGAGCTTGTGTCAGATCTTACAAAGGAAGCTCTCTTAGCTGCACTAAACCGTTTTATTGCTCGATAGGGAAAACCACGTAACATCTTTTCTGACCAATCAATCCTGGCATAAACTTTTCCTTCATACCTGCGGATACGTCACACTTCGGAGGCTTATGGGAGTCTGCAGTTACATCTACTATACACCAACTAAGACGTATTTTGGTACTAACTCCGTGACGTCCGAAAGTGACGTGGCGGGCGCGCGCTTATCGCAGTGTCAGATTACATCGCCCACAAAAAACCCATATTGCGGGCGTTCTACAGCGCCTAGTGACCCACTTGAAACGGTTATGGGTTCTTGGAACACGACGCTACGAAATACAATGTAAACATGATTCTTATTACAAGTCTAAATATAAACATTTCGTATTGTAATGAGACGAACTTGTTGAAAGTAGCTTTGTGTTGTATTATATTGATTTGTGAAAAAACTGTTGGACCAATTTACACGAAATTTTGGGAACTAGCTCATGAAAAGACAAGTAATCTAATTACAATGTTATTTTACGAGTTTTATATCGGATGTTTGCAATATTCAAACTCAAACTTCATACCGCGCGGTGCCATTTTCATGAATCAATGCACTATTTTGTTAACGATCATCAGAGTGATAACAAACAGATTCCAATTAGAAATGTTTCTAGATTACTACTTATATATTCATCGACTCATTATAAATTATAAATCGTTAAAATATGCCACTATAATTGTAAAATATCAAAATAACCAAGAGGAGGGAACAAATTTGTTTTGTTTTGTTAGCTCAAAAAAACTAGTTTTGTGACAATATTTTATGCAAAAAACTATCCACAAAGTTGCTAAAAACACTTATAAATGAATATTCATCCACTTACTGCATGATTTCTCCGTAAAACTCTCAAACACACACAAAAAAGGCACGCACGTCTCAATCGCCCGCCGTAGACTTTGATGTGATTTCAAATATATTTTTCATAATTTTGCCTTCGTTATTATTTTTTCTGCCTTTGTTTATGGTTGTAAAATATTATCAGCTATAGAGTTAAATCGATCCGAAGCCAAAATAAACGCGATTCTACATAAAAATAAAGTTTTAAATCAGTTGTGTTTGGTGGAACCAATTGGTTCCACCCGGACTCAACGGAGTGGACTCAAGTGGAGCCTATTGGTTCCACTTCGTGCTGAAGAGGTTAATTCAAGTTGAGGCTACCTTAAATTCAAGACCCTTAACAATACTATCCAACGACCCTTCCAACCTCGTTTCTTTAACTCCAGCACACTTCCTTATTGGGCGTTCTCTAATCATGCTACCTCATCCACAGATCCAGAACGCCAAGGAGAAATCAAATGGTGCCGGTCATCTGGCGAACTCAAGGAAGAAACATTGCTCGTCATAAAGGACGAATCTTACCTCCTCCTATGTAACTTCCAGGATGCATCACCCATGTTCTCCCAGGCAGAGATGGCGATCACGAGGGTTGCCGACATCCGCACAAGAAAGGGTGTCATCCGGCGTGCTTTCAACACCATCTGCCCGCTGCCAGCAACTACAGTTGAAGACTCTTCAACGGGGGGAGGATGTTGAGGCCACAGACATCAACGCGCCGGCGGCAGGGAAGGAGGGGTGCGGGGACAGCGGCTCGCCAACCGCATCAGCTGTTGCGCATCACCGAGCACGGCTGCGCTCTTGCATATTACATTTATTTTCCATCTTTGTTATTTACGCGAACCAACCGTAACGTGTTTTGTAATTTCATATTTGTTCATTATACTCTTGTTATACAGTCCACTCTTGCTTTCATTTATTATTTTTATTTTCGGAAGACTTACAGACTAATATCATTATAATGACAATAATAATAACTAAATTGCTAATAACAAGTCTCCACAGATAAATACAAAATTATTACTCCTTCATAGTCCAAGTTACATCTTACATTTTCTATTTAATTTAATTGTTCCCTCAAAGTTGGTTAATTTCGTTTAATTTTATGTTAATTTGATCTAATCTAAAATTTATCTGTATAGCAAACGGTTCAATTGGAGGTAGGTGCCTCTTGTACAAAAAATGGCTTTGCTAAGAGCCTCCTTAGCGTGCGTGCATTGGTGCAGAAAAGGTCAATGCCTTGTTCACAATAAATTTCATTAAAACTGCGACTGGCTCTCTGAAAATATGCATTACGCCTATAATTAGTGTTTGCATAAGGTACGTGCAGAAGTGGTCGCTGCCCCATCTGATTAGTACGTATCTTTAATTTTGAAACAAGTTCAGGACAGTCAATTGAACAATTTGCGATATTTAACAAGTAGCATATATCATTAATATGGCGTTTACGTTCAAGCGGTAGAAAATGGTATCTTCTGCATCGGTGAGTGTAATCAACAGATATTTTTTTCGCCCTGTAATCGAAATACTTAAGAAATTTTCTCTGACTGCCCTCAATACGAGACTTGTAGATCCCATACTGAGGGTTCCAGACCTGTGATGTATACTCAAGGTGGCTGCGTACGAACGAACAATACAAGACTTTGATCGGTTTTAGTGATCGGAAACATGCAGAGGTTCTCATTATGAAACCAAGTGCTCTCGACGCCTTATTCACTATGCTATGGATATGCTGATCGAAGAGCAGCTTGCTGTCTTGTATAACCCCAAGGTCCCTAATACTATTGACTTTGCCTATATTAATATTGTTCAGTGTGTAGGTGGAATCAATTACAGTCTTCTGTCGCGTTAAAGTCGCGTGAAAACACTTCGATCAACTCAAGCCTGTTACGTCTACAGTAATGTTCAAATCTATTCAAATCAGCTTGTAACAGGTGTGTATCAGATATGTTTCGGATTGTTTTATGAACCTTCATATCGTCAGCATAAAGTAAAATAACACAAGTTTTAAAGCAATGCTTCACGTCAACAATAAAGAGAGTAAATAACAGGGACCCTAAAATGGAACACTGAGGCACTCCAGAGGGGACAGAATACCAACCAGATGTGTATCCCTGAAGCACCACAGCCTGCGTTGTTACCAATATAAGAGGAGAACCAGCGATACAAAACTCCATGTATTCCGGCCTTTAATAGCTTATCCATGAGCAGTCTATGGTCAATACGGTCAAAACATTTACTGTAATCAGTATAAGTAACGTCAACTTGTGCACGCCGTTCCATACCCTCAGATATAAATTCATGGGACAAGATTAAGTTAGATGTAGTGGAGCGCTTCCTGAGAAAGCCGTGCAGCTCATCACCAAAGTTGCACTTTATAGCATCATATACCGATGGAGAACAGACATATCTTAGATATTGGTCGGTAATTAGAGATATCCGACTTATTCTCTTTTTTGAAAACTGGAGTAACGAAGCCGATTTCCAGATTTTCGGAATTAAACCTTCAGAAAGCGACCGCTTGAATAAAATACACAGTGGCTCAACTAGGCTGTCGGCACAATTTTCTATAAAAGACTGGAGGTAAAAGATCGGGACCGACAGATTTTGAAAGGTCCAAGGCTTTTAATAACTTTAAAACTTGAGAATGAGACACACAAATCGAGCCGATACACGACGCGTTATGTTCAACGCTAATGCCACCGGAAGTAGTGGGCACAAGATCGGGTTCCTGAAAAGTTGAGTGGAAACGGGATGAAAACAAATTGCTGATCTTCTCACCTGTACTCGCGGTTCTATCACCATAATGCATTACCTTAGGAAAAGTACCAGTTTTTTTACTCTTGATATACGACCAAAAAGATATTAGGTTCTCAATGATCGACGACTCAATTTTGTCCATGTATGTATCGAAACTAGTTTTCTCTAAGATAACTGCTCTATTCCGTAAAATAGAAAAAGAGTGAAAGTCTGACATATTTCTGTACGTTTTGAACTTACGATGATATTTATATGTCTCTTAAGTACTTTGATCAATGCGGAATCGTACCAAGGTGGATATTATGATTTTCTAACCGGTTTAATTGGTATATACGTACATATCTCTAAGCTCATACAATTTACAATAAAAGAATTCAACCGCACTATCCAACGAATCAGCAAGTAAAAACTCATTCCAATGGATTTGGTCGAGTTCAGATTTAATAGCCGCGTAGTCACCCCTAGAAAACACGTACTTTGGAGTCAATTTATCAGTCGACTTATGAATTTCAACAAACTCTTTACCATGATCTATCGTCATAACAGTCAGATATACCTGATTTTAATACACTTATGAAGTGTATTAGAGACAACACTACCAATGTCATAATTTCAACCGTAACTACAAAATAAATTGAAGAAATTAATAAGCTATTGCACCGAAAAATCAGTAGTGTTCCTGGAATAACAAAAGTCCATCAAATGGCATGGGATTCGCGCATAACGCAAAAAATATTTTTAAGAAAGTTAACATGCCTCACATGCGCCCCCGGAGAACGGTGTTTACACTACTCGTTGCCCAATAGTTTTGTGGAATTTTCCAACCCATTGCTGCAGGAAAAAATATATGACAGAAATAGCGAAGAACAGGAGAATAACGAACCGGATAGTGAAACCAAAGAACAGGAGAATGTGGTACTGGACAGTGAGACGAAAGGACAGGAGGACGAGGAACTGGATAGTGAGACTGCAGAACAGGATTAAAGGAACTAGACAGTGAGATTGAAGAACTGGAGGAAAGAGAACTTTATGATGAGGCTGAAGAACATGAAGATAAAGAACTAGACAGTGAGATTGAAGAACTGGAGGAAAGAGAACTTTATGATGAGACTGAAGAACAAGAAGATAAGGAACTAGATAATGGGATTCAAGAACTGGATGATAGACAACTTGATAATCAGACTGAAAAACAAGAAGATAACGAGCTTGATAGTGAGACTGAAGAACTAGAGGATAGAGATCTTGATAATCAGACTGGAGAACAAGAAGATAACGAGCTTGATAGTGAGACTGGAGAATGGGAGGATAAGGAACTAGAGAGTGAGAATGAAGAACTGGACGATAGAGAACTTGATGATCAGTCTGAAGAACAGGAAGATAAGGAACGCGATAGGAAGCCTGAAAAGAGGAGGATGAGGATCTTTGACAGTGAGAGTGATGATGACCTCGAAATATTTTGATTAAGAAATGTCTCTAAAGTTAAAATACTTATTAATATTAAGATTTTATTAAGACTGAAATTAGAAAGTGCCAGAAGTACAAAGTTTTGGATCTCTTTAGCAGTTACTTTTAAAAATATATAATATGTTTCATATTACTATGGGTATATATATCTCAAAACTGTTTTTCCTACTTAAAACAGTTTACCTAAGCCCAAAACCTAATTTGTTGAATAATATGTTAAATGGCTACTATACAAAAAACACGCACAGAAATCTATACACAAACTTATACATGTCTACACACTTATTCACGTCTACACACTTATTCACGTCTACACCCTTATACACGTCTACACACAATATTGCCTTTGTCAAGCTGGGTATGGATTGCCTAGCTTGACAAAAGTAATATCAAACGTCTACTATATATAAGAGTGCTCACACAAATCTACTCACAAACTCTTACATACCTACACACCATTATACCTCAATTACAACTACCGACGATATATCCCACATATACATTACTTGATCTCTGACAAAAAACAAAAACACTCTCAAAATACAAACATATCAACATACCTACACGCCATATACAACCCCAGATTCGATAGTTCTAAGCCTATATTAGTTGAAAACCTCTACTACTTAGATTCTAAATATACAAATTGTTACCCCCCGTTATCCCCTATACAAAACATTGAATTCATCCGTGTATACTTACACTTCCTAGAACCTGATCCGCTAATATTCATACCGTCTAACTACCCTAGTTGCAACCCCGAGAGTACTAACTTGACATGCTTAAATGGATAATTTCGATACACTAAAGGAAATTGATCAGATTAAACCATCAGATTCGATAAAGTGTAACATACAAGAACTAAAATTAAACACGGGTAATTCTCCACACAATTTAATTATTTTAACACAAAACATTAGAAGTATATACAAAAATTTTGATGACTTGCAACTCACCCTATCACAACTAAAATATGAAGTAGATATTTTGATTCTCACAGAATGTTGGTTAAACTCTAAAAAAAACATACCACAATTAGTGAATTACACATCTTTCCAAACAAAACACCAAATTAACCAAAGTGACGGGGTAGTTGTATACATCACAAATAAATTGTCAGTAAAATTTAAAGAACTAAACCTTGTAAATGCCACCGGCCTTGAGTTAAATATATCTAATTACACTATACTGGGTATTTACCGTTCCCCATCATTTCTACAGGCTGGTAACTTCATTATATCCCTTAACAATCATCTAGATAATATTACTCCTAACAAAAACGTTCTAATTTTGGGTGACATTAACATTGATTTAATTATTTCCCCTACTGAAACAAATTACGAAAGAAACAATAGATTAACTTACTTAAATATGCTATCTACGCATGGACTTTTACCATCTCACAACCTACCCACGAGGGGGGATGGATGCCTAGATCACGTCTTCCTGAGTCTTGATAAACAACAAAATATAGCTTTTACAGCGGTTTTAAATACAACCATAACAGACCACTGCATGATTTTGTTATCTCTCGAGAATAAATATTGCTATAATGTACCTAAAAAGCACAAAACAATGGTCAACTACGAAAATGCTCATAATAGTCTTAAAAATATTGATACCTCCTTTTTTAACAACTTCAAAGATCCTGATACTTACGCCTTTGCGCTTATAGAATTGGTTAAAACAGCTTTACTTTCGAACTCTAAAAATGTAATTATCACGAATAGCAAAAGAACGATTAAACCCTGGATAACAACAGATGCCCTACGGTGTATTAGACTTAGAAATTCAATCTTCCTTAAAATCAAATCAAACCCACATAATCAAATTCTAGTGATTACATATAGACGGTATCGGACTTTCTGTAGTAACCTAATAAAAAAACTAAAAAATAAATTTAATAAAGACAAAATCAAAGCATCTGCTAAAAATCCTCGGGCATTGTGGTCAACTATTAATGACATCACAAATTATAAACCACCCAGGAGCTCAAATAGCGACCTACTTAAGACAAAATCATGTCCCCAAGACTCGGTTAACTATGTTAATAATTATTTTATTAACATTGGTCAAGCTCTAGCTCAGAATATCTTAAATAGTTACGTACCCCCTACATCTTGTAATATAGAAAACCCTAATCTGTCCTCCTTTGTTCTCCTAGACACCTCTCAGGAGGAAGTTAAAAACGTACTGATGTCCCTAGACTCTGGGAGTGCACCAGGGTGGGACAGAATTCCTACCCTTTTCCTAAAACAGGCCAAGGAGATCTTAGTCCCGCTGATCTGTGACCTGGCCAACCTATGCTTTAACAAAGGTATCTTCCCCTTCCTTCTTAAGCGCTCCGTTGTTACCCCTGTGTATAAGAGTGGAGATAAAGACGATGTTAACAACTATCGGCCAATTTCTGTGCTGACCTCCATTTCTAAAATCATTGAGAGGCTCTTGAACTCTAGAATAGTTAACTACCTGACTAAGTATAACGTCTTATCTTCCTCTCAATATGGTTTTAGAAGGGGAATGTCGGCCCAGGATGCTACGGAGACACTTGCTACTGTGATAACCAAGGAAGTAGATAAGGGGAACAAAAGCCTAGTGGCCTTTCTTGACCTCAAGAAGGCATTTGATACCGTCTCTATCTCTAAACTTATACACAGGCTGGAGAACTTAGGATTTCGAGGTTCTGCTCTCTCTCTTCTCAGCAGTTACCTTCAAAACAGAAAACAGGGGGTAAAAATTGAAAACCATGTTAGTGACGAGGAGAGCGTGAAATTTGGCGTCCCGCAGGGCAGTGTCCTCGGCCCGACGCTCTTTTTGATTTATATCAATGAACTGTGTAACCTTATTATCAACGGTGCGAGGATACTGTCCTACGCGGATGACACCGCTATTATCTTCTCTGATAAGACCTGGGACAAAGTTAGGCTGGAGGCGGAGAGGGGTCTGGCTAGAGTTAGTGATTGGTTATGTGAGAATTTACTTACGCTAAATATCCAAAAAACCAACTACGTCTGCTTCACTAAATACGCAAACTCTCAGCCTGCGCCTGACTTTAGCATTAGAATACATTCTTGTCGAACCCCAACCCAATCTACCTGTAGTTGCCCTGTTATTCATAAAGTAAATTCCGTCAAGTACCTAGGCATTGTAGTAGATCAAAGGTTAAGCTGGTACCCACACCTCGAACTAACTATAGGGAGGGTAAGAAAACTCATATGGGTTTTCAAATCATTAAGACATGTTATGAATGCAGAACTACAGAACAAAGTCTATATCGCACTGGCCCAGTCTGTAATCATATACTGTATCTCGATACGGGGTGGAGCAGCTAAGTCGTATTTTATTGATCTAGAGAGGGCACAGAGATCCTTGATTAAGGTCATGTACTGTAAGCCCTACAGGTTCCCTACTGAAACTCTATACGCAAGTTCTAAGCTGCTCTCCGTTAGAAAACTGCACATACTACACATGGTACTAAGATATCACAAAATTCTACCCTTTAGCCATGCCAAACTTAAAAAAAGACGGTGTGATATAGTAGCTCCTACATATTCAGCACGTTCAAAATTTGCTAGTCGCCAAAATGTAACTCAAGCCCCGCGCGTTTATAATAAAGTAAATCGCATACTAAACATTTACCCCATGCAGCTGTATGAGTGTAAGAAGACATTGACAGAATGGCTCTTCACACTTAATTATGATGCCGTGGAAGATATTTTGGCGACTCTGGGTTGAACGTCATGCATATAGACACACACACACACACACACATACATACACACACTCCAACACACCCCCATTCATACACACACACACTCCAACACACCTCCACACTCATTCACACATACACAAAAAATATAAATTTACACATTCATAAACACACGTATAAACACACATTTATACAAAACACACTAGTTTACACACACTGCCATGAACATGATTTTCATTTTTCTTTTTATTAGTTTTATAAAAATGTGTAACTTCTACCTAATTAGCACAACGATACAATTGTTAACTAATCGAGGAAGAGCGAGGTTTATCCCATCACAAGTATCTTCGGATTACTTTCTGGGAAGCCCCGGCAACTTAATTGTAAAGATTTAAGATAATAAACACATTTTATTTTTATTTATTATATTTTAATACAAAATAGTGTTGATTTCCTAAGATAAAAATGTGATTTAGGGTAAAGTTAAAAATCAAAGCAATTAAAGTTGATTTTCCATACTTTTATTTTATTTAATAAATCCAGTGTATTTATACACATCCTAATTTCCTTGGATAAAATAAAAAATGACGTCATCTTTTTTATAAAATATATAGAATGTCACGTTCATGATTTAAAGTCATTTCCATGACTAAAAAACTGTATGGAAAGTCACTTCCTTGAATTCAGTGTCACTACCATTGACGTTCAAAATGTTATTGTTTATTTCTAGTAAAACTAAAGAGTTGTAAGCTCGGTACATATTTTTTTAGTAGATTATAACCTAAATCATTAATATTTACAGCTATTTCACGTAAAATTGATCAAAAGTGTTGACGCGATATATTTCATCTGAGCAAAGGTTCAAGTTCCTTCTCAGAGCTTTACGATTCGATGATATAGGAGACTGTCAAGATCGTGTAAAATTTGATAAACTTGCTCCGATCCGAGAATTTTTTTATTTTTAACCGACTTCTATAAAAAGGTGGTTCTCAATTCGACAGCGTATATATATATTTTTTTATGTGTGTTCGCGGATAACTTCGTCGTTTAAGATCCGATTTCGATGAATCTTTTATATGAAAGGGTATGCTTCCGAGATGGTCCCATTGCCACCACGTCAGGATCTGATGATGGAAACCCTGAGAAATCGAGGGCAACTCTCGAAAATTGTAGGCACGCATCTGGTAAAAACTTGATATTCGTGTGTATATCGGGTGATACTACAAAAAAAAAATGAAGGTTTGGATCAGTACGTCTACCATGAGTTTTATCAATCTATACTCGCTAGCGACTGTAGTTAAAAAAATGAATGAAAACTTTTACAGCGCCTCTAGCGGATAGTTGGGTACTAAAATGCGCAGTATGAGTCACATAGTTAACTATCCTATGTCACCGTGTAGTAAACTATACTACAGCGACTGTAGTTGGGTCTTCATTTGCTTATGTCATAGTAACGTACTATTACTACTGTAGTTGCGGCACTCACCGAAGTTTTGATTCGTGACAAGACTATAGTTTGCGATAAATTTTGTGATTTTTGATTTAAAAATGTTCAATATCATTTTTTGTATAGGAAATGTTAGCTGCTGCCGAATTAGAAGATAAACGACGTGAGCAAAGAAAATTTCATAGTGAGAGAGATTCTAATTGGAAATCCACTTCAAACTATAAGTGACACCAAGTTTGTGAAACTGTATAGATTAACCAAAAAAACTTTTGAGAATCTATGTGATTTATTGCGGCAACATACGGATTTAAAATCTACTCAGAGAGTCTCATTAGAAACAAAGGTAAGTAGTTTGTTTTACGGACCTTAATTATTTTGCAGCTCATTGAAACAACTATATGTATACATAGGTAATTTTGCAGGTATTTTCTGCTCTATTATTCTTCGCTCACGGTGATTATCAACGTGTTGTTGGAGAGGCAAACCACTTTTCTCAAGAAGCGATGAGTTTTATATTGAAGAAGTAACTGCAGCCCTTAACCATCCAACCGTTGTGAACATGTTTATTAAGTTTTCAGCAACACGTCAGGAAAGGGATATAATTAAACAAAGGTAAGCATGATTGAAATAATTATCTATAGGTAGTGAGATTATTGATTTTAGGAACCTAAAAGTCATTTCTTGCATAGGTAGGTAATATCCTGAATAGATTCCATTTGATTACTTATGTTTTATTTATTTTTTTCAGTTTTTACAATAAGTATCGTATCCCTGGAGTAATAGGCTGTGTAGATGGCAGGCACTTTAAAATTTTTAAACCGGAGAATGCACTGGAGCATCTATACTACTGCAGGAAACACTACCACTCATTGAATGTGCAAATGGTAATCCTGCCCTTATTTAATTTAATGAAATTCTACAGCATCTAAGTAACTATACATAACATTTTCAGATATGTGATGCGGACTGTTATATTTTATCTGTAAATCCAAAATTTGGTGGTGCAACGCATGATGCATTTGTATGGGACAACAGCATCATCAACAACTACATGAGATCTTTGCATAGAAATAATGAAACTGTGTGGCTCTTGGGTAAATATATAAAATATTAATGAATTGATCTAAAATTTGTGGATTGTTACATGTAAAACTAGCATGTTGACAGAATATTATTAACTTATTTTAGGTGATTCTGGATATCCTCAAAGGCCCTGGATGATGACTCCATACAGGGACACAGAACCACACTCAGTGGAAGAGTCATTTAATAAAAAGCACAGCACTGCAAGGGTTGTTATTGAGAACACATTTGGAAGGTTAAAAAATCGATGGAGGTGTGTGTGTAAGGACAGGGTCCTGCATTGTAAGCCTTCTAAATGTGCTAGGATCATTGTTGCGTGTTGTGTCTTGCATAACTTTGCGTTGCGACATAACATTCCGGACCCAGAAGATCATCCAACGGAAACTACTTACACAGGTTCGTTACTTTACCTATAAATAAATGCTGTATTTTATGTAGGTACTATGGTGTATAATAATTATTTTCTTTATTTGCAGAAACTATGGAAATAATCGACAGAGTGGATGAAAATGAGCCCAGCAATGAGTTACTGATGGGAAGTGCATTAAGAGATCAATTAGCAAGAAGAATTGTTGGGTGATGATGATTTTAAATAAAACAAGTATTTAAAAAAGCTATGTATTTTTATTTTTAAACACGTCAACCATAGCATTACACGTTCCAAGAAATTTCTCAAATAATTCTTGCCACCTCGCTTGTTGTGTGAGCTCCATTTCTCTTAATCTTTGAGCTTCTTGCTCCCTGTTCATGAAGAACGCCCGCCACTCGCGGTCAGAGTCCAAAAACTCTTGGCGAGCAAGTTCTGACTGCGTCTGCAGGCGAGCTCTTCTGCGCTGAACAGGCGCGGACGATGCGGCATTTTGTTCGAGGCGGCGCCGTCTTGGTGTAAGGCCCTTCCGGGGTGTGATGCGCCTTCGGGAGGTTGGCGTTTGAGGGCCGGCAGCCGGTTCATGTGAGCTGCCGGCAACCGGCTCATATGAGCTGCCGGCAACCGGTTCATATGAGCTGCCGGCAACCGGTTCATGCAGGCTGCCGGCCGTGTCACGCAAGCTGCCGGCCGGCTCATGCAGGCTGCTGGCTGGCTCATGCTGGCTGCCAACCACTGATTGATGTAATTCAAGATTTGGAAGTAAATATTGAAACAATTAGATCATACAAAGGGTGCAATTGGTTCAGTAGTTTAAATTAATCTTAGCCTATAACAGTATAATACTGTTATAGGCCAAGATTAAGATAATATGAATGTAAACCATGGTATGAAAAATATGGGATTACGATTACAGTTAAAAATAGAATTCTGAAGGTAATGTAGTGCATTGCCTGGTCTAGGTTTATTTAAATCTGTGTTTCAGGCACCTCTCTACGACAGTAATCGTTAAGTAGGACAGCCATTGAATTAAATTAACCTAAATTTTTAATATCCAAGGAGAAACAATATTTTGTATAACCTTATTATAAACTAGGTTTAACTAAAATTATAATAATTCGTATCTACATGAAGTTAAGTCACTGCATCTTAATTTTCCTATTATGGAAGTAGATAATGTTATCATATACCAATCATACTTTTTGTAGCGTACATTGCATGTAAAGAACTCAATCGTGGCAATCTAGTTCTTCCTTTATTCATGTTGATGTTACATCAGTCCAGGAACCCAAAGAAGGGTAAGTTTATCTAGTAGGTAGTAATTATATTATAAGAATCTTGGGTTTAAATTAAAATAAATGTTTTTATTAGGTAGGTTTTTAACTTACAAAATCCGGATGTTTCTTGAGCTGGTGGTGGTGATAGGGGAAGCAATTGAGAGGGCTCTGCTGATATTATTTCCTGTAAAACAATGAAGAAAGTTAAAAACTGGTATATTAATAAAATTATAATAATAATTTGGCATGCAGGTGAAACCCTGAGGAAGGACTAGGCTACTTCATCATCATTCTTACTTACAATACTACTATAAATGTTGGCTAAGCGAATCGACACTAATAGAACCACTACCAGGGTACCACGCATTCCGCACTTATTCTCAATTAAATAAGAATGGTGGTGTAATAATCTACACCAAAACTACTTGGAACATTTCTGTTCAAGAAACCACAGTTTTTGACGCGGACAGCCTTCTTCTGATATTTGATAGCAAAATTGCCATTTTAGGAATATACCGTTCACCAGCATTTCTAAATATAGATAATTTTACAACATCTCTAGACACTGTTCTGACACAACTAAAACAGTACCCAACAGCAATAGTAGCAGGTGACATTAACATTGATATTAATAACCCAATCAATGGCAAGAACACTGAATACTTGTGCCTCTTGGCCACACACGGTTATCTACCAGCGATTACAGAGCCTACCAGACAAAGCACTTGTCTTGACCACATTTTCATAAAATCGAGCAACAAATCAGTAGGTGTCGTAGGAAGATCCTCAATTACGGACCATGATACAGTCATGGCTTCCATAACACTAACAAAAGATCCCAATAAATCCTCCAGAACCCGGTGTAAATACGTTATTGACGAAGAAGCTGTCGCTGAAGAACTAAATAATACTGATTGGTCTGAAGTATTAAGCACCGATTGCACTAACTCTTCCTTAAATCTATTCATGAAAGTATTTTCAAATTCAATCTCCAAAAATACCCGAAAAGTAAATATCAGCCGTAGAAAATATAATATCAAACCCTGGATAACTCCAGGTCTTATGAGATGCATAAGGCACCGCGATAAACTACACCTAGATTTAAGATCTCAACCAGAAGACAAAATGCGCCGCCTAGTTTACACCAGGTATAAGAATTTTTGCAATAATCTGTTACATAAACTCAGAACAGATTACAACAGTAACCTTATCAATAAAAATAGTGGCTACCCGAAAAAACTCTGGAACACCATCAAATCCATCTCCAACTCAAATACTCAAAAAAACGATTCCTCCCAATTAATATCTAAGGCCAAGGACCCAGTAGAGGCACTAAACAAATGTAATGCGTACTTTACCTCCTTAGGGCAAAATCTTTTAGATGTAATTTTATCGAGACTGTCTGAAACGCAAGAATCACTATCTAGTAAATACAGACCGCGTGGAACTCCTCTTCATTCCTTTTTCTTTCAACCTACCGTAGAATCAGAAATCGAAAAACTAATAGACCAGCTTAAAATTGATAGCGCCCCCGGACTCGATGGCATCAGTGCTAGACTAATCATAAAACTTAAAAAGTCTTTACTCAAACCACTCGCTCCTGTCCTTAGAAAATGGGATCTTTCCAGACTGTTGGAAGGTTGCCGGCGTTCGACCCATTCACAAAAGTGGTCCTACAGATTTAGTAGAGAACTATCGCCCAATAGCTCTCCTAAGCATCTTATCTAAAATACTGGAAAAAGTAGTCAATAATCGCGTAGTTAACTTCTTTGAAAAAAGCAATCTGATATCTGAACGACAGTTTGGTTTTAGACGAGGTAAGTCGACAGAGGACGCTGCAATACTACTGACCAATTCTGTAGCCTCCTTCATCGAAAATGGAGAGCACGCCATGGGCGTCTTCTTAGACTTAGCCAAAGCGTTTGATATAATTTCAATAGACCTTCTCCTATCCAAGCTAGACGGAATAGGAATACGGGGTATTGCGCTTAACTGGTTCAAGTCGTACCTCTCCAATCGCCAGCAGTTGGTCAAAGTAGGAAACACTTCAAGTGGATTACTACCAATCAGCTTCGGAATTCCCCAAGGCAGTACCCTTGGTCCTACTCTCTTTTCTTTTTATATGAATGATATTTTAAATGCTTCACTAGGCAAGGCCGAAATTATATCTTATGCGGACGACACAGCCATTATATTCCATGCCAAGACATGGGACGAAGTCTATCACCATGCTGAGAAAGGTCTGCTTACTATTGCTGATACTCTTAGCAAAAATCTTCTGACCCTGAACGTTAAAAAACAAAACTTATCACATTTTTCAAAACCGCAGTTTCTAGTCCTCCTCCGTACTTAAAACTTAAATTTCGTTCATGCGATAACCATTCGCCTAGAGACTGTACTTGTACCCATATAGAACGCACTCCTTCAATAAGATACCTGGGTATCACGATTGACGAAAACATATCATTTAAACCACATTTACATCTGCTCACCGCTCGTGTCAGAAAACTTATTTACGTCATGAAAAGATTACGGGACTGCACACCCATTGGTGATGGTTCCTCGCGCGCTACCGACCGGAACGGACGTGTGTAGTAGATCCACGCTGCCTTTTAAATCGATAGTAATTGTACTGATTGCTTATTGGTTGAACGCGCAAGATTTAATTCTCGCTTACTCTTTAACGATTTAAATACATTGACTCCACCCAGTGGGCTGGACTAGAGTGGGACAATCGGATTTTGTGCATCACCCCGCAACTAGTTGAATTTTATTTGGCTCCCTACCATTGGGTTCGAACCAGCGCCACGCAGCGCAGCAGTCGGGCGCCCTACCACCGAACCACGGACGCTACTCACCGAGCGACAGAATCTACGAGTGCTACGAGCGCACGCGGCTACGGCGCCGACGTCATATCAGTGCTACGCATCGGCTACGACTGCGCACTTGCTACGGCGCGTTTGCTACGAGCTTATAGCGAGCGGCTCAGTAAGTAAGAACTATTTGTACACTTGCTTCTTGTGGCTACTAATCATCTCGCATCCTAAGTCTTGCTTGGAAGTTGGCACTAAACTGAATCATGCCCAAAATGCAACACTCCCCACCCTCGTCCAGGAAAGACCCAACAATGCAGTCACAGTCGGACTCAGATATTCCGGCGAGCATGGAGGGGGATGTCCCTGTAGACCATGTAACTACTAGGAATAAACGGCCTCGATTAGACGGTTCGCCCAAAAGTTTTCTCCGAGACTTCAAGGATGAAATCAAAGAAATGCTCAATTCCTGGAAAGCAGAACAAGACTCTTTTCTGTCCAAACTGGCTAAGGATATATCCGACCTTAAGCTACAATATTCTACCATCCATAAGTCGAATCAGGAAATAGAAAAGTCAATGAACTTCATCAATAAGTCATATGAGGACATGAAACACCATGTAGATCGTCTCGAAGTGGAAAACAAAGATAATAAAAACTATCTTCTCAGCCTTGATAAAAAACTTAAAGAAATGCAGTATGTGTCACGGAATGCTAATATTGAGATCCGCAACATCCCACAAAAAGATAACGAAAGCGTGCAAGATCTTTCTGGAATAATTACTAAATTGGGAGGTTTACTGGGAACTCAACTACAACCCAATGATCTTCGGGATATCTATAGGGCTCCTGCCAAACCAGGTTCAGTTAAAAACATCATAGTTGAGTTCAACAGAGTACAACAAAAGTATGACATCTTGTCCTCAGTAAGAAAATATAACAAGACTCGAAACACTGACGATAAATTAAATACGGAGCTCTTAGGATTGCCAGGAAATAAACAACCCTTCTTTGTTGATGAATATCTACCATCTTCTAGCAAGTCACTGTTCTACCGTGCCCGCGAGTTTGCGAAGCAGAACGGATTCAAGTTTTGCTGGGTATCTAACGCCAAAATTTACCTGCGTAGGGAGGGAGGGCAAAAACAGTTTCTGGTAAGCTCAGAACAAAATCTTATAGATTTAAAAGCTAATACCATATGACTCAAATACGTAAAGCTTAAGTACTGTGTCCAGATCTCTCTCCCTGTTCAAATTTTTCAATTGTATAAAATATTTTTAGGTTATCAGCCCAACTTTTTGACAAATCCTACTCTCTCACACGCAATTTCACTTTCATGCACTATTCTCAATCTTACTAATCACTTTCACCACAATCATACACAATTCACAAATGCACTCCGCGCTAAAAATACGTTCCACTCCTTGAAATACAATAAGTACCACAAATACCACATAAGTACTCCATTAGAAAATCTAAACCGTGATACATTCGCTCCGCATTGTTCCTACATTATATGTTTAACTAATCAAAATGACTAACACAATTAATATAATATCCGAATTAGATAACTTTAACATAGCGCAATCAATACTATGTTCACCGAATCAGTGCCTTACACTAATCAAGCATCCTACTAAATATTTAAAAATCATCCACCAGAATATCAGGAGCATTAAAAAGAATATTGAACAATTTTTGGCTACGACTGCACTTCTAAATTTTGACTGCGACATCATCGTGCTCACAGAATGCTGGCTAAAAGTTTCGGGTCCCCTTCCAAAATTAGACGGCTATGACACGTTTTTTACATCTAACAACCCATTACAAAATGATGGAGTGGTGATCTTCTTAAATTATAGTCTAAAAGTTAGTGTATCCGAACCACAATTCTTGGATGGAAATTGTTTAGTATGTAATTTTGACAATAACTTCTATCTTGTTTCCATATATCGCTCCCCGTCTTACCAAAATATAGACAATTTCATGGATAGCTTGCACAACTTAGTGAACACTTTTCCAACAAACAAAAACATGGCACTTATTGGTGACATAAACATAGACATTAAGGAGAATAATGTGGATAGATTGTCTGACCAATACTTGACAATGACCGCATCACTTGGTCTCTTGCCCACGCACAATATACCCACCAGGCAAAATAATTGCCTCGATCATTCATTATTGAAATCCAAAGAAGCGGCATTTACCATGGTCCTTGACTCTCCAGTGACAGACCATCTCCCGGTTCTACTATGTCTTAGTACTAAAAATGCGGTACGTAAGCCCCCAAAAATAGCTTATCGCATTGACTACCCATCTGTTTCGCTAGCTCTAGAAAACACAGACTTCACTCCAGTATTACATTGTACAGATGCTAACATGGCCACTGATCTGTTAATTTCCTCCCTATCTTCGATAATAAATCTCCACTCTAAACAAGTGCGTGTCCCAAAAAAGCAGAGGAATATCAAGCCTTGGATCACAGCAGGTCTGCTACGATGTATTAGGAACCGAGATCTAATGCACAAAAACCTAAAGAAATCACCAAACAACACAGTTTTAAAAGTGACATACCAACGCTACAGAAACTTCTGTAATAATTTACTTCATAATTTGAAACGCGACTATGAAAAAATAGAATTAGATAAAGCCAAAGGTAATTCTAAAGCAACATGGAACGTAATTAAAGCAATCACACATACCCAGCATAAACCACAATCTGCTCTCGAACTCTTAAACATTGCGACTGACCCAATCTCATCAGCTAATTTAGTAAACAAATACTTCGTCAACGTAGGTAAAAAGTTGGCCTCGCAAATATCGACTAACCCGAACAGCACCCCCCCAGAAAGTTTGAATCTGCAACCAAACTCTATGTGCATTTTGGAAGTAACTCACGAAGAGGTAGATACCATAATCATGAGTCTTAGAAGCAACTGCGCAATTGGCTGGGACGGCATCTCTTCAAAAATTATAAAATCATGCAAAAACCTTCTTGTCCCATCAATCACACACATTTGTAACCTTTCCATACAATCAGGAACTTTCCCCCGAGCGTTTAAAAGAGCTCTTGTGCATCCAATTTATAAGGACGGGGATAGAGACGATGTCACAAATTATAGGCCCATTTCAGTTCTTCCCACTCTCTCTAAAATTCTCGAACGTATCCTTAAAAACAGTTTATCGAAATTCTTAAAGTCTAATAATACAATAGCGGATAATCAATATGGATTTTGCCCGGGAATCTCTACCGAGGACGCCGTGTTGAGTTTTACTGAAGCAGTGACCAGGAAAATCGACTCTAAAATGGCTTGCTTCGGTATTTTTCTGGACTTATCAAAAGCCTTCGATACCGTCTCTATCCCCATCCTACTCCATAAGATGGAAGCTGCAGGTATTCGAGGAAATGCCCTATCGATTTTTGAAGACTTCCTCAGCGGTCGGGAACAATGCGTCCAAATAGACCAAGTGACAAGTAGCTGTGAGAAAATTAGCTACGGTGTGCCTCAAGGTAGCATAATCTCTCCCTCTCTTTTCCAGTTATACGTTAACGATTTATGCAAACTTAAGCTGCAAAACTGTGAAACGTATATGTACGCAGACGACACCGTACTCCTAGCATATGGTACGGACTGGAGAACAGCTAAACAAAATGCTGAGATATCGCTGAAGGCAGTAATGGCTTGGCTTTCTGCCAACTTGCTCACCCTAAACCTCTCAAAGACTAAAGCAGTTGCATTCCGTATTAGCCCGAGATCAGCGCCTCCACCCGGAGAATCAGTCATCAAGGCACATATATGTCTGGACCTATCTCAGCCTTGTAATTGTTCCTCGCTTACTCTTGTCACAAACACAAAATATTTAGGTGTCTGTGTAGATGAGAGATTGAACTGGCATACTCACTTAGAATCTTTAAAAACCCGAGTTAGACGTCTTCTCTATATCTTCAAAAGCCTCCGGGAATCGGCAGATTATAACACCTTACGAAACGTCTACCTCGCTCTATGCCAGTCCATTCTCTCATACTGCATCCCAGTATGGGGTGGGACTGACAAGACAGCAATGCTAGGCATAGAACGAGCCCAAAGGGCTGTTCTAAAAGTAATGATGCGAAAACCACGTCGATATCCAACGTCTGCCTTATTTTCAGAGTGCAACATCCTATCGGTAAGAAAACTATTCGTTTTGCGAACTATTCTTAGGAAACACGGCTCCGTTCCATACGACAGTAATATAACTCTTCGCACCGGGAAACCTATATGTAGAACAGAACAAATCAAAACAAGTTTCGCGAGACGGCAATTTTACTTTCATGCCTCGAAATTGTATAATAAATTCAATAAATTATTATCCATTTATTCTCTAAACAAATTCGAAGCAAAAAACAAAATAACGAATTACCTGCTCCACTTATCTTATGACGAAACAGAGAACCTCTTTATTCGTAATCATTGAGGAGTTCACACGAAGACCTAATCCCACAAACATGTTCCACACACTCATACTCTCTCGCACTCATCACTACACTCACCAGACACACACACACACACACCCTTCACAATTATCACCTATCTACGTAAACCCTACATAAATTTGCTAACCACTACTACTCGTCACATCTGTGTCCTTGTTTAACCCAGGCTGAATTTGTACTACCTAGAGGAATCACTGACTCTGAAGATACAGGCATTGCCTAGTTTCAGAGCCAGAGTTCAACTAATGTATTTGCTCTAAATATAAGCCCTACCACATTTTACAAAGTTATATGTACCAGTAATGTGACCTTCATATAAATTGTATGCTTAGGCGTAAGTCTTGTATGTAAACAAAATGTTTTTGTGTTTATGGGTTTCTTTTTTTTTGAAATAAATAAATTATTATTATTATTATTATTATTAAAATACTACGAAATGTATATCTTGGTCTCTGTCAATCAGTGCTTCAGTATGGAATCTCGGTCTGGGGTAGCGCCGGTAAAAGTACCTTAATAGATGTAGAAAGGGCTCAGAGGGCAGTCATAAAAGTGATGTTGAAAAACCCGTTCAAGTTTTCAACAGACCTGCTCTACAATGAATTCCCAGTTCTTCGAGTACGGCAGTTATACATTCTGAGTGCTACTCTACATGCTCACAAATCAGTAAAGAGCAGGCCTGACTTTCAAAGTCTGCTCTCAAAACGCGTCTTTCACGTCCCTCTGCCCACTGCAAAAAGTCTCCTAGCCAGACGGTGCCCCTCCTATTCACACACTCATGTCTACAACCAAATAAACAAATGCTGTAATATTAAAAACCTTAACTACAACTCATGTAAAATTCTTACCAAAAAACTACTGATCTCTCTAACATATGACGACACCGAAGAACTCATCAGTTAACAAGTAATGCTGTGTACCTACTCAGAATCATAAATCTTTATATATGCATTATATATAGAGTAAGTATTTCATACATTATTAAAATGAGTGAAGGTTCGGTAACCTACGTTAGCATTAATTGTAAAATTACCACAACTTCTTTCGCGTTAGGTCAGTAGTAGTAGTCAGGTAGTTGGTCATTGATTAGTCGATCGTTCAATATTGGGCATTCTGTACCACTATCTGTAGCGAAGGCGTACTCGCCGAGCTACTGGGGGACAGTGGTATAGAAAGCCTAATATTACCCTACTGGTACTAAAAACTCAACTGGTCATTACTGAAAACAAGACTTATTAAATTACACTCGCGAGCAAAAGTATGGAATTAATGGAATCACTTACTTGGAATTGATTCCGCGCGATCTTGAGTACTTAATAACTAGTTAAGAATAATAAAAATGGTATCATTTTAAAAGTTTAACTGTTAACTTTAAATTGATAAATTCATTCAAATCACGCCATTATTTAAGAAGCTATCCCGGATTACAAGAAATGTTTCGATTGTTTGATACGCCGCGAGTTGCGGCCTATTGACCCCCTATAAAAGCACATGTTATCGGATTTTCTTTATCGTTCCGCAGGCCGCGGGCTAGACTCCTCCTGATCCTTCCACCGATCAAGATATTTGGTAAGCCGATCCCTTGGGAAGAGCGAGCCAAATATCTAGGTGTGATTCTAGACAAGAATCTCAGCTTCCATGAGCACATTAAGGCGGTGCGCTCGCGTGCCGCCTTCGCTCTCGGTAGGCTCCACCCCATGCTGAACCAGCACAGCAAACTTTCCCTGAAATGCAAGCTGCGCATTTACACCACTTGCATTCGCCCCATCATGACTTATGCGTGTGCTACATTCGCCCACGTAAAGTCATACCGCATCCATAGGTTGCAGTCCCTCCAAAACCGTTTTCTCCGAAAGGCCACGGGTGGCCCGTGGTTCGTTAGGAATGAGCGACTCCATGTCGATCTCAAAGTCCCGACCATCAAGCAGTTCATGAAACGCCTCACAAAGCGTTTCATCGAATCTCATCGAAAAACACCAGAACCCACTAATCGCATCGGCTACCCGATACGCTCCCTCCCAGATCAGTAGGATCCGCCGTCCGCGGCACACCCTACTCAAACCTGACGACCCAATTACCCTTGTCCAAGAGAGCTGTAGGGAAACCAGTACTCTGAAACAAGCACACAAACCGCGACCAGCCGCCTTCCGGCCTAGCCGCCGAGGCCCCGCGCGACGTCCCAGTAGTAATAATAGCAATGTTGTTATTGCTCCCCGTCTTTTGCTTAACGAGCCAGCCCGCGCCGCTGAGCCATTAGCTTTAAACCCCCTACATAATATTGTCATGACCCAGCCTGCCCCTTGCTGTCCTCCCGATAACGATGCCGCTGAGCCGAGGCCCGTACCCCACAGGGGGTGCCCCCAGCGAGCAGAGTTGTAGGTTAAGTATTTGTTTGCCTTGGCTGGGGGCTTTAGTCATTCTGACTGAGGCCACCACAGGCTAGCCCGGTTGAGCAGTAACCACCCGTAGAGAGGTGAACTGCGAGTGGTCCCGATAAAAAAAATAAAAAAAAATTCTTTATCAGTCGGCTTTCACACGTTGACCGGTACACATCTCCGCTACTTTTGACCCTTGAACTTGGACGACAATGGATTGTAGTGTATCACCTATGTTCTAAGTTTGAAAGAAAGAAAGAAAGAAAGATGTTTATTTGGGACTCGCACAAGACACATAACAATAAATACATATAAAAGTAAGGTAATTAAAAGTAACCGTAAGCGGCATCTTAAAATTAATCTGTGCGAGGCCATAAAGGTCCCTGTCTCAGCATATGCTGCGATATTTAAAAAATAAATATCACAGCGCTGGTGTTATGACAGGGCCCGATGTGATGTCACGGACACACATACGGAACACAACATGATATATTTACGAATAAAATAATGAATATAATAATTTGTGTAAAAAAGAAACAATATAAAATGTGGAATACATGCAGTAAATAATTTCAAAATTAACCAAATCTCAATGGCCCAGTGCTCCAGTATCATTTGTCATAGACAAATGACGGAACGCGCGGGCGCAATGTGGGAGACTATGGTCACAGTATAAATATCTACTGTATTGTGTCTTCAGCCCTCACTTTGAAATAATTACCTACAGCTGCGCGGTACGTAAGCACGCGCTAGGGCTGCATGCTACATTATTATTGTCGCGTGAAAGTAAAACCAATTAACTAGCTGTAATTATGTCAAATTAAAATATTATACTAAGATTTGCAAACAAAAAAGTAAGTGAATATTGCTAACGTAATCACCATTTAAATCCCCCCGTCCCCCACGTCATCAAAAATAAGCATAGTAAAGGACCCTCCACTACCCAATTCCCCATTAATGCTTACATAATACTCGAATGCCCCCCCCCCCCCGTCGCAGGTCACCAAATTCCAATTCTTACAAACTTCGACACCTACCTACTCAATCAAAATGCAAGAAACAGCTGACGTATAATTTACAGATATTATATATATAATATCTTTTTCATCTCAGCTTATTCTTACGTCCCCATTACCTACAGCACGTAGCAACTCGAAATAACAATAATTTTGGTCACCCATCCGATGCCAAATCTCTACAAATTTTACTTGTGCGCTACCTACTTCTTCTACAAAATCTTACTTACAAAAGCAAATTATACTGGTAATCTTACCAGGTAGGTACTGTGATACAACCTCCTTGGATGGCTCACCCTCCGGGAACCTCCGTCAATTTAATAATTAAAAAAGCTTTAGAAGAATTAGGAATTTAGAATAGGTTTAAATAATGACATAAAAATGATTGATTTGTTTTGATGACAGTTCTGTAAAAGTTTTTCTCGAGAGCACCTGCTCAATATAATAATCTCTTAAATCGCTTAAAGGCTGTTTTATTGAATCGATTCCGGGGACGTTCCAGAAGCCCTAGTTGGAACGCCCACATAGAAACAATCACACCGATCGTTCGTCACTGCGGCGCATTCGCGACTGCTTGCAGTTGGAGAGCAGTTTGAACTCGAGGCGCGTAGGTATAACTCGCGTTCCGACCGTTTGTATGAAGATAGTGTAGATATTTTTACCGTGCTATGGTTCACAAAGGTTGGTTATCGAAATTAACAAATGGCAGAAACAACAACAACAAACAATGTAAATAAAACAAAGCGAAAGAAAGCCTTATCGAGTGCATCTAAAATAGTATAGCTAAAAATAAATATTATTGAACAGTTGAGGACTGTGTGGTGGACGGCGCGTGTAGTATAGACTCTCGTTCTAAGTGTACGTTGCGTTGTTGAACTTATTTCGAGAACTTTCATAAACTTTACAATGTGCAATTGTAACACTCCAAAACGTGAAGAAGTGATAATAAACCAGAATGGCATTGCACCTTCGAATGTGGAACCGACCAGCTACAATTTCATCTTTCTGCAGTAAGTACTGTGATGATGATATTTTTGGGATTGTTGCTGATATTGGCAGCCTATTTCCTGTACAAATGTTATAACAACTGCCATCATACGTGGATTAATTACCAAATCCTTGGTCAAACTTTGAGGAATTCGTTTTCTCGGCGTGGTCGCAGAGGAACTGCAGAAGGAAATAGATGTTCGTCGTGTGGGACGCGATTTTCGGCGTTTAATACCAGGTGTTCGACCAGCTACAATTTGATCTTTCTGCAATAAGTATTGTGATGATGATAATTTTGGGATTGTTGCTGATATTGGCAGCCTATTTCCTGTACAAATATTATAACTGCCATCATACGTGGATTAATGACCAAATCCTTCGTCAAACTTTGAGGAATTCGTTTTCTCGGCGTGGTCGCAGAGGAACTGCAGAAGGAAATAGATGTTCGTCGTGTGGGACGATTTTCGGCGTTTAATACCAGGTGTTCGTCGTGTTCAAACAGTCCTGCGTTGAGACCTTCATTTCCTTAAGAAGATTTGTGCTTAAACCAAGTGGGTGATATGATCTCTGATGATGATCTCTCCTAACGGTTTTTTTTATGTATCATATAATAAACACTGGCCCCTGAAACAGACTTTCAGAAAATTCAGTCTCAAAGGCCAAGTGTATGTTACATGATACACATTACTTTCCCTGCATTTATGATGTTAGCGACGAGACACGATTAGCTTAAGAAGTCGATATGATTAAGTTTATATACATAACTTGTATAAAATAAAGAGTAATTTTAAGTGTAGATGTCATTTAAGTGTAGGTTCTTATCTTTAAATTGTTATTGTATAATGATCAAGTAGACATCTAAGTGTAGGCTAGGAATAATGAATCGCTGTATTCAGCGAGCCATATTAGCATAGAAATAATAATATATTCGTTTCAATATAAGACTGGAATGTGGCCCGCCCCCGACGTACACTCGGTTTCAGATAGCAAGAATTCGACGCGGCACTGGCCAATCGCGTGCCGGAACGAGAGCCTCTAAAAATACGCAGCCTTTAAATTTTAGTTACTTAAGATGCCACCAGAGTTTTTCAGTATATCGGCATTTTTAGTGTTTAAATCAAGGACTATCGTTGAAATGTATTGTAATTAGATAGAATAAGTGTTTCAACATTTATTAGTCATAAGTTCAACATTGTAAGGGATGTTTTACCACAGAAAAGAGCCTGAGAACTATATCACGCTGCACGGGCTTCGCGCTAATAATTAAGAGCGCGCTGATTGGCCAAGAGTCGCAAGGTCAAATGCCCGCGCGGATTGTAGAGTTGTGGTTGGTCAAGACCGCAGGGACATCGCTGCCCCGCATAAGCGTGGGGACGCATTTGTTTTTATAGAGGGTTCACATCTGTGGTCGGGCATTCCGAATCAGCAGCGTCAACAGTGTAGTACATTTTAAGAAAATAAACAAAGAGAAATAATCAATCCAACCAAGGCTTTCTTTTGTGCCTAAAACGCCGCTCAAGTACTCCCGCCAGCGAACCCTATCACGTCAACAAGTCAACAGTAACATCCTGACAAACAGTCATCAACATATGAGCTTCCCTCCTTTTTCCCTTACTTTTTTTTTCTTATTCTTTTAAGATTATCAAGACAAGAACCCCTGCATCAAGACAAAGGAAAATATGTGCAACACTTGGTTTTGCTACATGTTTTCCTTTTGATATTGTTTCAGATTTAGAGTTGTAACTTTTGTGACTGTGTGATAGATTTGTCAAGCTCAATCTGGGACTTTTCAGGTGACGACTCAGTGTTTGATCCAGATTACGAGCCCGTAGTTGAATATGGATTGTCCATACAAGTTGACAGTACAAGTTTCGGCGATAGATGACAGGTTTCTTAGTTTTAGCCGGTGGTTGAGATGGTGCATGCGTAAAGGCTTGACTCCCCTTTGATGTACTGGGTGCGGCCCCCGACGATTGTTTTTTTATTTTTCAGGCTCCATTGTTATATCCAGCAGTTGTTAAAGCCAACTTTGAAATGAATTAATAGATTCTGCTATTTAAAAAACAAGCAAACTGATATTTTTTTTAAGTTACACATTACTTTACATTAAATGGTATGGAATTACACTAACAATGCCCTTATCAAGTTATCAGTTCCATACTAGGCGCAGCCTGTGTCTTGGTGACAGTGGCGTGCCTAGGGTTTCAAAATAAGGCAAGCCCAATAAAATTTTAACCGATTTCAAAAAAAGAAAATTCAGTTTTCGACTGAGTATGTAGGTACCTTCGTATGCATCATCGCAATTTTCTCATAAACTGATATAGATGTCTCAATTCGTTGTTTACCAAAAGGGAAATGTCCGGAATGGGCCATTTTTAAACACGATGCTCTACAAAAAAGTAATTTACCAATATTTTTTATTCTATTTTAGTAAATATCTGATGCCAATAACTTTGTATCAATTAGCACTGCAAAAAAACATATTTATTTAGGATCTTATTTGATGCATGAACCAGCTTTGAATTCGGTTTCAGTGTTGCTAAACCAAAACTCCAAACTACAACAAATTCAATTCGATTTAAAAACAGTGCAATCTTTCCACATAATTTAACATAGTTTTCATTAAATTACATAGTAAAAAGGCAAGTAAATGATTTACGACGTAAAAAATTATAAACAAACATTTAATCCATTATTTCTGGAGAACTGATAACATTTTGATCGATTTTAAATCAATCGATTTATATATTTTTTTTATTTGGCAACACGATGCTTAATGAATGTTGTGTCAATTTGTCTAAATGACAGTTGTCATTCGCTTTGTTTCTTTGCATCGTGAGTGTTATTTTCGTGAGTTTTATAGCAACTACTTTGGTTTTTTAAAATGGATTCCGATTCTTTCCTTCTTGACGACCCCGGCACTTCTATGGATCCCGAACCTTGTATTTACGATGAACCTGGCACACCTACTGACACCGAAGCTCGCTCTAATGATAACCCCGGCTTAAATGTGGACATGGATCCCGTGTTACCTACCTCACGATGATCTGATGACGAATGAAGTGACAACGCAGCGATGTTTGAATTGTGGAAGCGATTTACTTCAAAGAAGGAGACACAGTCTCTCAGATGTGCGGTTAATTATACAACACTGGGTTGCTCCTCGTTTGGTAAGTTTTTATTACCTAAATGATTTTGAATTAAAATCAAACACTAATAGATAACACTAACAATGTCTATTTTTTGGTTTGTTTAGATTGAAGATGATAGTTTAGTTTGTCATCCTTGCTGGACTATGGCTCTTCATCATTCGAGGACGCAAATAATAAATGAACCAACAACTAGCAGTGGTCATCGTCGAAGTATCTGTGTATACTGTGGATGCTCTTTGTTACGGACAAGATCTCACAGGCTTCATACTGAGACAGAAAGGGAATCCCATATTAGGAATATTGTGATGGAACAGATTGCTCCTCGTCAAGTAAGTATTTTATATAATTATTGAGAGTACTTATAAACTGCAATTTAAGCATATTTACAATAAAGCGGGAAACTGGAACATAAACTATACAAGCTTGATATTGGCACTCTGGGGCCCTTCTCTTCCCACAGCAATATTAATAATTGATCATAGTATGAAATGTTAGCACGTTTAAATTCTTTTTTTAATTAATTTTGATATTTATTTATTTTGTTATAGTTACATGGATCCGATCAAATCTGTCATACCTGCCGGCAACGAGTAGATCGAGCTGCTGTCCGTTCCACTGAGGCTGAACGACATCCCGATGGAACAACAATCAACTTGCCTTTGTATACCAGAGCATCAGGGACTCAAAGGTTCTGTTTTTATCCTGATTGCCACTCTACTCAAAGGTTAGCTGTTCCTAAATGGCTAAGGGTAAAGTTATTTGTAGATTACAAATTGTATGTCCCACAAAACTGTAGGATTTGCTCATTGCATTTATATAGTAATAATTGGGAAGTTCTAGCTGATATCCAGTCACCCGTTCATAGTTTTAATGCAGAACATATTCAAGATTTTGCAACGTTTGTAAATGAGCGACAGTTAATCCTTGATTTTTCTAATACAGAAACTATGACAGATGAACTTTTTCATTATTGGGTTGGGTTGAGCAAAGAGCAATTTGGACAACTCTATTTAGAATTGCCAGAAATGCAAAACATTCGCCAAAATAAATTAGCGCTTGCTGCCTATCTAATTAAATTGCGGACAGGTGACAGTGATCAAAGGATCTCAACACTTTTAAATATACCTCGCACTACCCTTATGAGGTTAATGGGTCAAGCTCGAGATATAATACAGAGAGTATTTGTCCCAAATAACTTAGGGATCAATAATATAAGCAGAACACAAATCGCTGAAAGGAATTTATTATTACCTAATGGTTTATTTGGAGGTGAAAATAGGCAACCAATTATTTTAAGTGATGGAACATATTTATATGTACAAAAATCATCTAATTATATGTACCAAAAAGATACATATACTTTGCACAAGTATAGGAACTTGATGAAGCCTTTACTTATGGTTTGTTGTGATGGATACATTATAGATGTATTGGGCCCCTATCCAGCTACAACATCAGATGCTAATATAATGATAAATGAATTTAATGAAGAAACAAAACCTCTAAGGAGATATTTCCAAGCAAGCTTTGTGTTTATTCTAGATAGGGGTTTTAGAGATTCTGTGCCATTACTGAGAGAGTGTAATTATTCTATCCATATGCCTGCATCCTTACAACAAGGTGAAACCCAACTGTCAACCCTTGCTGCTAATAAGTCGAGAGCTGTCACGGTTTGCAGGTGGGTGGTTGAAGCGGTTAATGGTATATTTAAACAGTCATTTAAATTGCTTAGGCACGAATTTTTTAACCGTGCATCAAGACATGCTATGACAGACTTTCGCATAGCAGCATCTCTGATCAATAGGTTTCACCAAAGAATCAGAGACAGAGAGGATGCAGGGCAAATACTGGAAATAATAAATCAAAACATGCATACAAATAATTCTCTTGCTGATTTTGTGAATCAAAATAATTTAAATAGACGGCGAACAGATTTCCTCTCAATAAATGTAAAAATACATAATGTATCCTTTCCGAGGCTGGAATATAATGATTTAATACTAATTGCATGTGGAACGTATCAACTGAAACAAGCACGTTCTTACTATGGAGAACACATATGAGGCGATGGTTCCTATACCATTGAGCTGTGCAGAAATACTGCCAGCAACCTACTGGAAGGTTTCCCGCTTCCTTCAGTCAACTGCAGTTTATTGCGTGGGAAAATACAGAGCAGACACATAAGTAGAAAAACATATTTCGTTTATGTATTATATGAAAATAACACTGAAGGGAGGGCAGCAATAAAACAATATTGCTGCAACTGTATGGTGGGTCGTAGAACAGTAGGTTGCTGTGCACATATTATGACCATTATTTGGTTTTTAAGTTGGGCAAGGTATCAGGAACATATTAATCCACCTGCCCAGTTCCTTGATCATGTTCTAATTACATATGAATCTGAATAAAAATATAATATTATGAAAACGAGTTTTATTTCATAATATAACCTGTTTCAATTAAATGTAAAAAAAATATCTAAATATACACCTTGATACAAAACTAGGTTTATATCCTCATTCTTACTGATATGAGCTATCAAATCAATCACCTATTATTACATGAACTGTTTGTTTATGAGTGGCCAAAGTCCCATAGAAGTTGGACAATCCCCTTTCCGAAAGAAACCATTGCACACAGGTGTTTATGGGAATTTGCGTGCCTTTTAATGGTGCCAGATATGTTATTATAAATCATTATAACCAGATGTATTCCAAACGGAATCTTCACTCGAAAAAAATATGCCAATCAAAACTTGAACGCATTTTAAATCCTCACAAGGTAGGTACAATTACCTCTATTGTTGTAGGTAAGTCACCAAAACAATTGTATCACTGAGAAAATCTAAGAAAACACACAAAAAAACTTTAACAAAATAACTTGTCAACTCTCAAGCAAATGAAACTGAAGTGAGTTGCACTCGGGTGTCGAGAACTACTTACGCAGAGTTGCAGTGTTGTCATTTAGGCAAAAAAAGTCGCTAGGTATATGAAAAATCTAGCTAGATGTCGCAAATTTTTTATTTTTAATATATTGCTTGAATATTTAATTTCGTTATTTTAAAAAGTCGCTAGTTTTTATTGTTGCTAAATCTTAAAAAAAGTCTCCAAACTCGTTAAAAATCTCCAAGATCTCACAACGACGCTAAAACGGCAACACTGCAGAGTTGGCAAGGTGACAAGGTCACGCATACGCGTGCAACTTCATACGCATGCACAGTTTACATTTACCACACTGATCGATTTGTAGACGCACAAGTTTCTAACTCGTTATACGGCACATCGCTATAAGTGCGAAAGTGACAGAGATAGTATTTGAAAACCCGGTAAAAGCCGGTACGTGTAAGCATGATAGATATATGTAGATGCTGCAACATAGCTCTCGCGCAATCAGTAATCACGTACTGCTTACCAGTTTGGGGAGGTGCCACAAAAACCAAATTTCTAGAATTAGAAAGAGCCGAAAGATCACTTTTAAAAGTAATCTATTTCAAGCCTTATAGATTTCCCACGGTCGATCTATATAAAATTAGTGGTCTACTATCTGTTAGAAAATTATACATTTTATACACCATTCTATGTTTACACAAACACATTCCAGCAAACCCAGAAAGACAATCTAGGAGGCGAAAGTAGATTGTGGCTTATTCTCCACGGGTGCGTACAGTTTTTGCTAGGCGTCAATATGTTTGCCAATCAGCCTACATATACAACAAAATTTACGCAAAACTAAACTTCCACCACGAGGTCTCACATAAATGTAAAAAAGTGATAACTGACTGATTATCAAATCTTACATACGAAGAAACTGAGCATATTCTAATTAGGATTACATGAAAACTTCTTATTTATCTTGCTATCGAAATTGTTCCAATATTATTCTTCAAAATGTTCATACTTCTCTAGGCTAAAGCTTAATAATGGCACTTACAACATACATATAGACTCATGCATAAACATTATACAGGCACACAGACATCATCACACACTCCGACACATTCACTCAAACTCGCACCCTACTAAGTACCATTACACATACACAATCACACATAAAATCACACACTCACACTTACACACTACACAGAGCTGCTCATTACTTTATATAAGTTTTTTCTTTTTTAACTTAAAGATGTGTTCTTAATTTAGTTTACTTTATTTTTTTCTTTTAAAGTCTCAATATTGTTAACTTCAATTGAGGGAAGGAGCGAGACAACCCTAACACAAGTATTTTTAATTACTTTCTGGGGCTGTTTCATTCACATTTGTTGATGTAACCTTTTGAGACACAATAAAATTTATTTATCATTATTATATTATTATTATTTAGCGGGACTGTCTAAACAGGTTACCGTGGCCCTGGAACGCAAAGGGCAACTTTTAGTCAGTAAGAGTGGCAAATTTGCTGATTTTACTAACCTAAAAAGATTTAATTTTATTTTGGCACAATTGATGGTCATAATGACAAAATACATATTTTTTGGAAATAATAACCTCAGGTTGCTTGGGACATCGATGCACAAACGGATACGGTCCTGGACATGATTCTGGGCCTTGGAATTTTTTTTAGGCTTTTCCTGATTTTTTCGTTTTTTTTTTCACTTTAGGCTGTTCATAATCGTCATTCTTAAAGTAGTGAATTAATTATTCACTACTGTCACTAAAAAGAGCAATGTAAATTAAACTAGAAATAGGTATCTGCTCAGCTGTTTTGCAAAAGTTCAAATGAAAGGTCAACGCATGCCTAGTAGCTGTGTTGTGATTCCTGACCCGACCACGACATGGAACGGAGATTTTACTATGGCACAAAATGGTTATTTTAATTGTGTTTTATTGTGCCACTTATCCCAGGAATTTGTGCCTTGTACTTTTTGAGTAATAAGAGTACGATTGTGGTCGGGCTGGGGATCACGGTTCCTGACCCGACTACAACCAGATCTAATAAAATATCAATAGTGGGAAGCTACTGATTATGCCAAAAATATGTGTCAAATTGTGCCTATGGCACACGTAATTCTTTTACTATTCATATCACAGAATATATCTTGATTCGGATAAAATTGCATAATCAAGAAATGAAGTGTGTCAATCATACGCTATGCAATTTTACGACCACTACGACTACTACGACGACTACTACTACGACTACGACGACTAGGTCCGACTACTACGACTTTGCAAGCAGTTTTATTTTGTGAAATTATGTTATACATAAAGCACTTCATAGATAAAAAAAATTACAACCACTATGTTTTGTAGCATTATATTAGTGTATTAAGCTTGCATAAAAAACCGGCCAATCGCGAGTCGGGTTCGTATCCTGAGGGTTCCGTAACCCACATCACAAACCTAACACACTAATATACCTAATGCAACGAAACATAGTGGTTGTAATTTTTTTTTATAAATACTTAATTATTATGTATGCGTACGAAGTCGTGAACACATCCAGTAAAATGAAATAATTAAGTGCTATAGATAAAGCATAATTTCACAAAATAAAACTGCTTGCAAAGTCGTAGTAAAATTGCATAGCGTGTGCGAGGAATCACAACAATAGTAGCTCACTAACCCATGCCCATTTGTGTGTAGCGTATCAAAGGCACCGCCAAACATACCTGCCGTCATACGAAAAAAAGGCATAACTACACAAAATGAAGTAAGCGAGATGAATGACTTTCACAATTTGGTTAATGGCATTAGATGTAGCCTTTTCGCGAAGTTTTCGTTACGATGTCCCTGACACCCTGTATATTAAAAGTTACTGAAATCGATTCATAATCAATTATGAACAAACCACTTTCAGGACTTGCGTTTATTCTGTTAGGAACACCTTGTATATGTACGTTTATTAGCCTGTACGATAGGTACACACGGCTACGCATCAAGCTAGGGAATGCAATCCGGACTATCCGTAATCCGAAAAATCCGGATATCCGCACATTTTTATTCGACTTTTAAATCCGGATTCGAAAATCAAATCCGCGGATTTTCTGAATAATAAGAAATTGTAATTCGCAATTACGCGTATATTCGTGTCGCCTCTGGAGGACGCGAGCAGGGCGCCAGCGCGGTGCGCGGGACGCGGGACGCGAGTGTGTCCTTGATCGGATCGTTCCGTTCATTCGACGACAGCGACGAGCGAGAGAAACATCTTTGTGCGCGCGATTGGATTAGACCGGCGATTTCGTACGTAAGTAGATAAAATAATTATCTATATTCATTATTCTTTAATGCTATGGTTTAAGACATTTATTTCTTTAAAATATAGTACAACTATTCATTTACAATGAGAAACAGTTATTGCATACATATAAATGTTCCTTGGAAAGAGTACCTGATTCGGATCGGTATGATTGAAGTAAGAAGTAGGTACTTACAATATTGTCAGTCACTAACACTGTTAGTACAATAACGCCTTTCTTTTTTTTGTATGTCAATATGACTGGTTTTTAATAGGTAGTTTAAAAGTAAAATATTGATTTATTAAATTAGGTAGATATAATTACGTAACTTGAAAATGTGAATTTTAATCAGTGTAGGTATAGAAATAAAATTAGTGTAAAAAGATAGATAAATATTTAAAAACTAATATACAAAAGGATTCAAGTGAATAGGACAAGAAGTTTAGGAAATATAGGGACAATTTTAAAGTGAAAATTTCTCAAATGCTAAATTTGTAACATAATGTTCTACGATATTTTTATTTTGTTATGTGCAATATAATCTATTTAAATCTATACTATTATATTTATAAAGCTGAAGAGTTTGTTGGTTTGTTTGTTTACTTGAACGTCCACGCCTGCTCTTTCATCTCGCCTTCACCATACGCCGTTTGTTTATAATTCACGCCGAAATTCGTAAATTGCATTTGGTTATATTTCATAATAATGTTGATTTGTTTCAGTATAAACTATAGACTATGGATTTTCAAGAATATTCCAAAAAATCTGGCGATGCATCCAGTGTGTGGGCTCATTTCTTAAGATCCTCAAATGGCTCGGAAGCAAAATGCAAAATTTGTCAACGAATTTTTAAGATTAGAGGCAGTACATCAACCTTGCATAATCACCTTAACAATAATTGTCATGCCATAATTCGGCCTTCTGTTACTGCTACGACGAGTAGCAACAAAGGCGATGAAATGTCTATTATCAAACGACCAAAAATGACTGATTATTACAAAAGTGAAGATTCGCTAGAATATGTTATTGCGAGAATGGTATCTTTAGATGCAATTCCTTTTAAGCTGTTTTGCACATCTGAGGACCTAAAAAAACTACTCCGTAAAGGAGGTTATACAAAATTGCCAAGTTCCCCAAATACAATAAAAAATATTGTTATGGGGGTTTATGAAGATGAAAAAAAGAGACTGAAGCAAGAAATTCATCAATTAAAATTAAAAAACCAAAAATTTGGTTTGACGTTCGACGAATGGACCTCTGTTAACAACCACCGCTACATAAATATGAATATACATAGCAGATCCTTTAAACGTGGCTTTTTTCGCAACATGGGTTTGATTCGAATATATGGATCTATGCCAGCTGAGCTGTGCATTTCTTTAATACGGACTAGATTGGCTTTATACGATCTCACCTTGGATGACTGTGATGTTCTTGGCATGACCACAGATGGAGCGAGTGTGATGTGCAAAGTAGGACGTCTTTTGCCTATATTTCATCAAATATGTCTAGCTCACGGGATACATTTAGGTATATGTGATGTGTTATACAGCAAAAACCATTGCCATTTACCGTCGCAGTCGGTTAATGATCTGCTTCCTTCATTACATACAGATATTGGTGTTTCATCTGAAGACGAGGAAGAGTCAGTTATAGAAGGCGAATTTCTCGTTGAAAGAGCTGGATCTGCTTCTCCATTAAACCTAGACTTTCGAAACATTTTAAAAAAGTTAGGACAGTAGTAAAACTCTTTAGAAATTCTCCGACTAAAAACGATTTTGTCTTACAAAAGTATGTCCAAAATGAATTTGGGAAAGAACTTGTACTGTTGCTCGACTGCAAGACACGGTGGAGTAGTATGGCCACGATGCTAGAAAGATTTATTAAATTAAAAACCTGTATTCAAAAGTCGTTACTGGATTTAAAAAGCGATATCAACTTCACTGATGAAGAGTTTAACTTAATCCAAGATCTGCAAATGTCTTTAGATATTGTTAAAGCGACTGTGGAAACTTTGTGCAGAAGAGACGCAACTCTGATCACTGCTGATACTACACTGAAACTGATGATCGAAAGTTTAGAGAAAAAAGAAGGAAATCTGATAAAAAGAGTTTCTGACGCCTTAAAAAAAAGGGTTAAAGAACGACGCTTACATTGTGTCGCAGGAACAATGTTTTATCTCCACAATCCGCATGAATTTTCCAACTCACCCTCCGATGAAGTATTTTATAAGCCATCTAAGACAGAAATAGAAGAAGTAATTTGCAGAACTGTAGAAAGCCGTATTAATCCTATAGAAGTGTCTGTTGAATCACATGAAACTATTACCAGAGAACAAGAATCTTTAGATCAAGAAATGAGTTTTCGAGAGCGATTAGCATTTGAGTTAAACAAAATCAATAAGGCTGGAGAAGAAAATGTGCTCATCAGCCGAAAGCCTGAAACTGATATTCCCAGTTTAGTGCGAGTGGAGATGGCGTTATTCGAGGATAGTGGTTCACGAGGACGATATTTGGAGGCCGCTTACAAGCATCTTCAATGCATTCCCCCTACAAGCGTCGAATCAGAGCGTGCTTTTTCTGCAGCAGGAATTATGTGTAACCGAATTCGCAGCAGGTTAAACGATAGCACTTTAGATGCTTTATTATTTTTGAGGTCACATTTTATGTCTCATAAAATAACATAGTTTTTTTTTTAATTATGTTGATTAAAGTGATGTTAAATTATTTTGTTACTTTTGTTATGTTTATTAATTAGACAAGAAGTCTATTATTTATGTTTTCCAGAATTTCTTTTAATTTTTACTTTTAATTATTTTACTTACGTTACTCAGCTCACGAGTCACAGACTGATTATTTTTATAATGCGGATTATTTTCGTGTGTGTCGGCGCCTTACATACGCGTGGACAACCGCGGGGAGGGCGCGGGGCTCGGGGCACCGAACCCGGCTGCGCGAGCGCTGCTGCGCGCCCTACCACTCACTGAGCTCACAGACGCCGGCCACTACGGGCATTCCTTTGTACGGTCTTCAAACATTGTACTAAGTGTTAGTTATGGTATTACACCTATTTTTATACAGTCCACTAGTTTTCTTCTAAATTCCCAACCGAGTCTATTCATTGGTCCTTCGATTGGAGAATAATTACCGGTATTGCCGTAATTAACGCCGTCAATCATCGGTCGTCGTGTTCAACTGTGCGGACTTTGACCGCGCGCGATAGCCACGCGGCGCGGTACGACCACGAAGACTGAAACAAAGGAGTCGTTCCCGAAGCAGCCTGCAACGTCATCGTAGGAGCTCATGTTTTACTTATGGGAGTATAATACTGCATTTGAGTGAGTCGTTCCAATTTAGTTATTTTCCTGCTTTCTTTTCATGCCGAAAAAATCGTCTTTAATCTTCTATCTTTTAGTGTTCAAATTAAGTGCTTTCCCATTCTTAACTATATCACTGCTTGTAAAACACACATATTTTCTATCGAAACGTGTGGTAATTAGCTGATTTGCACGACGTAAACACGTGTTGAGCGCTTGACCTTGACAGTGATTCTCGATCCCTTTCACTAACGCACAGCTGTTTGCAGTTTTTTATCTATTAAGCTCATTAGCATTAGTGCGACCAACTGTTATTTTACTTAACAATGGCAGATAATTTAAAAACATTGGTTAAGAAACGTAGTTCCATTAAATCGAAGCTTACTATTTACAGCAACTATTTAAATCTAGTAAAAAGTAGTTCCGTAGTATCTGAGTTGCAACGTTTAGATTTAGAGGAGCGTTTTAATAAATTCGAAACTTTACACACCGAATTTGACGCCTTTCAGACACAGATCGAAGTGCTTTCCGATGACAACGAGTCTGCGTTGACTGAGCGTGAGGACTTTGACCGCCAGTTCTTCAACCTGGTGGCACTCACGCGCAGCCTGCTCGGTGTCTCGGCCAACGGTGCTGCGTCGGAGGCGGGCTTCAAAGATGCTGACTCAGGTGCACACGTTTTTTTTAGGAATTCTTTTGTTCGTTTGCCCAAGATTGATTTGCCTCATTTCGATGGGAACTACCAATGCTGGCTTGAGTTTAGGGATACGTTTGGGTCATTGATTCACGACAACACTAGCATAAGTGACATCAACAAGTTCCACTACCTGCGAGCTTCACTCCAGGGAGACGCAGCTTTAATTATTAAAAATATTGATTTTAAAGCCGATCATTATAATCTTGCGTGGGATCTGTTGTGCGAACGTTACAATAAAAACCGTCTTTTAGTGAATAACCACTTCCAAGCTTTATTTGATGTCGAATCCATAACAAAAGAGTCAAGTGTTTCCATCAGAAACCTTGTCAACATTATTAATAAAAACATTAGGGCACTAAGTACATTAAAAAAGCCCACTCAATATTGGGATGATATTATTATTTATTTTATGGTTAAAAAATTAGATACAACAACAGCACGTGACTGGGAAGAACACAGAAACAATACCTTTAAAGAAGATCCCACTGTAACACAATTTTGTTCTTTTTTAAGCAGGAAAGCGGACTGGTTAGAATCAGTGGAGTCCAATCATGGCACTTCTGATAGGAATACTATTGTCGCCTTAAATAATAGCCATAATTCCAATAAAACTGATTCTAAGCCAAACCAAACAAATAAAAAATCAGATAGTCATATTAATAAAAAAATAAAATGTCCACTTTGCTCCCAAGCACATACATTATTTAAGTGTGAATCTTTTAGAAACTTGTCCATCGAACATCGCTTACAAAAGGCAATTGATTTTAAAGTGTGTATTAATTGCTTACGCTTTGGACATAGTTCAAATAAATGTAGATTTTCACATTGCAAATATTGCAAAACAAAACACAACACGCTTTTACATTTAGAAAGTAACGAACCTAAACTTGCTGCCGATCCATTGCCTTCTGGCATGCCTTCTGCCTCGCCTTCTTCAAATGTGTCGCTTTCAGCCAATTCCATGCAGCTAGCTACTTCTGCGCATGTATTACTATCCACAGCGATGGTGAACGTGACTGGCGTGACGGGTAAGAAGTACACTGCGCGCTTACTACTGGACAACGGCAGTACGGCAAACTTTATTACGCAGAGCTTGTCAGAGAAGCTGGGTTTGTTAAGACGCACGAGCACCAAGGTAACGGGTATTAATAATCACATATCCACCAGTACACAGTCTTGTCACCTCTCAATAAAGTCTTTATGCTGTGCCTTTACTGTAGATATCGAGTGTCATATTTTGCCTGAAATCACAAAGGTTCTACCGTCTACATTCGTGCCTATTAAACACGTCCCTATTCCTTCAGGTCTTAAGCTTGCAGACCCGAACTTCAATGTTCCGTCGGTCGTAGACATCCTGGTAGGGGCTGAAGTTTTCTGGAATGTCTTAGGTAGCAAAACAATAGACTTAGGAAAAAACCTCCCTAAATTATGCGAGACCAAGTTAGGATGGTTAGTTTCAGGTAGTATTTCGCACCAATCATGTTTTTCTGCTATTGATTTTTGCCATCATTCCAATGTCACTCCCGACCTCACTCATTTTTGGGAGCTTGACAAAGTAGCTTCAAAACATTCACTCTCACTTGAAGAGAGAATGTGTGAGCAATCTTTTGTTCAAACCACTGTTCGTAATGACGGTGTGGGATTCGTCGTCACAATGCCTTTAAAAGGGGATCCTAGTACATTAGGTCATTCTTTAACTAATGCTAGAAATCGTTTTCTTTCCCTTGAACGGCGATTTAAACGCGATCCATTATTTCATAAAAAATACAACGAGTTCATGAGAGAATATGAGCGCTTAGGTCATATGACGTTAGACTCAGACTGTACTCCTCCACCAGAAAACTCCATGAATAAATACTACATTCCACATCATGGAGTTATTCGCAGTTCTAGCACCACTACACAACTACGCGTAGTATTCGACGCATCAGCTCCTACCAGTTCGGGCATGTCGCTTAACGACATTCAGATGGTCGGTCCCGTAGTTCAAGACGATCTGTTTTCCATTTTAACACGTTTTCGTCAGCATAAGTACGTGGTCTCAGGTGACGTAGAGAAAATGTACAGGGCCATTGAGATAAATCCAGTCCAAAGACCTCTTCAAAAAATAATTTTCAGGTATGAACCTTCAGAACCTCTTCGGACTTATACTTTAAACACGGTTACCTATGGTACCGCATCTGCACCCTACTTAGCCACTAAGTGTCTTGTAAGTCTGGCTGATGACATTGAGGATAGTCGTGCCCAATGTGCCATACGACGTGACTTCTACGTTGATGACTTTCTTAGTGGAGGGGATACCATAGCTGAAACTGTTGAAGTTTCAAAAAAGGTACATTCGGTTTTATCATCTGCAAAATTCAATTTACGTAAATGGCGGTCAAATAATCCTCAAATTCTCAATCAAATTACACATAGCAACGAGTTACATAATACTTTACATTTTTCTGAGCAAGGTTCAAACTCATCTCAATCTAAAACTTTAGGTCTTAATTGGGTATGTGACTCAGATTCACTTACTTATATTATAAATATCACCTCCACTACTAAAGTCACCAAACGTCATGTCCATTCTGTCATCAGTATGATCTTTGACCCACTCGGCCTCGTAGGTCCGTGCGTCGTCGAAGCAAAGATGATCATGCAGCGTCTATGGCTAGAAAAGTATGACTGGGATGACGAAGTATCGCATGACATCAAAAACCTTTGGTCTACATTTGAAGGCACAATAACAGCATTGAACAATTTAAATATTCCTCGTTGGGTTTTGCGTGAAGACTCTATTACGCATGAAGTACACGTCTTTACCGATGCGTCCGAGAAGGGGTATGGCGCTTGTGTGTACATTCGGTCTTGTAATGGCAGTGGATCCATAGGCCTACAACTTCTAGTCTCTAGAAATCGTGTAGCGCCCATCAAACCAACGACGATACCGAGGCTTGAACTTTGTGGAGCTTTGTTAGGTGCAAGGCTGTGTACTAAGGTTCAGGAATCACTTACCATGCCCATTCACAAATGTAGATTCTGGTGTGATTCAACCATAGTCCTGGGTTGGCTCTCTACTCCTTCAAATCAATTAAAGCCTTTTGTGAGACACAGAGTCAATGAAATACAGGAAAGTACATGTGGTCATACCTGGAGCTACGTACCGTCGAAGGACAACCCGGCGGATCTTGTTTCCCGTGGTATGAGGGCCGACGTTCTCATAAACGAACCTCTGTGGTGGTCTGGACCCTCATTTTTACAGCATAGTGATAATGAGTGGCCCAGCATGCCAAATACCGGGAAGGATAGTCTGCCGGAAGTAGTGACTCATTTCATTAATGGTGATAGCAACAATCATTCATTCAGTAGTAATCATTCAGACCTTACCATTCATTCGTCAATCATTCATGATTTATTAGTAAAGTATTCTAGCCTAACAAAAATACAAAATATATTTACATATGTACAACGCTTTATTTACAATGTAAAAAATAAAAATAAATTGTAAGGTAATTTTACACTAACAGAACTTGAAAATTCATTAAATTTAATTATACACCATTCACAGCTTGAAATGTTTTCTGAAGAGTATAATTTGTTAAAGTCTGGACAAAAATTACCACGCAAAAGTAGATTGCTTCCTCTGACACCGTTCATTGACAATCATAACCTCATTCGCGTGGGCGGGAGGCTCGATAACTCCCCCTACGTTTTTAATGTGAAACATCCTATTATTTTATGCAGTAAGCACGTACTTACAAAACTTATATTTCAAATGCAACATTTAAAGCTTGCGCACGCTGGGCCACAGTTGTTATTGTCACATATACGACAAACTTATTGGCCTCTAGGCGGCAGAAACTTGTCTAGGTTTGTCGTGAATAAATGTCTTAAATATTTCAGACACAAGGCTCAGAACGTACAGCCTATAATGGGTCAACTACCTAGTTCAAGAACAAATCTTGAGTTTCCTTTTTTGAATTGTTACGTTGACTATGCTGGGCCAGTATTGGTGGCCAATCGTAAAGGCCGAGGATGCAAACTTACAAAATCCTATATGTGCATCTTTGTTTGCTCGGCAGTAAAAGCCATACATTTGGAGCTCGTCACCGACCTCACCACTGAGGCCTACTTGGCCGCTCTAAATCGTTTCGTGGCGCGTCGTGGCAAGCCTCGAAGCCTCACGTCCGATAACGGAACTAACTTCGTAGGCGCATCAAATGAGATGTGTAGGTTCATACAATCATCTAATGTTGCATCTGAAATGGCGCAGGAAGGTATTGAGTTCATTTTCACGCCTGCATACAGCCCTCATTTTAATTCATTAGCTGAAGCTGCTGTAAAATCCTGTAAGCATCATTTAAAACGGTTACTGCATCTTACCCACTTCACTTTCGAGGAGATGGCTACCTGTCTCACTCACATAGAGGCGGTGTTGAATTCACGCCCTCTTACTCCTCTTTCTTCTGACCCTAACGATTTTTCGGCTCTCACTCCCTTTCACTTTCTAATTGGACGACCATTCTCATCCGTACCACATCCTCAGTTGACTGAAGCCAACATCACGCGGCTGGATCGTTGGAAGCGGATTCAGCTCATCAGGCAACACTTCTGGGGACGATTTCATAACGAATATACCTCTCTGCTGCAGGCGAAATCAAAGTGGTTTGATTCCAGAGGTGAACTGAAGCCGGGGTCATTGGTCCTGATTAAGGACAAGACAACGCCACCTCTGCTCTGGTCCCTGGGTCGGGTCACGAAGACCTATCCCGGCGTAGACGGGGTCACGAGAGTGGCTGAACTGAAGACGAAGCGGGGCACCATTCGTCGTGCCTTCAACTGCATCTGCCCGCTACCAGTGGAAAATTGAAGACTTCCCTTCAACCCGGGGAATATGTCGGCGCCTTACATACGCGTGGACAACCGCGGGGAGGGCGCGGGGCTCGGGGCACCGAACCCGGCTGCGCGAGCGCTGCTGCGCGCCCTACCACTCACTGAGCTCACAGACGCCGGCCACTACGGGCATTCCTTTGTACGGTCTTCAAACATTGTACTAAGTGTTAGTTATGGTATTACACCTATTTTTATACAGTCCACTAGTTTTCTTCTAAATTCCCAACCGAGTCTATTCAGTGTGTAATGTTTAATAATTCGAGAAGTTAATTTCTTTGAAGAATTAATTTGTCGTTATTTTTGATCTCCAAAGTTTATTTTAATTTGAACTTATTAAACTGACTATTTAATAAGAATATTATAGCTATAACACATAAATATTAGTCTTAAAATTGATTAGTATTGCAATTGAATAATTCCAAATAACCAAAATAAAATAAAAATCATATGATTTGATTTTCCTGTGTTTTTATTTAAATCCATTAACACAAATATAAGAAACATGATATTAATAAACTGATATAAGTAGGTTTGTTTATTTTCATGAAAAATCCGTAAAATCCGGATAATCCGGATTGGACCAAAACTCCGTTCTTAAAAATCCGGATTTCAAAACAGGACGGATGTGCATTCTCTACATCAAGCTATACAAAACCAGTTTATCTTGGCCTCGCTTTGAATGATCTTTCCGCACAATGAACGGTCAGCTTATAATGGTTTTGTATAGCTTCATCTGTAGCCGTGTGTACCTATCGTACAGGCTCTGCTTAGTTTGGGATCAGATGGGCGTGTGTGAGATGTCCCACATATTTAAGTATTTATTTTATCTTCTTAAAATAAATTCTTGTAATATTTTGGTTGACAGTTGCATGGTTTGTTTCAGAAAAATAAACATAAATCTCGAATTCGACAGAGGAAGTCAAGGCGAATAATTGGATCCAGGGTATATAAAAACTACACTGACGAAATGTTAAAACTTGCATGCGAATCAGTAGAATCAGGCCAAATTTCTTCACGAGATGCTGAGCGGCAACTTGGTATCCCAAGACGCACAATATTAAATAAAATAAAAAACAAACATTTAAAGTCAGTGGGTCATCCTACTGTTTTATCCGCTGCAGAAGAAAACCAAATTGTAAAAGTTTTACAAGCTTCTAGCGATTTTGGCTCCCCGCTTACTAAAGTGGATCTAAAGCTTGTAGTCCATGAATACCTGAAGAAAAATTCTCGAGCTCATATGTTCAAGAATCAGATACCCGGTGATGCATGGGTCCAGGGCTTTTTGACGAGAAATGTTGACAAATTGACGGCGAGAACCACTCAGAATGTTTCAAAGGCGAGAGCTGAAAAGGGACCTCAAGAAATAGTCGAATATTTTGACAATTTAAGCATAACATTAAAAGACATACCAGCAGAAAATATAGTCAACTTTGATGAAACCAACCTGTCGGACGATCCAGGTTCTTCAAAGTGCATTTTTCGGAGGGGAGTGAAGTATCCCGAAAGAATTGCTAATTCCACCAAAGGAAACATATCTCTTATGTTTACAGCCACCGCAAGCGGTGAATGTCTCCCCTTATATGTTGTGTACAAATCAACAAATATTTACTCAGAATGGGTTAGTGGAGGACCCCCAGATATCAGATATAACTGCACTAAATCTGGGTGGTTTGACAGTGCCATGTTTGAAAATTACTTTGAAACCATAATAGTCCCATGGGCGCAAAAAAAATTAGGGACTAAAGTGGTTATTTGTGATAAATTGTCAAGTCATTTAAGTGTTAAAGTAATAGAGCTATGCGAGCAAAATCACATCAAATTTGTTTTTATCCCTCCAAGATCAACGCACCTCACCCAGCCGCTAGACGTCTCATTCACGGGCGATTCAGTCAGAAGAAAACAGTGGATAAAGGTCACGTGACCAAAAACTGTTAATTTGATAAATTAACAATAGATGACGCTGGCTGCACTGTGGTAAACTTTAGTTACAAAAATGGTATCACTGATGTGATATTTAGTAAGTGCAACACTAAATTGGGAATGCCAACATACGTTCTATTTTAAGCAGCATACTTATTTCATTTATACGACAAAATATCCTTAAATTTACTTTGATGAGTATTTGCTGTAACTTATTAAATAATGGATTGAATATTTGACTTGTACAAATTTCTAGCGATGATAAGTAAAAAAACTGAATTAATTAAAAATTATTTTGACAACTAGCGGAACGAAACGTGTTATACCAACATGGCGTCAGTTAAATCTTTAAATGTCAAACAGTTGTTAAAATTTGGATGCTCCTGTGTTTTTATTTGTTCGCTCTGTTTTATTCGATTTTTACGTTGCTTTGGCTTTTCTCTTTGGACTTTGACGATTCAGTGTTTCTTTGTGACCACGGCTGTGTTTATTGGACTCTGATTATTCAGCTTTTTTGTACGATTTTTGCATTGTTTACCGGATTTATTTACCTTTCGATTTGGAATTTTATGATGGCTCATAAAATCTGTTGTGTTCCGGGCTGTGGAAAGTCACGTAAGTAAATAATATAGGATTACTAACTCATAATGAAACATCTGAAGTCTATTGACCTAGACCTGACCCAGAAATTATTTAGTCTCATAATGTTTCTCCAAAAGTTGATAACATCTAATTCCTTATCTGGCCGCTACTATTAATAAATCTACAATTGACTATCTATACTTGTTTACCAACTTCTTGTGATATGAAAAAATCTATTGAGACTGTTATCTGTTTTTCTTTATAGTTAGTTCATCTTTAGTATTAGTTATAGATACTTTTTTTAGTTTCTTTGATAAGATCCGAATGACTGCTATAGATATATTAAGGGAATTTTCTAAAAAATAGTAATTTACAAGAATTTTGAAGTGGATAAATGTACTTAGTACGAGTATTAAGCAACATGTTAATTTAAGAAGCAGTTCGTAATAAACGCTTGTCGTGACCAGACGTGTTTTAATCTCCCTCCACACTTCATGGCGACCCTGCCATACACGTTCCGGGAACTGAGCTCGCGAGCTATCGGATAGCGGGCGAAAAGTGCAGACAAGGCGGATTCCTGTGTGCCTCGGTGCACAGAGTTATAATGTTTTACAAAGTGAATAATAAAGCCACGACTGTGATTGACTGTAGCTGTATCCAACAAGACGCTAAAAGAAAGAAAAATGGGGAAAAGTTACTCCAAAACTGAAGAAAAAGAAATTGTTATCGCACAAAACGCTTCGGGAGGCAATAATAGCGCGAGTGATTCCGAATAAGAGTACCATATCAAGTTTAATAACATCCTAATTACTACGTTCCTGGTGCTGATGGCTATTGTCATACTCGTAGTAATTTACCAGAAAGTTATAAAAAGACATAAGAAGTGGATAGACCAGCAAGTGGATTCTGCATTTGTGAGAAGGATGCGGCAGCGTTTATCTGGAAGGAGAGACCAAGCTCATGGTGAAGAAGCAGTTTGAGTGCAGAAAATTCAACTAGAGAGAAGATTCGTGAGTGTATAAGTGTTAAAAAGTGAGTTATGGTAATAAATAAAGGAAGGTGCGTTTGTGTGAAAGTGATTTTACGCGTATGATTATTGTCAATTTTAATTTTAAAAGTATATTTAGTTTAGCAATGCTAAGTTCTAAAAATAGATTGTGAACCGCAGGGGTCCGTAACTTTACTTCGAGAGTCGTTTGTTCGATTAACGGTTAGTCGACTGAACGATTGTTCGAATGGACTTTATTGCGAAACAACCTTTTATCAACAAACGCTACGTCGACTGAACGATTCATCGAATATTTATTAAACTCCTTTAAGATATCATACGTTCTTCCCGCAGATTTAGAAACATGAAATTTGGTAATAAAATAAATGGTTTTGAAGTTATTCAAGAAGTTAGACGAAAAATGACCATTCCCCCACTTATCTCCGAAACTACTGAGCCTAAAATTTTGAAAAAAAATGGAGATAATAGATCTTTACCTAAAGATTACAGGAAAACCTATCAGAAGTCTGTAGTGTTAAAAGTAACATGTTAAAAAATGAAATTCGTTCGGAACCCTATGCACGTGAGTCCGACTCGCACTTGGCCAGTTTTTTTTTATCTTTTTTCACTTTTTATGGTTTTAAATAGGTTCCACTTCTTTCTTCCTAGGAGCCCATTCCAGCGGTAATGCCATGATTCAACAGAATTTTGGGAATTAGGCGTGTTTGATTCCAAACGATCATGGATCATTCACTGTTTTATTCAACCAATATGTCTACCCTCTCATAACAATAAATTCCTCCCTTGTTTCGATTTCACAAACTTTTTTGATGACAATTGAGACAAAATCAGGTTATAAACAAGAAAGGTGGTGGTGGTGTGGTGTAATGCGCCATGCCAATGCAAAACAAAACACAATGAGGATGATTTCATATTTAGTTTCATTTTATAAAATCGCATAGGTCCATTTCCCATTAAAATAAGAAGTAATTTATTCAATAGTTTTAGAAACAATAAATGGCAATATGAATTGATAATTAATATCGTATAATAACATGCATCCTGTAGGCTTTGATAATGATGCGGTAGTTACTTAATCTCGTAGAAGCAAAGGGACTACTGCAATCTATAAGCAAACATAGTATTTCTCGTGGGTACAAGTGAAGCCAAGGCGCTTCTCATAATAATGTTTAGTTAGTAGGTTAAAAGTGTTATTACGAAATTTCATGTTTCTAAATCTACGGGGAGAACGTATGATATCTTAAAGGAGTTTAATAAATATTCGATGAATCGTTCAGTCGACGTAGCGTTTGTCGATAAAAGGTTGTTTCGCAATAAAGTCCATTCGAACAATCGTTCAGTCGACTAACCGTTAATCGAACAAACGACTCTCGAAGTAAAGTTACGGACCCGAACCGCAGTACTGCAGTAAGTAGAATTCAGACTCAGCATTTTGTTATCGGCGCTTCGAATGATCGTGGCTCGAGTTAGATAAACAAAATTGTAATGAATGAAATAAGATAGGTACGGCGCAACAGCATATTTTTTTTTTTATAATGTACTAGTATTATGGCTGACGAATTAATAGAATTATATGAAGATTTATTAGAGATTCGGAAATATCTTATAAAAAAAGGCCAAAGTAGATATAAAGGTTCAGTCTCTTCAGATAAGTTGTAAGAGGCCGAGATATTGTTAAATAAAAGTAAGACATTATTTTCTACTTTAGGCAAAACAACAAAGGAATCGGAAATTGAGTTAATTAATAACACGTACAAAAAGAATTGTGCTTTATTTTCAGAAATAGCAAAATTGTGTTCTTTGCCTAGCGTAGAAATAAAATCAGAAACGATGGAATTTGATATGAAAACTGCTTGTATGTTAATACCTATTTTAGATGATAAGGAAAATACAACGAAGCGATTGATTGATGCGGTAGAAATGTATGCTGATATGCTTAATGATGTGGGTCAACAGTTATTAATTAAGTTTATACTAAAGGGAAGGTTATCAGAAAATGGCAAGTTACGAGTAGCAGACACTTATTCGACAATAAGTGACATGATAAAGGATTTTAGGAGTAAACTGTTAGTAAAAAAATCATTCACAGCAATTCAAAATCAAATTCAATCTTTGAACCAAGGTTATAGGACTATTGAGGAATACGGATCGGAACTTGAAAGATTATTAACAGATTTGAATATTTCTCAGGCTGAGGGCGACGCTACCAAATGCGCGATTCTGAAGCCTATTAATGAAAAAATGGTTTTAAAAAAGTTTACAGATGGTCTTAAGAGTGACAGGTTGGGCACAATCATCGCCGCACGCAACTACACATCGCTGAAGGACGCCGTCCAGGCAGCCAAGGACGAGTCACCGTCATCTTCGTCTTCTTCCAGGCCTGCTGAGGTTATGGAAATGACCTCAACCTTTCGAGGTAGGCAAAATTATCGTTTTCCAAGGTTTCGAGGACAAAACAGGGGACGTGGTCGTCCGAATTTCCACAGTAATAACAGGGGTAGTTTTCAAAATAATTTTAATAATTATGGTAATTCTTCGAACAGATATCACGGCTACTCCAGATCTTTTAGGAACGCTCCCCGCGGCAAGGTTCAGTATAACAAACAAGACCGGTATTATAACAGGCGCGGTGGACAAGGATTTTACAAAGTAGCGATCTCAGCACAAAGAGACAATACTCATGTACGTAATACAAATAGTTTGGAACAGAAGCCTGATAAGACAGGAAATCAGTTTTTTCGTGATTAATAATTTTGTTTATAACACTTGTAGTGGTAAATTTAAATTTATCAATTACTATACTAACGGCATAAAGTTAATATTATTATTAGATACAGGAGCATCCATTTCAATTATTAAGGAAGAAGTACTTCCAAGGAAAACACAGGTGTTTCAAGACACTTTAGTGGTAAATGGAATCGGAGGTAAGGTTTATTCCTCTGGTTATACAATGCTCGACTTAGATGTTTCTGAAACTGAAACGTTTCAAAATAATTTTCATATTTTTAAAAGATTACCAATCATCGTTGATGGAATATTAGGATTAGACTTCATGAGTAGGTATAAAGCAAAAATTGATTTAGATAAAAATTTGTTAACGCTACAAATAGGAGAAAAGTATTGTATATTACCAATTTATGACAAACCAGATTACAGCAATTCACTGCTGATCCCGCCTCGGAGTGAAACCATCCACTACATATATTTAGAATCGGAAGTGGAAGGTGATTGTTTTGTTAGTGCTAGAGAGTTAGAAAAAGATGTGTTTCTAGCAGGTACTATAGTTAGACCTAAAAATAAAAAAGTTCCTGTAAAAATTTTAAATACTCGAGATGAAGAGGTACGTTTAAACAATTTACAATTAAACGTAGAGGCTTTAGAGGACTACCATATTTTAGAATTTAGCAAACATGAAAGTAGTTTAAAAAGAGCCAATACATTATTACCCTTATTAGAGTTACAACATTTAAACAAAGAAGAAAAGGACTCCATTGAGAAGATTTGTACTAAATATTGTGATACTTTCTTTTTACCCGGTGATAAGTTAGAAACTACAAACATTTGTGAACAATCTATAACAATGAAGAGTAACATTAATCCTGTTTATACAAAACCATATAGATTACCACAAGCCTTAAAACCGGAAGTAAATAAACAAATAGATAGTATGCTGAAAGATGATATTATAGAAGAATCATCCAGTGAATGGTCCAGTCCAATCTTGCTAGTTCCAAAAAAATCAGACGGTTCTAAGAAGTGGCGTCTAGTAGTAGACTTCAGGAAATTAAATGAAAATATTGTAAATGATAAGTTCCCTTTGCCTAACATTACTGATATTTTAGATTCATTGTCTGGCTCAATATATTTTACTCATTTAGACCTTCAACAAGGATATTACCAAGTGAAACTGGCACCTGAAAGCCGAAAATATACTGCATTCTCGACTAGTACAGGACATTATCAATTAAAACGACTACCGATGGGTCTTAAGACTTCATGTAGCGCTTTCAGTAGAGTTATGTCAATTGCGATGTCAGGATTAGCTTTTGAAAAGTGTTTTATTTATTTAGATGACTTAATTGTTTTTGGAAGATCTTTAACTATTCATAACCAAAATCTCATTGCTGTTTTTGAAAGACTGAGGAAGGTAAATTTAAAGTTGAATCCTACAAAGTGTCAATTCTTAAAGAAAGAAATTTTATATCTAGGTCATTTAGTTTCTGCTAACGGTGTTTCGCCTGACCCTGATAAAACTAAGGTTTTAGAAAATTATCCCATACCTAAAAACGTGGATGATGTGAGACGGTTTGTTGCCTTCTGCAACTACTACAGAAAATTTGTGCCATCCTTTGCAACAATTACTATGCCTTTAAATCGTTTACTAAAGAAAGATGAACCTTTTGTTGAGCTCGGAGTGTCAAAATGCATTTAATTATCTAAAAACCTCATTAATGACACCTCCTATACTACAATATCCAGATTTTTCTGAAACCAATGAATTTATATTACAAACTGACGCTTCTGATTTGGCAGTAGGAGCTGTATTGTGTAATAACGACATGAAACCAGTGGCATATGCCAGCAGACCTTTAAATAAGGCAGAAAAAAAATATCCAGTAATACAGAAAGAATTAACAGCAATAGCAGTAAAATATTTCAGACCGTATTTATTTGGCAGAACTTTTACTATTATGACAGACCACAAACCTTTAGTCTATTTATTTGGCATGAAAGATCCATCTAGTAGGCTAATAAAATTTCGGTTAATACTTGAAGAATATGATTTTAAGATAGTATATGTGAAAGGTAAAGACAATGTTATCGCAGATGCATTGTCTAGGGTGTGCATAACATCGAGTGAATTGAAATATATGAAAGAGCAAATTTTAGCCATAACAACTAGGGGACAAAAGAGAAGGTTAGAAGAGAATACTAAGAATCAACAAACTGTACCTAGTAAAACCACCGACAACTGGCCTGATCAACCAAGAGTCGTGGAATTACTAAGACAGCCGTGTGATTCTATTGAAATAAAGTTAGTAGAAGAAAAAACTATAAGAAAGTTTAAAAGAGAAAATAGAATAAAGGAACAAAAGGACTGTTTTGTTTATATACCAAGCAAAATGTTATTGTGTATTAACCTTGACTTTAGATTGCATTTCTCGCGAGCCGAATTTGCGACTAAGTTAAAGGAGTTTTGTGAAAGAATAGAAGTAAAGGAACTATGCATAGTGAAGGATGATAGAAATAATGAATTTATAAAAGGCTTACGTAGTGAAGTTAAATCCATAAAAGAATGGAGCGGACCCCGAATATGTATTTTGAAAGGAATTAAAAGAATATATGACGATGAGGAAAAAGAATTTATTTTAAATAACTATCATTTGTTACCCACCAGTGGTCATGCGGGTATGAATAGAATGGCAAATAACATTAAAAGAAAATATTACTGGCCAGGGTTAGATAAGGATATTCGAAATTATATAAGTAAATGTGAGTTGTGTCAAAAAATGAAACAAAGTAAATATACGAGACAACCCATGACTATAACTACTACAGCATCAGCTGCTTTTGATAAAGTTTTCCTCGACTTAGTTGGACCTTTGGACAGGGATGAGTCAGGAAATTGTTATATTTTAACCCTACAATGCGAGTTGACAAAATACATAGAGGCATACACATTACCCAATAAGGAAACGGTAACTGTAGCCAAAGCATTCGTTAATAATTTTATTTTACGATTTGGCATCCCTAAATCTATAGCTACGGATAGGGGGACAGAATTTATTTCTCGAATTATGGAACAGGTATGTAGACTATTAAAAATAGAGAAGTTAACATCCACTGCATATCACCATCAATCAATTGGTTCTTTGGAGATAGCCCATAAACATTTAGGAGCATTTTTAAGAACTTATTGTAATAATGTGTATCATTCATGGTCGGATTGGTTACCCTTTTGGTGTTTTAGTTTTAATACTAGTGTTAACACGCAAACAAAATATACACCTTATGAACTTGTGTTTGGAAGACAATGTCGTTTGCCAAACAGTTTAGAACATGATGTAGAACCACTTTATAATATTGATGATTATTGTTTAGATTTAAAATATAAAATGCAAGTAGCCTTAAGAGATGCAAGAAATAATTTGCTAGCTTGTAAGGAAAAAAGGAAAGACAAATATGACAAATCATGTAATCCTGTATTTTATAAGAAAAATGATCTTATTTTAGTTAAGAATGAATGTGCTAGAAAATTAGATTGTGTTTTTGATGGACCTTTTGAAGTGTTGGAAGATTTAGGCGTTAATGTAAAGATAATTAAAAACGGTAAGGTAGATGTAATACATAAAGATAGAACAAAAAAATTTAGTAAGTAAGTAGTTTAAGAAAAGGTACCATTGTTTTTTTTTTGCTTTGTTTGTCTTTAATTTTGATTTTTTTTTTCTTTCACCCCCGGAGGTGAAGTGGATAAATGTACTTAGTACGAGTATTAAGCAACATGTTAATTTAAGAAGCAGTTCGTAATAAACGCTTGTCGTGACCAGACGTGTTTTAATCTCCCTCCACACTTCAATTTATTTTATTTACTTAAGTATCAAAATTTAATAAATATCCTTTTATAGGTTGAGATGGTGTCACTCTTCACATGTTTCTTGATCCTGATAATGATGCAGATCGGTTCAGAACTTGGTTGTATACCATCGGAGGAGATATTTTGAACTTGGACAACCAAAAAATTAAAAATTATCGTAAAGTGTGTGATCGCCACTTTGAAGATAAATATCACACAAGGAGTAAACGGCTTAGTGCTATTGCTGTACCAACTCTGAGTATTCCAGGTCAGTAACTAAAGTAATCGGCTGGTAAATAATTAAATGTAGCAAAGTAAATATTAATAGTGTCAATATTTTTTAACTACTTATAAAGCAAATAGTTTTGTACAGATGTATTAAGTTTATCCCCTCAGAAATGTAATAAATTCACATAAAAAAATTAAATGTTACAAGTATCAGTAATGTTAGGGTAATTACAACAAATCTGGCAAGTAAATTATTATCGTGCATCCAAATTTCTTATTCAAGCGGTTCTTTTATAATATAAAAATAACAGTAATGGTATGTCACTTATTTCAGGATTCTGCATTGCTGGTCAAAGCCGTGACAATACTGAAGTGCCTGTAACTTCTACAGCCACGTCTGGTATTGAAGATAATAGTGAAAATGTTAATGTTCTCCTAACTCAGGAAGGACAAATACAGCAGCCAATCATTTATACTGGTATGTATAATAGTGTCTCTATTTCTATTTCTAGTACTACACCAAATGCATATGGGGTTTAAAGAGACTACTTTGGCCAATATAGCTTAAAATATTTTTTTTATTTAGTTGAAAGTTACTAAAAAAAGTAATATGAAAAAAGTGGTATGAAAGTTACTTACTATTTTTTTTTTTACTTAAATATAAAACTATACATTATTTTAAAAATACTTTCTCATGTTTTATTTTGAAGTTCTTCCATGTTAATTTTATGATAGAATAGTAAGTAATGTAAACATTGACTTAATACAGCCATTCAAATTTCAGAGGTTCGGAAGAGAAAATTCTTGGGTGATATTACAAATCACCAATCCACCAATCCTGAATGTTCAATTTCTACTGAAAGTGATGATGTACAAATAAATGTAAAAGCAGTAACACAACAGACCAGACAAAGACTTCTATAGGTATGTTCATTTCTGCAATTACTATTTTTTGCTATTCAATACAGTTATAAATGTCATCTGACAATGCCGGTGAATGGGCATGATGCGTATATCAGCACCACTCAGGTGAACCATTTTGAAAGGAACCAAGAGATCCAACTCACACACCGCCATCAGTGAGCATGACAAAGTCTTAACTGCCATGCTAATTTATGTCTAATAATTCCAATAGTAAACCATAACTATAAAATGCATCATTACTATACATACATTTAATAACTTTGAACAAAGTGCTTCAACATTATGCTATACTAAAACAATATATTGTATTTAAAGTTCAAACAACAGTGATTTCCAAACTAATCAATCCCTCGTGGTAGCATTTTTATCTTGAATATAATCCCCCACCTTATAATATACTTGTCTGCTTAATATTATGCAATTAATCTTTTGAACACCGTAATTAGAGACACAATAGGAAGACAATACTGTGCGGATGCCGGCGTTCGCTTGGGGCTTGAGTAAACAAGATTTAAATTTGTTTAATTGAGTTCTAATATGTGGGGATGTATTTTATTATATCATAACAAACAGTATCCCATGAAAGAAGACGTTACTTTAGTCAGCCATTCGTTTTATTGATCTCTAAAATCAAAAGATATAAAAATCAAAACAAGTACCAAAAATATAGAAATATGTGCAATTTCATTATAAAAAAATTAAAAAAACAATACTACGAAGAAAGGCTAAACACAAACAAAGGAAACATAAAGAAAACCGGGGAAGTCATAAAAGAAGTTTGTGACATGAAAAAAAAGAAAGAACCCGTTATAGAATTATTGGATGTTGACAACACTCCAACTCAGTCTCTGGATAAAGTTAATAACTATTTTACTGGAGTTGGTGAAGCGTTGGCAAATGAACTATTGATTAAGCTAAAAAAATCGGAGCAGGATCTATCACGTGATGCTGCCAGGGATACCTCACCGACAAATTCAATGTCCTTCATGCCTACGGATACTCACGAGGTGAGGGGCATTATTCTAGGACTAAGATCGCATAGCGCACCTGGATGGGACAAAATTACTTCGGAAATTTTGAAACAGAATATTGTTTCTCTTACACCGCCCATCACATACATGTGCAACCTTAGTCTAGTAACTGGTACATTTCCATCTATATTAAAAAAAGCTGTTGTTTGTCCTATATTTAAATCTGGTATCAAAAATGAGCCAAGTAACTATCGCCCTATCTCTCTTCTATCAACGTTATCAAAGATTCTAGAAAAAATTGTTAACAAAAGAGTTATGAAATATCTAGAGAAGAACAAACTGCTTAGTGACTTTCAATTCGGGTTTAGAGAAAGAAAATCAACCGAAGATGCAGTTTTGGCACTAACTTCAACTCTGGTATCTTATATGGATGGGGGGGACAAGTGTTTGGGGGTCTTTTTAGACCTCCAAAAGGCGTTCGATACCGTATCCGTTAAGATACTAATAACACGTTTGGAGGGCGTTGGTATAAGAGGGGTGGCTCTGGACTGGTTTAAAGATTACTTGACTGATAGGTCTCAACGAGTTAGAGTTGCCGGCTATGAAAGCTCTGAGTCAATATGCAAATACGGCGTTCCCCAGGGTAGCACGCTAGGACCCACATTATTCCTCATTTATATTAATAAATCTATGCAAGATAGCTGCTACCCTGCCATACTTGGATCTTCTAATGTTCGCTGATGACACGGTGCTGATCTTCCATGCTAAAACCTGGGACATGGTATTTAAACTGGCTGAGACAGGTTTAGCAAAGGTGACCTCCTGGCTGGAAAACAGTCTCCTGTCATTAAACACCAGTAAGACGAAATATGTATGCTTCAGCAAAACATCTATAGGAAAACCTGCTCCATCGCACATTTTCAAAATTCATACCTTCCCGTGCAACAAAAGAGATACTCGATCCAGCTGTGATTATTCGACGCTATCACGAGTCGCCTCTATTAAGTATTTGGGTGTCACGCTAGATGACCAACTCACCTGGACTATGCATTTCACGTTGACAATAGCTAGAATCAGAAAACTAGTATATATCTTTAAAAACTTGCGCACAGTTGCAAATAGAACTCTACTTGTACAAACCTACCGAGCTTTGTGCGAATGCATTATCAGATACTGCATTTGCGCATGGGGAGGTGCAGCAAAAACCCATATGATAGGTGTCGAGCGGGCACAGCGTATGGTGCTTAAAGTACTTTTATACTTACCGTATCGACATCCCACATCTTCAGTATACGAACTTGCAGGAGTATTATCTGTGAGAAAGATATTCACCTATGAAATGCTACGAAGATACCACAAAGAAGTTGTTCCTAACCTGCCCATATCACAAAAGCGCGTGGAAAGATGCCCTGTTCCTCGTACTAGATCAGCATTTGCTAGAAGACACTATGCTTTTCTTGCTCCGCATACCTATAATAAATTAATAAAATCCAGAAAGTAAGCAAATTGAATAACAATAAATTTAAAATAATTCTATATACATGGCTAAAGTCAATGGACTATAATGATGTAGAAAATCTCATAAAAACATAACACATTCTGCACAGCACACCCACACACTTACACACCCATATACACACCCACACAAACCTACACGTACACAAGCACACCCACACAAACACGGCAGCACGCTTGTTAGCTGGTTAACTTTAGGTTACTCAAAAAAAAAATTGTTTCTATTCTTTTAATTTATTCTGTCTGACGTAAGATTACTGTCACTTTATTAAGGGGAAGACACTAACACCTGCAACACAGTTTTTACTAGCGCAGGTGCTAGGGAATCCTATAATCCAAATTGTATTCATTATGTCAATAAAGAATTATTATTATTATTATTATAAAGTTGTTTATATTTATTTTCTAGGTCTTGGCTCCAGACACAAGCAGAAGCAATCATTGTTGCACACAACAAACACAAGTTTTTTAAGAAGAAAAATCTGTCGTTTGCAGAAGGCAAACGAAAGCTACAGCAAAAGACTTAAAAAGGCCTTAAACCTGTCTCAAAATACGAGCTTTCAGAGAGCATTGCAAAAGTTTTCGTCTTTTGCTATGATTTTTACAATGTTGCAGTTTAGAGAAATTAATAAGAAAAAAATGGGAAGAAGATTCACTAAAAATGAAAAAATTATGGCATTAGCCTTGTATAAACAAGGACCTAAAGCATATCGATGGTTAAGGCGTATTTTTGTGCTGCCATCACCATTGACACTAAGCAGATTGCTCTCGACAGCAGCACTAAAAGCTGGCATTAATGAAAATATTTTTGAAAATCTGAAAATAAGAGTTAAAAGAATGAAACCCACTGATAGATTATGTATTTTGATGTTTGACGAAGTTGCAATTGCACCTCATTTAGATTATAATAGAAGAAAAGATGAAATAGTGGGGTTCGTTAATAATGGTCAGCAAATGGAAAAAAAAATTGCTGATCATGCTCTTGTGTTTATGATACGAGGAATATCAAAAAATTATAAACAGGCTGTAGCCTACAGTTTTTGTGTTGGAAGCACTGAAAAAACAGAATTGGTCCGTCAGATAAAGGAGGTAATCCGAAAATTAAATGGAACAGGACTTAATATTCTGGCAACTGTTTGTGACCAAGGTGCTTCCAACACTAGTGCAATCAATTATTTAGTAAAAGAAACCAAAGAGAAATATTTAAAAACTAATGGTCACTGGAACAAACATACTTTCGAAATTGATGGCAATGAAATCGTGCCCCTGTATGATGCACCACACCTAATTAAAGGTATTAGAAACAATTTGTTAACAAAAGATTTAATATATATAAAAAATGGTCAGCAGAGAAAAGCGAAATGGGATCACCTGATTAAATTACAGGAAGAGAATCCTTCATTTATGGGCTTAAGGATGTTGCCTAAATTAACTGACCAACACGTAATGCCAAGTAAAATTAAAAAAATGAAAGTAAAATGTGCAACTCAGGTCTTCAGCAAATCTGTTGCAATAGCTATGGGATATCTAGCAGGTGAGCTTTCTCTAAATATACTTGCTTATTAGAATTCTTAACCTTACAGTTTTTTTATGAGGCTGGAATTGTTTAGTAGCAATAGGCAGCCCGCCCCCCGCCCCTCCCACTCTAAGAATGTACTCTATGCTCCTACCTTACCCACCAAGACACATTAAGACTGAGATACAAAACTCACTCTTGCCTTTTTATGTTTCAGAAAAAGGAATTTTGCCTGAAGAAGCTAAAGAGACAGCTGAGGCTTTAATGTTCTTCGATGATCTCTTCGACTCCGTAAATGGTAGCTACGAGAATTCAAAGAAGCGCTCGGGGAAGATTTTATTACATGCAGTGACTCCAAACTCCACTCACATGAAACTCTGGAAAGACGCTAGAACTAAATTAAAGTCTATACAATTTGTCTCGAAAAAAGGCAAATCTTGTGCTGTGCCATCTATAATTAACTGGAATTTAACTTTAGAAAATTTTGAATATTTGACCAGTAAGTTATTTCAGGAGCACAAGTGTAAGTCTATATGGCTCAGACACTTTCATCAGGACCCGCTGGAGAATTTTTTTGGCTGTGTTCGTAGCCATGGGGCAAGAAACACTAACCCCACATGTGCGTGTTTTGAAAATTCTTTTGCTGCACTTTTAATCAATAATTTGAATAGTGTTCACTCTGCGGGTTCTAATTGTGAACAAGATGGATGTAAGGACAACATGTTTAAAACATTAAGCCGATTATTTTTTAATAATAAAGCATCTTGTGCTCCTGTCGAAATTGACTTAAATCATATAATAAATAGTGATCATGTCATATTAAATTTTGATAATAAAATAAGAAATGTAAAAATTAAGGCGCAAATTTCATATGTGACAGGGTATGTAATAAAAAAACTAAAAAATATTTTTAAAAATTGCAAGATATGCAATTCTTGTTTTTTTTACAGAAAATAAGGATGATTTAGAATACATACAAATGCGAGATTATTCAATCAATAATAAATTTTTGTCATATCCTTCAAAAAAAGCCATGGAGTCCTTTTCTCAACAACAAGACATAATCACATATATTATAATAGAAAAAGTCAGTACTGGTCAAATAAAAGAATATATAAAAACAATTTTGTGTGCAGTTTGCGACTATAATTTTATTAAATGTCCCGAACACAAAGCTTTGGTGGTGGCAGAAATACAAGATTTGCTGTGTAGATTTTTTTATATAACTGGTGTAGGGATACAAACAAAATAATAAAAGGAGTTAGAGCAGAATTTAATAAAAATGACAAGGTGCAAGAAATGGCACGGGAATATTATGTCAAAAGAAATAAAAAATGATTTAAAATATAATGTGGTTGTTTTCTTTTGCGAAACATCAAAAGTACGTAAGTACATATAGCTATATACAGTATTCACGCGAACCTATTCATACTACGTATATATATAGATATGTTGTAGAGATTTATAACCCGATAAATTGTCGAGAGATGGCGCTGCAAGCGAAAAATGTGACTGAGGACTCTATACCAGTATATTCAATGTACTCTGTGGTCTCATTTTTTGGGCCTTTGAAGAAAGCTTGGCGTAAAATTTTGTACCATTATAAACTCCGCAATCCAAACCAAACAACATTGAACAAGAAACACTTTCCGAAATTACTTCGTGAATTAATTGAAGCAATTCAAATGATGGAGAAAAAAAATATTAAAAGTGGATTTAAAGCATCAGGAGTATTTCCGTTGAATCCCCAAGAAGGCCTGAAGATCCCTGAAATGCAAGAAGTAATTTTATCATATGGAATCGACCAAGCATTGGTAGACTATTTAAAGGAAACTAGAGCGCCAAAGCCGATGGCAGTCAAAAGAAATAAAAAAATTAATTGCGAGGCCGGCAAATCGGTGACGGTTTCCGATTTATATGTTGATTCTTGCAAAAATAAAGCAAAAAGAAATCTTTCACAGTGGCGAAAAGACAAAGAAAAACTAAAGAATCTTTATTTTTAAATGAAGCAACTGGCCTCTTTGTAACTGAAACTGGTCTAGTTTCAAATGAGGAGATCAACGAGGATCAAGAAGGCTATTTGGATTTGGAAGGATATTTTTGCTATCTCCCAAAATCAAGATATTACTGACAATATCATCGACGGAGATCAAGAGAGCTATTTGGATTGGAAAGGGGATTTTGCTATCTCCCAGGATACAGATATTTCTTCTCCTCGAAGTCTCAGCAAGCTTTGCATCACTGTAATTAACTCCTGCTACGGTCAATCAGTACATAGCGAAAAAACATCACCGACGCTTGCAGATCTTTCACCCTCAAAGTCATTCACAAAAGGATCATTGAAAAGGGATTGTCGGCGACGAGACCCCGTCTGCGCCCCAGGGCGCAAGTAGTGGTAGGGGCGACCATGTAACGTAGAAATGTTGTCTTAATGTTTTGTAAGGAAACCAATTAGATTCTGTTAGATTTTAATTACTTTAGGTTTAATTTATGTCTAATTAGGTTAAATCTATGTCTAATTAGTTATATAAGGTTTATTTTGTATTATAGATTAGATAAGGTTCGAAAATAATAGTATTTAGGTTTTTGTCACTTTCTGATTAGTTTTATAAGGTTTATTTGTGTATGCCATGTCTAATAAGGTTTTAATACGAACGAATTTTGATAATTTATAAGGAAATTTTGAAGTAGAATTTTTGCATTGTAAATAATTACGTAATTTGAAAATGAGGTTTTTTGTTTGTAGAGATATCGTTTTGAAATTGGTGTCAAAATAAAGGTCTCGACCCAAAACCTATTTTACAAAAAGAATCAAGTCGATAGGACTTATAGTTTTAGAGATATTAAAGAAAATGTATAGTGAAAGTTTGTTATGGTGTAAATTTAGAAGTTTTTGTTCTAGAAACTTTTTACTATGTAAGGTTTTCAATAAAATTTGTATTCCATGTTGTAGAGTAAGGTCTGAGGAATCCGAAAATATGTGTATTGGAAGGGTTTTTTTACATAAAAACAATAAATAAAGGCTCCAAAGGTTTCGGCTCAAAGTGAAAATTGCAAGCGAAATGAGTCCAAAAATCACGGTCCCCGTTAAGGTAACGGCGGGCAGTATAAAAGTGGAGCCGATTTTCGGCCCGATAGCAACACAAGAGAGGGGGGGGCAAAAAGAGGAAGAAGAAGGAGCAAAAGTCCTCTCCCCCCGCAGCAGCGACGGCGACCGCAGAAGAGGTCCCACAAACCCAGGAGGCCGCCCCTGCCCAAATCAAGGCGCAGGCTGTAGCGGACCCAAAGAAGAGGAAGGGCGCAGTTTCGGGCGCCGGCATTGCGCAACCAAGACGCGCCAACAACACCGAGGAGCTCCCCAGCGCCGCCAACCAGGCCAGCGCCAAGAAGCAAAATAAGGAATTTACAGCCTGCGCCATACAGCTGCTTATGGACCTCATCAAGGCCATTCGTCAAGGGCAGGACATCGAGCAGGTGATCCTCGACGGCTTGGCCGCGCTACTCACGCTCTACCATGGTTAGCAAGCCGTTGAGGATCCTACACTGGAACGCTCGCGGCCTCCGAAACAAGGTCGCCCCCCTCCGCCATCTCCTACGGGATCAGGATATCGACGTGGCGCTGATAAGCGAGACGCACCTGGGGCCTGAAGACAAGGTCAGGTTCCCGGGTTTCCTCGCTTATCGCAAGGACGAAAGGTCGGCATCGAATCACCGATACCGTGGTCTGGCAGTACTGGTGAAACGAAGAGTCGTCCACCAAGAGATCCCCCCGCAGTCACTACTCACGCTGTACGCCCTGGGCGTCCAGCTGCACGTGGCCGGCGAGGATATAAACATCTATGCAGTCTACAAACCGCCCCGCATAAGACTAGACCATGAAGAGTTGCGGGCGGTACTAAATGAAAATGAAAACGCAGCTATCCTCGCCGGCGACCTTAACTGCAAGCACGCAGCCTGGAACGCCCAATCTACGAATACCGAGGGGAGACGGCTCTTCACGGACGCGGAAGCCTTCGGGTACACGGTGTCCGGCCCAGAAACGCCGACTCATTACCCTGACTGCCACCAACTCATGCCCGACGTGCTGGACATCGTTGTTCACCGAGGGCTCAGCTGCCAGATCACCCAGCAAGTGATCGACGACGAGCTGCAATCGGACCACCAGCCTGTGCTCGTCGTCCTATCGGGTATGCCGACCCGGATGAAGCCTCCAGCGCCACGCCGATCCACGAACTGGAACCTATTCACGGAAAGGATCGAGACCACGACGCCAACTCGGCCCACTGCCAACTCCGCAGACGTGAACTCGTTCGCAGACGAAGTCACTGCTTGCGTACAACACGCACTAAACGAGGCGACCACCACAACACAAACGGAGGGGAGAGGGCTACAGCCGCCCCTACCGCCACGTATTCGAAATATGATCGCCGAGAAGAGGCGCTTACGCAAGCAGTGGCAGCAAACACGCTGCCCCACTCAGAAACACCAACTTAACCGTCTCGCGGACAAGGTAAAGGCCGAGTTACAGGCCCTGGCCACCGCGAGTTGGGAAGAAAAAATCATGGACGCAGAGGGCGACTGGCCCTCAATTCACAAACTTTGCAGATCGCTCTCGAACACCCCAGCTCCGGTGCGCCCTTTACTGAACAGCGACGGGGCTCTTCGGTACGCAGCGGAGGACCGCGCGGAGGTCTTCGCCCAGCACCTGGAGCGTCAATTCTGCCCAAACCCAACCACTCAGCACGAGCATGTCGCAGCGGTTGAGAAACACCTTGGAGACTACTTCGCTACGCCGATAGCTCCCGATGAAGACGCAATCTTCTTCTCGCCTGGCGCAGTCAGACGCGCCATCCTAAGAACGAAACCAAGAAAGGCCCCCGGAGCCGACGGTATCACAAATACAGTGCTGCGCCACCTGCCGCCCCGCATGGTTGCGGCCCTGGCGCGCCTGTTCACCGCGATACTGCGCACGGGGGTCTTCCCTACAGCCTGGAAGGAGGGGCGCGTCATAATGCTGCCCAAGGCGGGGAAGAACATCCTGAAGCCGGAGAGCTATCGGCCAATCACGCTGCTGCCGACCATCTCCAAGGTGTTTGAGTCGCTCCTGCTGCGACACCTCACACCCTTCATCACCCCACGTCCGGAACAGTTTGGGTTTCGGGCGGAACACAGCACGACGCTTCAGCTGTCGAGGGTACTGCACCTGCTGTCGTCAGCTATGAACAAGAAGGAATACGCGGTTGCAGTATTCCTCGACATGGAGAAGGCCTTCGACCGCGTGTGGCATGACGGCCTTATTTATAAGCTGGCCACGTCCAACACGCCCCGTCGCGTAGTAAGCGTGGTCTCGTCCTTTCTGTCCAACAGGAGCTTCAGAGTGGTGGTCGATGGAGCGCTGTCCGCCCCCCGCCCCATACGGGCAGGAGTGCCGCAGGGCAGCTGCGTATCGCCGGCGTGTTACTCACACTACACCGACGACATCCCCACCACACCTGAGTCGACGCTCGCGCTGTACGCCGACGACGCCGCGTACATCACCACATCGATGAACGCGAAGTACGCGGCGGTCAAGATGCAGCGCGCGCTCGATCTACTCCCAGACTGGCTCGCCAAGTGGCGACTGTCGGTCAATGTGGGTAAGACGCAGGCGATAGTTACGGGGTTGTCGCCCCTCCCACCACGGCTGAAGCTCCAAGGGGTCGACGTCGATTGGGCACCCCAGGCCAAGTACCTGGGGGTGACCATCGACCGCCGACTCACGATGGGGGCGCACGTTCGCAAGGTCGCCGCGCAGGGCAGAGTCGCACGCCAGCTCCTCCGCCCAGTGCTCTCGTCCCGACTCCCGGTACGCGTCAAGATGGGCGTATACAAGACCTACATACGCTCAATCTTGACGTATGCCACCCCCGCCTGGTACGCCCTCGCCAGTGAGGGTCACCGGAAACTCCTCCGCGCGCAACAACACCTGGCGCTGCGGACCATCATAGACGCCCCTTACTGTGTGAGGAATAGCGTCATCCAGCGCGACCTCGGGATTGAGAGCCTGGATGAGTTCGTGCGGCGTCTCGCGAGGGTCATGTTCGCGCGTGCCGACGCATCTGCTTGGCCCCACGTCAAGCACCTGGCGCCCTGGCATGCGCGCCCACCTGACGCGAGGCGTCTGCCCCGCGACCTGGTAGCGGACGTCGACGCCTCCAACTCACCGGACTGGACTCCTGGGTAGGTCGCACCCAGGCTACACGCGGCCTACTCATACAATAAGACTCCACACCCAACTCTCACCTCGGCGCGCGGCCTGTGCTAGGTTAATATAGGCAGGTTGCGTTCCGAAAACCCACACATTCGCCACTCCACACTCGCTGGAACTCACGTGCCGGATAGGTGCTAGGTTAATATAGGCCTACTCGGCACAGACACATGGGCAGTATACTCACAACACACAACTGCCCACACACACACTCTGACGGCTCCGCAGCCCGGGCCGTGATCGGCTAGATCTGAGATCGGTGCGGGCGGGAGCCACATACCTGCTGCAGGCTCGCCCCCAAAGTCGGCACCCTCGTCGCTGGTCGTCCTCGCTGGGCCTCCCCCATGTCACTGGGGGTCTCACTTGGCGGGGACTGACCGCCGTAGGTGCCGTGAAGAAGCGGCGCTGGCGAACAGCGCCGCGGCGCGTCTGCAGTAAACTCATAAGCAACTACTCACAGGCGTGCGTCTTGCTAATTTATTTTGGCAGGCGCACGTCACCGTCATCCAACGCCAACATTTGGCAACCCGACGACCGGCCCGTATTAACGAGCCGCGGATGGATTCCGCGGGCAGGGGACGCAAGTCCCGGTACCGCTCGCAGCGCCCCCTTGCGGGGGCGCCGCGACTTCTACGCCGAGGCCCGATAGCAGTCGTCGAATAGCCGTTGAAGAGGCAACATCTGAAGAAGAGAGCCGAAACCTGCGGATCAAGAAACCCCAGGAAGAAGCGTTTCATTTGCCCCTCCCGGTTCTTCGTCTCTGTCTCCCGCGGTGCCTGGAAAAAATTTACGCATTCAGGGGTGCGTGGCGGCGTACGTGACCAGCGCAAGGAATTACAAGGAGCGTACGTCGAACTACGTGGGAGATTGTCCCAGGCCGACAGTGCGGACACTGGACGTGTCCCTGCCGTCCGATACAGTTGGTCCTTCGAGCCGGATCCCTGCAGAAGAGTGCAGAAGAATCTAGAAGAAGTCTAGAAGATAAGAAGATTGCGTCAAGATGCCAGTTACCAGGTCGCAGAAGGATGCTCCCTCACGTCCCGGGTCTCGTCCTTCGGATAAGGGCGCGACAGAAGAAAGGTCGGGATCAGAAGGGGTCACGTCTGCGTCAGCGTCAGGGTCATCAGGGACAGCAGTTACGTCGGATTCTTTGGGCACTACGTTGACGGAAGGTACCACGGCGACCGAGACTACGGTGGCGACTGCGACTACGGCGGCGTCCAACGAACAGAAGAAGAATGAAGCCGCACAGAAGGAGACGACCAAGAAGACTCCAGAGGATGTTCCGGACAAGGGTGTTCGCGAGTCTGCTGCAACCCTTAAGCCGAAGGGGGTCGGTCGTCGTGCCAGGTCTACGAAGACCACGAGCTCCTCAGCCAGAAGACGCGAGCTGGAAGCCAGGGAAGAATTGGCACGCCTGGAGTTGAAGGAAGCTCAGGCTGCGGCGAAGCTAGCCCGTGTCAGATTGGAGCTGGCACAATGTGAAGATGAGGACTCCGTGGATGAAGACCAGGAAGACAGAACAGCACAGGTGCAGAACTGGATCGAGACATCTGTATTAGAAGAAGGCAACATGGAACAACCCGAGCAACGAGGTCAGCACCCACCAGAAGAGCCACAGAAGGTGAAGCCTGAAGAGATCTCCTCAACGAAAGGAGGTACGAGCGAAATTCAAACACTGGCGATGGTGTTGAAGGAAGCCCTTACCACAAGATGAGTACCAGCAGCGCAGCCGAAGTATATCCATGAGTTACCCTACTTCGACGGCAACAGCAGCGACACCTTGAACCTTGAACCTTGAAGGCCAACGCCTTCAAGGTTGTCTACGAAGATACGGCACCGATGTTCAACGAAGTTCAGAATATGGCTCGACTAAGAAGAGCACTGAATGGCAATGCAAGAGAAGCTATCAAGAGCTTGCTGTACTCTGAAGCGTCTCCGTTGGAAGTGATGCAGGCCCTCAGAAGAAGATATGGAAGACCTGACGCGCTGGTGCTGGCAGAATTGGACAAAGTCAAGGCGTTACCGAAGATTACTGAAAATCCAAGGGACATATGCGTCTTCGCAAGCCAGATCAACAACAGCGTAGCAGCAATAAGGGGTTTGAAGAAACCACAGTACCTGCATTCACCTGAGATGGTGAAACAAATCATCGAGAAGATGCCGACGATTCTCAAGTACCGATGGTATGACTTCACTGCGGCATCAGAAGAAGGCGAGTTCTCCGACCTGACGATGGTCTCCAAGTTCCTGAACATAGAAGCAGACAAGTGTGGAGCCTTCACAACTTCAGAAGAGAAGACTGGATTCAAGAGGACTCATCGACAAGCGGCGCACACAACGAGAGAAAAGGACAGGGACTTCAAGGAAAGGGATGCAAGACAACCGGCAGAGAAGATTTGTCCTATGTGTGAAGGTGGACACTTCCTCGTCGACTGTCAGAAGTTCCAAAGGGCGTCGGTGCAAGATCGGTGGGCAACAGTGAAGAGAAGTCGCGTTTGCTTCAAGTGTCTTCAAGGGAGACATCGAAAGGAGAGCTGCAGGAAACCACCGTGCAAAGAATGCAAAAGGTGGCATCATCATCTGCTGCACGTCGAGTCACAATAAGGGACCTCGGGAGCGAAAAAGACGGAAACACAAGAAGAAGTAGCAAGCGTCATGGCATCAGTGAATGCAGTTAACGGTACAAGGGCATACCTGAAGATAGTTCCGGTAGAAGTCTTCGGGTCGAAAGGATCGAAAAGGATATTGGCTCTAATGGATGAAGGGTCAACAGTGTCACTTATTGATGAGAAAGTGGCGGAAGAAGTCGGCGCTCAAGGCAAAAAGGAGGAACTAGCCATCGAGACAGTAGGAGGCAAGCTGATAAAGAAGAAGGATTCTCAGATGCTGGACCTTACGGTGAAAGGGGTTCATAAAGGATGTAAGAAGACTTTGAAGAGAGTCCGGACTATCAACGACTTGAAGCTTGCACCGCAGTTCCTAGAGAGGAAAAGGATAGAAAAATGCCAACATTTGAAGAAGATCGCCGACTCTCTATATTATGAAGGGGAGTCACCACAGCTGCTCATTGGTCAAGATAATTGGGAGCTAATAGTGACTCAAGAAATAAGAAGAGGGAGACCAGGAGAACCAGTTGGTTCAAGAACAGGACTGGGATGGGTGCTCCATGGGTCAGACGTCGGAGCTGCAAGAGTAGTACACTTCCTAGATTCATGTCTACACGTCAGCACGCCAGAAGAAGAAATGCATCAAGCTATCAAGGATCACTTCGCAATCGAGGCGCTTGGTGTACAACCGCGAAGACCCACTACAGACTCGGAAGGAAGAGCGCTCGCCATCCTGGAGAAGACCTGCAGAAGGCTTGAAGATGGACGATTCGAAGCTGGACTCTTATGGAAGAATGAAGATGAACAAATGCCTGAGAGCTACACGTCTACACGTCACGTCAACCGGTTGTTCAATATTGAAAAGAAGATGGACAAAGACCCTCAGCTGAAGGCAGAATACATCAAGCAGATCCAGCATCTTATCGACAGCAAGTATGCAGAAGAAGCACCTGTGGAACAAGGAATGGTAGAATCCAAGAAGAAATGGTACCTCCCTCACTTCTCCGTGGTACATCCTTTGAAGAAGAAGATAAGGATCGTCTTCGACGCTGCAGCCAAGTCAAAAGGAAGAAGTCTCAATAATGCTCTACTACCAGGACCAGATCTACTGCAGTCACTCTTCGGGATACTACTGAGGTTTCGACAAGGACCGCTGGCAGTGGCAGCCGACATCAAGGAAATGTTTCTGCAAGTTCGCATTCGACCAGAAGACAGAGATAGCCTGAGGTTCCTGTGGCGAGGGGATCGACGAGACGTGTCGCCGAAAGAGTACAGGATGACATCAGTTATCTTCGGCGCAACATCATCTCCGAGCACAGCAATCTACGTCAAGAATCGAAATGCAGCGGACTACAAGGAGCAGTTTCCAGAAGCAGCAAGGGCAGTCGAGCTGAACCATTACATGGACGATTACCTGCACAGCTTCCATTCAGAAGAAAACTTCAGAAGAGTGACGGCACAAGTGGACTTCATACATAAGAAGGCGGGCTTCGAACTCAGGGGATGGGCGTCTAATCAACCTGAGCTGCTGCAAGACCTGAAGACTGACGCCATAGAGAAGACAGAAGTAGACCTTGGAGAGAAGGAAGAGAAGACACTAGGACTTCGCTGGTTCACGAGACGGGATTCCATCGGCTTCAGGGCAAACCTCCGGAATACGCCAGAGGAAATAGCCAAGGGACTTCAGGTGCCTACGAAGAGGGAAGTCACCAGCGCAGTGATGTCGACCTTCGATCCATTGGGACTAGCGTCACCGGTTCTCATCCAGGGAAAGAAGCTGCTTCAGAGCATCTGGCGAAGTGGCGTAGGTTGGGATGAAGAAGTAGAAGGAAAGGAGTACGAAGCGTGGAAAACTTACTTGGAGAAAATGAAGCTGCTCCAAGACCTGCAGGTTCCAAGATGCCTGGCGCCACATTGCACCGAGGGGGAGCTGCACACGTTCACGGATGCGAGCGAGTCGGCGTATGCAGCGGCAGTTTATTGGAGGACAGAAGACAAAGATGGAACTTACCATGTCAGCTTAGTGGCGGCGAAGGCAAGAGTCACTCCATTAAAGCCGGTGTCCATCCCAAGACTCGAACTGCAAGCGGCACTCTTGGGAAGCAGATTGGCACACTCAGTCGAAGAGGAAATGGACCTAAAGGTAGCTAAGAAGACATTTTGGACAGACTCCAGCATCGTACTTTCCTGGATAAAGACGGACCCAAGAACATTCAAAACGTTCGTGGCTCATCGCTTGGCGGAGATAGAAGATCTGACCAAACCACAAGACTGGAGATGGGTGCCTACGGCGCAGAACCCTGCAGATGATGCAACGCGCGACGTGCCGGAAGAGTTCGACTGCAACCACCGATGGTACACCGGAGCTTCCTGAAATTAGAAGAGGCGCATTGGCCGGCACCAAGAACCTTTAAGAAGGAAACCACCGGCGAGGAAAAGGCAGCGGACGTCGCGGCAGCGGCAAGCACCTTCCATCCATCACCAGATCCCGAGAGATTTTCCTCGTGGAAGAGACTTTGGCGAGCCACAGCGAGAGTACTGCAGTTCTTACAACTATGCAGAAGAAGAGAGAAGGTCCACGTCTGCAAAGAAGATCCCACCTGGAGAGTGACGCAAGGAAGAAAGGCGAAGACTGTTGGGAAGCGACAGAGATCTTCGAAAACAACAGAAAGGAGATACATACCGCTGGACGTCAAACTACTAGAGCAAGCTGAAACTCTTTTGCTAAAAGGAAGTCAAGAAAGAAGCTTCAGAGATGATATCAAGTGCCTGCAGCAAGGGAAGCAATTAGAGGGCAGCAGCAGATTGAAGAAGCTCGACGTAGTACTGGAAGAAGGCCTCCTGCGGCTGAAAGGAAGGATCGACGCGATACAGGGTGTGGCCAGAGACTACAAGCGACCCATCGTGCTCGACAGCAAGGACAAGACAACACGGCTCATCATTGAGGAATTCCACTGCCGCTTCAATCATGGAAATCACACAACGGTGATGAACGAAATACGACAACGCTTCTGGGTATTGGGACTAAGGTCAGCGATCAAGGCAGTTCAACATCAGTGTCAGTGGTGCAAAACAAGGAAGGCAAGACCACAAGACCTACCGACGGGCAACTTGCCTGCTGAGAGGCTGATGCACGGAAACCCTCCCTTTACGTGTACTGGCGTAGATTACTTCGGCCCTATGACGATCATCGTGGGAAGGCGACACGAAAAGAGATGGGGAGCTCTATTCACATGCCTAACAACCAGGGCTGTGCATATTGAGCTGACTCCTTCGCTCTCCACCGACAGCATGATCATGGCGCTACGACGATTCGCCGCGAGAAGAGGAATGCCGAAGAAAATCTACAGCGACAACGGGACCAACTTCGTCGGCGCTAACAAGGAATTAAAGGAAGCGCTCGACACCCTGAAGCAAGAAGACCTCGTCTCAGAAGCAGAGAAGATCGGCGTGCAGTGGAAATTTATCCCCCCTGGTGCGCCAAACATGGGCGGCGCATGGGAGCGTTTGGTGCGATCTATTAAAACCGCACTAGACGCCACACTCAACGAAAGGCATCCACGAGAGGAGGTACTCCACACTCTCCTCCTAGAGGCCGAGCACATAGTCAACTCTCGACCTCTCACTCATCTCTCCGAAGACCCTGAGGAGGAAGCGCTCACACCAAACCACTTCCTCATTGGGCGATCCTGCGGTGCTGCGAGAATCGGCAGCTTCGAAGACAGCGAGCTTGTAGGCAGACCTACCTGGAAGGCCACGCAGCGACTTGCCGACCACTTCTGGCAACGTTGGCTGCGAGAATACCTGCCCACTCTTCTGCCGAGAAAGACGAAAGGAAGAACCAGCGCCACAGATCTGCAAGTTGGAGACATCGTGCTAATCGTCGACCACAGCCTGCCGAGATGCACCTGGCCACGCGGCAGAATCCTGCGGGTGTATCCTGGACCAGATGGGCGGACAAGGATCGTCGACGTCGAGACGCGCGGAGGAGTGCTGCGAAGACCCAGTTCGAGAGTGGTGCTGTTGGTGCCGGGAGTGTCGCCGAGCCAGGAGGATGGTGCGACGCACGAGGGGGAGACTGTCGGCGACGAGACCCCGTCTGCGCCCCAGGGCGCAAGTAGTGGTAGGGGCGACCATGTAACGTAGAAATGTTGTCTTAATGTTTTGTAAGGAAACCAATTAGATTCTGTTAGATTTTAATTACTTTAGGTTTAATTTATGTCTAATTAGGTTAAATCTATGTCTAATTAGTTATATAAGGTTTATTTTGTATTATAGATTAGATAAGGTTCGAAAATAATAGTATTTTAATGCTGAAAAGGGACTAATTAGGATACTAAGTAGATTAGGTTTTTGTCACTTTCTAATTAGTTTTATAAGGTTTATTTGTGTAAACAAATAAACGAACGAATAACGAAAAACGTTTATACGTAATAATACGAACGAATTTTGATAATTTATAAGGAAATTTTGAAGTAGAATTTTTGCATTGTAAATAATTACGTAATTTGAAAATGAGGTTTTTTGTTTGTAGAGATATCGTTTTGAAATTGGTGTCAAAATAAAGGTCTCGACCCAAAACCTATTTTACAAAAAGAATCAAGTCGATAGGACTTATAGTTTTAGAGATATTAAAGAAAATGTATAGTGAAAGTTTGTTATGGTGTAAATTTAGAAGTTTTTGTTCTAGAAACTTTTTACTATGTAAGGTTTTCAATAAAATTTGTATTCCATGTTGTAGAGTAAGGTCTGAGGAATCCGAAAATATATGTATTGTAAGGGTTTTTTACATAAAAACAATAAATAAAGGCTCCAAAGGTTTCGGCTCAAAGTGAAAATTGCAAGCGAAATGAGTCCAAAAATCACGGTCCCCGTTAAGGTAACGGCGGGCAGTATAAAAGTGGAGCCGATTTTCGGCCCGATAGCAGTCGTCGAATAGCCGTTGAAGAGGCAACATCTGAAGAAGAGAGCCGAAACCTGCGGATCAAGAAACCCCAGGAAGAAGCGTTTCATTTGCCCCTCCCGGTTCTTCGTCTCTGTCTCCCGCGGTGCCTGGAAGAAATTTACGCATTCAGGGGTGCGTGGCGGCGTACGTGACCAGCGCAAGGAATTACAAGGAGCGTACGTCGAACTACGTGGGAGATTGTCCCAGGCCGACAGTGCGGACACTGGACGTATCCCTGCCGTCCGATACAGGAATCCTGTCAAAGAAAAGAAAATAACTATACTCTCGGATGTTATCATTAAAGCAGGGTCTTCAAATGTTTGTGTTTCGAAAGAAGTTTCCAATAAGATTGAAAATATACCTTTGGTTGGTACATCTAAAAATCTAAATATCAAAAAAACATCATCGATGCTTGCAGATCTTTCACACTTAAAGACTTCCACAAAAAGTTCAGTGAAAAAGGATCCTGTCAAAGAAAAGAAAATAACTATACTCTCAGATGTTATCATTAAAGCAGGGCCTTCAGATGTTTGTGTTTTGAAAGAAGTTTCTAATACGATTGAAAACAAGCCATTTGTTTCTACATCTAAAAGTGATATACCAAAGTGTTTTTAAGTGTTCATTTTTCTCCGCTTGCAGGCATGCAAGCGGAGAAAAATGAACATTTAAAAACAGTAAAGAAGGAACATTCTACCAAAGGAAAGAAAATTAACAGAAAAGGTAAAATTATAAATGCTTCTAAGGAAAAAAGTTAGCCAGAGGGCGTATTTCAATAAGAAAAAGGAAGAATACGTTTGATAAAGACTCTAGCTCAATGTTTGATAGTAACGAAGTTCTTACAGTTGACACAGATGATTCAGATTATGAAACAGTTGATGATTATCTCATTGCTAAATGCTTGCAGGAACAAGAGGAAAAAGAGAATTTCGAATCTACAGATATCTCATTTGGACTGCATACAATTGAATATTTCGAAGAAAACCATGAAAACATGAAAAAAGATGAATGGATTATTACTCAGTTCGCAACAAAAAAATCTTTAAAGCATTTTGTAGGTAACGTTTAGCAATCAACGATAAAATTCCGACAGTGAAGTTTGTGCCAAAGATTAAGGAGTCTAAATGTGAAAAAGGAACCACTTTCGCGTACCCAATAGTTGATGACATTTGCACTATGGATCACTTAGAAGATGTTATTACAATACTACCCACGCCAAAGATTACTCGACGTGGTCAAATCGTTTTCAATATAGATTTCAGTAATTTCAACATTCAGTAAATGTTTAATCCAAAGCTATTTTGTTTATTAAGTTTATTATAGATTTAAACTTGACGAATTTTACATTTACAAATAAAAAAACATATTGTTCCTATCGGTGCCAAATATTATTAGGTAGCCATGTGTCTTCATAATGTTTATAATTACTATAGTAACCAATTGTGATATCGAAAATTTGTGATTTATGTTGTTATTGCGGGGTGGATTGAGATCCATCACTAGGAATAGACCCCAAAAACTTTGATCTCTAATTATTAACTTTAAGGATAAAAATAAGAGTAAGAAACTCCTACTATTGACTATAAATTTTGAAAAAAAAAGTAATCGTGCCATGACTGAAATATAGACGATTATAATTTAATTTCGTGTCTTCTCTAGTTATATAAGTTCAGAATTTAATTTGTGAATCAGTGAGACGTTAATAGTAATGAACAATAATATTGTGATATAAAAATATGTGATAAATGTTGTTATTGCGGGGGAGATTCAAAAACCTTGATTTCTGATATAACTTTACCTAAGGATAAACATTAAGAGTAAGAAACTCCTACTGATTTTTTATAGATGTTTACATAATTATGGTTAGGGTAAGTGTATGTCTTTAAGTTTAGAAATAATAGTCATGATATGATTGAAGTCATAATCATCATTATAAACCAATTTTGTCTTCTCCAGTTATTTAAGTTCAAACTTTAATTTGTGAATCAGTAAATTGTTAAAAAACAATACTTAAAACATAACAATTATAGGCCACTAATAAAAAATATCCATAAAATATTTCACTATTTTAAAACTTTATGGAAATGAAACTAAATAAATATATAATTTTTTATATAATTACTAAACGAAATGTCTGTACAAGTCTATTTAATTTATCTACCACATACGAGTTACTTGAATTGATCTCTATTAGTAGTACCTACTTATTTTATCCATAAAAGTGTTAATCGTATTTTTAGTTTTTATTAAATACTAATAAGTGGGAAACGTTTTTCTTTTTATTTACCTGAACACATATTCTATGTAGAAAGGAAAAAAAAACAGAATATTTTTCACCATGTGCCAACCCTAGCACTTTTAAAAGGCGAAATGTGAATTGTGTGAAAAAGGTAAAAAATGCCAGGGTAACATTGCCCCGTCATTTTAGTAAGAAACTTCTCATAGTGTCGTTTACATTCCTAAAGTAAACGCCATCTTTACCAAAATTCTGCTACTGGTTTTTATGTCATCTGCTTAGAGGTGGTATTTGCGTCAAAAATCAATGTGGGCAAAGTTGGCTAAAGGTCCAGATAACTTTGCCCGCCAACAAAATCGAACAAATATTGAATTAAATGTTGAATAATAGTAAATTTAGCAATACTATCACGTGCGCATGATCTTAAAGTTGTAGCTGATGAAGGAAAATACGTACGCCTCCATAGAAAAATCGTATTAAAATTGTAATTATTCGAAAAAAGAGGGCAAAGTTGGCATGTTTCACGGTATACATTAATCTGGTAGCTTTTCTATAAACGATATTTCAAACTACCGTATTTCTTCAGATAAAAGTATGTGGGTGACTCACATTCATATTATACATATTTACACAAAAAAATTAGTCTCACACAAATACACTAAATATAAAAAACTAAAACTTAAATAATAAACATTAACTTCACTATAGTAACGCTCATCCGACATTCTTGTAATAACAGTACACTGGACACACGCACCGCCTGCTGAGCCCTTTCTCTTAGCGTGTGACGTCGGCACGCTGTGTGACGACGCGTACACTCGTGCGCATTCGGTATCTGCCGCCGCCAGTCGTGATCTATGACCTACGTCGGACGCCCGCTCGCTTGCGCTTGAGCCGTAATTATTAAAATACCCGCGTTACTCCTCTGTGTAAAGCAAAATATATACTTTCGCTTACTTACCGCTTTCGCTTATATTAGCTCATGGACTATATACTGTGCCTTCTAAAACTGTGTTTATGTTGGGAGAATAAACTGGTGTAACCACTCAGGAGGACTCTAATTTATCAAGCCCCAGTAAGTGTACCCTCACTCACCGTACATCACTCACATAACCAAATTGGTGACCCCGATCAGAACATCTTGACGAAAGAAAAGTCAATATGAGCAGCGACGGCAGCAGCACAGAAACATCGCAGCGTAGTCAACGCCCGTAGAATAATAACGCATAGAAGCCGCGTCTAGAACAAAACACATAAATCACACGATTTAGCACAGTCAACCTCTGAACCAGACCTAAATAAAGTCACAAATTCGCCCACTAACGTAACGCATCGTAACAATAAGAGAACACGAATGCTTGATGAATGCACGCTTGAAAACTTTTCATTCTTTAAAGACGAAATAATGTCCATGATGAATCAACTTCGTGTCTCTCAAAATAATCGTCTTGATAAATTGGAAGAATACATGATTTCAATTCAAGAACAAAATAAAATCATACAAAAAACAAATTTAGATATCGAACACTCAGTCTCACACCTTTCTGAGAATGTTAAGGCAGTCGAAGATAAAATTGATCACCTGGAACAAGAACGTAAACAAATCCACTCAAATTTATTGTTACTAGAAGATAAACTAGATGCTCTAGAAATAAGTAGCTTGAAGACGTATTCGGAAGTTAGAAATGTCCCTAAACTGCAAAATGAAAAGAAGACAGATCTATTTGGTTACGTCATGAACTTATCTAACACAATAAATTATCTGGGCCTATCTAAAAATGACATAAGAGATGTCGTTCGGATGCCGTCTAAAAAAGAAACGAGCAGTTCGTCAGTCGCAATCGAATTTACTAATACACTGACCAAACTATCTTTTCTAGAAGCGGTTAAAAAGTACAACCAGTCAAAACCTCAACAAAATCAACTGAACTCAAACGATATGGGCATTCAAACGTCAAAACAACAGATCTACATCTCGGAATTACTTACTGCTAAAATGAAGCCCCTCCTATTCCTCACACGAGATTTCGCAAAAACAGCTGGCTATAAGTTTGTGTGGCTCTCAAACGGACAAATATATCTTCGCAAAGTTGAAGGGAAACCTTATATTCGTGTTAAAAACGAAGCTCACTTAATTGAACTCAGGAAGAACATTAGCAATGACAATTGACTAGTCTTAATGTTAACTGCTGACTGCTACGTATATTGTCTTGCATCTCTAGTCTTATTTATACTGTTTTTTAAAAATAATGCATGCCTAGTTTTAATAATGAAAATTTTTGTACTTCACTTCAATCTTACAACTATATGGTACATCAAACACAAATTAAACATATAATAAACACCTACCCTTTCACCACTGAGCAGTAACACACCATAACAATCCATCTTCACATACTGTTCTACTGGCCTCATATAATAAACACAACACCACTTAACGATAAAAGAAACAATTTTAATTGTGTAATGCACTTAACTGTTTTAACCTCACTTTACTCGCACACTGTAACTTACATTATAACACTGCTGTTGACAATCCTAATAAGTAATACTTCTCTTTCATTTACTATAACGATACAAGATTTAAAAATCACTATTATCCAAATAAAATTCGTGCAATATGGTCTCATCTTGATTCATACCATAAATAAACGTGTGATGAGCGGTGCTAGAATATGTTCTGCGGTAACGTCATACTCAAGTACTGCATATCCCCGCTCAACTCCTAATTTTATAAACGATAACACGTATCTATACATTTGCGGTGCGCATTCTCTTAATGACTTAAACGTAAACAGGCTAAAACTCGTACCTTTGAGCTTAATTAGCTTATTGTTCTACTTTTTTGAGCGTCCACCTTATTTCTGTCCTTTTGTAAACTTGTTTATTTCAAATGGCTAACACCGACGTAGAACTTGATGATTTAACTGTATCTGAGTCTGCGGTCTGTAATGTTTCTGATTGTTGTAACCATATCTCACACTGTAATCCAAATATTAAAATAATTACTCAGAATATACGAAGTATTTCTCGTAACTTTAATGAACTAGTTGTTCTCTTGCACACTTTAAAGATGGAATGTGACGTTATTATACTCACGGAATGCTGGCTATCATGCAATCTCACTACTCCAAACCTACCTGGATATAAGTCTCAGACAACACAGAACTATAAAAATCAGAACGATGGAATAACAATCTACTTTAAAGAATCGCTCAATGTGGATATAATTGAACCATCGTTCTCAGAAAGCAACTGTCTCATTCTTACAATTAATCATGAAACAGCTATAATTGCTTTATATAGATCACCATCATACAATAATTTAACGCCTTTTTTAGCATCCCTCAATTCAACTTTATCCAACTTAAAAAAACATTAAATCTGCAGCTATTATAGGCGATATAAATATAGATATTTCAATGCATTCACATGATCCTAGAACGTCCGAATACCTAAATATCATTGCTTTTCATGGTTTCTTACCAGCCCATACCTTTCCCACCAGGCAAGGTAAAACGTGTCTGGATCACGTTCTTCTTAAAACTAAATTAAAATCACATACTTTTATTTTAAATTCCACCATTACAGACCACAACGCGCTGTTACTATGCCTTTATCAATCTCACAAAGAAAATCATCCGCAATCATCCATAACTAAACTTAACGTAGCTGCTATTCGTGAACAACTGAGCAATTTGGATTTTAGTCTAATTGAAGAAATAGAGGATCCTTGTGAGGCCATGAACAAGTTTGTTAGTATGTTGCAAGATGTGATAGCTGAAAACATCACGATAATAAAAATACCTCGTAAAAAACGCATTATAAGACCCTGGATAACTCCGGGATTGCTTAAATGTATTCAGAACAGGGATCGCCTTCACAAAGATTCACTCACGTCGCCTGATAATGAAACTCTAAAATTAACATACAAGCGGTATAGAAATCACTGTAATAATTTATTAAAAAGACTCAAAAAACAGCACGACAGAGAAAATTTAGACAAAAATAGTAATAACAATAAAAAGCTTTGGGAAGTTATTAAAGATATAACAAATACAAATACAACAAAATCTCTACAGCCCTACTTTGCGATTCTCCGCAAGCATCTGTGAACCTGGCTAATGATTATTTTGTTAATGTTGGACGTTCTCTGGCAAATAGACTTCTAAACTGCCCAACAATAGCTCAAACTCCTGTAGATCTTCCCGTACCAAACCACCCTACTAACAACTCATTCGTATCACTGGACACTGATGAGAGCGAGATCCTGTCACTTATAAATGGCTTAAAATGTTCTAGCGCTGTCGGACATGATAAAATATCTAACAGTCTACTTAAATCCATAAAAGATATCATTATCCCACCCCTTACTTATTTATTTAATGTTTGTCTAAATCAAGGTGTCTTCCCAAATGTTCTTAAGAAAGCTATAATTGTTCCAATTTTCAAGACAGGCGATAAGCACCGTGTCTGTAACTATAGGCCAATTGCGTTGTTACCAGCGATCTCTAAGATTTTGGAAAGAATAATTAACAGTAGACTAGTCAAGTATCTTGAAAGCAATAGTTTAATTTCCTCTTGTCAATTTGGTTTCCGTTCTGGGAAGTCAACCGAGGATGCGGTGCATAAACTTACTGACCATATTATAAGGAATCTTGATGATGGTGGCAAAGCGGTTGCCATCTTCCTTGACCTTGCCAAGGCATTTGATACGGTGTCTATTCCGCTCCTTCTGGCTAAATTGTCAACGCCTGAAAGTGGATTCCTACATTAGCACTGATCTATCTGTCTCTTTTGGTATCCCACAAGGTTCCGTGCTAGGACCTACGCTCTTTTTAGTGTATCTTAACGACCTCTGTGAGTTGAAACTGGAACACGGTATTATAATTTCCTATGCTGATGATACGGTTTTGCTCTTTTCTTCTAAAACATGGGAGAATACCTTTCTGCTGGCACAGAATGGCTTCAACAAGGTGTCCGACTGGCTGAAACAAAATGTTCTAACCCTAAACTCAGAAAAAACTATGTACATGCCCTTTTATTCACGAAATCCAAATAAACCCCCCCTTAGTCTTTCCATAAAATCACATTCTTTTCATGTCCACCCCGCAAATGCTTCTACATGTAACTGCCCCTGTCTGGTTAGGAGATCCGAAGTAAAATATTTGGGCGTTATTCTAGACTCATCACTGAACTTCAATGCACATATTTCGTTACTTCAATCCAGACTTAGAAAATTCATTTATGTTTTTAAGAACCTACGACATGTAGCAGATATTTTGATTCTTAAAAAGTTTATAGGGCACTCTGTAAATCGCTTCTAACTTATTGTATTTCTTGTTGGGGTGGAGCTTCCAAAACCACGCTACTTCCTCTCGAAATAGCACAGCGGGCAATTCTAAAGGTCAGCTCCTTCCGACCCATTGACTACCCTACACATCTCCTGTATCGATCCTGGAACCTACCAACCGTTCGCCAGCTGTACATCTTAACAACGGTACTCAAACAGCACTACCTTACCCCCTTGGGCAGGAATACTCTGCTTAAACGTCGCCGCAATGCTGTAGTCTCCCGTTCCCATCTATGTAAGCATTCATTTACACATAGGTTCTTCTGCTTCACCGGTCCCTTTCTCTATAATAAACTAAATACTACACTTAATATATATACATTAAGTAAACAAGAATGCAAAACTAAAGTGTTAGATTTTCTACTAACATGTGATTATAAAACTACAGAAGAGCTTCTGAAAGTTTTGAGTTAAAACTACACACGCAAACACATTAAACGCAAGCACACAACACTCACAAAACTCCCTCACAACACTCACACAACACTCACACAATACTTACGTTTTTAGCTATTATATGTTATCTGTTGTAAGTTATATTTTTCTTTTTTGGACTGATATAATAATTATGTAAACATAAAACCTATCTACTGTAACTACTAGTAATTTATTTCTGGAAAGTAAACTGCGTCCTGAAATACAGGCTCGGCCTAGCTCAGGCGCAGTTGCTCATTTTTATTGTTTTGCAAATAACAACATTTCAATTTTAATACTGTACATATTGTAAGAATTTCTTGGATAAATAAAAAATTATTATTATTATTAATGCTTGATGTGTTATAATCAAATGTTATAGGCATGTATTAATTTCTGACATGTAAAAAACGGGTTTGATATGAATAAACAGTAAGTCATCATCATCTTCCTGCCCTCATCCCATGATACTTGGGGTAACAGTAAGAATGAGTAATGAATTAACGGTAAGTATTGTATATTAAAATTACAAAAATGAAAAACATGTGTGATGATGGTAGTCCATATTTTACCATCATTTAAAAACCTTGCAGTTGCAAGTGCTTCCTAAAGAGTTCGCTTTGACTCAACGTCTCTTATAATATTTTCTTTTTTTGAGATATAAACCTATTTTTTTACAATCAGAATAGGCACACCAGGTAAGTAATACAACACTTGATTTATGTACCTAATCAAACAACTTCAGGCAAATAAACATAAACAAACTTAGTTATTTGGTCCCGTTTTTTTTTAAATAACAGTAAATTACTTATTAACTTTTTGTTTAAAAACAATGTAGGTACGCTAACATTGTCGATAACGAATACAATTCAGAGGCTGTAAATAAATATAGTTTAGTTTAACGCATACAGAATCGCTACCAGTATTCTATTTATAAAGATACATCAAAAACTATTTTCTTTTTGCTGAACAAAAATAAGTGCAAAAGTGAAAGCAATGTGGGTATTTTTTTTCTCACAAATAGCAACATTGTGTTATGACAAGTTAGGTTATTAGAATTTTGTTTTAATGATCGATTTACGTAAAAATAGTGTATAAAATGAAAATATTTACTTGTGAAATGTAAGTGCTATAACATCCTTTCACGCAACAAACCGTCATTTTCAATTATTTACTCGCGAGCTGTGTTCAACGGAGCGTGACCTTGGGTAGTGCAGGCTAAGTTGGACGGATTGACGGATAAGGCTAAGGTTTAGTTGCCTCACTTTTTGCACTCGTACTAGGTTTCTATGCGTTATTATTCTAAGTCAACGCCCCAGCCGCCGACGGCCGAGTAAATGTGAGCGCGTTTCCACTGACCCCGAACATCCGTCAATGGAATTATTTGGAGTAGGTGTACGTATACCACCTTTTAGGCCAGAAAAGCCCAATATATGGTTTTGCCAAATTGAAGGCCAATTCAAGCACGCCAGAATAACGGATGACGACACTAAATTCTATTACGTTCTTACTCACCTCGATTGGCAATATTCCGTCGAGGTCGAAGATGTCATAACCTCGCCACCAGCTACCGGCAAGTACGAGAAGCTGAAGAGTGAGCTAATCAAGCGCTTGTTAGTTTCCAAAGAGAAGAAGGTGAAGCAACTCCTACAGTCAGAGGAATTAGGAGACCGAAAACCGTCCCAGTTTTTGCGGCACCTCCAACATCTAGCCGGGCCGATAATCCTAGAGGACTTTCTTCGCACCTTATGGATGAGTCGCCTACCAGGTAGCTTGCAGACGATCATCGCGTCCCAGATGAGCTTGTCCCTCACTGACCTCGCAGACCTAGCTGACAGGGTGCATGACATGGCACCTACCGTACCTCAAGTCGCAGCAGCATCCACGTCACAGGCGAATTCATCGACGGACATGATGCGCCTCATCATGGAGCTGACGAAAAAGGTCGACGCGTTAACCACGAAGAAGCACGATCGCTCCCGCCCACGAAACAGGAATACTTCAGGCAGTAGGAGCCGCACTCCATCCAGACGATCGCAGTCCAATTATAAGAAGTTCCCGGAATGTTGGTACCATTATAAATTTGGAAGCCAGGCGAAGAACTGCGTCCGCCCCTGCGATTACAAGTCGGGAAACTCTTCGGGCAGTCGATAATGGCGGCTGAAGATTGCCCTACCTCAACTGGTCGCCTGTTTAGACAATGTGAAAATAGGTTCAAAATAATTAATTATATTTTTTTTAGTGAAGTATCAAAACTATTTATTCCTACTGTACTTAGTAATACCACACGTGGAATTTTTAAATTTGCCGCTCGTTTTTTTCAGGATCAACTTTCGTTTGCCAGACTCTAATTGAGTGAATAAAAATGAGAAACTAGTACATTTTTAACATTTAAAAATATTTTTTCAATTATTAGTTTTTTTAAACAATTTGACCGGTTTCTTTGCAGGAAAATACCTTAGGCCTTAGACTTCAATATAATATCTACTGAACTTGGTACCCGGTTAGATTTCAGTTCCTTTGTCGATGAAGTCAACAACCTAGGCATATATCATAATATTTAACTTTTTCAGAAAACTGCAATAACAGAAGAATCATCCTCGATGTTAGCGGGTGTGGGCACATGTTCAGCTATGTTAGCTAAATGGACACCTTCACTGGTGGTAGCAGAAGAAGCAGCCTCAGTTATGGTGACTAGAGAATCACCTTCAATGATAGTGACAGACGATACGGTAGCGGTTACAATGGCTACAAATTCTTCTTCATTGATAACAGCAGAAGATACATCCTCAGTTAGTGTGACAGATAATTCACAACCAACGGAGGCGGACTCATCCTTAATAATGATGGCTGAATCTAATCCACCCGTGGCTCAAGATCTAGACGGGATTAAGCTTGTAAATGTATACCCACTTCATATTATATTCTATTTTCTGTATGAGAAAGTCTACTTTTGTTAGTTTGTATTATATTCACACATTACGTGTACGATTCATTTCAATATTTACGATCGTCTGATCTGAAATATTGCTTTTATTTTCAGGATAATATGTTACAGGCCAGTGAGAATATGCTTCATCTGTCGAATTCGGATCTACGTCTCCTAGCTCAACCTGCAGATACTCAAGTAACCATTACTGAACCTGTATCTCAACAAACTGGATTGATTATAGCTTTTTATCAACTATTTAGGAAAACCAAAAAAATATTTTCGATAACCAACAAAACATTCTTAAAGGCCTTGCTCTAGCAGATACTAAATTCGAAGAATTCCTCGTTAGATCACAGGGGCCGTTCCAACAGGTGCAACAAGAGAATTTATCAAGTTTTAAAATTATCTCGAATATAGAAGAGCTAACAATTAACAGATTCATCAACGGAAACAAAATATTTTGATTCATTATCTATAATCTGCAGTCAGAAGAAAACTGGTTATAATAACGCCTATGCTATGATACGGACGCTATGTTTGATCGAATATTTATGACGCACTGTTCCTGGGGAGGGGGTACAAAAGGAAAACCAAAACATTGCTTTAAGGCATTTTCAAAAACCATTAACTTGTTTCTTAAAGTAGTGCGCACCAATATGACAAAACATTTACTATACCAATTTGCGAGGATTTTTTCAAAAATGTTTTGCGTCATTCTACACAACGAAATTCAGCTAAACGTGTAAGCATTTCCACGACGAAAAATAAGAAAAAAATAAAATCCCTGTAATAGGTACTGGCAGGCGTATTTGTTGAAAATTTAACCAAATTGTAGTGCAAGACTATTTTTCGTACAGTGATTTTTCCAACACGAAAGAAAAACGCTTAACTGCTAAAAGATAAAAAATCTGTAAATAAAACAATTTGTCGCTGAATGAATGCCACAAGCCGCGTAAGTCGCTGACGGTCTTTTCTATTCAATTTTTTTCTAAAGTTTCATTTCTAAAGATATAGGTACTACAACACTTCTTTCTTTCAGAAACTTGGAATATGGCCAGGGCAGCAGCACACCACCCGCCACCTCGTCTAACGTGCCACGTCCTGAACCTCAAAAATATCTCCCTCGTCAGAATCTCCGTGACAATCCAGACGCCATCCTCTCTGTTATCAATTACGATAAGTACCTGCTGATTATAGGTTTCGAGCTACAGCCGAATTTCTGGTTTCCACCACGGAATTGAAACCAATCTATCATTTGCTACAGGGAGTGAAGGAGACTGACGAGAGTGAGGGTGAGGACGAGGGACCAGTGCCATCGCAAGTTGTAACGTGCTACGGGCCACTTTAACACCCTGGCGCGTAGATGACGACGATACCGACGATCATGCAGCAGGCGCCTGGGGCGGTGCCTGCTGCAGACCCCGTGCCTGCTGCAGACCTCGCGCCTGCTGTAGACTCCGCGTCTGCTGTAGACCCCGTGTTTGCTGATGTCGACGTGCCTCTAAGTGCGACGGACCAGCCTTGGGAGCTATTTGATGTTCAGTGGAGAGTTTCCGAACCCCCTAGTTTCAACTGCATTGAGGAGGGAAACGTTCTCCGAAATTAATGTAGGTCCGACATCTCCACATATTGACCCACACACGACAATTTCGTTGCCATATGGGATCAGCAAATAATGGAGAACATTGTCTCGGAGACTAACAGGTATGCTCAGCAGGTGGCAGCCCAGATGTTGGAGAACAACTGCCTCCATCCCAACAGCTGCATCGGCAAATGGCGCGACGAAAAATAAACGTACATTTCATCGACAGTGGTCGATGAAATGTACGTTTATTTCGCCATTCTGTTGACGATGGGTAGGGTTGCCATACGTCCCGTATATACGGGACTGTCACCGTATTGGACTACCCCGTCCCGTATTACTACATGTCCCGTATTTGTCCCGTATTTCGACAAAATACGGAAATAGAGGCGAGTGGCGCGGGCGCCCGCCTCCGGCGGTGGTGGTGTGCGGGGGCGCGGACGCTCTCCGGCGATAGTGCCGGTGTGCGGGGGCGCGCGCGTGAGAGGTGAGGGGGCGGCGGTACGGGCCGATCGCTCACAAAACTCAGTGCGTGCTGAACGCTAATCTAAGACGACTGTGTATTTGTGTTGCCCGTGCCCCCGCGCGAGCTTGACGCTCTGCGAGAGTTTCGAAAACCATTTTTGTTTCTGTTACTTATTATCGTATCGTCATTAAAGATTCCAAAGAGAAAGTGTCACTTTAGGGATGAATATACCAAAGAATGGCCGTATATAAAAAGAGGCAGGACGGAATTTGAAGCTCTGTGCTCTATTTGTAATTCACATATTTCCGTAGAACATGGTGGGAAATCTGACATTCAGCAGCACATAGCTACAAATCTTCATAAATCACACATCAGAACCGCTTCAACTTCAAAGGATATTTCTACTTTTATGATAAAGAAACATTCGGAAGAGGATATTTTGGTTGCAGCTGCTGAGTTGACCACAGCATATAAAGTCGTACGTCATCACCAATCCTTTAATTCATTGGATTGTACTACCAAATTAAATGCACTGATGTATCCTGACTCAAAAATTGCTACTAAGCAAACTACTGCACGAACTAAGGCTACGGCAATAGTAAAAAGTATACTCGCTCCGCATAGTGTGCAACTTTGTGTTACAGATTTAAACAATACGTCGTTTTTTGGAATAGCTACTGATGCCAGCAATCATAATGCCGAGAAAATTTTTCCTTTGGTGGTCCAATTCTTTAATGAAAAAGATGGACAGCAATCTAAGCTATTAAAATTGGGTTCTTTAAATAATGAGCGCTCTGAAACAATTACTGAATATTGCAAAACCTCTCTAGAAAATCTGAATATTCCTCTGGAAAAGCTTATCGCGTTTTGCGGAGATAATACAAATACGAACTTTGGCGGCTTCAACAGAGACGGAAGTAATGTGTTTTCGAGACTAAACGCTGAACTGGGAAAAGATATTGAAGGCGTAGGATGTCCTGCGCATGTTCTACATAACACTCTGTCGACAGCTGCTGATTTTGACTGTCGACGTTGAATCGATAGTGGTCAAGGTGTTCAAGTACTTCCACATTTATACTGTAAGGACGGAAAAACTGAAGGCGTTTTGTGAATATGCTGATGTTGCCTACAAAAAGTTATTGTCTTATGTTGGGACCAGATGGTTGTCATTATTACCAGCAGTTGAGCGAATGTTAAAGTTGTGGCAGTCATTAAAAGATTTTTTTAATACTGAAGAAAGGCCACCAAAAGCTATTGATTTTTTTGATGATCCCATTAGTGAAGCGTATTTTTGCTTTCTACATTCGCAGCTTAATACGTTTGAATCTGAAATAAGAAAAGTTGAAAAATCTAATATCACGGTGCTTGAAGTGAAGTCCATATTACAAGAGACAAAGCAGATTATGATGGAGAGAAAAACATCTAATTATATTGGAATTGCGACGAAGCAAATTTTAAATCGCTTAAAGCTTGATTCTGAAAATAATGACAAAGTAGAAAGAAGCTTTTGAGAAACAAGCAATAGATTTCTTTAATACAGCTGTCGAATATATACAGAAATGGTCACAACCACTTCAATGCTTTTGACTAGATGACGCTGAATAGTGTTCCTGAATGGGAAGAAATAGAACGAACTGTAACATATTTACAAACTAAACAAATAGATATTGGACAGACTGAGACCCTATTGAACCAGTTTCTTTACTTAAAAGATTATTTGATTAAAAATAATGTCATACTGAAAACACTGAACATGGAAGAAAAATGGCTTAAATTTTTTGGAGATACAGAGATTTTTGAGCAGAAGTCATACCTATAAAAACTGTGTGAATATGTATTTGCAATTCCTGCCCACAACGCAAATGTAGAAAGAATATTTTCGTTGATGACGGCTCAATGGACGGACGAACGAAACAGGATGTCGGTAGAGACCATTGAATCCATATTGATTTGTCATTATAATTTTAAAATGACATGCGCCCAATATGAAAAAATAAATAAGTAATTTGATGGTAATTTAGTTTAAGTTTAAAAATTGTCAACATGGAACATTTCAAATAAAAAGTTTGATTCAATCATTTTGATTTTTTTTTAATTTATTTCATACTTTTGATGTGGTTGAGATTACAATGTACAAATGCCTGACATGTATGGTGTAGTAAAAAAGCCGCTTGTCGGGATATACACAGAACCATCTCCACAATCACAGGGGCAAACAGTTTTACAAACAGGTTCTGCATCGCAAATAATAATCACTCATCCTGTTTCAAATCCAAAAATGCAGACTTCTCAGACATCAGCTACATTCCCACCACCATCTTCAATGACGTCATTTACACCATTACTAGTACATGCAAACCCTCTAAATCAACTGGATAACTATAGGCCATCACCCTCGCTTGCTTCATCTACCTACACCATTAGTAAACATACAAACAGATCCTCAAAATCAGCAAGGTAGCTATAACCTACACATTCCATCACCATCTCATGACACTTCTGAACCAACATTGTCGGAGTATAATGTAGGAACACTGTTTGCTAAGTTTAAGCCGGATTTGTAATGTTTTTCCTTTTTGAATAAAAAAAAAAAAAAAGGTTAGATGTTGTGTAGTGCGTTCTGCAGCAAATAGACCAAAACAATGTAAATATCCTGTAATGAATTATGTTCTACGATATTTATTGTTTCATTTACACAACATACCTCGATTTGGTGTGCATGATCTTAATATAACATGGTACCTACATTATAACTTTAGTTCAGTAGTTCATTATAATCACGCATATTAATTAAATACATATACCAAAACTAGGACGCAATCTAGTAAGTTATATATAGTAACTGTTGATGTCTGAATAGACTATTCCTACTGAATGATCCATTGATGAATTACTACTTTCACTCATCATTCTGATTTACTACTTTCACTAGATTTGATGAGGTTGTATTACATTTTCTACGATCAGTCTGTATGTCGCTAACTCGAACAAATGAGCATCCTCATGATGGCCCTCAGTCTTGACTATAAGATAATAAGGGTATTCAAACTCAGATTTCACCGAATCTTGCATCTTTAGGTCAAATAACTCTTTTGTCTGGCTTGTTAAACTATCCTTGTGATTAGATGAACTTACATTCGGTATTTTCAGGTCAGTCTGCATATCTTGATTAAATATAATTTCACCGCTAGCATTCTTGCAAATAATTTTACGAATGCCTTTTAAATCAGATTTTAATGGATTAAACGTTGTAATGTTAATATTTAGTTAATATTTTTTTCGCGATGAATTTTCCCGCTACGAATTGTAAGAATGTAATGTCGTCTTAACTGATTGTAAGCTATTTATAAGTTACTCGGGCTTTAATGCTCATTCCATATGTAAACGCATCCATTGTAAATTGTCATTGAAGTTTATTCACTGTCCTTGTCCCACAAATTTTATTAAGAAGATATGGCAGGCAAAGTCATCGTATGTTAGTAGTTTACCATTAATCATGAGTTTTGCAATGTAAGTAATTCTTTATAAGGGTACCGATCAAAACAAAAGAGCAACATAGACGCAAAGTTAATAGGTACAGGACGTTACAACTACTACCTACAGCGTGCGCAAACGGGCACGCGCACACAATGCTGTGTACATAAAGGGATCTCAGCAATGCTTGCCAGCCGCAAAGAACAATCGCCACTCGCGCAACCGCATGCGTCCCACATCTATGTGTGCGGGAGGTGCGGTATCACTCGTCATAGGAAGCTGGCTTTCTGTGCATAATTATTTTGTGATATAAACATACTATTGCTACGCTTGGTTCTACTTATTATACATAAGTAGTACTATATTATATTTAAGTAGTATTATAATGTCAATTAAAATACATAAATTCGTTGTAACTGTTTATTATCTAGGTTTATATTATTACCTAATTAATTACATTTGATTTAGAATACTTCATAGTTGTATACATTACAACCATTATGTCTAATGTAAATTGCACATACACAAATACATTTTCTTTTGAATTTTATTTATCTTTAGCACAGTCGTATATATCATCAGTAAATATATTATCAACAATATGTTGGGCACATACTTTAGCTTTACAAGTGAATAATTTAGAACCATTGAGTTCTTCACCATCAAAGATTTGAATACGTATTATTTTACGGTGTGGGCCCTTTACATACTTTCTAACATACGAATACATAATTTTGCTCCCTCGTCTTTTATCGTTGACGGTTTTCCTGGTGGTATTGGCGCTGTTCAACCTTTGTTCTAAGTGGGGTGGTGATTCTCTCTCCCGATTTTGATTCAATGGTGGGGAAATTGGAGAGTACGATGTAAGCAGTCTCTCTCTTTCCAAATAGTTCATCACATTTTGACGTAATTGTTGTGCTGCTGGATTCGGTGAGTATGACGGGGTTGAAATGAAAAGTTGCTCGGATTCCTGAAACATAAGAAGAAATAAGATAAGTTAATATACAATTATGACTATTTATTAATATCGGCGGTTCAACTTCATTATTCATAAAAACTCAAATTATATTTCTAAATAACTTATCATAGAAATTGCGAAAAAATAATTAATTTAATAAAAGTGTCGCTAATTTACTTACCGACATTATTGGTGAAGAAACGCTAGCGAGGAAGTGATCATTTTTTTTCGAGATTTTACGGGTTTTATACTTGTTCAGATTTATTTAATTTTTGTAATAAGGTTCAAAATTATAATATATACCGAAATATGAGATTCTGACTCATAACTCCACTCAGTGGCGGCGGTACCTTCATATAAGCCCAAAAGCCCCGGAATGCCTTACTAAAATGCTCGATAGAGAATCAATACCAAACCCGAACTATTAAAAAGTTCACGCGCTTAATTCTTATCAAAATAACACAAAGTATCCACGTATGCCATACTACTACACATCGCGATTGTTCGCGCGCAGAGTTTCGCATTTGCAGCATCTACATAAAGCTATCTCGCTTACACGTACCGGCTTTTGCCGGGCTTTCAAATACTATCTCTGTCACTTTCGCACTTATAGCGATGTGCCGTATAACGAGTTAGAAACTTGTGCGTCTACAAATCGATCAGCATGGTAGATTTAAGCTGTGCATGCGTATGAAGTTGCACGCGTATGCGTGACCTTGTCACCTTGCCAACTCTGCAGTGTTGCTGTTTTAGCGACGTTGTGAGATCTTGGAGATTTTTAACGAGTTTGGAGACTTTTTTTAAGATTTAACAACAATAAAAACTAGCGACTTTTGAAAACAACGAAATTAAATATTCAATCAATATCTTAAAAATAAAAAAATTGCGACATCTAGCTAGATTTTTCATATACCTGGCGACTTTTTTTGCCTAAATGACAACACTGCAACTCTGCGTAAGTAGTTCCCGACACCCGAGTGCAACTCACTTCAGTTTCATTTGCTTGAGTGGGAAAAGTTATGTTGTTAAAGTTTTTTGTGTGTTTTCTTAGATTTTCTCAGTGATACAATTGTTTTGGTGACTTACCTACAACACCTACCTTACCTACCTTGTGAGGATTTAAAATGCGTTCAAGTTTTGATTGGCGAAGATAAGGTAAAATCTTTAAACTTTGCTCAGAAAAAACAGTTAATTTCTTCATTAAAACCGACGCCGAATCTGTGTATTTCTCAGACTAGTAAATCGCATAAACGAAAATTTAATCGATCAGTGTATAAAACTAGTTGGATTGTTGGCTGTTCGCACACTAATAAGTTGTATTGCTGGTGCTGCATATTTTTTTCGAATGAAGATTCCGATTGAATACATCTGGTTATAATGATTTAAATAAAGGCTACCACTGACGATACGTCCATTAATCCGAATGGAGTAGTCGTCGTCCAAAATCGTCCCATGAATGGTAAAAAAATATTCCATTTGGATGGACGTCAGGCAGCTCTGGATTTCCAAACGGATTTAAATCCATACTTCCAGGCCAAATGGACGTCATCCGCGGCCGTCCGTCAATGTCAGAAACGTGCGCCACGCACGCAGCAGTCCGAATTGTCCGTGAATGGGCGAAACGGCGTCCATTTTTTTGAGGTTATTGTTTCAGTTTATGTTTTGATGTCGATGGTGGTGCATGTGCTGTGTATTTGTCAAGCGTTATAATTTTTTTTTATTATGTCTTTGTCCGCGCGTGACTTTGTGTTGGAAGTAATAGAAAAATATAAATCATATCCATGTTTATGGCAAGTAAAACATCCTGATTATCACAACAGAGAAAAGAGAAATGCAGCGATGAATGCTTTGTTGGAATTGTTTAAAACAAAGGATCCAGAAGCCAACCTAGATACGGTTAAAAAAAAGATTACCACTTTAAGAAATTGTTTTAAAAAGGAATTAAATAAGGTATGTGTTGTAAATTTATAGAAAATTATTCGTTTCGGTAGTTATTTGTAATGTGTAGACAAATAAAATAACACAATAAAATAGAATATTTATTTCAAGTCTTCGATCATTAATATAGGTACATTAAAATTAGAAGTTTATGTTAACATGGTTAACGAATTGCTTAATTACTTATTTATTATATATGAACCGACTTTATACTGTGTTACAGGTTAAGGCATCAGAAAGATCTGGTGCAGGAACAGCAGAAATTCATGTCCCTAAGTTGTAATACTACAGTGAAATGTTCTTCTTAGCAGATGTGGATGTACCAAGGGTCACAAGATCAGTGAATTCCATCCTCGATGACATGCCATTTGAAGATAGTGCTGAGGTACATGCATACGTTACACTATTTTATCATCTTGCCAACTGACACTACCTTCCCCATTAAAATATTGCACAAAGGCTTCCCTTACATTTTTTGCATTACTGCTGGCATTCCTATTTGTAATATTTAATGAAGTTAAACCGATTGCAGAAGTTGAATCATTAGTATTGATGTCAATATCGAATACATTATCCGTTGCATAAGGGGAGCTAAATTTTCTAAGAAAATTGTGAAGGAGACAGCAAGTTAAAACAACTAGATCTATTCTATCTAAACGTAAGTTGAAACGGTTTGACATAATACCGAATACAGTACGACATAAAAGAGTAGAAATTAAATATTTGGGAACTAAAAGTTTCAATTTTCTGGCAACACCTAAAATGAGTACTTGAGCTGTCAAATTTTCTCGATCGGTTTTGTTTTGCGTTAGAATTTTGGTTATTGTGTGTTATTTCTTAAGTTTGGACTGGAAAACAGTGATATATCATCATGAATAAGGTCATTCGTGGTGGTGCCCGCGAAATAATTTACAAATTTTTCATGCGGTGTATGGCAGAGTTTCAAGCTGGAAAGCTGCTATCCAACTTCGAAGATATTTACAAACGTACAGCAGATTATACTGGTAAGTTACTATTGAAAGTTGCACCAAACGTTAACTACAAACGATTCATGTATTCAGGGAGTAAAATTCTCGAACTAAATGCTATTTACAAATCATTTGTCAAACATTTTTGAGGTTATGCTAAGATAAACAAATACCATTGTAGTTATAGCGCGACTAAACAACGTTGATAGCAGGGCTCGGATACGGGTATATTTTTCAAAACGGTTTCGTCTTAAATACCTAAGAACCGATTTGTTTCGGTTACGTTCGAACGTAACGTTATAACTAAAGATATTGAAGAAGAACTAAAATCCTTTTTGATAAATAAAACGTTTTTATGTTTTTTTTGCGTTTTTCAGGTCAGCGTCAGGTCGTATTTTGATCAATAGGTACATGATTCGTGACTATAAAAAATATAGATTTACAAAATTGTAACCCTAAAAATCATCAACACATCTCTCTTATTTGTTTTAAAATGTCATGATTTCCAAAATCAAACGTAGAGAGATCATAATCTAACTTAATAAACTGGATTTTGATTCTGACGTTGTCGTTCTCATTTCGTTGTCGTTCTCATTTCGTTTTCGTTCAGAACAAAATGTACAAAGAACTGTTAGGAATGTTTAAAAAACGTTATTTTAAATAACTTTTCCAAGCACTGGTTGGAAGTAAGACAAACAGATAAAAGTAATTTATTGCATAGTAGTACGAACTACATTTTTTGCTATAGGTACCTTACCTACCATATTCGTTGAAGCAACAGAGTAAATGTAAAGAAACATAATTTAAAAACATTTTTACATTATTATCATAATTTCCGCGAGAATTCTTTTATTAGACTAACACTGGTTATAAATTTAAAAGAAATATATCAAAATCAATCAAAATCAAATCGTATATTTCAAATAAACCATTTACAGGCACTTTTGAATTGTCAACGTCGGTCAGTCAAAAACATGAAGCTATTTGCACGTTCCAAAGCGTAGATCTCTATGGAGAAGAACGTGCAAGAAACTCCACGGACACTCTTTTAAACCATGTGATGTGTTACAAAAATCTTGTTAACATTAACATTGATTGCTTCTATATGTGAGGACAATGCAAAGAACAAGAAAACATATAAACAATTCAAAATGCAGGTACAGATTAAAATAAGCCAGTGGCAGGTAAGAGATGACCAGTTTCAACTGACGGCGCCCGTTCACGAACATGACGCGTGCATCAGCACCATCTAACTCAACCATTTTGAAGGGAATCAAATGATCCAAAACACGCGCCACCATCAGCAAAACATTTGTGTGAGCATGACAAGCTCTCAACTGCCACGCTCGTTCATGTCAAACTAATTTAATAACGAAATCTATAATTACATATGTAAATGGCTCCATAGTGCTCACATTTACAAAAAATTGAAAATATGCTTCTACGTTATACAAAACTATGGTTTCAAGTAACTAAGAAAAGAAAAAAAAGAAGGCTGCTTTATTGTGTATACTTTGCTAATACAATAATGCAAAGAAATGATAAATAAATGATTGTGTAGGAGAACAAAAAAAGGGTAAGCATTTCTTCCAATTATCGAAAACCTAACAAGTGGACCCATGCTGCTGTGGCTGTGGAGCAGGACCGGCATTTAGCCAAGCATTTTTATCAAGGACATAATCTTCCAGTTTATAATATGCTTGTCTACATAATGTGCGTTTTATACATGTTTTAAATTTTCTCTCATTCAGTTCGAGAATATTAAGTGGTATTTTATTATAAAATTTAACACAGTACCCCATAAAAGAAGTGTGTACTTTAGCTAATCTGAATCGGGGTTGATCTAATTTGTTCCGATTTCTAGTATTAAAATTATGCCTATCACTAATTTTACTAAAAAGATGAAGATTTTTCCGAACATACATAATGTTTTCATATATGTATTGACAAGGTACCGTCATGATGTTAATATCCTTAAACAGTTCCCTTAGGGAATCGCGCCGGCGGAGATTGTAAATGGCTCTGATAGCTCTTTTCTGCAGAATAAATATAGACTCGATGTCTGCAGCACGTCCCCATAATAAGATACCGTAAGACATGATACTATGAAAGTAACTAAAATAGACCAGCCTCGCGGTATCTATATCAGTAAATTGACGGATTTTTCTGACAGCATATGCTGCTGAACTTAGCCGTCCCGCAAGAGATGTTAAATGAGGACCCCATTGTAGCCAGTATTGAGTCAAGCGTGATCCCCAAGAAAACTGTGTCATCGACGAATTCAAGTTTCTCTTGGTTCAATACTATGTCACAATTAATACTTTTCACGTTCGGTAATGCAAATCTGATACACTTTGTTTTTTTCTCATTTAAAACTAAATTATTAGCAGTAAACCAATTTTGGACCTGCTGAAGGGCGTTATTTACATCGTCAAGACTTGTGGCACGCCTATCTATCTTAAAAATTAAGGACGTATCGTCTGCAAATAACACCATTTGAGTTTGATTTTTTTAAAGATGGGGAAGATCATTAATGTATACCAGAAAGAGGAACGGACCCAATATTGAGCCTTGTGGTACCCCCATTTTAACTTTCAGACCCCGTGAATTGACACCATTTATTTGAACTTGCTGCTGTCTGTCATTTAAATAAGACCTCACTAAACTGAGTGCAAGTTTACCCAGTCCGTAATGTTCTAGTTTTAGGAGCAAGGTTTCGTGATTTACACAATCAAATGCCTTGGAGAGGTCACAAAAGATTCCTATGGCATCTTGCGCCTCTTCCCACGCTGTATATATGTGTTTTAACAACGTGACTCCAGCGTCAGTCGTACAACGACCTTTGGTAAAACCATACTGTTGTTCGTGTAAGATTTTATTGGTGTTAAAATGATTGAGCATTTGATTGAGCATTACTTTTTCAAACACTTTGCTGAAAACCGGCAATACAGATACAGGTCTATAATTATTAGTATCTTTATTATCTCCAGATTTAAAAAGTGGTATCACCCTACTATATTTCATTATATCCGGAAAGACCCCTTGGTCAACACATAAATTAAATATTAGTGCCAAGTATGGTGCTATGGTCTCAAATATGGACGTGCACACTTTGATAGACATTCCCCATGTCTTCAGTCAATTTAATTTTGATTTGCCGGAAAGCTTTAATAACTGTCATAGGGTTGATATGTTTGAATTGGAATTCAACCGTACAACCTGGAATGTTTGCTCTTAATAAATCAAATGAGACCTCGGGTGAAGAATTTAAAGCTTCAGTTGTTTTTGATGGTATATCAGTGAAAAATTTTACAAATTCTTGAGCTACTTCTAAATTAGAGCTTATGGCACCATGCGCAGTCTCTAGTAAATAGTCAGTGTTTCGTACTTTATTTCTGTTAGTTTCATTATTGATAACTTTCCAAACTGTCTTTATTTTATTATCTGCCAATTTGATCTTGTTGCTTATGAACAGGGCTTTAGCTACTTTACAAGTATTTCTGAAAACCTTAGAATATTTGTTTACATACTTATTAAAGGATTCAGTGTTAATGAAAGACTTAAGGCCGTATAGATCATATAGTCTTATCCTAATGCCTTTAGTCGCCCAATCACTAAATATAAACTTAGGGAAAGTATCTTTGGACTTCTTTTCAAAAGTTGCATTGAATTCTTTTAGTACCACTGAAAAGAAACCATCATAAAATTTATTCGCATTCTCAATATTGTGGCCATTTAACTTATTTTGTAAGGTCCCATTAAATTTTGCTAGTTTGCCAGTTGTTATTGGCCTAAATTGTATTTGAACTTTTTGCAAGGCTGCTTTATACTTAAATGTTACCAGTTGACCACTGTGATCAGATTGAAGGTAATTAACTATAGCTTTATCTAAATAATCACAATCGCAGAATACATTATCAATACATGTTGCAGAAGTTGGAGTTATTCTAGTTGGTTCTGTAAAAACATTAGACAGATTGAACGATTTAAAAAGACTTAAAAATCTGCTGCTATTTGAATTATTTTCTAAAATATTAATATTAAAATCTCCACAAATAATCACGGATCTGTTACCTGCTGCAAGTTTCGCAAGGACATCTTCCATTGTTGATTCAAATAACGTAAAGTTTTGAGGGTTAGGGGGTCTATACACGCACACTATAACATGCTTATCTAGCTCAACACAGGACAGTTCGATGCAATGTTCCACTGACAAGCTAACAATGTCATTACGTTGCTTAAATTTTAAACATTTTTTAACTAAGATGAGGGAACCACCGCGCGACTTAGATTTGCGGTTAAAACAACTGCCCACACTATAATTTTCATAACTAATTAGCATCTGGTAATCCTTCAACCAGTGCTCACTAAAACATACAATGTCATTCATTGTTTTCTCTAAAAACATTTCAATTTCTAATATTTTGGAAGAGACACCTTGTATTTTGATGAAATATTTTCAAGGCATGCTGCTTACCCCCTTTCTGACATCTAGTTAACAGAGAGCAAGAAGATACATTGTTTTTGGTAGGCATAACTATTCTGTCATTGGTATCCTCTGTTGTCTTAAGACTTAGTTTAAAAGATTATCCGGAGATTGCCCCAAGAACTCAGTATCATCACTTGGCAGTGAGTTGCAACTACTTGTGGCCCCCACGTTAAACAATGAGACTTCCATAGTGATACATGGAACCTCCTTCGTACAATTTGTAAAAGAATTTGTAGCAATAGTGCTACAGTTATTTAAGCCCTCCACCTGATTCTTAGTATAATTACTAAACATTGTGGATTTAATTACACAAGACTTCGACATACTACTTATGTCTGAGTTAATATAATAAGCTAATAGCCTTGCTATTGTGTGTCTAAAACTAATTGGCAAATACACAGTATCCCTAGTCGATTTTAAATGATCCACAAAAGTATTTGTGTCAAAAAACATAAACTTGTCACTATAATGACTAACTAAAAAATGCATGTGTTTATTTAACCTATGAATATAATTATTTTGTCTAATTGACATCTTATCAAAATATGGAAAAGCACACAATATTATTTTATTACAATTTAACTTTAACATCTCAGTTAGATTGTCTGTGATATCTGCTTTTCTTACATTTAAACTATTCCCTATAAACACCGTAATATTGGTATCAGAATTATATTTATTATTTATTAATGATGCCATAATATGTTTGTATGATGAACCTGGCATACAATAATTTTGTGTAGAATAACTCAGGTTGTTACTTACTAATTTCCCTAAACCTCTTCCTATACTGTCTGAAAACATAACTGAATGATAACCACTATTCGCAGAAAAATAACCACCAATCTCAAGCTGATCAATTTGAGTTAAATCCTGTTCAGAATCAATTAAGTTTTGTTCAATGACACAGTCTTGAGACAAAATCTGTAACTGGGACGGGACCACTGTTGCTTCAGGCTGGACGGCATCAAGGTTTGATGCTGTCTGGCAAGTACACTGACACATAACTAACTCATTTGCAGCAAGAATATGTTCTTTTATTTGATTCTGAGATTGAATATATTTACAGTTAAGTGAACTCAGTGAAGCCTCGAGTACCTGTATTTCAGACTGTAAGTGCTGTGTATCAATTTCATATATTTTTATGCTGTCCTCAAGTTTAATTTGATAATTATGTAATTTACTAATAAGTTCAACACGTTCTTTCCTGAGTGGAATATTCTTGGAAAAGTGTTTATACTGCTCCTTGTATCTATAACATTTTTTGATGAATTTATTTATTTTTGCATACCTTTTTAACTTATTATGACTACTTTTATAACTACTGTTCTGTTTCAATATGGAATCCTCAGTTAGGTCAATCGTGACTAAGGAATGAGGTTTACAATTATTTGAAATAATTAATTCATTAAATATGTGGTTTGTTTCCTTGACCTGAGCTCTTTGTTTTTCATTCTGAAATTTGATAATACTACTGTTTGCAATTATTAGTTCATCCTCTAGGTCCCTAACTTTACGTAAAGCCTCCTCAAACAAGTCGCTACAGTTGTTGAAACCTTCCGTGATTACCCGCAGTTGGTCGCGTTCATCAACAACATCTTGGAATTGTTGGCTAAGGTCAACTAGCTCCCGCTTAAGGCAGGTGTTTTTAAGTACCATTTTTCTTACTTCCACCTCATTATCCTCTCGTTCCTGTAACATTTCTTGGCATTGTTCGTTCGAGGCTTTTAATTCCTGGAGAGCAGTTCTCAGTTTGAGCTCCATATCCTGAGCTGTAGCTTTGCGGGTCATCACAGGCATGGTTTCAGGGTGAAGTACTGAAAATAGAATAAAAGAAAATATGAGAATCTAAAGAAAAGACAAAATAAAGGAAAGTGGGTAATTAAAGGAAAAATAAAAATGGGGAGAAATTAGTGCAGTTAAGTGGAGAACTAAGGTAGGCTGCTGAATTAGCTTTAAAGGCTATTGTTTATTTAATTTTCTCGCTTTGGATTGCTTTTAAATAACAATTTTCTTAATGTGGGTAGGATGCCTAGATTAAAATATACTTATAAGATTTAATAATTCAAGGGTGAGCTATGCAAAATAACGATCTTAAAACGTTTTGTTGCTATTTATTATTGAAAAATATCGGAAAATCAACAGAAACTAGATATTTTTGACGTTTTCTACGATGTAAACAAAGCGATAAATTCTCAACGCAGAGTCCAAAAATCTGCATAAAAGTTAATAAAACTTAGTAAGGACGTGCTACTGAGATAAAGTGACGAATGTGTGCTATTATAAAATAAAAGTAAACAATACTTCCCCGTTTAATTATTGTTCCATACGTAGTCCATACGTCAGCTGGCAGTTTTAGGTTACCGGTGACAGCCGGTATCGAAAACTGTGTTTTTCGTGATAAAAATCCAGGAAAACGTTAATCCTGTGTATTTATGCAGTTATATCGTGTTTTCTCAAACAATTACACCTTAATTTTACTTAAATACTAATTAAATCTAATTTTAAAGTACGGAACAAATATTTAACATGTCACTTGGGCAGTGTTGCCACTTTTTTTTTCCCCATATAATTGTTGCTATACCTATATTTTATGTTAATTCCATGCTTTGTATGTTTTAGGAGTTTCTGCAAGCACAGTTCGCAGAATCGTGCAACACGGAATGAAAAATGATGGGAAGTTCTCGACACCAGCTAAACATAGAAAGGGTCGTCCCTCAAAGGTATTGGACGACTTTGACACGTGTGCAATTCGGCAGAAAATTAATTTTTTTATATTGTAAAGAAAGAGGTACCAACAATTAATAAATTATTAGTTCAGTTAAGGGAAGATATCGGCTATGACGGAAGTCGAGAGCATTTGCGAAAACTTCTAAAAAAGATTGGCTTTCGATATAAAAAATGTAAAACGAACAGACAAGCTTTGACAGAAAAACCTATTATAGCACACAAGAGAGAACAATATTTAAAAGTAATTATGGAAAACAGAAACTTGCCAGAACAGCTCCGAAAGGATATCATATATTTGGATGAAAGCTACATCCACTCCAGCTACAAGCTTAAAAAATGCTGGCAGTCGATCGAAACTGAAGGATTCACTACGGACATCTCAAAGGGAAAGCGATGGATTACAGTTCATGCCGGAAATGAAAAAGGGTTTGTCCCTAATGCTCTACTACTCTTTAGCGGTGTGAACAAACAGAAGACTATCATTCCGAAATGAACCAACATAACTTTACTAAATGGGTTACAGAAAAACTTATGCCCAACATTACAGAGCCCTCAATCATCGTGATGGACAATGCACAAGAATAAAGCTCCGACATCAGCTAATAAGGTAAATTAAATAAGAATATGGTTACAACAAAACAACGTGCCCTTCGAAAACGATTTGAGAAAACCCTCGCTTCTGGCGCTGGTAAAGCAACATAAGCCTGAACCAGAATACGAAATCGATGAGGTTATAGGGCAATATACAAAGTTGATATGACAGAGGGGCATTAAATTACACTACGTATACTATACGTGTTTAGTATTAATCCGATACGGTATAAAAATAAAAAGCTACAAAATTGAGATTTTTTTTCTTTCAAACAAACTAAATAGCTTACAAATCAGAGTAAAACGCAACCACCCTGTGCAAATAAATTCAACTGACCTAGGGAAAAGCGGCAACGTCGCGCGCGCGCCTGAGCGCGGTGTGGGTATAATTGTGTAAGGGCGGGCGGCCGGCGGTGGCGCAGACGCGAGCTTAGGCCTCCGCTCGCGCCCGCTTTTATGATAGGTAAGGTTTTGAAGTAGGTACGCACACAACAACAATCACAACAAAAACACTAAATTTTTAAATTCTCGATGTGTGGAGGACACATCGACAATTTAAAAATTCACAATTCACAAAAAAAAAATCACAAACATACCTAATTCACAATTAAAATCATGTCCGTGTAGTCTGCCGCCGTGTTAGTTACACGAGGCATTGTTGAACACTTTAATTACACGCACACACAACCAAAGTTTAATTACGTGTCCTATCACAATAAAAAACAGTCGATCACAAAAAAAACACTAATAATAATAATCCGAAGTTACGTGTCCTGTCACAATAAAAAAAGAAATACTGTCTTAAACTTATTTAGTATCCTATCACAATAACAAAACAAAATCAATTGTTTGCGCGCGGGCGCAGCAGCTTCCGTGTTACGTAACATACGTTCCGGAAGGAAGACATCGGCACACTGAGGCCCCACTTACCGATCGCAAATATCTAGAATGCAATAACAACACACTGACCTATTTCTATTTCTTTTACGCGCGGTATGTTTTGCTATGATTGTCACTCTCGTAATGAAAGTGCAAGTGTGTGTTTATTGCTTCCTTTTTTGCATTGCCATCTTTTTAGTGAAAATTTGGTTGTACTTATGAATTGCGTCGGAGCGGCAACAACGCATCGTAGGTTATACTCGATTTATCGTTTTAAGGTGCATGACCGATGCGTAGGCATAATCAGTAGGGTGGAGCGAAAAAAAAAAAAAAACTTTGTTACTCCTGTATCACCAATGGATGATCGACATTCTCAGAGATTTAAAAATAAAATTTCAAGTTCCTACGTTTACATCTTAAGGTGTCGCATCAAATTTAAAAATTAAAGAAAATAACAATATTTGTTTTTTATAAAGTTTTTATTTGAGACAAACTATTTATGAAAATGAAAATATTGAAGCTTGAAATTAAGTATTGTACTTATAAATATACAAAATATATTAAATAAAAGCATTTTAACATTCGGAAGCTGAAGCTACAGACTCTTCTTTTTGCTTAAAAAATTGTGATTTTGTGTCAAATACTGGTATGTCTTGCCTTGCCTTTATCCTCGTGCGAATGAATCCATCTCTTGCCTCTGGCCCACAAACAGACGAAGAAGCTTCAGTAACGAGCTTGACGCACCGCTCTACTGCCTGAGTGTGGCAAGGATACTTTTCGATTTCAAATAATTTGCCACCTGAGGAAATCACGCTTGAAATTTCTGCGTCACTAAATTTCATGGTCATCGGAGGTTCTGTTATTTTTTCATTTGACCAGTCAATCAAATCATAATAATTCGATGCATCGATTTTAAGATTTGGGAGTTGAAATTCTCTTACTTTCTTTCCTTTAAACACTTTTCTTGCCTTTAAAACTCTACGAAGTCCTAGTTCCCTTATGTGAAACTCATCATCTTGTAACATTGCTAATAGTATGTTTTCTGGATGTGCAAAGAAGGAATTTCTCTGAATAGTTTTTATAACAACGCTTTTTTGATCATCTGGTAGATACAGATATCTTTGAATCATGTTAAAGATATGAATTGGACCATATTTGCAAGAAGGTTTTGTTTTAATGTCAAACCAAGTTGGTGCATAGACTTTCATTATGAAAGTTGCAAGATCTTTTAAAGCCTTAGAAGGTTTCGTTGTTCCAATATATAAACGAAGAATTCTATTAGCGCAAGTCAACCACCGTGAACGTGCAAGTTTACCAGGATCTTTGCTGGCTAAGTTTTGTGGGACCGCACCTGTCGAAATGGCAGAGCATATTTCATATAAATATTTTTCATCAGTGCTAAGGGTATTAGTATTCAATTCCGGTAATTCTATGGGAATGCGTTCGAACACCTGTATTTGAAAATTTTGGCATTTTTCTAACATTTTCTCTATGGTCCCAGAAAAACTGTTTGGTCCTGTAGTTGTACCATCAAGCCTGGTAAATAAATGACGAAGTGGTAGTTCATTTGCATGTAGCAAACACACAAACCACTGCAAAGGTCTTTGCAGATGTTTTTCTAATAAAGTTATGACTCCATTTTTATGTCCTGTATTTACAGCGATACCGTCACATCCAATAGCTACCAAATATGTCCGATATTCACACATTGACTCAAGAAACTCAATTATATGTTTCACAATAGTCGTGGCTTTCCCAGAATCAACAGAAAGATGACCGATATATTCAGAACCAGGCTCCGAAATAATTGAAATATGTTCTTCAGTAATATTCTTCCGTTGTGAGATACTGTCACTTTTAGTCAAAATTAAAGTTTTATCTTTACGACCATCAAAGTAAATAGCCGTCAAAATTTGTTTGCTCTCAAAGCTTTGTAAATCTTTGCGTGCCTTTTTCCGCTCCCTACGTATTTTACTTCGATCTATTACTTTTGACGAGTTTTCAGTGCTGACAATGTTTAAATCCAACAATGCAGCATTTACGATTAATGCAGCGGATCGGTCAGAAACTCCAGTTCGGTCACAAGCAGTAGCTAAGTTTTGCAATTTACTTCTCATTTGTTCAGTTTCTCTGGTTGATTGAGTCGTTATTTCTGTTCTAAAAATCACTTCTTCATCCTCGTCTGATGTTGCAATGGACGAACTACTAGAAGACCACTTAAGAACTGGATCAGAAGAAGTACTTTGGATACTACTGGCTTTTTTTAAAAACTCTTCATACTTTCTCTTCCTTTTCTCTTTACGGCAGATAGATTTAGTAGACACTTTATCAACAGACCCAATATACATTTTTCTTTCATTTCTTTGGTCTTTCAAAAAGGTTTCTTCCGCAACAGGGACTTTAATCATACACTTACAAACTCCTCTAGATTCACATTTACAAGTAGCGATGTCAAATAATTTTGATTCAGATTCTTCGTAGAACATTTGCTTTTTCTTTTCATTGCGTAATTTCTTCACATTCTTGTATTTATTATAATAGGAAATCAATCTGGCAACTATTTGTTGATGGCTTATAATGGGAATTGACGCCTTGTTCCAAATTTTTTCAATATCAGCAGCTATCATTTCACACAAATCTTTCACTGCAGGATCTTTACCATTATTCAGTTCCAGTAAGTCATTTCTTAACCACAAGTAATATTTTATAATATCACAATAAGTTGGTAACACATTATCACTTAGTTTTATTGGATCGCCAAACAAGGGGCATCGCAAGTCTTTTCGAGTTTTCGGCATTTTATTGGCGAATAATCAGACTTATTTTTTACTTGTCGTTACCACTTAAATGAGAAAGTTTAAGAAAACTATGCAAAGACGAACAAGTTAACCCTTTAAAGTAACGTAGAATATAAGTTTTATTACATAAAGATACACAATAACATTGACGTGCAGGTACACGATAGACGTAAAAATTGTTTTTTTTTCCAAATTACCCTCATAGTGCGCCACCTCAAAATAAAGTCGTAGGGTTTTGATTTTTAGCATGAATAAAGGTTTTATGTATGGTCATCGATTAATGACACAGGAAAAGTGAAATTCCAAAAAAAAAAATTCTTTCCAAGTTCACTCCACCCTAATAATCAGCTGTTAGGAAAAAGATACATCGTGTTCAATTGAGGCAAAAACTTAAAAAATTATTTGCGACTAAACTACTGCTCCTATTTAATTGATTTTTGGTACAGAGCTTGGAAATGGTACCTAGTATAGGCAGTTTAAAGGAAAGCCCCTCTGTCGTATCAACTCGGTATATATCACAGTGGTAAGGCTGCCACCATACCACTGTGATCTTAACCCCATAGAGTTAATTTGGGCACTGGCAAAGCAAAAAGTCGCTTCACAAAATGTGGGTGCCAAAAATATTAAGGAGCTAACCGAAGAGGCATTCAATTTGATAACAGCTTAGGATTGGAAGAATTGCTGTGAGCATGTTAAGAAAATTGAAAAGGAATATTATGATCGTGGAAGAACATTGTATCATGAAATAGACCGTTTAGTTATACAAGTTGGTGCAGACAGCAGTGACGATGAGTTTGGTTCAGAAAGCAGTGACGAATCAGAGCCGAAAATAGATGACACGAACGTAAGTGATCCCATGGAAGGTGTAGAATGTTTAGATTTTAATTTATTAGATTAGTGTACAATCTTAATTATAGTTTACATTTGAGTAAAGTTGTGGTTTTATTACTACTACATACCAAATCTATTATGTAATTATCTATGCGGAACTTATTGAAAGAAATTTATCAATAAATATATTATTTTAAATACTTACTAAAGCTAATAAATAAATAATAGTATTCAAGTATCAAGATCAGCTGGGTCGTGCTAACTGGGTTGCTACCTGAACGATTGTGGCGCCCTCATTTATTTTCTACTCTTTTATGTCGCACTGTACATTTTCTATTATTCGCCTAGCTCTTGACAACCTATAATTGAAAATTTTTCTTTCTTTTGTCAGAGCTGCTCTGCTAAATGGCTTCATAAAATCACTTCGTAGAGCAAAAGCTTCATCCCCTACAAATACAAAAGGTAGTTTAGTGTGGCTGTTTTGACAACACCTGTCATCATTGGGGATGTTAAGTTCCTTTATCAGTAATTTTTCATAAAAAATTGTATTCTGTATGGCTCCTCCATCTGAAACTCGACCATTTGTACCAACTTCACACCATATAAATTAATAGTTGGCATTAGCACAAGTGATATGTACCTACTCGTAATGTGAAGCCAGGACGCGCGACGCCCGCGCCGCGCTTTCAAGGACAGTAATAAACTAGTGTTCAAGCTAGCCGGTCGTTTTTATTATTCTACCGCCCTCACATACACCTCATTGGCGACGTGGAGTACGAACGAGTACCTACGCAAACTAAAAATGAACGCGTTTCTTGGAAATTTGTCTTCATTTGACCACAAGACCAGTGAATGGCAAATTTATAAAGGAAAATTAACGCAGTTTTTGAAAATCAACTGTTTTAAAGACGATGTGAAAAGTGGAATTTTACTGTGCCATCTTACGGAGGAGACGTACCGTCTGCTACTTAACTTAGCGTTTCCCGAGTCGTTGGAAACGCTGAGCTATGAGAGCCTAGTGGGATTACTCGACAGCCATTTCAAGACAAAAAAGTGCACGTTTGTGGACAAGGCAAAATTTTATGGTGCCAGCAGAACAACAGGCGAAACCGTTGGAGAATGGGCGGCGCGATTAAGAGGTTTGGCAACTTATTGCGACTTTGGCACCGCTCTCGAAACGAACTTGAGAGATCGTTTTGTCCTCGGCCTGAGTGCAGGTCCAGAACGCGACAAGTTATTCGAGCAGGACCCGTCGACGCTCACGTTGTCGCGGGCTATTGAAATGGCGGAGCAGGCAGCGTGTGCCAAGGAGGCAAAGGCCTTGATAAGTAGCAGTTCAGAAGCCATTTCTATCAAGGAGGAACCAGTATACCGCGCGAAGTTTCAGGGCCAAGCCAACCGTGGACGAGATGCAGGTGGTGCTGATGCAGCAACCCGCCGCGATACAGATCGTTGCGAGGTTTGCGGCATGAAAAATCATAGTGGTGAAAAGTGTCGTTATAAGGCTTATACGTGTCAAAAGTGCGGTGTAAAAGGTCATTTAAAAAAAGTGTGCAGCAATTCAAAAAACTCGGGTGTAAATCATATTGACTCAAATGAAGCAAGCAGCAGGAACCAGCCCCAGGATAAAGGTTGTGAGGAGTGCCAGAATTTTAACATAAGGTACGCGGCTGATAAGCCTATTGAAATTGAATTAATCTTAGGAAATCAATTTATTAAAATGGAACTAGATTCAGGATCGGGTAGCACTGTTATTTCTGATAAATATTATTATAAAATGTTTTCTCAACACCAGCTACAAAATTGCAGTGTTAAAATGTGCTTGTACAATGGACATAAAATCTCTCCACTAGGTTTTTTTACTGCTACAGCAATATTTAATAATTTACAAAAAAAAAAATTAAAGTTTACGTAGTTAAAAATGGAGGACCTCCATTGCTGGGTAGGGATTTCATGTCCGCTTTTAATTTAATAATAACAACTAACATTAACTCATTAGTAAGTAGCGATAATGATGTATTGGAACTGCTTGGAAAATATCCAGATCTATGGCGAGATGAGTTGGGTTCATTCAATAAATTTAAAGTTTCCCTACAACTAAAAGAAAACTCTGTTCCGAAGTTTTTTAAGCCGCGAACTGTACCCTTTGCCCTAAGAGATAAGGTCGAACAAGAACTAGAGCGGTTAGTGGAGTTAGGTATTTTAGTGTCGATCAATCATGCGCAATACGCCACTCCGATAGTGCCGGTGTTAAAGGAAAACGGTCAAGTCAGAATTGCGGGAGATTTTTCTGTAACATTAAATAAAGACCTTGTAATTGAGAAATACCCCTTACCCAGAATTGAAGAGGTTTTTGCTAAGATTGGAGGGGGCGAGCTGTACAGTAAAATTGATTTAAAAAATGCATACAATCAATTTATATTAGAAGATTCATCACAAGAACTAACGGCAATAAATACTCATAAAGGACTATACAAATATACTCGTTTAGTTTACGGCCTAGCTAATGCACCCGCTATTTTTCAAAAGTCCATGGAGACACTGTTAGCGGGAATAGACGGAGTCAGTGTCTGGCTCGATGACATTTGTATTACGGGCCCCGATAGAAACTCACACATTAAAAGGCTATCGGAAGTTTTAAGTAGATTAAGCGATGCAGGTCTACGTCTACAAAAAGATAAATGCCAATTTTTCAAACAAAGTGTTCTTTATTTAGGCTACGTGATTAGTAAAGCTGGACTAATGACTAGTCCAGAAAAAGTCAAGGCAATATTAAACGCCCCCGAGCCGACCAACGCCCCCGAGCCGACCAACGCCACCGAAGTAAAAAGATTTTTAGGCGTTGTTAATTATTATAGGAATTTTATTCCTAATGCTTCGTCGGTAGGTACTCAGTCCTCTCCATGAACTTCTGAGAAGCGATGTGCCCTGGGAGTGGGGAGACAGGCAGCGGCAAGCGATGGCGGCAGTGTGCGAAGAACTAGCCTCGGAGCGCGTACTGGCGCATTTTGAGCCGACGGCGCAGCTCGTGCTCACGGTGGACGCGGGCCCGAGCGGCCTCGGCGCTGTGCTCTCGCAGCGCGGCCACGAAGACGCTCATGAGCGACCGCTCGCGTATGCATCCCGTTCTCTTACCGCTAGCGAGCGAAACTATAGTCAGATACAGAAGGAGGCGACGGCTATCATATTTGGGGTGAAAAGGTTCCATCAGTATCTGTACGGTCGCAGTGAGCCATTCATATTAAAAACCGATCATAGGCCTTTGATTTCCATTTTTAATAACAAGACAGGTATACCGGTAACAACAGCTCTAAGATTACAGAGATATGCTATTATTTTATCAGCTTATAATTATGTAGTACATTACGTATCCGATGATAATAATTTAGTTGCAGATTATTTTTCCCGCGCGCCTATAAAAGGCACAAACCAGCCGAAACAAACTGATAATAATGTAGATACCTATTACGCACTCAAGTTTTTGGATGAAGCGTCTCCCGCTACGACGACACGCGACATAAAACAGGCAACGGAGAGCGATACGGTGATCCAAACTGTCACTAGGTACATGCAAAAAGGATGGCCTCGAAAAATAAATTGTAAGTCTGTTTTCCCTTATTTTCAGTGCAAGTCCGATTTGCAGTACGAAAAAGGTTGCCTTTTTAGGGGTCATAGAATAGTAATTCCGTTTATACTAAGAGATAAAATGCTACGTGAATTGCACGATACGCATTTAGGTATAATTAAAACTAAAAGTAATGCACGAAGTAGGATGTGGTGGCCGGGCATCGATGCCGACATCGAGCGTTGGATAGGGTCCTGCGGCACGTGCGCGAGCCTGCGGGCCGCGCCGCCGCGCGACCCCCCCGCGCCCTGGCCCTCCGCCGCCGCCGCCTGGCAGCGCGTGCACATCGATTATATGACGGTGGGGCAAAGGGTATATCTCGTGGTTGTAGACTCATTCAGTAAATGGGTAAAATGTCTACACATGCATAATGGTACTACAACTAAGGCTCTGATAAATAAACTCAAAGGAATTTTCTCAACTTTTGGTATACCGAATTGTTTGGTATCAGATAATGACGTCAAAATAAATTCGGACGAGTTCAAGACGTTTTGTGCAGCTAATGGCATCAAATACATGACAACGCCCATTTATCACCCGCCTAGCAATGGTCAAGCCGAAAATTCGGTAAGAACTTGTAAAAAAATGTTAAAGTGTATTATAAAGGATAATTTACCATTATATCAAATTAATGATTTGTTGCTAGGCTATTTGTTCAATTATAGAAATACCGTGCACTGTACCACTGGGGAAACGCCAGCTAAGTTAATGTTTGGTAGAAACCTACGATCACGTCTCGATTTAGTTGTACCTTCAAGCGAAGCTACGCACGTTGATACTATGGCGGAGCCCGGGAAAAGACAATTCATGGCTGGCGAGGTGGTCTGGACCCGATGGTACAGCGCACGGAAAGAAACATGGCAGTTAGGAATAGTAAAACATAAAATAGGTAATAAAATGTACAGAATTTACATTAAAGACTTAGATCATCACTGTATAAGGCATGTAGATCAGTTACTTAAGTATACAGGTAGAAATCAGCCCACAGAGATAAGTGATATCAAGGTGCCACATAAGCAACAGTCACCCGACAATTCCGGTAACACTAGTTCCAGTCAAAATACAGTAATACCAATAGCACCTAGCGAGCAGTTGACTATGAGTTCACCCGTGGCGACTGAAACTAATGTAGCACCGGTAACACTAAATGCGGAAGGCATCGTAGATGATGGTGAGGGAGAAGAATGGGGTGATTGTGTGGCGATTGACAGTGAGGGTGGGGCCGCTGATAATTTAGCATCGCCGCCGTCACCGTCAGCGCAGCAGGTACTTATGTCCGGGGGTAATCAGTCTCAAGGTACGAGGGAGCACAACGTTGACGTACCGCGCGCACCATCACCCGAACTCCCGCCTCAAAAGCGCAATAGAAAGGAAGTAGACTATAGGAAATATTATTAACGGCTTGTTTTATCTTTTGTTAATTTGGTTATTATAATTTGTTGTATAAAAAAAATATTGTCACCAGGTTTCAAAATCTAAGTGTGAAGGAGTGATATGTACCTACTCGTAATGTGAAGCCAGGACGCGCGACGCCCGCGCCGCGCTTTCAAGGACAGTAATAAACTAGTGTTCAAGCTAGCCGGTCGTTTTTATTATTCTACCGCCCTCACATACACCTCAACAAGCCATTAGCACAATGCTATTGAAATTCTTGTAATTCCAAAAATAGGAACCACTACCTGGAGGTGGTATTATCCTTATATGCTTTCCGTCTATAGCCCCTAAACAATTAGGAAACTGCTATCTTTCTTCAAAGTCCTTTGCAATTTTCCTCCATTCTTCTTCAGTATCTGGCATCTGTAACAAAAACATTTTTTTTTTCAGATAAGCGATGATGAAACTGAAACCAATGTATCAATGAATGTGCCATCGCCACTTTCACAAAGTAGTGTGGCTTCATCGTCAAGGACTCAAACAAGAAAAACCAAAGCCCAAGCTGACAATGTTCTAACAAAGATAGCAAAGAAATTGGAAGAACCTCCACAAGTGAAATAGCAATATGACTCATTTGGTGAACATATTGCAGAAAAATTAAGAAATTTGCCGACAATGATGGCTAAATACTGCCAAAAAATAATTAATGATCCGATATTCATGGCTGAGACCAACAATTTAACTATTCATTCGCACATTGTAGACACTCATTTGAACCAGAACAATGTAAATAATTCGCAAATATATATGAATCTGCCAAACCAGAATAATGACAATTCTGTTTTTGTGAATAATTCAGTAAATGAGCCTGGATCTTCACAACAGCACCATAATTTATTGTATGAAGCATTTGTTACCGCTATAGGCGACACAGATTCAGACAACACTAAATAATTACTTTTAAATATGTTACTTTTACTCTAATAAATGATTGTAATACTCGATAATAAAAATACTAAATACACATTGTATTATTTACTTACCTTCATATAACTCTTCAAAACCGTTATGATTGCCTTGCAAGTTTCTGGAATAATGGTTCCCAGGCACTGTGCAGAAATTGCAGTTTCAAATTTCAGATTTTCATATGTCGTTCCTGAGGCTAAAAAACGAAGTGTAGCACATAGCTTTTCGTGAGCAGTTATGGCTTGCCTCATATTAGTATCTTGTTTTTTTATTATTGGCGTCACAAGTCCAAGTAATTTGAAATACGTCTGTTCGTCCATTCTTAAGAAGTTTCTCCAATCAGTGGGCTCTAGAGACAATTCAGACAATAAGTTGGTATGTGTAAAAGTATTTCTTTGTTTCAACCAATCCTTCATCCACTTTCTCTTAGGTTTTTTGTCTTTTTAATCAAATACACACAGCTGCTGCCACCAGTAAAGTATTGTTATCCATAGTATTATTTATTTCCGTTCCGTACGATTGCAAAGTTCGAAGTGACGCCATGCATCCAAATGGAAGTATTGTGAATGGTACCGTATCTGGATTAATTTCCATTTGGAGTGCATCCAAAAGGAAGTCTACTAAATGGACGTATCGTCAGTAGTAGCCTTAACATATCTGGCGCCATTAAAAGGCACGCAAATTCCCATAAACACCTGTGTGCAATGGTTTCTTTCGGTAATTTTGGTAAACAACGAATTGAGACATCTGTATCACGCCAGTTATCTGAGGAAATTTCAAAATATAACACGCGCGTTGATAACAACCGTAGTGTATTTCAAAGATTAGTCGATATTGTTTGTCATTTAGCACAACAGGAACTTCCTTTAAGAGAACATGATGAGTCCAAAACTTCATTAAATAAAGGCAATTTTTTAGAACTGGTCTCGTTAATTTCAAAATACGATGTCGTTTTAGAAAAGCATATGCAGCATCAAGAAAGTTACAAACCGGGGCCGAGTTATTTATCTAACAAAATTCAAAACGATATTATTCATTCCATAGCCGATGTGATGCAAACTTGCATCGATTACGAAGTTAGGCAAACAAAATTTGTTTCAATTATTATTGACGAAACCCCCGATGTTAGTCATAGAGAACAACTGTGCTTGATACTCAGATATTATTATAAAAATTAAATTCATGACAGTTTTTTGGGCTTTCTTAATGTGTCGGAAAGTCGCACAGCAGACTCACTCTCTAATATTATTTTAGAATTATTGAATAGACATGATTGCATCGCAAAATTAGTAGCGCAAAGCTATGACGGTGCTAGTATAATGTCCGGTGTTAGAAATGGAGTGCAACAAAAAGTTAAAGATGTTTGTCCACAAGCAATTTACATTTGGTGTAATGCACATATTTCGGCCTTAGTGTTGTCTAAATCATGCAATAGAACTCAGGAGGTTAGTTTATTTTTTTCAGCCCTTCACGCTTTGTGTAATTTTTTAGTAATAGTAAAAAACGAGCTGCTTTTTACGATACTCATTGCAGCAAAAAATTGCCTAATGCTCCCGCAACTCGTTGGACATACCTGTCGCGAGTTGTAAACACGGGTTTTGAACAAAAAAGTAAACTTATTGAGTTGTTTTCTGATCTGTGCGACAATCCACAGACCTGGGACGGGGATACGATTTTAGCTGTGGAGAATTTTGAAAACACTTTGCGATCTTTTAATTTCAATTTTTTTCTTTTTATTTTTCGTCGGATATTTGAAAAAACTGACTGCTTGTACAATATTCTACAAAAATCACAAGTTGATGTCGGTTATTGTATTAATTAAATAAAGGAATTTCAGGCATGGTTACGTGCTGAATTTCAATCCGAATTTGATCAAATTTATGAGAATACGTTGCAAAATAACTCGTACGCTGTGCAAAAACGGAATACAGACGACTTTTTGTAGAAGTAATCGATAACATTAATACCGAAATTACTGACCGATATTCTGAAATTTATAAATTAAAGTTTTTCCAACTGCTCAACAACAAAAAAATTGACAATTATCACTCACATTTTCCTACAGAGGAATTACATTCATTATTTGACATTTATGCAAACTATTTCGAAAAACAAACATTAAAAAGCCAATTGATTTGCTTGTATTCTAGTCCTGATCTGAAAGATCGTAATGTTTTCGAATTAATTGATTTCATTCATGAGAATAACCTCGAAGATGCCTTTCCCGAACTGTTAAAGTTAGCGTATCTTGTTGTAACTATTCCGGCTACAAGTTCTTCCGCCGAACCGCTTTTTCGTCTCTTAAACGTATCCATACCTATCTGAGAAATACACAAGTTCAAGAGCATCTTTCCGAATTATCAATGATAGCTATTGAAAAACAGTTGTTGGTAGAATTAAAACGATCACCAACATTTTACTCTGATGTAATTAAATCATTTCTTAAGAAAGATATAATATATATTCCAATTATAATATAAATAATTTATTTACATTCTATCTAGCTATTTTTTAACTTTCGTTTTGTAACTTTCTGTTTTGCTTTTTTTTTTGTCTGTAACCTGTCAGTCCTGTTACGAAGCAAGCAACTACTTACCATAACTTTGTTCCCTCAAGCAATGAAGCAATCCAAACGGCTTTTTTCAAAGCCACCGGAGGTATGCAATTGCTGATATGTTTATTATATTCAACCTAGCACTAGCATGCCTTCAGTGAGCTTTGGTTACCTCATTCACCGCACGACAAGCAAGAGTGAAATTGACGAAGAGGAAAGAAGAAGATGGATGAATTCACTTTTAATTTATTGTAAAATTGCGATGATAGATACGTAGGTACCTACATACTCCGTCGAAAACTGAACTTTTTTTTTAAATCGGTTAAAATTTTATTGGGCTTGCCTTATTTTGAAACCCTAGGTACGCCACTGACTCCACTTCTCCTCGTGTCTAGGAGTTGCATGCGAGCGTGCAAACCGCAGCGTTTGTACCGTCGCCGTCATCGACGTCGAAAACCTTCATCAAAAAACAACAACCTACAAACATTTTTCATAATTGTAAGTAGGTATGAAATTCCCCTATTGTAGACTTAAGTGAGTACCTACATAAGATTCAAAATCGCTTTTTATTTGTCTTATATAAAACGCTGAAAACTTAAAACCTTAACCGCTACGATAAATACGCTCGTGTACGCAATTGACAATTTTAGCAAGTATGCAGTTTTACAAATTTGGTCTGAATGACGTGATTTTAGGCCTATAAAAACGCTTCGCAAATTAGTCTCCGGCACAATTCCTCTCTGCAAGGAAACCTAGAAAGTCAATAACCTGTCATAAATGTAAAATTGAAATACCAGAAAATCAGTATTCCTATCATACGAGAACGAATATACCTACACAAAGCAAACTGTTTATTGAATAGGTAACAAGTTCACAGATATTCATATAATTGCAACAGCATTCAAAAACAGATTAATGACACAAACTGAATGTCACTCAGGAAGACGAGTACCTCGGTTTAGAGGCGTTCCTGGGTGATCATCTAATAAAATATAACAGAATTGATAAATATGTCACTTAATGAACACAATTGCATAAAATTGAATTTCGAATTGTTCGCCTATTTTATGTTATCAAAATCAGACTAACAATAATTAAAGTCGTTTAATACCAAATATGAAATTATATATATAAGAACACTGATTTGAATGAATTATTAGTCAAAGTAATAAATAAACTTCGCATCATCGCTTACCATCAGGTGAGATTGTGGTCAAACGTATGCCTATATAAAAAGTTGTATAAATATTAAAAATAAAGATAATTGTTGTTTATTATGGAGTATAGTTGCTGGAATAATCCAGCAACTATACTCACCCACCCACCAGCTAAAATAAATGTATGCAGAACAAGTTCATACCCCCATTATACTTCTGTTTTAAATATTGAGGGAACGTCATTTCCTCCTACGATAAATGATATTAAAAAGTTAGAAAAAAATAATCCCAACATCAGTTTAAATATATATGGCCTACAAAATAATACCGTGACCGGACCTCTTTATGCAACACAAAATAGAAGAAAATATCATTTTAATTTACTTTATATCGAGACCCTGCTACCGAAACAGTTTGCAGATATCCTGGAATCCTACATTCTAAACAGATTCTTTAGAATTAGACAAGAAGACGCCTATTCCGACCTGCAAGCAATAAAAGCTGGCGTACCGCAAGGAAGTGTGCTAGGTCCGGTCCTGTACCTACTATATACTTGCGATATTCCTGAACCAGAGAACAAATACCATTGGTACCTTTGCTGATGATACTGCCATAATGACTGTTGCAAATAGCCATGAAGAAGCAGTCGAAAAGGATCAAATGGCTGTTAATCAAGTTTATGACTGGACCAAAAAAAGGAGGATTAAATTAAACGAATCCAAATCAGTACACATAGACTTTACGAACAAAAAACAACAGCATTTCCCAGTTTATATTAATAACCGACAAATTCCATACGAGAATACAGCCAAGTATCTCGGTATGACCCTTGATGCAAAGCTACGCTGGAAAGCCCACATCAAGAAGAAAAAAGATGAACTCAACCTACGGTTCAAAAGAATGTATTGGCTGCTTGGAAGAAACTCCGTGCTGTCCGTACAGAACAAATTGTTGCTCTACAGACAAGTCCTGATGCCAGTTTGGACTTATGGTATTCAGCTGTGGGGCTGCACCAAACAGACCAATGTATTAATCATCCAACGATTCCAGAACAAAGTACTACGGGAAATTGTAAATGCACCCTGGTACATACGAAATGATGACCTCCATCGGGACCTAAAAGTTGAATTCATCAAAGAAGTGATACAAAAATCTGCAGAAGCTCACGAACAGAGACTTCATCAGCATGTGAACGTCGAAGCGATCCAGCTTCTCGACCACACGGACATAGTGAGAAGACTAAAAAGAACAAAGCCGTTTGAGTTAGTGTTCAGTGTTATTGAATAGTGTAATGTGAAACAAGTGTTACCAAACAAACACAAGAACGAAGTGTATTCGCCTTAATAGAGACAATAAGAAAAGTGCTATTGGACACATTCTTAATAAAGACAATTTAACAGTTTAGGTTTTAATTAAATTACTTATTAGTCTATATAAAAGGCTAGATTGTAATAAAAATAGTGTTCATCCTTCTAATGAACGCTAGGACAAGTAAAAAAAAAACTATATCGAAAAAAATGCTATCGGACACTACTGTCTAATTAAAGATTTAGTACGTCTGGTGCGACGTCAAGTGACTCGTTCTAAAGGAAAACATTATTTATGTGATGCATGTCTACAACTATTTAGTAACGAAAATAGACACAAGACTATATTACCTAAAAATAATTCTGTACTAAAGTTCAAACATTACGAGAGGCAGCAAAAAATCAATTTCATAATTTATTCTGATTTTGAGTGTATGTTAATAGACCGTAATGAACGTAGCTCTTTGAATACATAGAAACTAAAAACATGTTTTTAATAAAGAAAAAAATAAAACAACTAGAGAAGACTCTAAAGAAAAAGACAAAGGTGAACAACTGCTACTTAAACAGGAAAGTAAAGAAATAGTATACGAAACTCAAGAAGAGAACCTTGCTATGAAGTAAAATAATCAATTAAATGATTCAGTACTCGTCAGAAATTTGATAAGAAAAAAATGGAAATATTATATGGGGTTCATAGAAAAAATAATTTTAAAAAATGAAGAAAATATATTCTAAAATATCATTTTTTTAAACCATAAGACCACAGCAGCGCCTTACCTTTATAACGACCAAAAGAAAAGATATTGATGAAGTTCCAGACTCATTAATAGTGAAGAAGATAAGATTTAAAAAGAAACGATAAAGAATATTACTCATGTAATAACGATGATAACATTTATTTTAACTAATTATGTAACAGTAACTTAATTTAATTATTATTTAGGTGTAATGTTTTTACTATGTTTTAGGCAATTTACTTGCTTTAAAAAATAATTTAAGGTGGAAGCAAAATGGTAAAACGCAAAATTCAAATTTCATTACATTTTTTGCGTGAGAAATATGGCTTTACTGATTTATAATGATTAAAATCATTAATACAACCCTCTTAGTTCATTTAACCCCATTAAATGACTGTTTGATGAAAAAGTCATTCAATGGGGTTAAATGAACTAAAGTGGGTTGTATTCATGATATTAATGATTACTTCTATAAAAATTTGAATATCGCGGTCTACAGCGCTGCTCACATAGCTGTATTCTTAGAGAACGGGATTGCTGGAATAAGTTATAAGTTTATGCATAAAAATTATGTTCTCACTGATATTTGATAAGGTTAGTACTTAAGAGGCCGGCGGAGACGCTCGCAACTACAAGTTTAGGCAAGCACAAAATTTGTTCGCGGCATATTGCCATCTCACTTTGACCAAAGATAAGCGGGGGACGGACGCGGTGCGCAGATTTGTGCCTCGGTCGTCCCACAGAGTCTCGTCCCACATAAAAAAATCCCCACTTGTCCCAATTTGTATGCCTCGCTCGTCCCAAAACTTAATTTTCAATATTTTATTCCCCGCTCGTCCCAATTCGTATGCCTGGCTCGTCCCACATTTTTTTCATATGAGTTTAATTTGATTTAATTGTACAGTCAGCCTAAAAACCTGACTGACCAGAAAGATAAATAACCTCATTTTGCGGAAAATTTGATGAACTAATTCAATCCGAGACTCCACTATAATATAAATTATAAAATTACAAGTTACGCCACCATGACAGTTTTTTTCTGATCAAACTTCAGGTTTAGATTGAAGGCATTAATAAAGTACACATAGCCGACCCTAAGTACAAACCCTGTGCACCCCACTGCTTAGACCACTACTATTATTATTAACCTAGAACAAGTTTTTGAATGTTTATAGCTTCGGTATTTTTGTGCGACCGGATTAGAGCTTGCTCTCTCGCTCTGCTTTCTTTGTATTAATCAATTGACCAATGGCGTGGCTTTGCGTTATCAGCGCAATCGGAGCAAATGCGGTTACAAAGTGCATCTGCTAATTTTAAATATGAGGTGTTTACATTAAGCGTGGTGTATTCATAGAGTGAGGTTCAATATTTGTGAAGTTTTAAAGAGTAAGTAATAATTATAATTATGTCGATTTTTTCTCATATTTTGTGAAGTCACGATAAATGATTTGACTTATATCACTATTGTGGTAATTATTTACTTTTATATTAGTTGCTGTCTAAGGATTATGGTCTTTTATTATATGCATACTTAACTCTGTGCCTCCTGTGAAAAAGAGTACATCGCTACTTTTTAGGAGACGCAAATAAAAATTTGAAAAATATTTTTTTTCCTGTTTCCTAGGTCCTGTCATGGAGTTCTTTATCTATGGCCCTGTTTCACGAAATCGTCTAGTAATTTTTTTTTTAAATGAGTAACCCTTTTTCACATTAACTAGAAATTTGAACAAATAATAATTTGATTTGAGCCCTAATTCACATTAATTTTGTTTACCCATTTTAACAAACTTCAAAAAAGAGGATGTTCTCGGTTATACTGTATTTTTTAGGTTAACCAACTTTGATAAATCTTCTTTTATGTAAAAGCTGGTGCTTCCCATATGGTCGCATTTTAATTTAGTTAACCTCCTTCATAAAATGAGGATGTTCTCAACTACAAAGTGTTTTCTGGGTGAATCAGTTTTGATGACTCTTTTGATTCGAAAGCTGGTGCTTCCCGTGTAGTCTCATTTCAATTTGGCTCAGTTCTGACAATAGCATGCATGATAAAACCATATTCAACACGTTGAAGTCGGTTTTCAGCTATGATTTTTAATCATTATAGCTATTCACGATTCGTATCTACGAAACGAAACTATTGTACATAGTTTCGTTCGGAATACCTTTCTTAGACAGATGAAAGCTAATTTTTTGCTCTCTTATATTCATTTAAAAACGAAAAGGGTATATTGGACTTGGTACCCCTTTTTACAGGAGGCACAGAACTAATTCACGTTGTATTTGCAGGTGATCAGATATAGAGCCGTGGCTTCTTCATCCTGACACATGGAGCCAGTGGCTTCATCATCCCGAGCTGATCTTCAGACTGGCTGCAGTCTGGCTTCTACATCCCAAGAGATAACCTTTATTGAATCACAAAGAGGTGTGCCTATTATTTTACATGCCGGTTACGAATATACGAAAAAGCGAGAGAACAAAAATAGCTCAATCGTCTGGAGATGTGTGAACAGAAGGTGTCATGGAGGAATGGTGACTTCAAATAATAATGTGACGAAAATTCTTCGTCATAATAATAATAATAATAAGCTGGCAACTCTGACTGTCAAAAGAAGTATTATTTCGTCTGTTAATTTTTATATCAAAGAAAATCAGTTTTTAGCCATAATAATATACCATATTTGCAATATAATCCCTCCACAATCAGAACACACCATTAGAAACTAATAAATAACAAAAACTCAGTAAACATGGAGAAAGAAAAAAATATATATGTGACCGACAGATGACACATGTCACTTGAAAAACCTCTATCTCCTATTATATACCGATGAACGAAATAAGATTTTTTTGATGATGATCACAAGAGCAGCTTCGAGACGCGCACGCCCACCATCCCCGGACCCGTCGCTGAGCTCCGCCTCGCCGCCGCCGGACAGCGGATCATGTTCACCGGCGGTTGCAGTAGCGTCGAGTTCCAGCGACGAGTATTTCTCCCCGCCGACGTCGCCAACACCTGTGCGTCGGCAGGGGAGAGGCCGGCTACCGAGAGGCTTGGGACCTAGGGGCCAATCGGCCCCGAGCCGGGTCCCCGCTGCCGGTGGTTGTGTGCAGCGCATGAGATGGACGCAGTCCATGAATGAAAACGTCATGCGCGCATACTATGGGTCTACAGAGGGCGGAACTAACCTCACTGCGTACCGTGTCAGGATGCTGTCTTTGTTTCAGGACCTAGAACCAACCGTGAACGTCTCGGCCCAACGATTGTCGGATCAGGTGCGGGTCATCCAACGTAATCACAGGTTGGACGATGCCACATTTGATAGGCTGCGCTCAGAAGTACTAAGCAACCTTATTATCTCGACTCCGACACAGACCGCGGTACAGGCGCCAGCAAATGGCGCAATCACACCGCGGCCTAATAGTGATGGTGATGGGGTAAATGATAGGGTTGTCACAGTAAGTAGCCAGTGCAACGAAAGATTGAGGAGCGCACTGGAGGATGCGCTTCGCGAGTATAGATCAACTCCGACCGACCTTAGGCCCCGATTACCACGGTTACCTATGCACAAAAAGAATAGGGCGCTGGTGTGTGCTTTGGACTCGCTGTTGCAGAACATATTTGAAAGCAGCGAGAGCCTCGTTGATACGCACTCGATCCTGTATTGCGGGGCTGTTGCGGCATGTCGTATAGCGAACGTCAAGTTCCCTAGTGGTGACGAAGCTATACGACCAAAGCCTGCTGCACCAGCCTGGCAGTGCAGAATCGAGCGGCGTATTGATGAGGCTAGGGCACTCATCGGCAAACTATACTGCTTCAGGGAGGGCAACACACGACCACGCGTGATGCGCTTTGTGAGACGGGCGTTTTCGGGGACTGATATCAGCCCTCGAGATTACACGTCCCGTGTCACTGAGCGCATCGACTTCCTGAAGCAGAAAGTTTGTGCATGGGCAAACCGTATTCGGCGGTATAAGCGGCGGGTTGACCGATACTCGCAAAACCGCATGTTCCAGAGCGATGAGAGGTGGGTGTACAGAGCTTGGGAGCGACCTGAACAAAGTGTGATGGACGTGTGCCGCCCGGATGATGTTGCCACGAGTACATTCTGGCGAAACATCTGGTCGGTGCCTGTCTATCATGCCGAGGGTGGCTGGATGCGCGATGTCGAGCGCGTGTGTGAAGCTATACCACAAATGGAGGAAATCACCATCACTCCACCAGATGTAGCCAGAGCAGTCCGTCCATTACCGAACTGGAAGTCTCCGGGACCGGACGGACTGCATAACTTCTGGCTTAAATGGTATAGCAGCTCACACGCGCTCCTGGCATCTCAATTCCAGTCATCCTTAGAGTCTGGGTCGCTACCACAGTTTCTAACAACTGGCGTTACCCACCTGCTCCATAAGACTGGTAGTCCCGCGGAATCCAAGAACTATAGACCAATTACTTGTTTGTCGACGGTCTATAAACTTCTTACATCCATCCTGAGAGTGAAGATCAATGAGCACATTGAGACTAACTCAATTATGTCTGCCTCTCAGAATGGATGTAGGAAGGGGTCCCGCGGCACTAAGGAGCTTCTCCTCATAGACATGGCCATAAGCCAACAGGTTCGTCGATCCCGCAAGGATCTGTCGACATGTTGGATAGACTACAAGAAGGCCTATGACTCTGTGCCACATACATGGCTCATGAAGGTGTTGGAGTTATACAAAATAGATGCAACTCTACGCACCTTCCTTGAGTCATGTATGAGGCAATGGAAAACAGTCCTTCGCTATCCAGGATGTCGACCGATTCAGGGGAATGATGAGCCTGTATTGATTAAACGGGGAATATTTCAGGGCGACAGTTTGAGTCCGCTTTGGTTTTGCCTGGCTCTGAATCCTCTAAGCACATTGCTGGAGGATTCAGGTCTGGGCTATCGGTTGAGAAGAGGTGGTCAGGCCATATCTCACCTTCTTTACATGGATGATCTGAAACTCTTTGCCTCCAACAATTCGCGACTGATGGAGCTACTGAAGGTAACTGAAACCTTCAGTAGTGCCATCAGGATGGAATTTGGTGTGGACAAATGTGCAGTCATGCATGTAAAGAAAGGGGAGATTATGGAATCTGAGGGAATTCAACTCTCGGATTCCATACAGGTTAGATCCCTCAGCTCGACCGAAACCTACAAGTATTTGGGTATGTCAGAAGCATTGGGCATTAATGTTGCTGACATGAAGCAATCGTTGAAGGAGCGCTTCTTTGGTCGCCTGAAAAAGGTTTTGAATAGCCTTTTGTCGGGCGGAAATAAGGTGCGCGCCTTCAACGGTTGGGTCATGCCAGTATTAATGTACTCTTTCGGCATACTCAAATGGACTCAAACCGAACTCGACGCCCTGGATAGGAGAGTCCGCACACTGTTGACCGCAAATCGGATGCATCACCCACGATCGTCGGTGATGAGACTGTACATCCCGCGGAAGTGTGGAGGTCGAGGCTTTTTAAACGCCAAGACTCTCCACAACCGCGAGATGTGCAGTCTCAGAGAATATTTTCTCAAAGCTGATGTGGGTATGCACCGAGATGTGGTCACAGTGGACAAGGGACTCACCCCGTTGTCCATGGCTAAAGAGAACTGGCGCAAACCTGTGATACTTACCACAGATGACCGCATGGAGGTATGGAAAGGCAAGGAGCTTCACGGGCGCTTCTATCGGGCTCTTCATGGGTCCGATGTAGATTTTTTAGCGTCCGTGGCCTGGCTACGTTTCAGTGATCTCTTCGGGGAAACTGAAGGTTTTGTCTGTGCGATTATGGACGAAGTTATCTTGACGAATAACTACCGGAGGCATATTATGAAGGACGGGACAGTGGACGTGTGTCGGGCATGCCACCGTCCGGGTGAGTCCATCAGACATATTATCTCCGGTTGTTCTCGTCTGGCTAACGGCGAGTACTTGCACAGGCACAACCAAGTGGCCAGGATTATCCATCAGCAACTTGCTTTGAAATACAAACTTGTAGATTCTGAGGTACCATATTACAAGTATGTGCCCGACCCAGTTCTCGAAAATGACCATGTCACGTTGTACTGGGATCGGTCTATCATCACTGATAGGACTATTGTAGCTAATAAGCCTGATATAGTGGTGATAGACCGATTAGCGCGCCGCACAATGATAATTGATGTTACCATCCCGCATGACGAGAACCTCGTGAAGGCTGAGAAAGAGAAGCAAATCAAGTATCTCGACTTAGCTCACGAGGTTGTCGACATGTGGAATGTGGACTCAGCTGTCATTGTGCCGATAGTCGTTACGGCCAATGGCCTGATGGCCAAAAGCTTCGACGACCATCTGTCGAAGCTGGCGTTACGCGGTTGGATTAAGGGCCTGACACAGAAGACAGTACTCCTCGATACGGCTCGTATTGTGAGGAGGTTCCTTTCTCTGGAGCCCTAACCACCGGTAGCTTGGACCCTGCTCCCGACACCGGCGGACTACTATTTTTTTATATTTTTAAATGTTTTTTTTTTATAATGTGTTGTTTTTAAGAAATATTTAAAAATATAAATTAGTATGTAAGGATAACAAATAAAGAGAATAATAATAATAATAAATGATTTATTTTGGACCAAATACTTAAACATTTCATGTACACCCACCAAACTGCGTGGCAGTTTGTCGGCAGGATTAGCGCTCGTCTTAATACATCTGGCTCAAATACATAACAAAAGTTACAAAAAAATGTGTATCATATGATGTAACAATTTATACTTAGAGGTACTAGAAAGGTTTAGGCAGCCGGACAAAGGCAAACAATCCTGACGCGTCTTTCTAATCTTTTTATTTAAAAAATCAGTTTAAAACAATCATGTATTAAACTAAAAAACCACTGCAAATACAGCAATAGCGATTACTAAATCAATTGAGCTATTACTCTTAGCAGTAGTTTATGCCAAGACCCAACCACTCAAACCTCTCCATTACATTATAAACGGATTCTTATTTAGAATTTCTGAGGCGGCTATGAACACCTAACCGCTATTTGTAAAAGAATATTTTGACATGCCTTTCATTTTGTTTGGGTAGTACAGTAGTTCAATACACGAGCTCTAAAAAGTGCCGTCGCGCGCTTAATCAGAGACTTGCTTCGGAATTTTGGCTTTTTACAAATAGATAAGAGAAAAATGCGAAATGTGAGGCCGCTATTAAACTATAGGTAACTAATACGTATTCTCAATTACCCAATAGGCCAGGGCTGTCCAAACATTCCAGTTTCCAAGAGTAAAAAAGCCAAAGTTGGCCATTTGATATAAAAGAAAATAGTTAAATCGTAATGGGCCTCCTAACTCTTAACAACAGTTATCCTAAACAACGATAGGTTAGTGGGTATTTTCACATCTTGCGGCAACCTCATTAAGGAAAAAAGTTTTTAATTTGTTTTTTTGTGTTTGTTTACTTACTTTAGTACAATCTTTTCTCAACCAATCAAGATCATTGAAAAGTGTAGGGGTGAAGTACTTGTTAGTTCTTTTGCCATAGAAATTTTTTACTGGTGGTCGCACCAGTTTACTTTCTCTAACACTTCTAGTATTATACCTATTTTGCACCGGTACTTTGAATTGGTCGCTATAGTACTGTTCTAGAACCAACAAGTACTTGACCTTCTCATGCACGGGAAGCACCTTACACGCAACAAAAAGTTTCTCATAATTTTCTTTACAAGTAAGTTTCGTTTGTCGGTTAACAAGGTATTTCATAAAACGAATTTGCAGTAGTTTTATACTGTTAAGATATGTTTTAAATGTACGGCCATACGTATTTAATCCATAGCTTAGCAATGACTCAGCGAGAGCAAAATAAATGACACGTTTTTCTACTCAACGGCGCCTTCAGGATATAAAACTTGCTCAGGACTGCCCTAAGCTTTGTACACACTGTGTCAACCTGTGTTTTCCAATTCATGTTCCGGTCTACCCACAAGCCTAGATACTTAAATTTACTAACATACTTGAGCCTTTGGCAAACACAATTTGCATTTCTAACGTGCATGCACTCATACGTGTGACCTATGATACCTAGCAAGAAATGACATCAAAGAAGAAATACATCGCTGCAAGCAAGAAGCAAAATCTTCTGAAGGAAAATCGATTCCTTCTGTTTTCAATTCAAGCATAAAAAAATTATTGGACAAAGGTACTGACAAGATAGAAAAATTACCTGAATTATCGAATGTTAAGAACAGCTTGTATAGTGCTCGAAACAAAGCCCAGCAAATAAAGAAAGCTACATTTAAAACGCCGTTTGAAGTAAAAATTCCAGTAAGTTACATGAGTTTTGTTTTATTTAATTATGGGTACAGAAAAACAAGGATATTAGCTTTCGCTGATGTAAATAGTAAAGGACTTCATCAACACGTGAAACATTACCTTGCAGATGGTACATTTAAGTGTGTAGTGAAACCATTCAGACAATTATATGTGATTTACAGACCTTGGCAGCACAAGTGAGAAAATTCACGTCGTGCCCTTAATATACATCTTAATAATGGACAAAAAAGAGTCCACATATGAGACTGCGTTTGCTCTTATCAAATCGCAAATTCCAGAATGGCATCCGATTTCATTCAGAACTGATTATGAGAAAGCAGCCATGAACGCAATCCGTAACATCTTTCCGGATGTAATATGCAAAGGCTGTTACTTCCATTTTAGTCAAGCACTTTGGAAGAGAGCAAAGGCGTTAAAGTTAAATAAAAAGAGAATGTTCAAAAAGCATATAGCTCTATGCACAGCGTTAGCTTTGCTACCACCTGAACTTAAATGCGATGGATGGCTATATATAATGGAGGATTGTCCGAAAACTCTCAATATTGAGAAATTCAATGACTATTTTGTATCGGCATGGCTTGACAACGAATAGTATCGAGGCAAATGGGATTTTTGGGGGGATATCTACAGAACAAATAACCCAGTGGAAGGCAGTAACGCTAAATTAAACAGAACATATTCGGGAAAGCTGAACATCATTAGCTTTTTGAATGTGATCAAAAACGACGCTGTTCTTTCTTTAGCTCGCCAAGGTAAACCTCGGCGTGCTGATGATATAGCTCATGACAAATATATATTTGATTCTGTAACGGCAATGTTGAATGGCACTATATCACTGGGCCATTGCCTGGAAAAAATCAGCCCTTTTGTTTATTAATGATATTAATGTCTATATTAATGATAAGTTTAAAAATGTTGATTTGTTGGAGATTTAATTGTTAAAATACTACTTTCTCATAAATAGTAGGTTGATTAAAATACTGTGATTGTAATTTGCTTGTGATATTAGTTACGTAATAAAGATTTTTAAATATAAATATTTCAATTTATGTTGAAATACCACATTAACATAAATAACATAACGTGGTACTTCTATAAGGTACATATAGGTAAATACAAATGTGTATACGGTCTATAATTATTTGACTGTTACTTATATACAAATGTTGATTTTTTGGAAATTTAATTGTTAAAATACCACTTTTTCATAAATAGGAGGTTAATTAAAATACTGTGATTGTGATTTGATTGTGATATTAGTCACGTAATAATTTTTTTTTTAAATAAGTAGTTCTAATTATGTTGAAGTATCTCAGATAAATATTACATGTGTAATACATATACAACGTGTTGTTTTGCATCCTCGTCAAATTTCAGGAGGTTGTCATAAAAGACATAAATAATCAATCGAAAGTACGGTAGCGGGCAATAACTAATAAGCGCTGCTTTTTTTGTTGTTGAAATTAAACAGTATTTCAGAATTAAGACCTAAAATAAAACAGATACACCCGACTACGCACACAGCGACAATGCAGCTGTGTGCGTGAGTGTCGACGTCTTACCTACGAAATGCAAGCGCGACGTATCAATGACCGGTAGCAATAATTTTACCTAATTTTATTTCGAAAATCACTTACATTATTGTCATAAATTTCGCTTGATAATTAACTCATCTTTGAGCATCATTGGAATACGGAAATCTTACTAATGACAATAATACTAGTGCGCCAAAGAAAAGTTCACTGACCTGTTATCAGATGATTAATAAAATGTTAGTTTTGCTTTTCGTAGTGATTTTGTTTTTATTTGTGGATTTCCTTCCTACTTAACGGGCTTAGGACCGGCAAGAATGCCTTAGTTAGTGTAGCGATCTACTAAGTCTAAAAATGTTTTCTACGTTTGATGGAAATGGAAAGACGTGCTAGTTAAGTGAAAGTACGTGGTGATATTTTCGACTCTTAGGTATTATTGGCGTAGTTAAAAATAAAATTTGAAATCAACTTATTTACACTACTAAAATTGATTCAGCTTACAACGTATTTACAAAATGTACAAATAAATAAATTACCTACTTAAGTTACCCGGAGGTATTGTTCAAAGTTGCCACCATCACACTCTTCGCACAATCGAGCACAACGTAGCTGGTTTTCCTTCAGCTTACGTAACACTAACACATTCGTTTTTAAAGTGTCGAAAGCACTAATGATCCTTGCATGTAATTCTGTTACACTTGTCACTTTTAACGTCTCCCCACAAATAAAAGTCTACAGGCTTCAGGTCTGGAGAACGCGGAGGCCAGGCCACAGGTCCTCCGCGACCGATCGAGTGGTCACCAACTTTTCGGTCAAGTACTCGCGTACTTGCCGACCATTTTGAGAGGGAGCGCCATCCTGCTGGAAGTAGAGGTTGTGCCTTGCGGTAGTGGAACGGGTGTTGAAGTTCACGTTTCAGTAGGCGCCACACTGTGGTGTGGTGCACTCCTAAGTGTTGACCAGCCTCCCGCGTGCTTGTCCGTGGGTCTCGCTGGAAGTATTCCAGGATGTCTTCCTGCAAGGCGACAGGCAGGCCTACGCTGCCGCGAGCATGAGCATGCCGGGGAACGTCAAACTGCCGATGATCCCACAGTCCCTGCGTAGCAGCCAGCATGACGCTCTGTGATGGGGGTTCCCGATCGGGAAACATTTCCGTGAATATCCGGTTGGCTCCACGTAGGCTGTCTCCACTGATGGCATACAGGCGGACCATCTCCACCATCTCTACATTTGAATAATAATTGTCCGTCATCTTGCACATCTTGCACTAGCGGAATTCGCAAAACAAAACGTACGCACGCTTCGGCGACATCAAACACACTGTTCGTTCCGGGGCCGCGGGGGCCGGGGGCGTGGCTAGGAGCTTGCGCGGGAGAATCCCCGTACCGTGATTGGGGTGCGATTGATTACCTACGAATTTATCGAATGATCGTTGCGTATGTATGCGTTGTGTATGTATTGTTTGCGTTTGTTTGTGTGTGAAAGCGCGATTATAAAGCTAGTAACAGACGGGCCGCGGCTGGTTTACACTTACGGATTTACGTAAATAAAAAAATAAAATTAAAAAAATACCTACCCATTTTACTGTCGATTTGGGTCGAGAATCATTAGCATAATTACGTCCTTGAATTTGACTAGGATGCAAATCAACACGTTGTATATTTATCTTAACGTGGTACTTCTATAAGATAAATACAAATGTGTATATTGATAGGTGTAATTAATAGTAGTGTGATTTGGATTTGATTGTGATACTAAATAATAAAGATTTTCCTAAATTGCAATACATCTTTTAATTATTAAAATTAAAAACATGCATCGCGGATGCATACCTAGAACTGGAAGTATTTAATATCTTTATGTTATTAGAAAAAACTATTATTTCAATTTATTGGAAGATATAGTACAATATTTTTTGTCAACTGTACTTTGAATTTGCCAGGAATGTGGGACGAGTGGTGACTTTAAAACTCAAGTGGGACGAACGAGGAATTCTTTGGAATGTGGGACAAGATAGTGGGACGACAGAGGCACAAATCGGTGCGCAGCTGTGTGCGTGTGAGTGGCTAGATAGCTATTGTTATATTCTTGTCTTCTATTCATAATGACTCGAGTCGAAGGCATTTAATTTTGTTAGTAAAATAAGGTACCGTTGTTCATTATTTGCTTTATTTTTGTCGGCTACTTTGGGGAATCGTTAGTGAATTGTACAGACTAGTAATGCGTTTTTTGGAAATTTCTTCACCATGCCGAAATCTCTACATAGGATCTCGAGATCTAGGCCTTGTAAAAAAAACCTAGCAGATGCGTCATCCATAGGTGGTCTTGGGGGAAAAACGGCCCGGCCGCATGTCACGTATCGGGTGCCTAAATATAAATAATTGGGATATTATAATTCTCATAATTATAGTCTTCATTTATGTTAAGCCTGTTTATGTTTACATAATTCCTTTAGGACGGTCTCAGCTTTGAAAAGCTAAGACTTCTTCTGTCTTATTTCTGTATTTTTTTACTAAACTTCAAAAACTTACTGTTATTACTAAACTAGCTTTTGCCCGCGACTTTGTACGACCATTTCCTGTACCCGTGGGAATTTCGGAAAATCCTCTCTTAGTGCCCCCTACACTCCCCAAGAAACATAGGTCCTTTCTCAGGCTCTAGACTGTCTGTGTACTAAATTTCATTTAAATCGGTTCAGTAGTTTTGGCGTGAAAGCGCGACAGACAGAGTAACTTTCGCATTTATATTTTAATAATTATATAATAATATTGATAAGGATGATTGATAATGAAAACAAGACAAATAGTAAAAGTGTTGTGCAAAGTATTATTAGTAGGTAAAAGACAAATACTCCAATAGGTAATTTACATTTACGCGATGTCTGTAAATCTTTCTGAACTAAGAATAATAAAATTAAAAAACAAGAATTTTCAATAAACATAACACTTATTAGCATTTATGTTCACACTTCATAGATATTGATAAATCTATTCATCTTTAAAAATAAATATAAATAGCAACGTGATAGTCGTTTAGGGTGACCATAATCGACTAAACGAGTTAAAAAAATGTAACCGACTTCCAAAACAAAACACTACAAAGTATAAAATAACTTTAATTTCGGAAGTCGGTGTTTTTAGTTTTTTCGGTTTTTGACACCGACTTCCGAAATTAAAGTTATTTTATACTTTGTAGTGTTTTGTTTTGGAAGTCGGTTACATCTTTTGTAAAAAAGTTTTTTATTTTTCACTTTTTAGTGGTACCTGCGTACCCATTCACAGCGTACCGGCGTGATGTTATGTTATGAAAATAAAACTTACAAAGTGCTTTCGGAGTAAAGGTCTCGTCAATACGAATGAAATAAGCCCAAACACTTGGTAGTTCCTACATACCGATGTGAAGTTCCCTTGACTTTCGGTCGTCTCCATCATCAGGTCTGATCCAAATCTTCATTGTTTTGTAGTATCACCCGATATACAAACGAATATCAAGTTTTTACCAGATGCGTGCCTACAATTTTCGAGAGTTGCCCTTGATTTCTCAGGGTTTCCATCATCAGATCCTGACGTGGTGTCAATGGGACCATCTCGGAATCCCTTTCATATAAAAAAAGATTCATCGAAATCGGATCACAAACGACGAAGTTATCCGCGAACACACATAAAATATATATATATATATATGTATATATATACGCTGTCGAATTGAGAACCACCTTCTTTTTTAGAAGTCGGTTAAAAATACAATTATGATAATCAGAGTACACAGTCTCAAAGATCCACACTAAACAGGGTGGTATACGTGAAGACGATGTAATATATATTGGTGTCTGAAAGGATCTTCTGAAGAACCACACAGATTGAGTGGATTTGTCCAGGCAGTGCACGCATTTGCAGTAATTGTGAAGCTTTACTTAACAATTATAAAATTAACTAGAACGACTTTGAACTTTTCATTTTAGTTTTATCAATGTTTTGACATTTGTGTTAGGAATTTTAAAAAATAATCCGAGCTGAAACCGGACCGAGGCCATAACGCCGCAATTATCACCCTACCCCAGGTGATCCGGACAAACATCGCATTCACAGTACTTACAAGTAAAGAGAAGCGAGCAGTATCTTTGATGTGAATTTTTCCAGATCAACTGAAGATAGCCAAAATAATACCTGTACACAAAAAAGGTTCAAAAACAGACCCAACGATGTATAGACCAATATCATTACTACCTATTCACTCAAAAATTCTTGAAAAACTAATTAAAACTAGATTACTCAGACATTTCAACCTAAATGGAGTGTTAAGTAGAAGACAATTTGGTTATCAGAAAAATGTTGGGACACAAGACGCAATATCGACTCTGATTAAGGACGTAGTTAGCAGATTGGATGACAAACAGAAAGTAGCTGGGCTTTTCCTAGATTTAAGTTCTGCATTTGACACGGTGGATCATAAACTACTGCTTGAAAAACTTGAACATTACGGTGTCAGGGGTAAAATATTGGCACTTCTCAAGTCATATTTAGAAAACAGGAAGATGTTCGTGGAGATCAAGGCAGTGGTGTCACAGACAAAGTCCTCGGGTAAAAATTGTCCAAGTGAAGAAACATACAGGTCCAAATTGTCTCCTGTGTACAAGGGCGTACCACAGGGCTCGATACTGATGACCTTATACAACACATGAGGGAAAAAGCTGCGGGATCTATCCAGCTTGTAGTGTTTGCTGATGATACCAATGCCGTTGTCTCGGATGATAATATAAACGATCTTAATTACATAGTAAATCAAACCTTAGATATCTTTCACAGCTGGTTTGCTGTTAACGGTCTTAAAGTTAATGCCAGCAAAACCAATGTGATGCTTTTTCGTTCCACTTCCAATAATAAAGATACCATTAACTGCGTCATAAATGGAGAAACAGTGAACGTGGTCCAGGTGGTTAACTTTCTGGGAGTTCATATTGATAGCCAGTTAAAGTGGAAACAAGAGCTAGCATACCTGGAGAAAGCAATCAGCTCTGCCTGTTACGTACTAAGGAGTCTAAGAAACGAGGTAACCGTAAAACATTTAAAAATGGTCTATTACGCATTAGTAGAGTCAAAACTGAAATACAGCATACTTTTCTGGGGAGGAAGCTATGATTACAATATCCAAAAAGCTTTTGTGATTCAGAAAAGAGCAGCCAGAACCATAGCCAGAATTCAACAGCAAGAATCATGCAAGCCTCATTTTAATTATTTAAACATATTGACAGTCCCAAGCTTGTACATTTTGGTCCTACTTAGTCACTTATCAAAATATATCTTTGAATATGAGACTGAGGATGAAAGAAAAAAAAGGGAGAGTACAAGAAGAAAAGATCTCCAGATGAAGCAAGTGCCTCACCTGAACGTTGTAAAGCATAGCGCCAACCACAAGTCAGTAAACATTTTCAATAAACTGCCAACAGAAATAAAAAGCCTTCTATATACAAGTGGGTTTCAAAATAAACTTAAACGGTTCTTGTTAAACAAATGTCTTTATTCTATTAATGAATTATAAATTTTATTGACATGGAAATAAATGGAAATATTATTGTATTTTATAAATTGACTTGACATTAATTTTTATATCTTTTTTAATTATTTTTGTATTATTCTGACTTAAATTTAAATTGGATTTGTAATTATTTAAATATGGATTGCATGAAAAATTATTATAATATGTGTATCCATCTAAAATCCATCCAAAGGTTGTCTTGAAAAGATCGCTTTTCAAGACAAGGTTTTCACTATAAGACCGCCCATTGTGTCACCCTATGTTATGTTTCTCATCTATCTTTTAACTTATATGATGTACATAATAAAGATTATTCTATTCTATCCACATAACTACGTACAATTTTTTATAAAATTTACTTAGGAAACAAAAAATATAACCGACTTCTAAAAACAAAACACTACAAAGTATAAAATAACTTTAATTTCGGAAGTCGGTGTCAAAAAACGAAATAACCACAAACACCGACTTCCGAAATTAAAGTTATTATTGTATTTTTCAATTTTTAGTGGTGCCTGCGTACCCATTCACAGCGTACCTACCGGCGTGATGTTATGTTATGAAAATAAAACTTACTAAATGCTTTCGGTGTAAAGGTCTCGTCAATACGAATGAAATCAGCCCAAACACTTGGTAGTTCCTACATATCTATGTGGAGTTCCCTTGACTCTCTGTCATCTCCATCATCAGGTCTGATCCAAACCTTCATTGTTTTGTAACGTCACCCGATATACACACGAATATCAAGTTTATACCAGATGCGTGCCTATGATTTTCGAGAGTTGTCCTCGATTTCTCAGGGGTTTCATCATCAGATCCTGACGTGGTGGCAATGGGACCACCTCGGCAGCATACCCTTTCATATAAAAAAGATTCATCGAAATCGGTTCATAAACGACGAAGTTATCAAACATACACAAAATATATATATATATATACCGAGTTGATACGACAGAGGGGCTTTCCTTTAAACTGCCTATACTAGGTACCATTTCCAGTGTGCTCCTGGGCACGCGCAGCTTTATTAGCTGCAATACGCTCATTACTATCCCCTGTTCTTAATTTCATTAAATAGGCTGCAAGTGCGAAAGCTCCTCTATGTCGGCCTGATAATCTTGGGACTTCTGCAAGAATTTGCTCAAATTGCTGTTTGTAAAAGCCTAAATAATAATGAATAATATGATCTGGCATAGTCTGAATATTTTCAAAATCTAAATGCATTACCATATTATCTTTCAGTAAAGAAAGTAGTTCTTCCATTTGCTCTGAGCTAAATGTTCTAATAGGAATACTGATTGCAACAATAAATCCCATGAATTACTGGTCAAGTGATATGAGCAGATCCTACAGTCCGAAGGCACATAGTAACTATAATCGCAAAATAAACTTACGCGTACTGATGCCGGGACTAAAAGTCTTTCAATACCATTGCAACCAGGGAAAAAACATTGTCATTGTGTACTTGGTGCCCGTATATAGTTTGGTAGTAGAACCTGGTTATTATCAGGTATATCTGCATTCCTTTCTTCTGCTTGTGTAGGAGCCACAGCGTCTACCTCAGCTTCAAGAGAAGGACTATGCATTGTTGCTTCAGGTTCTCGTTCTAAAGTAGAACGTGATGCTGCTCTGTCAATCCTTCGCCAACAGGTATGACAGAGAAGTGTTGTTCTTGTCAACTGCAATAAAAAACAAACAGCTCATGTAATGCATTATACTAAATTATTTTATATTTTTAGTAGACATAATTATACATAATATACAATTCTTTAAGATCAAATGAATTACATTAAGATTATAATCAAAATATATTACCTGACGAGGTGCTATCGGCTGGGCAACCATATTTCTAATAGCAGCTTCACGTGTAGTGTTTGTATTCAGTGTATGTGATCGTTTCCTTAAAAGTGATGTGCCACAACTGATACATACATTTACATGACCAACAATTGGTTCAGATCTTGTGGGATGTCGTATCTCATCCTAAGCATTGGTCCAACATGCATGGCACACAAGGTTATCACTGGAAACTTGTACCTACAAGAAAATATGAGAGAAGTTATAAGGTCAGCACTTAAAATACATCTAAAATAATATAATTAAATAAAGATTTCTAATAAATCTATATTTACCTGGTCAATCCATCGTTGTACAAGATTTCGAACTTCAGCGATTTCCAAAGTATGTCTTCGCATTCTGGATACATTCAAACCGCAGTTTACACAACGTAGATCACCAGTTACAGCAGTCGATGATGACTGTTGTGAACAACTAGGTCCAGAGTAAATGCCGGGTTCGTCGGTCGAAGCGTCTAATATCAAATCCAAATGGTCGCCAGTGTCGTCATGAGTAGTAGGAGCAGAATCTATAATCAGGCCGTGGTTGTCAGGTATGGGAGAATCGTCAGAGTCAGTATTCATGGCAAAAGGAGTCAATTTAAACCGCAATAAACACAAGTCGCCAGCAAACAATGAAGTTGCAAAACAAGCAATGATTTTGACATTTATGTATTCCGACAGCTGACAAGTAGACTTGGTATTGCCATAAAAAATGCAAAAAAATCGATAGATCGATTAGTTTTTTTTTTAAATATGACTATTAAGTTTAAAAATAGTAATAAGAACAATTATCAAAAGGAGTTTTTGTGGTTTACATTACATATCATTCATTCGTTTATTGCTTTCAGAAGAAAATGAACTCTGTTTAATAATAAATGATTACTAATCGTTCCGATTAATTACCTGGCAACATTTTGAAATCATCTCTATTAGTTTAGTCGTTTTAATATTTAATATTTTTGAAAAATAGTACCAACTTGCACAGACTAGTGAATACGTGGAAGACACGAGATAAATATTAACATTTTTTTAGTAAAACCAATCCCTTGTGCAATTCAAGGCCTAAAATCGGCATTTCCCTTTGGATGTGTTCCGTAATACCAAAAATTATGAATGAAAACTTAATGTTTTTCATTTTTTTTTTCCATAATTTGTAACTTGATAATATAAGCTATGTTTCTACGGAAACAATATTGAAAATATTGTTGTTTATAATACAGAAAAAACAAAATTAAAACATGCTATTTACGCTGCAAAAATGTGCGAATTTAAATTCGCTTTAACTTCATTTTACGATGGTTTTTTAAAAAATTAAAGACGTAGGAACCTAGATAAATACTGTCTAAATCCGAATATCAGCATAAAATAGTGGAAATATGTTCAAGCTGCAAATGATTTTGGTATTACGTTTGTATGGCCAATTCATGCATCGCCGAAACCTTAAGTATTTACATTATACCAAAAAGAAAATGGAAATGGTTATGACCGTGAGTTCTTACTTTGATCTAACATTTTGATAGATGACCGAATTATTTTGCAAAAAGCACCGAATAAAAGGTATCTTTACAAAAATCTCTGTTCTATTGATTTAAGTACCTACAGTTTTAGCTCATCTTGATTGACCGCTTAAGTTAATAAAAGCATTAATCCCTGCTGGAAGCAAACACGTTGATAATTACTCTTCGGTAATGTACACATTTTTAATAATCTGCAGTCATTTTATACATTTTTATTATTATTTTAAGCCTTATAAAAAGATTAAAACAACTAGAGTCTGTGCGGAAAGTAAACAATAGTGGGATTTGAGGGCGCTGCTGTAGATAAATTTCGTTTTTGTTATGTGAGCAACATTGTGACGTCAATATAGTGCGACTGTTACATCTTGATATTTTGAAACTATATTAGACTAGCTTCTTCCAGTGGCTTCACCCTATAATAAAAATTATCCTACTGGCTGAACTTGCCCACCTAATGAAACTTCAAATTTATAGCTTATATGCTATATTCGTCTAGTAGTTTTTGCGCGACACATCCATACATACGAGTACCTCCATCCATTTCATCATAACTTTCGCACTTGTTGAACTTGCTCATGTGATGAAACTTAGCAAAAATATAGGTTATAAGCTATATTATTGCAATGCTCATCATTAAATTCATCCGTTTATAAGTTTTTGAGTGAATAAGTAACAAACCGTTAATTGTGGCGATACCTGGGGGAGGCCTATGTCCAACAGTGGACGTCTTTCGATTGAAATGATGATGAACATTTAAATGCAACACGAACCGGTAAAGGAAAATAGCGTGAGAAAACCGCTGTACTACCTTCATATAAGTAGGTGCCACCAACGACCACTTACCCAGTTCCAACGAAAATAGTTCTATCACTTTAACTGGGATCTGTCTATCATCACTGACTGGAATATTGTAGCAAATAGCAAATTTATGGTTACCCTAGTTAAATATAGAGGTAACAATGGGACACACTACCACTTTCTCGTTGTCTTGCTCGGTACATTTTTTCCCTTTTGCTAATCAATGAAAAATATGAACTTATTATTATTGACTATGAAAATAAAATACCCACACTTCAAAATTTGTAATATTGCTTCGTAGTCAATCTAGTTAGCCTGTAAGGGACCATCTCGTATATTAGATCCTTGGGATCACTTTGTTGTCCATCTGTTTATCTGATAAGACCCTTTAATTCGAGAACGCTTGGAGGTGCCCCGTTAAAATTAAAACCATATACTCTGGTCTGCGGTCTCTTGAAGTTGTGAAAAAAATCAGAATTCTAGTTAACGAAAAAAGAAGATACGGCCGTTTATGTCGCAAAAAACGTATATTTCGATACTCAACGGAATCAAAGTTGATAGGGTAAGTCCCGTTGACCTAGAATCCTGAAATTTGGCATGAATGAAGATCTCATAGAACAAGTATAGGGAAAAACCTGATTTTGTAGAGAAAAATTGTTTGCAATTCGGAAAAATCTTCGTAACTCAATTCGGGAATTGATTTCATAGGTAAATTTGTACGGAATCCTCAGTGCGCTAGTCCGACACGCACTTGCCCTTTTTTATTTTAGTTATTGTATCCTTACTCAAGCCTGAAAATAAATATTTTAAGTTAGTCGAAATGCATTATAAATTAAAAGTATCAACTCTCTTTATACTAGCCATCGAAAACATTGACCGAAACAAAATAAACAAATATCATCAAGTTTAAATGAATTTCCGTTTAATTTATATATATTTGGAGATAACAGGGACCGGAGTTTACCTAGGAAGTGTATTAACATTAAAATAAAAGTGTTACGTACCAAAAAAACAGCATACCAATGTTTTCCAAGTTCGTGACTTTGTTTTGATCAATAATGGTGGGATTTGCCACTCGTTAACATGATTATGACGTTTGGCATTTGGCGGATGGCTGGTCTGGGTTGCTATTTAAAAACTTTAATGTTGTTTTCACTTTATGCTACAACCAAACTTTTATCGCACAGAGTCTAATTTGTTTTATTATTCCACGCAAAGAAATCTAAACTGTCAAGTATTAGCTCACTTCTACGCATTGATATATAAAAACCCAAGATGCACAGTCTCGAACAAATGCAACACTCGAAACTGTCGTCAAAAACTGACATGTATCAAGTGTCATGTGTGAGTTGTGTAGTTGTACTATAAAGAAATGTTTTTGCAAATTCAACTTTACACGGATCGCTTAAAGTTGTTTTTACAAAGCAGTGTACTATGGCGAGCGATGCGAGATTGTTTGAAACTTGCGCATATTGCGCTTGTTTATTGCGGACGTTTTTGAGATGCTGAGTGTGTATCTTGGGTTTTTTATATATCAATGCTTCTACGGCAACTTTGATGACATCTGTGATAATTTCTGTCCCTTGTAGTAGAAACAAAATTACTGGGAATAAACTGCGTGACAATTACTAGGAATAAACCCAAAAACTAAACTTATTAAGACTGAAATGTTGAGAACCACAATCTATTCTTGGGGTAATTCGGAAAAACAAATTTATGAGAAAATTATATTAGCAATGCTATTACTAAAACTCATATGTTGTTTAAAGGGTAAATTCAATTGAAAAATAAATGTAATCCTTCGGTCAAAGTGCAATAAAATTAACTTTTAAATAATTCCGGAATAACCTCAAGATAGTGCGTAATTTCCCGTATAGCAAAAAAATATAACTCAATAATTCAAAATGCTCTATTTAGCGAATCCAACTACATATTTATGAATCTAGTAGATCCATCGGTTAAACCTTTTCGATAAGTTAACAGAAATCTTATACTATTCGCAGTAAATATGAAACTATTTGACATATAGAACCGAACTGTAGACCTCTAGTCATCTCGTAAAAAAATCCCATCGGAATTACCCCAGTGCACTCTAATAGTTTTTGAACTTCGTGGCGTTTAAATCGCCGAAATGAATATTAGACATTACTTTCTAAACTTACAGGAAGTATTTCTACTATATCTTATAACTATACATATACTTTCAACATCAGGTTTTTAAATGTATGGAAGGTAGGCATTGTTCTTTATTCACTCGAGGTGCATCCAGTGTGACCTATACGTAGTATTTTGAGGGTTGCTGGACAATTTGTCATTCTGCAGCAGAGCTCCCAGGCGAAGATAAAAGTAAATATTTTTGTGGTGTGAATGTGGATTATGATTTTGTTTGAGTGCGATGGTAATCCGAGCCCTCGCATGAGGGTCACGTTTCGACATTTTGGGACGTCAACCGTTTATTAGATCTCGTTTACTATCACTGCTGCTGTCGGGAACGACACGGAGTAGTAATTCGTCCTCTGCGATACTTATAATTACACACCTAGACTGATACCTACTGGGCAGATATCAGTCTGGGTTTGGTGTCATCCTCTCCAGCACGACCAAGGATGATTACCTTTATTTTAATGCGGTACATATTCATGAAAAAATGTATACTATATTGTACTAAGGTATTTTAAAAATGTAATTAATTAAAGTAATTTATTGAAGTGAAAACTTCTTTAGCGGCGTTGAGCACTTTTTCTGTAATGGGTATAAAATCTTAAATTCGCGTCAGGGTCACGTGACCTAATCGCAAAAAGCGTAAGACGGCTCGCGTCAGGGTCACGTGATGCGAAAAAGCGTAAGATCGAGGGGAAGGGAGAGGAACTAGTATCTCCCACTCTTTCTACCGTACCTGCTCCGCTTAGGCGGCACAGGGCGCTTGCGCGAATGTCCGTCTGTGTTTATGTACAGCGTGCCACGCGTATCCAAGGATACGAAATTACGGAATTACAAAATTATGGATGAAAGTTGATTTTTCTAAGAGATAAAAATTAATGTAATATATAAATAAATAACGATATAATATTATGAATAATAACATGTAAATTGTCATATTTGTGTACGATAGCGCAATAAATAAACATTGTATTCTACCTCATAAATGATAGTATTTTTGTACTTATAATTAAACACAACGTTATTTTTTGTTGTTTTTATGGTTCGTTTTCTTTATGTCAGGAACTGTGTCAAGATTGACATCTGTCACTGACAGTCGCTGTCGCGGCCACACGTCAGTGTCTTTTTGTTTATTTTGTTGTCGGTGGTTTGTCTATGATGTGACCGCGACAGTAAGGATGTATTATTTACATGTTTTCACTTCTGCCGGCACTCCCGGAGTGCTACCGGTGTTTTTTTTTTCCTTTACACGATTAAACGACATAATCCGACGAGCTCTCGTCATCGTCGGCGTTCCAGCCGTTTTAGAGCCCAATGGCTTGGCACGTGTCGATGGCAAAAGACCGGACGGCATGTCATTGTTTCCTTGGAAGATGGGTAGGCCTTTATTCCTAGTTCATCGTGTTGTACTGGCGCTGCCGCTGCGGCTGCGGAAAACCTCAAACGGCGTAAATATTGTAACCTTATTGGTATATATATTTTCGAGCCGTTTGGGGTTGAAAGCCTCGGGCCGTGGGGCCCTTGTGCTCACAGCCTTTTCAAAGAAATTTCGAAACGGCTGGTTGACACTTCCCGTGACCCAAGAGCTGGCTTTTACTTTGGGCAGAGATTAAGCATTGCCATACAACGTGGCAATGTCGCCAGTCTCTTGGGCGTTGAGGACGAATTTTTTTATGCTATATTTTAGTTTGTTTTTAGTTTAGTGCATTTGTTAATTTTAGTTATTATATAGAAAATAATGTAAATATATATATATAGTGTACTGAAATGTACTCCATTTTACCGGTTTTACTGAGATTATTTTTCTGCGGTGCAGCAAAATAAATGTGTGGTACTAGGTACTATGTTACGCTATTACTATTTCTAAGTAGGCAAAAACCAATAAAATTACATTTTGCAACACGTAATTCGAAAAGCGGGATTTAAATTAGATTAAAAATATAAATAAATAAAATAATAATATATGTGTATGTTATCCCATGGATATTTAATATTTTTGTTTTAACAACCATACCAAAAATATGCACCCTTCATGCACCTGGGTGAGCGCGATCGCGGCACCATCTCCGGACCGAGCTGAATATTTTTAAGACCTCACTTAGCTCGATCGGACAAACGGTTCGGGAGTTACAGTGCCACGAAGAAAATGTGCGGACAGACAACACACACAAACAGACATATAGAACTTTTAGCATTGGCAGCAATGCAATAAATTAAAGTCAGTGCTATCTGTTATCGACCGGTGGTATTACTCACTCGTGTGTTACATGGCTAATTTTAAGGTCACGTTGTATGGATTCGAATGATTTCTATAATTATATTTTTATTATAATTTTTATTTTAGTTGCACTTGGTTTGTGAAATAACTATTTAGATCCCGGAGCCGTCAAATTCACCTACCAATGCAAACTACCCAACTCACACTAATAATACTAGAGATATTACTCGTTTTAGTATTGTTATACTTAATTGACAAACATGAAGCGGGGAAAACGTTTATCTGTCGCTTTAGACGAGCAAAAAATGAAGTTTTGTAGTACATAAAGAAAATTTTAACAATGTAAATGATTTGCCGTCATGTGGAAGTGATGTGTATAAAACTATAGCAAAAAAGATGTCATTGCGTATGACGCCAAAGGCGCTGTATTTATCAGTTCAAAGAAACAATAACTACTTTTTTTGTGATAGTGATAATGTTGACAAAGTTACCAAAATGTTATGCAGCACAGTGATGGCAGTGATAGTGATGGAGTTACCGGAAATGAATCTACTAATAGTGACGATGCAGACTTTGGAAGATAAATGTTACGAATTTTCTACATCGTTTGAAGTATAGAATTCTATTAAGCCACAATCCTATTGGGGACAATGCAACGACCCTAAAAAACCCAACGTAACTACTAATTTGCGGCGATGTTTAACTCCGCGTAAATGTACGAATGTTATAAGCGAGTTGATTTGCAAAAATACCCCTTGCATATGTATTTGGACATTTAAAAAGCACGACGTTCACAAAAATTCTGTGATTATTTATGGGACTTGCAAGCAATGTCAAGCCACAATTAAAATAGTAACGGAAGAAAAAAGTGACACAGTATCGTTCAAATGCTACGTACATCCAGGAAATAAATGTGTTAATCACAAGTCACAAAAGATAAGACTCACATCATTCCGGAAAAAGGAATTAGCATCGCAGTTAAAATACGAATATCCTGTTGTTGTGAGGAATAAAATACCATGCATTAAAAGGTGTCGATAATCATAAGCCTGCATACATACCATCTCTGAAATCGCTACAAAATATAAAAGATAGGGTCACCAAAATGTTGTTTTAGCATTATGGATTCTGTCTATTACACCTCCGTATGATGAAATTATTCGTTCAATTTCGATTTACCCGTTTTATGTTCATTACTGGACCGATTTCCAAATTTCATTTTACAAGAAATTTTCGAAATTGCTCTATGTAACATTAAGCATCGACGCATATTTTCCTAAACCTAAAACTGGATCCGTTTGATCCATTTTTAGGTTTAGGAAAATATACCCACCTAAGGAATCTATTGAAAAATATAATGCGAAACATTTATTTTTTAACGTGGCCGTCCTATAACTAGCTGAAACGTCTATTCCCATGTTAAAAATGATTTCGGGAAATCATACTATGCATAATATTTGGCAATGGTTTGAATGTTGAGTAAACAAAAATTTTAAGGTACCAAATAGTGTTATCACTGATGATTGCTCAGCACTTATCGGTGTAATTGTAAAGGCTTTTACGAGTTTTAAAACTACAATTGACTACATAAATCAATGTTTTCTAGTGTTAGAAGGGTTAGAAACTGTAGTTCCTGAATGTTTCTTGGGGTGCGTCCACATCTGGCGAATGCGCAGCTCGCGAGTCGTTTGCGAGCCGCCCACGAGCTGCGCGCGTGCATTTTTGTTCGTGCGTACGGCGCTTAGGTTCGCGCGCGACCTAAGCGCCGTACGCGATCGGCGCGCGGGCGGTGCTTGTTATTAAATGATTAAAACATAACTTACCCGCTCAGTTCGTTTCTGATTACTGTAGGCTAAGTACTTGTTGTCATGGAGTGGACGGAGGAGAATTGTTTACGCTTAATTGAAACATATAAAAGATTTCCAGTATTGTGGGATCGTAAAGATCAATATTACTATAGAAAAAATCTAAAGAATGATACGTGGAAAGAAATAGGTGCTATAATGGGAAGCGATTATGAACAATGCCGTAGCAAACTGTTAAGACTTATCTTCTTTTAGAAGAGAGAAAGGAAAAAGTAAAAAAGTAAAGGAACAGGGAAAGGTGGGTAAAAAACTACTTGTTACTTTTTGTGTTTTATTTTATTAATTAAATTGACTATATAACTAATATTATTCTATATTTTTAGGTGCATCCGAGACTTACAAAAGTAGATGGTTTGCCTACGACGCTTTTTCCTTTTTAGCTGATCGGGATAAACCAAGGAAACGTTTAAATACTGTAAGTGATTAAATCAACAATATCTTGAAATGCAATACGGCACAATAAGAAGCAATCTCATCTCTTATTTCGTTTATTTCTCTGGAATATCTTATTTGTGGTGTTTCTATATTTGAAAGAGATGTAAAATTAGGTACGGATTGATTTTTGTGCATATTAGAATTAGTAGTATAAGTATGGGTGGCGTTCTGTTTCAAATAATTATGCAAGTGAATAATACTCATAACGACCACTTCAGCAACTTCTGGTTTTAATATTATAGGTTTTCTAAGTACCCTAAAAATGGATGATGCAATGCCAAAGGCACTCTCAACAATTCTGCGAGCTCTGCTTAATCTATAGTTAAAATACGTTCCGGAGTGCCTTTACTGTGGTTACCGGATTATGGTTTCATCACATGTTTATCGAGAGCAAAAGCGCTGTCAGCAACAAAGAAGTAAGGTATCGCTTTAGTCCTATAAGGTAATGCTTTTTCTTGTGGTTAATTTAAGGAGCCATTTTGCATCATCTTGTAGAACTCTGTATCTTTGAATATTCCTCCATCAGATATACGCCCTTGGCAACCAACATCAGCAAACATAAATTTATAATCTGAGTCTACCAGTGCAAACAGAACGATACTAAAAGTAGATTTGTAATTATGATATTCAGTTCCACTTTTCGGAGGTGCCTGTATGACTATATGTTTACCGTCTATTGCGCCAATGCAATGTGGCAAATGCCATTTATCTTCGAATCCTTTACTCACTTTTAGCCATATATCTGGTCTCCCTGGCACCTGAAAAATAATAATATAAATATAAAAACATTATTACAGGAGCAAGCAGATATAGATCAAGATACGGTGGATGAGCGACAGGTACAAGATGATGGAATAAATACTGACACTGAAATCGACCTGTCTTTTATCGAACCTCCGCCGTCCAAAAAGAAAAAATCGACGGATGATAAAATCGTAACTGAAGCCCTACAAATTTTAAAGACTGCTACAGAAAAATTGACCGATAATTCCAAGTTGTCACAAGAAGTACATTCATTTATAAATTTTATTGGAGCCAAAATGGAATCTTATTCACGTTCAACAAAAAATATGGTTCAACAGGCAATATTTGATGTCATAGTGAAAGCCGATTCTAGGTACTATGATTATCAACCAAATATGCAAGTGTCGACGCAAAGTTATACAACTTATTCTCTAAATGCTTCTACGTCCAAACCGCACAGTCAGGAAAGTAAGTATTCGGCAGAAGATACGAATGACAGCAACAGTGATTTGTTACAGTAGAGGAAAGTCACCAAATATGAAATAGTATCCTAATATGGAATACCTTCATTTCTCTAAGACTATAAGTATGAAACGCAACACTCGACCATCTTCTGTTCCATTCGGTCTACTAACTATCGCACTCACACCATCGAGTCAGTTGCGCGAACACTTCACTTGTGGCAGGCGTGTTTTGTTTTGTTGTCGTGCGGAAAATTTTAAAGGTAAGTAATAAATGAGTATTACCAGCTGATATGTTTGTATACATAAGTGTTATACTATTTAGTATATCGGTATTATGTTTATTTCACCATTTTGTGATCTTTTCATTTCAAAATATTGTGACTTAAAAAAATATTTAGAAGAGTTTGAACTAGTATAAAAATCCAAATATGGACAGTCGTCGGTGTCTAATTATGGAATATTCCATAATTAGATATAATATTTCATATGATAGATACTTGCTTGCTAAAAAATATATGTAATGTTTGTTTTTAGAATGTCCGGTTCACAATCAACCAAACGAAAAACCTGGGATGAAGAAAAAATGGCACAAGCTATAAAATTCGTCCGGGAAAAGAAAATGGGGTATTTGAAAGCGGCACAGCATTTTCAAGTGCCTAGGACAACTTTATTTCGTCTCTGCCAAAAAGATGAACAGTCTCCAGAAGTGGCAGCAGCTACTACATTAGGACGAAAAACTATCTTGGGCTCCGAACTTGAACATCAGCTAGTAGAATACATACTAATAATGGAGAGTAAGTTTCACGGTTTAACAAGAACTGATCTTCGCCGTATGGCGTTCATGCTAGCAAAGCGAAACAATTTGCAGAATCCCTTCGGTGAATCAGGTATGGCTGGAAAAAAGTGGTTAAAGTTATTTTTAAATCGTCATAAAGATAAACTTTCGATAAGAAGACCAACTGGTACATCATTTGCCAGAGCATTTGGATTTGATAAAGAAAAAGTGGAAGCCTTTTTCAACCTCCTTGAAGAGCTTTACGCTAAGAATAACTATCCACCAAATCGTATTTACAACGTGGATGAATCAGGCCTCACAATAGTACAAAGTAAGATACCACAAATCATCGGCCACAAAGGTAAACGCCAGGTAGCTGCACTGACTTCAGCAGAAAGAGGATCTCTGATGACAATAGTTGTTTGCATGAATGCTACTGGTCATTTTGTGCCACCGTTCATTATTTTTCAAAGAAAAAATATGAGTGCTCAGCTAATGAGAGGCTGTCCTCCAGGATCAGTCGGAGTTGCACACCCATCAGGGTGGATACAAATGAACATCTTTACAGACTGGTTCAAGCACTTTATTCAACACACCAACCCGACTCCTGAATCGAGGGTTTTACTGATACTAGACGGACACTATAGTCATACTCACAATATCGATATAATAGATATTGCTAGGGAAAATAACGTGGACATAGTTTCGTTACCTCCTCATACGACTCATAAATTGCAGCCATTAGATAAAACTTTCATGGGGCCTTTAAAAACATACTATAGTGAGGAAATACGCATGTGGATTAGAGACAACAACAGACCTCTAAGTCCATATGATATTGTGGAGCTGTTTGGCAAATCTTATTTGAAAGTACAAACAGGCGAAATCGCAGCCAACGGGTTCAAAGTTACTGGATTGTGGCCTTTAAATAAAAATGTCTTCAGTGATGTGGACTTTATTGCTGCGCAACAAAATGCTTTAATAGACGGTTGTACAACCAATATCCCTCCGCTGGAATCAAGATCTGAAACTGGTCAAGTTCTGGTAGAAATACCTGCACCACAAACAACTGCTAATTTACAACCTGAACCTGTACCTTCGACTTCTGGGCTTAATCGCAGCAGTTTGGGTCTGGTGTCTCCGTATGCCATAAGTCCAGTGCCAGAGAAACGATGAAAAGTATCTAGCAGAGGAAGAAAAGCTGCTGTAGCAGCAGTCATAACATCTTCTCCCTACAAAACTGATTTAGAAAATAAAAATATGAAGAGACAAGAAAAAGAAAATAAACTAGTCAAGACAAAGAATAAGAAGAAAACTGCGAAGAGAAACAAACAAACGAAGAAAAATAAGGATGATAGTGAAGAAGAAGACTCTGAGGAACTAGACGTTATCCAGTTTGATGAAGGTAGTGAACATGATGAGTTGATGGACCAAGTACCTCCTGACTCTGCTGATGCAGAATGTATGTTCTGTTCAAGACTTTTTTCCATGGATAAAAGTGGAGAAAGCTGGATTAAATGCTTGATGTGTGGGCTCTGGGCACATTATGATTGTGCTGGTCCAGAGTTTGATACTTGGATCTGTGACTTTTGCAAGTAATTATGTAACTTCTTTCATTTATCACAATATGTTATACTTATTTAATTGATCTCAAAGATATTAATGTCCATTTTTGTTATTGTTATGTTGATTTATGCTTATATTCCATATATGGGTACCTATTCCATATTTGGTTACTCATTTGTGATTTTGTTTTTTATGTTAGATTTTAATTTGATAACTAATATATTTGATTAAAGGCTGTTAATTACTACATATAAATGTATGACTGATTAGTAAAAACATTAAACTGTTTTAATTTATATGAAGTTTTTTTTTATATCCCAAAAACAAAATAGTATTCCATATTTGGTGACTTTCCTCTAATAACTACTTTCTTTTCGAAAACTTATATGTTGCTTATAAAAAAGGCTATGTGATTATTAAATAAACATAATTAGAAAAATACTCACGCGTACGTTTTCCTTTAAACACTTGATAATCGCCAAACACACTTCAGGAATAATAATACTTATACTTTGCTTAGAAATTCTAAAATGGTACTGCAAGCTTGTGTAGGAATCTCCAGTGGCCAAGAATCGTAATGTCAAACTTAATTTATTTTCAACTGAAATTGGTAGCTAAAATGCGTTTCCTTTTTAAGAATCTTGAAACTAACCATCTGTAGTAGATTTTGATATAATTGGTGACAATTTAAAAAAAATTGCGTAGTGTCCGCTTAATTGATGGCTTTTCAACTCCGCTACTACATTCTGTTTTTTTTTTAACTAGGATTTTGCCACCAACGCCGTTGTCTCTTTTTTTCCTTTTTATCAGTAATATAATAACTGATAAAAAAATATGCAGCAATAATATTAAAAGCACTAGTGTCGTCCGACATCTTCGAAAGTACTGAGCCAGTAAACGGAACTGTAAGTGCGAGAATTGAGTGCGCGCAGATCGCGCGGCGCGCGCACGCTTTTAACGAGCCTTGCATGAGTTGCGCTAAAGAGGCGCACCAAACCATTGCCATGACTGCACGCGCGCAGCTCGCAAATGGCTCGCGAGCTGCACATTCGCCAGATGTGGATGCGCCCCAAGAATATTGAAAATGTAGTTACTGGCCTAGTGAAGGCCAATTGCCATGCACATATAGTTCATAACACAGTAAAGCATGCAATGAATTTTTTAAGTGTTGATATTGAAAACATAATTTAAAAAATGTATAGTCATTTTTCTGTGTCTGCTGTTCGCAGAGATTAGCTTAAAAAATTTGTTGCTGCTGTTGAAGGTGAATAGCATGAACTGAAACAGCATGTTGGTACCAGGTGGCTTTCATTGTTGTCATGTGTGGATAACATTCTTTTGAACTGGAATGCGTAGGAGAAGACTGCCCTTTGCATATTCAAAATATTTTGAAGATCAATAAGACTTATGGAAACATTAAAAAAGATATTTTTGCAATTTTCTAGTCATTTTCTACACAATTTTCATAAGCTGTTAAGTACCTCAGAAATGTTCATTAAATTAGTCCTAATGATTACTTGACTAATTATCATTAAATTCATTAATGAACGATACATCCCAGAGACATTATTTAAGGCTTCATTAGTTAATGACAACTTTAAGTATCCGTAGGGTGGAGCATCGCCAAATCATCTTTGAGATTGCACATCGATATACTGTTGGTGTAGCCACACTTCAAAAATTGATATTATTAAATAGCAAAATAGTTTATTTAAACACATTGAAAGCATATAAATAGGTAACATATACTAAAATTTGTTCATTTGGCGATCGTTTTTAATAAAAAAAAAAACAAAGCGAAACGGCTATTTTCAAATAAATAAAATAATACAACAGGACCCTTTTTTTCTGGTAATTCTGGTATCACTAACTGTCAGTGTTACAAACTGTCAAGGTTATGTTTTTAGTCAAGCAGCAAGTCACGCCACAAGACAAGTCACTTGTCTTGTTGCGTATAAACCGCCAAGAAAGTCTTCATGTTGTAGTTTAATTACAGGTGTGCAGGACAGCCGCATACATAGTCTTAGGTTTAGAGTTAAGAATTGTGTTGGTTAGAAACAAAACTGGTCAAATCCAAAAATAAAGGTTTTGGAACACAGTACGCCATTTTTTTCAATGAGAAATCTTGTTTTTGCTACCAGTTTCAAAAAGAGTCAAATCCAAACCAATTCGTAGAAAAATCGATTCGAAATGACTGCTCAGTATCAAAAAGAGTCAAATCCTCTATAGCTTAGAAACGAAATCGGTCTAATCCGCGTAGCCAATCAGAAGCCAGAAGCATGTATGAAAATGACAGCCGACCGGCGGCCATTTTGCGGAGTGACGAGCGCATGGATCGTGGTTTTGTGTATTCGTCGCCGTTTTTTATTTAAAGTTAGTGTTAAATTACAATAAAATGGATAATTTAGTGAAGGAAACTACTCCCCAGTTGTCACGGAAAAGGACACAACAAAAAGCTGATTGGAAATGCAACAAATTGAAGAAGGAAAGGTATGTTTGTACTGCTTTGATTACTCACGCTGCCTTTCGTGGTCAGTGGTGCTAAACATGTGGTGGTTTTATTTTGGATAATCTACTGAATAATTTACTATTTTCTTGCAATTTGTTTGTTTTTTTACTTAGATGGCATGAACTATTTTTTATCTGACAATGGTGAAACCCAAAAGGAGGGTTTTGTGTAGTCAGTATAATAATTGTATGTGTGTCCATTCCTGTCTTCCCTCGTAACTATTAAACGGTTGAACCAATTCCGGTAAATTATGCGTCGTTACAATTGTCTTGATAACGCAAGTGTCCATATCTAAACCTAAACTTACAATACTATAGACAAAGCATGTGGGAGTGTGGGACCCATTGAAAGTGCTTAATATAGGTACACTTATATTATTATTTTTGTAATATTTACTTATTTATGATTGTTTTTATTTTAGGTACACTCCAAAAGAGCCACCAAATTTAAGACTTCCATGTGACCACTACAGTAAAGCATACAGGTGCACTTCATTGAGTCATGCTGATATAATAACATTTAATAAAGCTTTCTACAAAAAACCGGACAAAATTTATCAGGATAATTTTATAATTAATCATACGAAAATTACCACTACTCAGCGACATAGGCCAGTAAATCAACGTGGGAATAAAAAAGAAATGGCGGTAACGTACTTTGCACGACGACGACACAATGTTCTGATTCCAATTTGCAAACGCACCTTTCTCTCCATTTTAGCTTTAAAGAAAGGAAGAGTGACAGGCGTAATTAATCGACATTTCAAAGCCATGGGTGAATCTGCACAAGAGAATAGAGGAGGCCGGCGTAAAACTCAAAAATATGCACCTAAGAGGGAAGCTGTCAAAGACTTTATCAAAAAGCTCGAGCCCTTAGAAATACATTACTGTAGAAGTAAAATTAAAAGTAGACAGTATTTGTCATCGGAGCTCAACATTAGTAAACTTTATAAAATGTTTATCGCAGAAACCGCGGATGAACATAAAGATATTAAGGCATCTTACTTCAGAGAAATTTTCAAAACCGAATTTAACATAGGTTTTGGAACCCCTCGCACAGACATGTGCTCTACTTGCATAGTTTTACAAGAACGACTAAAACATGAAAAAAACAATGAGGTAAAAAATCAATTAATGATTGAGAGCAGAATTCACAAATTGAGAGCCAAAGCGTTTTATGGAGGCTTCCGGCGACTGGGACCGCAATTAACTAGGACCGCGGTCCCAGTCGCCGGATCCGTAAAAAATAAATATTTTTCTTCCGGCGACTGGGACCACTCATAGATAACTTAAAAAAATCTATAATTCAAGCCAAAATCGGTACAGTCAAACGAAAAAATTTCTAAATTATTTATATGAATATCATTGGACTCGTTCTAGACATGATTTTATCCTATGCGCTTAGTAATAGATTAAGCTAGCCCGTTTTAACATAATTCACACATGCAGGTAAAACACACACAAAGGGCATAGCATTGTATAATACTATGACTATCACTCTCTAACTCGAGTCCGTTTTGCCTGTCGATTTCAAGGTCAGGTAGCCCTTTTGTTATAAACGAGAAATTTTGCATTGCCCGATGACTGGCTCGGCCAATCACGAACAAGAAGCTTATCAGTTTAAGAAAGTCAAGTTTTGCATCAGACAGTGTCATATTAGATCATTGTAAGATACTGCGCTGAATATTTGTTGCAAATTGTGTGATGTAAGTGGTGGTGTATAGTGACTTCATTTAATACTCTTCAGGTATGTAAAACAATTTTTAGTAACTTATTTATAAACAAAACAAGCTAATAAGGGGGTTAAACGACGTGGTTACAAATATTTTTACTTTAGATTGCTTCTCATCTTTGATGCGACTTTTTAATATCACAAAAAAAAATGTCATTTGTTAAGATTATCTGATAGTTATTTTTTTTTCGATTTTAGAATTATCAAAATGGATGAAAAAAGTCCTTCAACTTCACGTGGTGAACAGTCGTTTTATATTGATGTCACACAAAGAGGACGTGAACTTTTGCGAAGAGCTGGCTATGAATATATTCTTAAAAGAATAAACAAAGATGGCTCAAAACTATGGCGATGTGCAAGAAAAAATGTTTGCAACGCGACAGTAAAAATCAGAGTCGATGCGATGACTATTTTGAACGAAACTGCTCATTGTCATGAACCTATTGATGTCGCGAAAGATAAAGTGAACCGCCAAATGCAAAAATGTGTAGAAGATGTTCAAAAGGATATAAATATCCCTGTTGCACAAGTGTTTGAAAATAATATGGAAGTTCTTAAAGACGAGGGATTACAGCATGTTACACAATTACCACATTTTCACAACATAGAAAAGCGACTCTACAAAAAAAGAAACGATGGTATTGGAGCAAAAAAAGTCACTTTTCACAGAGCTGCCGACGTCGAAGTACCAAAAAAGTACCAAAAATTGTTGCTTGCTGACTATAGAGGGCAAAAAAAGCGCGTAATTGTGTTTGCAAGTGAAGAAATTAAAAAATATTTTAAACTGTGCAAACATTTCTATATTGATGGCACATTTAAAATTTGTATTAAGTCATTTTATCAACTCTATACTATACATGCAGATGTTGGAAGTAATGAAGACTACGTAAATGTTGTTCCAGTAGCTTACGCACTTCTACCTGATAAGAAGAAGTCTACGTATAAGTTGCTTTTTGAACTCATAAAAAGCCAGATACCCGAATGGGAGCCGGCTGTAATGACCATGGACTTCGAAGTTTCATCAATACAAGCGGTCAAACATTTTTTCCCTGGTGTGAAAATAGTAGGTTGCATTTATCACTTCAAAAAAAGTTTGTGGCGTAAAGCGAAGGAATTGGGCGTCGACAAAACTCAACCAGGAAAAGACCATGTTCAGCTATGTTCGGCGCTTTCTCATCTCCCACTAGATATGGTCGACGATGGCTGGTTGTATGTCATGGAAGAGTCGCCAATTAGTGCAGAAATTACAAACTTTAATGACTACTTTGTACAAACATGGCTAGAAAATTCAACACTCGCAGGTACATTTACTACTTATGGGGAATTAAACAAAACAAATAATGCTGTCGAGCAATGGAATAGCCACATTAGAAAGTACATCAAACCAAAGCCAAACATTGCCCAGTTGCTGGAAGGCCTCATAAAAGATATGAAATACTATTCTGGAGCATTAAAAAATCCTAACGGTATCCAAATATCGAAGAGGAAGCATTCTTCGATTGCAAAGATGAAAAAAATATATAATTCTGTTACTGACTTACTTAATTGTAAAATAAGTATCGGCCATTTTTTGGAGAGATTACGATAAACATTGACTCCGGATATGGGTATAATTGATCTATATGTAGGTTTTAAGTTATTATATCATTTGACTGATTCTGTGAAGCCATGACGGCCATTTTAAACTAATTGTGATTTATGTTTTTTTTATTTATTTTATTTACGGTACTACTTAAAGACTGATTTTGTGATAAATAATTACTTACTGATTGTTAATTGTTTGAAAATTGTTGATTATTATTATAAGCATGACTTATGTGTATCTTTTTGTTAAGTATATTTTAAATAACAGAACAGTGGTCAAAGGGTGTTTTAAATGTATAACATTATTTTTATATTTTAACAGAGTTAAGGCTGATTTCGTGATAATTATTTACTTGACTGATTTTGGGTGAAGCCATAACGGCCATTTTAAACTAATTGTGATTGACATAGATAGTACCTACGTTTATAATTTTTATTGTGATTTATGTTATTTTTTTATTATATTTACGGTACCACTTAAAGGCTGATTTTGTGATAAATAATTACTTTCTGATTCTTAATTGTTTAAAAATTGTTGATTATTATTATAAGCACGATTTATGTTATTTTTTTATTACTATTATTAGCATGATTTATGTGTATGTTTTTATTATGAAAGTTTTAAATAACAGAACTGTAGTCAGAGGCTGTTTTTTTTATATCAATAAATGATGTTTTTAAATCAAAAAGGATTTTTCTTCAATTATTACATCTAAAAAATTTTCGTTTGACTGTACATTTTTTTATTTCAGTTATCATTTATGAGTGGTCCCAGTCGCCGGAAGAAAAATATTCATTTTTTACGGATCCGGCGACTGGGACCGCGGTCCTAGTTAATTGCGGTCCCAGTCGCCGGAAGCCTCGTTTTATGGTTTATTAAAAGACAGCACCGAAAATATTTTAATTCTAAGTTTTGACTGCCAAAAGAACCAACCGTGTCCAAAAGTTCCCGATCAAAGTGCATATTACTCGAGGCAGTTATATGTGTACAATTTTACGGTGGTAATCGGAAATTCAAAATCTCCATTAACTATTAACAACACGTTCATCTACACCTGGACAGAAGATATTTTGCCGAAAGCATCGAATGAAATTGCTAGCGCTGTTTTTCATTGCTTGAACACCATTTTTCTGAGTCCCGGATTAGACCATATCACACAGGTTCGCTTAGTAGCAGATGGGTGCAGCGGCCAAAATAAAAACCAAACTCTTCTTGGTATGACAGCTAAATGGTTACAAGACTATGCACCTGTACACGTTATGGGCCTAGAAATTCTGTTTCCAGTTGTTGGCCATTCATTTTTGCCCCCAGATAGTTTTCGCAAAAATTGAAAAAGAGATTAAAAGTCGAGAGGTAATGCCGATAATAGCCCTGATGATTATTACGAAATTTTCACCCGTCATGGAACCGTGTATTACTTGGGAATTGATATAAAAGTTTACGACTGGAAACGATCAACATCTGAAGTCTTAAAAACTACAACCAATATGCACTTTTCAATAAAAAAATCGAAAAGATTTTTTGTTAAAAGGACTCGTGACAAGCAAAATGTGTATATTCGAGCGGAAGAGTCTTACCAAAATACTTTAAATAAGTATCAAAATATCTGCAAAGGAAAAAAGAAGGTTTCTGCTATAAACCCAGATGTGATTACATTATACGTTGATGTTAAACAAGAAAAATTAAATGATGTGAAGAAATTATTAATCACACATTTTGGAGAGAAGTGGGATGAAATCTTAGATTTAAATTATTATAAACAAGTCCTGTCAAGACCTAAATCATCTACTAATCATGAAGTTGCTGAAGACTGTAATTTCTCTGAAGAATTACCAGCTATATTTGTTTAAAAAAATATATATAATAGCTTTGATTATATACGTATAGTGATGATGAATGAAGGTTTTTCAAATAAAGCAAAATTGTAAAGTACTAAATTGTTTATATTTATTGTTACTAACCAACCAACCCAAAATATTGAGAACCCCTGACATGATATTGTTTTAGCATCAAAATCAGTCATATCCATGGTAATAATAATCAAAGATGGTCAAATCCAACTACATCAATAACAAAACTAGTCAAATCCATAGCTTGGTTTCGAAATAGGTCAAATCCAAAATAATATCCCAATTATTTTGATTTTTTAGTTTTATGGTTATGAATGTTTTCTTTTTAATCAGAAATACTAGCCTAAGTGAAGCCATATGGATTGAAACTCTATACACAGCTTGTGCAGGGAGATCAGAACGAAAAGTCGTTGATTCCCATAAATACACCCGGATGGATTTGACCACTTTTGTTTCTAAGCGACACAATTAGGCACGTGTTGCTTTTAAGTAATACCGTTAGTTAACAACATATTTTTAGAAAGTACACAGATGTAAGGGATAGTTCGACGCTTTAAAAATGTTTGGGTCACATTGTCATTTTTTAAGTTATTACCGACCCCTATAGTTAAAGATCCCTTGCTATGTGAAAGTTTTATGTCTGCCCATTAACAGAATGGTGTATTTGTCTCTAATATGTATTACCGTCCGGCAATAGTTTCTAATTCTGGCATAGTCCACAAAATCAATAAAGTCTACCAGATCAGACATCTTTGCTATTGTTAAAACAATTCTATTCCTAATGTGAATTCTTTAAAATAAAAATATAACCTCAAACGTCAATGTCAAAATCAATAATTAGAAAGTTAAATGATGGTTTTGCTTTACTTAACTTTAATTGTCATTAAGGTACGGTAACGGACCGTTAACTGTCTCTGAGAGCGAACTTTTTTAAACTTTTTTAAGGAGCGACTTAAGTAACCATTAAACGTATCTGAGTGTGGCAGTTAGATGTGTATAATATAATGTCAACTCTAAAATTAGGATTAGAACAACGCAAAAAAGACAGTTTCTATGGTTATGAAACCAGAAAAATGTTAAATTCCTTTAAGTTAAAATCACTTACAGAAAATGATTCCATTCAAAGGAATTTTGTATTATTGATAAATGCTTAGCATATCTTAATAAGTGGTTTGATTATGATGAGACAAATTGGTTATGCAAAATTCAGGGATTTAATTTAAATCAGGAGGTTTCTTTTGATGACTGTGAGAAGGTATTAGAAGTTCTAAATTTACAGACAAAACTTAATATCAACATGGATGAACTTTATTCAGATATAAATATACTAAACGTATTTTTTTCCAAAATAAAAGATTTAAGCGAATTTATTAATAAAACTACTCCAGAAAAATGGCAGCATATTTTAAAAAATACCGAAAATAAGTTCATCATCATCATCATATCAGCCGAAAGACGTCCACTGCTGGACATAGGCCTCCCCCACAGGGGGGGGGTTACCATAATCGCCACGCTTGGCAGGCGGGTTGGCGATCGCAGTGTATGGTGTTGCGTTTTACAGAGAACGCTGCTACCCATTCTCTGGTGAGTCCCTTTGTCGCCTCTTACGACACCCACGGGAAGTGATGGGATGGTATTATTTCTTTTACGGCACCATACGAAAATAAGTTACTTAATATATTTAAAATAATATCTTTTCTGCTCTCTATTCCCGCCACTTCGGCATTCACAGAAAGGATATTTTCGATTATGAATTCGAAGTGGCGGGAAGAAAGAAACAGAGCATCTTTAGCTTTTATAAAAATGAGCTCTTAATTTATATTAATTTAAAACTTGACTGTGAAGAATCGTATGGTAGTTTTATTCAGGACAAGAAATTATTAAACAATGCAAGAAGTGCAAAGAAATATAGTTTTTATAAAAATTAAATAAGTAAAATGAAACTTGTTAATAAAACTTGTAATATCAACTGACTGGTTGATTGTATTGTCAATATAATAAATATGTTGCCGTGCCCTAACCGGGTTTCATGTTGAAACTTATTTACTTCTGTAACATCTATGTACACATGAATGCAATAAAGAATTTGAGTTTGTGTTGGAAAAAATAAATTAAAAGTCTTTTTTTTATTCTTTCCTACTAAAATACTATATTTTTTTGAAGCGTACTATATAATTTTATGGCTTTTTAAAAAAAATACTATATTCAGACAAAAAAGTGTTGGCAACCCTAGGTAAACGCCACTTATTAGTGCCAACCACCACCCCAGTGGCAAGCTCAAAGGGGGCAGATGGGAATAAAGGGCACAAACCGCCGAAAAATTATAAAATCGACAAGTTATTAGCTGACAATGGCCATGAGGTCGTTAGATTGCCACCCTACCCTACCCTAACTGCGACCTCAACCCCATTGAGTACATCTGGAACCTAGTCAAAATGAGGGTGTCAGAAAAGATTGTGGAGCAGTTAGAAAGTCGAATTGAAACTCTGACGTTGGAGGCGTTGGCATCAATAATTCAAGATGACTGGCGAAAGGAATTAAACCACGTGAAAAGGCTTGAAGAGGAATATTGGCACAAAGATAGAATAACTGACGAGTTATTTATCATAAATACGGCAGACGACAGTGAATCTGAAACAACTAACACAGAAAGTAGTTCTGGTTTGGAAGACAATATGAGTGGGATTGAAGAAATAGGCTAAGATTGTATTGAATTGAATTATATATAAACATAGATTTTTTACATACCAACCCGGTTTTATTTATAAGCTGAGAGATGTAGTAATTAAAACACGACTGCAACGCAGTGGACTCGGTTTCGATTCCCGCTCAGTTTAAGAGCGCTTGTAGACGTCCGTTTTTTTCACCGGATAACGGACCGTGTTTTTTGCCGGATTCGCGGTGGTGTATGAATTATAATTAATGTGTGTACATGCACCGGACATCGGTCCGGCGAACAATTTACGCCGGATGCACCACCGCACAGACGAGTATTTTCATGATAAAACCGGACAAAAGTCAAAAAACAAAAGATACGCAAAACATCTTTTAAACAATTTTTTGTTAAAGTCCGATAACCAATCTAACAATTGGCCGCCATAAAACAGCTGCCTGCACTTACTTCTTGTCGTAAAGTCAGTCGGAACTTTGTCATTGTGGCAATCGCACGTCTTTGTTCGCGACGCTTTTGTTAGTGGTGTTTAGTTCTCTTGATATTGTGTTTTCGTGTGGTTGACTACAGAAAAAATATTTATTTGTTATGGAAATGGAAGGTATGTAGCGTATTAAAATGAAACTATTTTATTGTTTTCTGTTTCTATTATTAGTATACGAGCTATGTTTAACATGTCCTATTTGGGGTTTTATTTTTACTAATAATTTTGTTAAAATAGTGTTTTTGTTTATGTGTCTGGTCTTGTCGAGCTAAATTTCTTTTAAAGACACGAAATTTAGGCTATTGCCAATCATGTGTCTCAACAAAATTGTCCGCCTAAATCCGCCATTTTGTTTTACATCCATTCGAAGTTGATGTCTACAAAAGTTGAATTATTTCGTTTTTTCTCTTGTAGATTCTTCTGAAACCGTCAGGAAGGTTACCAGAAGAGCTTTATATAACATCCTGAAGGAATTTAAAGGGAAGAAGATTGAACAAAAGTTTTCTTTAATGGAAGAAAAACTTGTTGGAATAACTAAATGTCCAGCTGACCAAAAAACTGTTTTGAATCGAGCCCTAAGGAATTTCAAGATGAATGTTTTGATCGACAATATGTGAAGTTTTTTTATAATAAATATCTAATATCATTAAACTTTGTCTTTCCTTCGATGACATTGCAAAAAAACGCGAAAAATAATTTTGACCGGTTTTCATATACGAATACTCCTATGTGCACCGCTTCCCCTCGGCGCGACGGACACCGGTCCGGTGTAATGCCTCATTTACTTTCAGCTGTAGTGAGCAGGGAAGTGGGCAGGACGAGTATGTAAACGTATACTTCTCTTGCCACTGCTTAATGCCACTCGCGCTGCCCAGCGCTCCCCATAAGAGCGGTTTTTAGTGCGGACTTCAAAGGACCGGCAGCGCGAGCGGTAGGGCGTGTTTACATTCTGCTCAAGCGCTCAGTTGACGCCCGGCGCCCGGAGTGGTTAAACGTGTATCTGCTGTGCGTTGCAAACACAAAGTACATAACTTGAATTTAGTTGCAACTACCTACATAAAAATGCCGTACGATTGGAGCAACGACATTGTAATTAAGTTTTTAGAATTATTAGAAACTGAACGAGTTATTTGGGATGTAAGCGACAACAATCATAAACAAAAACACAAGGTCCACGATGCCTGGAAGCGATTGAGTAACGCCTTGGTCATTCCGATCGAAGAACTCAAATCGAAAAAAAATCCCTAATGGCTACATTCAGGCCCCTTTTGAAAAAGAAAAATAATTCGATGAGATCGGGTGCAGGTGTAGAGGATATATTCAAACCAATATGGTTTGCATTTGATACCATGGAAAGGTTTTTGGGGCCCACTTTTACTGTAGATGATACAGTAAATACGGAAGGAGAGGTAAGCTGATTTTAGACACTTTATTTCATATTATGTCATTATACTCGATCGGTTTAGGAAGTAAACAAAAGGTAAACAATCTTGGTAGGTATGACTTTTTATTTAAAAACTCAGTTTAAAATTAAAATGCAGCTAAAAATTAATGTAAATATAACAACTAAATAATCAATTGAACCATTATTTTAAGCAGTAGTTTATTTGTTTCATGTGTATTTGTATAAAAGTTCTACTAAGATTGTTTACCTTTAGTTAACTACCTAAACCGATGGAGTATAGTTTATGTAGGATTGCACTAGGTGATTAAAACATATATTTTCTAATAAGTATTTATTTTAGGTCTGTGCCTTCGGCTTGACCTTTCGGAGATTACCTACCCTACCTAGAGTACACACATGCTTGCCACTTACGTCCATTCATGTTCGTGTGAGCTGCGGGCGGGCCCAGAGACGACCGCGCGGGGGGTGAGGCGGCGGCAGGCGTGCGATCGCTACTCGAGCGCGCGGCTTTCGTCAGTACGCTATCATTACACTAGTGTGCGCACGTGTTGCTACGAAACGTAATCGAACTGCCCGCGTGTATTATTTTATTAGTTATAATTGTGACCTGAATGTGATTATAACGTTGTTGTAACGTTTTCTTCAGGGAAAGGCAGTTAGAACGGTAAGTTATTCACTAATTTGTTTTGTGTGAGTTGTTTGTTTTAGGTGTGGGTTAACTGTAAACAGATTGCTGAGGTTTATGTGCTCAATCTGCATCCGCATTTAGAGCTAATAAAAATGTTTGTCGGACATACCATCCACAAACTGCGACCGATAATGTGCGATACGTCGGCCATCCAGCCACTATCGTACGAGTCGCGCTGCGAGTTGCATGTTTCGTTTCCACAAACATTGCGGCCCGAAATCCGAGCTGCTCGGCGCAATACTCGGGACGATGCGGCTCAAGATTTGGGCGGCGCGGCTCAACATTTGAGCGGCGCGTCTCAAAGTTTTGGCGGCGCGGCTCATCATTTGAGCGGCAACGTTCGGGCGGCGCGCCCCGTTACCTGGTCGGCGCCGCCAAACATTCGGGTAGCGCGGCTCGATATTTGAGTGGCGCGCTATAGGTGAAAATTATAGAGCAATTTGGTGAACTTTTTCACTTTGCTTCAGATGACCCAGCTTGGAGGAGTGGTGACACTTGGTGAGCTCTTGGATGAGCATGCCGAAACGGAAGAAGATGACGAAATTTTAGAACGGGTGAAGGTTTTGGCACAAGAGCATCTCCCCGATGGATGGACGCAATGGGAGGTGACTACAGCGACGAAGGCAGAAGTCTTTGGGGAGAAAATTGAGCCGAACGTTCTGAACAAACTCCTATTCGCTCTGCCAACCGTGGGATTAGCTCGCGCGTTCATACCAGAGGCAGATCACCTGTCAGAGAAAGGGTACAGGGAGATGCGTCACAAGCTCTTGGACTGGGCGTTCACACGAGCGCTCATAATTGGACCACATGCTATCTCAAACCGCATCCGGGGATCTGCGGCGCGCACAGAATTCGTCAAGCAATCGGTTGCAATACTCCAACCCCTATTCCACACACGATCCGAGACAGATAGAATTCTGTCAGGCTGCCTCTCTGGATCAGAAGAGACTAATCGGAAGAGGAGGTCGACGTCTCGGTTCAAAGAGCCTCCGACACGTAGACACAGGTCAGAATCTCCACCGTCTTCCACAGCGACGTCACGTCAGGAAGAGAGATTCAGTGCATTAGAACAAAAGATGGAAATGCTCCTAGAGATGGTCGTCCGAAACAAAAACAAAGATTCGGACTCTGAATCTGCCAAAGAAAACTATTTTTCCGATGGCGAGGAAGAAGTAGTTTCGGATAGGTCGGACTCTCCATCGTGGAAGGCCCCTACCTGGGGCTCATATCCAGACGAGCATGACGAGCGAAACGAAAAGGAGCTTGAGTTTCGACCCTCGACTAAAGAAGCAGACCCTCTCGTTCCGGAGCCGTCGGCTCAAACCAAAAGGGAAGGCATTGAATGTCAGAGACTGGGCACTGATAGCTGGAATCGCATCAGATACAAAGACGTAGAGAAGCAATTGCACGCCGCTTCGCCATTTAGCCCACTAAAGGTAAACACAGAACTAGGTGCTTTAGCCTCGCGACTCTCTCCGTGGGTGACGAAGCAGGAAGGAATTTTAGGCACGATAACTCACGGACTGTTGCTCCAGCGCAAAGCGCTAGCGGACGAGCTCAACGTTATTATTAAAAAGTGCCCAGACATTAGTAAGGACTTAAGGCGATTGGTGGAGGAAGAGGACTCCAAGTTCAAGTTAGTATCAGATCAGCTGCTACAGTACGTTTGCGCTAACAGGGCTGAATCCATTGAAGTTCGTAGAAAGACTTTCAGGCCTAAGAATGAACTTCTCTCCAGTGCCCTCAACAACATACCTCCTTCACCAACCCACCTGTTTGATGAAAAACTATTCAGCACATTTATTAAGGATAACGGTGGTACATCAGGAATTTTTGCTCCATCATATATAAATAAAAAAGAAGCTACCCATTCATTTCGCAAGAACTCATTTCGTAAAGAGTCTTCACACGCTTCCAAAAGCAAACAATCGTCTGGTCGCGGTCAACCTTCAACAGCTACGCCAACCACGTCCAATCGCAGTGCAAACTACCGCCGAACCGGAATGTCTAATTCGTCAAATAAGCATCCCAACCGTCACGGAAAGGGCCAAAAATCACAAAGAGGTCGTAAATACTGACAATTTTCACGGGGGACAGTTGGAGAATTTTCAAACCCGGTGGCAGGAGTTAGGAGCTCCAAACAAAATTCTAAAAATTATTTCGGGATATACAATACCCTTCGCAGCAAAACCTCCTTCAGTTCCCCTGCGCGAGAATCTAGTAAGGTTTTCAACAAAACTGTCCCCTGCTATGTCGAAAGAGATAGAGTTATTGATCAAGTCAGGTGTGGTAGAGAGTTGCGACGTTGCGAATGGATTCCTATCAAGAATATTTCTAATACCCAAGAAAAACAGAAAACTACGACAAGTCTTCGATTTACGACGCCTAAACCATTTCCTGAAACCCCCGAAATTTCGACTGATAAATCAAAGACAAGTCCCCAATTTTATGCAGGAAGGGGATTATTTCGGAAAGCTAGATATCAGCCAAGCCTATTTTCATATCCCCGTGAAAAAGAGTCATCGAAGATATCTTGCGTTCGGTTACGCGAATCAGGTTTATCAAATGACATCCTTACCTTTCGGCCTGTCCACCGCACCGATAGCATTTTCCAGTGTCAGCAAGTGGGTGGCAAGTTACCTGAGAGAAAAGGGTCTACGCGTTCTAGTCTACTTGGACGATTTTCTATTCGCAAATCAGAACCCAAACACGCTGGAAAGTCACATACGGTATGCAGTAGAAATTCTACAGAGCATGGGTTGGTGTGTCAACCTAGAAAAATCAGTGTTAAAGGCCACACAGAAAATAGAATTTCTGGGAATAGATTGGAATGTATCGACCAATCAAAAGTCACTTCCGAAAGACAAAATAGAACGGATTTTAAAAGATGTCGATCAAGTTCTAAAAACAAAACAGTGGTCATGGAAATCGGGCACGGCATTGATCGGAAGGCTAGGGTTCGCATCACTTGTGACCCCTCTAGGATGGCTTCACACCAGGCATATGCAAAGAGCGGCCAGAAAACTGTCACAAGACCGACCCGGGAAAAAAGTCTTAGTGACTTCACAGGCTCTTCAGGAATGTTGCTGGTGGGCTCAGAATATCATAAATCCCGGAAGGATTTTTGTACCAGAGCCGACGTTGTTTTTGAGCACAGACGCCTCCAACGACGGCTGGGGCATTCAAGTGAGCGACCACCTTCTCTCAGGTCTGTGGACAGAAGATCAACTAAAATGGCATATCAACAGAAAGGAGCTTTACACAGTCCTAGTAGCTCTGAGGGAGTTCCAAGAGATTGTCCTAGGCCAATCAGTAATGGTTCAATCGGACAACAGGACAGTGGTGTCGTATCTGCGAAATCAAGGGGGAACCAAGTCTATCGCACTGCTAGAAATGACAAGGGAAATCTTGGTCTTAGCTCAGAGTCTAGATGCAACTATTCACTCGTTTTACCTACCCGGTCGCTACAATTCAATTGCCGACTGCCTATCCAGAGGAAAAGTCCTGCCCGATTGGCACATCAAGAGCGAGATCACGCAGAAGATATTTCTAAAATGGGGAGTCCCTCATGTAGATCTCTTCTCTTCAGGTCAATCGAATGTAGTACCGGCCTATGTCACGATAGACGCAAAGGACACTCAAGCTCTCTTCGTGAATGCGTTCAGCCGAACTTGGAACTTCGAGTTGGCTTGGATTTTCCCCTCTCCGCCCCTTATCCCTTGGGTGCTCCAACACTTGAACAAGTCATCCGGAACGTTTCTGATCGTGTTACCTCGATGGGAGACAGTGTTTTGGAGAAGCGATCTCAAACACAGAGCCCTAGGCGCCCCGTTCCTGATACCGAACCTGAAAGAGAACCTAATCGACTTATCCACGAACCTCCCTCCTCCGAAGGTAGAAGATCTCTGTTTGGAGGTCTGGAAGATACGGGGTGGTCGGATTTAGTAGCTGGATTAGACCAAAGTGACGTTAATTTCATACAGTCAGCATGGCGCGATTCAACTTGGCGTACCTACGAATCCGCTTGGAAGCAATGGGTCTCGTGGTGTAGACAAAATGGGAGAAAACCTAGTAGTCCTCGACCTCTGGATGTTGCTGCTTACCTAGGTTCCCTTTCTCGAGTAAGAAAATTAGCTCCATCCACAATTATGGTTCACAAGTCTGTAATTCTTACTTTTGCGGACCCTACTCAAGAAAAACAACTAGGAAATCATCCTGTAGTAGCTGCAATGCTTAAAGCCATAAAAATTCAAAGATGTATGTCAGCACCAGTACCAAAGACTCAGATCTGGAACATTCAAGACTTATTTCAGTGGCTTACGTCAAATATACCTGATAAGGAAAGTATTTTTCAAGTATCTCGTCATGTGGCGCTTCTTCTACTGTTAGCTTCAGGCCGACGTATACATGACCTCACACTTCTTATGGTAGATGGCATGCATTGTGAGAGATCAGATTCTTCGTTAACGTTTTGGCCTAAATTTGGCTCAAAAACAGACAATGACAGGAACCGTCAATCTGGATGGCATCTAACATGCTCAGGTGATATGGCTTTGAGTTTAGTAAAATGGGTGAATTGTCTCATAGAAGTGACCAACAGTAGAAGACAGGCACGAGACGGCTTGAATAATTTGTTTATTACAACGCGAGGGAAGGTTAAAGCAGCTTCTAGAACCGTTATTGCAGGTTGGTTGAAGAAACCCTTCAAGGATATAGGCATAGACTGCAGTCCAGGCTCGGTTCGATCAGCTGTAGCATCTAATGACTTCCAGAACAATGTGCCGCTGGACGAGATCTTGAAACGAGGGAACTGGAGAGGTTCGACAAACTTCTTCAAACACTATTGTAAATCAGTGGAGCAGCCTCGAAGTAGAAATGTAAATTTACTTAATGATTCTTTTAATGCAGTCTAGGAATGAACGTTTGATCTCAGTGATGATCCCTATCTTTATTATTATTGTTTTATAAGGGTGAGGTCCCTTGTTATGTTAAAGATGATTAGGGCTCCAGAGTCATTTTATGTTTGTTAAATTGTTAAAGTATGATTAAGAATTAATAATTCCTATTAGTCATAAATCTCAAAAACATTTTATCGTCATGAGAAACATGTGCTGTGATCGAGCAGACTGACTTGTATAACAGTAGTTGATTATTTTCATAATTTTAATAAAACAATTTGAGTTTGATTATTAAGACCAAAGGTTTTATTTCTCACCTTTATCACAGTACGCTTAATAGCGCCGGCAGATGGTAGACACATCTCCGAAAGGTCAAGCCGAAGGCACAAACCTAAAATATCACCGTTTTCCACCCCGAAGGGAAGAAAACGATTATTTCAGGTCTTGCCGAGGCTTGACCTGAGCAAGTTCTTGCCGGCTTTCGGAGATAGGTACTGACGAAAGCCGCGCGCTCGAGTAGCGATCGCACGCCTGCCGCCGCCTCACCCCCCGCGCGGTCGTCTCTGGGCCCGCCCGCAGCTCACACGAACATGAATGGACGTAAGTGGCAAGCATGTGTGTACTCTAGGTAGGGTAGGTAATCTCCGAAAGGTCAAGCCTCGGCAAGACCTGAAATAATCGTTTTCTTCCCTTCGGGGTGGAAAACGGTGATATTATGTTATGTAACTATTTATTTATTGTATACTTAAATATATATATATATACAGAAACCATTACAAATTCAAATTTAAGCATTTTTAGTATTTATGATACAACAAGGCATTAACCGGTTATTTAATTTTTGCATGATAGCTAATAAACCGAGCCACCAGAAAATGCGGTCTATTTGCTTTACCTACAGTGTAGTTTTTTAACTGATGATGTTATGAAAATAATTTCCAAATTCTGATCGGATTTCTGTTATGTTTCTTGGAGCACGTCTACCAATGAGTGGTAGTGACCTTATAGCTGATGTTGAAATATCTGTAACGTTTTGTCTCCAACTGCATTCAACATATTGCCCATTTCTGAAGGAATCTAAAGTTCCTGGAGGTGTGTAAATGTTCTGAGAAGATTTGCTTTTTCTTAAAAAATTGTGTAACAAAATACATGTCATAACAATATGTGGTACCGTTTCTACTTTGAGTTCTATTGGTTTCTTAAAAATTATAAATACAGACGATAACACACCAAAAGCATTTTCAACGATTACACGAGTGCTAGAAAGTTTATAATTAAATGTGCGCTCTACAGTCCCAATATCGTGACAACCAGGAAAAGGCTTCAATATATTTTTATGTAAAGCAAAAGCTCCATCACCGACAAACACATATGGAACATTTATTTCTCTTCCCGGTAGTGGAGAATCTGGTGGCAAGTTAAGAGTGTCATTTTCTATTTTTTGCTAAAGAAAGTTATGTTGAAAAATTCCTCCATCGCTTATACGTCCTTGTCCACCGATATCGGCAAAAACAAAATTAAATTACTATCTACTAAAGCCATTAGTACAATACTATATGCACTTTTGTAGTTATAATACTTCGATCCGCTATGTGATGGACATTTTATTACGATATGTTTACCGTCGAGTGCTCCAACACATCGTGGGAATTTTCTTCTAAATCCCTCTTCAATAGCTAACCATTCCTCCGGTGTTTGTGGTAACTGCAAATAATATAACATATTCAATTAGTATTTCTTGTTTCAGGATAATATGTCAAAGAATGAAGTAACACAAAATGATACTACACAAACAACACCAGATTACAATGAGGAGGAAGCCATAACCTCCAATCCACCACAAAAGAAAAAAACCAAGAAAATACACATGGATCATATTATTAGTGAAGCTGATAAAAAAAATTAATGACAGTTTTGCAACTTTAAGCAACGTACTGCAGCAAAAAAAAGTAGAGGCAAACGAGTGTGATTTATATGCTTCATTGTTAGCGAAAAAGTTAAGGAAATATCCAGAAAGAATGCGGAACAGTATCATGTACAAAATTGACGGTCTTCTTCTGGATAACCCTTATCCTGATGAGCGACCATCAAGTGCCTCTACATTCTATTCAGTGCCATATCAATATACCCCAACTCCATCTCCGCAATACGCTCCAACTCCATCTCCGCAATACGCCCCTAATCCATCTCCGCAATACGTCCCTAATCAAAATACTACTGTTACATCTGAGCCTCCGATTTATATACGTATCCCAGAAGAAAACATAAGAGTACAAGAAGATCTTGGAAACCAAATACATATTTTATCAGAAGAAGTTATCATGCCTGCTAAAATTAGCAATATAATTACAAACGCATACAATGATTTATGAATGTCTTTTAATTTCTATAGTAATAAATGTGTGTCAATAAAACATTTATTATTTATTATTATTATTAGCTTAGCATATACCTATATTTAGCTTTCTCTGCTTAATTGAACTTAATAAATATTATTCTTACTTAAAACATAATATTTTTCTTACCTTTATTTCGTTTTTTAAAACTGTGTTAAGAGCTTTGCATACTTCTGGGACTATAAGTGAAATGGCCGGGGTTGAAACCTTGAATAAATAGTGTAGACTGCGATAACTATCTCCAGTCGCTAGATATCTAAGGGTTATTGCTAGCCGTATTTGTGGTGAAATAGGTATTCTTAGTCTTGTCTGTTTCTTTATCAGAGGTTCAATTCTGTTCAACAGAAAATTAAAATCTGTACGAGACATTCTGCAAAAGTTAGTAAATTCCCCAGATTCTTCACTATTCATCTCATTGAAAAAGTTTTTCATTACGTCTCTGAAAAAAGAAAGACAAATATAATGCCTCGTAGAATTCTTCTGCATTATAAAATATTATATTAAGCAGGTTGGAAGGTACTTACAAAGTTCTATTACGATGAATAGATATCATCCACCATCTTCTACGACGTCTTTTCTTTTTTTTCATTTGATTTATTTTTAAATGACGCACATAATTATGTATCGCTAAAAGACACAGCGCGGACGCTGCAAAAATTTCAACGTCTGCCATTGCCGGAACTTTAAAGCGAAGTGAGAGGAAGGGCAGTATGTAAACACACATATCCCTCGATCCTGCCACAGCAGTATTAAGGGAATTATTGCCGGCAGCGCGAGGAGCAGCGATAGGGGCTGAATGTAAATGAGGCATAAGAAAGGGCGGTCATCCACGCCAGTGTATTGGTGCGTGTTGACGCTGCCGGACGTATTGCCTGTTTTCTGTTAATTGAGTGCCGTCTACCTGCGTTCTTTTAAAAATGGGTGATATTGACATGGAATTGTTAATAAGTTTGGAAATTTGTCTTGCGTTAAATGAAGGTTTTGAAACGATGTCCGAGAAAGAAAAAAATGATTTTGGTAAGTAACATTTTATTTTCATTATTTTTATGCATATTGATTTTGCCATGGTACACGCCCTACTGGTGACATGAAATACTCTGCATATTTGTTACGAATCATATTTGCTGTTACATTACCTCGTGTTGAATGGGAACGAGGCAAATGGCATAGAGTAGACATCATGTGTGAACTAGCATTGTCAGTAGCATTATTAGTAGTGATGCAACGAATACGAATACGAATATTCGTATTCGCCGAATAGAAGACATTTACCGAATATTCGTATTCGGCGAATACTAATACGAATATTTAAAAACTAATATTTTTATACGCAACTCTATTTACTGCAGATTTGAAAAACGCGCGTAAAAATATGACGTGTGCAGAGGCCCTTAACCGCAACGACGACGCGACGGGGGACTCCCCGGCCATAGATAGGTTTATACAGTTTCCGCGGCTCCGGGAGTTTCCCTATCATTACAATTACGAACCGTTGATTGATTCATTCATTCCTTTCATTCATTTCATTTGTCAGTCGTGAGCACAAGTCAAACAAGAGAGTATTGTTTTATTTTATTTATTTTCTGAGGTTGCTGCGAATTTAAAGAAGTTGAAGTTGAATTGACAATGTCTTCTCGTAAACGAGAACAAAGTGACATATGGAAACACTTCGATAAATTACCTAGTAAGTATATAATTATGGTCTGTATTTCTTTTGTATCAACAAAAACTAGGATAGTAAGTAAGTAACTTAGACGAACGTTAGTAATGGCTGCGTCTATGTAGTACTAGACTTGGCCCGCGACTTCGTCCGCGCGGACTTCGGTTTTACTTTTACGTGTAATATAGTAGTGGGATAGGAATTTAAATTGTATTGTATTTATTTTAGACAATGAAAGCAAAGCTATATGCAAATATTGTGCTTGTGAATTGTCTCGGGGAGGGAAAAATGCATCTATTAAAGGATTTACTACGACCGCACTGTGGACTCATGTGAAGAGATTTCACGAAAAGGAGCTTCTTGCCTGTATAAATACTGTAGATGAAACAAACACTGAAGTTGAAGTAACACCAGCGAAGAAACAAGCGTCCTTAAAGGAAATATTGGAAAAACGTACTACGTATGAAACTGGTGATCCTCGGGCTGTCAAAATCACATATTTGATTGCTGAACAAGTTTGTCTAGACATGGAGCCCCTGGACTTGGTAAATAAAAAGGGATACCGTCGTTTGCTCAGTGAACTAGCTCCAAGGTTTGTTTTTGTTTGCTTTTATTAAAATGCTAAACTTTTGTTCATACATATTAGTGGGATACTTTTTAAACTTTCACAAAACCCTTTTTAATTCCTGACTGTTATTTTTTTACAGATATAACATTATATCTAGAACCCACCTTACAGAAAAAATTCTACCGGATATTAATGACCGTGTTAAAATAAAATTGAAGGAGCAGTTAACAAAGACCCCATATCTCTCTGTCACAACAGACATGTGGACTAGTGACGCTTCCTCACAAGTCAATGATTTTATAAGTCTTACTGGACATGGAGTCAATGAAGATTTCCAGCTCAAATCTTATTGTCTGGAAGTGTTTCCTTTTGAAGGCGACTCACATTCAGGAGAAAATAATGCCCACAATATGCATATGATGTTTCTGGAATGGCAGCTAGTGGGTAAAGTTGCAGCAGTTGTAACGGACAACGCACGGAATATGGTTAAAGCAAATGATGAGCTTGATCTTAGCCTTAAACATATCTCTTGTTTGGTACACAGCATCCAAATAGTGCTGAAAAAAAGTTTGTTTGGTCAAGAACGCATAACCGAAATGTTAACCACATGCAGGGGAGTTATTACTCATTTTAATCACTCAACCTCCGCACTCAAACAACTGAAAGATTCTCAACAAGCTAACAATATACCGAAACATGTTTTGTTTCAAGATGTTGAAACAAGATGGGACTCAACATATCAGATGTTGAAGAGATTACATGAACAACGCATAGCGATTCAAGATGTTTTACCATCTCTACCAAATTGTCGTCATGAAATCACAGCAAGGCAATGGGGTCTTATGAGCCAAATCATTGATATTCTGGCCAATTTTGAAGAAGCTACTAAAGAGCTGAGCAAAGAATCAACGACGTTATCTCAAGCAATCCCAATAGTACGAAGTCTTAAATCTTGCCTCAATAAAATTTCAAATGATCCTTCTTCTCATCCTGATGTGAAAAATCTGGCAAACTCCCTATTCAGTGGACTTTCGAATAGATTTGCGTTTATGGAATGTGATGAAACTTATCTATTAGCAACGATCCTTGACCCCCGATTCAAAACAAGGATTTTCAGCTCACCAGTGGTCGTTGAAACCGCTCGATCAGTTCTTAACGCTGCTCTTGATAACAGAGAGGCCGTAAGACCGACAAGACCTCCAGAAGAACCTCAACCGTCGACAAGTAGAGGAATTTGGCAAGTATGCCAAGAAATAATTGAAGAGGCTGAAATGGAAGAGCCAATTTCAATATTTTCTGGGGATTCGCAAACTAAAAACGAGATAGATGCTTATCTAAAGCTCCCAAATTTATCGCCGACTGCTGATTCACTGGCCTTTTGGCGAGAAGATGTCCATTTTCCAAGTCTGAAAAAGCTCGCCCAAAAATATTTTTCACTGAAGCCATGTACAGTCGCCTCGGAAAGACTTTTTTCAACGGCTGGGAACATCCAGACTGAAAAAAGAAATCGCCTAAAACCAGAAAATCTACAAATTTTATGTTTTTTAAATAAAAATTTGCCTGTTGTAAATTTTAATTATTAGAAGTGTAAACATTATTCAAATAAATAAGTCTTTGATTACCATGGCGAGATATTCGTATTCGTATTCGTATTCGCCGAATAGTAGGTTTGATATTCGTATTCGTAAAAGTAGTATTCGTTGCATCACTAATTATTAGCAATACCCTCTACTTTATGAATTATGTTTTATAATAAGCAGCATGTTTTTACAATGTTAACAGCAGTATCTGTTGAAACATTTAATGGTCTATGCGAAATCCTCCATTTATTGGATAAAATACCAAATGCGCATTCGACGTAGCGTCTCGCTCTTGTGAGACGATAATTGAATATTTTTTTTAATGAGTCAAGTTGATGCCCACCGTAAGGACGAAGTACGTGTTGATGTAAAGCGAAAGCTTCATCAGCAACAAATACATAAGGTAACTCACTGCCTGCACCTGGCAATTGCTTAGGTCGAGGAATATTTAATTTATCGCCTACTATTCTTTTCCAAAATTCTGTTTCTTTAAATACTGCTGAATCGCATTCTTTGCCGTAGGCTCCAACATCAATAAAAACAAAATTATAGTTTGTATCTACCACAGCCATTAATACTATTGAGAAATAGTGCTTGTAGTTGAAAAACATTGATCCACTTTCTTCTGGCTTGATGATTCGAATATGTTTGCCGTCAATGGCTCCCAAGCAATGAGGAAAATTTGCATTCGTCTCGAATTTTTTTGCTATTGTTAACCATTCGTCTTCCGATGGTAGTTTCATATAAATTGGAGAAAGGGTTTCCCACAATTGAAGCATAATATTATACTTCTTGTACAATACAGCAGATAGTTTTTATACCCATTCTGAAACTGTAATGTAGATCACTAAATGTGTTCCCTGCAGCTAAATATCTGTAACAATTTTTTCTTTTTTAGGCAAAGATATCATAAAAAAATGGAACAATGCAAGAGATAACTGGATGAAATATCACAAAAAAGTTAAGGAATGTAGATCCGGCTCTGGTGCAAAAAGTCTACGAAAATATAAACTCTACGATCAAATGCTCTTTTTGTGTAAAATTGTGACTCGCCAAACAACGGAAGCAAGTATTACATCAGAAAAAAACATCACACAATCTCACAACAAAGAAACTGACTCACAAACCAATAATGACCCTACCGCACCAGCCAATACTACCGATGGAACAAAAACAAGCAAGAAGAGAAAGACAGGCTGTAGCGAATTTGATCGACAAATGCTTACTTTAATTAAATCAGTTGAAGATGAAGAAAAGAATAAGAGTGTGTGTTTTTTAAAAGGTATTGCTCCGATTTTAGACAAGTATAGTGACGACGATTATGTTGAATTCCAATATGAAGTCATTAAAGTTATGAGAAATTTAACTCGGAGAAATCAAGCGTCCATGCAACAGCAAAATTACAATTACAATATTAATCGAGGCTACACTACGGCTACACCCGACTACAGGATACACGAATATCAACCAACACAACCCATTCCATCGACATCCAGGATGCCCTATGATTATCAGCCAAGACAACTCATTCCATCCACATCCAGGATGCCTCAAGAACTCATGCAGCAAGATGATTCCCAATCTTCAATTATTACTGAATTAAGTTCAATCACATCGCCTGATTACGATTTCGATCTTTCTAAAACTCCTTAATTTCTTTTTTGAGTATAATAAAACTATTACTACCTACTAAATTTTGTTTTAATTAATACAGGTAATCCCCTTTTCTATTATTTGAAATTGAACATCTCTTTAACATACCTTAGCGTAACGGCTAATCTCTCTGCCGGGGAAATAGATTTACGCATGTCAGTATCCTCGTGTCTTATTTTATCATATATGGCTGTTAATAATAGTTGAAAGGTTTCTTTCTTCATCCGAAAATAATTGTAAAATTTAGTTTCATCTTCTTCCAACTGCGTAAAAAGAGTTTGAAATGCACCATATTTTTCCCTTTCCAATAATATAAGATGCACCCACGATGACCTTTTACGTTTTTCTATTTCTTTTTGTTTCGTCTTGTACAAATAGTAGGCCAATACGAGTTTTTTTTTCTTATTATTCGACATTTCACACGTGTGTAATCTCTGACTACCAGTTCAAAACTAACGCGTCTATATGCGTTAGTTTTGAACTGGTAGTCATAGTAGGCCAACAGCAGCCGCCCTACTATGACGTGCCAATGCGATCAAGATTAAGCTGAGGAAAAGGGATAGTGTTATGCATCTTGTATAACTCGCTCGGGATCCATTTTTCTATTAAAGAATGCAAAAGATTTTTCATTAGGCGGAACAAGCAGAAAAACAATGTCGAAGTGCGAGTAGAAGGATTCTATCGAAACACATTGGGTGCATTTAAAAATATTTGCACAAAGCAGAAAACTGCCAGTCAAATAAACCTAACCCTTGCGCCTATGAACGTGGCAGTTTAAAAAGAAAAACCGGTCCAGAGTGAGACAGACTCGCGTGCAAAGGGTTCCGAACGAATTTAATTTGTTATAGCATGTTATTTTAACACCATAGACTTCTTATAGGTTTTCCTGTAATTTATGGGTAAAGATCTTGTATCTCTATTTTTTTCAAAATTTTAGGCTTAGTTTCGGAGATAAGGGGGGAATGGTCATTTTTCGTCTAATTTCTTGAATAACTTCAAACGCATTTATTTTAAAATTATGAAAAAATATAATAAAAACCCTCACACTAAGCCCTTTCATTTGATATGTCACATGATATTGTTCAAAACTTTTTTTTAATTTTCATGTTTGACCCCTAAAAGTGACCCCCATCCTAAAAATTTACTAATTTACGTAACACGTCCGTGTTTGGTCACAGAAGTCCATATGTGTACTAAATTTCAACAGAGTCTAGTGGATCCGGAGAAAACTGTATGTGACAGGCGGACAGACTAACAGACAACCGCGTGATCCTATAAGGGTTCCGTTTTTTGTTCGGAACCCTAAAAATTAGACGATGTCAAGAAATTACTTATAGCCCACTATGGGGAAGAGTGGGCTTTTGGCAGAACTAAATTATTTCAAAAATGTTATTGAAAGAACTGATGGCAATGTCATTCAAACAGAAGAAACATGTGAGCTAGAGATTGAACTGCCTACTTATATTTTTCTTATTTGCCTGCTGCATGCATTCCTTTCTTTAATTGTACTCAATATGTTTACAAAATGAGAGAGCGCCTTGGCTTCCATAATACAAGTCATACTTAGTTTGGAAGTCAAGAGTTCCCTTCTTTGTTCATTTTTAATTGCAATAAAGCTTTTTTTTTTTTTTTTTTTTTTTTTTTTTTTACTTTGATTGTTTAATTTTCCTTTATTTGCTTAATTTTCTTTTAATTAATATTAAATGCAAAATGTAGAATATTACTGTAAAATAATTCTGTTTAATTTTTAAACCTATAGAATTTATCTACACTATACCCCCGAAGGAAAATTGACAACCCCTGCTTTCCTTACCACTATTTTCATAATAAGCCAAATCCTTACCGGTAACATTCAAAAGCAGTCAAATCCACAAACCTAACTATCAAACTAAGACAAATCCACACTTAGTTAACAAATTAGGTCAATTCCAATCTTCTAAATTAGATTTAGAGCTTTTTTTGTATGAGTCAATAGGTTTGTATTGGTTTAACATGTTTAAACAACACAATAAAAAAAGCTGGTCAGTTTTAATTTTTCAGAGAGGAAAAACAAAAAAAGGTGCATACTTACTGTAAATTTACCGTAAGTGGACTTGACCAGTTTTGATTCTATACAACTCAATTTCTATGTTTTGATGAGCCTATTTTGTTGGTGTTTTAAGGAGTACTAATCGTTTTTTTTTAATAATGTGTTACAATTTTAATGTTCGTCCATAGGTACATTACCATCCATAAGTACATTTGTACTGTCCATAGGTACATTTGCATGTTGTACCTAGGGACATACTACCACACACATAGTATTTGATTTTTTTTTTCAGTAATTGTTTTCGCGTTAGTGACTAATAATTATTAAGAGTAAATTACTAATCCGTACAATAAATAATTTCATTATATAAATGTGAAGCTTTTTTTTCAAATTCCTTTTGTTTCAAATTTTGGAAAACGTCCACAGGTATAGCACATGCCCCTAGTAATAACAAAAATGTATTTTGACTATGACCTCCATATGGAACTCGTAAGACTGTAAATTCTGCATGTCTATTTCAGTCGTGATTTATTTAGGTCACCTGATTGACTATGCGATTGTGCGTGACCTAATTTCTTGCGAACTTTTACGAATTGCCCACTTTCTGACATAGGTACCTAATTCTGAAAGTTTAGTATGTATATCCTAACCTACCTACCACTAGCTCTGACTGAGCAACAACAATGTTTTTGTTTACAAACTATGTAGGTAAGCACTCAATCCTACTTTTCAGTGATCACGTAATTTTTTGTTTGTTTTAATTGCGATAATGCTCCTTATCGAAAATAGCACAGGGAACAATTTTCTATGAAAGTATTTTTTCTTAAAGAGGTTTTTTGTAAATGCGATTCTGCTCTTTATTTGTATAAAGTTACAGATCAATGTTCTATGCAAGTTTTTTTCCAACAAGGCTTGAAAGTTCGAAGTATCGATTTTTCAGCATACACGATTGCAATCCTTATTTGTATGACCTTACTGATCAATTTCGAAGCAGATAGAAAATACTTGAAAGTATCTCCAGCCCGGTTTTTGGCACTGGTGTCTAAAGGTGGATGTATTTGGAAGCCCTAGTACTCGATTTTGCAAGTACAACCCATGACTACCCAGAGCCGGTGTGTAATATGTACAAAAGTTCTTGCAAATAGCATGATGAAGCCATAATTGTTGCAAAGACACTTGGAAACAAAACATCTGCACTACGTAAACAAACCTATAGATATTTTTGTTCGAAAAAAGAAAGAGTTGGCTTCTTCGTTAAAGACTGAAGACAGTCTTGAATACTAACTCTGAATATTTACGTGTGTCTTTCCTTATGGCATAAGCACCAATTTCTAACCCACAAGAAAATGTCAACCTTTTTCTTCACAGAAACTATTGAACTGTCATAAGAGACTGATCCCAGAACTACATTTCCAGCAAAAACAAAATAAGAACCCGGTTCATCTCTGCATACTTATAATCTGCAACGCTGAAATGGAGTGGCAGGTTTTCAGTGTGCTCAACACAGATTCAAGAAATTTGTTTAAATGTCTTTAGCCCAAAACAAACACCAAACCAATCATCACGGCATACCTACAATAGTTTATCAGTGGAATAACGTAGGCTAAATGAAATGAAACAATAAGTACCAAACAACACACCATAGCATATCAGCATTTTTTTTGGCCAATGGGATAAGTGAGTTGTATTCCTGTGAAAAAGGATCTGGCAGCCTCCGAAAATAACTAGTATTTCAAAATAAGCAATATCAACAAGATTTTCGACTTCCAACGACTAGATTATCAACTAACAAAATGATTTGAGAAAAATAAACCAATATTTTACTACCTATCGAACTTAACCAACACGACAGTGACAGCACCTGCACAGCATAAAAATTCAGAGCTCAGCTTAAACCCGTTTTTTTTTCTTGACCTGGCTACTGAGGCTTTTTAGTCATAAATATATCGAGTTGGCATTCTCGTTAAGCATTGCTAAGATATAAAGTTTTACCTGCTTCTATTTACGAGAGTTTTATGTGCTTCTATGAATACACTTAGTGTCCCGTAACGCACTTTAGACATATCTACACCAATTTCATATCATAACTTGTTTAACGATCTCTCAAGATCAAGACGCTTTTTTGACACTTCGCGTGACCCACGGGCTGGCTTAAAGCTTGAACAAAGGTTGAATATTATCATACAACGTGGAAATGCCGCTGCCGCCAGTCTTTTGGGAACACGGATGAATTCTTTCAGGCCATATTTTAGGGTTAACGTAGAAGAATTTTTTGGGACGCAGATGAAAGGTATTCTATCTGTCCCTTTTGTGCGTCTTACGATGAGGTGGATGATTCAGAGACAAAGTGAAAGTCCAACTTGCAGTAAATGATATAATATGTATATTGTAAAACAGTAGCAGTTAGAAACAACTGTACAAGATTGAACGGACGAACGTATTCCATGTCGCGTAGCGGGTTGTCTGGGGAGTAAGCGACGATAAGGGTCGCGCCCCGAATAGTCTCTTGTGTTGCCTCTTAAGAAGGGTGCGTTCTTCTCTTAAATATTAACACATGTAATCCTACATCTAAGGTGCATTCCCATATGCACAATATGTGAGGCCACACCAACCCCCCAAGGAGAAAGATAAAATCGATTCAATAGAAATCGGGGAATTCCTTAAATTTTACACATATGCCAGAACGTGTGGTATATGGCACTTTTGTAGAGTTAGGGTTGGTATTTAGAGATATATTGGTTGGGGATGTGTGTGTAGGCTGTGTTGTTTCTGTCGGAACGTCAGAGTCTGTAGAACTGGCGTTTTCAATGTAAGCCGGCTTGGCGCGATCAATGCTTACAGCGACGTTTCTACCCTTGATTACCAAAGTCATCATTTTGCCATCGCTGGCGCGATCCATGACCTGGTACGGACCTGTATAAGATGGCTGTAAGGGGCGTCTGACTGTATGGTCACGAAGAAAACGTGAGTTGCCGTCGAGAGATCTTTAAAAACAAAAGATGACGGTTGAACATGACGAGATGCAGGAATTGGTAGTATAGTCGACATTTTATGTCGAAGTTGAACGATAAAATATGCAGATATTTTATCGTTCAACTTCGACGCAAGGATGGTAGGCCGTTGTTCTAGTAGGCTTGATGGCATAGTGTGTCGTCAGTCGGCAAAACAGATCAGACTCTGACTGGTCTGTCGTGATAATCGATGGCACGCCGAATCGGGCAACCCATTCTCGAGTGAATGTTTCCGCTACCTCCTTCCTCCGCAGTGATGGATCGCATTGGCCAAACCTCCGGCCACCTTGTTGTTCTGTTAATAGCTGTCAAACAGTATCGGTTGTCGCTGCAATGTCGATATGAACATGTTTGAAGTGAGCAGATGGTAGTTCTAAATTACCAAGGGGGGCAAAATTATTTCGCGATACCTTGGTGTGTTGACACGCCTCGCAAGTTCGTGCCCATTTTTTGCAGTCCTCATTGACAGATGGCCAAACGTAATGTTCGGTCACAAGGCGTGTAATAGTTCGTGCATCGAGAAGTGAGATATGGACGAGGTTTTCTGGTTGACATGTCACAGGTGGCAGAGATGTTGGTTCCTGGAATATTAACATTGGTAATTGGCAGGCTCAAACGCAGGAAAGATAGCTCAGAGTGTAATTTCTGTGATTCAGCGAGTTTTTCAAAGTCCTGCTCGATCGTAAGAGCGTTGACACGTGACATAGCGTCAGCGCTAACGTTGTCAACTGCCTTTTATTAGTCAATTTACTTGACTAATAAAAGACAGTTGAACCAAGTTGAACCAACTGTCTTTTATTAGTCAATTTACTTGACTAATAAAAGACAGTTGGTTCAATTGTGCAAGGGGGAGATTTTTCCGGCGCTGAACAAAAGCATAGAGGAGCGGCTTGTGGTCCGCGAAAATAGTCACGTGTTGGACGTGTTGTGAGATATGGCGAAAATGTTGTACGCTTTCGTACACCGCCAGCAATCCGCGATAATAAGCCGGCCACTGCGATTCAATAATCGCAGTTATTGAGCGGTCAGTTTCTTGTTAAAGAAGGCAAGTGGTACCCATATGCCATTAACGTGTTGCTGGAGACAGGAGCCAATATGAACGGTGGAGACGTCAGTAAATCGTCCAAGAGGCGCTTTGTTGACCGGATATTGTAGAAGAGTGGTATTAGCAAGACTCTCTTTACAAGTTTGAAACTGCTCTAAAAGTAAGAGTGTCCATAAAATGGCACCCTTGCCTTTGGTTTCAACCACTGATTTTATAAGTGGAGCCTGGAACAGAGCATCATGGGGAACGAATCGGCGATAATAATTTAGTATGTCGCGAAACCGACGCACTCCTTGAACTGTTTTAGAAGGGGGAAAATCGAGGATGGTTTGCACACGATCTTGAGGAGGACGGGTATCCTCAGGACTGATATGGTAACCTAAAAATGTTACATCTCGTGCACAAATGACGCACTTGGAAGGATTGATTACGACTCCGTAGTCTCGCAGGCGTCCGAAAAGTATTCGCAGGTGCTCGCAATGACAGCCGAAAGTCTAGACCCCGTGTAACCTAGTCAATAAAACGCTGGAATGTTTGACTAGCGTTACGGAGACCGAAGGTCATAAAAGAATATTCGAAGAGACTACACGGAGTAACGATTGCTGTCTTTGGAACAAATAAACATTTTTTTTTCTTTTTTTTTTTCTTCTTCCAATACAGGAATTTGATGAAATGCTTTCACGAGATCAATGGTGCTGAAAATCTTGTGAGGAGTGAGCAAAATCTTTGACTGGGTATCTGTCCGGTACAGTTCTAGCATTAAGTGCTCGATAATCGCCACAAGGACGCCAAGTGTTATCCTTTTTCAAGGCCATGTGCAACGGAGACGACCAGGCACTCTTTGAAGGTCGTGCTGTACCAGATTGAACCATGTCCTCAAATTCTTTTTTGGCAGACTTCAATTTTTCTGGTGCTAACCGGCGAGGACGGCATGAAATGGGAGGTCCATCTGTCGGCGCATCACTTATGCGCGTCATGGACCACCGCAGCGACTGCGCGGGGTCGGGGTGCCGAACCCGGGACATGGCGACCGCGGCGCGGTCACCACACCACTCAGCTCACAGAATCGCTCCACTATGGGCATTTCTTTGTACTTTTAGTGTACTCGATGTAAATTATGGTATTACACCTATTTTAATACAGTCCACTCTTTTCTTTCTATAATAATTCCGACTGAGCCCAATCACCGTCCGTTGTCTTTTTCTTTATGAAGTGGACCGTGTCGTACTAAATATTCCTAGGAAGGCCAGGAGGACAAATGATCTCCGGGAACTCTGCAAGCACTTGCGCAGGAGCAGAATTCGCTGGAGCAACGGCCTTAACACTCGGTTGTTTTGATGTTGCGGTGGAGCCAATAGTTGAAAGACTCGTAATACCGTCAATCAAACGTTTGTTGCGGCAGTCTGGCAGTAAATGGTAGTGTGCCAGAAATTCCATGCACCAATAACGGTGCTGACATCTGCAACAACGAAAGCCCAGACGAATTGACAACGGAGTTGAGCGACAAATTGACCGTGCCAAATGTTTTATGTTAGTACCGTTAGCAGCGCAGAGTTCATAGTCAAAGGATTTCCTTGTATATGTGAACCAGCGGCGAGGAAAGCAGCATAAATCCGATCCAGTATCAATCAAGAACTGTATGTCGTTTGGTTACTTGATCGGTTATGAAAAGACGGCGACTAGAAAGTTATGTGTTGTCTCAGACAGTTGTCGTCGCTACTGACTGCTTATTGGGTTTTCCGACTTCCAGTTACAGGGAGTTATGCACTGATTGGCCCTGGTGCCGAACTTCCTGTGGTACCAAAACACTTTTGCAGCCCGGTCAATCTTAAGCCTGCTGCGTGATCTGGAGCTGCTACGTGACCGGGATTGCACGGACATTAATGCGTCCAACTTTCAGCTCAACTATTCTACTCGTTAACATTACCAGATGCAATGCAATAAGAAGCGTGGGAAGGGAATAAATATTACACGTGTTTATTCATTTATTTATCGCTTGAATTCCGTTACGCCACTTCTCCTTCCAGCTAATGCACTAGGAAGTGGTGACGGGTAGGGCTATTTGGGGGCTGTCTTCATGTAAATTTTGACGTTCAGAAAGTGCTGATTTTCAGCCTAGTTTGAATAATTGCCTTTTGATTTTGATAACTTGAAAATCCCCCTAAAGTAAAAAAACAATATTTTTCATTTCCAGTAAACGTAGACAAAGTAACCGCAGATAACAAAAATTCGATACTAGTAAATAAAAAGCCCCAAAAAATACCTCTAAAAATATAGAGCCCCTAAAAAAAATCCCGTCCTACTTACTTATCACCTAAATTTGGGGACAAGCCCCCAAAGTTGGGAACCCTGGCTGTCGTCCGGCAGTTTGTTTCCGCCTGCTGTGCACACTTATCAGCCGCGACTATCAGCCGCGACCATCGGACGCGGCCGATAACACTTGGTTGTAATTGGATATAATTTGTGTTGCCTGAATCGTTGATATACCTATTGTTGCAGACCTGAAATTTTAACTCAACAATGAATATGGTATAAAATTGAAAATATAAAAGGGCGCCAAATGCATGACTCGACCGGGGCGCTTACATGGTTGAGGCCGGCCCTGATGTCATGAATCGACGCCATAAATCGACATCATACTGTTGATTTGTTCCGAAATATACTGGCTAGAGCGATGACGTCATAAATTAAAATAAAACCTTAAAGTCTGATGCAAACACGCCCGTTTGACGTTTGATATACTATTAATTCGTCACATTTGACATTTTTCAAACCAGTACATTATGGTGGGAGACCAGTACAATGTGTCGTCGGATTCATGACGTCTTGAGCACTGGCCACCATACTTTTTTTTTTTTACATATACTGAGTGATAACATGCAGCCAGCGTTCCCTACGTGTAGCGGTCACCTCCTTCTGCGAAGCAGTAATGCTAGCAAAGGAGGAGGCCGAACGCGTGAGAGAGAGGGAAACCTCACGCCCCAGCCGCCGCAACAGAAGAAGACGCCCCGGGCGTCGGGAGTCGCAGGGCGATTCTCGGCCACCGTAGGCGCGGGCCTGCGGACGGCGAGCATTGGGTGGCTCGCCGTCTGATCAGAACCAGGCCCGGGTCGACGGCGCGCTGTGTTCCACGCGCGCCTCAAGGAGCTGTCAGCATAAAGGACGGGGCCCGCTAGGGCCAGTGCCTGCCGGGGTTGCGGGATTTGTTCGAGAGAGTCGCCGCGGCCCAGGAACGCAAAGGGCATTAGGAGGAACACGGATGGGTTTTAGTCAGTAAGAGTCTGACACTCCCTTCTGCTCCACCCAGAGCGGGAGGAGTCATTTGATGATTTCCCATCCTTAAAAAAAAAAAAAAAAAAAAAAAAAAAAGCGTTCCCTACGTGTAGGGATTTCCTTAAGTTGTGGGGAATCTCAAGTTCATTGGGGATTTATTATGTCATTGATAGATCTTTGTCAGTCGTTACGAATGTCAGAAACCAGTTAATCTGACTTACCATGTTACCCAGTTAATGGGTTGTGCAGGTCTGCTAAGCAGCCGCTTCACGTAGGTAAAATACGGATATTCAGCAGAATCTGGTTTGACTGGAAACCGACCCCAATATAGTTGGGAAAAGGCTGGGCAGATGATGATATTATTATACGGGGAATATGCTGTAATTTTAAAATTCCCTAGTCCGGCTCAACCTTTTTTTCAAGAAATCTAAATACCTAATACTTTTGCTAGGTTACTTATGGATATTAAAATGACTCCCTTTTTTATATCTTCATTGCACCACATTTAATTTTATAACTGATTTTAGTAATTTTTGCTTTTGCATTTCTTTTTTTTTTATTCTATGTTTGAGAACCGAAATTATATATAAATGCAAATAGGTGCTGTGTTATATTTTGTTAACAACAAGGAACGGAATTAAAAACACTCCATCGAGTAAAATGCTTGTTACAAAAATATGGGAAAGTGCGAAACTATAACAAAAAAATACACGGTTGTATTTTTTTGTTATAGTTTCGCACTTTCAAAAGTTTATTTTGTTTTTTTTTTCATTTTGTAGTGGTACCTGCGTACTCCCCATTCACAACGTACCAGCGTGATGCTATGTTATGAACTGGTGTAAAGAATAAACAGACATACCATTTCAGCAATCCCGATCCATTTGCTATCATTTATTGACGAGTTCCGTTGCCTATCTCCATTGATATATAAAAAAACCCAAGATGCACAGTCTCGAACAAATGCAACACTCGAAACTGTCGTCAAAAACTGACATGTATCAAGTATCATGTGTGAGTTGTGTGTAATTATACTGTAAACAATTTTTTTTGCAAATTCAACCTTACACGGATCGCTTAAAGTTGTTTTTACAAAGCAGTGCAGTATGGCGAGCGATGCGGTTCTGTTTGAAACTAACGCACAATTATACATAGTGCGCTTGTTTTTTGCGGACGTTTTTGAAATGCTGAGTGTGTATTTTGGGTTTTTTATATATCAATGCCTATCTCCGAAGTTTTTCATCGCCATATTGAAATGGGACTAGTCCGCGAAAATACTCTTACAAACAAAAAAGAATAATCCAAATCGGTTGACAATTGGCGAAAATATCGCTGAACAACCATTTTTCATGGGATCCCCAAAAAAACCGTTAGAAAATTCATGAAAAACTTTGTATGTGCCTACAAAATTTGAGGGTTTTCCTCGATTTTCATGGGATCCCATCATCAGATGCTGACTTGGTGACAATGGGACCACCTCAGAAGTATAGGCTTCCAAAATAAAAATTCTGTGAACATATATAAAAAAATACATATAGCCGAACATAGAACCTACTCATTTTGAAGAAGTCGGTTAAAAATATCATGGTAAAAAAATAGTAACAAAAAGCATAAAAATGGTTTGATAAGTTTCATTTCTTAAAAAGAAGAGGTGAATTTGAGGGTGGAATCTGTTAATTTGATTTAGTGGGAGATATTTCACAAATTGGTGCTGGTAACGCTCTGCACACAGTCACAACGTTTGAAGGTATGATATCTTTATGACAGTGACGCAGTCTGTGACTTTTCTACGTAGAGTATTATCATAATTATGTATAGTATTTTCACGAAAAAGGAAGAGTAATACATACTTTTTAGTCATGGAGAATAGAAGCGAGGAGGACTACCTCTCCGTATGAAAAGTGTCTGTCGAAATGCGTTAAATTAGGGTAGCGCTACAATAGCACCAGAGCAAATTTAAAAAACAGCGCCGAAAGTTATTAGACTACGTTAGAAAAATAAAAAAGGAAAGAACAACTTCCGCTTAGTTATTATTTCGTTATGGCGCAAGTAAAAACCAAATGATACATAATTTTTTGTGTATTTTTTTTCAACGCTTATTAGTAACAAGAAAATGGTACTTTCAAAATAAAGCGAACAAATTAAAGTTCATCAAACTCGGCACACTTTAATCCGTCAACAATACTGCTGTCAGCACAGACATAAATAGATATGTCTGTGGCTGTCAGATACATTCGTATGAACTGTTACAGCTGGACAATTTTTCAACTTTTAGAAGTTTCTTTTAAAATTATTCTATGCTTGTGCCTTGTCCCACAATTTTTTTTTAAATAAATTAGTTCCTGACGGAACAGGCTAAGGTCATGTTGCCTTGTCACCAGTTAGCATTTGTCCCCCTAAAAGATCGTCCTCCTCGCCTCTATTCTCTATGCTTTTAGTATAGTGTACTGAAAAACCCAAAACCCCTGTGGAAAGCGTCGTTGTCTTCGCTTTGACAAGTTTGAGTTGACACTTGACTGACAGGTTGTCTTGACAGTGCTAGAAGTAATGGTTGGTTAAGAAAGTAGAGTTGAAAAAGTTTATGTTGACTGTCGAAAAGGCTCCGCGGGCTCTATTTTAATTAGGTTATCATAGTGTATTACATGAATTATCATAATGTATTTCCAGTTAGGCGTCATCACTTATCACGACTTAAGTCAACGCGTATAGATCAAGTGCAAGTGATAATTACTACTTAGTACCATTATTTTTGTTTCAAACAACAATAGTTTTTGGTTTATTGTTGTTGAAACAAAGTCCATTCGTTTTAGGCCTCTAATAACTCGACAGAGTAGATCAGTGAACAAAGTTTTTTGGATTCTGTTTCAAGATGGATAACCTGTATTTTTCGAAATTAGATCAAATATTTTGACGATCACTTTCATTTTTAAAGACGCCAAAATGTGCACGTGTTATATTTCAAAATAGACATAGTAGATGTAGGGGTATAAGGTTGAACTTACAATTTTGTCATTTTCCATGAGTCGATTGCAAACTGATTTGTAGGTGTTTAGAGTGTTGAAAAATGTCCATCTGTTGAAAATTCTCCAGACAGGCCATCTTTAGCTTAAAATTGATTTGCCATGGAGATGCGGTGGTGTAAAATTAGGGTTACCAGGGCCTTACATCAGAAATTTGGTCTTGGAGGATGGTACATCCTGATTTTTGACAAAAGGCCCGATCTAGCCTAAAGTGTACTAAAAAACCACCTTGGTGTTTACTGAAATATTTGTTCAAAGTTATAAGAATCAATAAATTATGTTAAGTAAACGTAAAAGGTTACATTAAGGTTTAAAGAATTTTATTCTCATAAGAACTTAAGTAACAGTTCACTTAAAATGAGATATATAGTGGTTATATCTAAAAAGTATATTTTCCTCTCTAGGGTGTTGGCGATTATTTATTAATGGTTTATATTATCACACTTCTTTAAGTCCCTTCTCCCTCAGCCAATGTTGTTTTCTTGCTGTAGTTAGTGTGTGCACGTGTGGTCATTAGTTGAAACCTGTTTTTATTTCTTGTGTTGTTTTTTATTAGAATGCAGGTGTAATGTCTACAGATTTGGTAGATTATTTTTTTCATATAATTTTTTTGTTGGATATACACACATCAAAAAAAGTTTGTGATATACATATATCTGCTTATGCTAGTTTATAAGCTGATATATTTTTTAAATGTAACTCTATCAAGATTAACTCTTTGTTGTGTGTTTTCTTTAAATAGAAAAACCCTGTCAAAATTAAAAAAAATTAACTATTATTAACCAACTTCTTCTAAAAGGAGGAGGTTCTATGTTTGGGTGTTATTATTTTTTTTTTATTATGCATGTTCACCAATTTCTCTGCAAATTGTGGACCGATTTTAAAAATCGATGGAAACCCTCAAGTTTTGTAGGCACATACAATGTTATTCATAAACTTTAATGCGATTCAGATATTTGTACCTGTTAATTATCATGTCATGTTGCTGAGCTCATGATGTGAGGTATAAGTTAGGATCTGATGATGAGATCCCATGATAAATGTTTGTTCAGCGATATTTTCGCCCATTGTCAACAGATATGGGTGATTCTTTTTTTTCTGGTAGTTTTTTCCCGGACTGGTTCCATTTAAATTTGGGGAAGGACTTTAGATTAAATTTTAGAGGTATGTGAAACGGAGAGTAAAGTCCCGCAATCTCCGTTGTAAAGGGAGGATCCTCCTACCAGACAGTTGTTGTGTCTGCCGGGCAACTGCCCAATAAATGGTATTCGGGCTGATGTATATGTTCAAATCGCATGGTAAACTCTGCTTGCGCGATGCAGGATTTCAACGTAGTCGTTCGCTGCTAGTTGGATAGATGGCGTCGCGGTTCTTTTTGTTGCGATGTTGATTTGCTCCGTTGGTGTTATTTTTTCTTGTGGCGGCATTGATGCCGCTACAAAATAACTGCCCTTTTATCCTTGGTATATTTTTTTAGGGTAGAATGTACCTTTTCTATAGTAAATTTGAAATGACCAAAACGCGAAAAACCATAGGTGCTGAAAAAAAAATCGCCAAGTTTCTTTCGGGATTGGTGGGAGTTTTGAGGGTGGAGAAGATTACGTGGCGGGTCTTTTTAAGCTTTCAATCCAAATTAAGGTCAAGGGTATCTACAAGGTCAATGTGAAACACTTCAAGGTCAAAATATGCTTGAAATCGTGGCATATTGCCCCTATCAAACTCGAACGTCAAGAATATATTCAAAGTCATACTCGAACCGCTTAAAACAAGGTCAAAAATCTAAATTTGTAAGTTACTGTCGATGTATTTCTATATACAGGGTAAAGTAACCTAACATGAATGGTATGACGGGACGCCATACCATTCGAACCTAATCTATCCGAGTCGGGGTGCCCCAAGTCCAGAGCTCACTTCGCTCGCTCTTGCATTTTGAGTCTTCCGAAGTGAACACTTCTTAAAGTTGGTGTGTAATTCTGTGCCATGCTTATTGTGTAGTGTATGTATTATTCGAAGACCGGTAGACGGAGCCTCGAGAAGCGAGGCTCCTTCTTCTGAATAGTTACTAAAAAAATAACCACGAAGGGGACGCACTATGGAAAATCGAGGTCTGTTTCAGATCAAAAATCGAGGTTTGTTTCACATCAAAAATCGATAACTTAATTTTTCAAGAAAAACGCTTGATTTTTTGCTTATGCTTAGAGTATTAAATAAGGCTTTAGATGAAGTACAGATGCTATCTTTTTATGAAAGTATTAGCTTCTGCCAGCGGCTTCGCTCGCGTGGTCCCTAAGGAACATACTCCCGAGATAAAAAGTACAACAGCTTTCAGTCTTATGTGACAGTAGTGCGTATACCAAAGGTAGAAATTTATTTGTACCACCTGCAATTTCCCACTAAAACATGAATAGAAAAAACTTGACAGAACGGAGTTGGACAAATCGAAAATGTCCCGTCCATGATCCAGCATTGTGCATTATTCATACGCTTAACATTAGCTTTAGTACCAAAAATGACAACACTGTATATTGACCAAGCAAAAATTGCTTTCCATTACTTTTAGCGAGATATTGTGGTACATGAAATTCGTTGATTGTTTGCGGTATCTTAGACAGTCCTTTATTTCTAAAACGCTGCACAATCATTCGGCAAGCTGATTTATTCGGCAATTGAGGCGCACTTATGGTAGCTACGTCTTTTAAACAACGATTTACAATTTGTGACGGACTGTCCATAGATTTCTTCGCACTAGTTCTCAATTTGTTTTTAAAATTCATATCAATAATTTTTTCTGGTAAATGTGCATGATCACAATTTTGACTAACAAATGTATGTTCATAACAATCAAATAAAGCTATTACACTTACACCACAACCACTTGTTTGTTTTTTTGTACACCGCCAATAATACTTGTTATCATATTTTTTATTTAAGTGATAAGAATATCCATTCACTACTAGCACATGTCCTCCGCGTTTAGATTTAACTAAATTGCACTTATTCATTTTTAATTAAACAAAACACGAGCGAGAAACATTTCATGTAACGAGGTCTGTCGTCACAAATTTCGCAACTACCCACAAAAAATAAATAAATACTACCATAGATATTTGTTGTTTTGTTACATGTAACTATTGCAAGTTTATTCAATACTCGTTTAATCTCAGTACCATTGTTAATGAGTGCATTATGCGTCATTTAGGGACTTATCTTTAATACGGAAGCTCCCGGTATTTATTTATTGATCTATGCTGATAAAATTAAACATGGGACTCGAGTATTGTTTAGCTGCATTGCACATTATTATAAAATATAATAGCTAGCGTAAACTGAATGCTATCGGCAAAAGATTCGTTCGTTTAACCAATCGTCGTTGAAGAGTGTTTTCGGTGAACCGTTACATCGGCGAAGGATTCATTCGGACTACCAACCGTCGATGAATAATATTATCGGCGAAACGTTTCATCGGCCAATTATTTTTTCGTTCAACTAACCGTCGGAGTAGAGTGTTATCGGAAAACCGTCCTTTCGGTGAGCGGTATTTCGGAATACCATACGTAGCTCGGTATAAAGGTACCGCAAATGAGATCATACATTGTTTGGTATAAAAAAACATAAAACTCTCGAAAAAAAGAATACAATTACTCATCATCTGAGTCCATCAGATCTCGAAGAATTTCCATGTCATCCTTATAGTAACTAGGTCTTCTGAGACCACTTGTACTAGGCTTAGGTTTTAAAAAAGGTTCCGAGTTGTTCTCATAATAATTTGATTTTTTGAGGCGATTAGCACTAGGTCTAAGTTCAATAGGTTGTTTCATATTTCCTTTGCAAATAAAATCAGATAAAATGCGTATTTTTGGTTGTGTGTCTTTTAGGCGGTGATCTTCTGTTACAGTTAAATTGACTTCTAGTAAAGCAGAATATTCTTCTGCTACAATACAATTATTTTCTGTTACAGTAAAATTTTGTTGTTGTTGTTCTTCTAAAATTTGTTTCTCTTGTAATACTTCAGATTCTTTATTTAAATTATTGTTACATTTTTGTGGTTTAGATTTCTTGCCTATCCCTTTACCTTTTAGTCTTGGTACTTCCGCTATTACATTTTCTTTTCCTGTAGGTATTGGATTTTTCTTTTTATTGTTTGTTTGACTTAGGCTTCTTTTTAATTTTTAGACGTACTCGCAACTTGTGAATCAACATCCGAGAGTGCATTTGAACTTGAAATATCGCTTTCTATATAATCACTGTCTTCTACACTTTTTCCAGGTATAACATTTATTTTCTTTGGTTTACGAATAGTTGTAGTGTTTTCGGGCCCATATCGCATTTCCTTTAACAATGACAACACTGATTCATCAATTGCTTCTTTTTCTTTCATACAAAATTCGTGTCTTGAGTTATTTCCAGGCAATCTATTGAGTACTTTGTCTTTAATCAGAGGGCTTATTCCTGCTTTCATAAATCCGGCTAAAATATTTTGTTTTGTATTTGGTTCCATTTTATTCAGTAACTGCTTGAGCAATTTCGGAAAAACGTTCTTTGGTATTGTGGGCATTACTCGGCCTTCAGATTTTTTCCACGTAAAAAGAATGTTACGCCACGCAATTTTCACAGGCCTAAAGAGGGCTACATCAAGTGGTTGCGTCAGGTGCGTTGAATTCGGTGGCAGAAATACAAAATGTACTTCTTGTTCTTGACATTTTTTAATTAAATCTAAAGACAGATGTGAAGTCAGGTTGTCTCCTATCAATATTTTTTTCCCAGGTTTATTATTGAAGTATGGAAGAGCTACGGTTTCCACCCAATCTTCAAACGTATTGCCGTCAAACCAGCCTGAGTTAGTGCGATTATATCTACAGTTAGGGGGGCCATTTCTAGTTCAGGTATTGTAAAGATTGCTAGCTTTATAGACTACATAGCAGGGCAACAGTGTTCCATCGGCGGATGCAGCCATCATCAGCGATGTCGATGACTTTGTGTGGTTCATAACCCTTTCAAGGTATTTGACGCCTCTTTTAGTCAAAACCTTCTTTTTTCCAGGGTCGTCAGCTAAATTGGATTCATCGTAATTCACGATGTTACATAAAGGTACATCCTTTAAGGAATTTTCAAGTTGCCTAAAATATTCTTCTATAATTTGTGGAGATACTGCAGCCCTAGATCTTTTGATGTTCTGGCTTATTCTTTCTGAAATTTCCTTCTTGTGACGCTTTAAGAAACCTTCTATGTAATCCACGCCAGGTATATTTTGTTTTTTTTTTACTTCTATACCAACTCTATCTAAATATCCCTTTATTATTATCCGTAAGTAATAAGTATCAAGTGGATATTAACTCAGAACAAATATTTATGTATTTTTCTGCTTCATCACTTAGTGCCCTTTGTCCACCTTGACTCTTCATTGTTCTCGTTACATGTCGATGCAAAACAGATTTAGCAATATTAAATTGTTTAGCTATTTCAACTAGAGATTTGTTTCCAGTTTCATACGTTTCTATTGCAGTTTTTAATATTAAGGGTTCATATCTCTTATAAGGTTTTGTACTTTTTGAGATATACACTCGGGGCATATCTGAAAAAAAAATTGCATTATTGTATATAAATATTTCCACTCAATATATCAACACTAAAATAAACTTTCGGCTCCGCGGTGTCATTAAATAATTTCCCATCCCAAAAAAATACTGAGGCACTTATTAAATGTGACACCCACTGTTCGTCAGTGATGTTATTAGTCCCAATAAATAGGGGGTGTGTTTACCGTGTGAGGTGGGTGGACTCTTTGTCGGAAGAGTATAGGTTGGAGTGCGGGGTGAGACAAGGGGGTTTAACCTCCCCAGCGCTCTTCAACCTGTATATGAATAGTCTGATCGAGGAGCTCAGCGGCACCAGGGTCGGATGCCATATTGATGGCACTTGTATTAATAATATCAGTTATGCCGACGATATGGTGCTGCTGAGTCCTTCGGTTGGAGCAATGCGAAGGATGCTAAGTCTGTGCGAATCCTATGCGAGGGCCCACGGGCTCAAGTACAATGCACTCCAGAGTGAACTGATGGTTTTCAAAGCTGGTAATAAAAGCTACTCTAAAGTACCACTTATCACACTAAACGGCTTACCATTAAAAAGAGTTACTAAATTTAAGTACTTGGGCCACTGGGTGAGTGAAGACCTTAAGGATAATTTAGATGTGGAAAGGGAGCGCAGGTCGCTGGCTGTCCGATGCTGTATGTTGGCCCGTAGGTTCGCCCGTTGTACTGCACGAGTTAAAGTAACGCTTTTTAAAGCCTTCTGCCAATCCTTTTACACGTGCAGCCTGTGGGTGAACTTCACGCAGAAGGCATATAGCGACCTGCGCATCCAATACAACAACGCTTTCCGGGTGTTGTTGGGGCTGCCGCGTTTTTGCAGCGCGTCCGGTATGTTTGCCGACGCAAATGTTGACAGCTTTTCAACCGTCATGCGCAAGAGATGCGCATCATTATTATATCGGTTTCGCGCCAGCCCCAACACTATCCTGAGGACGTTGGCAGACCGCTGGGACTCTCCCATTCTAGGACGCTGGATACGACTCCATGCAGTGAAGTAGATTGGGATGGGAAAGTCTCTAGCGGGTGTACTTAGTTTAAAATTTATTTAATTACCCGTTAGACTAGTTTATTTACTAACACTAGATATAAGGCATTTTGTACTGGTACTAACAAATTATGGAACTTGATTCTGAAATAAATGTTTATTATTATTATTATTCTATATACACCGGACACAATTTCGGACTCCGTACAATATTTCGAAATTCCAACAAAACTTCCCAAGCAGCACACATAGCTGTATAGTCACTGGACAATAGAATATTTGAAAACTCGAGTCGCTTATGCGATATCGTATGCTTTTTGTACAAGGGCTGTATATCCGGCTACACAGTTCTTATAATTCTAAATTTGCCCCCAAATTAACCAGCCCTGAGCATTATAGTAGCTTGTTAACAGCTGACCAGAGCATATTAAGAGCTGTACATGGGCTGTACAATGGCTTAGACAGCTATCAATAGGCCACTATCCAGCTCCTTTAATTCTCCTAGACAGCCAAAAGATGGTTTATGGCTTAGTATCGGTTATTGCTAAAGTCTACAAAGAAATAGCAACAAAAAACTATTTGTGCAGTGCAAGTGTTACGCGGCGTCATCTCTTTCTGTGGACAAATAATAATTTCTAATTTAAGGCGTATAGTAGGCTCAATAACCTTGAGCATCTGGGCCACACATTTATATCTGCGCCGCACACACAAACATTTCCGTAGCGCACGCGCTACCTCATAACTATTATCAAAGATTACGCGAGGACGCAGACATGCGCGCCAAGCCGGCTTTTTTACCTACGACTACACAAGAGTATGGCGATTGCACGGCTGATTTTTAGTTTAGATAGATACATAAGTTACGCATATTTTTATTCACTAGTCTCATTTTTTATACGAATGTGGTTAAACAGAAGTAAAACAATATAGGTCAGATAAAAACAATTTTGTGAAGCAGTTTCGTCTTTTCTGCTTACGATCTATATAAAGATACTCGAAACTCGAGGTCAAACTGTTACCAGTGCACTACTGGTAACAGTTTGACCTTGAGTTTCGAGTATACATTTCAAATAAAAAATTACATTCTAAAGTAAAGTAAAGTAAATTAAATAAATAAATTTTAAGCCTATTTCATAGTTCAGCTCTGCTAAATAATTTTTTAGCAATTTCATTAACTCAAAAACTTCAGATTCTGTGATTCCTGTGAAAGTTTTAGGTGTTTAATTGTTGTTTTATTTTTATATCGGTTTATTTTGTAAACTGGAAATACGACGATGATTGTTGAAAAAACCCGACCAAGTGATAGTGAAGACACACTGGAGAAATGTCTCTGAAAAGAATTACCGCTGTAAATCCTTATTTAACTACGAAACCCTGCCTTTTTTTAAATTTAATCACCTCCCTTTGCGTGCGCTGCGAAAATGATTGATGATATAATCCTTACTAATATTATAAAACCGAAAGTAACTCTGTCTGTCTGTCTGTCGCGCTTTCACGCCAAAAGTACTGAACCGATTTAAATGAAATTTGGTACAGAGATAGTCTAGAGCCTGAGAAAGGACATAGGCTACTTTTTATCCCGGGAGTATGTTCCCTAGGGACCACGCGGGCGAAGCCGCTGGCAGAAGCTAGTAAAATAATAAACTCGAATTTTAGAGGACACATCAATATCTACAAACAGAAATGACAGTGATATCAAATGCCCAACTATTATTGTATGTCACATTTTTATTTAAAAATTAATAGATACAGGGGTATAGAAACAAAACTGGTTATGTCCTTAGAAAAAAAAATCGCAATATATAAAAAAAACCTATCATTTGTGTTCCCAACGCTTTACTCTGCCACATACTAAATTTAAATAAATGAAGAGTAACTTTCTCATTACAATGGTATCAAAATATCGTGCATACTATTACAAAAATAAGCAAAAAAATTAAATAATTGTTGGACGTAACCAGTTTTGTTCCCAAGCACTGGACATAACCTAGTTTGATACCAAGTTCTCAGGACTTAACCACGTTTGATTCCAACACGTTAACAGGGTCGGATTTAGGAACTAGGACTTAATAATAAAATAAAGCTTATTTTATTTAGGTAGGTAGGTACCTACATATATTTATTAAAATTATAAAATAATTAGCAGAATAATAGAATATTTCTTAAACCTAACTTAAATTAATAAAAGTGGTGCCTCTTCTCTGGGTTCGCATTCTAATTCTTCCGCGTCATTTATTGCTTCACTGGGTTTGATTTCAGCATTGTTCACAACATATGAATAAAACTGTAACTCCTGGAGATCCTGCCAATTTTCTCCAAAATGTTTTGAAAGCAAAGTCTTTACATCCCTGATTTTTAATTGTTTCACAGGTATATTTGGATGTATTACGCTAGGATTGACCATATTCATCAGCTTACCTTGCCTGCAAACATTTTCATATTTTGCTATTTTAGTTTTATAAAACCTTTCCGACTCCACCAACACATTTCAGGCCCTCTTTGATCTTTTTATGAAAAATCTTTTGCACTGTGCAAACTGCACTTTCCATTGCCCAGGAGGCTTTATAATAGTTTCTGCTTCCTTTTTAAAATCATATACGGGAAAGTCTTCGCCCACTTTTACGATAGTCGCCTGCTGTGAAATTATATCCATATATTGGTGTGGTGATAGAATTGTGTCCATTTTACGAAAAACCTTCTCGCTGTTTCCGAAAACACAGTCTGCGGGCAGATAAGAGTGGCCAGTCACTGGAAACACGAGTTCTACGATTTTGATTGTGGGGCGTTCCAAAAGCCACTTACAACACATTGTAATCATGGTGGAATTTTTATTTTGACCTCCACAACCATCTGAAATTAGTCTGATAGTTTTTATATTGGTCAAATCACATTTGTTCATGTGGTTGTAAACTGCAGATGCTATTGTGTTTGAATTTTTTGCATAGGTATTTTCTGTCCAAACATTAGCGAATACGTTGTTTTTATTTAGCGGTGCTTTGGAAGTTCCTTCTACGATCGTAAAATTGTAAAGGTAAAGCTGTCTGCTGTAGTAACATGATTGATCTGGAATTTTAGGCAGGTTCAAATTCTTTTGACAGTCATATGAAATTATTTTAACACCTTCTTCTTCTGTCTTCAAAAGCGAAAAAAAAGCTTTTGCCCTTAAGCTATGTACTCTTTTTTCTACCCTGTACTGGTCTTTCTTCCTTTCGTCTTTTTCTGTTTTTATTTTTTCTAAAAGCTGTAAGCACATGGAACACATGTCTGTTGTTTGAGGACTGCCAAACCCTATATTGTACTCCGTGTTGAAAATGTGTCTAAAATAAGACTCTTTTGCTGGGTCTGGGCATGAAGACTTATATAGTTTGTATAATTTTCGTATGTTGAGTTCGCTGGGCAAATATTTGCGGATAGAAGTTTGACTACGGCAATAGTGTGGTTTGGAAACCTCTAGTTTTTGTATAAATGCGTGTATTGATGTCTTTTTGTCCCTATATAAATGACTTTTGTGATCTCCTCCTCGTTTTTCTACAGGAAACTCGCCGGTTTCAAAAGATCTTGCAACTAAATTTACAACGCGTCCTTTCTTTAAGCAAAGAGCTGCTAAAAACATTTTTTGGCACACATGTACAGATTTTCTGTCGGCTTTTATATGATATTTTATCGTAAACTGCTTGGTGGCTTTCGAAGAGGTCTGAGTCCTAGGTCTTTTTCTTCTAATAGGAATCGCTTGGCATTATTTTAATATAATTGCATCTTGATAAGATTTCTTCGCATTTTTATAGAATGCCGTATGAAATTTGCGCAACACAAGACCCGTAATTTTATTACTCTCAAATGCTTTGCTTTTATGTTCGCAACGTGGTATTCTTGGCAAAGTCTTTGCAGTATACCTAAAACAAAATAAAAATGGGTTAGAAAAAAAAACATTCCTTGAGATAAAATATAATTAACGAAAAATAATCAACCTAAATGATCCATTACAAATTTTGCGCAATTTAGCCTTACGTTGTTTTTCCATAAAAAAAACATTCGTCTATAGTTTCGCATCAGTCAACATTACAGTCATAATTTTAGACAACACAAAATAATCTTGTTACATAAAACTACTATTTTCATAAAATAATAACAAACAGTTAAACAGACCTCAGGACCAGGAATGCGGCCCTGGAAAAAAAACAAACTTACCTCAGTTTTTTTGCTTGATTTGCTTTCCATTTTTCGGGCTGTGGCGTTCGTTTTCTTGCATTATTTTTACCAACAGGTGTAGGATTTATATTCATTTTGAGGATTCACAATAGATAACACACTAATATTTGGTAAATATTATTAAACATTGCACAAAAACAACGAGCTCTTTGCAAAGAATTTAAAGAGCGGCCATTACTGTTTTGTTTCAAATGGAGCACTCCCATTAGTTAATTTGGACGTAATCAACTTTGAAACTCAATTCAAAGGGACGAAACCAAGTTTGATACTAAACCTATTTTTTTATTCAAAATTACTAGCAACTGAGCCATGTTTGATACTTAATTGATTTTTGAGGTATTACGCAGTCCCGAAATGAAAATGTTGCCATTAAAAAGACGTTTTATAAAATTGGTGGACCCACCTTTTTTATTCTATACCCTGCGACATGACAGACCAAAGCAGACCACGTTATTCGCACCTTGGTCTCAGTTATATCAAAATAAATCGTACTTTAATTCACTTATTTTTTTGAATTACTCAAATCGAAAATTCAAAAGATATCATAATTTTATCAAAACAATACATTTTAGCCAAACGGTCCCCCACAGACGCGACTGACACGCCGCTTATACCGACCGAATAATGAAAATAAATGTTTGTTTATGAACTTTTGTTTGTTTATGTTTGTGTTGTAGAGCTGTACACCTACCACAGTGTATTTCTTTTAACCCAAAGGTTGACTAATAGAGAAGTCCTCGTTGCATTTAGTCCGCCTATGTACCACTATTGTTCATGAAGTTTAAATGAATAAATAAACTTATATTGATTTTTTATTTTTCTTTAATATTAGTCAGTTTGTTGGTAGTAAAAGAAATTAAGAATTAACGTCGGCTACGTTTGAAAAAAAAAGACCAGACAAAAATAAAACCCGAGCGACGCCGATAGTATTTTGATAAAAGTTGTGTATGAAACCGTACAATGCGCCCACGCGCTCAATCAAGCTGGCTCCTCTGCAAAGAGCTAGTCTATGAACGCACACTTATACAAAACTTCGTAAATATTTGCACTAACACGTTCATATATGCGTAGTCGGTCGATAGCGCGAGCGGAGCAACCAGCGACATAGCCTCCCCGTCTCAGTGCTAACGCACGACTGCCGCCCTCGCCCAAACAGAGCTTTTAAAATATGGGAGACTCAATATTAAACATTTTCTTCCAAACAGAGCTTTAAAAATATGGGAGACTCAATATTGAACATTTTCTTTGCAAAATTTTGATTGATTTACATGAGCAATGTTCCATTTGTAGTACACTTTACCAGCAGTTTTTCCATGTAAAAATATTTTTAAACTTCGAAGCCGTTTGGAAGAAATATCCAAAAAATTGCGTGTTGTTAAATTTTTTTTACAGCAAAACTATATGTCATACGAAAACAACAATTGTTGTTTATGAATCTACCATATACATATATTTTTTTCCAATCTTTTGACCCAGCCGTTAATGGGGAATATCCTTTAGAAAGTAGCCTTTTGACGACTCTGAAGCAGAGGTAGGGCCTTAAGGTAAGTATTTTTCACGTTTGTTTTGTATCTCTATTGGTAAATTGTACAGCGGGTGCCACTTTACTGTTAATAAACATGGTAATATTCTCAAATATTACACGCGCCATCGAAATAATATAGTTTTACTAATAATATTATACAAAATATATACGGTGTACGAATTATTCATGGATTTTAAGTCGAATTTTCCATTTAATGAGCATTAATATCTATTTGTAACAATGAAATAGTGTGTTTTTACTTTAAATGTTTTGTCAGAAGTTTATTCGCACTACGTAATTTTGTGATTGCAGATACTTTGGCAAGATAGTATACAGGAGATTGCAACGACATCATCAAGCAATGTCATTGAGATCGTCAGTAGTGGCAGCTGTATAGAACTAAACAAGTACAATCAACTCCTTGAAAACCAAAACCAAATTTTAAATAATCAGAAAATCATCATGGGTAACCAAACCATTATTCACGAAATACAGAAACAAATAATTGAAAAAGAAGAAAAAAAAGTGTCTTTAGCAGACCATTTTGTGAACTGTTTCATTTCTACTACAAAATCTTCTAGATAAATATCAAGATTCTTTGGTTTTCCGACTCCATAATAAATACCAATGATAAATGGTTGGGCACTAGGTATTAAAAATAAAATTAGCCAAAACTCGTATTTCGAACTTTTATACAGGGTGTCCAGTAAATAGCACGACATACTGCAGAGGGTGATAGCTTAGGTCTATACCTACCAAAACAACACAATATATGTTCAGCAAAATCGTTTTACAAAATTTTCCGAAATATCGAAAAATCTCTACCTTAAAACAGATTTTTAAGCATGTCGTAATGAAAAATTCCTTTTCTAGTATTTTTTTTTACATCAAATTATTCGTGGATAGTCACTTTACTCATTGATAAGTCTTTTTCCTATCAAAAACAAGAATGTTTTCAAGAAATACAATTTTTTGTTTAAATTTTCATAGAAGTATTTTCTTATCACTTAACTGCCACATACATTTTTTTTTCACCACTGTAGGTTAAAGACCTACAGTGGTGAAAAAAAAATGTATGTGGCAGTTTTGTACAACAAACTTTAAAGATAGTCTGTTTAATGGTGATTTTGGAAAGATACAATACTAGTGCTATACGTGAGATACAATAAAAGTAGCATTTTTTGTATTTTTTTTTATGAAAATTCATTTAAAAAAATACAAAAAATGCTACTTTAGTTCCAGAGAAACTAATTTTGTTGAAAATGTAAGTAACGTAATTTTGACAAAAACCACTACAAGAATAAATCATAGCTGCTCATTTACGCGAAATATTATAAAACAAGTTGTGACACGTAAAATGCGACATGCACGTGATAAATAAATGTAATCATTATATGTATAATATTTAAAAATAAGTATTTGATATATGTATAAATGTGATTATTATCTGTTTAATATTGTAAACTCAATTCTTAAAAATTAATTAATGAATTTACGAACTGATTTGTATAACAAACTTATTTTCCTATAAATCAAACACTGTTTTGACTCAACTGTCACTTGTGAATCATACTTGTTTGTTAACGGGTATAAAAGAGCGGAGCCACAGTGGAGCAGGCCATCCGCCCCGACAAGAGTGTCGCATTTGACAACTCTGATAAAGCGGAATGTCTAGCCGACAGCCTAGAGTCCCAATGTTCCCCCAGCTCTCAACCAGTAGACAAAGCTCACCTCAATATAGTGAATGCCGAAGTCGAACGTAGGGCTTCCCTCCCACCAGTCGAACATCCTGATGATCCTCTACTCCCCGTCACTCCTGAAGAGGTGGAGAATATCATCAAAAGGCTTCAGGCTAGGAAAGCCCCTGGCTCCGACGGCATCACCAACAAGATGTTCAAACTCTTCCCCGCCCAACTCATAGTGCTAATGACTGCCATCTTCAATGGCGCATTAAGCAATAACATCTTCCCCCAAGCGTGGAAACAGGCCACCGTTATCTGTATCTCCAAACCAGGTAAGCCCAAGTCTGATCCCGCCAGTTACCGTCCCATCAGTCTACTCAACGTTCTCGGTAAAATCTACGAGAGGCTTATTTACAAGCGGCTCAAAGTTTTGCCGAAGCAAAGAGTCTTATCCCTGATGAGCAGTTTGGTTTTCGAACCGAACACTCGTGCAACCAACAAGTGCACCGCATCGTCGAATACCTAAGCGCTAGCTTCCAGCGTGGCTCGATGACGGGCGCCTTGTTCTTTGATATAGCGAAAGCATTTGACAAAGTCTGGCACAATGGCTTAATTTACAAGCTATACCAACTCGGCGTGCCAGATCGCCTCGTGCTCATCTTGCGAGACTTTTTGTCTAACCGCACCTTTCGCTATCGAATCGAGGGTGCACTCTCGTCCCCGCACCCCATCCGAGCAGGAGTCCCTCAGGGCTCAGTGTTATCCCCCCTATTATTTAAGCTGTTCACCAGCGATATCCCCAAAAGTAATAAGGCTCAGTTGGCCCTTTTCGCTGACGACACGGCCATGTACTATAGCGGTCGTGACCCTGACTCTATCGCTCGCACTCTCCAAACTTACGCGAACATCTTGGGCAGATGGTTCAGAAAGTGGAGAATAGAAGTAAACCCTGATAAGAGTCAAGCGGTTCTGTTTTCAAAACCGCGGCTTAAACCCCGTTCCCCCCGTCCGATCACCATGTATGGCAAGCCGATCCCTTGGGAGAAGCAAGCCAAATACCTGGGGGTCATCCTGGACAGACACCTCACCTTCGCTGAGCACATAAGGCAGGCCCGTTCACGCGCCGCCTTCGCCCAGGGAAGGCTTCACTTTATCACGACCGCCCGCAGCAAATTGTCACTCAAGTGCAAATTGCGACTGTTCACCGCGGTCATCCGTCCCATCATGACGTACGCTTGCGCTGTCTTTGCACACGCAAAGCCTCATCACCTCCATAGGATGCAGACGCTCCAAAACCGTTTCCTCCGTAAGATCACGGGAGCCCCCTACTATGTCCGCAATGAGACTCCACGTAGATCTCAAATTGCCCACCATACAGCAGTTCATGAAACGCATTACTAAGCATTTCTTCGATACTGCTGTCAAACACCGCAACCCCCTTATCGCATCGGCCGCCCGATACGAACCCTCCCGCATCTCGATCCGCCGTCCGAGGCACACCTTAACCATTCCTGATGACTCTACCACTCTTCTACAAGAAAGTCGTAAAGAAACCAGCACACTCAAAACGCCCTCGCCGCCGAGGCCCGTCGCGATCTTCCCTTCAATGTCCACCCCGACCTTTGCTCGAGGCAGCCCGCGCCGCTGAGCCTGTGGTTTTAAATTCGCCCCTAAATAATCAGTATTCGATCCAGCCCGTCCCTAGCTGTCCTCCCCCCAGCGACGCTTAAAATAAGCCCTGGCTGGAGGCTTTAATATTTATATTAAGGCCACCACAGGAAAGTCCGGTTAAGCAGTCGACAACCTCCTAGGTTGACCTGCGAGAGGCCACAAATAAAAAAAAAAAAATGGAGCAGGCCAGTTGCTCTTCGACTTTCAAGGCGTTAACATCTAAGGTATGATATTATTTGATTATTGTTGATGATGTGTATTTATATTATATTTATGAATTATGTAATGTAATGTTATTATGATGATTGGTGTATTTAAGATACAGGTCATAATAACTTGTTATTTATTGTGGCTGGTATATTGTAATGTAACGTTGTGTTATATACACTACTACAGGTGATTAATTGTTATATACTTCAAGATAAATATAATGTTATTATGAATTGGATCCTATTGTTTATATTTCCCTTTATACCTAATAAGTAACCAAGATTAAATAACACATACATCTAGTTACATATCTAAACATCTACTATGTATACATATATACATAGTTATTGACATTTTATTATGAATTGGTTCTATTGTTTATATTTCCTTTTAATATCTAATAAGAGACTGAATAACATATAAATCTAGTTACATATCTATATATATACATATTAATTAGCATCAGAAGTGGGATTGACTTCACCCTTGCTAAGACATTTATTTCTAAGTTTCACAATGGATTCTACTGTCCTGGAAGGTCTTCTCAAAGCAATCAGCGATGCTGTTTCTGGCCGACACAATGCCGATGACGACGTGGCACTCCCGGTCTTTGACCCAGCAACTAGTGACAGCGGTGCCGAAGGCTGGTGTAAAAGCATCGAGGAGCCATTAAAGGAATTTGGATGGAGCAGTATCACAACAGTCGCAAGAGCTGGTAAGGCTTTAAGCCGCTTTGCTATGGTTTGAGTCTTGGGTACCATCTGAAGGCCGAACATGGGAAAATTTCCGTACCGACCTGACAGACTTGTATCCAGAAAAACGGAACCTGTCTGAAAAACTTTCCAAGGCCGTGATATACAATTCTGATTCTGCAGATTCCTATTGCGAATACGCTAGGGAAAAGGTTAGGCTGCTACGTAATACGAAAATATCATTTAGAGAAGACCACTTAATCGAATTGATCTGCGGTAGCGTAACCGATGTGAACGTTAGAATGGCTGCTTTCAACAGTAATGTAAAATAAAACATAAAACCTAAAAAACGACCAATAGAGCATAATGATTCTGACAGTATAACAGGACAAAGTAAAGCCAAACGCCCAAAGTTAGAGAACTGAAATAATACTTTCGATGAAAAAAAATGTTACTTGTGTGGTAAAACAGGCCACGTAAAAATCCACTGTAATAGAAACCGTAATCCAACATCTGAAACAGGGACCAGTTCTCCAGGAAATAAGGTACCAGATAGGGTTACTTGTACCTTCTGTAAAAAAATCGGTCACAATGACTCGGTGTGCTGGTATAAAGCACGTTCTAATTTAGAGAAAACCAACACTAATAAAAATGAGGTTAATTTTTTAGACAAAGCGAATTAAAGCTTACAACTTTATCTATTCACGATATTCCAATTGAATCCCTTATAGACACAGGTGCCAATTGTAGCCTAATCAGACAATCCATTGCTAAACAAATTGGATGTAATATACTACCTTGTTTCAAATACCTTACAGGAATAGGTAATGTTAAATTGGAAGTCTCTGTATAAGTATTATCTACCGAAAACTAAACTTGTGGCAATCATGATTTAAAAGTTTGACAGAATAATTATGTAACTAAATTACATATATCTTACCTGCAATCATATAATTATAATGAAAAAATCAATAAAGTATGTTTGTAAATAATAAAAATAGAAGTACTTCATTGATAATGCTTGAAAAAATGCCAAAAACTATCTTCAGGGAGGTCATTTAGTTGGTTTTTCCTGAATAACGACATAAGCATTATATATCATTAATTAAATGACTTTGAGCTTATCTGCTTAGCTTCACCGTAACCTTTCGGAGAAAGTATTAAGGTACCAAAAACAACTGTAAAAATAACACTGAAACATTCTACAAATTGAAATTTAAAAAATAATAATTGGTTTTGCTTGAGTAAAATTAAGAATTGTGGTAGACTATGTGCAAAATGTTCTACAACGAACTACAGCAAGCCTGGTTTATTTTTATAATTACAAAAATACCAAAAAATCATTACTTACATGAAAGTAAAAACTGAATAAAGTAGGAAAATAATAAGAATGATATATGTATTAGGAAATAATCAACTTTATTAGTAACTTTATTAATTTAGATTTTCTATCTAAGTACTTATACAAAACAATTTGTGAAATCATGAAATTAATTCATGTTTTCACAAATTGTTCAGTATACTTAGAAAAACTAAAATAATGTATCTTTCATTCATCAGCTGATGAGTCCACAGATGATTCAGATTGTGACTCTTCAGAGGCGGCCACATCAGGGACGCGTTCAATGCGATCCCTATCTACAAGAAAACTTTTGTACCATCCATGATACTCTTCGGGTATAACCCCCTTCTCACATAGATTAATGAGATCTTTTTTCGTAGCTTCCGTTATTGGAAGAGGTCCATCATACAATTGTTCTAGCGGTGGGAACTGGAGTTCCGAGGTAGTTGGTAGTTCAATTACCTGTTCCGCTGGCAATCGCTTTGCTTTGTTTCTTGTTGCATAGCTGTGGTGTCCATGTGCTGAAGATGTCGATGCTGAATTTATATTAATCTTATTTTGTGTGTCTGAAGCAGTTACATCAATTGCCATAAATGAATTTGACATGTCATAGTTATAGTATATTTTTATGTCTCCTTTTATGTGCTTCATCCGTTTTATTTTCAACCATTTCACTTGCTGTCCATCTGTGTTTTTGGTTCTATTCAAAATTATTGTATTGGCCAATTTTTTCAAGTCTTTTAACTTTAGTATTTAAATTTCTTGACTTGATAACAATTTTTTGTTATAGTCTTTGTGTTTTTCCTGTATTTTTTTTTTGATCTAGCACGTTTGAAAATGTTAATCCAGTCAGTCATACAAAAAAGATCAACATTTTTCTTGGCAGACTCAATCGCACTGTGCATTGAGTCAGCTTCCATGTAACTGTGACCCGACTCTAAGAACTTGTGTTCTATGAATTGTAAATGGTTGCTGTTTTGAATTACCCACAATAGGATAGCAGCCACGAATTGATTCCTATTTTGTCCTCCACATGTGTCAGAGAACAAACTGACTTCCGTGACTTCCTCTGGTACACATTTAATTAAATAGTGACAGAAAATAGTTCCGATTTCTGAACTTCCCTTTTTACCATTTCTCTCGGACCATACAAAACAATAAGCTTCGTTAGGAGGCGCACTTTCGTAAAGCGTTAAATTGTATAAAGTTAATTTTCTTGTATAGTAAAGGAGACCAACATCAGTGCATGGCAATTGTAGAATTGCCTGCAAATCGAAAGTAGCAGACAGAAAATTTGTTTCTTCTTCAGCTCTCTTTTTATCTTTATCTTTTTCCTGATTACAAGTTTGCTTCCTAACAATGTGTGTCTGATATTCTCCTTGTATTTTATTTTGTTCTTCTGGATTAGCGCGATTGTACCTAGTGCATACAAGACATTGGTCTTTTTTCGGCATGAAAAATCCCAAATTAAATTCTGTAGAAAAAATTCTACGATATGTCATCTCCGACACAGGTTCCATATTTTCGTCTTCGCATTTTTTGACGTACAAAGAATACAACTTGCATAATGTAAGGTTTCTGTCTACATACTTGCGTTTTGATTTCTTCCGTATGTAGTGGCTTTCCATAGTAGGGAAAGATGCAATATGCTTTTTTATGTATTCATTTTTTTCAGGTGCAGTTTTATTCGGAGGCTCATGACGTCCGCGAGGGTCTTCTTGCTTGGCAAAAAGTCCTAAGTTATCACGGTGCTTTATAGCACCAGCTACGACACACGGAGCAATGCATAATGTTTGGCAGAAAAACTTATGTCAAACATATATTTCGTTCCCTTCTATTGTAAAAAAGCATTGCTTAGCATAAGAGCGTCGTGTCGTTCTTTTCCTACTTACAAGAAGTCTCTTTACTGACTTAACCCTTACGTGAGCCAAAATAAATGACTTTTTTGAGGCATAGTCTAGACTCCAATATTTTCTGCATATTATTTGGCGCTCTTCATCTGTAACTTTATCATTGCACTCAAATTTGCATTTAGAACAATCAACAGGCTTAGGATTTTTTGAGCTTCTAAATTTCTTTTTTGTAACATATGGCAAGCCTTCAGCTCGCTGTCTTTTTACCACATTAACTTTCCAGGTTTCAGGATTTCTTTGGTGCCAACGAGCTCGTGGTTTTAAGACCTTCCAACAACGTTGAAAAAGCTCGACGGTTATTGATTGTGCTACTAATAAAGACTCATTATTATTGTTATCTTTGGGAGGTTTTTGCTTATTACCAAACAACCGAGCTATAGCGTTGCGACGGCTAATTTTTTTTCTTTCTTCAGCAGCATGAACAGAATCTGGATTTAAGAGTTCTTCTAGTGTTGTTAATTCCGAATCATCCGAATCCGCTTCAGAGGGCATTTGAATAATATCAGGAGGCTGGTATGTAAGATCGTCATCAGAAAAATCGCCACCGAATAGTGATTCCATGTCAGATTCTACGGTCCTTTCGTTGTTATTTGAAACTTGTGATGGTGAATCATTTCCTGAAAACAATTAATTTAATTTAGATAGTAAGACATTATAACATGTTAGGTACCTACGTACCAGTTGGTTGGTTTTGGTTCCAGTTTGTACTAGACCAAAGTGGTAGAAAAGTAATGGATACCTGCGTCCAGCAGAGGAATGTTTGATATGCTAAGCTAGTACCTTTACCTTCAGCTACATAGTGTACCCTAATAATTTTGAGAATGTATAGTCATAACAGGAATAACTAATACCTAACTAGGAATTACCTACAATAAGTCCATGCGGCCGAAATCGCAAGCACAGCGATTTGGTAGGTGTATCACAAAGTAGGTATACCTGATTGTTTAGAGATAGGCAAGTTCTAAGCACTTTTGTTATTAAATTCTTTTACCTTTTTTCGACGCTGAAGTATTGTCATCCACAACCTTTTGCTCAGATTGGGTCATATATATATCGTATGCCTGAGATATGAAAAAATCTTCTTCTGGCGCATCATTCATCCAAGCGTCTTCTATTTCTACAATAAACGACAATCACATTAAAATATCGCTAAATATGCCAATGCTTATTCATAATTATGAAACAAGTCTTTAAATAGTTCCTCGTACCTATATTTTTATGAATAATGAATGATTATTTGCAAAATACCGGTAAATATAACCTCAAAACTGTTTAACACAAACAATTACCTTCTTGAAAAGCATTTCCTCCTAGATCCAATGACTCTCCAACTTCCTTAGCACTCATATTCAAACTTTATCACCACAAACACTTACGTAAATTACGATAAAAAGAAATAAACTTGAAAAACAAAACACTACAACCGGCCGGCGCACGATTCGTCCATTAAACATGGCGACTAAGTCAGAGATGTGCGCGCGGAGTGCGAGTGAAACAAAAGATCAAGCGTCGATAATTGGTTTTAGCTGAAAATATTATATGCTGAATACATTATACGCTTCGGTGGAAAACAACTATTTAAGCATAGTTGCTTTTACTTGTATTTAAATCTAAACGATACGATCTCTGATGTTGTGGAAAAACAAATGAAGCTGCTTAATCTCTTTTAATTGAATTAAAATCTGCACAAGTGCGAAGGTTCTGTTAAAAGCAAGTACAACTACTTACTTTCTTTTTAATGTGTAAGATTCAAGTACTTTCCAATAATTCAGCAAAACCAGAACCATCTAAAGTATTTTAATTTGTATTAGTACAATGCTACAGTATGTTCAGAGTGTAAGCAAATTGCAACTAAAATAAGATATGAAACTGAAGGCTTCAAAAAAATCGTACAAGTTTAAGACTTTCGCTGTTATAGAATGCAGATGTTACCTAAAAACTTGTATTATAATTGTTTTTTTGCGTATCTATCTCGGAAACTATGCATCGTATCGAAAAATCGGTTTTAACTGTAGATAGAGCTCAAAAAGTTGAGTAGCTTGGTGTAAATAACTCATTTTTGAAAAGTGTAGATAATCGGTTTTACCAATAGAGGGACGATATGTTAACACATGTACCTACTCACTTAAATTTAGTTAGTTCTAATGCTAGCTCACTAACAATAGGTACCTATTTAGGTAAGTAAATACATAACTATTCACTATTTTTTACAAAATTTACTTAGGAAAAAAATATTTTAATTTTTTTTTGGGACTAAATCTATGATTTTACTTGCACGATTAGGCTGTTGTGTGTGTGACAAAGAAAAAAAAAACCAAACTCAGCATCAACCGCAAAAGCATCACAAACAAAAAAAGTACCCCTAATTTGGCATTGACCGCCACAGCGGACATATTTATAAGTCACTATATCTCTATAAAATTAGCAATGTTCGCTGTGACGGACCAAACACTTTGGCACCAAAAAACACCACGAAAATGAAAAGGAGCATATTTATTTCTAAACTATATTTACTAAGTGCATTATTTTCTAATAAATTAGTCAAGTTTTCAATGTAATTACAACACCTCTCAACCGTCACTTATGTTTACGTCAAAATCCGACGATGTTCCGGGCGTCCGCTTATCGCAAGCGTAATATGACCCGCCGCACAAAAAACCTTATCTCTCCACTTCTATACCGCCTATTGACACACTTGAAACGGTTATGGGTTCTTAAATGATCACGGTATGAAATACAATGTACACAATGTTGAAATTACCACTCAAGAAATAAATATATCCTATTGAAATGAGAGAACTTGCCGAAAGCAGTTGTTTCTGTATCACGTTGATTTCTAACAAAACTATTGGATATTTTTACACGAAATTTTGGGAACTAGCTCATGAAAAGACAAGTAATCTAATTACAATGTTTTTTTATGAGTTCTATATCCGATTTCTGCAATATTCAAACTCAAACATCACAGTGCGCGGTGCCGTTTTCATAAATATGCATAGTTCAATGCACTATTTTATAAACAATCATCAGAGATGTTTCAATCAGATTCCAATAAGATTTTTTTCTAGAATACTCCCTATATATTCATCGACTCATAGTAAACTATAAATCGTTAAAATATGCCACTGTAATTGTAAAACATCAAAATAACCTTGGCTAGGGACCAAATCGGGTAGCTTTATTTGTACGCCCGAAAATTTTGGTTTATGAATTTGAATATTAGTTGAAAATGAATAAGAACAAACTTATTTATCGATTTCTAACCGTACTTACCATTTTTCATAGAAAAAATAAAAAATATCGACCTCTGAAGTGGTCATAAAAATGTATGGAATTCTAACATTCCGTAGGGTGGGGAATACACCACTACAATGTCGATATGTTGACTGGATTGACATACTATTTTTACTTTCTGTGCATATAAGTACAATAAGCAAATAATAATAATGTTTGTATATTTACAAAATACGCGCATCGACACGGTACTGTGGAAACTCGCTCGCGTTGTGTATTCCTAATTGTATAATCATTGAATGTCGTGTGTGTTGTGTTGTATTTTATTGTTCTTGTGTGTTGTATTGTATTGTTGTTGTTGTATATTGTATTGCTAAATTTGTGTAGGTATGATAATTAAATTTATAAATACAGCAAAGATAGATGCAAGATTTTTAATTCAAATAAACCATTTACAGGTACTTTTCGAGTTGTCAGGGTCAGTCAGTCCTAGGGTTATGGAATTGTTCGAAAGAGTTACCGCAGCCCGAACGCAAAGAACATTTGGAGGAACACGGGCAAGAAACTCCACGGAAACTCTTTTGAATCCTTTTATGTATTACAAAAATCCTTCTTACATTATCATTGTTCCTTCTATAAGTAAATACAATGTAAAACAAAGGAGAATCTGCAAGAAACTCCACGGAGACTCTTTTGAATCCTTTTATTTATTACAAAAATCCTGGTTACATTATCATTGTTGCTTCTGTATGTAAAAGAAAGTAAAAAATATAAAACAAGCCCGAGCCCCAGTGCACACGCAGAAAATCCATACATACTCGGCGTTTAGACAGACAGGATAGTATGAACGAGAAAAGGAGTGTCTCTACAGTTTGTCGGTCTGTCTGTTAGTTACACTTTGTGGAAATAATAAAAGGTATACTCCTGTGTAAGTCTGTATGTCAAACCAATAAAAGGCACTTTTGAACGTCAAATTTACAGTTTTTTAAAATAATAATATAAATGACTCTAGTTGTCCATTCGCAAAGGAAAAGAAGAACGGACAAGGGGCAAGAAACTCCGTAGCCTGTCAAGTGAAGTCTGTCAAGCTGGAAATCAAAAATACTCAAAATGGAGAAAGCTAGAGATTGCTATGGTACAGCGTGAAACAGGGCCCTAAACAAAGTGGGACATCACCAACACAGCACACGTACGATGTACGGCGTTGCGCGTTGTTCTGACCGGCGCACTGAGTACAACGGCGTCGAACGCGGCGGCCACTGCTTATGAAGCCGTCTACCAGTCTCGGAACATGTGTCGAAACACGCGATCCAGAACGCTCTCCCAAACCACTCGTTCCAGGACGAGGTGGTGGAGGTGGTAGACGGACTTTCGGCATGTGTTCGTGATGATGTTGGAGTAGCTGTTCAACTAACTCCAATCGAAAAACTAAATGTTTTTTGGGTGTAGAAGTCGAAGCCTCTAGATGAATACGTGCATTTAAAATTGAGCAATTGAGAAGGCGTTTGAAGACCTTCATAGTCCATTTAGCGCATCTTTTTCTTTCCAGCAGGTATGGTTCCAGCATTTGATCTTTACCATCAACGCCTCCCATACCCTTATTATAGTCCAAAATTACTTGGGGCTTGAACTCAGCCACGCGATATGGTTTCGGCTCCATCCGGCCTTGTTGAATGCCATGGTAGGTAGAGATGGTGCTGATCTTCCGTTTCTTGTCCTGGTATGCCATGACAACAACATCGCCGGAATGACGGGCTGTAATCTGGCCTTCTTTGAGCTTACACAACGGTATGAGTGGAGGAACATTGCGGCGGTTGCCGCGCAATGTCCCTACACAATCCGTTTTCCGTGTCTTCAAAAATTTGGCCATTAGGGGGCTATTAAACCAATTGTCCATAAAAAGAGTATACCCTTTATCAAGGAGAGGATGGATGAGTTTAAGGACAGTGGCCGTGCTTTTCAGCAGTATGGACGGGTAATCGGGATGGTAGGTGGTGTGTTTGCCAAGGTACACAAAGAAAGACCAAAGGTAGCCGGTCGAAGACTCGCAGAGTTCAAAGGTTTTCACCCCGAACTTGACCGCCTTGGTCTTTATGTACTGGCGGAAGGCTAGGTTACCTCTCCACAAAGTCAGGGATTCGTCAATGCAAATATTTTGGGATGGGACATAGACTTCCTGGAAGCGTGAATTTAAATGATCTAAAATGGGGCCAGAAGAAAACAAACGGTCAGAATCGTCAGTCGGTCTGTTACTGTTGTCACTGAAGTGGAGAGCGCGGCAAAGATGGGTGTATCGGTGGACGGTGAACATTTTCCTAAAAATGTACGTCTGAAGGAGCGGGTTTTTGGTAAAACATGATCTTGTGGAGGGCATCCGGATGATTCCGAGCATCATCCAGAAGGAAAATAGGACCAAAATTTCGTGAATATTCGTATCATACCATTCCCGGCCGAAGCTGGCGGATGATTCAGCAAGGCCCCGGGCATAACGGTTAGTCTCCGTCACAATATGTGACAAGATACCGTCATCCCAGTACTGTCTAAACGCCCCATACGCGCAGTCAGATGCGACAACCGGCCCTGCTTGCTGGGACAGAAATTGTTCGCGCTCGCCTGAGTAGTTATCCATAGGTAACCACTCAAAGCGATGCGAACTTTCTCCCCCAGCAAACAAGGTCTCATCCTCGCCGTCATCTGCATCCACCCATTCCTCCTCGGGCACACCATCTGCCATCGCTTGCCTCCTTGCTCTCGCTGTCGCACGCTCTCTCGTAGCTTCCCTCGCATTCACCACTCGCATCACCATTGCTCTCAAATCGTCAGGCCCGTCATCATCATTCATATATACTTCTATCAATCTATCTCCTTTCTTCCACTGGGGCTCACCTGTTGGTCCTGGGCTCCCTGCTGCCTCCGCGTGCACCACGTCCTCGACGCGGGATCCCCCTTCCTCGCCCACGCTCCTGCAGACGCTCTGGTCTTTGGCCAAATGCCAGATGCTCATCAGCTAGATGAAATTCTTCGCCCAGAGCATCGTCGTCGTCGCCTTGAGATGGACCGAGGTCGCCCTCCTCCATGGTTACGACGCCTGAAAAAAATAAACAGTTTTATCATAAATCTACATTCGTCTAAATGACGTAGAAAGGTAAAAGTACACAGATGAAAACAATTTTATTACTCTGGGCGAATTTCGGCGACAGGCGAAGCCGAGACTGGAGCGCGCAGGGGGCTTCGCAGGGGGCTGCGCTGGGGGCTGCGCAGGGGCTTGACCTTCCAAATAAAAGGTTTTTATTACAGATATTAGAACTAAAAAACAATCGTTTTTATGAAAACATGTTTACTTACGGCTGCGTATCGAATGGTATCGATTCCCCTTCTTGCGTGTGTAAAGCCCGAGGATCGTCGGGGGCGGCCCAACATCCTGAAAAAAAAAACAAATAAATTTCATTATGAATACTATTATATTATACCTAACCCCTCACACAAACATAACAACATCAGATTGTTACATGCAATTCCAAACCATCATCCTTCCCAATGGAAAACATGCAGGCAACAACACTTGCAATACCCACACCATTGAACTACATATAGGTACCACTTATCTTTTTCAATTAATAAAACTCATCCATTCAGGTTGCTAGAAGAAGACAAAAAATAATATATTACAACTGACAAAATATTTACTATTCATCTACTATTCCAATAGATACTATGTCCTTTTCAAGTTGAGTAATTTCTTTATAAAAGAGAAAGATAAATATTTACCTCACAATCCGGCTCCAAATACTCTTCCTCCAGGTATTCCGGATTGTAAAGGTCGGCCGCCTCCCGTTCCTCGAGCTCCACGTCGTTCATCCCACCGAAGTCGAGGTACTCGACCTCGTCGTCCTCCTCCTCCAAGTCGCTCTCCCGGAGGATCTCGTCGAAATCCTCCGGGGCGTCCTCCTGTCCGACCATCCATCGTCGACTCATATTTTCTAATCTATCAGAATAGCATACGCACAATGTACAAAAAAACAAAAACTTAAGAAATAAGACAAAAAAAAACTAATTTCACCCTACACCACAGAAATAAAACTTTATACAATACTAAGAAAATATTACTTATTTTGTATATTCGAACAATTTTACAAAAACAAACAATCGATGCTATCGATAACTTTTATCGACATGACCTACGGCCTAGAGGCCATTGTGACGTTTGACAGTTCGAAATTCAAATACGATTTCGTTACCTAAACACAAAATTTTCTTCATAATATGAATAACTTATTGAAATATGCCTCGAATACGAGAAATTATGTATTATCAATAGATTTTACGTTACTTCCACCATTGCGAAGGTGAAATTCATTGCAAAATCGCCAAAAATCATACAAAAACAATGGCGAATTCGACGACCTCGGAACTATGAAATTTTTGTTCGCTCAACAAAACAAGTTTTGTGATATTATTTCATGCAAAAAATTATTTACAAAGTTGTAATAAACACTAATAAATGAATATTCATCCACTTACCAAAGTATTTCTCCGTAAAAGTACAAAAAATTCAATGAATTAGCACCCGCGTCGCACACGATCGCACGTAAAATTTTTAGTGATTTGACATTAGACTTTTGTAATGTTGGCATCGTTTTTTTTTAATTCTGTGTTTATCTGTGGTTGTAAAATATTATCAGCTATAGAGTTCAGTCGTTCAAAAACCAAAATAAACCGTAACTTTTACAAAAATAAAGTTTAAAATCAGTTGGGTCAGGTGGATCCAAAAGGACCCACCTGAGCCTCAACGGTAGTAGTAACAAGTGGGTCCTTTCGGACCTGGTGGAACGCTCAGAGAAACAAAAAAAAATAGATAAAAATACCATGAGAAAAACAGATGACCGCCTCTGCGCCGACATTTTGTCTCACAACTGACATACGCAGTGTTGCAAGCGTTCAAAAAATATTTTTTACTATTAGTGTATGAAATAAAGAAATTTTTAGTTGGTTTTAATTCGATGAAAATCGAATGAACACTTTGCAGGTTTTTATTTTATTTTATGTCCGTCACCATGGACCTTGCTAAATTAAGAGACCGCACGTTGCATTAGGGATATTATAAATCAAATAAATAATCGCCTATCAATACATACTCATAATTTATATTCTTTTTTACATCAAATAACTTACTTCACTACAAATAAACTAAATGTTTAACAAAACTCAAACTGCAGATAATTCGAAATCATACAGCAATATGACATTACTTTTTTCCTCATAATGCAATACAGTTATATTTATTTTTGTACAAAAATACTACATACAGAGCATAAATACTGACTGCACAACAAATTTTCCATATTTATGGACAACACCCCGACTCGACTACCCCTACTCGGATAGGTTAGTTTAGAAGGCTAAGGCGAAGCGGAGCGGAGCTCCCGCCTTAGCCTTCGTGGTTATTTTTTTTTAAACCACCCAGAACTATGGTGAGTCGCAGTACAGTTTTGTCGTGCATTAAGATTATTAGCTGTGAATTGATGAAAAATTTTGCTTTAGGAAAAATCGCTGTACGCTGCGAAAATAAATTGTAGTGTGTTTAGTGATATTTTGAGTTGAATATTTTGCTGTGCAATCAGTAATTTTGATGGGAATTCGGAAACTTATTGCATAGAAAAAGGATATTTTTTTATTTGCGTTTAAATACTACCCGCTGCATTACAAGCCAGAGAAATGTGCAAAACTTATCATCGCTTGTTGTGCATTGTTGTGCATAACCTTGCAATAAAATATTCGATTCCCGACCCAGACGGATATGACCCTGACCATACCCATTCAGAGTCGGAAACACCCGAAGCCTTTTTTAATGCACAGTTTGCTGGTGGTGACGATTTGGTCAGAGGTCGAGCGCTCAGGGCTTCACTATTAAATAGGATTAGGTATTAGGGTTGATGCGTGATCGAATCAGGAATGATGATATCCGTAAGAGAACCAAGGTTACCGACATAGCCCCAAGGATCGCCAAACTGAAGTGGCAGTGGGCACGGCACATTGCTCACAGTCACAATGCTCCTACGTTTTTGCAAGATCTTTCTAAACGCCTTGTTGACAATTTGCGTGACCTAAGGGATGGCTTTTAATTTGGTCAGAAGATATGCATGCCATAAATGTGGCTGTGCCAGTATTTTTATTAGGTTGTCGACATGTAGGATGTGGACTCCGCAATCATTATACCGTTTCAGCGAATGGCTTAATAGCCATGAGTCTCCACCAACACCTTACGAGGGTCTCGGTATGCAGCTGGATCAAGGGCTTGATTGAAGGAGCCCTGACATTACTAGCTTGGCTTTGACCTTACTATTTTTAATGTATCTTTTTTGTTTCAAAATGTATAAAATATACTATACTATATAAATATACTAATCTTTTTTGTTTCAAAATGTATAATAGCTGACCCGCGCAACTTCGTCTGCGTCACAATTTTCATTACTGCTCCGCTCCTATTGATCTTAGTGTGATGATATATAGCCTATAGCCTTCCTCAATATATGGGCTGTCTAACACTGAAAGAATTTTTCAAATCGGACCAGAACTTCCTGAGATTAGCGCGTTCAAGCAAACAAACAAACAAACAAACTCTTCAGCTTTATATATTAGTATAGAAGTATAGATTTTTACGTTACATATATTTGTAAATATGTTTCTTGTATATTATAAATACAACACGGGTTTATCAACATATTTTTATTTCTTATTAGCTGACCTGGCAAACGTTGTTTTGCCACATAACAAAAATTGCCTGCGACCTATTCTCAGATCTACCAAATACACACAAAAAAAATCTTTAAAATCAGTCAAGACGTTTCGGAAAAGTTCGATAACTAACACTGTGACACGAGATTTTTATATATTAGATAGATTATATAAAATGCAAACAACTTCGACAATCCAAAAGTGCCTGTAAATGGTTTCATCATCATCATATAGCCGAAAGACGTCCACTGCGAAGAGTACAGTATATAGTATACGAGAGTCCACTGCTGGACATAGACCTCCCTAAAGTGTTTCCACAACAACCGGTAAATGGTTTAATTGAACACTCCTCTCACAAATCATGAAAAAACACACCACATTAATAAAAAAGATTCATTCATTACCATTCAAAAATTTATCTATTACACGCACTTCCATAAATCTCAGATATTTAGATTTTAGGTCAAGCTCATCACGCCTTAATTGGAGCTCAACCTCTCTCAACCGAATCTTCTCTCTCTTGATCTCCATTTGAGCCCTATCACGCTGCATGTTGTCCTCTCTCGCATTGTTCTCCATCCTTACGAAAATCTCTTCCATGTTTGTCACTCTTTTATCCCGCTGCATAGGATGTGCCTGAGTAGTCTGCCCAGGCGTTGTCGGTCTAGAAGGGAATGAAAAGGGGAGTATTGGAACGTCGTGGTGTGGCGGCTCTTGGTGACTGTTGCTGCTGGCTAGGGCCGGCAACATTCCAATCTTCATCTCCTGTTAGCAAAAGAAGATATTGTGTAGGTATATTTATCGTTATTTTAAACGAGAACACGTAAAGGTATACATCTAGAAAGAAGTACGATACTCGTATGTGAGTACATACCAATTAGGTTAGTCACTTGAGAGTTTGTTGCCGTCTCCGTGCCACCAAGAGTCAATGCTGCAGCTGCCTCGACCTAAACACATAAAACATAATTTAATATGCTAATAATAATAAACATTTTTTAGGCACGAAGGAACTTTTCAATAGGAGCCCGGATATGTACCTATCCAGAGAACGGCTGTTAGAGCCTCTCCTATTCCAATTGCAAAGATGCGGGATGTTGCATTGATTACTATTAATTGCACTAAATATAAATACGCAGTATGAGCATAAGAGAGGTATATAAGTCTTAGGGCCCTCGCCCACGGGCGACTTTTTGTAGCGATGCAGTCGCGATGCTCTCGCGCGTAGCATCGATACAGACGCGAAGCAGTCGCTAGCTGTGTGCCCGCGCCCACGGGACCAGATTCAGTCGCGATGCAAACGCGATTCGGTCGCGATGCAAACGCGATTCGGTCGCGATGCAGTTACGATACAAAAATACCTTGGATCAGTACAGTTGCAAGATGGACTCCGTTGAGGCAACATTAGTCACGTTGTCTTTGGTGCTGCTTTTACGTAAGCAGCCGAAGCGTAGGCAACGGAAGCAGCGTCAATATTGGATGCATCCATTTAATACCCAGAGATTACTTTGTGGACATCATGTAACAACATTCAAACAACTCAAAAATTATGATCTTAAATTCAAAAGTTGTTATAGAATGTCATATTCGACATTTTGTGAATTGCTTTCCATTGTAAAACCAGAGTTGACACGCAGAAATACAATGATGAGACAATGTTTATCAGCTGAAGAACGACTAACCATAACTTTAAGGTAAGAAAAAACAAATATTATATAATCTTTTAATGGTTCATTCAATGGCACAGTGGTACTGAAAGTTGTATTATATCCCTTTATAACTCAATAAATATTATTTAATAAAAATGTAGCAGTTAGGATAGGATTTCGTAAAGAAAACACGTATTTTTTTATTTTCAAATTTTTTTATATTTACTTCACAAAATGAAAAAAGAGGGAGTGTGCCATTACGGGTACATTGCTGCAATGTGTTCCACTAGGAAGTATGGAATGATTTAAAACAATTGTTTTGTTTGTTGTTGCATAATGCAACTCCGCACTTTTCACAAATGGTCTGTGATTTGCCGGAGCATTTAGGGAACTTGCAGCGGATACGTTTTTGGCCAGTGACCTACTTAGTCTTGGCGCACAGCTGCTGGAGGCACAAATTGAGCTGGACCCTTGCGTTTTTTCGCCTGGATGTCTGGTTCAATGCTTCGGCGTTGTACGTGTGCTTTTATCCCCATCTTATAGAGCACCGTACCAATCTCTTCACGCAAATCAGCAGAAGACAGCAGTGGTTCATTCGTACTCTTAGTCTTATATACCCTTTTGTACAGTAACCAGGCATTGGACATGGCAAGGTCCAGAAAATGGTAAAACATTCGAACCTGCCATCTCTTGCTTCGTAGTTTTATTTTATATCCTACCCATTATACTGTCAATGAGATCGACACCGCCCATGTGGCGGTTGTATTCTCCTACCACGTTTGGTCTATCAATGGTCACATACCTCTTGTGGGGCTTGTCGTATCTAGATACTTGTGACTTGGGTAGTTCACCCACAAAACTGGAGGCAAGTGTGACTATTTTATTGTCTTTCCAGGCCACTGTAGAAATGTCTGTTCCTTCAACACAGGCAACGTACTCAACTGAATAGCCACGTTCTTTTTTTGAGATTTCTTTTTCTGAGGGTAGTTTGCAATCAGGTATTCGGTTGCGTCGAATGGTTCCTAAGCTCAATATTCCTTGTTTTGCAAAATATTCAAGTAGCAGCAGGGATGTGAAGTAGTTGTCAAAATATAGGCGGTAATTTTTATGACGTGGTATTTCACGAGCTAGCCTGACGACGACATTTGCAGCAGCACCCAGGTTCGGCTCATTGGGGCCAACTACATTTTCAGCTCCAGTTTCTGGCTCAAACTTGTACGCAAACCCGCTCACACCGCTCAGGACATAGATTTTGTAGCCCCATTTATGGGGTTTCTTAGGATTATATCTCTTGAGGTTGTGTCTAGCTTTCGTGGAACAAATCTGTTCATCTACGCAGAGATACTTCTCAAATGGGACATCGAGACAAGTTTCATTTAATTTCGACACAATTGGCCTGATTTTGTAGAGCCGGTCATGGTCTGCGTGATCGCAAGGAACCATGTTCGAGTTGTCGTCGAAGTGATTAAATCTTCTGATTTTTTCAAATTTATTTACCGGCATTGTGTCTTTTACAAGAGGTGTTCCTAAACTACCACTCCAATGTTTCGTCACTCTTGGTAGATGCACTAACGACATAATGAAAACCAGACCAATAAATTGCTGGATATCTGTCTCTGTGACCCGGAATGGCATGTTAGTGTCTTTCTGTACGATATAAAGGTTTTGGTTGGCAATTTCTATAAAAAGTTCCTTGGGAAATACTTTGTAAAAGAACTGTATCGGACTATCAAGTTCTAGAAACTCTGCTGGCAAGTCTTCGTCACCTGTAAAGCAGAGTTGCTGCTCATTTAGCTGAAGGTTCTTTTTTTTCCAACGTAAATTCAATTTCCGATTGGTTTGACTGCCTCCTGATAATCCAGGTCTGGATGATGGTCCTGGTTGAGGAACGGTTTCAGACAAAGTTGGCGGTTCGGAAACACTACTTGAATTCTCAATATTTTCAATGATTGTGTCAATATTTACTCCATCAACCTCTTCAAAATCATCCACATCTAATGGCACCTCCAAATCCGGAACAAAATCAGGATCTGCGATGCTGTCGTCATCACCGTCGAATCCATCTTCACTCTCTGCATAATCACAGAGAAACTCCTCTCTTTGTTCGTCTCCTAAACCTCTGGATGCCATCCTGTCGCAACAATAAAAAGTGCTCAATGTACGACACTAAATGTACATTTTAACACAATGTACCAGAACTGGCACAAACATAACACGACAATTATTTTCAACAAAATACGGAAAATTATTCAATGTCTACAATAAATAGCAAAGAACACACACTTGTTATAGTATGTGCCAACACCTAAACTGCAACATCGCACCAACCTAGATACCGCGCATGGAAACAGCCTTACACGCGCGCCCCAAAGCGCTGACGCCGCATAGTGACGCGCGGTCACACGATGCCCCCCCTGTTTACCGGACGCTTACGTTTTTAGCAATGATATGTAATTCGACATTCTGTATCTAGCATCGATCGGAATAGGAATTTAATTTAGTTATAATTCAATATTGTAATTTTACCTTGATTAAAGTTAGTTGAAAATCATTTTGGTTTTTTTTTGGGTCCTCCGGCAGCGACTTACATATTTGGCGCAGTCGGTAGGATACTCGAGGCGTTTCGAGTTCAGCTAGATAAGGTTATTTTCATATCGAATACCGTCCCGCTAATTCGCTACCGCCGTCGTGAGCGATCGCGTTCGCCGAGTATCCTGAAGAAGAACCTGATGTCCTGCGTGGAGGAAAAATCCAGACATCGATCCCAGAGGTACCGAAATGCAGTTTATGTAAGTACACTGACAATCGTTTCTGTGAGTTGCTTTCAATTCCCCTCCTTCTTACCTATAGTAGTTAATTATAGTTATAATCATTTTTCACCCTAAGCAGTCTACCCCCAAAGGGCCTGCGCGCTCTAGACTAGCGCGTAGGATAGATATAGACTTGAATAGAGATATCAGTGTAGAGTTAGGTACTACGTTTAGTAGTTTAGATAAGTCACTAAGTTTTGAGAGTTTCGAACCTGTCATAATGTCCGACCCCGATGCAATTTTTAAGACGTTGCGTTTAGTACCAGATTTCGATGGTAATGTCTTGCCAAGATTTATACATCTTTGTGACCAAATTGTTTCTGAATATCTAGGAATTAAACCTGAGAATGCTTTGGCTAAACTATGTTTAATTAACGGCATTTTAAATAAAATAACTGGACCAGCCGCGCGTATTATAAATTCAAACGGCATATCTGAAGATTGGGATAGTATTAAAACGTGTCTTATGAATAATTTTTCTGATCAGAGAGATGAGACCGCTCTTTACAATGACCTTTTGCTATCAACTCAAGGAAACAGTTCACCTCAAGTGTTTTATGATCGATGCCTTAACTTATTCAGCACCATTATGACGTACGTCACCCTACACGAGAACATTAAAACAACCGTAGAGGCTAAACGCACCCTGTATCGGAAATTAACCATGCAGGCATTTGTTCGTGGCCTTAAAGAACCTTTGGGTTCACGTGTACGATGCATGCGTCCTGATAGTGTCGAGAAAGCTCTCGAATTTGTGCAAGAAGAGTTGAACGTTCTTTATATGCAAAACCGTCATGAACCAGTAACTGAAAAAAAATCTAATATTAATTTAAATAGACCTGTGCCGATGCCTGCATCGACCCACATTGCCAATCCTACGTCTAAAATGTTAAATCTTAATGCACGACCTGGGCCCAATGTAAACTTTCAGCCGCTTCAACCATGGAGACCGAATTTCCAGGCTAATCAGCCTATCCCGTTTAGGAACGCTTCGGGAATGCCTTTGCATTCGCAACAAATGTATCGCGCGCCGATGTCGCAGACGCAGTAAATATTCCGCGCCGCTCCGCCGAACTATGATCGTTTTAACAATAATTTCCAAATGCAACCGCGAAATGTTCCACAAAATTCTGGCCCTAAGCCTATGAGTGGCGTTAGCCATTATATTACTAGAGAAAAACCATCGTGGCCAGTCAGCAAATCATGACTGGCGTAGAAGTGGAAACCCGCCGCCATCTAATTACTTTAAAACTAAAGAGATGAACATGAACGTATGCGTAGATGACGGTGGCCAGTATTATGAGTACCCGGAATATTTCATTGAACCCGATTATAATTTCTATCTCGAAAATCCGGAATATTTTAACATAGAACCAAGCTATTGCGTAGGCACCAATTCAAACTACGAAAATCTCGCTGTAGATTATCCGGCCGCTTCTACTAATGAATCTAAACCGTCTACATCTAAATCCGATAGCGAGCAGGATTTTCAGAAGCAGGAGAAATCAGACAAATTAAAATAGAACTGAATTTACAGACCCAAAGACAGCTTCCATTCATTCAGATCTCACAACCACCCTTGAGATTACTGATCGATACTGGCGCAAATCAGTCATTTATTAGCCCAGAAGCTGTTCAAACATTCTATAGTAATTTATTTCCCTTTAAATTTTGATCCCTTTGAGGTCACAAATGTACATGCCACAACAAGAAATGACTATTCTATAAGCATTCCAACTTTCACTGAATTCCAAGAGCACGATGATGTTAAGTTATTCATTTACAAATTTCATAATTATTTCGACGGACTTATAGGTTTAGATTTACTAGAAAAATGGGAAGCCAAAATCCACCTTAAAGACAAACTAATAATAACTCGTAATTCTACTAATACAATCAGTATGTACAACTCGCGTAACGTAAATTTGTACGAAGACATTATACCGGCCAACTCATCAAAAATACTGAGGGTACCGATCAACTTACATGACGGCGACGCGTTAATTCCTGAGCAGACTATAGCGAATTGTATAATTAGAGATTGCTTAGCCACGGTAACAAGTATCCGCGGACTTTTGGAGGTCATTAACCCTACCTCACATGACTTAATATTTTCAATGGATCGTGCTGTACACGCAGAGACCTATAATATCCAGTGCACGCGTACCGAACAACAATCTTGCAATATTCAACACGCGAATATTGAGTCAGCTAGAGCGAAAGATGTTATATCGCGTTTGCGGACAGACCATCTCAATAACGAAGAACGAATTAATTTAGAAACCTTATGTGCCAAATACGCTGATATATTTTATATAGACGGAGAGGCTTTAACATTTACTAACAAAATAAAACATCGCATTCGAACAACTGATGAAGTTCCGATTCATACAAAAAGCTATCGATATCCGTACGTACACAGAGATGAAGTCAGAGACCAAATAGGCAAAATGCTAGATCAGGGTATCATAAGACCATCTGAGTCCGCCTGGAGCTCGCCTATCTGGGTCGTCCCGAAGAAGGCAGACGCTTCCGGGAAAGCCAAGTGGCGCCTAGTAGTCGACTTTAGGAAATTATACGAAAAAACCCACTACGATAAATATCCCATACCGAACATCAATGACGTTCTGGATAAACTAGGGAACTGCCAATATTTCACAACCCTCGACCTTGCAAGCGGATTCTTTCAGGTCGATATGGACCCCGTTGATATCCCGAAAACCGCATTCAATGTGGAAAATGGTCATTACGAATTTTTACGAATGCCCATGGGTTTGAAAAATTCGCCATCAACATTTCAACGTGTTATGGATAATGTCCTCAAGGACCTTCAGAACACGGTCTGCCTCGTCTACTTGGACGATATCGTGGTCTTCAGCACATCTTTACAGGAACATATAGTTAACCTTGAAAAAGTGTTCAATAGATTACGAGAACCTAACTTTAAAATACAACTAGACAAGTCGGAATTCCTTAAACTAGAAACATCCTATCTAGGTCACGTAATAACAAGAGAAGGCATCAAACCGAACCCAGATAAAATTTTTGCTATCCAAAACTACCCTATTCCAACCACCATTAAAGAAATTAAACAATTCCTTGGTTTAGTTGGGTACTACAGAAAATTTATCCCGGACTTCGCGCGCGTAACTAAACCTCTAACACAATGTTTAAAAAAGGGAAGAAAAGTGATAATTAATTCCGAATACACTGAAAGTTTCGAAAAATGTAAAGCCCTAATAACTAACGATCCAATTTTGCAATACCCTGACTTCCATAAAGATTTTATTTTAACCACGGATGCGTCTAACGTTGCGTTAGGTGCCATTCTATCACAGGGAACGGTTGGCGCAGACAAACCAGTTTGTTACGCATCCCGTACTCTCAATGAGAGTGAAACAAATTATAGTACGATTGAAAAGGAACTCCTTGCAATCGTTTGGGCTACTAAATACTTTAGACCGTATTTGTTGGGAAGAAAATTTAAGATCATTACAGACCACAAGCCACTCCAGTGGGTCATGAACCTGAAGGAGCCCAACTCTAGACTAACCAGATGGAAGCTTAAACTATCCGAATACGATTTTACCGTAATATATAAAAAAGGTCCAAGTAACACAAACGCCGACGCTCTATCTCGCATTCAAATACATAACGAAGAAACTAGTTCTTTGATAGTAAATGCCTCCAAACGCCCGCCTTCAATAGATAACTCCTCAACAGTATCAGCCCATACTAGTCAAGATAACCCCATCCTCGAAATCCCGATCGTTGATCAACCATTAAACAAATTTCATAGACAGATTTTTATAACGGTAGTTGGTGATATAAAAAAACCTCCTACAGCATCCAAACCCTTTGATACACACACAAGAACGGCCGTCCAAGTCTCCCAATCTAACTTAGAATCAGATATAATACAAATCATCAAAGAATACGTTAACCCTAAAGTTAAGACTGCGTTGTTTATAAATCCGCCTCTAGCAATGTATCAAATCATACCCATAATTCAGGATAAATTTAAAAGTTCAGCGATGAACCTTGTTCTAGCCAAAAAAGAGGTCGAAAATGTAAAAGAATATTTAAGGCAACAGGAGATCATTAAGCATTACCACGATGGGAAAACAAACCACCGTGGAATAAATGAATGCTACTTAGCTCTCTCTGAGCGTTACTACTGGCCAAAAATGAAAGATGCGATAACAAAATTCATCAATGATTGTACTATCTGTGGCCAAGCATAGTATAACCGTCATCCTATAAAACAATGCTTTAACATAGTACCTCCGACCACTAAACCATTTGATACCGTTCATATGGATTTGTTATCAATTCATAAGGAAAAGTACTTAACAATCGTAGACGTATTCTCTAAATACGCACAGGCCTACTATATACGAGATGGTAAAGCTGTTAGTGTGTTACAAGCATTACTTAAATTCTGCACGCATCATGGTCTGCCTTTAACTATAGTATCAGATAACGGTACGGAATTCACCAACCAATTATTTAACGAATTTATTAACTTACATAAAATAATTCACCATAGAACTCTGCCCCATGCCCCTAATGACAATGGGATTGTAGAACGCTTTCATTCATCCTTATAAGAACACCTACGTATTTTAAAACTTACTCATAAAGACAATGACGTAATCAACCTCGTCCCGTACGGAATTCTAGCATACAACAGCACAATACATAGCTTCACTAAATGCCGACCATTTGATATTATAACCGGACACTTCGACCCGCGAGATCCCTTCGACGTAGACTTAAATAAACTGCTCCTACAGCAATACACACAAAATCATAAAGAAAAGATTAAGTTGGTCTATAATTTAATAAACGAGTCTTCCCTCGTAAATCGTACTAAGATTATAGAAAACCGGAACAAAACTCGCGAGCCCGAATATCAGCCTCAACAACGTATCTTTGTCAGCAACCCCTTAGCAAGTCGTCAAAAGTTAGCCCCCAGATACACTCAAGATACCGTATTAGCCGACCTCCCTATACACATCTATACATCTAAAAAACGAGGCCCCGTCGCTAAAAGCCGGTTAAAAAGAGTACCTAAAAGCGCTCTATTGTTGCAGGGTGCTACTAGTCCTGACTGCTCCTTTGATAGCAGCCCAGGAAACAAACCAGAAGATAACACTTGAAAGCCTGGACGATGGCCCAGGATTACTTCCTTTTCGACTTGGTGCAACTAAACTTATAACACATAACCATACCTTCCTACAATATATTCAAATTAAAGACATCGACTCAAATATCAGTACGTTACAAGATCAGTTAGAAAATTTTAGGCAGGAACTAGACAATAACACGCATATGCTATATGAAATTCAAATAGAATACCTTTCGGGAAAATTGCAAAGCGTCACACGCCAACTAGAAACAATAAAACCAGGTCGTGTAAAGAGAGGTCTCATAGAGATGGCTTAGGCTCTATAATAAAAAGCGTCACGGGAAATTTAGATTACTCAGACGCGGTCAGATACGATAACACTATTAAAATCCTTCAGGAAAATGGCTACAAGACCTCTGAGGAGCTAAATAATCATATAAGTATCAGTAAAGAATGGATGATGCATTCCGATGTTATCATGCAATTAGTAGCTAACCAAGTTAAAATTAATGTCACGCTAAAAGTACTGTTAGACCGAAATGCTTACAAAGACTATAGCCTCATAAGATTTGCTAAATTCGGACAGTGTTTAACTATATTAGCCGAAAATCTAGATGAAATATTAAACGAGTTAGTAAGAGTTGAAAATATGTTAGCATTTATTCGTAGCTCAAGCGCACATCATTCCATGATTAGCATAGTAGTATTACGTCATATGATCGACAGATTAGTTAGAATCTACGGTAGAGATAAGGTAATAGATTTAGAACTTAGAGAATACTACGATATTATTAAACCAGGTTATTACTATTCAGGCAGTCAAATAGTAATTATATTTAAATTCCCAATATTTGCTACAGAAACATACGATCTTTATAAATTATCAATAGCCCCTAATAAATTTAGGCAAGCCCTTATCCCTCCTTACCCTTTGATTGCAACAAGCAGGTACGGTTATGTGTATATAGAGGCAGAATGCCCGAAGTACAACAATTGGTATCTCTGTGGAGATTAGATGAATCATCAGTTGCGGCAAGCCCCAGATTGTATACAGAAGCTTATTATGGACCAGTCCCTCGATGGAAGCTGCGAAATCGTAACTACATCATTATCAAGAATAGCTATGGAAGATTTAGACGAGAAGCACTACGTGATATCATTTCCCAACACAACACGAATACATACCTTATGCGGACGAGAGGAATACATCCTATTGAATGGCAGTTATCTGGCTACCATACCCATTAATTGTTTCCTGTACACCTCAGAATTTACTATCACCAATCTCAACGATCATGTGGAAGGACAACCTATCAAAATTACGAAACTAAACTACATCATAGAAGGCCACCCAGAACCAGTACAAGTCAACCTCAACTCGATTGATCTTACCAAACTACACGACGCTCAATATAAAATAATGTCGCAGCCTCCTCTGCGTGTGCAACCGCTGTCATCAGATTACTTATATCATACTACGATCCCGTTTTACATCATACTATCAAGTACACTCGCACTGAGTACATTCATCGCTATAAGGCGCTGTAAGAAGTCAAAGTCCGGAGCTGAGAAACAATCTACAGAGGACAAGGTTTATGCAGAGCCTGGAGCATCTGGAGCATCGAAGACACATTCAGCAATATTTTCTCAGTTCAAACTTCAAAAATAATTGCTGATCTGACGGTGGAGGTGTTATAGTATGTGCCAACACCTAAACTGCAACATCGCACCAACCTAGATACCGCGCATGGAAACAGCCTTACACGCGCGCCCCAAAGCGCTGACGCCGCATAGTGACGCGCGGTCACACGATGCCCCTGTTTACCGGACGCTTACGTTTTTAGCCATGATATGTAATTAGACATTCTGTATCTAGCATCGATCGGAATAGGAATTTAATTTAGTTATAATTCAATATTGTAATTTTACCTTGATTAAAGTTAGTTAAAAATCATTTTGGTTTTTTTTGGGTCCTCCGACAGCGACGTACATATTTCACTTACCTAGTAAATTCACAACACAAACAAACAGTTGTCACAGTTACAATATTTTTCGTCTAATATCAAAACTTTGTAAACAAACGTATTCTACGAAACACCAAACTGTTCGATTCAAATTCGTTTTTCTTGAAAAAGCGCCATCTGTTGGCTATAAATTATACTAAATATTGAAGCGCGCTATGTTCCCGAACGAGAACTATATATTTTGCTTTAGATTTTATATGGAAAAAATTGGTATGTTCCAGTACTGTCCCACGGTTGTATAAAGGGATATAATGTATGTGGTGTTGTCCACATTAAAAAAAAAAAACACCGGTAGCACTCCGGGAGTGCCGGCAGAAGTGAAAACATGTAAATAATACATCCTTACTGTCGCGGTCACATCATAGACAAACCACCGACAACAAAATAAACAAAAAGACACTGACGTGTGGCCGCGACAGCGACTGTCAGTGACAGATGTCAATCTTGACACAGTTCCTGACATAAACAAAACGAACCATAAAAACAACAAAAAATAACGTTGTGTTTAATTATAAGTACAAAAATACTATCATTTATGAGGTAGAATACAATGTTTATTTATTGCGCTATCGTACACAAATATGACAATTTACATGTTATTATTCATAATATTATATCGTTATTTATTTATATATTACATTATTTTTTATCTCTTAGAAAAATCAACTTTCATCCATAATTTTGTAATTCCGTAATTTCGTATCCTTGGATACGCGTGGCACGCTGTACATAAACACAGACGGACATTCGCGCAAGCGCCCTGTGCCGCCTAAGCGGAGCAGGTACGGTAGAAAGAGTGGGAGATACTAGTTCCTCTCCCTTCCCCTCGATCTTACGCTTTTTCGCATCACGTGACCCTGACGCGAGCCGTCTTACGCTTTTTGCGATTAGGTCACGTGACCCTGACGCGAGTTTAAGATTTTATACCCATTACAGAAAAAGTGCTCAACGCCGCTAAAGAAGTTTTCACTTCAAAAATCTTAAACAGGTTTGTAATTTCTTAATTTTTACTTTACGGTGAATATAGATTTGTGATAATAGAATCTTGTGTAGAATCATCATTAACATAATTATATTCATCATCATTATATTGCAATGAAGCTGCAGTATTGATGGTGGTACTAGCAGGCAGCGTGTTGTTGTTACTTATTAGTTGCGATTGCAACACGCTACTTTCAGTACTTGTTCGAGCTGTTGTGTCGTAGCTTTGGTATCCAGACTGATATCCATAGTGACTGACGTATGCAGACGTCTGTGCCATATTGTTATATTTGCGAAGTAAATTTATCATTTCGGCTTTTGCATCGAGTTTATATTCTTCCTTTATGGAATGAAAATGTGGAAAAAGAGAAAGTAAAAAATGTTGATCCAGATCAACATTTTTTACTTTCTCTTTTTCCAAATTGAACAAAGTCACGCCAACCATTCAACATCCAGATGTTGAATGGTTGGCGTGACTTTGTTCAATTTTTCAGTCAGAATTTCGTATAATTTGTTTTGTGCATCATCACTTGTTTTAAGCTTCTTTGATTTTGGCATTACAAAAGATTCCAAACAATCTTCGGAGTCGGTTCCCTCAGTAACTGTAGGTCGACTTGGCGGTCTGATTTCAGTCAAAGGTTGTAAAAATGACAATAATTTATAGTACACATGTAGCGCGTAGGCATATTAAATATCTTTAGTCTTAGGCAATATGTATGACGTAGCTCGTAAGTTTATTCTAAGCCCCAACCTTTGTATACAGTCAGTCGTTCAGTAAACCTTCAGCTAAGAACACGCTCTTTCATTTGCCAAACCTTCTGATCACTCACACACAAACACCAACAACCTTTAACGGCAAAGTGGTGACATCCGACGTGATCGCGCGCGTATCAAGTTCCAAGTTATCGCAACCGAGAGACTGTAACGCTATCGCGTGTAAAAATGAACGACCCACGTTACCAGGCTGCAGCTCTCCAACAACCCGCAGTCATATCAACCCCGGAGCAGCCACAACCGCAGCAAATGACGGCAGTTTCCATCACGCCGAGGATACCGGATTTTTGGCGAGACCGACCAAGGCTCTGGTTTCACCAATTCAACGCCATCGTGGATCCCCAAAAGGCAAGTGACCTGCACAAAAGTCAACTTTTAATAGCTAGGCTGAAACCTGACGAGTTACCTGATATAAGTGACATTCTTGAAAACATGCCTGAGAATAATAAATTTGAAACTCTTAAAAATAGGTTAATTTCGGTTTATGAAGAGTCGGAAACAAAACAAATGAATCAGCTCTTAAACGAAATCGAACTCGGAGACCAGAAGCCGTCACAATTATTACGGCGTATGCGAGATTTAGGGAAAAATAAAGTGCCAGACGAGACTCTAAAATTATTGTGGTCAGGTCGTCTCCCACACTCAATTAGGGCCGTCATAACCGCATGCGACACTGGCGAGGTAAAACTCGACAGTTTAGCTAAAATCGCAGACAAAATCCTGGAAAATACCAGGCCGTCTGAAATAGCCCCGATCTCTAAAACAACTCCGAGTGCAGACCAAACAATCCCCGAAATCATTGTCAGCGAACTTAAACAAATGAAATTAGAAATTTCAGAATTACGTAATAAACTAAACGGTTCCAATAACCATCAGAACCGTGGGTCACGAAACCGAAATCGTTACGACCCTGGTACATCCCGCGCACGCTCTAAAAGTCGCGAAAACACCCAAAAAAATAAGGAAAAATACTTAAGTCAAAAAGAAAAACCAGGCGATGCGAATTACCTGTGTTTTTACCACTTCATTTACGGTACCGACGCGCGTAAATGCGGCGACTTAATAAACTGCAACAAAAAGAACCCGGAAAACTAATCCAGACACCGGGTCAAATACACAATGTCGCCGGTGTCAGCAATTCCCATCGTTTATGTTTTACAGATATTATAACTGCTGCACGATTTCTTATCGACACTGGTGCTGATGTGTCGGTTTTAGCCGGTAAAAGGCAAAACTCACCCACGGCAGATTACATATTATATGCAGCCAATGGCTCAAGAATTGCTAAGGTGTTCGTAGAGCATTGAATTGCTCGTTTCGGCTGTCCAATACGTATAACCTCAGACCAAGGTCGTCAATTCGAATCAGACCTATTTCGGCAGTTATTAAAAAGACTCGGTATCGAACGAGTTCGAACAACTGCATACAATCCAAAGGCGAACGGTATGATCGAAAGACTGCATCGTACCTTAAAAGCTGCTATTATGGCTAAATGTGAAAATAGTACACAATGGTTACGGGAATTACCTCTAGTACTCCTAGGATTGCGCTCGGCAGTTAAATTAGATCTGGGATACAGTCCATCACAATTTTTATACGGCAGTAGTCTCAGACTCCCAGGCGACCTATTTCATTCAAAGCCTACAACCAATATTAATGAGAGCGACTACATCAAACAATTAACTAATTCATTGTCATCCGTTCCCGGCCTCTCGCATCCAAGTTTACATAACAACAACAATAGAGTATTCATCCATAAAGACTTATCCATTAACACTCATGTGTTTGTTAGGAATGAGGCGAGGCGATCTTTGGTACCACCGTATGAAGGTCCACACAAAGTAATAACGCGACATCCTAAATTTTATACTTTAGACTGTAACGGCAGGCAAGTCACAGTATCACTTGATCGTCTAAAACCAGCTTATCTATTAGACTTTGATAATGTGTCGGTCCCACGCCAAGAGACCCAAACGACGCCACCCGACACCGCCCTACGTCCGGCGAACGTTACGACTTCATACGACACCGCAAGCACTGCGACACCACCGGTTACAACGAAATCGGGCCGCATCGTTAAGAAGACCGTGAGATTCGACATGTGAGCCGCTGCTGGCAACGTCGCTATCAGTAGTGTACCTGTCTCTCATAATCATCACACGTCAACGAACGCTCACTATCGCCGTACTTACACCAGTCAGCAGTCAGACAACATGGGCCAGCCAGCCAGCAAAATGACCATCGTTGCGCAGAACAGCGCAGCCGCCGGCAACAAGGCATCGGTGGATGACGAAGCCCTTACCATCACCCACAAGATGTCGCTAGCCGCAGTCATCCTAGTCAGCACAGCGGTAACCCTATGCATACTCTACGTGGTGTGGTGCTATTGCAAGCGCCGCATCGAAGCCGCCGTCGAAACAAGAATCAGCCGTGCGATCACACAACGCGTTAACGGCATACCACCAGGGATGCCCAACCTGCAAGCAAACATCGCGAGTGCAAACCTCAAACAAACATATAGTGTAGTGTAAACAAAGTGCAGTGGAAAGAATGTGAACGTTCTAGAATAAGCAAAACAATTATTATTACGATCCATAACTCAATTTGTTTATTGTTAACGTTTGTAGTATGTAGTTAGTTCGTAATTTTGTATTTTTTGGGGAGTAACAAATAAAAATTTCTTAAAATCATGGTTTAATCTAAGGGGGGAGGATTGTAGCGCGTAGGCATATTAAACATCTTTAGTCTTAGGCAATATGTATGACGTAGCTCGTAAGTTTATTCTAAGCCCCAACCTTTGTATACAGTCAGTCGTTCAGTAAACCTTCAGCTAAGAACACGCTCTTTCATTTGCCAAACCTTCTGATCACTCACACACAAACACCAACAACCTTTAACAGCAAACACATATTGTTTTCTCGGTTTAGCCCCGGACCCACTGGAACAGTTCTTTTCCTTTGCCCGTTCTCTGTTGTAGGAATCTTTTAAACTTTTCCATTTTTTCTGGAGTTCCACAGCTGAAAAAATATATACAAGTTTGTAGCTGCATACCATCGTCACATGTACAGCGCGTGCGGCCACCACCGCGCGCGCCGCTATACTGAAGCTTGCGCTTTTTTTTTCATACTTTCTCTCAACTTGGTCGACGTAACCAGCAAATTCAAAATTTTGCGAGTACTGCTCTTGTACGGGAATGGAACTTGTATGTGGTCCCAGATCATAAAATGGTTCATCTGATGGTGGCGTTTCCTCTGTTGCTCTAAAATTAAAGCTTGGCTCGGGAGGCTTCTCCTCTCTTCTAGCCTTACCCTTCCAATTCTGGCTTCTCTGGGTTTGGCCTCTCGGTTTCACTGGGCGGTCTTCAAACTCACGGACGGCATTCCAGTCCTGTTCGAAGTTTCTCTTCTGTTGGTATTCGTAAGCCCTTCTCTGGCTTCTACTGCCCTGCTGTGTGCTAGCGGGCTTTCCACGCTGAACTGACTGCTGTCTTCCGTTATTACGGGTATCATTATTACGGGTATCATTATTTAAATTTGACATCCTGTCTGCAATTTGCAATAAACTTAGTTTTAAGTCATTAAAAACGACACTGAAGCTTGCGCGGCCGGCACCCATATTTATAACTTCTGAGCATTTCAAATCAGCAGCGCCGTCGCAGCCGCGGCCCGCTACACTGTTCTTACTTAGTGAGAAAGTTATGTGATTGGTCAATTGCCTTAACACTACTTACAACCCCTCAAAATAGTACGTAAGTAGTGCAAATAAAGATATTTTATGCTACATCAAGCTAGTGTTACCATTTCTCTCCACCTAACACTACAAGTTTAATCAACAGGACCTCATTTGACGAACGTAACAAACTACAACTGTAAAGTGCCAACACAGTTATATCAGCCAATCGCGTTGCAGGACCGCACGACGTGATTGGCTGATATGACAGTATTGCCACTTTACACTTGTAGTTTTGTAGCATGTAACTTTCGTGAAATTAGACCCAGGCCATAAATATAATGTAATCTTTAGTAATTTATATTCTTTTTTAGGTACTTAGCAACTGGATGTAATTTCACAGATCTTCATATAGATTTTAAATGTGGACATACTACTGCACGTACAATTGTTAAAGAAACCGTAGAAGTAATATGGAATAAATTAAAAGTCATATCCATGCCAGAACCAACAGAAGAATCACATTTAAAAACCGCTGAAGGGTTTATGAAACATGCAAATTTTCCTATCATAATTGGAGCAATAGATGGAAAACATATAAGAATTATAAAACCATGTCATACCGGCTCAGAATATTACAATTACAAACATTTTTTTTCCATCGTGTTGCTAGCAATATAAAAAAAAAAGTTTATTGGTACAAAAAAAATCATTCACAATATTATTACATCTAAATAAAAGGAGCAGTAATCGCAAAAGTTGGTGATACTGGTTCCCAAACTAAGCTGTCGCTTGTATTTTGGGACTCAGTGTTCAGTCATAGATGTTGTTACAATTTGGTTGCTTTAGGTAGGTACATTAGTTGTGAACGTGAACATTTTATAATTTTAAGACAATTAAGCTGAAGAGTGAGTGTGTGTGCGTGTGAGTGATTATGTGTAAGTGTGTGTGTGTGTGTGCGTGTGAGTGATCATGTGTAAGTGATCATGTGTGTGTATGTGTGTGTGTGTGAATCCCAGTCTTGGCTTATACAGTGAATTTTAGTAAATTTTCAGTCTTTTGATAGTCCATTTTGAGTAGCCAATCAGTTACTTTATCTTTTACTTTGCGTTTGTTGAGTCCTACAATTTTCAGTTCCTTATTAATACAGTCGTACAGTTTGCAACTTAGACTGTTGTATTGTCCTCTGGCAAAGGCTGTCTTCGTAGGGGAACGGACGCATGCATTCATCCTTCTACGGGTGTCAGAGGCAGAAGGTGGGACTATTCGATGTCTTCTCAAGGTGGATTTCAGCACATAGAGCTGCCTGACAGTCAGGACTTTGCATTCCGAGTAGTGTTGTGGTGGGGTATCTGTATGGTTTTTTGTTCATAACTTTAAGAACAGCTCTCTGTGCCCTCTCCAACCTGAGAAGAAGCGTTTTACCTGCCCCGCCCCAGACAGGGATGCAGTATTGGATAACAGACTGACACAGGGCCAAGTAGACTAGCCTTAACTTGTCTGGAGGAGAAGAGTCTCTGAGTAGTTTAAATATGTGTATGAGCCTTCTCACTCTTGAAGTTACTGTGTCTATGTGTTTTTCCCATCTCAGTCTGCCATCCAAATACACACCCAGGTATCTTGCACTATCCTCACGAGTAAGTTCAGGGCACGTGCAGCTTTTATTCAAAGATGAGCAAACATGGGCTTTAACAGTGAAGTCTTGTGGAGGAGAGGTGTTTTTCCTGATTGAGAAGGTTACATAATGCGTTTTTTTTATGTTTAGAGTTAATAAGTTGTCTGAGAGCCATTGCATGACTTTTGCTACGGAGTGTTCAGCGGTCTCCTTGACGGCGGTCCAATTTGGACCCCATACAAGAATAGCGGTGTCGTCAGCGTATGCAAAGATTTTGGTATTAGGGAGAGAGATTTGGCAGAGATCGTTAATATATAGCTGGAAAAGCGTGGGACCGAGTACGCTTCCTTGCGGAATTCCGTAGATGACTGTGTCCTCATCACTGAAGAATTCGTTTATCTTGACTCGGTGTCTCCTATTTGTTAGGTAGTCTTTAAAAATTTCGTGGATGGTACGTCTTATACCGAGCCTTTCCAACTTAGCCAGAAGAATCGGGACAGAGACTGTGTCAAATGCTTTGGAAAGATCTAGAAATATACACATACACCTATTCTTAATGTCCAAGTTTTTAACGATAGCATTTGTCAAATCAGTTACAGCATCTTCGGTGCTATATCCCGAGCGAAATCCGTACTGATTTAAGGCTATAATTTTAAACCTGTCCAGAAACTTCTTTAGCGCTCGATTTAGTATTCTTTCTAAGATCTTAGAGATTGCAGTCAAAATTGCAATGGGGCGGTAGTTATTGACACAGTCTCTGTCGCCACCCTTGTGGATAGGGTGGATTATGGCTTTTTTAAAAGCATCGGGGAAAACACCAGTATTGATGGCAAGATTACATATGTGAGTGATGGGAGATATGTGACGCTATTTATAATTTCATAGCTATCGATGTCGGATGCTATGGAAAGAGCTCCGATTCAACAATACATGACAGCAGCGAATGGGTTAAAAAAATACGAGGAGGAAATTTTAAAATACCTCAACCGAGACCTATATGTAACAATGGAATACCTATACCGTTTTCATTTATTGGCGATGAAGGATTTGTCTTATCCGAATACTTGCAAAGACCATACGCTGGTAAACATTTACCACGAAATAAGAGAATATACAAGTATCGCTTGACACGCGCAAGGCGTTATATTGAATGTACGTTTGGTATATTGAGTAACAAATTTAAAATTTTCAACGGGCCCATCAACGTTAATGTTGATTTTGCTACGAACATTGTTAAAGCGTGTTGCGTATTGCACAATTTCATACGTAAGCGAGATGGGTACCAATTTGATCACACTCTGAGTATAATTGGATTCCAAGATTCACCTGCCAGTGATAATTTCTGAACTAAGTGGTACTGCAATCCGAAATATATATAACTGACTATTTCACCGGTGAAGGTTCTGTACCGTGGCAAGATTCAAAAATTTGAAAAAAGTAACCAATAAAATAACCAGCAAAGGAGATCATCTTGTTTATATTTTTACTCTACCTACCTAGGTACTAATTATTATCTCTTAAACGCGTGAACCAATTTAAACGAAACGAAACGAATCCAAACGAATAAAATGGTTTTAGACCTAGACCTTTCATTTGACATCAAAATCGTTAAGATATCTCAACAAACAAAAAATCACATTTTCAAGTTGCTCTCGTAATTATCTAATATGTATATGAAACGCGTACAAACAATTCTTCTAAAAACTATCTTATTAAACGTTCACAATTAGCGCAGTAGTATTATATTCAATTTATGTAACGATTATTAAAAATTTATTATTATTAACAACGATTTACACAGACGCGTCTGCCCTAACAGATTAATAAAAATAGTTTATTCCGAGCGTAATCGGAAGTTACTAGTTAATCCCAGAGTAACAGTGTATTAATGTAGTCGTAACTCTAGTATTAATAAACATGGCGTAACCTCGGACTAACAATACATTCCTTACACCAGGATTAACGCACCCGTTGTGGCAACCCACATGTTTTAAAAGTAAAAAGAATGAGTCAGTGAATGAACTTACGACGTGATAGTGACAGTGACAGATACTCGCGTTGTTTTCGGTGGCAAAATAAAACAAGGTTTTAGCTGGTTTTAGCAGTTTCGGAGAAAATTTCTTATTTTAATCAATTTTATTATTATTGACTTAAAAATGAACCAAAAACGTATTCGCTCTCTTAACTGGGATGAAGAAGAAAAGGTAAATCATGTCGATAGTGTGGTATTTTATATTGGTGGCGTGGTGTTTATTTATAATAATGTTCTTTCCTGTTACAGCAATTATTTCGCTCAGTACTTAAAGAATATGCGCAAGTTATTGAGAATATATCCCTAGATAGGAATACAAACAAGGGAAAAAATAAAGCCTGGGAGGAAGTTCACAAAAAGTAAGATATTTGGTTTTCTGTATATTTTATGATCTGGATAGGTTTGCTCGCGATATCTTTCGTAATAGTCTTCTGTGTGGTGTTTACTGAAATTGCTTTATATTTCAGCTAAAGATCCAAATCTGTTAGGTATAGAAGTTTAGCTCAATAATTAAACACACATTAAGAAAGTATGTATTTACTAACATAATTCATCTTCTGTACTAGGTTTAATGAGTTAAATAGCCGACATCGAGAACTAAGCCAGCTGAAAGTTCAATGGAAGACAATGAAGATGAATGTTCGGAAAACGTACTGCACCTTCAAAAAGGTGTTAAATAAAACAGGTGGCGGAGCTAGACCTAATGATACCATCATAGAAATTAAAGATTTATTGAATCCTGCAGAGCTGTTGACAGATTTCAATATGTATGATTCAGATGGGCTTGTGAGTTTTAGCAAAGAAGGTGTATAAATAATACATATTATTTTACTGCCAGTGCTAAATCTTGTGAAAACTTTTTATTAACCTACTTAATTGAACTCATTTGCAGGTTGCACCCAAACGAAAAATATTATGTAATAAAATCCCAGAGAAAAGTTTGAAAACGGGAAAGGTAATTTTTATGCCTACTGCCAATTATGTTAAACTTGCTTTATTTATCATTCAACCATTGATATAATCTGTTTGTTATTTACAGGACCATGATGTGTACATCAACAGCATGCTAAGCCATAGCAAAATGTTAAAAGACGAGGAACATTTGAGACGTATGGAAATGGCTGAAGAAGAACATGCAATTAAAATGGCAATACATAAAGAAAATCTAAGATGTGCCATTTTAGAAAGAGAAATTTTAGAATTTAAAAAAGCGTCTGAAATTAAACACACCATTTGTGATTCCTAGTTTTTATATAATTAAAATTATCTCTTAGCCAATTTTTATTTTATTTAATAAAATAATGATAAAGTTGTCCAGAGAAGACAGTGTGCCTGTCAGATTCCACATCACCAGCTACCTTATAGTAGTCATTTGATCATCAGTCAATACTCAAGTAGAAATCCACTGTTGATTAAAAAAAAATGTCTGAAAAACATAACCCTCCTGGTGCAGTCGTGTAAAAAACATCAGTCTATATATGTGACACTCTCGAAGGTACCTTACTCCATGTTTCATGGCTCATTCCTTCAGATAGGTATTGTTATGATTCTTTACAATTTATTCTTATAAAACTAAATGAAAAAAATGAGATGCTATAGGTACAAGAAAATAAAACTTAATTGTTAACCAAATTGCAATTATATTTATTTTAAAAATTTTCATTAATAAATGCTGCTCGTGCTGAATTTCCTCTAAGTGAGTTATTAATCATCTGCATCACTGGAACATTGTCATCATCTTCAACAGCCTCGAGCAGATCTTGCTTGTGCATTGCAATATTGTGCAGTATTGCCAAGGCAACAATGTATAGTTTGGTATGGATTAATTTTGTTGTGAGTCCTCTCAATAAATAACGAAACTTTTGCTTCCATACTCCAAAACATCGTTCCACAGTGTTTCGGGTCCTTATGTGTGCACGGTTGTAAATTTCTTCTTTTTGTGTATTCGGATGCAGAATTGGTGTGAATAAATAAGGAGTACATGCATATCCAGAATCTCCTAATAGTCTGCCTTTAAATTCTGATTGCTCAAATCTTTGTTTTAAACGACATTCATTGAATATTCTTGAATCATGTGTGCTGCCTCGCCAATGTGCCACTATATCCATGATTTCTAAATTAGCATTTGACACAACCTAAAACAATGTACACAATGAATATAAAGTCATAGATTGAAGTGATTTTATTGGATCTGACAAAGATTAACCTGTATGTTAACATGTACTAAAGATGGATTGCCTACTATCGAACTTTAAAACTTACTTGTAGGTACATTTATTGAACTGTATCCTTTTCTATTTATGTAGTATTGTCCAACATTTCCACTGACTTTCGGGATTCGAATATGTGTGCAATCAATAGTTCCTATCACTTGTCTAAATCCATACAGTGAATAAAAACTTGCAATCACATTATTCTGCTCCACATCAGTTTGTGGCATTTTAATCCAATGAGCTCTTCGTGCTACTAGTGACAAAGCAACTTGTTTGCATATAAGTGATACTGTTGACTGACTCGTTCCACTCAGATCTCCTGCATCATCTTGAATCTGACGAATAAAAAAATATTGAAACAGAAATGTGTAGTGAAAGATAGTGATTTATGAAATTTATGGTAACTTTATTTACCTCTCCACGAGCCCATGTTCTTATTGCAATCAAAACTTTTAGATGGGGTGGTATAAAGCCACCTCTTGCATCACCAGCCAAATCATTTTTTACCATGTCAATAATGAAAACGGCAGTAGATCGAGAAAACCTGTACTTGGATTTAAATTCGGCTTCTTGAAGTTCTTCCAGTGGATTCTTACGAATTTTATAACATTTCACACGCCTCATTAATGGAATCCGATTTCTAACCTCACTTATCTCATCGATCACGCTCAAATCATCAATAAAATAGTCTCTATCCATCGTTTTTGCACAACAAACAACCACAACTTAACCTATGATTTATCAGTGATTTTTTTAATGTCAAACACACGCAGGAATCTGAAGATGCGCGCGCGTTCAGTGCTTACTCCGTCGTTAAACTATGTGGAGCGAAGGATTAACTTGTATTCCGAGAGTAGTGTCGGATTAGTTTACTCCCTCCTTACTCCATGATTATTAATACTCAATTTAATTAATTTAAGCTTAAAACTTGGAGTAAAGTTAATCTTGCTCTATTCTGTATTTATTAATAAGAGTGTAAGCGTCCAAGTATACAAACTGCGCGAGATCAGAGACCGCGTACCGCGTCGCCCAACCCCCCGCGAGATCCCCGCCGTTGCTCCACGAAAGTACATTCGTTGCGCAACTGTATGGATTGTTAAACTGTGCTAATACTAAAGTTAAATCATCGATCACTAATAAATACTAGATATACAATCCCATGCAAAAGTTCTCTAAAAACTGTCGCCAAATGTTGACACGTGATTCTAGTTGAAATAAATATACATTAATGTAAATTCAACGTTAAATACATTGCCTAAAGTTGTGTTCGTTGTTGTGTTGTTGTAGCTACGTACAAAAAGCAATAAGTTTTTACGACCGGTACTCGCTGGTCAACCTACATCAAAACAAATTCAACCTTACACGCATGTTTTAAGGTCAGAATTACAAAGTGTCGATAAAAAGCAATAAAAATTAACGACCGAGCCATGTCGCTTGGACAAGGAATGATATGTAATACGACTTATTAAAAAAAAATGTTTTTACGATGGTTTCTTGATAAAATATCAGTATTTACAATACAGTGATAAGTGTGATAACAATTAAATAATGTTAATATTAATACTTACCGAAAATATGAAATTCCATCCTTTTTTAGCGTCCTGGATGTGTGATTTTTACAATGTTTAAACGAGCACGGCATGTTTACCGTCGGAGCGTTCGAATGCTACTAGATTAAAAGCGCAACCCAAATGTTCGAGTGGGCGCTCATTCGGTGAGGACATTTTTTGTCACCGATTGTGTAGGTATCTAGTTTTTTATTAGTGATCGATGAGTTAAATAAATAAATAACTTACCACAATCATTCTTTTCTTTATTGGTTTTTTCTCCAAATTCTGCATTACATAATTCATTTATCTCTTCCCATGCCTTCCTTTTTGCAATCTTATTCGAATACTCAGGAAGATGTGAGTCTCATATTACAGGACGCTCCTGAATTGACGTAATAAACGTTTCAGTGTCAAATGACTCCATTTTACGCCTGTGACGGACAATAGCACGCACTCTGGACCTGTCTGTGTTGCACGTTGCACTGATGCCGATTCCCAATCACGCGCCGCGCCACACTCCCTCCCCCCTCCGTTCTCTCTACCGATGTCATTCGACGCGGTCGCGCGTTTGGATCGATACAATCGCGAAGCAGTAGCGCGTTAGTAGAGCGACGCGGTCGCGCGTTTGTATCGATACAATCGCGATGCAGTAGCGCGTTAGTAGCGCGACGCGGTCGCGCGTTTGTATCGATACAATCGCGATGCAGTAGCGCGTTGCAAATGCGACTAACACGCGTTAGAAGTGATGCTGTCGCGCGTTTGCTAAACGCGCGACTGCATCGCTACAAAAAGTCGCCGTGGGCGAGGGGCCTAAAAGCTTGTATAATACTGCATAACTTTGTCCGCAAAGAAGATGGTATTCATTTTGATGAATTGGAGATATCAACAATGAACAGTTTGCGAAGAGAACGAAACCCACGAGGAGGAATTGAAGCTAATAATATTCGCTCAATATTTGCTGATTACTTTGTATCTCCTGAGGGGTCTGTTCAGTGGCAAACTCAATACATTTAATTTTTAACAATAAATATTGCGTACTCACCATATTCTTGTCTTTTCTTTTCATTCCATGTCTCGAAATCCGGATACATAAGCAATAAAATTTCTTTCCAAGCATTTTGGGTGGCAATTTTATTTTTATACTGGTCCAATGATTTATCCCATAATATCGGTCGACCTTCGATCAAGGAAATAAAATCCTCGATCAATATTGGAATTCTGTCCTCCATATTGACAACCGACTGATGCAACGCACAAGGGCAACTGCGGGCCACGCGTGCGAGTGCGTACGATTCTCGAATGGGCGAGTCGTGTGAACAAGACAACATGAACATAAGTGCCACTGCGTGTCGTATTCGATAAAGCGCAGGCCACACCGCCAGCTAGCGGGCGGGCGGGCTAGGCGGGCGAACATCGTTTCACCTCTTTACATACTTCGGTTCACACCGCGAGCTACCGACTAACCTAACGAGCTAAGCTAACGAAATATTCGACGATTCCAGCGAAGCTACTCGTTCACCTCGTTGGCGAACCCGCGCTACACTAGCTTAGCTCGCCCGCCAGCCCGCTCGCCCGGTTCGTTCGCCCGTCCACCCCGTTTCGAGTAGCGGTGTAGTGTTTAGTTTGTGAACGATGAATATGTTACATATCGACGAAAGTTCTGATGATGACTTAACTACAAATGTTAAAAAAAGATATTACTGTTAAATTCTCTTCGAATTAAGAAGAAGAAGAGAAAGCGTAGATTTTGGTTGCGTAGACATATTTAATTCAGGCAACAATCTGGAGAATTTTAAACTTTGTTTCGGGAGTTGAATGACGAAGATTTATAGACTCACAAGAGTACAATTTCAAGAAATATTAAGTATGATATCTGACAAACTTACCAAATCTGATACTAATTACCGGAAAGCTATTACCCCATCGGAGAAACTGGCAGTGTGCTTAAGGTAAGAATCTATCTACTTATACTTTGTTATTGCTTAGATACTGCATATTACGAAAATATTGCCCATCGGAACGAAGCTGGCAGGTGCCTCTAGTAGATATTTTTTTTTTTTTTATTGAAATCCGCGAGATCGTCCATAGTAGAAATTCTTGGAGGAGCTCGTCCAGCAGTGATTATGATTCGATTGAATGATCATCCTACCTGCTTATAATAAGTAATCATTTTTATCTGCTGGGATTTACATAATTCCAAAAACAGTTTAGAAAATATACTTTTATTATTTGTCATATCACAATTTGAACAATAAACATGATACATCTGCCCTGCTTCATCACAATCATTCTTAATATTGTTACGAGCTTGGGGTTCGTTACAATAAAAACAGCCGATTAAACAACCCAAAACTGACACTTTAATCCACAACACTAATTATCACTTTAAAACACACTAATTATAAAACACAATCGCACTACTGAACACTTCACTTCACTATAATTCGCAGTCGAAGATCGCTCTCGAAGTTATCGTTTGTATCGCCAATTCAATACTGACTGCCGTCGCCGGATGTCCGCCCTTTATATACCGACAGTCATTTCCAGAACCCTCCTGTATGGAAACCTCTGGAAAGTTCGGGCACACACAGGTCCCGTCAAAACATCTTGAATGTTCTAGCACGTAAATGTCAGCTACTGGATACTAGATGGCGGCAGCAGTATGTCAGTATCTGCTACTCGATACTAGATGGCAGCACGTAAATGTTTGGTTGGTTGAAACTAGATGGCGTTAGCAGTACGCAAATGCCGCCATGTACCCAACATTAATTCTGGCGCGTAACACTGCCCCCTCCTAAGACATGCTCGTCCCGAGCATTATCGGCCCCATAATAACGCGCCAGTCGATCCACGTGGACGATTTTAGGAGCACTTCTTGTACCTTTTTGTATACGGTAGGTCACGTCATTGATTTTTGTCACAATCCGGTACGGCCCGTCCCATTTAGCTTGAAGCTTAGGAGATTTCCCTTTACTGCGAACTGGATTGTGTAACCACACAAGTGAACCTTCATCGAAACCTTTATTGTTCATTTTGCGGTCATAGCGGGTTTTCATCTTGTCAGACATTTGCTGGCCCGATTCTCTGACGTGCTCATAAATGTCATTCATTTTGTTCCGCAAGTCATTCGCATAATCGGTTATACTACGTGGGGCATCAGGTGGCATTCCAGTGATCAGGTCTGCCGGCAGCCGTAATTCTCTACCAAAGTTTGCGAAAGCTGGTGTCACTGATGTGCTTTCGTGAACAGCACTTCGGTATGACAACAAAAACGGTTGTATGTGCTTGTCCCAATCGCGTTGCCGATTTTCCACAACTTTTGCCAAGTATCTCTCCAATGTCTGATTGAATCGTTCAACCATTCCATCCGATTGTGGGTGGTAAGAAGTTGTTCTCGTTTTATGAGTACCCATAACTCTACAAGTTTCCTGGAATATTTGTGACTCGAAATTCCTTCCCTGATCGCTGTGAATTTCCAAAGGTACTCCAAAACGACAGAAGACTTCATGAACCAGTTTATCTGCAACTGTTGAAGCTTCTTGATTTGGAATGGCGAAGACTTCCGGCCACTTAGTGAAGTAATCCATCACAACCATGAAATACTTGTTACCACTATCACTTTCCGGAAATGGTCCCGCAACATCCAGGGCTATCCTCTCCCATGGTGCACCAACATTGTACAATTTCAATGCACCTCTGCTACGAGTCTGAGGTCCTTTTACAGCCGCACAACTTGTACATTTCCGACACCAGTCCTCAACATCGTCACGGCAATGGACCCAGTAAAACCGTTCCCGTATTTTCAGTAGAGTGCGTTTAACTCCCATATGGCCTCCTGAACAACCATCATGGTATAGCTGTAAAACATCCGGTACTTTAGCTTTAGGGACAACCATTTGCAAATGGCAGCTGTCGCCCCTAACATTTTCCCATTTACGGCACAGTACTCCATCCTGCATCACTAAGCTGTCCCATTGGGCCCAATAGCTTTTTGTGATCGAACTCATCGCTGAGACATCACTCCACGTGGGCTTAGGAGCACTGGCCTTCATCCACTCAAGAATCGGCTTGATGTCCGAATCTTCCTGCTGCGCACGTTGTATGCTCTCCTTCCACTCCTTGCTGAGGTCTGTCTTGAGCATCTTCACAGTTACGACTTCTTTACTCTCTTGCCTAGTACGATGCTTGCAGTCTTCAGGGCAAGGTCTTCTTGACAATGCGTCTGTGTTGCTATGACATTTCCCAATACGATGTTCGACCACAAAGTCGTTTTCCTGCAGCCGCTGGGCGCTATTGTTAGCCGCCTTGTCGCCCGGAGATCGGCTATCTGCCCTTTCTGTAGTTCGCTTAGGGCAACTGGATCGTATGTGGCCCCTCTCACTACAGCCATAGCATCTAGGGCTATACCCTTTAAAACGGTCACGAACTGCAGCTGCTGCAACCTCCTTGCCACGGTGCGGACGATAATCCTGCCGCAAAGCTTTCCTTTCTGTAGTTCGCTTAGGGCAACTAGGTCGAAGGTGACCCCTTTCACCACAGCCGTAGCATCTAAGGCTATATCCTTTAAACCGACCGTGAACCGTAACTGCTGCAACCTCCCTAATGCTATGGGAACGATAATCCTGCCGCACAGCTTCCACCTCTAGTGCATGGGCCAAGGCGTCCTTAAGCGTCCCGTGGTGCCCAAGCCTCACTGCAGCCCTGACCTCAAGGTCGCGGATGCCGTCGATGAATGCCTGCACCAGGTTCCCTTCAATGAGCGCTGGTGCAGACCGGTACGCTTTTCGCACCAGCTTCTCCACTTCAAGAGCCCACTGCTGCAGGTTCTCACCGCTGCGTTGCACGCGATCCCTTAACTGCGCACGAAACACGTGCTCCAGATGAGCGTCGCCATATCTGGCTTCCAACGCTTCAAGCAGCTGCTCGTAAGTCACCTCCTTACCGATAGCTTCCAGGACAGTTAAGGCCTGGTCGCGCAGGCCTAGGGTGAGGGCAGTCATGGCCTGATTTTTACTCCACCCGTTCGCCTTCATGACAGCCTCAAACTGAATCTTGTAGGCCGACCAAGAAGACGTCCCATCGAACGGCGGCACTTTGAACCCACGTGGCGAAGGTGTAGTGGCTGCTGAAGTAGCAATCCCATCTCCAAGTTTAAGGTTGCCCAACTCCTTCTTCACATCCGCAATGACGTCATCAAACTTGCTGATCCTGGTTTCAGCGTCTGACAAGCGGTTGTCATGCTGAGCAACCTTATCCTTCACCTCCTTCATGTCTTTCCCGAAGGACGCGTGAAGTTCCTTTATGAGGAGCATCTGTTCTTCCTGGCGGCGCGCCTGCTCCTCCTTGTCGCGCTGCAGATGTTCTTCCAAGCGTCGGGCCTGCTCTTCCTGTCGGCGGGCCTGCTCCTCCTTATCGCGTTGCAGCTGTTCTTCCAAGCGTCGGGCCTGCTCCTCCTGTCGGCGGGCCTGCTCCTCCTTGTCGCGCTGCAGCTGTTCTTCCAAGCGTCGGGCCTGCTCCTCCTGTCGGCGAGCCTGCTCCTGCAGCATCATCATCAGAGCAGCAAAGTCTGGTGCTGATGATGCCGGAGCTGCTGTGGACGGGCCGGCCTCCATGGTCGGTAGCTGACCTTCCGACGTCTGCGGCGTTGCACCACCAAAACGCCTCTGGTCCGTCTCCTGCTGGCGTTGACTACGGGTACGGATACCCTCCGTGTCGTCCTTTGGCAGAATCGGCATGATTATCCACTCTTCTGACACCAATTGTTACGAGCTTGGGGTTCGTTACAATAAAAACAGCCGATTAAACAACCCAAAACTGACACTTTAATCCACAACACTAATTATCACTTTAAAACACACTAATTATAAAACACAATCGCACTACTGAACACTTCACTTCACTATAATTCGCAGTTGAAGATCGCTCTCGAAGTTATCGTTTGTATCGCCAATTCAATACTGACTGCCGTCGCCGGATGTCCGCCCTTTATATACCGACAGTCATTTCCAGAACCCTCCTGTATGGAAACCTCTGGAAAGTTCGGGCACACACAGGTCCCGTCAAAACATCTTGAATGTTCTAGCACGTAAATGTCAGCTACTGGATACTAGATGGCGGCAGCAGTATGTCAGTATCTGCTACTCGATACTAGATGGCAGCACGTAAATGTTTGGTTGGTTGAAACTAGATGGCGTTAGCAGTACGCAAATGCCGCCATGTACCCAACATTAATTCTGGCGCGTAACAATATTAACGAATAACATTTTAAACTTTTTAGAATATAATAAATCAACAATTTTTAGCGATAGGTACTTACCAACTACTAAAACCAAATACCTAAGTATAATTTTGCATTTGCTTTAATTAACGATCTATAACATTTTTAGGGTTCTTTTATCTTCAAACAAATAAAATCAACAATTCTTACTTTCAATACTAAATAAAATTATAATAGTTAAAATTATAAAAGGTAAATTATTATAGTTAAAATTATCAATCAACAACAGTTTGTGTTTCATCAATTGGTTCTAATGTTTTTTGTGGTATGTATTCTTGTGATGCGTTTTGTGAAGTATGAGGTTGTATGTTTTGTGGTATGTGTTCTAGGGATGAATAGTGTGGATAGTGTTCATCTCGTTCGTTCGTTCATAGGTATCTTCAGCTTGTAAAAATATAATTATTGAATATTTGTTTCTTGATGCTTCTTTGTAGCCATTCTGGTAATCGTTTCGTGGTTTCACACATGCTCTCAAAAAATAAATTTAAAGGGTGTTTATCCTTTTCTTTTTCAAGCTCAGCCTGTCTTCTTTTATTCCTTTCTTGAGTGCGTTCCTTGTAGCTTTTGTCAGTATCGTCTATTAATAATTGTATTTCGTAATCATCCACTTGTGATTTTCTCTTAGTCCTGCTGACATTAGCATCTTGTTCAACATTTATATTCTGATTTGAATCTGATCCTAAATTGTTAATATTTTCATTACTTGATTGCGTTGAGTCACCCGCATTTAAATCAATAATGGATCGATTTTCACTTGTTTGTCTATTCGAACTACTCTCGGTATTCGGTAGACCAGTCGATTGATTATAATTTCCACTAGTTGGACGGTTTTTCATGTGCGGTAGAAGAAATTCCATTAATTGAGCATACTTCCATGTGTTTTCGGTACTAGCTGCTTGACCGCTGCGGGAAGACTTAGCTTTATTTAGTGAGTGTCTGTGGCTGTCTTTCAGATTTTTCCATAGTTTTTTGCAGTTGGAACTGTAAAAAAAAATATGAAATACCATACTTAAATAGAATATAACATACTTGTCAGCCAGATAAAATGGATCATTTGACGTCATGTATAATAAATACGATGTACAAACAGCGCGGAATATGGCGCTATGCGTTATATTAACCACTTCTACCGTATTTGAAAACTTTTTATTTTTATTTTTCAGGTTTTTGGCAACGGGTGACTCGTTTAAAACAATCAGCTATAATTACAGATTAGGCAAGTCAACAGTTTCAGAAATCATAAGAAATGTTTGTATAGCCATTTGGGAGGCTTTACAGCCAATATATATGGGAGTTTTCAATGAAGCAGATTGGAAGGCTATTGCCATCGATTTTTACAATTTGTGGCAATTTCCACACTGCGTTGGAGCCGTTGACGGCAAACATATTAAAGTGCAATGCCCTCCTAAATCAGGTTCACAATTTTATAACTACAAAAATTATTATTCTATAGTTCTGCTAGCAGTTGTCGATGCAAAAAAAAAGTTTTCCATCATTGATGTTGGTTCCATGGGACGTTTCAGTGATGGAGGAATTTTTTCGAATAGTACCTTTGGGAAAAAATTATCTAATGGAGATTTGGATTTGCCTGCTAACGAGGCTCTACAACCTGGCGGTTATGAATTTATATATATTATGTATGTGTTTATTGGAGATCAGGCGTTTCCCTTAATGATAATTTTTCTAAGACCGTATTCGAAAACTGCGTGCCGAGATAGCAGAGAAAAAAGAACCTTTAATTATCGCCACAGCAGAGCAAGAAATGTTGTGGTGTGTGGGATGCTTTCGGAATTTTAGCTACATACAACAGATGATATAGTAAAGGCTACGTGTGTTCTACATAATTATTTATTATGAAAAGGAACGTTACCCAGGGACACTAATAATTTAATAACACAACAACAAGTAACATCATCTATAAGACTAAACAACACTAACTTTCGGCGCCACCATCGAGTACAAAGCCCAAACCGCGGCCAAAAAGCTGGGCATCCTAAATAGGGTGAAGCGATACTTCAGGCCTGGACAGCTTTTAACCCTAATAAAGCGCAAGTCCGATCCTGCATGGAGTATTGTAGCCACCTTTGGGATGGCTCAGCTAAGTATCAGCTTGCCGCGCTTGACTCGGTGGAACGCAGAGCTAAGAGGCTCATCGGTGACGTAAAACTGGTGGATGCCAAGCTGCATAGCTTGGCTCATCGCCGTAAGGTTGCCTGCTTGTCGGTCTTCTACAGATTGTACTTCGGTGAGTGTGCCCAAGAACTCCACGACCTCATCCCACCGGCCCCCTTCTACCATCGGAAATCCAGACGCACTGCATCTTACCATCCCTACCTTGTTGCTATTCCACCAACTCGCACTAAGCGTTTCCAAACGTCTTTTAATGTTTTGATATCATTGGCACTGCATACAGGCCACCGTGGCTCGATGTCAATGTCTTCCTGGATGCGATCACAGACTCCCTTTCTTCTTTAACAGCAGATAAAGTTATTATGTTGGGTGACTTCAACATTAACATATTATGCCAATTGGAAAACAAGACTAAGCCACTTAATAACTTCCTACTCTCCTGTAGATTAAATCAAATCATCACAGAGCCAACACATTTTACTGATCACAGTGAGACACTTATTGACATAGTATGCACTGATGCTCGTGTATGTGAAGTATCTGTGTCTCATAAACCTGAGCTTGGCCAACATGCAGTTATATCTGTTCAATTTAATTTTAAAATTGAGAAGCCATCCCCACACTGGGTCACTTACAGGCCCCTTAGAGACATAATGCTTGACCAATTTAACAACGACTTGAATAGGATGGATTGGGAGTATATTGAAAGTCTGGAGGATGTTATGCCATGGTGGAAACTTTTAATACTTATATATTAAATTTATACAACTTACACGCACCCCTTAAAAGAATTCTAATTAAAGATAAGTCATTACCATGGTTAACAGACAGTAAAAGAAATGATGAGGTTGCGAGACAGGAGCCATAGGAAGGCAAAAGCTACTACGGCGTCACAACATATTGAATACTATAGGGAGCTTAAATGCCTTGTTAGGGCTGCTGTCGAAAGTGAAAAGCGCGCGTATTTTAAGTCCAATATCAATCAAAACATTAAACAGCCTAAGAAGTTATGGAATCACATAAAATCCACCATAGCTATCCCTAAAAAGCCAGAGCCCACCTTGCCGCACTTTTGTAGTGATCCAGAAAAAAATAATGAACACTTTTTGGATGTACCTGGTAGTGGTATGGTCACAACTGCTAACTTATCATTCTTTGAACACCATAGATTTGGCAATTATCATTTCCAACTTGAGCCGGTCCAGGAGGACATGGTGCTGAAACTGCTGCACGGTCTGAAATCCAATGCTCAGGGGTCTGACTCCATCTCGCTGATATGCTGATGATGACTCTTCCTCGCTCTCTTGCAGCTATAACAGCCATCATCAATCGTTCCATCACCACCTCCTCGTTCCCGGATCTGTGGAAATTAGCTTTAGTTAAACCCATTCCTAAGGTACTTAATCCTACCAGCGTAAAAGAACTTCGCCCTATTAGTCTGTTGCCATGCCTCTCCAAGGTCCTTGAGAAGGTCGTCTCTAGCCAGCTCAGGGCATACCTTGAGGAGCACAATATACTGCCACTTTTTCAATCAGGTTTTCGAAAGGGACACAGCATAGCCACAGCCCTTCTTGACGTGGTCGGAAATATCCTGGATGCCAGAGACAAGGGCATGGGAACCATGCTTGTCCTACTCGATTTTACACGTGCTTTTGACTCGATTAATACTTCACTTCTCCTCTCCAAGCTGTCTTACTATGGATGCCAGCCTGAGACAGTAAAATGGTTTCAAAGTTAATTGACTCACCGATCTCAGTTAGTCCAGGTTACAGGTGATGATGGAGCGGTTAAGTGCTCTTATCCCAAGTGGGTGAACAGGGGCGTGCCGCAGGGATCAATCCTTGGTGATCAAGCTTTTCATCCTGTACAGTGCTGATATTACAAACTACCTGCTCAATGCCAAGTTCCACCTATATGCTGATGATCTGCAGATGTATATGCCATTTCATCCTCAGCAGACTGTTGACGCTGTAAAGAGAATGAATGAGGATTTGGATAGGATCTCTGCCTGGTCAATGTGAAATTCCCTGGTTTTGAACCCAGTGAAATCAAAATATATAGTAATGGGAACTAGAGATTTTTTAATTAAAATGAGTACAGTCAGCTTGGACTTGAAGATTGACGGGTGTTCCATTGAAAGGTTGCAGGAAGCCCGTAATCTGGGGGTGGTATTTGATGAGCAACTGCATTTTGAGACTCACGTCATGGAGGCTGTGCGCAACTGTTTCTACCGTCTCAAACTCCTATACCGTGTCCGTCCCTACATTACTGTGGATATGCGAGTCATGCTCTCTGAGTCACTTATTTTATCCAAGTTGAACTACGCTGACATTGTGTATGGAGCGTGCATTCTTGGGAGAAGCAAAAGGCTGATTCAGCGGGTTCAGAATGCGTGTGCAAGATTTTGTTTTAATGCTCCTCCTAGATCTCACATAGCGCCATTTTTAAACAAGGGTAATTTGATGAGAATGTCAGACCGGAGAAAGCTTCACCTGGCTACCCTACTATTTGGCATAATTCTCACGAAAAAACCATATTATCTATACAACGAGTTGTTTTGCATCCTCGTCAAATTTCAGGAGGTTGTCATAAAAGACATCATAAATAATCAATCGAAAGTACGGTAGCGGGCAATAACTAATAAGCGCTGCTTTTTTTTGTTGTTGAAATTTAACAGTATTTCAGAATTAAGCCCTTAATTCAATACAAATAAAACAGAATTACCCGACTACGCACACAGCGACAACGCAGCTGTGTGCGTGAGTGTCGACGTCTTACCTACGAAATGCTAGCGCGCGCGAGGGCGACCGATCAATGACGGGTAGCAATAATTTTAGCTTATTTTATTTCGAAAATAATCTACATTATTTTCATAAATTTCGCTTGATAATTAACTCATCTTTGAGCATCATTGGAATACGGAAATCTTACTAATGACAGTAATACTAGTGCGCCAAAGAAAAGTTCACTGACCTGTTTTCAGATGATTAATAAAATGTTAGTTTTGCTTTATGCTTCAACCTAAAGTTTTCGTAGTGATTTTGTTTTTATTTGTGGATTAAATTGGTAGATTTGAAATTCTCCTTCGGGCTTAGGACCGGCAAGAATACCTACCTTAGTTGGTGTACCGATCTACTAAGTCTAAAAATGTTTTCTACGTTTGATGGAAATGGAAAGACGAAGTGTAAGTACGTGGTGATACTTTCGAATCTTAGGTATTATTGGCGTAGTTAAAAATTTGACATCAACTTATTTACACTAGTAAAATTGATTAAGCTTACAACGTATTTACAAAATGTACAAATAAATAAGTTACCCGGAGGTATTGTTCAAAGTTGCCACCATCACACTCTTCGCACAATCGAGCACAACGTAGCTGGTTTTCCTTCAGCTAACGTAACACTAACACATTCGTTTTTAAAGTGTCGAAAGCACTAATGATCCTTGCATGTAATTCTGTTACACTTGTCACTTCCTCCGTGTAAACTAACCTTTAAACGTCTCCCCACAAATAAAAGTCTAGAGGCGTCAGGTCTGGAGAACGCGGAGGCCAGGCCACAGGTCCTTCGCGACCGATCCAATGGTCACCAAAACTTTCGGTCAAGTACTCGCGTACTTGCCGACCATAGTATGGGGGAGCGCCATCCTGCTGGAAGTAGAGGTTGTGCCTTGCGGTGGTGGAACGGGTGTTGCAGTTCACGCTTCAGTAGGCGCCACACTGTGGTGTGGTGCACTCTTAAGTGTTGACCAGCCTCCCGCGTGCTTGCCCGTGGGTCTCGCTGGAAGTAATCCAGGATGTCTTCCTGCAAGGCGACAGGCAGGCCTACGTTGCCGCGAGCATGAGCATGCCGGGGAACGTCAAACTGCCGATGATCCCGCAGTCTCTGCGTAGCAGCCAGCATGACGCTCTGTGATGGGGGTTCCCGATCGGGAAACATTTCCGTGAACATCCGGTTGGCTCCACGTACGCTGTCTCCACTGATGGCATACAGGCGGACCATCTCCACCAACTCGACATTTGAATAATTGTCCGTCATCTTGCACTTTGTACCTACGTCTCAACGATGTACGGAGAAGCGGAATTCGCAAAGCGCACGCACACTTCGGCGACATCAAACACACGGCTGCGGGGGCGTGGCTAGGAGCTTGTGCGGGAGAGTCCCCGTACCGTGATTGGGGTGGAATTGATTACCTACGAATTTATCGAATGATCGTTGCGTATGCGTTGTGTATGTATTGTTAGCGTTTGTTTGTGTGTGAAAGCGCGATTATAGGGCTAGTAACAGACGGGCCGCGTTTAAATACGGCTGGATTACACTTACGGATTTCCGTAAACAAGAAAAAAAATACCTACCCATTTTATTGTTGATTTGGGTCGAGAATCATTGGCATAATTACGTCCTTGAATTTGACTAGGATGCAAATCAACACGTTGTATAGTAGGTTAACTTGGGCCCGACATGTGAACAAAGTGAAAACAAGAGCATCGGCTTATCTTTTGTTGTCTACGCCTCATCGAACTGCTGCATTCCGTGGAAGTTTTAAATTCGCAGCTTCTCGTTGCTGGAACGACCTGCCACCGCCGTTTCGTGCTATAAAAACAATTGGTACTTTTAGTTCAAAATTCAAGCAACACCTACTGCGCATTCAAAAAGAAACTACATAAAAATATCAATTTACCCAGGGTATGCACGCAACGAGTATTTGTGAATGGTCCCATGTTCTCATTGTAATTTAGCTATACTATTTTAGATGCACTCGATAAGGCTTTCGTTTTGTTTTATTTACATTGTTTGTTGTGTTTCGGCCATTTTCATAGACCAATATATTATATAATGCCATTTTTTTAATTTCGACAACCAGCCATTATGCTACTGCTCCATCTGCGTCTTAACCGCAAATTAACACGTTAATTTAGGCGTTACGTAGATGTGGCCAACGTTTTAATGGCATTTTATACAAATGGCATTAAACGTTAAGCGATAACTCGAGTGTCGGTTTTTTGGACACATCAAAGGGTTTTAGTGCGTAGTCTAGCGCGCTAAGTGATGTTGGCTACATTAATGCCATCTCATTCCACGAAACGCAGGCGCACAGGACGCATGCAAGGACGAGTGTAGGTACTTTGTTTAGGCGGTAACTGCATTTTACGAGCACGATAATGGAGTGGTCGAATGAGAAAGCTTTAGAGTTTTTAGAATTATTACAATCAGAGCCGTGTCTTTGGAATCCAAAGCTGCAATCACATAAGAATCGGTCGGCAGCTAGTGATGCGTGGCGACGTATTATCCAGTCTTTGTCGTTTCCAGTGACACAGGAAGAATTAATAAAGAAAAAAGAGTCCCTAATGGGATACTATCGAATTCATTTGAATAAATATAAAAAATCTCTTAGATCAGGAGCAGGTCGAAATGATATATACACAACGAATTGGTTTGCTTTTGAATTGATGGATAGTTTCCTCAGACCAATTTATGGAACAACGTCAGTAATAAACACAGAGGTAAGTTGAATTATTTATTTTAATAACCAAAATAATATACAATTAGCATCGTTTCGCGGAATAGTTGCAAGGTATTTATAAGTTTTTAAATGTTGTTAATATTTTTACTTATTATGTTGTTATTTTAACGCGTGGTTAGATCAGCTAGTTACTACTTATAATAAGTTTTATTTATTTATCGAAGTATAAAAATGCACTTAGTGCACTAGTATTTAGGTCTATTTCTGATCTCCATCCCCCAGGTACCATCATGTCTCCTTCATTTTCAATACTGTCCAAATATCCTGGTGGAGTATAAATGTTCGAAGAAGCTTTACTCTTCATTAAAAACTTATGCAACAGGGCACATGACATCACAACTTTAGATGCAAGTATTGGCTGCAATGGAATAGGTCTCCTAAGTACTCGAAAACGAGCTGACATAACCCCAAAAGCGTTTTCTACTACTATACGAGCTGATGAAAGTTTACGATTAAACTTCCTTTTTATACTTCCTTCTGCGTGCTCACCAGGATATGGTTTCATTAGATTTTCACTAAGCGGAAACGCGTTATCTGCGACAAAAACATGGTAATTGCACATTCGTTCCAGGAAGTGGGGCAGACTGTGGTAAGTTTAGAGTGTTTGTGCACAGCTTTTCATACAGAATAGTATCTCTGAATACTCCACCATCACTGATCCTTCCTCTGGTTCCAATATCACAAAACATGAAACAGAAATTTCGGTCCACAGCTGCCGTTATAACAATACTGAATGAATGTTTATAATTGAAATAATCAGAACCGCTATGTATCGGTGCCACAAGAACCACATGTTTCCCATCAATGCTGCCTACGCAATGAGGAAATATTTCTCTAAACTGGGCTTCCTTTTGTAACCACTCCCTCTCGTTGGCAGGAATCTGAAACAAAAAAGATACTGCATAAGTAGATATTTTAATTGTTTTACTATTTACATTGTTTCAGTCTCCTGAGGAAAATAGCACTGACAAAACTGTAAATGAATCTGCGGAAGAGGTTTTGCAAAACGAGTCAAATCCTGGACCGTCAACATCTTCAGGAAATTGCTTAAACAATAAACGAGAATCTGCACCACTACCTGCAATAAATCGTCGAAATATTGAAACATTCAAGAGTTCTCATGTTCAGAACCAAAAATCCAAAACACCACCCGAATTAATTCATGCGAAAAAACAAATGGATGATGCATTTGAGCGTTTACAATCAATAACAAGTCATAAGAGAGAACAACTGGATGAGTATGATCATTTCGCATTCATGATTGCCTCCAAAATAAGAAAATTGCGCAACCCAGATGACAAAGAACTTTTAATGAACTCAATTCAAAATTTAACATTTGAATTTTATATAAAAATAAACAGATTACACCAGTAGCTCCATCAGCAACACAGTCCCTAATTTCATCTTCGAGTGTGCAATCCAGTCCAATATATTTATATTGCCGTAGTGATGAAGAACATACTTATAGTCCACAGATGCAAATGTACAGTCCAGTATACGATCAGACACAACAAGGTTTATTGACAAATAATCCAAAGCAATCTGACATGACGATGACAGCTCCACCTGTACCATCCACAATTTCAAATGAGACTTCTCAACGCGTACTATCCATTTCCTAGTCTGGATTGGTCCAAATTCTAAGTAATGAAGTAATAGTTCCTGCAAATGATAATGACAACACAATATGAAGCCAATTATTGATATCTTCCGTTATTGTCATACTAAACTTGTGATTGCGTAATGATTAAAATTGTTTGTTTTATTTAAGTCTTTACTTACCTTGATCATATTATCCAATTTAGTAACAAGGGCAAGGCAGACTTCTCTTATAATTTTTGAAATAACTTGATGGGATATTTTAAATAAAAAATGTAAGCTTCTATAACTGTCTCCTGTAGCTAGATACCTCAGAGTCATGCGAAATTTTGTATCTCTTTTAGATATCAGCGGTTCCACCATTTTTAATACGATTTCAAAGTCACTGGCTGACATTCGCACAAAATTATAAAATTCCAAAGCATTTTCCGCCATGAGATCTGAAAATTGTTCCTCCATTGATGCGCTAAAATAATAAATAATTCCAGTGTTAGCAAAATATTATAATGATAAATTTTAAAAGTACCTTGCATGCATTTAGCCACTTTCATGTTTACAACACACACGGAAGTGTCTAACTGATCTACATGCATGACATATGAACCTAAACCGGGCTATATACTAAAGTTTAATATAGGTTTTCGCTTACAGAGTTCGACGACGATGAATTTTAATCATCCGCCATCTTCTTTTTTTTCGTTTTTTCTCTGTTTTGAAATTACATAAATGCATAAAATAGTTTAAGACGTTCATTTTTGCAACTAGTGTAGCTGCTTCAAGCTCCATTGTGTGTCTAAGTTTAACCTCTTTAATGTGTGTTAACGCGTGACTTCATGAGGGATTAACTCTTTACGGCATTGTAACCTAAGTGTAGCCAACGCGCATTTTTAATGCCCTAATTAACGTGTAGTTGGCCATTGACATTAACTTTAACGCTAACGCAGATGGAGCAGTTGCAAACAAAATTATGGAAGTCTATTTCTCATACCTATTAAGGTTCAATCAGGACAACAACTCTAACATTATGTATGTGGTTCCGTGTTGCTGTCCTCTTTGACATGAAACGTGTAGATGGGTATTTATTATGAATACAAATTGTTTGAAATATTTAATTTTATCTGTTGCAGGTAGTGGAACTATCGCACATTGTAAACATGTGGCAACTGTGCTTTATGCAGTAGAGCATATGGTTCGGGTCAAAATAATGATAAAATATCAGGTACCAACGGAAAAATTACAAAATTTCCATGTACCAAGAAATGTCTTCACATCAACCCCAATAAAAACTCATAAACTAACCATGAAAAGAGCAATTGATAATACAATCTTTTCTCCATGTTTAATGGAGGTGGACAAAGATGAATAAAATAAAAGATTTAGAAGTTTAGTGCTCAATCACCCATCTATTTTAGATGAAACAACTGTATGAGCCCATGAAACAACTGTATGAGCCTGCAAATCCCTATGGAGTTGAATGGGATCATTTTTACTGTAAAGAAAATGGAGAGACTAAAATATTAGACAGCTTTGATTTATTATCAATAAGTGCTGAGAAGGTAGCTCTAATAGAAAGTGAGACTTGTGGTCAAATTGAAAATATAAATTGGAAGAATCACCGTTCAGTCAGAATCACAGCATCCAAATTTCATTGCATCTGCCACTTAAGAGCAACAAGTCAAGCGAATTATGCCAAACAAATGTTAAGTCTCAGAACATTTACTTCCAGGGCAACCAATCACGGTCTGATAAATGAAAAAGTGGCCCTCCAGCAATATATGGAATATACAGGCTTTCAAGTTGTGCAGTGTGGGCTGTTTATTTCAAAAGAACACCCTTATTTAGGGGCATCACCTGATTGTTTACTTGGTGAAGAAACCATCATTGAGATTAAGTGCCCATACAGCTTCCGATACCGAGAAATAACACCAGAAACTGTGCGTTATATTATGTCAGGAGACAGGGAAGGTGAATATAAATTAAAAAAAGGAACACATTATTATCAAGTACAGGGCCAGATGTACTGCTCTTTAAAGACATGAAAGTGATATTTGTTGAGAAAGACGATGAATTTATAGCTTACATGCTAGAAGTCTTAGAAAAGTTTTATGAAGGATATTTCAAGAAAGCTCTTTTAAATAAATACCTGTATAAAATGTATTTAGATACAATAAAACCAAAGGTTTAATCAAGACTATGCTTTTATTTCTATCTAATATACTATACTTACACATGGGTTCATCTCAGCTGGACCATGGTGGAAAATAGTATTTATGACTTTCCACCATGGCACCATGGGATGACAAACACCTTACATATTTATATCAATCTTTATTTAACAATTCCTTCTTTAAAATTACATAACATGAGACATGAAAAATATTCTTGACAATAAGGGCACATAGTATTGATTTACTTCACTTTTTAGTATCTTAAATGTTTTAGTCAGTCCAATAAGTCGCTCAATATGAATACGATTTTTAGCTAATTGTCTATCACGTTTTAATTTTATACCTGGTAGCTGTGTTAGTCCCTTTAAAAATGTAGGAACATTAACAGATATATCTTTTTGTTTTTTTTTTTGTTTACTATTTATTGGCTCGCGTTTGACCACTATCTCACCTGATGGTAAGCGATGATGTGGTCGAAGATGGAGCACGCTTGCCTAGAAGTAACCTATTCACTCTTGACTTAAATACTCCCAGGTTATAGCTATCAGGAAACACAGACTCCGGCAGGGAATTCCACTCCTTAGCTGCACGCACTATGAATGTGTTCCCAAAACGTTTTGTGCGCGTGGGTGGGATGTCCACCATGTACCGGTGGCGCATCGCCGTTCGTCTTGTGGTCCGATGATGGAACGGGCTTGGCGGAATCAAATTATGCAATTCCGTCGCACATTCCCCAAAATGCAACCGGTAGAAATCGACAGGCTAGCAACTCGTCGTCGATGCTCAAGACTTTGGAGCTTCGTCGCGACGAGCCTATCATCGCCGATGATCCTCTTGGCTCGTTTCTCAATTGACTCAAGGGCATCAAGCTGGTATCTGGCAGATCCGTCCCATAGATGAGAGCAGTACTCCATACATGATCGAACTTGCGCTTGATAGAGTTTGAGCAGCTGTTCCGACGTAAAGTACCGTCTCACCTTTGCTAAGATCCCCAACTCCTTTGCAGCCACATGAGCTTTTGCCTCTATGAAAGGGCCAAAATTGAGGGTAGATGTTAATGTAACCCCAAGAAGTTCAAGTTGGTCGGTTATCGGCACGGTTGCACCTCGGAAAGATGGAGCTGGGTGGAATTGGCTCCGTTTAGCGGAAAATAGACACGCTAGGGTCTTAGCAGCATTCAATTTGACCAGATTGGCTTCGCCCCATTCTGAGACAGCCAGTAAGGACACGTTCAAGCGCTTAACCATAGCCTCGGAGAGACCGGATCTGCGACCCATCGGCTCGTGCGTCGGACACGTATCTCTCAGCAACAGTACTGTCGTCTGCAATGATAGTATAAAATTATTAAGCTCGAAAAAACTGGTTTGATGTACCTGTATTATCATTTTTATCGCATTGACGCGTTTCATCTACTTGCTCTACTGAAAACGTATTTTGGTCTCGTCCACGGTTTTGAACATATCTCGAACCTCTATCACCTCGTTGTTTATTATTGAATGATGAGCGATAGTTTGCTCTAAAATTTCCACGAGAACCTTGTCCTCGGTTGTGACTGTTGTTATATTGATTTCCACGAGGGTAATTGTTACGATATTGCCTACTAAAAATACCTCTATGATAACTTTGAGAGCGTCGATTATTATTTAAAACTCGTCCACTTTTAGATACATGCAAAATATTACCTGATGGTTGGAAAGACGTGCACTCTTCGTCTTTCGCTGCTTGTATGGCATCTTTCAAGCTGCTGAAGCCGCGTGCTGAGATGATGGTGCTCAGCTTCGAGATACGCAGGCCATCTGAAAATCGTTTTATGGCAAAGCTCTCATTGATCGGTTTTAAAATGGAAAATATTTCCGATTTTCCATCTGCCTGGGTAATTGTCAGTTCTGTAAATAATTTTTCTACTTCAGAACCATAATCCTCAATGAACCTTGAACCTTGTTGAATATTTTGAAGTTGCATCTGTATAGCCATAAATGATTTTTTGGGTAAAACATATCTCCTCAAATCATCAATTAAATCTTGAATACTTTTGTATGGGCCTGAAATTTTTAACCTTGCGTTCTCATTCAGTCTGCTTTTTAAAACGAAAGTAATTAATAAAACTTTACCTGGTTCATCCAGCATGTTAGCATACATCTCCACGGAGTCTATTAGACGCTTGGTGGTGGCCTCAACCCCATCCATTACTGGAATCAAACTACACGCCACCTTTAAGTCGAAATCCATTTTTCCTAAATCTGTTACGGGAAAATTACCCAATTTTTCTATTTCACAGAAAAAGCTAAAAAAACTCGAGACACACGTGGTAATCAAAGCACCCGTGGCTAGAATCATATCTAAGTGTTGTTCCGTATGTGTATCCGTGACATCACGCCAGGCCCTGTCATAACACCAGCGCTGTGATGTTTATTTTAAATATCGTAGCATATGCTGAGACAGGGACCTTTTTGGCCTCGCACAGATTAATTTAAAGATGCCGCTTAACTGTGTATATATTTTATAACTGTTATTTTTACATTTTTTTTTAAATTTTATGTGTCTTGTGCGAGTCCCAAATAAACATTTTTCTTTCTTTTTTTCTTTTCTTTAAATTGAAGTGTATAAGAGGGAGTTGTTAATTAATGACTTTTAATATTTTACTTGCTAAAAGCTATTTTATAATAACTTGATACCTATATTATATGTTTGTTGATTTTGAAATGTTTATACAGGTTCATTAATAAATCATTTGCAAAAGGTTTGTTGATTAAAAATAAATAATGGAAGTAAAAGTGGATTTTATTTCAGTGACTAATAGTAATCAGAAACTAGTTAGATTAGAATTACATAGTGGTAATAAGTAAGTAATAATGTAGAATAAATAAATAGATAATACAAAAAAAGTAGGTAGGTAGCCAGAAATTATAATTTATTACACATGTGGCAGCCCTAGAGAATTTCTCTATTGACCTTATTTTCGTCCCGATCAACCCCAATTTCTTGGTGAATAGGGATAGGCTATATTTTAACTTTTTTATGCATAAACTGAAATGCTAATTGCATAATTTATATTTGATCGCAAAGATATCATCACGACTCAATTATTACGATCGCCTTACAGCGAATTTTCTTTAAAAAAACGCCTTAACTTTCTATAGGAAGTTCAGATTTGTCCCTTTTCACCCCAATTTACGGTTCTTATCGTCGAGAGAAAAGCAGGGAGAAAAAAAGTCGCATAACAGGTTCAGGTATGCATTTTTATACTTAAAAATATGAACCTACAAATTATTTTATAAAATAATTACTTATTATATACTAATTAAATTGAAGAAAATTTATTTATACAATTAAAATATTTTAAATTATGGAAATATAAATTTTATTTTTGTTCTGTTTCAGGCGCTGCAGATGTTTATAATTCGAAGTGGTTTGGATATCCTTATTTCCATTTTCTTAAGGATAAAAATGAAACTGGTGACACTCAGGAAACAATGCCGAATGTAAGATTTTTTAACTATGCATTATTTTGAAATGGTATAGAACCATTAGTTATAAAATGTTCTGCCAAGTGCAACCGTATTTCTTATGCGTTATTAGAACTACGCCTTGGAAACGCTGCAATTGGTGCGAATGTATCTTCATTTATTTCATTTCTCCATTGGCCAGGAATCAGTGCGCCATCAAGTTCTCTGTCAAACAATTCCGGTTAAATAAGATTAGTTGAAGTATTTTTTCGTATGTAGTTGTACAAATATACAGCTGCTAAGTCGACCTTTGTTGCTTTATTTGGCTCTAGTAAGATAGGTTTTCTAAAAACGCAAAATATGGCACTTAATATACCAAATGCATTCTCAACGACACGTCGAGCTCGGCTAAGGCGATAATTAAATATTCTTTCTTTAGAACCATTTTCTGGGTTGCCCTCAAATGGTTTCATGGTATATTCGTTGAGTGCAAAGGCTTTATCGGATAAAATAAAATAAGGAACATGTGTTACATATGGTATTTCCAATATCTTCTCTTTAGGCACGTTCAATTCTTTCTTTTCTAGCTTTTTATACAACGTTGTGTTTTTATAAACACCACCATCAGAGATTCGCCCTTTGCTACCAACATTTACATACAAAAACTTGTAGCTAGCATCAACTAATCCAAAAAGCACGATGCTTGGAAATTGTTTGCCTGCAACATAACTTAATTTCCATCCATCGCTCCAATAGCGTGGGGAAAATTCCATTTATTTTCAAATTCTTCTTTCTTTTGATATAGCAAGCCACTCTTCTTCTGTAGATGGGATCTGTAAAAAAAATTATAGAGTACTCAGCATGACAGGACTCTCCGCTGTTTGAAAGTATTCAGACTAAACGTATTTGGCCCCTATGAGTGGTTGTATTAGGTACTATACACCACTCCATATTTGGCCCCTTTTAGTGGTAGTCCGAATACGTTCAAGCAATGGAGAATCCTGCTAGAAAAATATTTAAGATATCGCTACTAAGGTACTTGAAGGTATTGTGGGCGTTCCAACTAGGGCTTCTGGAACGTCCCCGGAATCGATTCAATAAAACAGCCTTTAAGCGATTTAAGAGATCATTATATTGAGCTGGTGCTCTCAAGAAAAACTTTTACAGAACTGTCATCAAAACAAATCAATCATTTTTATGTCAATATTTAAACCTATTCTAAATTCCTAATTCTTCTAAAGCTTTTTTAATTATTAAACTGACGGAGGTTCCCGGAGGGTGAGCCATCCAAGGAGGATGTATCACATGAGCTACGCCCTCACGAATAGAAGATACTAGGAAAGTCTTCCTGTAATCTTTTATTCCAAGCTTTGGAAGAGTTAAGCACCTACCTATCCCTAACCAGGAGTTCCTGCCTATGGGGGGAATATTCGCTGCCAGGGGGGCATATGCTTCTTTAGAAGCAGCTTCAGTCATGTCCTGCGATAAGCATTATACTTTTAAATTCTTATGCGCCATTTACGCTGGACAATAACGCAGACATGCTGAAACCCTGCTGCAGTAAAACCCCCCTAAAATCTGCAGCACACCGCTAAACGTAAACAAAATGATGTGACAAATCACATCCATCCAGAAGGGATTGACTTCTCGAAAGCTACCCTAACTAGTCTACGCGGCAGCCAGACGGTTAAGAAGCGAAGGTGCTGCAAGATCGACGCCAAACCTAGCCGGTGATACGGATACGTATCACACTCCGAGGTATAATTTGCGGCTGAGACGTCGGTTTGATAATAGAAATAACCGTTTTCCAATTACCCCCAGCTCAAGAAGCCCACGTTCTGATGGCCACCCAAACGCGGAAGGGCACAGTCGATAAATAATGAAGTGGAGTTGCAGGCTGTGTCCGAAAGAGATCAACTCCTAAGGAAAAATATCAAATGCGGTGACCTCAACCCTTTTATTAATATTACAATAGATAATCAAGCCTGTTCTGCTCTGATAGACACCGGAGCATCAATTTCGTGTATATCAGATCAAGATGCGTTGAATCTCAAACTAAATCATACCGGTGACAAGGCAAATCATTTTGTGAAGTCAATATCGGGATCATGCTTAGAAGTTGTCGGGAAAACGACGATAAGTTTTATAGTGGACTCTAGTGTCTTTGTGAATGATTTCCTGATTATTAAAAACATTAACCAGAGATTGGTCCTGGGACAGGATTTGTTTCGTAAATACGAAGCAGTTATCGATTTTTCTAATTGGTGTATTACTTTAATGGGAAGATGTTGTATAAATTTTCACAAATGTACTGAACAAAATGCTATGTCAGAATCGCAAGTGGTGTGCCATGACCATAATAATGAAATAATTCCAAATAACAACATTATGAAGGTTCGTGGATCTAAGGGAGAAGGGAGTTTTAATTCTGTATCGGAAACTGATTATTTATATTTTTCAAATTTAGTTAAAAACTGTGATGATATTTTTTTATCGAAAGTAGCTAATGCTGATGTAAATATGGAACTTGATGATAATTTAGGTTTAAGCTCGGAGAAAAGAAACAGACTGAGAACCCTTCTTACCTTATACAGAGATAACTTCGCTTTTAAGGCCTCTGAATTAGGTAGTTGTAGCATAGAAGAAATCACTATTAGAACTGTAGATGATATACCAGTTCATCACCCACCATATAAGGTTTCACCCAAGCAGCGAGACATAATAAATACACAAGTCAAGGAAATGTTGGCTAATAAAGTTATTCGGGAATCCAGAAGTGCATATGCATCCCCGGTAGTACTGGTGCAGAAGCCAGACCAGTCGTGGAGATTTTGTGTAGACTATAGGAAGTTAAATAAAAAGGTGATAACAGATAGCTATCCATTACCGATTATTGAGGATATTATGATATACTTATCGGGAGCCAAATATTTTGCAGATTTAGATCTAAATTCAGGTTATTGGCAACATAGATTGTGTGAAGAAGATAAGCATAAAACTGCATTTATTACTTCTTCAGGTTTATATGAGTTCAATGTTTTACCTTTTGGACTTAAAACAAGTCAAGCTGTTTTCCAAAGAGTCATGGACAAAGTACTGGCTGGAATAAAATATAAAAAGGCCATTTGTTATGTAGATAATATTTTGATTTGGGAAAATAATTTTGATGAATTTATTGAATCGTTAGAAGAGAAGGTCGCGTTTAATATCGATATTTAGCTAGGCTGAAGTTATTCCAGTTTTATATTTGTATTAAGGTATTCAGCGTTCACTATAACGCAATTGAAGGACTCCATGGGCGGTGATACCAACTTTGCATACGGGGCATAGCCTTCTAAAGCTTTTTTAATTATTAAATTGACGGAGGTTCCCGGAGGGTGAGCCATCCAAGGAGGATGTATCACAGTATTAAATACTACGGACGTTAAACTTTAGCTTCCAATCGTATTAAACGTAAGGTCCTGCCACATTATATACTCATTCACACTGCACCACAAATTGATCTATTAATTAAAATTATGTTTTCAGGAGGCAATACCGGAATCTTCACAAACTTCTGACGTAGAGAGACACACAGAGACTGAAAACGCTCCGACCAAGTCGCAATTGCCGGAGGCTAGCATCGAGGAAGCGCCACCACAACAACAACAAGACCTAGCCTCGGAAGCTAGCATGCCTTCACCATCAGAACCTGCTCGTAAAAAAAACGACATACTCCGAAGAAAATGCAGCCACAGGAAGATTCGGCAGATATCATGCTCGCAGAAGCCCTTGAATGCTTGCAAAAGTCTTCGACCGACATCAGCGATCCATACTCTTCATTTGGAAGACACATAGCCAACGAGCTAAGAAAATATGATCCGCACACATTAGCGTATGTTAAGAACGCTATCAATAATATAATTTTTGAAGCCGATATAGGGCAATACACACAACAACAAATTAATACAGGATACTATACACAGCAGTACAGTAATTCCTCTACAATGGACTCACCTGGCACTTCATCATCAGCATCACATACCGCTACGTCTTCTCATGCCATTACACCATCATCTAATGCCAATGTTGGATTCGAAACTATCACTGAATTGTAATTAAAATAAACAATTGATTTTTAAATTTGTCAAATTATTTTTATTTACCTTTACATAATCACTTAAGGCTTCATAATAGCGTCACAAACTTCTGGAACTATTCTTGAGATACTCTGCTTCGATACTCGAAATAAATATTGCAAGCTGCTATAAGAATCTCCGGTTGCTAAAAATCTTAAGTTATTTAAACTCGTTCATTCACAGTGATTGCTTCTCTATATTTTGTATCGCACTTTTTGATTTTATCAGACAACAATGAGCACAAATTTTCGAACTCTTGTACGCACATTCCTGTGAAATTATGTACAGTCTGATCATATACTAAATTTCCAAGTAATCTATTTCCATATTGGTGGCGACGCTAATAAATTTTTCTAATCCAGAAGCGTCTAGGTTTTTTCTTGATACGTGACTGTTTTCGTTTCTTTAAACAATAAGCAGCTAGGAAAGTAGCTGCAGCTGAAAATACACGACTGTCCATTACGAATACTCGCGGACTTATGATGGATCAGCCTGCCTCGCGAGGCGGCCTCGTGTAAATTGAACAAAACTACTGAGGCTGCCACGGGAGCCATCGCTCGCGATCCGGACACCGAGGCTGCCGCGCGAGCCTGTGCGCTAGGTGGGTACGCGGCTATTGAAGCGAATTTATTAGAAAATTTCTCACTTGCACGACTAGTTCAATAGTGCTGCTAAATATGCGTGTGGCTACATTATGCGTATAGTAAACCGCGATGGATGATTTGATCGCATTCTAAGAAAACGACCGATTCAAATTGAGTCATTGTAACGGCCCATTCACGACCGCGGTGAGCGGCGGCGGCGTGCGGGGCGGCGAGCGATAAGAACAAATATATGAAAATGTTTGAAGCACGCCACGAGTCGCCGCTCATAGCGAAAACGCGCGCAGCTTTGTCGGAGCGAATCGCTGCAGCGGCGCGCGGTGCGGGGAGCGGTGAGATCAAAAGTACAAGCGAATGAGTGCGACGCCACGAAACAGAGCGGCGCGGATAGCGGTGTAGGTGTGACGGACCCTGCGGCGAACTCATTTACAAAAAAAATTAGGGCTCCCGCACACGGGCCACCGGCCACAACCACAAAACGCCGCCACTGGCATATTTCTTGTAATTTTCATACATTTTATATGGACTCGCCGCACACGTTTAGGCGGGTCCAGACATGTATCATTTGCCCGATCCGATCACCGTATCCGTATCGTCGACGCGTATCATGATCGCATATGTGGACGGGTAATGATATACGTATCATGATACGGGATCTCGATACGCCGTTATGATACGGCCCGTCCCATGTCGTGTCGATTTTTGTCCGATCATCAAAGGTGATACAGATACGGACGTGGGTCAGTCTGGACGCGTCACTCGCGACGCTCGGTCGGTTGCACGTGCGCTTCATTTTCAGTCCTTGCCGTGAAGTAAAAACAATGAAAATGTTATTCAATTTATCGAGGCCAGTAGGTGTGTATTGGAGTACCTGGATCAAGAGATCCAGGCACCCCAATACACTCAAAATGAGTGTTCTATTCAGAATCATCTATTCAAAATGAGTAATCTATTCAAAATCATCTATTCAGAATCCTCTATTCAGAATCATTTATTCGAAATGAGTGTTGTATTCGAAATACTCCATTCAAAATGCGACTTCTAGGCAAGATTCCATTAGGAATAAGACTTCCATCATTAGGATTTCATGATGGTTTATGTTACCGAGACTTGACCATTAGGTATCTTTGACTTACAAGTATTTACTTCCCTTACAAATAGATTTAATCAGACTCAGTTGTTAGGCGCGACTGATTGTTTACATAACAAACACATTTCCATTCCTGTTCGATGCAATAATTTCTATCGAACACGGTTTTGCTGATCTAGCTATCCAATTCCGGCGCACTTAGTGCGCCACGAAGCCAGTGCATATTCGGACAGCAAACCGCGTGCATTCGCCAGCCTATCATTAGCCATCATTTTAGCGTAGCTTAAAATACTTAAAATAAACTGTTTTTAACCAGTGAAACTAAGTGTTTTAGTAGCCATCCAAATAGTCAATACCACGTAGGTCGCGACCCCAACATTTTGGTCCTTCGAGCCAAGAACTTCGCGTGTCGTTTATATAGTGCGATTTTTCTGAACTATCGGCAAGTGAAGTGACTTTATCAGTGACTCTGGAAAACAGCATCCATTAGTGAAGCTTAGCAGTGACTGTAGTGGTAACGACTTTAGCAGCAGTGTATTGAGTGGAGTGCTCAATATATTCAACCGAATACGTGTGTACGTATTCAGCAGCAGTGAGTGTATAGCTCACACAAGCAGCACCAGCGCGCCACGGACTTGGGGAACAACCTTCGTCAGGGTAGCCACAGCAAGAATTCTTTCAAGTAAGCTCGTTCCATTTTATTCATTTTAACAGCAACAGGATGGAGAGTCTGTATGTCAATCAAATCGAGATTTCAGAGAGCTTGAGAAAACTTCTGACTAATTTTAAAAAGGATAGCGTAGAGCGTAAAACATTTGATTACTGTAAGCGTAAACTCGAGTTACTTGAGAAATACTGGGAAGAATTTCAGATAAATCATGAAAAAATTCTGCCTTTTGAAAAGACCAATCATAAATATTTTGTCAACTCGGAATTTGAGCGTACGGAAGAAATTTACGAGACGGCAAAGAAACTTATTATTCAACGTCAAAATGAGTTGGTTCAGCGAGGTCAACAGTCAGTGTATCCTCAACAAGCACAGCAATTTGCGGCCGGAACTTCGATGAGTCAGCCGGAACCGCAAGAAACAGCAGCAGCCTCTCCGACCTTTGAGTCGACGGGAACCAATAGCAAGCTTGACGACATGCTTCATAAGCAGTCAGTCAACTTTAAAGCATTTATCCGAGCTGTCGGCAACATTGATATTGAGACAATTGCCGATAAATGGGAGTTCGAAGATGCCCTTCGAATCCTGCAAAACCGATGGACTACCATTGACGACCTACACTGGGAAATCATTGGCGAGTCAGGGGACGATCTAGCAAGTGATTATGAGTCCCTCTTCAATAGACACGAGCGGACTTTCAACAGCATGAAGAAAGCGATCAACTCCAAAATGTGGTCAACATCCTATCGGGAAAAGTCAACACCACAAATGGAAATTCCTGTGTTTACGGGAAACTATCAGCAGTGGGTGTCATTTAAAGATTTATTTAGCGAGGCAATCCACAAAAGCACAGCATTATCAAACGCACAAAAAATGCAATTTCTTAAAGGTAAGGTAAAAGGTGAAGCCGAGCGCTTGATACAGCACCTACCTATCAGTACTGACAATTATATCGTCTGTTGGGAGATTCTAAACCATCGCTTTGATAACAAGAAGCTTATATTTACATCTCACGTCAATGTGTTCCTGAACCTTCCCAACATACAGCAGCAATCATACTTAGCTATAAAAAAAATGCATGATATTACGTTAGAAAGCCTCTACGCCATCAAAAACTTAGGTGTGGATACTAGCACGTGGGACCCTCTACTCGTGCACATTTTGTCACAGAAATTGGATAGTGAATCCTATTCCGAGTACATAGAGTCGTTGAAGAACGTTAGAGAACTACCAGTGCTTCAAGAATTTTTAGACTTCTTAGAAAACAAGTTTACTAGCTTGGAAACATCTCGTCGACGTCATGATGTCACATCAAAATCACAGCCATCTCATCAGCAAGCCGGTCCTTCAACATCATTTTCAAGTAATCGTAAACATCATAATTCTAAATCAAACGAAAATTATAGCAAGCAAATAAAACCTATTACGAAAGCCATGCACGTGTCGGAAGTTAAATGCCCTCTTTGTTTTGCTGAACATAACTTACACAACTGCGAAAAGTTTCTGGAAATGTCCAATGAAATGAAACTTAAAACCGTCAAACAACATAATTATTGTACTAATTGCATTTTTAATCATAACGGCAATAAATGTCGATCGACAAAACGGTGTCGCAAATGTTTGGAAAATCACCATACTTTATTGCATGAATGTTTTACGCAGCAAAAACCTCATTCTACGTCCGGCCCAAGTAAGCAAAAAGCAAATTATAATAAGCAAGAGGAAAATGTAAATCAAGGAAACAACAATGGTGTTCATGCATCTCAGCAAGATATCACTGAGATTCTTCTAGCTACAGCATTAGTGAGAGTGACGTCTGCAGACAGCACGCAGCTTGTATTGAGAGCTCTTATCGATCAGGGCTCACAAATATCACTGATTAGCGAGAAAGCGGCTCAACAGTTAGGTTTGAAACGACAGCATTTCGATGGAGTTGTTTTTGGAATCGGAGAAAAGGATGCTAACTGTAAGGGCAAACTAAGCATTACATGTCAATCTATGTATACCAGCTTTAAATTTAACACCGATGTATTGATTATGAAAAATCTTATTAAAAACCTACCTAATCGATCATTTGAAAAGCCTTCGTGGTCGTATTTAGAACATATTAACTTAGCGGATCCGGAGTTCTATACAAGTCGTCCAGTTGACTTACTACTCGGGGCAGACGCCTACGCTCTTATTATATTAGATGGTTTGATAAGGAGTTCAGATTCATCTACGCCTTTAGCTCAGCAAAGCCAGCTAGGATGGTTACTATGCGGCAGTATAAAACCACAGTTTCATTGTAACGTCATATTAAATAATACAGCGGATATTCATCAATTTTGGCAAATCGAGGATATTCATGAGCAAGATGAGCAATCAGCAGAAGATCAACAGTGTGTTGAGTACTACCTGGCAACAACAAAACGACTTGAAGGCGGTCGGTATGAAGTAAGGTTACCAATGAAACAGCAAGCCAGCGAAAAATTAGGTTCGTCGAAGGAGATAGCACTAGCACAATTTAGAAATCAAGAGAGAAGGCTCTGCAAGCAAGAAAATCTAGCACAGCAATATAAGCAATTTTTAAAGGAGTACGAGGATTTGGGACACATGAAACAAACAACGATACGCAGCAATCAATTGGAGTGCTATTTACCACATCATAGTGTCCAGCGAGAAGAGTCATCCACTACAAAGTTACGTGTCGTATTTAATGCGTCCGCAAAGACCTCTTCGGGTACAAGTCTTAATGACGTCATGCATAGAGGACCTAACTTGCAACGAGACCTGCAGACACTGTTACTCAAGTGGAGACAATATCAATATGTATTCACCGCCGACATCGAAAAAATGTATCGGCAGATTTTAGTAAACGAAGCAGATCAAAAATTACAGCAAATCTTTTGGCGAGCTGAAACAGGACAACCGATTAAAGCATACCAGTTAACTACAGTTACATATGGTACAAAAGCAGCACCTTTTTTGGCCATGATGACCCTTCGGCAATTAGCATCTGATGAGCAGCATAACTTTCCCACTGCAGCAAAAATTATACGTGAAGATTTTTATATGGACGATTTAGTATCAGGAGCTCATACTATTGATGAAGGAAAAAGCAGCATAGCAGAACTAAATTTGTGTCTAAGCAGCGGAGGATTTTTGCTGAGAAAGTGGTCAGCAAATGAGCAGAGGCTATTGGAAAAGATTAATCCATCTCACCAGAATAGTCAAGCATCAGCGCATATTTTCAAAACAGAAAACACAGCAAAAACGTTAGGTTTAAGATGGGATCCAACCACGGATGAATTTACTTTCCAATATACCGCAGCATCAGCAGACAATACGAAACTTACAAAGAGAATGCTTCTATCGGAAATATCAAGGCTATTTGATCCCTTAGGTTGGCTAGCACCGCTTACGACAAAATTCAAAATACTGTTTCAGAAGGTTTGGCTTAACGAGATTCAGTGGAGTGATGAAGTCCCAGCTGATATCAAGAACGAGTGGATAAAACTATCTGAAGACATGGAGTGCATCAGCCAAATTAGAATTCCACGATGGTTACAAAGCAGGCACAACGACATTATCCAATTGCACGGGTTTTGTGATTCATCACTGAAATCATTTGCATGTGTCGTATATGCCAGGATCGTGAGAAGAAATAAAGCATCCGTAGTGCTAGTTGCAGCAAAAACAAGATTAGTACCAAATAGCAAGACAGTATCTATGCCGAGATTGGAACTATGTGCAGCGGAGTTATTATCCAGATTATTAGCAAAAATCGTCACTAGCATAGATGGCATAGATCACGAAATCTATGCTTGGAGTGACTCAAAGGTCACTATTAGCTGGATAAAAGGCAATCCAGATCGTTGGAAGCCTTTTGTAGCGAATAGAGTGAAGAAAATCATTAGCATAATACCACCTAATGTCTGGCATTACGTATCAACAAAAGAAAATCCAGCTGATTCAGCAAGCAGAGGACTATCAATTACACAATTAGTAGATCATAAGTTGTGGTGGCGAGGTCCAGCTTGGTTATCGACACCCGACTTCAAGCCGAAGCAAGAGCAAACAGAGTACACAACTGAAGAAGAGATCCGAAAAAATGTTATTACCGTTCAACATAACAATCCTGAAAAAAATATTATCGAAGATTTATTACATCGCCACAGTTCATTTATGAAAATAAATCGTATAGTAGCATGGTTATTACGTGCACGTGCACCGACAAGTAAACAAAGGCCGTTGTATCTCACGTTACAGGAGCTAAGGAAAGCAAAATTAGTCATAATTAAATACATACAGCGCAATGAATTTGCATCGGATGTAGATAATCTAATGCACAAGAAACTTAGTTCCGAAAGCAAGCTACTAAATCTAAACCCATTTTTAGACCAAAGCGGAATATTAAGAGTCGGAGGACGTCTTAAAAATGCAAGCATTAGTGCCAATATGAAATATCCTATAATTATACCATACAGCGGGCGATTGACGGAGCTTCTTATTCAGCAAGCACATGAGCATACCTTTCATGGAGGAGCTCGACTTACCTTGTCTCTATTGAGACAGCAATACTGGATAATTAAAGGAAACAGAGCGACAAAGAAACAGCTTCGTAATTGCGTGACCAGCAAAAAACAAGAGCCCAGAAAACTACAGCAAATAATGGGAAACTTGCCTGATTTTCGAACTAATCCAGCACCACCATTTTATCATACTGGAGTAGACTATACAGGGTTTATAAGAGTGAAATCAAACAAAGGCAGAGGTATCAAAACGTCTAAAGGATATATCGCCTTGTTTATTTGTATGGTTACGAAAGCGGTCCATATAGAATTAGTCTCGGACCTTAGCAGTTCAGCATTTATAGTAGCATTACGTCGCATGGCAGCGCGACGAGGAGCACCGAAGCACATCTATTCGGACAATGGGACGAACTTTGTAGGTGCCAATAAAATACTTCAGGAAGAGCAGCAACAGTTTGAGCGTATCTTTAACGACACCTTTTATAGAGAAATAGCTGAAATGAGCATAGAATGGCATTGGAACTGTCCTTCTTGGCCAAGTGCTGGAGGAATCTGGGAGCGATCAATTAGGAGTCTAAAGCAACATCTGAAAAGAGTAATAGGAGACCAAGCCCTGACATTCGAAGAATACAGCACTATTTTGTCTCAAATCGAAGCAAGCCTTAACATGAGACCACTGTGTCCAATATCAGAGGATATTGACGATATTGATTTTCTCACGCCAGCGCATTTTCTCACCAGCCGTGCTGGTCTAACTGTCATAGAAACAGCACAAGATGCGAGGACAAGATGGTATTTGGTGAATAAAACGTTTCAAGACATATGGAAACGGTGGAAGGCGGAGTATCTTACGCAGCTATCGGTACGCAGCAAGTGGTTAAAAGGTCAAAATAATATAAAAATAGGGGTTACTATTCACGATGACAATATGCCTTCAGGAAAATGGCCCGTTGGTCGAGTGGTAGAGATCCACCCAGGAAAGGATGGAGTTGTTAGAGTGGTAACACTAAAAACCAAAAATGGGTATATTAAGCGTCCAATCATAAAGCTGTCGATTTTACCTATCACAGAAAAGAACGTAGCATTGAAGCCGCAAAGCAATGAAGCAAACGTGAACGCGGGGAAGTCGTCTAACAGCTGTTCGAAAATGTTTAGCGTAGCATTAGCATTATTATTTTTCATGAGCTTTATAATATCCACGGAAGCATCGTTCAAAATTACAGCATTCAACAGCAGCCAAACATTATATTTTGATCCGCTGGGACAAATGCATCTCATTCGTGACGAATGGAAAATCGTGACCTATTACAATATGTCTCCTTACTGGCAAGGAGATAAAGCGGTAACACAATTTTCGAATTATCTTGAGCAAACATGCGGCAAAATTCAAGAGCTAAGTCATTGTCGAATCATCACACTGCAAATAGAACACGAGTACAACGAGCTACAATATTACAATCAGCTGTTGCTTAATCAGCACTTCGGAGCGCACTTGCGAACTCGACGCGGGCTTATTAACGCTGTCGGTTCAGTTGCAAACTCGTTGTTCGGAGTACTCGATCAGGAATTTGCAGACAAGTACAAGAGTGACATTGACCTCATACATAGTAATATAAACCATCTAAGTCAGCTGTACAGGAACCAGACATCGGTCATAGAAGCGGAGTATAATATATTAAAAAGAACAGAGGTGACTATTGCAAAACAGCATAAAATGATTAATAAGCATCTGAATTACTTAGATAGCGTGACCAACACATTGCAGAAAGAGATCGACGTAATGTCTACTAGTCAAGATTTCACATTAGCAGCATTAGCGACCATCAATATGATACAAAATTTAAAGCGAATTCAAGATACTTTTCTTGACACTATGACTGAAATCTATCACGGTCAGATCAATCTGCATCTCTTGACACCGCAACAGCTTCGTGGGGAGTTACAAATCGTGTCTAGTCAAATATCTAAAGAACTAGCATTACCCGTAGATGACATCCAGTTTAACCTATATAAGATCTACAAACTGTTAAAAGTCAAAGCAAGGATGACGGAGGAATATTTCATATTTGAAATTACTTTACCTTTAATCAGCAGAGATACGTTCCAGCTATACAATTTGATACCAGTGCCGTTTCAGATTAACAAAAGCATGATCAGCATCAAACAAGCATCAGAATATGTTGCAATCAATCTAAGAAGAGACGCTTATTTGCCAGCCAGCATCAGTGATCTTCAAAGTTGTGAATATCAAGCAGAAACTTACCTTTGTCGTCTGCAGGGGCCTGTCAGGAGTTTAGGTCCAGATGAAAAATTCTGTGAAAAGGAGAAGCTAGCTACATGCAGAATGATAAAATCTACCTGTGAAAACAAATGGATCCCGTTACACGATCTTTCTACCTATTTGTATTTCTGTTGTGACTCATACTCTTTGAGAGTCATATGTGACGACGATCTACAAATGCGTCAAGTCAGCAAGGCCGGTCTCATTCAACTTACTAAGCAATGTATTGTTAAAGGTCGAGACGTAACACTTTACGCTTATCAGCAATTAGAGAATACGCTCAATCTCAAACCGAATGTACTCGAGACAAAATTAACTCCGATAAATCATTTGGGCAGTAACCATTCGCTATCTATCCCAAATTTTAAAGACTTTGAAGTCGACTACGACGCTGTACACCTAAACGATTCTCTAAAGCATCTCGGTGAACAAATTAAATCCATTAAGGAATCAGCTCAGCAGACAGAAATCCCAACGACGCATGATATACACCAATATGCTTTATCATACGGACTATTGGCAGCAGCTATCGCAGTGGTCCTGTGGTTCCTGAGGAGACGGTGTCAGCGAGCCGGCAGTACCCCCATCCAGGGACGTACCGAGAGCGTACCAGCCAGTGTGAGTGTGTGTATAAACCAATCTGAGCAAGAAAAAAGTTCTTATGTCAGTGCGCGCAATCTACCCCTATCGGGAAAGGGTTCGAGTGCAAGTGACAATGCGTGTAATCTACCCCTATCGGGGAAGGGGTCGAGTGCAAGCGAAAGTGCGCGTGTATCTAGTTTTTCTAAGCAGTGGTCTAGCTTACGTTTGAAAAGGCGAGATACGTCGACGTCTCCCCTTGCCAAAAGACAAACAGTATTTTCGATTGAGGACTCAACCGTTTGAGCATAATTATAGCTGTAGTTTATAAGATCTATTGTTTATCACCTTGTAAATCATTGATTTATCAAACATTGTCCTAACCTTCGTTAGCATGTAAACCCACGCTCATGTAACAACCCCTTTTGTAAGCTTATCTCATTCTCCCCTCGGGAGCATGTTCGATGCAATAATTTCTATCGAACACGGTTTTGCTGATCTAGCTATCCAATTCCGGCGCACTTAGTGCGCCACGAAGCCAGTGCATATTCGGACAGCAAACCGCGTGCATTCGCCAGCCTATCATTAGCCATCATTTTAGCGTAGCTTAAAATAAACTGTTTTTAACCAGTGAAACTAAGTGTTTTAGTAGCCATCCAAATAGTCAATACCACGTAGGTCGCGACCCCAACAATTCCCGTAAAGGAAACAGATCGCATTCTTTTCTACCCATCGCGTTTCTCACAGCTGTAAAGTTTTAATTATTAACTTAGTATAGGTTTACATAGTGCGTATAAAAATGCGAGTGTTCCCTTATATTAATAGAGTTTGAAGTCATTTCAATTAGGTTGTTAAGTACAATATAATTTGATTCTAGGTGTACCTATGCAAAGTATGAGATGTTTGCTAAATGTAACTATGTGTAATATTTTTTTTATTTATTATATGTATAATTTGTAGGTAGGGGGCTTTTTTAATAGAAGTGATAGAAATAAAAAACAACTGAAATGTAATTGCTAGTTTATTCACATCTTTTTATGCAATTTGCTTATAATATCCTTTACACATTTATAGATATCGTCATTAAAAACATTGCCCACAACATGTTGGACACAGACATTGGCACTACAATCACATGGCGAATTCGTGAATTCTTCGGCGTCAAAAACTTGTATTCGTATTATTTTACTGCGATGACCCGTTGATGGTTTCTGTAGTATACAACATCATTTTTTCGCTTTTTATTATTGTTGCTGTTGTCACTGTTGCTGCATGGTGGAGTGTCTTCAAATTCGAACGGTTGGAATGGTCTTTCTCTCATTCATCATCTCATTCTAATAATTTAAATAAAATACTTTTTTGATAAAATATTTACTTACCGACATCGTAGAGCTGATCAGACCACTTGAATGTATTTTTTTGGTATCTTGCATCGGTTTATATAGGCGTTCACCCAATTTTTTTTAGTTTCAATAAGGTTCAATTTAATTTCGTTTTATGTATGTAACGTAATCCTAAACTTACGGTTCTCTATATGGCTAGGAATTTGTGCCACGTGCACTAAGATGCATTGAAATCTACAGACAAGCGTTATAACCGCAGCGTTTGTCCCTCCAACACGTTCAATATAAAATCACACTATATTTAAATTATAATTTAAATTAATTATAAAAGTACGTTTTCATTTATTATGAGACACAATTTACTGATAATCTTTTCTTAGTGGGAGCTCGTTGATACTTAATGAATGAAGCGTTTAAAACTCTGCGGTTGTAACGCTCGTCTATAGATTTTTGTCGATGTAAAAATGCTGTGCTTGCAATGTTTGTGATGAACTTATTTTGCATGTATTCATTTTTACAAATTTGGCTATGCGTGACGCTTTTTTACGCCTATATAAACGGCTCGAGGGCAACAGTTTGTACCAATTCACCACTGGAAGGACTCGGTGCTCCTGAATTTCTACATCAAGTACAGAACATAAGTACATCAAGCAAAACTCAGCAGGCGTTGAAATGTAAGTAATTTATTTTTTATCTTTTCAATCAATCCTCTATTGAATAATTTCATCTACTCACTTATTTTATCTATTCAATCGTTTTCATGTATTCTTCGATTCAATCATTTTATCTATTCAATCGTTTCATTTATTCCCCGATTCAATCATTTTATATTTTCAAATCGTTTCATTTATTCCTCGATTCAATAATAATTTTATTAATTTACTCATTTCATTTATCCATTATCTTTCAAATTATAATCGATTAATCTTTTTGAGTCAAATAATTAATCTACCTTTTCTTGTGCATTTAATCTATTCATTCAATTAAAGCAATTTAATCCAATCCTGTACTGAACTGAGACAATGTTTTCTTTATTATCTAATACATAAATGTATATTGTTGCAGGTCGAAACAAACAGCAAGCCAACTTTTCTCTTCCGATGATGAAGCCGACCATCAGCAGCAGTTGAAAAAGCCGAAGGACTCCAAAACGTCATCTTCGTCGCTGAATGCTAAGAGGTCGGCGGAGGGAGAATCGTCGAACACCGAGATCAAGAAGAGGAAAAAGAATAAGACCACGATCAACCCCATCAGCGCCAGCATGCGACCCACATCGCATGACCTGTTCGGGACCGACAGCGACGACGACCAGGAAGAGGAAGCCCCTGGAAGCAAGTTGGGTAAACAAATGAAACCATTGCATTCGTATTATACGCGCAGAGTAGCCAAAGGTATAAGTAAACAAACTAATGAAAACAAAAAGGGTAAATTTTATATAGAATTAAAGATCTACGATCACAGTGAGATAGAGCGTGTAGGGCCTATAAATCGATGGAGACATGCAATTGCAACTGTAAAAAATCGCACTAATGATGAGACGCCACCGTGGAATCATTTAAGACTTTTTAAAAGAAACTCATAAAGAGTTCAAGCACTGTCCCATAGATTATATCAGCAGTTATTTTTAGTAGTTATATGTCTCAATTCATAATACGTACTCACTTATTTTTTCTTCTCACTAGAATCTTATAATCATTGTAATAATCATTTACCTAATTACTTTAACTATTGTAACTATAATATTATCTTTTTGTTTCATTTACAGTACAAACCCCGTCCATACACCGAAAGCAATATACAAATAATCCAGAATATATTGAATGTAAAAAATGTCACATTGAATCCCCGATTAATGAATTCAAATATCATTTGAGAACCAATATTCACAAGTCTAATAGTTTATTACAAAGCGAATTTGAAAATATTTACATCAAAATATTACAGCCAGGAAATGAAATTATTTTCTTTTAAACCGTTATCTTCACTGTATCAGTTCGACTCCAGTTCAAAGAATAAAATACCAGATGACAGCTGTCAAATATTAGGTTACAGGTTATGGAGTGTGTTCCGCAGCAAACAGACCAAAACAATGTAAATATCCGTTAATAAATTATGTTCCTCATTATATATTGTTTTATTTACATAACATACCTCCATTTCGTGAGCATTATACATGATCTTAACATAGGTATCTACATTAAAGCTTATTAGTAAGTTATTTAAACAGATGGAATTTGGGAACAAGAGTTATTTGATAACGTAGCTATCGTAGATAGATAAATATTCTAATGCAAGCATTGTGCCTATTCATCTAATGTGACAATTAATTGAACGATTAATAGTTCGGTAACATACCTTGATGATCTTGATAGTTTTCATTTTAATTTGAATGCAACACTCATTTTGAATAGAGGATTCTGAATAGATTACTCATTTTGAATAAATGATTTCGAATAGAACACTCATTTTGAATAGAGAATTCTGAATAGATTACTCATTTTGAATAGATGATTCTGAATAGAACACTCATTTTGAATAGTGTATTGGGGTGCCTGGATCTCTTGATCCAGGTACCCCAATACACACCTACTGAGGCCTATAAAGAAAAGCAAGTATTATGGGACCCCAGCCATAAAAGCTATTACAACAGGAATCTGAAGCAGGAGGCCTGGGATGAACTCTCCGTCGAAATGGAGTGTCCAGTTGGCGAATTGAAGAAAAAGATGGATTATTTGTTGGCTGCCCTTCGCCGTGAAAAATCAAAAATCGCTAAAACCAGCACAACAGGAAAAGGTAAGTAGATACTGCTAGTGCGTGCAAAATCTATGCCGGTTTGTGAAGTTCGCACAAGTCGCCCGCCCTCCCCTCCCCGGTCGGCGAACAGAGTGGCATTATTTTGCACGCACTCTACTCGTACCCGTTCATGAAAACTCAATTGATATTTTATAATTATTATTTTATTATTATTCCTCTTTATTTATCTTTAATCTTAGATTAGGCTTTTTACTACATGGATATAAAAGTAAAATACATATTAAATGAGATTACAAAACATAAACACATTATAAAAAAATATTATTTTTAATTTAACTACACACTAATACCAGAAAAAGCCAGAAATTAAAAACTTTACTCTGAATGTGATGGGATTAGAATAGTTATACTTATTTCTATATCGTAGTAGTAATCATTGCATAATTTTAAATTATAGGAGCTGATGAAGTATACCAGTCTTCTTGGTTCGCTTTCAAATAAATGCAATTTCTGATGGACAGAAACAAGCCTCGCCCGAGAATTAATACTGTGAGTATCTTCAGCACAACCACATTATTACATTTAACTTTAATTATTTTGACTTTGATAAAAAAAAAAACATTTATTTATTAGGAGTCACCATGTGGTTGCCGCGGCGGCATATGCTACGGCCTTTAAGTCTAATTCATATGGTCTTGCAATGATAATTTTCCGACTGTACAGCAATATTCAGCAATTTTATCCCTCATTACCTGGGCCGACAAAGCAGGTCTGCGTGGGGTATTCGTGATAGGCAATAATGAAGTTATATCGTTATTTTCGAAACGCCATCTTCCCATTGTTACTGACCCTTCTCTATCAATACTACCTGGTGGTGCATAAATTTTAGCAGAATTAGTACTTTTTATTAAGAAGTTGTGAAGATGACATATTGTCATCACAATCAGTTGTGCCGTTTCAGGTTGGAGTAGCATTGGCTTTCGTAGTACTCTAAAAACACTAGCTGAAATGCCAAAAGCATTTTCAACCACTCGTCGAACTCTTGATAATCGATAATTAAATGTTTTATTTAATGATCCTTTAGGATGTACACCTGGATATGGCTTCATAATATGGATACCTAACGGGATTGCACTGTCTGCTACAAAATAGTATGGTATAATGCTATTCGTTCCTTCTAATAGTTTCGGAGATGGAAGATTTAATGAGTTGTTTGAAATTTTTTCCTTGAGAATGGAATCATTAAATACACCTCCATCGGAAATTCTCCCTTGACACCCTACATCGACAAATATAAATTTATATGAAGCATCAACTAAAGCAAACATAACAATACTAAAAAATTGATTATAATTATAAAACTCCGATCCGCTATTGAAAGGTGCCTGCAACATGATGTGTTTCCCGTCCATAGAACCAACCACGTGTGGAACCAACAGTTTTGAAACTCGGAACTAATTTCCTCCCATTCTTGATGCGATGTAGGCATCTGTAACAAATATATTATAATTATTTTGTTTTGCTTGCAGGAAGGCCAAGACCGCGCCTTGAAGGATAATACATCTGAAAATGAGGAAAATGACGACATAGGTGAAGATCATGATCAGTCACAAGATAAACAACCCTGTTCCACCGCGAGCACTGAATCGGACAAAACAACCGATAATGCAAAGAATTCATCAAAATCGCAATTCAAATCTCCACTTCCGAAAAAGAGAAAATACGTCGCGAACCAGAACCCAATGTTGCAATCGGCATTTGATTTGCTGACATCATCAGCTTCGGCTGCTAAAGCGGTAGCTACTGCTTCGACTGCACCTGCTACTGGATTAGACCAGTATCAGCTATACGCTAATTATTTGGCAGGCAAATTTAGGGGATATATAACGCTGATTGTGGACAATATGAATATCAGCCCGGGTACTCCACTCCGGCATCTACATATCCCATGGCTGAGACTACAACTCCACAAATGTCTGTAAATTCTTCTTATTCAAACAGAGCGCAAAGTTTAGCCCCGTACATCACTGAAAATCAAGCACATTCTCCAGTGACTCAAGTGGATGATTCGTCGATGGATTCCGAAGATTCTTTACGTGATTTGATCCATGACATCAATTATTAGTAATAAACAATAATTGTTTATAAACTTATGAATAATTGATGACATGGATCAATAATTATTTCTATAATAAAAAATATCCTACCTTGATGTTGTCTTTTAATGCCTCCACGATAGCTTGACAGGTCTCTGGCACTATAACACTTATCGATTGTTTCGAAACTCTGAATAAATATTGTAGGCTTGTATAGGAATCTCCGCTGGCTAAAAATCGCAAAGTGATACTTAATCTTTCTTCAACAGAAATTGCTTTCCTGTATGTATTATCCGTTTTTTTTTAATTTTGTGGCCAATCAAATTTATCAAATATTCGAAGTCACTAGGTGCCATACGGGTGAGCTTTTTGTATTTACCACTTATGTGTTGAAATCTTAGGTCTCTCATCAAAGCTCTTCCTCCAAGTCTGTTTCTGTTTCTAAATAATTCCGTTTGCCACCATCGTCTCTATTTTGGTTTTGGGGTTAGAATGTTGTGAATGACAATAAAACAGGCACATGAAATTGCTAAATTCTCGTACATTTCAACCAACTGCGACGACATGTTTGATCGAGAGCAGAAACTGAACTGGGCAATTTGATACGCGATCATGACTATTGTGAAGATACGGATACGGGGCAAATCGGAGGCGTCCACAACTTGATACGGGGCTTGATACAATACGCAGATACGGATACGGTGATCGGATACGGTGATAGGATCGGTCAAATGACCATGTCTGGACCCAGCTTTACACAGGCTCGCGCAATCCGTACGCACCTTACCATGTGCTCGCGACGCGTATGCGCGTCCATACAATTTACATAACTTTCCTCGAGTGGGCGCGCCGCAACTGTGCGTCCATTGTTCATCTCTATTGTGTCGAAAACATCGTAAGATAAGGATCGGTAAGGGTGTCTACACACGCTGTTGTTACACAAGTATTATGTTAAGAGTATCAAGGCGAAATGATATTCGTTCATGGTGTATCAACCACAACTTGTTTTCAGAGTCGTGGCTTTATATAGTAATTATTGGCATTATTTGTGAGCGTGCAATAAAAAATCAAACTTTAAATAAATAATAAAATGTAATTTTCGTAAGATACGTCGGCCATACCTACTGAATAGCGACGTAGGTAGGTAAAACGTCGAACCAACAATTATTGTTGTATGGATCAGATCTGTTTATGAAAAGTACGAAAAAATTGCCACAGGCCTTTGTAGGTGAGCTAAAAATATATAATTATATAAAAAAGAATCCTTACTCCTTAGTACACACATCAAACAACATAAATAGGATCCTTCTGGTAGTAAGACATTGAAGTCTAGTACCCAACTACTTAGGAGGGCCCACTTTTTGGAACTTGCTGCTGGATCCACTGCTTAATATTTTGGAAAGGCGAGGCGACTACTGTCAGGCGTTTGCGGACGACGTTGTTCTGGTTTTTTCTGGTGAGACTGCACTTGAGGTCCAGAGACAGGCTAATGCGGCCCTTAGACATGTCCAGGAGTAGGGTGAAGTGAATAAGCTTAAGTTCGCGCCTCAGAAAACAAAGGCAATGGTTATTACGAACAAGCTTAAGCATGACACACCACTTCTGAGCATGGGAGGGGTTACAATAGCCATGTCAAAGGAAATTAAAATACTTGGGCTGACTATCGATTACAAGCTGACGTTCAACACACACGTGGCCAATGTCTGCCGTAAGGCACTGAACGTCTACAAACAACTGGCAAGGGCAGCCAAAGTGGAGTGGGGGATCTCGCCGGAAATAACCAGAACAATTTACGTCGCAGTGGTGGAGCCTATAATTATGTACGCAGCAAGTGCCTGGGCCCCAGCGGCGGAGAAAGTAGGGACGAGGAGGCACTTAAACGAGGTTCAACGCGGGTTTGTTCAGAAGATGGTTAAGTCGTACAGGACAACTTCTCTAAACGCGGCATTGCTGCTCTCAGGGATGCTTCCATTAGATCTTAGGATCAAGGAAGCAGCCTCACTTTATGAAATAAAGAAAGGACACTCCTTGAGAGTAGTTGGCGATAGAAGAGTGGAAAAACCGACACCATTCAAACACACACCACATCCAGCGGCCCAAAAGACCATTGAGTTTAAATTGATTGTGAACGGTGCAGAGTTGGGCCAGCAAGAGGAAGCTAGATGTCAAATTTACACAGATGGCAGCAAAATTGACGATAAAGTCGGTGCGGCGATATCCTTATGGGACGAATCTGTAGAAATTAAGACGAAAAAACTCAAACTGGATCAGTTCTGCACCGTTTACCAAGCGGAGTTACTGGCGCTGGTGAAGGCTACTGAAATGGTGATAGGAAGATCCGGTGAAAGCTTCAACATCTACAGCGACTCTAGGTCGGCTCTTGAGGCGGTAACACGCGGTGTTTCCCTCCATCCCCTAGTGGTCGCAATAAGGCAAAATATCCTGAAAATATCAGAACAGGACAAAATAATTAGATTATTTTGGATTAAAGCACACGTGGGGCTAGAGGGAAATGAGAGAGCCGATGAATTGGCAAAAGAGGCTGCGACGGGGTTGAAGACAAAACCAGATTATGATAGGTGCCCGGTATCCTTCATCAAGCGAAAGATCCGCGAGGACACAATGGAGGAATGGCAGCGTAGATACATTACAGGAACCACCGCGGCAACCACGAAAATGTTCTTCCCTGATGACCTTAAGGCTTACACATTACTAAAAAAGTTAAAGCTTAATCCACTGCTGGTGCAAGTGCTAACGGGGCATGGCGGCTTCTCCGAGTACTTGAATAGATTCAAGCGCAAGGAGAGTCCGGAGTGCCCCTGTGACACAGGCAAAGACGAAAACGTAGAACATTTGTTAGTAGAGTGCCCAATGTTTGCCAATCTCAGGCTTAGCCTCGAAGCGAAGATAGACAGAGAAATAAAAACTGAAAATTTGGCAGAGATAATAGCAAGTAGAGATTTAAGGGGTGATTTTATAGAGTTTTGTGAAACTATTGCCAAAAAAGTTATTGACCGAAATAAATCATAGCTCATATCTTATAACTATATTATATATAACGATAGTTAAGCAAAATAATGTATAAATTAAGAAATAAAGTATAAGCATAGTTTTGGAAAAAGGCACCATAGATATAAGTAAATTGTAATAGAAATAAGCAAAGTTATAAGTAATACAGCAGACCCATACAGTTGAAAAAAAAAATGGCTAGCATTGTGCAAACACAAATTGCAATTAAAATAATATAAGTACTAATACAACGTGTTGATTTGCATCCTAGTCAAATTCAAGGACGTAATTATGCTAATGATTCTCGACCCAAATCGACGATAAAATGGGTAGGTATTTTTTTAATTTTATTTTTTTATTTACGGAAATCCGTAAGTGTAAACCAGCCGCGGCCCGTCTGTTACTAGCCTTATAATCGCGCTTTCACACACAAACAAACGCAAACAATACATACACAACGCATACGGCAACGATCATTCGATAAATTCGTAGGTAATCAATCGCACCCCAATCACGGTACGGGGATTCTCCCGCGCAAGCTCCTAGCCACGCCCCCGGCCCCCGCGGCCCCGGAACTAACAGTGTGTTTGATGTTGCCGAAGCGTGCGTACGTTTTGTTTTGCGAATCTCCGTACATCGTTGAGACGTACCTACGAAGTGCAAAATGACGGACAATTATTATTCAAATGTCGAGATGGTGGAGATGGTCCGCCTGTATGCCATCAGTGGAGACAGCCTACGTGGAGGCAACCGGATATTCACGGAAATGTTTCCCGATCGGGAACCCCCATCACAGAGCGTCATGCTGGCTGCTACGCAGGGACTGTGGGATCATCGGCAGTTTGACGTTCCCCGGCATGCTCATGCTCGCGGCAGCGTAGGCCTGCCTGTCGCCTTGCAGGAAGACATCCTGGAATACTTCCAGCGAGACCCACGGGCAAGCACGCGGGAGGCTGGTCAACACTTAGGAGTGCACCACACCACAGTGTGGCGCCTACTGAAACGTGAACTTCAACACCCGTTCCACTACCGCAAGGCACAACCTCTACTTCCAGCAGGATGGCGCTCCCTCTCACTATGGTCGGCAAGTACGCGAGTACTTGACCGAAAAGTTGGTGACCACTCGATCGGTCGCGGAGGACCTGTGGCCTGGCCTCCGCGTTCTCCAGACCTGAAGCCTGTAGACTTTTATTTGTGGGGAGACGTTAAAAGTGACAAGTGTAACAGAATTACATGCAAGGATCATTAGTGCTTTCGACACTTTAAAAACGAATGTGTTAGTGTTACGTAAGCTGAAGGAAAACCAGCTACGTTGTGCTCGATTGTGCGAAGAGTGTGATGGTGGCAACTTTGAACAATACCTCCGGGTAACTTAAGTAGGTAATTTATTTATTTGTACATTTTGTAAATACGTTGTAAGCTTAATCAATTTTATTAGTGTAAATAAGTTGAATTCAAATTTTATTTTTAACTACGCCAATAATACCTAAGAGTCGAAAATATCACCACGTACTTTCACTTAACTAGCACGTCTTTCCATTTCCATCAAACGTAGAAAACATTTTTAGACTTAGTAGATCGCTACACTAACTAAGGCATTCTTGCCGGTCCTAAGCCCGTTAAGTAGGAAGGAAATCCACAAATAAAAACAAAATCACTACGAAAAGCAAAACTAACATTTTATTAATCATCTGATAACAGGTCAGTGAACTTTTCTTTGGCGCACTAGTATTACTGTCATTAGTAAGATTTCCGTATTCCAATGATGCTCAAAGATGAGTTAATTATCAAGCGAAATTTATGACAATAATGTCGGTGATTTTCGAAATAGAATTAGGTAAAATTATTGCTACCGGTCATTGATCGGTCGCGCTTGCGCGCGCTAGCATTTCGTAGGTAAGACGTCGACACTCACGCACACAGCTGCGTTGTCGCTGTGTGCGTAGTCGGGTAATTCTGTTTTAATGGTATTGAATTAAGGGCTTAATTCTGAAATACTGTTAAATTTCAACAACAAAAAAAAGCAGCGCTTATTAGTTATTGCCCGCTACCGTACTTTCGATTGATTATTTGTCTTTTATGACAACCTCCTGAAATTTGACGAGGATGCAAAACAACACGTTGTATAAGGTAGATTCGTAATAAAACAAAAGTATAATTGAGTGTGTCGTAGTAAGTAACCCCGTATGTTAGTGTAGTTAGAATAGTTTAAGGACAGGGCCCGTATAGAACCTGCAACAAAAAAATAGAATAAGATAGATCGTAAGCACTGGTCGCCCCATGCCAGTGGAAATTTAATGTAAGGATGGAGTGTGGTGCAATATAAGCACAACCAATAAATTTGATTGTAAAAAAATAGTGAGTCAATGGCTCACAACTCTTACCTATGACGAGATTGAGAGCCTATTAGGAAAGCTTTTTTGACATTTTTGATTTTTGTAGATCACACAAACACACAATCACATTACATTCACGACACAAACACATATACACATCCGTATTCAGAGTAAGGAGAGGCTACATAATTTTTTTTGTCTTTATGTTTATTTTTTTTGTTTTTACTTTATTTTCTTTTTACAAATAATTGTTTTTAACCCGATGTATCGTTAGAGCTGTTTGCATCTCGAAGTTGATGTAATTTATAGAGTGAGCCCTGGCATCCATAACACAAGTTTAATCTTAGCTTGGGTGCCAGAGGTCGATAACCTTTGTTACATGCAATTTTTAACAAATCTGTTTTTTTTCCTCGTGTTTCTACAAATTGTTGTGAAAATTGTAAATGTGGAAATAAAGTTTTTACTTTACTTTACTTTACTTTGTTAGTCGTAAAAAAAAAAAAATACCCAACTACTTCATCCTCCCCTATTATCAGTCTAACCTGTTGAAAGTCTTCACTTCATATTAGTGTGTGTGTGTGTTTATGTGTGTGTGTGTGTGTTTGTGTGTGTGTGTGTTTGTGTGTGTGTGTGTGTGTTTGTGTGTGTGTGTGTGATGGTATTAGATACAAAGGGGTAATGACAATAAAAAAAAACATTAGTAAAAGTTCATAGTTTATTGGGGGAGCCCTGATGAGTCGCTGGGACAAGAAGCGAGCACCAGGGCTCCCCATAATCAACACGCTCGTGGAGCCACACCAGCCACACGCTGCGAGCCGGTGGATCTGGAGCTGGAGCCGGTGGTGCTGCTGGTGCAGGCCAGGGCCCATTCCTGCAAAAAAGAAAATTATACCTAAAAAGTTCTAAACATGAACCTATACATTGAAAACCAAAATGCAACAAACATTCTTGATCTTGGGTAGAAATAGTAGAATAAAAGATAAGTCCTTCAGGGGAGAGGTATACCTACTTTTAAAGAGATGAGAGGGATTGTTTTCTTTTTGGGACAAGAAACAGTACTGTTATGTAAAATAAATAAAATTGAAAGAATTGATTTGCTTATAATGCAATACGTAATGCTTATAGTGTTTCGATAGACCATAAATATGCGGTTTGTATAATTATTATTCCCATAAATATACTATTGAATTATTTAACAAATGTGGCACTAAACGATAACGGTAGGTAAGTAGGTACATACCTCCTCCACCGACTCCACCACCGACCGCAGCGTGCTCGCCGCGTCGTGGGCCTGATGCGGTGCCATGCTTTCATAAATGGGTCTGAAATTATCAAAACATTGAAAGTAATAATAGTACCTAATGAATACTATATTGCTTACATGAACTATTCATTCAAATGTTGATACTTACTCAGTTGTGGATGTCTCTGATGCATGAGCACCAGGCCCACAGTAGAAAACGCGGCGTGATGTATGGCTCCACGAGGTTCCCATTTTTTTAAATTAAAAGTTGTTTCAATTTTTTGGGCGCACACAAAATCGACACAAGTTTTGAAGTGTCGCTGAGGCGTTGTCCTAATAAAACGCGAATGCGCGATCATCGTAAGTTCGCGCGAATTTTACTCGTACGAACGCGCTATCAAACATATTGAATTTGAATAGGTGTCCTAACTGACAATCGCACGACGCGGTCGCGCGACTCAAATGTTTGAAACTCTATTCGCGCGAACTTAGTTCGTACGAACGCGCGATCAAACATATTGAATTTGAATAGGTGTCCTAATTGAAATTCGTGCGAAAACGTCGGCGTGGTACCGCGCCCGCACCCCTCTCGCCTTGCCGGCCCAGCCAGCCGGCCGGCCGCCATTTTGTAATCTTGACGTCAACGCAACGCACGTGTTTGATTGCGAGAATTGTGTAAAATGTCATTTGAAGATAAATTGATAATTGAGGTGCGTAATCGACCAATTCTTTGGGACAAACGCAAAGATGACTACAAAAACCGTCTATAGAGTGACAGTGAGTGGAGTTTGGTTGCGAGAAGTCTAAATAAAACAGGTGAGTATATTTTTTATTTATTACTTATTTTCTTTACTACATTATTTACGACGAATTTGATAAATAATTAGAAAAATTCTGTCTTGCAATAATCGCAGCTCTGGAAGTGTTATTATTACGCCTGGTTCTGTTTAATGTCGTCAATGTGTTGTGCCGTCGACGATTTATAAGGTGTTGTCGATCGCTATAATATGTTTTGTCCATATCTATTAAAATATTGTGCAAGAGACAGATTGACATTAAAATTTTAATAGCGTTTTCAACCGAGGTCTCTATAGGTTTATAAAGTATTCGAAATTTCGAGGCCATCATTCCAAATGTGCATTCTACACCAACTCTCGTAGCAGATAATCTTTTATTGAATCTTATTTTTGTGACATCTGTCGCTTGCCTTCTTGGATAAGGTCGCATTATAAATGTTTTTAGTGGGAATGCCTCGTCTCCTAAAAATACATAAGGTGCTATAATGTTAGAGTTCGGTAATGGTTCTGCGGGAGGAAGTTGAATATCTCCGTTTTCCAGCTTTTGATAGAAACTTGAATTACTGAGCACACCGCCATCACTGTCTTTTCCATATATGCACCTACGTCAATAATTATAAACTTATTTTTTGAATCTGTGACAGCTAACAGTACAATGGAGTTGTACATTTTATAATTGTAGTACATGCTGCCACACATCGCCGGCTTTTTGACACGAATGTGTTTGCTGTCCAAATTACCACAACAATGTGGGAATTTATTTTTCATTGAAAAAGATTCTGCTATAGTTTTAAATTCTTCAGTACTGGGAAATTTCATGTATTTGTTATGCATACTTTTCCAAATAGCAGTACAAACTTCCAACACAATGCTTGCTATGGCTGTTTTTGAAATACGGAAAGGTACTGATAATTTCCGGAAAGATGTTCCTGTTGTTAGGTACCTGTAAAAAAGAGAAATATTTTTATTTTATTATAATGTAATATTTAAAAAAAATATTTTGTATTCAACCTAGGTTTGTTATATAGAGAAAAGTTATTTGTATATACTTATCACATTAATATTTTTATGATTGTTATAGAAGCCGACGTCAAAAACAAGTGGAAAAATTTGAGAGACGTCTTCATGAAGGAAGCCAAAAAAGTACGTCGTCCTCGATCGGGTGACCCAGGCAGTCCTAATAGCGATGAGACTTATATAGGCAAGTGGTGTTTTTTTATGAAACTATCTTTTTTAAAAGATATAGTGAAACCTAGGCACACCCAAAGCAACTTTCAGGATTTAAATGCCGGATCTGATAACAATGAAACTCAAAATTCAGACACGGTTGAGATTCCAGAAATAGATCAAGTTGAAACTCCAGAAATGGATCAAGTTGAGACTCCAGAAATGGATCAAATTGATGAAGTGGTGTAAAATCAAGAACCTGTTTCGGAATCTGTTAACGCAAGTTAACAGCTAGTGGTAATTTATTTTTAGTTCTCTAGCTAGTGGTAATTTGATCCCCCGAAATAGATTCCCTACGACGACAGACGACAGCGAGTCTGGTTCATCCAGAGCAAGCGAGTTCAGGCAAAGGCAAAGACAGGCAAAATAACCAGAACTGACGCTTTTTCAACTAAAAATGATTGAAGTGGAAAAACAAAAAATACAAGCTTTTAATGAGAAAAACAAAGAACAAGACGATGAACACATGTTGTTCTTAAAATGATTGGCGCCATATTTCAAGTATTTAACGCCTGTACAAAAACTAAGACTGAAAAGTTATATATAAATTAAATAAGTCAGCGAAATTCAAATCCAAAAGACTTGAAATCTCAAATATAATTTATACAAAGTGCGTAGTTCCCAAATGTTCTGCAGAAATTGGCTGACTGATTTAATTTAAAAAAAAAAACAATCAAATCGAAAAGGTACATAGTCAACAGCACATCAAGCGTAACACATTGTGTGACTTTTATACGCATGATGTAGTGTTAACTGTTCAAGTTTTATCAACTTCATCAAATAAAGAGGATTGATTCACATACAAACACTCGTTTTTTTTGTTTTGATTTTAATTTTTTTTTCTTGGATTTCTTTTTCCTGGGTTCCTTTATCGATACTGAGTCTACCCCTAAGCTATGGCACGCAATTACTTTAACACCCTGTATATTTGAACAAGTACCTAGTAAATTATTATAGAAATTACACTCACCTAATCGTCAGCACCAATCTTCCCTCCACACTTATAGGTCTTCTGTAGTTGGTAACAACATGATTGCAATCGTCTCTGATCATATTGCATAGGTAGTCAAATGCTTCTGGTGACATAGACATATAATCATAAAATGCAGACTCATCTTCTCGAAAGTCAAAATATTGATTGTGAAATTCACCACGATTTGGTCTCATTTTTAACAAAACACTTTGCGTCCCACGTTGTTTTTTTTCATTTCCATCTAAATCCGCACAAAACGTCATCCAAATATTTCCCGACAGCAAAAATTTTGCGTGTCTGACGTCCATGGTTGTTGGTATCGACCGTGCCACTGCCCTAGTCCACGGTCACGCTCGCTCCCGTCGTCAAATCGCGCGAGCGAGATTCGCGTAATCGCCTATTCGCGTTCTATTAGGACACCCAGTTTTTGACGTCGCGCGAACACGCGATGGTCGCATCGCTCGCATCGCGCATTCGCGTTCTATTAGGACAACGCTTGACAGTGTCAAATAATACCGCCCAAAATGTTGAACGAGTGAATGAATGACAAAACATAATAATGTTACCATATAATTTTTTAAATTTTCATATTGTTTTGTCCAAGGATGGTGAGTCTTATTTACTCATAATATCTTCAACAACCAAACTTTTCGTTAGATAGGTAATATGTAATTAGATGATAAAAGAATGATTTGAAGCAATCGATGCATCATTATTTTGTGCTGATTTATTATTCAGAATGCGTGAGATAACAAAACTTCCGACTCCCTCTTGGCTAAAGGCTTATATTTTACCACAATAGATAAGGACACTTGTTCTAGGTATTGCACTTTATTACTATGCTTTTGCCAAATGCCGCGCCGGTGACATAAAAGACATTTTGAACAAAGGGTTCCGGCTGCGATAGAGCCCTTTTGTATAAAATGTCTTTTATATATTGCACCACTAACTATGCCGATTGTTTTGAATAATCTTTTGTAACCAAAATCTTAGTTACTAAGTTACATCTGTTTTGCTTTCGTGCTGAACAGACGCACTCTCCTCGCTCTCCGTTTCTCTTTAAATTGTCCACTGTATTAATTTACAAAATATAACATTACGTCGAGATTCGCAGGCTAATATTACATATTTTCCAATGTTTTTTGGTTTGACAGTTGAGGGCACCGCATCCACTTTGATTATTGCGGATGCAGATGTCCAAATCTTTGCGGAAGCTACACATTTGCGGATGTGGATGCGAATATTGGCAACTTCTCTGGTCTAAATATATCTATTTCTTTCTATCAGACGGTGTTTTGAACCCTTTTTCTTTTTCAACTCGAATATTAATACATTTCTTCATGCTAAAAATACGACAATAGTTCCACAGCGGTTTATTCCTATTAAAAAATAATTTCAAATTTCTGTCATCCGTCATAAAGCGTGCGACCGGGTACCGTGATAGAGTTGAAAATAATAAAAATATCGTGCAAAAAAATAATATGGATTGCTCAGGATTTTTGTAAGTATTCATATTTTTTATAACTACAAATAAAAAGGTTTAGCCACGGTAAAAATATATACAATACATTTTATCTTCATACAAACGGTTGGAACGCGAGTCATACCTACGCGCCTCGAGTTCAGAGAACTACCCAGGGGTAGGACAATTTAGAATGACAGATTTGGGGTTTTAATTTTCAAAATGCGCCATCTCATATCGCCATCCAAAACAACTAGTTACTTTATACGATCACAGATGGCGACACAATCGATAAAAAATAATTTAATCTAATTATTTGATTGAACTCCTATTATAAATATTTTTAAAGTTTTGTGTAGCTTACAAGCTGAGTAATAATTACGAAAGCAACACAGTGAATTGATTTTAATATTGATTGTCAAATTGTCAGGTGAAGTCAGGTCACAAATATGGCGACTGCTCCTTGCGTTTGCGCTTGTTTGTAGTTTTGTTCCATATTTGTACTGTTCTTCGTGAAATTAATCCGCCGATCCGCGTTGAGTTGAGTCCTCTCCTCCGTAGTGAAGTGTACGAATTTCCCGAAGTTATTTTGCGAGTTGAGCTTTTAGTTCCTCCACCATTCCTGTGCAATCATATTTTGCGACCCGAACGCTACGTTTGTGCTGTTTCTTTGCGATATAGACGCTCGTGATTTGTTTTCATCATGCCTAAACGTTGTGCATTAGGATGTTCTAACAGTAAGTATAGTCATCATTTATTTAGATATCTCTGCCATTCTGTCTGTATGATCTCTTGTAAGACCCTACATTACTTTTAGATGGGAGATGAATGGAATAAAGGAACGTAAGTACTAGAACACTACTGCATTGTCCCAAAAGTACTTAAAGGTTAAATGAGTTAATGGACTGATGGTGTGGCAAATGAAGTGAGTGACGCGGCCCTTGTTGGCTATAACGAGAACGCCTGGCTGACTTGATAGCCCAACGCGAACTGAACTGTATTATGAGTTGAAATGTATGTGCGGTTGCACCGTACATGCTCCCGAGCGGGAAGATGAATATGAGATGAACATGAAAGATGAGAAACAAGGTGATGCCAATTGGTCCTTATACTAGATGATTGACAAGGTGATTTCAATTGATCCTTATTTTATGTTTAGAGTCTCTACTTGAACTCCGTTTTACGAGACATAGGCACTGTACACTTATCTATTTTATGCACTTTTGGAATTTTACTGTAATCTGATACACACGGAATTTCACACTGATTACGCGCACTAACACTATATTGAACCGTGGATGATGAGATAGAGGCCCCAGCCTCTGCCCGTGCCGGTGTCGCGTGTTGTGTGTACACTTGTCATTTCAACGTTTTGGGAACACATTCATAGTGCGTGCAGCTAAGGAGTGGAATTCCCTGCCGGAGTCTGTGTTTCCTGATAGCTATAACCTGGGAGTATTTAAGTCAAGAGTGAATAGGTTACTTCTAGGCAAGCGTGCTCCATCTTCGACCACATCATCGCTTACCATCAGGTGAGATAGTGGTCAAACGCGAGCCTATAAATAGGAAAAAAAAAGATGACTCTATATCAATCTTCAGCACGAATTATCACCTCTGGCGCTCCGCAGGGATCACATTTGGCTCCGATACTTTTTATTATATTTATAAACGACCTTCCCTTATGTCTACAATTTTCCGAGCCTTTTATGTACGCCGATGATTTAAAATTGGCACGTAAAATTGAATCGTCAAAAGACAGTGAGCTCCTGCAACGCGACGTTAACCAAGTTATCGAATGGTGTCGCAATAATAAAATGTTACTGAACTCAAAAAAATGTTATCATACAAAATATACACGGAACATTAACTACATCGAAACTGAGTACTTCATAAACCAAGACAAAGTCCAGCAAGTAGAAGTCATAAGGGACTTAGGAGTACTCTTCGATAGGAAAGTAAGCTTTGTACCCCACATCGAAAGTATAATTAAGAGAGCATCCAGAATGGTAGGATTCGTAATTCGTAACACTAAAGGCTTTCGCAAAACTAGCACGAAAATAATGTTATACAACAGTCTCGTACGAAGTATTTTGGAGTATTGCAGCGTTGTGTGGAGGCCTCACTTCGCCACCCATATTCTGAGGATCGAGCGTGTACAAAAGCGTTTTATGTGGCATCTAGCTTTTTGTGAAAGGAAACAGAAGTCGTTACCCTCATACAGGTCCCGTCTGCAACATTTCAAAGTGCAACCCTTATCAGCACGCGGAGATGTCGCAGATGTTTTATTTTTATTTAAACTGTTACGTAACAAAATTGACTGTCCCGATTTACTAATTAGATTTCGGGCGCCTTCTAGATGCCCTAGGAAGAGCATAACGCCTCTGTGCCCGCCATATCGGCGGTCCGTACTTGGTGCAAACTCTCCAATTCCTAGGTTATGCAAGATCCTCAATAGCTGTAGTGACTTGTTAGATATACACCACGACAGTCTAAGTGCAGTTCGTAAGGTAATTTTGTTAAACAGTCAAACGACTCACTTGTAGGGATATTGCTGTTTACATATTGTTTTTTTTTTTTTTTCAATTTTTATTTTATTTTATTTTACACAGTAAATTTCTTTGATCGATACTCAAATCTCATTGCTATTTTTAGTTTTATCGTAATTGTGTCATTTTATAGAATAATTTTGTTTATTGGATTCTGTTGTTTATTTTTGTTACTATTGTTTGTTTTTTCTAATAACTATTATGTCTTGTGTTGTTATGTAATTGAATACTGTATTTTTTTTTTACCTTGCCACAGTCAGTATTTGCTTTTGTTGTTGTTTTAAGTTCTATTAAAATCCTCAATGTAATTTATTTTATTGCATGTAAGTCTAATTTTTATCTAATTGTCATATCAATTATTATTTAACTTTTATCTTGTTTACTCGTTTATGATTTAATTTATTAAGTTATTTTCACGTTTTATTCTCTTGTATTTTTATGAATTTGTCATTATTTAATAATTAATGGTTTTACCACTGTTTTTTTGTGCTAGCGGTGTTAACCTGTAATTAATTGTTGCACCCGCAATTGCATCCTATTATAAATAATAAGCTGTTAATGTACTGGTGTAAACAATTGTTGGTTAACCTGAATAATAAATAAATAAATAAATATATTGTATTCAGAGTTTCCTTCAGTTGTTCTGGTGACAATAAATGAACATTGAGTCTCCCGTGATATACATCTGTTATGGTATCTAATAAACTTATTTGAATTGTTTTTAGTTGTCTTAAAACATTGCTCGTAGCAATTGCACTCGTACTGAAATCGTTCATGACCCGATTTTTCTCTGATTCGGTCAATAAAACGTTCTCCATCTTATCGAACTTGATTGATAGTGAATTAAGCATCTTGTGCTGCTTATTAATTGCTTGCCCGTTCCTTTTCAAAACGTTATTTTCTGCTTCAATTACCGTTGTTTGTTGTTTCAAGAGCGAGGCCACTGTGTCCTCTACACAGTGGCCTCGAGTTAAGTACTGCTTCTAACTGGGCCAGAACTGTGCTGAACTCTTCAAAAGTAAGCTTTTGTTCTCCAACTACTCTTCTTAAATGATATTTTAAGCTTTTGACCGCAGCCTCCCACAGCCTTCCTGCTATGGGCCATGAGGGCGCATTGAAATGCCATTCAATTTCCATGCCTGTAATTTCCTTGATGAAATCTTGATCGAATGTTTCTTTTATCTGCTAAAATTTTGTTGGCGCCGACAAAGTTTGTACCGTTGTCGCTGTACAAGTGTTTCGGCGAGCCCTTTCTTGCAGCCATTCTTCGCAACGCAGCTATGAATGCTGATGATGTGAGGTCTGAGACCAGCTCTATATGAACAAGCTTGGTCACCATACAGACAAATACCGCCACGTAGCCCTTTGTGGTCTTGATACCACGACCCTTGTTGGCCTTTATGAGCACGTGCCCGGTAAAATCTACGCCTGTATGTTCAAAAGGCTTTGCAACGTTAAATCTCTGCGTAGGTAACTCACCCATCAACTGTGTCATCTTGCTTGGATTGTGTTTACGACAAGTTACGCAGGTACGTACACGCTTTTTGACCGCTCGATTACCGCCTATGATCCAGTAATTTTTGCGAATGAATGCTGATGTCACCCGTGCTCCTCCATGGAACGTTCATGTGCTTGGTCTATAATTAAATTGGTTAAGTGTCCTTCGTGAGGTATGATAATCGGATAAATAAATAATAAATAAATAAAAATCTTAATTGATTCCAAAAAAAACCTTTGAGACTTATTTTTTTTTTTTTTGATACATCATATCATGATTAATGTTGGCCTTGCTTAGTCTTCCTTTGACTCTGAACAGACCCTCGTTGTCATGGAATGGGTTTAGTTGCAATAACTTATTTTTTGCTGATAGCGGCATATTTTCTTGTAAGGTATGTACTTCCTGGGCAAATTCTCTCTGCTGTACGTGTAAAATTATTTTATGCTTAGCATTTACTAATTCATGTAATGTAAAATAAGTTTGCACGCGGTTTTTCTTGTATCTCGCTTGCTTTGATAAATCTTAATATCCATGCTAAAACTCTTATTAGTTTAGCGAGTGAACTATATCTTGCTATTAATTCACTCAAAATGTTATCGCTTTCTTGCTGCGTAGTACTATTAACATGCTTGGCTTGTCTTGCTTCTTCGTCTGTGGTAAACAATGCTTGCCCAGTTTCTAGGTCAGGGTCGTAGTTTCGCAGCCACGATGGTCCTTCCCACCACAGCGAATGACTTTTCAATTGATCGACTCGCAATCCACGGCTTGCGTAGTCCGCTGGATTTTCAGCTGACTTGACGTAACGCCAGCTGTTTGTAGGTATGATGTTTGATATTTGTCGCACCCTGTTGGCGACAAAAGGCTTCCATCGTCCTGGCTCTACTTGTAACCAGGCTAGGACTACCATTGAATCTGTCCAACTATATATTTTGATAATATGACTGCTAAGGCATTGTTGAATTTTAGACAACAATTTTGCCAGCAGTAGAGCAACGCTAAGCTCTAATCTGGGTAACGAAATTGATTTGTTTACTGGAGCTAATTTCGCTTTTCCTGCTACTAACGAGATCTTTGTTTCGCCGTTGTTTTCAGTCTTGCAATAGACAACGCATGCGTAGGCTTTATTACTAGAATCGCAGAATCCATGTAATTCCAGCGTGTTGTTCTCTCCCGTACCCAACCAACGCTCCAACTTGAATTGATTGATTTTGTGCATGTCACCTTTGATGTTTAGCCACTCCTTGCTAATTTGTTCGGGTAACTTGTCATCCCATTGAATACTTGATATCCAAATTTGTTGAAAAAGCAGTTTTAGCTTGGTTGATATCGGTGACAGCCAACCAAGAGTGTCAAACAACTTTGATATGTCTGACAGCATGGTTCTCTTAGTTGGCATTTTGGTAGATGGTTCAATTTTTGATTTAAATGTAAATAAGTCTCCTTTTGAATCCCAACGTAATCCCAAGGTTTTTGATGTCTCCATTTCCTTGAAATCGAAATTTTCTTGCTTGTTACTATCCCCGATTGTATCGTCTTGTAAGGCTGATGCATTGGAAGACAACAACGTGATTAATCTTGCTTAAGTTTTAATGCTAACGCTACAGAATGAGACCCGTGTAGAACATCATCCATGTAAAATGAGTGCTCCAATGCCTTGATTGCCTCACTGTCAAAATTGTGTCTTTTATCTTCAGCCAATTGTTTTAAATTCATCATAGCTAAAAATGGTGCGGCCTTGGTGCCGTATGTAACAGTACATAGCTGATATACCTGATGACGCATGTCAATAGTATCCCTCCAAATTATTTTTTGAAACCTTTGATCCTGTTTATTTAACCAAATGAAACGAAACATTTTTTCAATATCTGCCGTAAAAGCTACGCGATATTGTCTCCACTTTAATAGTAGAAATTGGAGATCTTGCTGTAAATTTGGGCCTTTTAAAATGATGTCATTCAAACTTATTCCTGTTGTTGTTTTTGCAGAAGCGTTGAAAACTACCCGAAGTGCTGTCGTAGTGGAATCGTTTCGCAATACACAATGGTGCGGTAAATAGTAATCCGGTTGCATGTTACCGGACGCTGGCGTCATATGGCCTAAAGTTTTATATTCTTGTATAAATAATTTATATTGTTTTGCTACTTCTACATTATTGTGAAATTTCCTTTCCAACTGTTGAAATTGCGCCATAGCTTTATTTTTAGACAATCCCAACTGTGTCTCAAAGTTTTCTTGAAAAGGCAATCTTACTTCATACATGCCATTTTCATGTCTTGTTGTGGTTTTCTTGTAATACTCCATGCATTGTAAATCTTCTACGGATAAACTGGATGATTCTGTGATATCTTCGATCTCCCAAAATCTTTGTACTTCGTCCACTTGATTTAGGACTACGTTACAGTGAGAAGTCTTGAAATTTCCACATAAGATCCATTCCAGTCGTGTCTGTTGCGCGACCGATAATGATAGATCAGCCCTGATAATATGCCTTCTAAAATGATATGGGTATACACATCGGCTCCCAATAAGATGTCGATAGGACGGCTGACATTGTATTCTGGATCGGCTAGTTGAATGCCGGCCAGGTGTGCCCATGTTGGCTTGGCAAATGTACATCTTGGTAATTGATTAATCAGTGTGTCCATGATTACCACATCTGCTTTAAATGTATAATCATCAAAATGCGAAAAACATGTTATGTTCGTAATGCCCTTGCTACTACTCTCCTTCTCCCCTATCCCGCTAATTATGGCCCTGCAATACTTTCTTGATAAAGTTAGCTGTTGTGCCGCTCTGGATGAGATAAGGGAGGCTTGAGAGCCTCTCTCACGCCCTTCCGCCGGCCTCGTCACTATCGAGGCAATCCGGCCAGTGCTCGACCGGTGGCTCGGGAGAAGGCACGGCTCTCTGTCATTTCGTGTGACGCAGGTCCTCTCGGGGCATGGCTGCTTCGGGAGGTTCCTGTGTCGCATAGGCAGGGAGCCGGACGCTCGGTGTCACCACTGCGTCGACTGTCGGGAGGACACGGCGCGGCATACGCTGGCAGAGTGTGCCGCTTGGGAGGAGCCGCGCCGTGCCCTCACCTCTGTGGTAGGCAGTGACCTCTCGCTGCCGGCCGTAGTCGTAGCAAAACAGTGCCATGGGTCTTTGACGGCTCCATGACACCTCACCCCCGCTTCTCCAGATATTATGTATAGGAATTGGGTTTTAGCTTGCCTAACGAGGGCGGACCCCTTCCCAATCCCACATAATATCCTTCATCGAAGATAGATCACAAAACAAAAGTAGTGATCGAATTCAACTGTTAATATATTTTTAATATTGACTTCAACTTTCTGCACTATTTCTCCATATAAACTTAAACTATGTAAACTATGCACGTCACAATTTAAACCGGCAATTGCTAGATAAAACCTGAGTCAAAAATATTAATTGCTATGAGTAATGTTTGCATGAACGAAGTATTGTATGTTGCACACATGTTTGGTTGACAACCCTAGCACAAAATTTTAAAATTCAATATTTCCAAAATCTTCACTTTGTCGGAACTGATTTTTTTTGTGGCGATAGTTATTATAGCGATCAACATTTAAGTATTAAAAAAAACGCGACCATGAAGAGATTCGCCGGAAAAAAAATATTGACAAAATCATAGAAAAAAAACATTCTGACCTGTGTGAGCAAGATTTTTAAAGTTTTCAAGAAAAAAATGGTTCCTATAGTGAATTCCTATCACTCATAAAAACATTTAGTGTAAAATTTGGATCCAAAAACGAGATATTGTGTTTCTATGGTTTTTAAGTATTTTTCTCGATTTTATTAATTTCTCTTAAACTATAGTAGTTAGAGCCGGCGGAGTTTTAATAAGAGTTTAGTTTGATTGTTAGCTTTCCAAAAAACACATAAAACGAGCATGTCCGCAACTAAGGCAAAATAACACACTGTGCACAGGTCATGATCGGCTAGCTCGTTTGGCATGACTCCTCGGCTAAGACAATCGGCGGGGTTCTCGTTCGTGCTAACATATGACCATGTGTATTTTTGTGTAAGTTGTGAGATGACCTTAACGCGATTCGCTATATAAGCCTTAAGTGTATTTATGTTAGTTTTGAGCCAAGCTAATACTATTTGTGAGTCAGAATAAAGTATGACATCCTGTATTTGCATTTTAACAGTTAATACATTATGAACTCTGCTAACAAGCTTTGCAAGCAACAGAGCTGCATTAAGTTCGAGTCGAGAAACTGATAAACTCTGATTAACAGGATTTATTCGTGATTTCGAACAAAGCAAGGATATCTTGACATAACCCATTGAATCCACGACTCTTAGGTATACACAACAGCTATAACCAGTATTGCTAGATGCATCAGCAAACCCTATAATTTGTGTAAAGCTTATTTCATGCACACCTATATGTCGCGGTATAAGCATTGGTTGCATTGTAAGCAAGCTGCTATAAAACTTGTGCCAAAGCTGTAGCAGTTCACAATTTGGCACCGAATCCCAGTCCAACTTTTCTTGCCATAAGCGTTGCATTATAGCCTTTGCACTTACCACAATAGGTCCAGCAAGACCTAGTGGGTCATAGAATCCACTTATGAAGCTCAGAATTTCACGCTTAGATTGAGGTATGCTATTGACAGTTTTTGGACTCGATATAATGAATGAATCTAACTTAATATTGTAATTCATACCTAGTGTTTTTAAAGAAGTGTTATTTTTCTCTAGATCAATCTCATCAAAATGTTGTTGTTCTTTTTGTATTTCTTTTAACAACTCTGTTGAATTTGAAACCCATTTGTGTAACTGAAAACTTCCTAAACCTAACAAACTACATAGTTGCTCTTTTGCTGCTAATAATTTAATTAGTGATTTTTCAGAATGAAGAATGTCATCAACATATGTTGAATTATTTATAATAAAAGCAGCTGTAGGGTACTCATTGTGGTGTTGTTCAGCCAACATTTTTAAACATCGAGTTGCCAAATAGGATGAACTCTTTAAGCCATAAGTTACTGTGTTTAATTGAATACATTTAACACTTTCGTCTGGAGAGTCTCTCCATAGAATATTATGTAATGACCTGTGTTTGGGATGTATTTTGATATTTCTAAACATATTTTTGATGTCTGTTATAAAAAATATTCATCGACTCTGAAGAGCATTAAGAAATCTACTAGCTCCTTTTGTACTACAGGACCATTAAGTAATAAATCATTCAAAGATGTTTTTGTACTGGTTTTCATGGAACCATCAAATACCACCCGACATTTTGTAGTCTTTTTATCTAGCCTAAGTACAGGGTGATGTGGTAAAAAGTATACTGGATCAGTAGATAAGTTATATTGACTTATATCAATTAATGCACCATGACCTTGCTTTAAATATTCATGAATGAACTCCTTGTATAACATATAAAGGTTAGAATCTTTGTTAAATCTAAGTTGTAAGTTATGAAATCTTTTTAATGCCAAATATAATGAATCTCCTAAAGCTTGATTGATTGAATCTAATGGTAACTTTAGTGGCAAGATTACTTGAATTTTATTATTTTTTGTATCTTGCTCAACATTTTCACAAAATATCTTTTCGCACAAGTCATGTTCAGAATGTGCCTCTGGAAAGGTCTCTGGAACACTTTCACACTTCCAAAACTCAACAATAGATTTATTTAAATCAGAATCACATTTTTTACAAAATAAAGTAATGACTGGTTCTGTGTGTTGTGTAGGTGTGTTACCTGCAATTACATAACCAAGTCTTGTATTTAATAGTGGAGTTTTAGGTGTGATACTGCCACCAGCTGTTTCCGAGCTGGATGGAAGAACTTCAGGCTCAGGCGGCAGCAGGATCTGGAAAAATATGTCCGCACCTAATGGAATGTGTATGTTACTAGGCTCATTGAACTTCTTGTCAGCTAGCATAATTTTGGGAGGTAAAATTAAGTTATGCAAGTCAAACTTTCTTTGTGGTAACTTTGAAGTTATTTTGTCCAATAAGTAGCATGTGACTGAAATTTTGAAATTCTGAGTGAGGGAATGTATATCCAAATGGACCTTCTCCTTTAGTTTATTTAAAGTATTGCCTATACCGATAACCGGAGTGTTGGCTGTATCAATTTGTAATTTAATAGATTTGCAAGTTCTCTAGTCACAAAAGATGCCTGTGAACCAGTCTCGCAGAGCTGAGCTAGCAGAGCCTTGACATGAACCTCTGTACCATTGCTCGCTAATAGTTTTACCTGTGCTGTAGGCAATAGTACTTGCTCGGAGGCAGCCTCAGACATCAAAGTTACTGGAGACGATGCTTTATCTTCGTGGAGCAATGTGTTGTGCCCTTCTTTGCAGACATTACATTTAAAGTGATATCTGCATTTTTTATTATGATTATTTAAACAAATCTCACATATTTTGTTAGACGTAGCAAACTTGATTCGATCACTCGCAGACATAAGTTTAAATTGTGGACAAGTAAAAAGCTTGTGGTTGGACTTACAGAGCATGCAGCTTCTTGTTCCTACCGTCTCAGCAGCACCACCTGTATCTGGATTTGCTTTCTTCACAGCTGCGATATGAGCTACTTTTGAAACTGGCTGGGCTCTCTCTGGTGGCCGCTCTGCATTCTCTAGTGCAAGTGCCCGCTTATCTAGAAAATCAATAAGGTGTGCAACCGTAGGCTCTCGTACTCGAGCCAATTGGAATTCCCTACTACACAATAAGTCTAACTTTCTGGTCAGAATGCAAAGTACTATTGGATCCCACTGATCAACTGGGTGGCCTAGATTTTTTAAGGCAGCTAATTGTTGCTTTACAACAGATACAAAGTTTCTTAAATTACTTGCTGTTGACTTACATAGAGGTACAATATCTAACAAAATGTGTATATGCTCATTTGTAATCTTATATTTGTTGTCATATCTATCGAATAGAATTTTCCTGGCCTCATGGTAACTCTCGGTAGACAAGTTGAGATTTTTAACCAGATCGTGAGGTTCCTCTCGCAGAAAATTACGTAAATAGAAAAACTTTTGAACGTCATCTAAATTTTGATTGTTGTGTATGAGTGAATCGAAGAGTTGTATAAACGGCTTGAACTCGGAGTACTTACCAGAGTACGTTGGTACATTTATGGTAGGTAACTTTGTGTTGAATGTTTTCGTAACACCCTCGTTTTTACAATCGTTTTCACAATTTATTTTATCCAACAATTCTCTGATGACGGTGAGCGTTTTGATGTACTTTTCTTCTACATCATCGCCAGCATCGAGGTCGGGTTCTATGGCGCATATCTCCAACGAATATTCTTCGTACTTCTGGAATGCATTTCGTAGACGTTCTTCCTTCAGTATCAACGCCTGTTTAGAGAACTCCTTGTAACCCTCTTCGTCTTTGAACATGTTTTCAATTTTCGTTATCGTGCCTTTGATTGACGCTCGTTTCCTGACGAGCGTTTTTACTTGGTCGATTGCCATTGTCGACAACTTGTTTTGTACACTGTAAAATTGCTGCTACAACAATATTATTTTGGTTGTAACTGAAGTTATGTGACCGCACAAGCACAAGACAACACGTTTTTTTTTTGAAAATCTGAATCTGTCTGCAGCAAAATGAAAAAATATGACGGTTGCGATTCGAAATTGCTTCCGGGTTTCGTATGGCGGGTGGCGCGAGGCGGCGAAGCGGCGTGGCAGCGCGTGCTTTTCGAGCGCGATGGACTCGCCCGTCGCTGATTGGCTTTTCAGAGTGGCGTGATGTGTCGCGAGCCAATCAGATGCGTCCTGATGACGTGACGACGAATCCTTCCCTCTCGGCGTCACCGGAAGGTGCTTGAAACTCGAACCAAAATTGGATTTCCAGAACACTCGGAACGCGGCGCAGGAACTTTCTGGATCGGATTCGCCCTTGTTGAAATATGAAAATGGCTTGCCCGTTCCTTTTTCGTTAAGACCGTGGCGTGGGTACCTTCTGGAAGCTGTATGATCCAATTTTTACACGAATTCACTGTTCTTTCGCTGGATAGACTATATAGTTATAGCTCGAAGGACCATGTTAGGGAAACTGCCTTTGTAATTATTTAATAAAATAATAAGACTCAGATCGTGTAACTTCGTGTAATTGTTCTCTTGTACAGTACTGACATTTTTACATTGACAGAACTATAAGACATAATATTTTGGGAATAGCCTCTGGGCTTTTGTGCCATAAAAATAAGTTGAACTAAATGTTGTGTTGCCAACAGCAAGAGGTCGCTAAGAAGTAAGTTGCTGAGAATTTTGGTTTGTGATGGTGTTAAAAACGGTAGTCCCATCCTCACTGTCATAACTGACTGCTGTTGGTCGAAAAAACTATTCTGAATTGCCAAAAGACATAGAAAAAAAAAAAAACTTCAACTGCAAGGCAAAACGTGAAATACGACGAGTTAATAGCAGATGATGATGATGATGGTAATGCACGTTTAAAAAGATATTGGAAGCGGAACATATACATACAAATGAACAGGCTTAGACAATTTAATAATATACTCATCTGCTGCGACGGAAAAACTGTAATGGTAATCGCCAATCACTAGAAAAGGCTCTTTACTCTCTAACTCTCAAAAGGTGCTTTATTCGACCTGCAAGTAAAGTAAATAATAAGGTTTCGAAAAGCGCAGTATTTGTCTCCTACCGAGCAGATAAAAAAAATATCTTAAACAGTCCAATGCATATCTTTGGTGACCACCACGCTTGTAAGAACTATTACTGTACTGAAAATAGGAAAGTAGAAATAAATGCCTTTATGAAACTGCATGGTTCAGTTTTTATGCATGAGTAACAACTAGAACTAAACAATTTAATCAATTGTGGCAAAATTAGTTGTTGCAAGGTTGTGTCTATGCAAGTAATATCAGGAAGTTAGTCACCATCATAACTTCATCCATAATCCAAAGAGTACATCAAAACCAGTATGACCCAACAGTCAAAGGCACGTGGAGAACTACATCGGGCATATACCTACAGTAAGGCACTTCCGACCCCATACAACAAGGCTGAATTTAAGATCAAATTGCTGGTATATAATCCTGGCTACAAGGTTGTGTCTATGCAAGTAATCTCCGATAGTTAATCATCGTCATAACTTCATCCATAATCCAAAGACTACATCGAAATCTAAAAAAACGTATTAAAATGTTGTGTCCCTCAGTGGCATGGAGCGAGTTTTTCTTGGATCCACTATTTCGGGTAGAAGACAAGTATTGTAGAAATCTACAAGCCTTTTCTCCATTTTATTCTCCCAAAACGCATCGTCTCCATATATTTTTTCGGTTTTTAGGGGGTGCCCAGGCCCTGTCCACACAGCAAAAAGGCATACATCTTTCTTTGTGATGTGGAGTTGGCCTTGTACTTGTTACCACCAGTCGTGATTATTATTAATTTTTATTTCATTATTATGAATTTTCCAGAATTTATTTTTTTTTTCTTTTAAAGCGTCGTCAGGATTCATACCAAAAGCCGAGATGGGACATTTTAATTCAACAATACCTTCTTTGAATAAAGCACCAAGGAAGAAATGTTTATCGTCGATAAATAGACCGCATTTTTCAAAAACAAGGTTTTCTTGTTTTTCCAGTTGACCCAACGCATTCTTTTCATTAGCTTTTCCATGACGAATAGCTGCGACGTGGTCAAGTGAATATTTGTACAGCAAATTTTTTACTAAACTAGCGGAACTTATATTATTTCGCCGCTTGCAGACTTTACTAAAATTTGAAGCCGTCAAAAGGGATCTGCGAAGTTCTAGCCACAAGGCGCTTTCCGCCTGCAGTATGGTGTCCCGTTCTATGTCGTGCCTTTGTTCCAATTGGGATTTTAAGTTCTGAATAAACAACAGCTTAGCTGCTGAATATTGCTCATCTGACATGTCGGGCCTTTGGCACGAATCGCCGTAATCTAAATTATTATTATTAAAAACCAATTTACGTTTAGGTTTGTATTTATTTAAGTTTCGGATAGTCTGGCACTTAAGCGATTCAAATTTTTTTGTTGCTTTGGATGGACTGCCATTAAAAATTGTTTTGTAAAATTGGCTTATTGGTTTTCCAGTATTAAAAGCTACAACTGCAGCATAACACCTCAAGGCATATGATTTTTTTAAAGAATAGTTTATGCGCTTGCCACCCACGTATTTAGCTACAATAGAATTAAATTGTTCCGCTCTATTATTATTTAAATTGTGCAGTAAACTTCGCGCATTAAATGCCAAACTAGATGCAATCGCATTCAGTTTTTGCACTAAAGTTTTACTTTAGGCACGAGGTTTATTTCCGACTTCTTCTCGTCACCACAATAATAGTCCTCACACTCAGAGTGGTCTCCAAATATATGTTTAGGACTATTTATAATATCTTTTTGGAGGAATTTAATTTTTTCCACAATTGACAAATTTTGTGCCATTCTGAACCTTACTGCTGCTTTTGCAGCGACACGTAAACGCCTAACACGGTCAGTATTCAGCAGCTTACGTTGATTTAATGGAATAGATGTATCTTTAATTAAACTCAAAATTTTTCCGTTATAGTTTCGCATTAAGTGATTTGAGCACTCTATTTTTTCGACTATCACATTTGGATACGGCCTACTTTCCAAAATGTTTTTATAAGTGCTGGAATCTCCATCTGCTATAAGTTTCGCGTAAACTAAATTATGTTTTTCCACGGAGTTTCGAAATCCCTCGACAATTACTGCTTTTTCCATGCTTGTGGATGAACCCGAGTTGTTTGCATTGCACATATGTTCCGGGGGTGTAACACATTTGTTCGCTGCACGAGAGCATACGATGCAATACTTATTTTTAATGCCAACGTGTAATATTTTGCCTGTATTGACTCCTATTATCGCTCCTACAACGGTTGCGGAAGAAAAGTTTGTTTTGTAGGATCGTTTCCGCCAAGCAGCATCAGCTGTTACCGATATTGATGGTACACCTGAGGGACTCACACTACCTTTTTCCAAAGCCATAGAAGCTTCTTCTTTACCGGCAGCAATCATACAAGATTCAGCTGTAGTCTTCCACCAGTCATGCAAGTTGTCGTGACATTTCTGGTAGGTCGATTTACTAATAAGTGGCAAATTAATGGAAGCTGCTAGCTCGTTCAAGTTGGCCGGACCACACCCAATACTAATAATACCCGAAACTGCGCTATGGTTAACATCTAATTCATTTTTTTTAATCTCACATGTGTTTATTTCGAATCGACTTCCACACATAGAACATGATAAATATATTTTTGACGCAAATGAGTGCACCTTTTCTTCTTTTATCAATAGGTTTGACAACTTACACCCAAACCTATCATTATGGTTAGATATCGTTACCAGTTGGTTAAACAGATATTGAAAATCCACTATTCTTCGTCCTTCTATAGATATGGATAATGATGATTCCTGAAAAAAAATCTGACTTTTATTATGTCTTAGGTATACTCTTACACATCGACATTAAATATAAATACTTGGAATATAAATACTTTATAAAATCATACCTTATTTGATTCAATAACAAAGTCATCGTCTGAATCTAAATCCATTGGTTGGGTTTGATCCTCCTGTGAATTTTCTTTATTCTGTAATAAATTGTAGTATATTTTAACACAAAATTCTAGGCACATTTAAATGTAAAGTGGCTGTAAAACATCCAAACAGCCAGACAATACATATGGCGGAAAATATGTAATAAATAAAAAATACAGTTTTTTTTTATTTTCTTACCATGTCTGATTGAACCGCCTCAATATGGAGTGAATATTGCGGAATATTATTTCCGTCCGAATGATTATCACCTTTATTCTGAAAGTATATAAAAATGTCAAATGAAATGATATTAAAATTTCACTTTTAGTGCTAAAATATAGTAAAATCTTACATGTTCTCGAAACGAAACCGTAGTCAGTACATTCGACTTGCGTTCTTTAAGCACTTGTCTTGCACGTAGCAGCCCTACATTTTCTTTTTTTTTCCTTTTATTGACGCATGCATAATGCGTCCCCGTCTTTCTACCCATTGTCTGCAAAGAAAAGAAACGTTACATGATTTAGAAAACTAAACCTTGACTTTAATAGTAATATTAGAGTAATTCCGCAGATTTTCTTTCACATACAAAAATACAACCATTACTTCTAATTAAAGTCGAAAAATATTTTATCAATCATAATAAACAAACAAAATATTCAAAGCAAAAAAATAATACTCACTGGATCAAAATGTGGTAGTCGGCGTACAATTTTGTGAATGTATTTACGTAAAACTTGCGAGCGGCTGCGGAGCAAAGTGACGCGTGCTCTCGCTGGGAGAGCCCGATCGTTACTGGCGCGATCGAGTTTGCGCGCTCGACAATATAGTCCATTTTACTTGTAATTTACGAAATGAAGTTATTGTTTTTTTATAAAATTTATTTTAGATTCTATTAAAAAGTTAAGTGAAGATTATTGTGTATTTTTTAAAGTTTCTAAGGTATAGAAAAAAATACTTATTTGTCCAGATGTTTTCCAAGAATTACGTTTTTTCAACATTTTTTTTCTGCTGTGTTTCCTATTGAAGTCAATATGTTTTCAGTCTATTGCGGAGTTAACCATATGATGATGTTACTGATATTTTTTTAAATGTTAATAAACTTTCAAAAGGTTGTGTAAAATGTAACCAAACATCACTCGCTCGTTATTTTTGCGATAAAAGGGTTTTGAATATGGGTAATTGCTATTAATTCATACATTATTTAAAAAAATACTTTAGCCATTTACGAGAGTAAGAATTACACTTTTCTTATATAAAAAAGTAGGTTCAAATTCTTCTTACTTTTCCCACAAACGATGATCAAAGATGTTCAAAATGATTTGATTTCATGCACGGCTTCTTAACTGAGATAGCAAAAATCGGGTTACTTGAGGTTTTAATTTTTTTACTCTTTTTTATTGTATGGAAGTAACAAGTATTGTACCATTTTAAAATTCTGATTAAATGCGCCAACTTTTAATGCCACTTGCCAAGGCACTCTAGTACATTTTTTTTAAAGGAGGGCCTGTCAAAATCGACGAATCTTGAAAATTTTAATTTCGTAGTTTAACAAATAGTCTCAATTCTCGGAAACTTGAGGCAATTGTGTCATTATTTTTTATTGGGATTCTAGAAATGTTATTTAGGATTACGTTTCCAAAGTTCAAATGAACAAAAATAAAAAAGAATAACCACAATAACCGAAAATGGTACAGTTTGATCAAATATCTAGGTTTTTCTTAAAATGCCCATAATTTTCAAACTGATGGTTATGATCAATCCTGTCACCCCGTTTCGGCTTGACGTTGAGTTCTGGGACACCCTGTATAAATAAAAACAATATCAATAATTCTAATTCAATTTTTTTTCACATTACAGATAACTCTGCCAGAATCATAACTTCAGAACACAATTATTGCCAACTGCAGAAGAAGGCAATAAATAAAAGCAAAAGTAAGTTATTCTTTAGATTGTTTAGGGGAATTGGTGACAGAGTTAAATTTTAATGGTAACAACAACAAAAGGGTAACGTTGTTTTCCTAAAGACCAACCCAATCCCAACTTTGGCGCACAGAATTTGTCTTTGACTAACTTCCAGAAGTCCAAACTTAAGGTTTTCTAACAAGCAATCTTGAGTAGTGTACTAGGCATTAAATTAAAGGACGGAGTTCGAAACACTATATTGCGCTCCAAAACCAGAATAGTTGCCCGTGGCTGAACTGAAATGGGACTGGGTAGGCCATGATGCCGCATGCCTGACAAACTAGGCCAAAGTAGCACAAAGTTAGTGCCCTGAAACAGCGGCAGCGTCACGTCAGACTATGAAGAAGGTGGCGCGGGGAACTAAACAGATTCCGTCAGAACTGGCAAGAGAAAGCGCGGGTCCGCGAGGGAGGCCTTTGCGCAGGAGTGGGACAGGACAAGCTAACAAAAAAATAATAGTTGTTTTTTTTAATATCTGTTAATACATACAGCATAGCATACAAATGCTATTTAGCTTAGTTTGACACTAACGAAATTGTGTTTCTATATACAGGTAATCATCAGCAGCAGGAGGTGCCGTCATTCTGGTTGAATCAGCTGAAAACAACAAAACGAAAAATTAAAATTTTGCAATCGAATTTGTTAAGATCACAGAAGAGAAACCAAACTCTTCAATCCAGAATAGCCAGTGCTGAAAAACTTTTCTGCCGACTTTTTATTTAAAAAACTGACATGCAAAATGACTACAGCAGCAAACATTTTCACCAAAATGCAGTACAGCCAGACAAGAAAGAAGCCTTCTGGGCGCAGATTCACGCTTGAAGAAAAAGTGCTCTCACTCTCTTTATATAAGAAGAGTCCGAGAAGTTACCCTCTTTTGGCAAAATTTTTCACATTGCCATCAACAAAATCTTTGAAGAGACTTTTAACGAAAATAGAGCCAGGGCTTAATAAATGTATATTTAAAAAAAAATTAAATACAGTCAAGGAATTATGTCCAGAAGACAGATTGTGCAGCCTTATTTTCGACGAAATGTCGATTTCTCCACAAATACATTACAATGCTGCAAAAGACCTACTAAGGGGGTTCACATTAAATGGTGAAAAAATTGCAGACCATGTATTAGTATTCATGGTGAAGGGACTCAGAAAAAAAATCAAACAACCCATAGCCTATTACTTCGCCAACGCCTTGAATAAGGCACAGTTAAAAGAAATATTTAAAAAAATCGTTTTGTATGTACGAAGTACAGGATTAAAGGTTGTGTGCACTGTGTGCGATCAAAGCACAGTCAATGTTAGTGTCATTAATGAGTTGATAGAAGACACAAGGAAAAACTATTTAAGAGACCAAAAAGAATGGAAAAATGAAATTATTGAAATAGGGAAGACCAAATTAATCCCTATATTTGATGTTCCGCATTTGATAAAAGGAATCAGGGGGGCTACTCTCTAACGAAATCCGTAGTTTCGGGCTTAGTTGCGGGCGTTCGTATTCTACTCCGTATCACCTACAGACTTACGATTAGTCCCGAACCCGAACTGAGAATGAATGACAACACAATTTCACAGTAACTGTCAAATCGTGTTTTCATTAGTTCTCAGTGGTTAGGTGATACGAAGTAGAAAATGCCCCCCCGAAACTACGGATTTCGTTAGAGAGTAGCCCCCCAGAAACAATTTGCTCACCAAAGATTTAAAATACTATGATTTTGAAGAGGAGTGTGAAAAATTGTTAAATGGGAGTATTACAAGCTAACGTATGAAGTTGACAAATGCTATGGAGAGTTGAAATGCCTGCTGAAAATCACCGATGAACACATTTATGTGGACAAAATGAGGAAAATGAAAGTGAAACCAGCAGCCCAAATTTTTAGCCACACAGTGGCTGCGACTGCAGGACATCTTGTGGCAAGAGGAGAAATTCCAGGAGAATGCCAAAATTTGGTAAAATTTACTAAATTAATAGATAATCTTTTCGATTCCCTAAATTGGACGTAGTTATGCTACAACGTTCCAATCCACAAGGTGGTCAAAATTGAGTTTTTGAGCCCAAGCCAGGTATTTTGGATCGTCCTATCTAGTGCTGAAGACACTGACTCTCTTACGACAATAACTATTGAAATAATTAAGCGGTCCAAATGATAAAACTAGCCAAAAGATCTAATTATAATCTTATAAAGTGACATTACATTTGGATCGTACTGTTTTAATTCGTTTTGGACTGAATGTAATAAAAATAAGGATCCAATCATCTTGAAACGTTTTAAAAATAACTAATTTTAAATCTTAAAAAGTGACATTCCATTTGGATCGTACTATTTTATTTCGTTTTGGACTGAATAACATAAAAATAATGATCCAATCAACTTTGAACGTTTTAAAAATAACAATTTTAAATCTTAAAAAGTGACTATTCATTTGGATCGTACTGTTTAAATTCGTTTTGGACTGAATAACATAAAAATAATGATCCATTCATCTTGTTACATTATCTTTTTATTATCTATTTCTTCAAATATTCCATGTACTTTATAATGTGTACGATAATTCATAATGGTAAAAGTAAACCTCAGTCTACCTGTGACCACGAACGCTGTTAAGTGTTCGAAACGTCAGGTTAAATAAAATGTTAATAAATCGCGAAATAATCCGTAAAAGTAGTTTCATTTAAATGTATCGTGTTCGCGTAAATAAAAGAGAAGAATAAAAGTAAACGATTTAAAACGTGTATACTGGTAGGAACATACAGTTATCTAATCATTAAACGATCCATCACTTTTGTATTTTTTATAATAAGGCCTTGTTTAAAATAATAATTATACAACTAGGTAGCGAAATATTGTGGCAACTTGAAAAAAAATTATGCGTTGAAGACCGAAAAAAGGCCGCAAACGTAAGCATCCTGAATCTAATTCGGAAAGGAAGTTTAAAAAGTATAAAAATTTATCATATACGCTCACAGAAAAAAATTGAACCAAAAGTATTTCACGATTATCAATGCAAATGTCTTAAAATATGTGCCAGTGCAATTTCGTTGTAAGATCGAAAACAAATATTTGAGACTTATGTAACTCTTGGATCTTACAATGCTCAGTTAATGTACATTAAGTCATGTGTCACAGAGGAACCGAAAAAACGGAGCTACACCATGACTTCTGTCCCTGTTACCAAAAAAAGCCTAAACAATTTCATCGCACCTATAAATTTAACGATGTCATAGTCTGTCGCGATATGTTCCTGCACTCTCTACAAATTACAACACAAAAAGTTACAATAGAAAGTTACCATAAGTTACCATACAAGTTTCGTTATAATGAAATAAATGACTGTCGAGGCATGAAAGACAAAAGCTGGAATAAATTGACTGAACAGAACTTAAACTTTTGTTAAGGAAGTTATTTCAAAATTACCTAAATATGAATCGCATTATCGTAGGGAGGATAACAATGAGATCAAATATTTAGAGCCTGGCATGACAATATTCAAACTTTATGATATTTACAAGAAACTTTTTGTTGAAAAATTTGTCACCGAGTTGAAATGTGCCTCTCTTGAAACTGTAAAGAAAATTTTCTTTTGACTAATTTTAATTAGAGGTGTAAACCGTTAAAAAAAACACGTGCACTATGTGTGATTTGTTTGCGGTGCAATTACAAAACACTAGTGGATCAGAAAAAAACAAAAGTAGAGGCTGAGAAATCGTTACACTTAGAGAAGGCACAAAAAATGAGGGAACAGATGAAATGCGACTTTGAAACTGCACAAAATACCCCAAACATAGAATGCTTATCATTTGATCTCGAAAAAACTTTGCCCCTGCCTCGTATACCGACAAACGTATTTTTTTATAAACGTCAGCTTTGGCTATATAATAGCGGTATACATTCAGCATCAGATGATGTAGGGCACTGTTATGTTTGGGTGGAAGGCGAAGCCGGAAGAGGCGTTCAGGAAGTAGGATCATGCCTTGCCAAATATATTGAAAACAAACTACCGCCTACTATAGAACATCTCATACTATGGAGTTATTGTTGCGGTGGACAGAACCAAAACATAAAAACGATAACTTTTCGGTATCTTGAGTCAGGGCATAGTTTTTTACCTAACGATACCGATTTTTCAAAAATTGAAACTGCGCTTAAAAATCAACAACGTGTTTATACAGCTGACGAATAGATATAAATTATGAAAAATGCTAGAAAAAAAAACCATTTCAAGCGTATAGAATGGACAAAAATGACTTTTATAGCACTGAAGATATTGAGAAAGAAAAACATAGTAAATCGTAAGAAATTCACAGATAAAAGTAAACTAAACTGGCTGCTGGCAAAGGAGATAAAGATTGAAAAAGCTAGATTATATTCTATTTTTATGAAAACGTCCCTTGATAAGAATTATAACGAACTTAACATTAAAAAAACGACAAAAGGAGAGATTTCGACAATATTCATAGATCTGATCTGAAACAGTTATGGCCTAACGGGAAACCCATTGCTCCAGCTAAATTGGCTGATTTACGATCTGTTTATTCCAGAAGATTGCCGTAGTTTTTATAAAACATTGAAGGCGTCTAATGACGCCATTGACGATGTCGATGGATTTGGTAAGGAGCTGGATTTCGATCTGGATGATGAATGAATTGTGATGTTTTTTTTTAATAATGTTGTTTCATTGTTATACTTATGTTTTAGAAAAAATATATGTTAACTACCAAAATATAGCAATTTTCAGATATTGGATCGTTTTTGCAAATTAAGTTAAAAGCTACTTCCATACAAAAAGCCTTTTTTCAAAAACGTTCCAAGTGCATTTTTTATATAATTTGTATGAGAAATATTAATAAATTTTAATGACAAGTATATAATAAAATAATGTTTATTTATTAAGTTGAAGTGATACATACTACTTAGTTGTACTCGCTACCAAAAAAAGCGTACCACAAAATTACAAAAACGCGATTTACTCAGTTCGACCTGCGTGTGGATTGGAACGTTGTAGCATAACTACGTCCAATTGCAATACATTCCATGTGCCTGATGGTAAAATGTATAAAGAGTGTGTACAAAGAAATAGTTTGCACCATGATTTGTGGATGAATGCTATAAAAGCTTTAAAAACAGTATAATTTGTTAAAAAAATTAAACATAATAACAAAATCCGTTTAGTTGAAACAAAAGCAATACCATCTGTTAAAAACTTAATACGCACAATTGAAGGAATACAACAAATATGGAGATTGTTGTCTCAAACGTATTCATTTGATGCTATATTAACTCGTAACTTTAACCAGGACCCACTAGAGAATTTCTTTGGGAATATCAGAAGTTATGGGGCGAGAAATACGGCACCAGACACGGTGGCATTCGAAGGGGCCTTTAAGTCCCTATTAATAAATAATTTTAACTCGCCCCATACTCTGCACGCAAACTGCGAAAAAAATGATGACAATTGCTTGCAGAACCTAGATTTTTTTAAAAGTCGGTTTTGGCGCCGTCAACTTCTGATAATCCCAGCCCAATTGATGAGGAGGCGCCACAATTTTCTGAAAGCACAGAAGACGAAATTGTGGTGCCTTTCATTAATTTAAATACCTCTGTAAATGATGTTGGTCAGGGCAATTATGTGTGTGGGTGGGTCCTGCACAGATGTATTAAAAATGTATGTAAAAGCTGCAAAGTTTGCAAAAAAGATATGCATGGCGACCCTGAGAGCACATCAAATGAATACATAAGGGCCAAAGAATATAAAAAAATAAACAATCTCTAATATATCCATCAAAAGCAATGGAAAAATGTTTTATACAGATACAAAATTTAGTGACGGACATTTTGAAGAAAGATGTTCCTAAAAAAGGATTAAAACAAAAAATTAAAATTTTCACAGACATTTGTGGATTATCCCTTTAATTGTGAAAAACATAAAATAACATTAAACAAATATTTTGAAAACACAATAATTCATGTACTTGTATACAGTTGGTGCCGTTCAATAAACCGGATTTTGTCTGGCAAAATCACATATCATGGTGAGGATAAAATAAAAACAGCAGCACAAATGTATAAAAATAAACATAAACATATAATAAATAAATAATAATATTATTATTGAGATAATCCTGTTATATGTTAATTAGTGTAAGTTTCAACTAACTATAAATAAATAAATTGTAAAATAAAATTTGTTTTTATTTATGTATCCACTCACTTTCTGAAACTTATGCTTAAACTTCAGCTTCTTACTATTCTACTGTATTCTAGTTGATAAAATTTCATTTTCTCTCAACTTGAATACTAGTAAAATAGTAAGAAGCTGAAGTCTAAACACCATTGCAAAGGTAGTAAGTAGGTGCCTATAGCTATACATATCACAAGTTTGTGGATGGCGATAATAGATGGCGCTGTTTATCAGATCAATTGACGTTAGCGGTCTTCAAAAAATTCTGCAAGGGACCGACCTATACCCGACTAGTGGACGTCACGCGGTTTCACCCGCGTAGTTCCCGTTCCCGTGGGAATACGGGGATAATATATAGCCTATGTTACTCCCTGACAATGTAGCTATCCAATGCTGAAAGAATTTTTCAAATCGGTCCAGTAGTTTCGGAGCCTATTCAATTCAAACAAACATACAAACAAACAAACAAATCTTTCCTCTTTATAATATTAGTGTAGATATATTATATTTACCCGATATATTATATTTCTCTATGGAACTATCTGAGAACAATTAATCGCGAATACGCCGCAGTGACGAACAAACGGTGTGATTGTTTTGTAAACAGTTAGCGGGTGATTTGTGAATATTTGTTTTTGAAAGAAGCACTTGTTTAAAATGGAAAATAAAAAATATAGAATATATTGTGGTGTTTTTGGTTCCTTGGATTCATCAATAACGCAACCAAAGATATAATTTTGTTGTTTACCTGGTACATAATTTGTTCCTTTAATTAATGTTCTTTGAAGTTGTTATTGGCAAAGATATTATCGAACCAAAAGGTCCCATCACATCTTTATAACTTTTTGTTAGACAAGACGAGGATACAAACCCGAGCGAGTGGGTCCCGTCGGCGTCACTGCCTCCGACTGCCGCTGACGGCGGGTCCGGAGGAAGCGGCGCCGAGGGAAGCAGCGAGCCCGGGCCCAGTGGCATGATCCAATTGCTCAGGCAATTAATTGAAGAGCCGCCCGCCAAACGGCCGTGCCCGGAGCCGATTGAGGAGCGGCCCGCCAAAAGACCCTGCCCGGAGCCGTTACCCACGCCAAAAGGAAAGGGCGTGGGTAAGAGAACGAAGAAATAAATTGTATATTTAAAACTTGATTTTTTATTGCACATTCACAAATAAAGCCAATAATTAGCTACATAAAGTCACTACTCGGAAAACGAGTTGTGGTTGATACACCATGAACGAATATTATTCCGCCTTGATACTTCTAGCATATTAGGTAAGGTCACCCGGGGCATTTGCGTCTTTGGGGCTATTGCGTCTAATCGAAATAATTTAACCTTTTCGACGCCCATCTATATAATACGCGATGTGTCCTCCAGCGCCATGCAACAAATGTATAACGTATCTATAGTGTTAGAAAATACATAATTATATTTAATTAGACTTATTTTTTATTTGTAAATTAAATTACTGAAACTTGTTTTGACTTATTTTGGATTCAACACGCTCAGCGCCAAGGCTATTTTTGGAAAAGGGTGCGGGAATCGCGTTTTTTTTTTGCAGTATCTTATTGTACAGGTTTCATTTACTAGAAAAAAAATTGTTTTCTTTTAATTTACCCCCTTTTTTGAGGTGTATGATTTATGATACACTGGCCTGGGAACGTAGAATTGAAAGATTCGCATTCCGTGGGCCAGGTGTATCATTTAGTATACACCTTGTTTTTACTGTTTTCTTTTTATTTTTCTTTTGCAAAAATGATTATTTTCCTCTTTTCAGATTACAGTGAAGAAATACGTCGGGAAAAAGAAAGAAAAATTGAAGAAATACAGAAAGATAATTTTTTTTCCCTGCATTTCTTCAATTTTTTTTTCTTATTGTTTCAGTGTTGAAATTTAAGTGCTTTTGAGACATTAGTAAAATGGATTATTCATCAGACGATTCAGTAAATGATCCAAATTATAATCCCAGTAATGATCCAAGTGAAAATAGTGATAGTGATACAGGAGACATCAGCAGCGATGAAGGAATCCCGCTGGCTGAATTGAGATCAAGATTGCCACAGCGAGCTGATTCACCAAACGTGCCGAGTACTTCTGGATCAACAATCAACATTACTGAAGATGTGATAGTGAAGCAGTTTATTGACAACATGCAACGGGTCCTACCAAAAGATCCCGGACCTCAAGGAGAACAATTTACTGGCGTTTCTAGTATGAAAGATATATATCAAGGAATTTTAGCTAATGGCCAGCCATTACACTATTATGAGTTGTTCGTTACGCAGGACATCATAGACCTCATAGTGGACCAGACCAATTTATACGCCTGTCAATATCTCTTGAGGAATGACACATCCTCGCAATCAAGACTTCATGCTTGGAAGCCAGTAGACTCCGCTGAGATTTGGACATTCTTGGGACTCATAGGATGGATGGGGTTAGTAAAGCTGCCAGCAATTCGGGATTACTGGCGGAAGCATAAACTTTACGGTCTACCCTTCGCCAGAACCGTTATGTCACGCAACAGATTCGAAATGATCTTGAAATTTGTGCATTTTTCTGATAACGAAGAAGAGACTAATGATCGGTTGTCCAAAGTGAGAAATGTGCTTGAAAAATTCGTCAATAATTATTATTATTATTATCGGATGTTTTCTGTTTCTCAGCTCTTAGCTGGTTTTGACTACATTTACGGGCCAAAGCCAAGTAAATGCAGTGTATGTAGTTTACCTATTTATTCATCTTCCAACTGCATGAATTTTCGAACTATTCTACATGTGTTTAATATGGCGGCTTTCTGTAGGTTTATGTAGACTTTTTCTTCTAAATCTAATAATTTTAGACTGCGGAGAAGGTGATGTGGAATTATGTCTGTCGTGGAGAGAACTATTGGGATAACGTAGACTTTTTCTTGTCTCCATATTCTTGTGACTTCGTCTTTAAGTTCAGCGTATTTGCTAATTTTTTCGGCTATTGTTTTTTGAAGGTTGTGGGTATTAGGAACTGCGATGTCTATTAGGTAAGTGATTTTTTTTATTTTATCCTGAAGCGTTATGTCTGGCCTGTTATAGTGGATGGTCTTATCTGTAAGTATGGCGCGATCGTAATACAGTTTGTATGTATCATTTTCTAGAATCGTTTCAGGTTTATAATTGTAATAAGGTGTGCTAGAGTTTTGAATGAGACAGTGTTTGAGTGCTAGTTTTTGATGTATGATGTTAGCAACTTGGTTGTGTCTGTGAGTGTAGTCTGTCTGTGTGAGGGTTGAGCATGCTCCGGTTATATGTTGAATGGTTTCTGATTGAATCTGACATCTGCGACATTTGTCATTTATGAGGGTTGAGTCTTTAATTATAAATTTTCTGTAGTTTTTGGTGTTAATAATTTGGTCTTGTATGGCTATCATGAAGCCTTCAGTTTCTGGGAACAGGTTGCCTATTTTTAGCCGCTTATTGGACGCTGCTAAATTAACATAGGTTTGTTCCAAATCATGAGGGTGCCTACCGTGGAGTACTTTCTTTTTCCAGTTTTCTATTTTTTGTGTCTGGGGGTCAGTGTCGGTTGAGTCCTGTAAAATTTGGTCACTTAAGTTCAGCGGGGTAAAATTAAAATCATTATAGGTTATAGCCTTGTGTATGTCACTTGTGCGAGATTTTGAGTAGAAAAACGTTTTTAGCCTAGCGATTTGTTTCTGCCACAGGTGATGGATGTCGATTAGACCTCTCCCTCCATTTTGTCGTTTAGTAGTGAGCCGTTCAATCGCAGATTTAGGATGTAGGTTGTTATGTTTGGTTAGTGTTGTGCGTGTTATTCTTTCTAACTGCTCGATATCTGTTTTTGACCATTTTACTACTCCGAATGAGTAGGTCAATATTGGTATGGCAAAAGTGTTTATGGCTTTTGTTAGGTACTTTCCTGATAAATGTGTTTTACAAATTGCGTTCATTCGCCTCCGATATTCTGTACTAAGTGCTTGTTTAATTGATGTGTGATCGAGTCCTTTAAGTTGCTTGTATCCTAAATATTTGTATAGATCGTTAGATTCCATGGCTGCTATAGTGTCGGTGTTGTTTATTGTATAATTGCCGAGTTTTATTTTTCCTCTAATAATATGTAATGTCCTACACTTATCTAATCCAAATTGCATATTAATATCTTGACTAAACTTTGTTGTTGCTTCAATTAGAATTTTCATTTGTTTTTCGGTTTTTGAATATAATTTAATGTCATCCATATATATGAGATGTGAGACAGTCGTTTCTTCGGTATTAGGTTTAAAGTTATATCCGGCCCGACACCGATTAAGTAAGTGAGACAAGGGGTTTAGGGCGAGGCAGAACCACAGAGGGCTCAGCGAATCACCTTGATAGATACCCTTCCTTATATTTATCTGTCGAGTGACAAGAGTGCTGTTGCGGTTATTTAGCTGAAGAGTAGTTTTCCATCGTGTCATAACTGTGCGCAAAAACTCTATTATTTTAGGATTAATTTTATATATTTCTAAAACGTGTACTAACCAAGAGTGTGGAATGCTATCAAACGCTTTTTGGTAATCTATGTAAGTGCAATGCAAGTTTCTATTTTTTTGTAGTGGCATGTTTATGAATAGTCGAGTCTATAATTAATTGTTCTTTACACCCCATGTGGCCCCGCCTGCATCCTTTCTGTTCCTCTGCTATTATTTTATTATGTTCAATGTGTGCGTTGATTTTATTTGTTAACACTGATGTTAGTATTTTGTAAATTGTGGGTAGGCAAGTGATGGGTCTGTATTGAGAAGGCTCTGATGTGTGTTTAGACTTAGGTAGCATGTACGTTATTCCTGTTGCAATAAATTCGGGTATGTTTTGTTTTCCTAATACTATATCTGTACAATTTTTAGCTATGGACTTGTGTAGTGTCGTTAACTTTTTAAACCAAAAATTTTGAATTTTATCTATACCCGGTGACTTCCAATTATGTAATCTAGCTGTAATATTCGCGGTATCAGACTCTGTTATATCGGTAAATTCCATTTCATCTATTGCTCTCCATTTTGATTCTTCTTCTGTAATCCAAGTAGCTTTATCGTTGTGGTGTACCTGCTCTTCCCATATGTTAGACCAAAAAGTTTCTAATACTTCTTTTGAAGGTGTTTCTATGTCGTTTACCATTGTTGAATCGGCGTCGGCGTGTGGTTGTTGTAAATTCCTATAGAATACTTTTTCATTCGTAGCAAAAATTGCATTATCATTTTTACGCTGCTGTGTTTTCTTATATCTCCTAAGCCTATGGACTTTATATTATTTATTATTATTATTATTATTCGTATATAAAGATATGTGTAGATGAAAGTTTGATTCCCTGGCGTGGCAGATTGACCTTCAGGCAATACATACCCAACAAAAGACACCGGTATGGCATAAAAGTCTTCAAGTTATGCACAGATAAAGGCTACACCTATAATCTGTCTGTGTATTGTGGCAGGTCAAAAGAGAAAGATAAAGATGTATCTGAAATGGTGGTAATGGATTTGACAAAGGGACTGCTGGATAATGGACGTACACTTTACACAGATAACTACTATACCAGTATTCCACTGGCTTACAGGCTAAAACATAGAAAGACAGATTTGGTGGGAACATTGAGAGCAAACAGAAAACATATATCGAAGGAAGTTATTGGAAAAACACTGAAGAAAGGAGAGATAGCACGCATGGAGACAGATGACGGAAAAATAGCAATGACAAAATGGAGAGACAAGCGTAACGTAACGATACTAAGTACTAAACATTCAGCGAACTCAATGCAGACCGTCACAACTAAAACCGGAAGAAGAATTCTGAAACCATCTTCTGTCATTGATTACAATACTGGCAAATCAAGTATTGACATAAGCGACCAAATGGCATCATACAGTTCTGCACTGAGCAGATGTGTCAAATGGTACAGAAAGCTGGTATTTGAATTGATCTGGGGTACAAGCCTCGTGAACGCCTATTATTTGTACTCCAAATATAGCAGGCTCAGCAAACTGAGTATCACTGAGTTTCGAGAGAAAGTCATTGAACAGATGATAGATAAATACAAGACGCGTGTAATAAGTACCGCACCAGAACACGTAGAGAGAAGAAACTCAAGCTCAAAAACACACAAACTTATAGACCACATTTCCGGAAACCCGCCAAAATCAAAGAGAGGCCGTTGTAAGGGTTGTTATGAAATTTATGGTAAAAAGGGCACAATAATTGATGGTAAAAGGAAATATGCATCTCAAGTAAAAACTATTTGCAGTATTTGTAAATTCTTCTTCTGCCGAAACTGCTTCAATAAAGCAGACCCATAAAATGAAAAAAAAATGCGTTTTTTTTCAAAATAATTTGTGATGTGAACTAAATTTACAAATACCTACTTTTACTATTAACAGTCATTAGAAATTAATGTTTAGAATAAGCGTTTTCAGTTTTCTCAATAATAAAAACAATTCTATAAACTTTTGTATTTTTTTTAGCCATATTTTCTTCATTTTTTAAGATATTTACACCTCAATAACACAGACATATTCTCCAGGGCCAACGCTTTTGAACGCCTTACTAAAATGTATGAAACGGTGTATACTGAGGGATACACCGGCCTCCAAAGACGGGGCAGTGTGGTGTATCATTAAGGATACACTGGCCTGTGACAAAACACCCTATGGTGTATCATTAAGAATACACCGGCGCTGAGCGTGTTAAATGAATAATCATATTCAAAAGTATGTCAAATGATCTGTTCAATATTTTTACATCAACAATCCTACTATAAAGAAATGTGACTCGTTTGATTATTGTTAATTCATTATACAATTTATTATGTTATCTTTTAATTATTTCAGTGAGTTCTATTGTATTTGGTTTCTTTTAGACAAATGAAAAGTTATGTCGGCCATGTTGATTCAATTCATTCTGATAACGGACGCGCAACAGTGAAGTGTTGAGTTTTTCAATAAATGTTTAGTTGTAGTAAAAGTTGGTTTTAGTTATCAAATTCAGAAGTGGTGGATGAAATTTACCTGCGGCTACTCGTGGTAATGTATAATTAACAAGCAGTATTTGGTAAGTGATTTTTTATGTACAATGCAGGTACACTGTCGATAAATGTATTCTATAACCGGTATAGATACATTTTAATGCTGAGATAACCCATTGTTATTATTTAAAATGCTTTAAATCTGTTGAAATATCTTAGTAAACATACATTTAAATCAAGAAAATATTATACGTATCGTTGCCGTACAATGGTAGGCGAATTTATTACTTCTATATGCTTCTTTCTATTCTTAACGTACGCTGGTTTACGAAGTTGTCATGAAGACGTAGCGTTTAGTGCTATTAGACACTAAATGTTACCTGTGTTTAATAATTAGATCTAAATCATTACTTAAGAGATGTCAACAAAGTTATGTGTCCTTTTTCAGATATTGTTGTGATTGTTTCTTTTCCATTTTCTCGTTTCGTTTTTACTTGCAGGTAGATCTTTCCAATCTTTTTTATTTGTTTCTAATTATCAGTATTATTAGTATTATATTGGCTTAATTTTCAATTCAAATCAAGTGCTTCTATATTCGTTATTTATTTGAGTATATAATGGAAGATCGTGGTAACATGTCAGAGGGTCCTGTGCCCTATACGAAACAAACTACGATTAGGAACCAGAATAGATCAACGCGAATGATTCGTAAAAGACACCGTAGTTCCACCAGTGATAGTTCCTCTTCGCTTTCTAGTAAATCGTATCGTTATTTTAAAAATCGTAAACGTCACCGTCGCCGGTCCGTAAGACATCGTCGTGGTCGGTCTTACTCACGACGAAGTCAGTCTAGTCGCAGATCCCGTATAGATTCTCCCCCACCAAAACGTCGTCGTTCGCGTTCTGTCTCTTCTAGAAGCGATGAGCGCAATAATGTTCGCAGTTATCGTTTTCGCTCGCGGCATATTAGCCGTAAGTCACGCGTAAACTCACCGTCGCCGCAACGTCATATGAAATCGCGTTCTGTTGTACGACATTCTCGATCTAGTCGCACAGAAAAAGCTCAGAAAATATTCTTATTCAATTAATAAGTGCATTACAAGGTGGAACTAATGTTCGTAGCAATAATTCTACTCATGTGCAAGGTTCGCAGAACGTCATTACCGAATTCGACCCGACGTCAAAGAGCCAAACTATAAACGATTGGCTCGCTAAAATTAACGAATCCGCTGAAACTTATGGATGGACAGAACAGCAAACCATATTTTATGCCTTACCAAAACTATCCGGGTTAGCGAAGAAGTGGTATGATGGTCTTACTACTGTCAAGTTCACTTGGAATGAATGGCAACAAAAACTATTAACAACATTAGTGATCAGAACTACGCCGACCTCTTAGTTGAGATGCTAAATCGAAAAAGTCGGCGTAATGAAACATTGGTAGAATATTTTTAAGACAAAATTATGTTGATAAATCGATGTCAACTAAGAGGTAGGCAGGCAGTGGACTGTTTAAGCCATGGGGTCTATGATAACAATATTAGGATGTATATTCAAGGGGCACAATTGAATGATCCTGACCAGGTGTTGAATTATTTTCGCAACATTTCACATAACATTAGAGAGCGAAATTACATTGATAATTCACAAAAAATACTGAGACCCAAGAAAATAAATCTAAAGGTTCTAATGATTTCTCAACGAGTAGAAAAATACCTCAAACCGTTACCTGCTACAATTGTAGAGAGGTGGGTCACACTGTAGCAAATTGTACCAAAGAGATTCTTAAATGTAACTAATGCAAACGTCATGGTCATTTAGAATCCAATTGTAGGGTTTATTTAGGTGACAAATCTAATATTAATAACACAAATGCTACCAACACAAAAGGTAATGATTCTAAACTTACTTTAAAGCAAGTCATGAATATTGATGAGACTGTAGGCAGTAATGAAAATTACCTTACATGACACTTCTCCTGTAACTTACCGACCTTATAGATTGTCTCTAGCAGAACGAGAGAAAGTTAGACAAATTATAAATGAACTTCTGGTTAGTGACATCATTCGAGAATCTAACTCGGTATATGCCAGCGCGATAATATTAGTACCTAAAATAAAAATGGCGAACTACGTATGTGCGTCGATTACCGGGCACTTAACCGGAAGACGGTTAAAGACAAATACCCTATGCCATCAATCGACGACCAGATAGATCAACTTCAGGGACATAAATATTTTAGCACACTAGATCTGAGGCAAGGCTACCACCAAATTCCAATGTCAGAAGATTCCAAACATTATACGGCGCTTGTTACGCCAGACGGCCACTACGAATATAATCGTATGCCGTTTGGTGCTGTTTGGTCGTTTTAACCCCAGCAGTGTTTCAAAGGATAGTCCATTCGTTGCTAGGCAAAATATATAGAAAGGTTGGGGATGATTTTAAATGGGCAGTATCACGTGACGCTCGATGGAAGGTTTTCCTTCTTTGCCATGACGAAAGCGGTCACTTTTCTTTCGAGAAGACCTTAGATAAAATGCGGACAGACTACTGGTTCCTGGGCATGGCACGGTTTCTGAGGAAATATGTGCGGGCATGTATCCAATGTGCCTACGCCAAAGAACCTTCCGGTAGGAAACAGGGGATGTTACATCCGATACCAAAGCCAGGTCCATCTGTACGTAGCAAGAGCGGTAATACTTATGTATTAGGATTCATTCCATTCCTCGAGCAAACGGACAAATCAAGCGGTATCAATTCTAAGCTCGCTAACCGCTCTAAATTTTGACCAAGACAATCGCAATAGGGTATTTTACTGAAAAAAAAAACGAATTAGTCCGTCAGATGGATTTCCAAAAAGTGTTGCACGCGTATTTTTTCTTTTTTCACTTATACAAAAAATGACGAAGATACAGTACGTTGAAAACTAGTATATACATATAGTACAATTTTACTAGCGACGTGACGTCACCAGCCCTCTCTCCTGAGTTTTGATGCGTTTTATCTTTATCATTATTCATTGATTTACAAAAACAAAAAATACGTGTCCATTATTGTTCAATACTCTAACTGACGGACTAAATAAATTTGCAATTTATTGATGGTGGAAACTACCCTATTGGGATACAGAAATTAATAAAGTACAATGGAGCTTAAATAATACATTAAACAAGGGTGTTGGTAAAACACCAGCTGAGGTCGTATTTGAAAAACGTTCGTAATGTCGTTACTAGTAACAAACCCATCCCTCCTTATAGCGGTCCCTATAGAGTGTCTGCTGTGTTGGGTAATGACCGGTATGAAGTTTGTAGTGCTGATGGGTTTTCAAGTAGGAAATATAAAAATACTAATTCAGCCGACAAAATGAAGCCGTGGATACGATTAGGGCCTATTGGTAGTTCCGATGACAAAGGTGAGGATGTTGATGATGAATCGGCCGCTGAATGATGACATTTCATAATTGTGATAGTTTACTTACCTCTATTATTTTGAACGTACCTTTACCTTTGATTTTATATTTTACACATATGCATTCGTTATATACGTAATTATATCAAATACCTGTATTTATAATATAGTACTTGTTAGTAAACAAGAGTCTATATAAGCGGACCGAGATTGGAAACTACAGTCACACATGCCTGCGGACTGATATATACCTTTCTACACGTTAAGATAGCCCAGGAGGCCGATACACTGGACGAGTGTACGCGGTAACTGGTGTATTAAATGTTAAGACCGTTACACCCTGTGCGTGTACACGGTATCTAATATACACAAACTACAAGGCCAATACACCCTGTGTGTGTACGCGGTAATGTAGATCACTTTAAGGCGGGTACACCCTGTGTATGTTCACCGTAATATAGATCAGCTACAAGGCCGATACACCCTGTGTGTGTACGCGGTAATGTAGATCACTACAAGGCAGGTACACCCTGTGTGTGTACACCACAATATACATCAGCTACAAGGCCGATACACCCTGTGTGTGTACGCGATAATGTCGATCACTTTAAGACACTACACCCTGTGCGTGTACACGGTATCTAATATACACAAACCACAAGGCTGATACACCCTGTGTGTGTACGCGGTAATGTAGATCACTTTAAGGCGGGTACACCCTGTGTGTGTACGCGGTAATGTCGATCACTACGAGGACCACGACGAGGCAGGTACACCCTGTGTGTACACCACAATATACATCAGCTACAAGGCCGATACACCCTGTGTGTGGACGCGGTAATGTAGATCACTAAGAGGCAGGTACACCCTGTGTATGTACACCATAATATACATCAGCTACAAGGCCGATACACCCTGTTTGTGTACGCGGTAATGTAGATCAATCACTACGAGGCATGTACACCCTGTGTGTGTACACCACAATATACATCAGCTACAAGGCCGATTCACCCTGTGTGTGTACGCGGTAGTGTGGTCAACAAGAAAATATACACTCTGTGACGCGGAAGAAACTGTGCCTGACAATCAATCAATCAATCAATCAATCAAATCGTATATTTCAAATAAACCATTTACAGGCACTTTTGAATTGTCAAAGTCGGTCAGTCAAAAACATGAAGCTATTTGCACGTTCCAAAGCGTAGATCTCTATGGAGAAGAACGTGCAAGAAACTCCACGGACACTCTTTTAAACCATGTGATGTGTTACAAAAATCTTGTTAACATTAACATTGATTGCTTCTATATGTGGGGACAATGCAAAGAACAAGAAAACATATAAACAATTCAAAATGCAGGTACAGATTAAAATAAGCCAGTGGCAGGTAAGAGATGACCAGTTTCAACTGACGGCGCCCGTTCACGAACATGACGCGTGCATCAGCACCATCTAACTCAACCATTTTGAAGGGAATCAAATGATCCAAAACACGCGCCACCATCAGCAAAACATTTGTGTGAGCATGACAAGCTCTCAACTGCCACGCTCGTTCATGTCAAACTAATTTAATAACGAAATCTATAATTACATATGTAAATGGCTCCATAGTGCTCACATTTACAAAAAATTGAAAATATGCTTCTACGTTATACAAAACTATGGTTTCAAGTAAATAAGAAAAGAAAAAAAAAGAAGGCTGCTTTATTGTGTATACTTTGCTAATACAATAATGCAAAGAAATGATAAATAAATGATTGTATAGGAGAACAAAAAAAGGGTAAGCATTTCTTCCAATTATCGAAAACCTAACAAGTGGACCCATGCTGCTGTGGCTGTGGAGCAGGACCGGCATTTAGCCAAGCATTTTTATCAAGGACATAATCTTCCAGTTTATAATATGCTTGTCTACATAATGTGCGTTTTATACATGTTTTAAATTTTCTCTCATTCAGTTCGAGAATATTAAGTGGTATTTTATTATAAAATTTAACACAGTACCCCATAAAAGAAGTGTGTACTTTAGCTAATCTGAATCGGGGTTGATCTAATTTGTTCCGATTTCTAGTATTAAAATTATGCCTATCACTAATTTTACTAAAAAGATGAAGATTTTTCCGAACATACATAATGTTTTCATATATGTATTGACAAGGTACCGTCATGATGTTAATATCCTTAAACAGTTCCCTTAGGGAATCGCGCCGACGGAGATTGTAAATGGCTCTGATAGCTCTTTTCTGCAGAATAAATATAGACTCGATGTCTGCAGCACGTCCCCATAATAAGATACCGTAAGACATGATACTATGAAAGTAACTAAAATAGACCAGCCTCGCGGTATCTATATCAGTAAATTGACGGATTTTTCTGACAGCATATGCTGCTGAACTTAGCCGTCCCGCAAGAGATGTTAAATGAGGACCCCATTGTAGCCTTGAGTCAAGCGTGATCCCCAAGAAAACTGTGTCATCGACGAATTCAAGTTTCTCTTGGTTCAATACTATGTCACAATTAATACTTTTCACGTTCGGTAATGCAAATCTGATACACTTTGTTTTTTTCTCATTTAAAACTAAATTATTAGCAGTAAACCAATTTTGGACCTGCTGAAGGGCGTTATTTACATCGTCAAGACTTGTGGCACGCCTATCTATCTTAAAAATTAAGGACGTATCGTCTGCAAATAACACCATTTGAGTTTGATTTTTTTAAAGATGGGGAAGATCATTAATGTATACCAGAAAGAGGAACGGACCCAATATTGAGCCTTGTGGTACCCCCATTTTAACTTTCAGACCCCGTGAATTGACACCATTTATTTGAACTTGCTGCTGTCTGTCATTTAAATAAGACCTCACTAAACTGAGTGCAAGTTTACCCAGTCCGTAATGTTCTAGTTTTAGGAGCAAGGTTTCGTGATTTACACAATCAAATGCCTTGGAGAGGTCACAAAAGATTCCTATGGCATCTTGCGCCTCTTCCCACGCTGTATAAATGTGTTTTAACAACGTGACTCCAGCGTCAGTCGTACAACGACCTTTGGTAAAACCATACTGTTGTTCGTTTAAGATTTTATTGGTGTTAAAATGATTGAGCATTTGATTGAGCATTACTTTTTCAAACACTTTGCTGAAAACCGGCAATACAGATACAGGTCTATAATTATTAGTATCTTTATTATCTCCAGATTTAAAAAGTGGTATCACCCTACTATATTTCATTATATCCGGAAAGACCCCTTGGTCAACACATAAATTAAATATTAGTGCCAAGTATGGTGCTATGGTCTCAAATATGGACGTGCACACTTTGATAGACATTCCCCATATGTCTTCAGTCAATTTAATTTTGATTTGCCGGAAAGCTTTAATAACTGTCATAGGGTTGATATGTTTGAATTGGAATTCAACCGTACAACCTGGAATGTTTGCTCTTAATAAATCAAATGAGACCTCGGGTGAAGAATTTAAAGCTTCAGTTGTTTTTGATGGTATATCAGTGAAAAATTTTACAAATTCTTGAGCTACTTCTAAATTAGAGCTTATGGCACCATGCGCAGTCTCTAGTAAATAGTCAGTGTTTCGTACTTTATTTCTGTTAGTTTCATTATTGATAACTTTCCAAACTGTCTTTATTTTATTATCTGCCAATTTGATCTTGTTGCTTATGAACAGGGCTTTAGCTACTTTACAAGTATTTCTGAAAACCTTAGAATATTTGTTTACATACTTATTAAAGGATTCAGTGTTAATGAAAGACTTAAGCCGTATAGATCATATAGTCTTTCCCTACTTATCCTAATGCCTTTAGTCGCCCAATCACTAAATATAAACTTAGGGAAAGTATCTTTGGACTTCTTTTCAAAAGTTGCATTGAATTCTTTTAGTACCACTGAAAAGAAACCATCATAAAATTTATTCGCATCCTCAATATTGTGGCCTAGAGCATTTAACTTATTTTGTAAGGTCCCATTAAATTTTGCTAGTTTGCCAGTTGTTATTGGCCTAAATTGTATTTGAACTTTTTGCAAGGCTGCTTTATACTTAAATGTTACCAGTTGACCACTGTGATCAGATTGAAGGTAATTAACTATAGCTTTATCTAAATAATCACAATCGCAGAATACATTATCAATACATGTTGCAGAAGTTGGAGTTATTCTAGTTGGTTCTGTAAAAACATTAGACAGATTGAACGATTTAAAAAGACTTAAAAATCTGCTGCTATTTGAATTATTTTCTAAAATATTAATATTAAAATCTCCACAAATAATCACGGATTTGTTACCTGCTGCAAGTTTCGCAAGGACATCTTCCATTGTTGTTTCAAATAACGTAAAGTTTTGAGGGTTAGGGGGTCTATACACGCACACTATAACATGCTTATCTAGCTCAACACAGGACAGTTCGATGCAATGTTCCACTGACAAGCTAACAATGTCATTACGTTGCTTAAATTTTAAACATTTTTTAACTAAGATGAGGGAACCACCGCGCGACTTAGATTTGCGGTTAAAACAACTGCCCACACTATAATTTTCATAACTAATTAGCATCTGGTAATCCTTCAACCAGTGCTCACTAAAACATACAATGTCATTCATTGTTTTCTCTAAAAACATTTCAATTTCTAATATTTTGGAAGAGACACCTTGAATATTTTGATGAAATATTTTCAAGGCATGCTGCTTACCCCCTTTCTGACATCTAGTTAACAGAGAGCAAGAAGATACATTGTTTTTGGTAGGCATAACTATTCTGTCATTGGTATCCTCTGTTGTCTTAAGACTTAGTTTAAAAGATTATCCGGAGATTGCCCCAAGAACTCAGTATCATCACTTGGCAGTGAGTTGCAACTACTTGTGGCCCCCACGTTAAACAATGAGACTTCCATAGTGATACATGGAACCTCCTTCGTACAATTTGTAAAAGAATTTGTAGCAATAGTGCTACAGTTATTTAAGCCCTCCACCTGATTCTTAGTATAATTACTAAACATTGTGGATTTAATTACACAAGACTTCGACATACTACTTATGTCTGAGTTAATATAATAAGCTAATAGCCTTGCTATTGTGTGTCTAAAACTAATTGGCAAATACACAGTATCCCTAGTCGATTTTAAATGATCCACAAAAGTATTTGTGTCAAAAAACATAAACTTGTCACTATAATGACTAACTAAAAAATGCATGTGTTTATTTAACCTATGAATATAATTATTTTGTCTAATTGACATCTTATCAAAATATGGAAAAGCACACAATATTATTTTATTACAATTTAACTTTAACATCTCAGTTAGATTGTCTGTGATATCTGCTTTTCTTACATTTAAACTATTCCCTATAAACACCGTAATGTTGGTATCAGAATTATATTTATTATTTATTAATGATGCCATAATATGTTTGTATGATGAACCTGGCATACAATAATTTTGTGTAGAATAACTCAGGTTGTTACTAACTAATTTCCCTAAACCTCTTCCTATACTGTCTGAAAACATAACCGAATGATAACCACTATTCGCAGAAAAATAACCACCAATCTCAAGCTGATCAAATTGAGTTAAATCCTGTTCAGAATCAATTAAGTTTTGTTCAATGACACAGTCTTGAGACAAAATCTGTACCTGGGACGGGACCACTGTTACCTCAGGCTGGACGGCATCAAGGTTTGATGCTGTCTGGCAAGTACACTGACACATAACTAACTCATTTGCAGCAAGAATATGTTCTTTTATTTGATTCTGAGATTGAATATATTTACAGTTAAGTGAACTCAGTGAAGCCTCGAGTACCTGTATTTCAGACTGTAAGTGCTGTGTATCAATTTCATATATTTTTATGCTGTCCTCAAGTTTAATTTGATAATTATGTAATTTACTAATAAGTTCAACACGTTCTTTCCTGAGTGGAATATTCTTGGAAAAGTGTTTATACTGCTCCTTGTATCTATAACATTTTTTGATGAATTTATTTATTTTTGCATACCTTTTTAACTTATTATGACTACTTTTATAACTACTGTTCTGTTTCAATATGGAATCCTCAGTTAGGTCAATCGTGACTAAGGAATGAGGTTTACAATTATTTGAAATAATTAATTCATTAAATAAGTGGTTTGTTTCCTTGACCTGAGCTCTTTGTTTTTCATTCTGAAATTTGATAATACTACTGTTTGCATTTATTAGTTCATCCTCTAGGTCCCTAACTTTACGTAAAGCCTCCTCATACAAGTCGCTACAGTTGTTGAAACCTTCCGTGATTACCCGCAGTTGGTCGCGTTCGTCAACAACATCTTGGAATTGTTGGCTAAGGTCAACTAGCTCCCGCTTAAGGCAGGTGTTTTTAAGTACCATTTTTCTTACTTCCACCTCATTATCCTCTCGTTCCTGTAACATTTCTTGGCATTGTTCGTTCGAGGCTTTTAATTCCTGGAGAGCAGTTCTCAGTTTGAGCTCCATATCCTGAGCTGTAGCTTTGCGGGTCATCACAGGCATGGTTTCAGGGTGAAGTACTGAAAATAGAATAAAAGAAAATATGAGAATCTAAAGAAAAGACAAAATAAAGGAAAGTGGGTAATTAAAGGAAAAATAAAAATGGGGAGAAATTAGTGCAGTTAAGTGGAGAACTAAGGTAGGCTGCTGAATTAGCTTTAAAGGCTATTGTTTATTTAATTTTCTCGCTTTGGATTGCTTTTAAATAACGATTTTCTTAATGTGGGTAGGATGCCTAGATTAAAATATACTTATAAGATTTAATAATTCAAGGGTGAGCTATGCAAAATAACGATCTTAAAACGTTTTGTTGCTATTTATTATTGAAAAATATCGGAAAATCAACAGAAACTAGATATTTTTGACGTTTTCTACGATGTAAACAAAGCGATAAATTCTCAACGCAGAGTCCAAAAATCTGCATAAAAGTTAATAAAACTTAGTAAGGACGTGCTACTGAGATAAAGTGACGAATGTGTGCTATTATAAAATAAAAGTAAACAATACTTCCCCGTTTAATTATTGTTCCATACGTAGTCCATACGTCAGCTGGCAGTTTTAGGTTACCGGTGACAGCCGGTATCGAAAACTGTGTTTTTCTTGATAAAAATTCCAGGAAAACATTAATCCTGTGTATTTATGCAGTTATATCGTGTTTTCTCAAACAATTACACCTTAATTTTACTTAAATACTAATTAAATCTAATTTTAAAATACGGAACAAATATTTAACATGTCACTTGGGCAGTGTTGCCACTTTTTTCCTGACAAAATGTGAAAAGCGTTTGAGTGAGTGTGTGTGTTAAAAGAAAACTTATGAATCTAGAAACACTAAGCAATTGAATAAGGTCATTCAATATTCATTAGAAGGATGGCCGAAGGCACAAAAAAAACTATAATTATCACCAAAGAAATACGTATAATTTCATTCCATTTTTTCTCTTCAGGATTGTAACACTAATTAATTATGTTTAACTTTTTTTGATGATGAATTATTATCTTTTGTTGGCTAGAAGTTTTCCATATTTTTTATGCAGGATTAGAAAATAAGTCGTTTCTTTTTTAATAGTAAGTAATAATTGCCTGAGGTCAGGCAAAAAAATAAATTCAGGATGGCCGACTGTTAGAAAATACATAATTATATTTAATTAGACTTATTTTTTATTTGTAAATTAAATTATTGAAACTTGTTTTGACTTATTTTGGATTTAAATGAATAATCATATTCAAAAGTATGTCAAATGATCTGTTCAATATTTTTACATCAACAATCCTACTATAAAGAAATGTGACTAGTTAGATTAACAATAATCTAACTAGTCACATTTCTTTATAGTAGGATTGTTGATGTAAAAATATTGAACAGATCATTTGACATACTTTTGAATATGATTATTCATTTAAATCCAAAATAAGTCAAAACAAGTTTCAATAATTATACAATTTATTATGTTGTCTTTTAATTATTTCAGTGAGTTCTATTGTATTTGGTTTCTTTTAGACAAATGAAAAGTGATGTCGGCCATGTTGATTCAATTCATTCTGATAACGGACGCGCAACAGTGAAGTGTTGAGTTTTTCAATAAATGTTTAGTTGTAGTAAAAGTTGGTTTTAGTTATCAATAGTAAAACGTAGGGATGGGATTAATGTCCTATCGACAAATAATATTATAAGTTGAAATTAATGTTTATTCACCAATTTACGAAGCTAAATAAAAACTGATACCGTATTTTCATATTTTGTTTTATTTCATAAAAAAATCAATATGAAAACCTGGATATATTTCCCATAATAAAAGAAAAGAATTGTAAATTTATTAGACGTGTGTTCTAGAAGGCACATCCCTATTTGTCTCCAAATGTAATCCTTCTACTTCATATCAAGTCGTTGGCGCTCGAGGCACGTCAAAATCCTTTCTGATATAAGGATGTCTGGATGTCTATGTTATATTATGTATTTTTAATTTTTATATTCACTGTGGTTACACGTGCATAACCTCAACCGATTCCTGCATAATTTATTTCGTTTACTTACAACAAATAGAACCAAGTACAATCAATAGAAGCTAGATACGTGGTTTTTTACGTGTTTTTTTTTTTAATTAAAATGGAGGGTAAGTGACTGTTTTACGTAGATGTTTCAGATCTTTTTTTAATGGTGTCGCAAAATACTAGCAATGATTTTTCTTGTTTTTAGAAACTAATAGAAAACGGAAGTACATTCCTGAAACGAAAGTTGACGACTTAACGGAATGTCAAGACGACGAACTATTTCAAAATTCTGATTCAGGGGGCTACTCTCTAAGCCCAAAGTCGGGCTTAGTTGCGGGCGTATTCTACTCCGTATCACCTAACCACTAAGAATTAATGACAACACGATTTAATAGTTACTGTAAAATAGTGTTGTCATTCATTCTTAGTTGGGGTTCGGTACTAATCGTCAAAAAAGTCCATGGGTGATATGGAGTAAAATACGCCCGCAACTAAGGCCGAAACTACGGACTTCAGGCTTAGAGAGTAGCCCCTCAGACTCCACACCTTGTAAAACTCGCAATAATTCGTCTAATTCACCGTCACTCATTTTTTTGTAAGAACACGTGCGCCAACGCAAGATGTAAACATTACACTACACTAAAATGCACAAAGTCACTATGACCTTGAAACCCGTCCGCTTATGACGTCACAGATTTACTTCTATACAAGTTCGTGGCGTTGTGCGCACTGACAATTAGCCACTTTGTAAGGATGGGTTTTTCAAACGGTAAAACCTATTTATTCTTGATTAAGGTGAATAAAACGTAGTTTATAGTTTACAATATTTATAAAATTTTATTTATTCACGTCATTTTCTTGCAATAGTAGTATTTATGATCGTTTCGACGAGAGGAAATATAGCGAGGTCTTCATCGTGTCCCATCACTGGCTTACTTTATATCAAGTACTTGGCGTTGGGGGCATTAAAATATTTTGTGGCGTTTTTGTTTCTATTGAATATAAAACAAACAAGAACTTATTATGTGCGAAAAAGTTAAAAATATGGCTTATATTATAACAGGGCAATTTTCCATAAAACAAAATAAAAGGTCTTGTAAAAGTCGTAAATTTATTTTATACTATTATTACTTCTAATCAAGTAGTGGCGCTGAGGGCACGAAAATCTCGAACTTGTATACAAGTGATTGGCATTCAAAAGGTTAAAATCTGTTTGAAAACCAACCTCTCCTGTGCCATCTAGTTTTGTTTATTTTGAATAAAATCATAACGTATACTTTCATAGATGGCGTTGCTCCGCACAAATTTAAAATATCGGCCATATTGAAAATAATGCGTGTTTCGTCAAGAGATGCTGCGCGTGGTGAGTGATTAAAATCTTTAAGTATCCATGTTTTTACTGAGTTTTCCGTTTTTAGAATGAAATGTTCATACACAACATATTTATAGGCTGTGTATACCGATAGTTATTTTTATTGAAATCGTTTTATTTGTGGAGAAATGAAGATTTAATTGTTTTAGGTTAGGTCTGGTTTTTTGGGGTAAATGCGTCTGCTGTTTCGGGGTTATTGCGTCTGCATGACGCATTTGCCCCAAAACCAGAGATCTTAAACCTTTTTTTTGTATTTTCTTGTAATCAATTTTATTTCGTGACTAAGTGTTTTAACAGCTTTGTTTGAATTGAATTTGCCTTTCTTAATTTATTAACTTTTTATGAGAAGTTTAGGAATTGTATTTATTATAGTGTAGTTATTAATTTGTCTTGCAGGTAATTTAGATTACAATGGTTATATTGAGATATATTGAAATCGACAAATATTTGGACAGAAATGACTTTCAATATTATATAGATCAGATACTAACCTGGCCATGGCATAAAACACATTTTACCTGTAGGCCAAGCACGAATATCAAACGATTTCGAATCGACAAAGTATCGAGGCCTCGATTCGATAACAGAGTCTGTCGATAGTAGGCAGCACGAAGCACATTCGAAGCACTATCGAACACTCGATTCGAATTCGAAGGTGACGTCACACTAATGTAAATAGGGACGAGCCATAGTGAGCAAAATGAACGATTGTTGAATGGATAGTGCGTTCGAAAACTAAATCAAGTTGATTATATTTTTTTCACCTTGGATTAAACGTTTTATTATTATTAAATTTAAATAAAAACTTAATGTTATATAAAGAAGAGACCCAAAGTTAATTATTAGACATTATAAAGTGGCATTATCTTCGACAATATGACAGAGTTTTGGAGATTTGATTTTTAAAAAAATCCGGGTTCCGAACGCACCCACTTGACTTCCGACGCGCGACGGCGCCAAGCCAAGGCTAAGTTTGTTTATATTTTGCTACACTTCCACAGCAAAAGAATCTTTCTTTTCTTATCTTAAATAATTAAGTGGTTATTTGTGAATATTAATCATTATGAGAACCAGTCAAACACAATATGAAATGATGGTTGAATTCATGGAAGCGTGAGTAAACACTTTTAATAAGTTTGAGTGGCATAAACTTTAGTGTGAAGTGTTTTAAAGTGCAATGCTATTTCTATTCCAGAAATGGAGATTTGTCTAAACCTTCAGGCGGCCCACGAGGCCGGAATTTTATACAAATGAAATGGAAGGAACTCACAAATAAATTGAATAGTGAAGGCACAGGCGAATCTAGGTCTGAGGAGAAATGGCGGAAGGTATGTTAACTCAAGTGACGCTATTTTTTTTGTTGTTGTGGCACTTGAATTAAGTCACTCTTAAGTCTCTGCTTTAAGTACTTATCCAATATCTTTCCTGAGAATTCCTGCTTAAATTATTGTTGTTTAATTCAAGGTGTGGAGCGATTACAAAAATAATTGCAAGAAGAAGTGTGCCAAAATTAATAGGGCCGTTAGTGGCACTGGTGGAGGGCCAGCACTCCAATTAACCTTGACCGATTTAGAAAACCGAGTCATGCAGATAATTGGAGTGCAAGCAGCTACTGGCATGGTGGTGGAAGAAGCAGGGTTTCAACGGGTTAGCTTACTTTTAAAATTTGTTTTTTTTTTATTACCTAGTAGGTAATTAATTTATTTTTTTCAGGCTGCTGAAATTTCCCAACCATCAGAGATGATAGTTCCTGATGCACGTGACGATGATTATGAAATAGGTAAATATGAATATTACTTTTATAATCATTAATCGATTAATATTTAGTATCTTGTGGTAACATATGTTTATGCATCCCTAAATTACATAAAAGCATCATCATTTTTATTCAATCAAATCTTGAAAAATAGATTATTTATATAAAAATCCCATTATACACACATAAATGTCACATTACACAGTAAATGTTTCTATAAGAATTCAAGTTTCTGCTAATAAGAAAAAGGACTACTCTAATCAACTTTAATATATGTTTTACAGATTGGAATATTCCGGGCACGAGTAGCCAGCCAACAGTGGCTCCTCCTCCACCACCGAGTCCACCAGATGAAACCCCAGCTCTCCCATCAACTGAGGCTCATCCTCCATCTTCTCAAGAAGAAGAGACGTGGAAACCACCACCACAAAAAAAGGCTAAGAAGGATTTAGGATTAGGAAAAATGTTTTTAGAAGCGGATAGAAAGGCAAGGGAGTATGCTAGAGAGCGTGATAGGGCCTATGAAGAATTAGAGAAAGAGCGGTTGCAGATTAGGAGAGAGGAATTGAGAGTTAGAGAATTAGAGATGCAAGAAAGGGTGAGACAGAGAGATGATGAATTGCGATTACAGGCTCAATGGTTGGACTTTATGAGAGAGGCTATGGAAGTTTTTGTAAGGTTTTATGGAAAAAAAGTCTTAGGTTAAGATTATTTTTTAATTAATATAAATGTTCTATTTTTTAACATTATTAATAAAAAGTAAAGTTATGTGTGTAATCTATTAATTCTATCTACTAAAATATTCCTTATCGCCCTTCCCCTAATTAAGTCATCTCCTCCATTTTCCTGAAAAAGATGGTCAGAAAAAGATAAAGGCATGTTTTGGAGTTCTGCTGGTTCCGGTTCAGGTACGTTAAATTTTAGAGCTAAATTATGCAACACACTGCACGCAGTAATGATTTTTGCACATTTCTCGGGTCCATAGTGGAGTGTGCGATCTTTGCATAAGCAACGCCATCGGTTTTTTAATCGACCAAAGGTATTTTCAATAACCACCCTCGTCTTTCCATGGACTGCTGTGTATTTGTATGCTGGAGTCCCCTCAGCAGCATCCGGAATTGGTGTCATTAACCAGGGACGTTGTGGATAGCCTGAATCACCTGTAAATATTCAAAACTTGTCATTCCCAAATTGTTTTTATCATAGGTAAACTAGCTGACCTAGCGAACTTTGTGTCCCTATATTTTTTTACCCGATTTTTCAATTATTTTACTTAAGTAAAAACCGTGTTCTGACTAAAACAAATACAACCAACAAAGAATTATCCAATTTACTATTAGTATACTCGTTTGAAAATTATGCACCTACATTAGATTAGAATTACATACATTTGGCTAATCATTTTTATTTATTTATGTAGATGGATGAATTTACTTGATTGTTACTAACCTAATAACCATACACGTTCATTATTTCGATGTAACTCCTGCATGTAGTTATTAGCCAGGCTATTTTCCCATATGAAAGCATCGTGGGTTGCTCCTCCATATTTTGCATTCACATTTAAAATTCTGCAGTCACTATCACATATCTAAAATAAAAATAAAACCATTATTAGGTACACTGGTATACCTTAATAAAGTGGTAGAATACATAATGCTATTATGTAATTAGTTGTGCACAGTCACAGACCTAGATACAAAAAATAAATGCTTACCATTTGTACATTTAGTGAATGAAAATGTTTTCTACAATAAAATAAATGTTCAATTTCTTTACTGGGTGTAAAAATATGGAAATGGCATCCATCAATGCATCCTATAACTCCAGGGAAACCGTACTTCGCAAAAAAGCTGTAAGACAATAATAAATAAACAAAATAAATGATTTTATGTATAATAATATTTAGATACAGGATAATTTTTTTTTACAAAAAAAAAAAAAATCTTACATTTTCCCTAATAGATATTGCAATGTTCATACTTACTTGCTTTTTATTAGGTCTCTATCAGCTCGAGTACTTGGGAACCGTATAAAGGTGTTAAGGATTGCTGGAGTTACAAGAGCATCAGTGACTTCCTTCACACATTTGCTCACTGTTGTTTGGCCCAAATATTTAGCCATTCCCACTATTCGCTGATAAGACCCAGTGGCATAAAAAGATAATGCACAAAGAACCTGTAACATAAAATATTTATTTGATTTTTAGGATGTAACAATTAACTATTAGCTTTATAGATATTTTGTTTTATTAAATACTAAATAGGTAAGTTGTAGTTAGGTATTGAAATACAAGTAGAAGATATTGAATAGGTATAATTATGTAACATATAACCTTAAGTTCTAGACTGATTCGAGAACTCGATGTTAATGATGTTTTTTGTTGAAGTTGCTCACAGAGGAACATAAAAGCTTCTTTATTTAGGCGATATCTATTTTTAAATTCGGTTTCATTTATGTCCAGTGGGTTAATTCTATTCCTAAGTTTTGCTCTGCGCGTAATTTCTCTATATTGTTAAAAAAAACATACAAGTAAGTAACTCAAATTTTTTTCAAACACATTAATTCTATAGGTACGCAAATAAATAAAATAAGATTCATGTACTTACCTTGTTTCTCTTGATTGATATCCATCATTTTCTAGTAAATTTGCCGCCAGAAAATAATATACGGTACTATGTTCATACAGTGGCGGTCTTTGCATTTTAAATTATTTTGGAGCTATTAATAATTGTTCCAATAACTAAACAATAATTTTACAACTTTAATTCACAAAACTAACTCTAAACAAAACATAAACACGGTTAAAACTTTACTTTAACGCTTTTCGAAACCTTTCTCACCGACTATTTTCAAGTGAATAATGTTTCGAGCATACTCGATAGCCAGCCTTCGAGAGTTTACATTACCGTACGTCAAAACAATGTTCGTGCTATCAAAAATCTCACATTTGTTTATAAGTTTCGAGTTTCGTTTACCATGTCGATACGATTTCGATTCGAAAGCGCGCTAAAATCATTCCTGCTGCCATGTTTTGTTTCCTTTTACGCCCGATAGGGGCGCTGTACAATTCTCATACAAATGTTACTCGATTTCGATACGAATAACTTTTCGCAAATATTCGTGCTTGGGCTACTGGTCACATGAATGTTTCGGATGCGGACAGTCCCATGCGACACCAACTGGACCTCGTCATTTGATTTTGATTATGAATACTCAAATTGCAATGGCATTATTAGAAAGTTCATTCTTTTGGTGTCCATCTTGTACTATTTATACTTTGTACATGCACTACACTGAGGATGAATGGGAATATTGCCATGAAAATCTATAGCTGCAATATTGTTTTTTTCTTTTAATAATTTGTAAGTTATGACGAAACTTGAGACATTTATTTTTAAAGGAGATCCGCAAACAGTCATAATAAATTAGGCCTCAATAAACAAAAATGAAATAATTTGGGTTTTCAAGGAGTAATATTAGTCTTTAATCCTGTGTAATTAGTTTTTTTATATGACATGGGATACGAAAATTAAAAAATAAAAACTTTATTTCAGACAGTAGTCAATAAATCCCATTAACATATTTGTTTCCGCTCTTTTATTAGGTAATGAGTTTTAGTGATTTTAATATGAGGTGAAACTTACAGAATGTTGAATTTAAATTCCTTAGCTGCACATGGTCAGGGATTTTAAAGAAAAAAAAAACCAATTCAAGTTAATTGAAAATATTTTATTAATTGTTTTCCACATCATCGGTTATTAATATACTATCGAGATGCTGGGCGGGAGGTACCACATTGTCTTGGTACCTAGCCCACCCTAAGTACCATATTATACATAAAATATGTGCACAGCAGCCTACTGTTCTCTTGCCTACATTACAATTGCAATAGTGTTGTAGTATTGCGTCCCTACCGTTAAGAGAGCCGTCGACCAAAATATAAACAAAGTATATTTTACGGCCTACATGGCGCGATTGTATTTTGCCTCTTAGCAGCCAAACACTATTTTCAGTCGACAGTTCTCTCAGTAGACTGCTGTCAACCTCTCTGCATACCTCAATTGTGAAAGATCCATTGGCTCTTATGTGCTCGCCGTAATAGGAACGTGCCTGTTTTATTTGGTACGTTCCTAAACACACCAATATCAGTTCATTGTAGGTGAGCCGGGGAAAATCACTGACATTATTGTCATCCACATTTATTCTTTGAAAATTCGTTCGTCTTCTATTTAAGTTATTATTAATAACTACAGTACTTAAACTATTTTCTGAGTACATTTTCTGATTTACTATATTAAGAATTTCCCCAGCATCATTCCTGTCTTCGATAAGAGGGTGAAAGGCATTAATCAGGGCAGCAGCTACAGTAAAATCTTTCATCAAATTGCGAGATGCGGCATTAAAATACTCTTGGCGAAAAAGCTTAAAGTCACGTTTAAACCTACCATTAATCACCTCTATGACCCAACGACATATTGTCACTGCCCTGGAACGATTAGCCTCTAGTGTAGATAATTGTGTTTCACCCTCTTGAACTGTGGCTGGTGTATAAACACGGTACCCACAATTGTTTAGTAATGACAGAGAGTCTCTAAAGCCCCTATCCAGTATAAAAACATCATTCGGAGCAAAAAATCTTCTTAATGGTTGATTTTCATCACGGAATTCTTTTAACGTTATTTCAGCATCTGATGTTGTTGCTGGATAGGGGCCAAGCACTTCGATAATATATCCGTCTGTGCTGACAATTATAAACATTTTTACAAGGTTTCGATACTTGTGTAAAGAATAAGTATTTTTTGATATAAATAATTGGAACTCTTTTGTACATAAACATAAGTACCATCAGCTTGATAGAACCAGTGCAATTGTGATCAATTGCACCGGTTCTATTGTTGTCTCCATAAATCCCATTGGGAATCATAAGATTTCTCTGGGCAATTTGTTCTCTGGTTATGTGATTTACACCTAAGTGCAGAGGGACATAGTCTTGTACTAGGAAATCTCTAGCACGTGATATTAAAGAGGATGTTGTCCTTGTTGGTACTTGAATTAAAGAAGAGATTCTTTCAAATAAGTCTCCTGTTCTTAATTTGATTAAATATGCTGCTAGGGCAAGCGATCCATTACGCATTTGTGAGAGCCGAGGCACTTAATTAAGTATTTCAGCAAATTGCTGTTTAGTTCGACCAAACCAATAGTGGACTAAATGGTCTGGCATATTCTCAATATTATTAAAATCTATACTTAGAGGACTTGCATTTAATGTCATCAAGTCCTGTATTTGTAAAGCAGTAAACATGTGGTTGCTATTGTGAGGGGGATTATTCAAAAAATCCCATGAACCATGACTCACATGTCTGGAACATACACGGTTATTCATAGGAACATAAAAATTGTAGTTTTTTAGAAGTAATTGTCTTAGAGAGAATGGTATGGTAAGACGTTCAGTGCGATGGCAGCCCGAGACAAAGCAACGATTTTGTGACTCTGCAGCTCTTGCATATAAAGGCATCATTATGTGATCTCGAACATTTGGTGGTACCTCAATAGTAGGCTCAGGAATAGGATTGTCACTGGATTCTCTTGATGTTCTGACTACATGTGGAGCTCTGTCAGCACGCTGCCAGCATGGATGACAAATAGAGCTTGTAGAAGTTACCTATAAAAAAAAACATGTTTTATTTATATTGTATCAAAAATCCTAACACCAACTCAGAAAAATTGTAGAATCAACGACTGCAGTAGAAAAAAAAATGAACTTGTTTATGTGGGAAAAATAACACTATGCAAACAAAATGACTATTTTGAAAATCAATACATATTACTATGGAAAAAAAACATTGAATGTAATTCATTTATGGGGATTAACAACACTGTATAAACAAGCCAGGACTAGAAACTTGTTTGTTACTCTTTAAATAGCTATATGTGCTGTCAGATTATTAAGTACTTACTTGTCGAGGGTGAATCCATTCTGTTATAACATCAAAAATATGGCGTTCACGCTGTGTTGAATCTTGTGTCAGTGTATGGGATCTCATGCGCAATAAAGATCTTCCACAACTAATGCAAACATGACGATGGCCAACATTCAAGTTAGATCCAATATTCGAATCAGCACTGGTTCCTGGCAATGACTGTGTAGCTACCATCCAGCATGAGTCGCACACATGGTCCGATGCAGTGACCTGAAATATAGTTTAACTATAAATATACAAACGCTTCATTGCTACATATCTTTGGTACCAAAGTGATAAGCACCTGCGTATGCAGGTGCATAGATGGTGGTGCATTATTTGTTGTTTCCTGTTTAACAAGCAACACACAAAATGTAAGTATAGGTGGTGTTTTTTACTTGCGTTCGTTAATAATGCAAGCTTTATATAAAATTAAACAAACCAGTATATCATTTTATCCAACCTTGCAATGAGTGTTTAAGTCTGATAAGTAATTAAAATAACAATAAAATAACACTTACTTGACGTGGAGATATCCATTCTCGAATCACCGATAGTATGTCGATTGAGTTTAGCGAGTTCCTTCTCATGCGAGCAGTGGATATGCCACAATTGATGCAGCGGAGATTATCCATCGTAAACAACAGGTAACAATGTCAAAAGGCAAATACGGAGTCCAAAATGCGTGCAAAGTTCAATCGGTATTTCTGGAAGAACGGAGTCCAAGAACGAAATAGGGTCGGTCACAAAGGCAGTCACAATCGTCCAACAACACAGCAAGGGTCGGTAATTAAAAGTAGCACACAAAGTAAAGATATAACGTAAGTCCACAACACGAGCGAGAAACGTTATGACGCTATCCGGCAATCTGTTGTTGACAACCGATTGTTTGACAAGTGACAGCCGTATCGAGTGTTGTAGTTCGCAAAAATGCAAATCGATTTTTCTAAAAAATCAGTAAAATAAGTTAACAACAACAAAAAAATACTTTATCTCTAATAATTGTTTCGCAATAAACTTATAAAAATACATTTTGGAGTGAAAAGAAATATTAATCGAACATTATAGTACAAATCTTTTACTGCAAAAAATATTTTTATTTAAAAATGGCTTAATATGGTAACATCGGTTGTTATTAACAACTGCAGCACGAGGAATACATCAACTGACTTTTCTTTTTTATTAATTCCTTATTCCTAGGGTTTTTCGAGAAATGATAGAATAAAGTAGGGCTTATAATTATTTAAATATTTTTTCGAATGGTCTAATACTTTGTCTATCGAGGCCATGGCTCGCCGATCTCCTTTAACCTAATGTTTTCGGTACAAAATCACAATGCAAACGACACATAAATATTTTTGAGTAATACTTAATATAACATCTCAAACTTAGCACAAAAGTATATTACAACTTTATTAATTCTATTTCAGATGTTAATCATTTAAAGATGACAAATCTTGATAATTATTCATCAATGGTTCTTCTATTAGGGAATAGTACTGGTATTACCAGAAAGGACATAGTGGATAGTGTTGACTCCTTATTAAAGTTAAACATAGGAAAGCTGATGTTATGTGCTTTTCCTTATTCCGATAGTTTATCAGATGATCAAAACAAGCATATTTTAAAGCTGAATAATACTATACACTTGCTGACATGTTGTCATAGTGACAAATTATTGTATTTTGACACTAATAAGTTTGTTAGTGGTTTTAAATTAACTCAGGGAGCTTTATCTCTGTCTGGTAAATGTAGACATATGATTGCTATGTTGATAGCATATAATATTAACGAGGTTATAGCTAATATAACAAAGATTAGGTTAAGTGACGAGCCTGTGTTGTCTAGTTGCTCTAACAGCGTAGGGACTTATTTTTATGATTCTTTGTGTTGTACGAAGGAGGACCCACTTAAAATATCAACATTCATGGAGGCCTCTGCCCATCAGATAGAGTATTCTCTTCCTGATGGAACCTATAAAGACATTTTAGACTCCTCAATTGTAGCTGTGGAGATCGCTCCGGATAATTCTTTAAACTGAACTGCAAGACAACAGAAGCTACCTCTTCTAATAACCAATTATTATATGTGAATAGGAACAAGGTATCTTCTAGCAGTAGTAATATAGTTCGTGGTAAAAATCCTAAGGGAGGGCAACACACTTTAAAATTGTTTAATCAGAATATTCAAGGTTGCTCTTCCAAATTACTTGAAATAGAAATGTTTTTAGAAAAGACCAAGTTTGATGTAGTTTGCTTAACTGAACATTGGTTAAAAGATCACCAAGTAGGATCTCTTAATTTTGAAAATTATTGTGTAGCTAGCCATTTCAGCCGACAATGTATGATACATGGAGGATCACTTATTTTAATTAAAAGTTACATTAAATCTAAAGAAAGAAAAGACATTGTTAAGCTGTCGGTTGAACACACCATTGAATTGTCCTGTGTTGAGCTAGATAAGCATGTTGTTGTATGTGTCTACAGACCTCCAAGTTACCAGAATCTATCTGTGTTTGATTCTGTAATGGAAGATGTGCTAAGAAAAGTTTGTACTAGCAATAAATCAATAATTATATGTGGCGACTTTAATATTAACTTATTAGAAACTAACTCGAATAGTATCAGATTATTGAGTCTATTTAAATCATTTAATTTATCAAATGTTTTTATTGAACCTACCCGAGTAACAGCTTCGTCTGCGACTTGCATAGACAACATATTTTGTAATTGTGATTATTTACATAAAGAGATTGTGAATAAGTTGCCCTCTGATCACAGTGGACAAACAATAACGTTTTGCACCTACATACCTTTACAAAAAATTCAAATTAAATTTAGACCAATAACAGATAAAAATTTAGAAAAACTTAATAGTACTTTGGCCAGTAAATTATGTGTTCAAAATTTTAATAACATAGAAGACCCAAATGTGTTTTATACCAAATTTTTTTCATTACTCAACACTCAATTTAATGATAATTTTCCAATTAAGTCTAAAAGTATTTACACTAAGTTTATATTCAGTGATTGGGCGACTCCAGGCATTCGAATAAGTAGAGAAAAGCTATACGAACTATATGGCCTAAAGCAACATGTGAATAACATAAGCTTTCATAAGTATGTTGCAAAATATTCAAAAACATTTAAAAGTGTATGCAAAATAGCTAAAGCTCTGTTTATTAGCAATAAAATAAAATCAGCAGATGACAAAATAAAAACCACCTGGAAAATAATAAATAATGAAACAGGTAGGAAGAAAAAGCGTGAAACTAAATTTAATTTAAATACCGTACGTGGTCCCATAAACTCAGATGCAGAGGTAGCTCAGGAATTTGAAAACTTCTTTGCTGATATTCCAAGTAAAACTACACAAGCTCTTAACTCGTCACCCGCGCTCTCTGCTGCCTTTTTAAGGAAGAATGTCAAGGTATGCCCATCAGAGTTCAAGTTTCAACATACGAACCCCTTAGCCATTATAAAGGCTTTTAAAGATCTTAAAATTAAATCAACAGAAGATCTTTGGGGAATGTCTGTAAAAGTCTGTAGATCTGTTATTGAAACTATTGCTCCCTACTTAGCTCACATATTTAACTCTAGTGTAGACCAAGGAGTATTTCCTGATCTCATGAAGCACAGTAAAGTCGTTCCACTGTTTAAATCCGGTGATAGTCAAGAACCCAACAATTACAGGCCGGTGTCAATCCTGCCGGTTTTCAGTAAGGTGTTTGAAAAGTTAATGCTTAGCCAGATGTTACTACATTTTAATAAGAATTCCATCTTTCACGAACAACAGTACGGTTTCACTAAAGGGCGTTGTACAACTGACGCTGGTGTCACCCTAATAAAGAACATCTTTAACGCCTGGGAGGATTCACAAGACGCCATTGGAATCTTTTGTGACCTCTCGAAAGCGTTTGATTGCGTTAACCATGAGACACTTTTGTTGAAACTTGAGCATTATGGGATTAGGAATACATCCCTTGATTTGATTGGATCATACTTGAAAGACAGACAGGTTAAAGTACAGGTAAACGGTGTAAACTCACTAGGGTCTGAAATGGCAATGGGCGTTCCGCAAGGTTCAATATTAGGTCCATTCCTCTTTTTAGCATACATAAACGATTTGCCCCAATTGTTTCAAAATGAACCAAAGATGGTGTTATTTGCTGATGACACATCATTGATATTTAAAATAGACCGACGGTCACAAAACCTTGATGATGTCAATTACTCTATTCACCAGGTTCAAGATTGGTTTACGGCAAACAACTTAGTACTAAATGAAAAAAAAACTAAATGTATTAAATTTTTTTTACCTAATGTTAAAAGTAACGAATGTGACATCATATTGAATGGACAAAAACTGGAATTTATTGATCAGACGGTTTTCCTGGGAATCACTTTAGACGAGAAATTGCAATGGGGACCTCACATAACATCTCTTGCGGCGCGGCTAAGCTCAGCCGCTTATGCTGTTAGAAAGATAAGACAGCTAACAGATATAGAAACCGCGCGTTTGGTCTATTTTAGTTACTTTCACAGCATTATGTCGTATGGTATTTTGCTGTGGGGTCGAGCTGCTGACATTGAATCCATATTTATTCTACAAAAGCGTGCTGTCAGAGCCATTTATAATCTTCGTCGCCGCGATTCTCTTAGGGAAGTCTTTAAAAAGATTAATATTATGACAGTCCCTTGTCAATTCATCTATGAAAATATTATGCATGTAAGGAAAAATCGACATCTCTTTAGCAAAATTAGTGATAGACATAATTTTAATACTAGAAATAGAAATAAACTAGATCAACCATTTTTTAGATTATCCAAAGTACGAACATCTTTCATGGGGTACTGTATTAAATGTTACAACAAAATTCCTTCTGAAATATTAGAATTAAATGAAAGAAAATTTAAAACGTGTGTAAAATACACACTTTGTGAACAAGCATATTACAAATTAGATGATTATATTCAAGATAAGAATGCTTGGAAACATGCTAGTCCTGCTCCATAGGACAATCTAGGGTGTAGTAGACATAGTGAAACTGGTTGATATGTTTGTGTTTATTGTATTAATATTTACTATGTAAACAGGTGTATTTACTGATTTTTGTATTTAATTTAACTCACACACTGATCATATAAATCAACAGTGGCAAAAATTTGTACGTATGTGAGTATTATGTTCCCTTACTAGCAAACTTATTAATTTTACCTCTGCTGGCATTTCTTTATTGTACCTATTAGTAGTATATAAGTGTTTTTTTGGGAGCATCGTCCTCACATATAATCAACTGATTAATGTATGCAAATATTGTAAAGCTTATTTTTTGAAAAGAGTAACTATGGAGTTTCTTGTCCGTTCTTCTCCATAAGAATCTACCTTTTGCGAACGGACGACTAGAGTCACTATAATATTTTATTTTATTTTAATTTGACGTTCAAAAGTGCCTTTATTGGTCTAGTTGAAATAAATCATTTGACTTTGACTTTGACTTTGACTTTGATGGTGCGTAATTATAGAAAAAGACTATTTCTAAATACACTCTAGAAACATTAAAAGCAGCAGTATTAGAAGTAAAGAATGGAGTCCTTAATTCATATCAAGCATCACGAAAATATGGGATACCGCGTACAACTATAGTAGATAGGGTAAAACAAAGGCGAGGAGTTGTTAAAGACACACGTGGTAGACCAACAGAAATCAATGCCGAAAATGAAAAAAGACTAGCTGCTGGCCTACATACTATGGAGAAATATGGCTTCGGCCTCTCTTCAAATGAAACATCTATTATAGTTACCAAATACATTGAAAGTAATAAACTTAAAACGCAGTTTAAGAATAATACACCGGGGTATGATTGGCTTTCCGCTTTTCTTAAAAGAAACAAATTATCCTTAAAGAAACCGCAAGCTGTATAAATGTCGAGAAAAGCAGCGTGCGACCCCTTTATTATTGAAGAATATTTTAACACACTCGAAAGTTGCATTAATGAACTAGATTTAAAATTTTCCCCTGTAAGAATCTGGAATTTAGACGAATCTAGTTTCAGTAAAGATCCAGAAAAAACCAAAGTTGTAGGTGCAAAAGGTTACGCAAGTACTCGAACCATAGCATCCGCGGGCAAAGATAACGTTACGGTCTTATATGCTGCTAGCGCTCTTGGTGAAAAATTAACTCCACTGATTATATACCGGGGCAAAAACGTATGGGACCAGTGGATGTCGAGAAATGCCTTTGAAGGTACCACATACGCGGCAACCAAAAACGGTTGGATAGAATCGAAAGTTTTTGAGAAGTATATGCTAGGTACAGTCTTGCCTCACTTATCCAAAGAAAAACCATGTTTGCTAATATATGATGGTCATTCAACGCACATTCAATTAAAAATATTAGAGAAGATATTAGAGAAAATATTTTATTCATCAGATGAAAGTACTGATAATGAAATAATATTAAGCGATGGCACAGAATCTGATGATTGGAATACTTATTGTGAAAACGTTATTCAAGACGACAAAGAAGAGGACCGTTTTCTTGACCACGACTCTAGTGACGATCAAGTACTAAGTGAAATAAAAAATGAAAAGAGAATCGATTCAAGACAGACGGTCACTCTGGACGAACCAAGACGTCCTCAAGTTGATGATTGGATAGTAGTTAAGTTTGCGACAAAGAAAACTGTAAAGCACTTTGTCGGAAACATAATTTCAATGGATCTCGATTCCGACATAGTGACTCCAAAAGTCAAATTTCTAAGAATCATTAAGAATAGTAAAATTAATTCATTCCATTACCCCGGTGTCGAAGATGTTTTAGTACTCCGACATGAAGCTGACATTGTAAAGTTTTTTGAAAAACCCCTAATAACCCGAAGAGGTCATGTCATTTTTAAGGAAAATTTAAAATCTTTTAATATCCAATAGAATATATTGTATTTATTCTTAGGATATTATATTTTCTACTGAGAGACTACTATTATATTTTTATATTGATTTTGTTGGAGTGGAGAATTGATTTCGCTAAAGCTATATTTTGATTAAGGCTTATTTATCTTATTTTAGATTGAATAAGTGTTGATTCTTAAATATTTTATAAATGTAAATCAGGGCATCATCGAATTTCGTAATAAGTTGTTTAAGTATGTGGAACAGCAAATTCGGTGTGCTCCTCGAAGAGCAAAACTTACCTGTAATTTTGATCTGATTTTACTGTGATATTAGATGAAAGATTTGATCTTGTGAATGTCAATTATAATACCATACATACTAATAGAATGATACATAGGTGGACCAGCTTTAAAATACAAATAGTTTAGTACTTAAGAGTATGTAAGGACTGATTTTGATCTGAGACATAATTTGAGATTACTTTTAAAGTAAGTACATAAGATTTGATCTCGTTAAAAATTCAATAACTTAATTACCTATTTATGTATAATAATTGATTGAATTCTAGATTCTTACATATTATACTAGATGACCTTTTTGAGTCTTGAAAAAAATAGGGTATCATAGATGAACGGAGTAGAGGCCTGTGGCATACCTAGGTTGTTTGTTTTGATCTACCAATAAAAGTACTACACATTTATTACACATTGTTTAGGTAGAATAATTTTCTGTAAAAAATAGTTCGATCCTAATTTAACTCCTAAACTGAAAGAGCTCTGACTGCAAGTACCTAATGTAACTCGATTTTGATTAAACTTCAAAAATCTACATGTTGCTTTTATTTAGCACCCAGTTTTTTTTAAAAGAGTTTATTCTAATTTTACCTTCAAAAATAAAATGTTTTGAACGTCTGGATTTGATAGCGAGTAAATGCGTCTAAGAAAAAATAGTCGCATTTTCCCAGATTTTATAACATCGCTTTTGATGTAATAATTATTTAATATTTTCTTAATTTACTGAAAGATTTGTGTGTAAAACTTTAGTTGAAGTAAAACATATCTATTCCAGCCTTTAAACATCACAGGTTTAAAACTTATTTAATGAAGACGCGTTTGCCCCATTACGGGAAAATGCGTCTAAAATTACTCTTTTTAAAAGTATATTTACTCGTATATATTGCAACTAATGAAAGAAACGATTCATTAAGGTTGCACACAGATAATTTCTTTATACATTTGCGTTAAAGATTTTTCCAAGAAATTTAAAGTTAGTGTAATATAAATTTTTAAAAGAGACTAAGGTTTTTATATGACGCAATTGCCCCGGTTGACCTTACTTATATAACAACAGTGTGTAGACACATATATTTCGACTTTCTTTTGCAAATTATTCGAGAAACAATATTTTATTGATCAATTTATTTTTGTTTAAGCTAAAATAAACTAATAAACAAAATAAGAACAAACAGAAAACATAAAAGATATCGCCCGAACAGGGACTTGTACCCTGGACCCTTGGATTAAAAATCGAATGCTCTATCGACTGAGCTACCCGGGCCATAAGAAATTAGAAGAAATTGTTGAATACATTCCACAAACAAGAATTTTATTAATGTACTTACTATTCTTATTTAATTAAACCTCAATAGATGGCGTGTGTAACAAATACACTAGCATGTTTAGCACACGATTTCTGTAAATATTCTTGCCAATTTTAATACTGGAATGTCACTTTTGAGAGAATGTTTCTATAGACATTAAATAAAAAAAGACTTCAAAGCATCACGTATTTTCGACATCCCTAGCTTACTTCGCAATGGTCGCGGTAGTCGGGTTCTGGGCATGTACACAAGCCATCTACAGCTACTTATAACGACGACTCGGATGCGGGTTGTGGGCACACGAACGAATTATTGTTCGACCCAAATGCTGAGTGCTTGGCACTGAAAGTGTTAACTTCAATGTATGGATTGCGCAACCGTTCTACTAAGACCGATTCGCCATTAGACTGTTCGTCGACAGGATGATTCATTTATTTACATTTCCCCGGCAGAATGGCAATGGCAACGCTAAGTGTTCAATTTCATTCATTCATTCACTCTATATATTTACTTACGAATAACGAAAAAGCAAATTCAACTATGAAAAAAATAACAGGTATCGCTTGATCCGTGAGGTTACATTACGGTGTGAAACACCTTTACCTGTACCGTAATTGTTTTATGACTGTCATAAAACTCGAACATATTCAAACTCACACAAGCGCCCGCCGTGCCGCACTTGGACAACGTATTGAACGACGCACTAATGCGGCCAGCCGCACTGGGTAGACTTTCTTCAAACGCGCATATGCGTCCAGCACTACACGAAATATTTTTGAACGCGCATGAGCGTTTGCCGCACAGGGTCAGTTAGCTATATAGTTAGCATTTGCACAAATTTTCACTATAATTCAGCAGGCAATGCGTTGACGCATACAGTGCGGACAACGCACATGCGTGTTTTTCGGACTTCTACCATGTGCTCGCGACGCGTATGCGCGTCCATACAATTTACATAACTTTCCTCGAGTGCGGCGCGCCGCAACTGTGCGTCCATTGTTCATCTCTATTGTGTCGAAAACATCGTAAGATAAGGATCGGTTAGGGTGTCTACACACGCTGTTGTTACAAAAGTATTATGTTAAGAGTATCAAGGCGAGTATCAACCACAACTTGTTTTCAGAGTCGTGGCTTTATATTAGTAATAAAATGTAATTTTCGTAAGATACGTCGGCCATACCTACTGAATAGCGACGTAGGTAGGTAAAACGTCGAACCAACAATTATTGTTGTATGGATCAGATCTGTTTATGAAAAGTACGAAAAAATTGCCACAGGCCTTTGTAGGTGAGCTAAAAATATATAATTATATAAAAAAGAATCCCTACTCCTTAGTACACACATCAACCAACATAAATAGGATCCTTCTGGTAGTAAGACATTGAAGTCTAGTACCCAACTACTTCATCCTCCCCTATTATCAGTCTTACCTGTTGAAAGTCTTCACTTCATATTAGTGTGTGTGTGTTTGTGTGTGTGTGATGGTATTAGATACAAAGGGGTAATGACAATAAAAAAAACACATTAGTAAAAGTTCATACTTTATTGGGGGAGCCCTGATGAGTCGCTGGGACAAGAAGCGATCACCAGGGCTCCCCATAATCAACACGCTCGTGGAGCCACACCAGCCACACGCTGCGAGCCGGTGGTGCTGCTGGTGCAGGCCAGGGCCCATTCCTGCAAAAAAGAAAATTATACCTAAAAAGTTCTAAACATGAACCTATACATTGAAAACCAAAATGCAACAAACATTCTTGATCTTGGGTAGAAATAGTAGAATAAAAGATTAGTCCTTCAGAGGAGAGCTAGGTATACCTACTTTTAAAGAGATGAGAGGGATTGTTTTTTTTTTGGGACAAGAAACAGTATTGTTATGTAAAATAAATGAAATTGAAAGAATTGATTTGCTTTATAATGCAATGCACTAGTAATTTGATGCTAGTTCCAAAGCATCTTACTAGCTACTTTGTTTTAGTGTACAAAAAACTTAAAAAATTGAGTGTCATGTACCACATGTGGTCTGCGCTGATTGTTTAACTATTGTGTCTGCTGTGCAGTCAGTGAACCTGATAATTGTGTGAACAATGTTCAGGAAAAGAGCACTGATCAATTTAAACAAGATATGATGAGTTGAGGCAGATTACGTATGTGCAGTTGAGCAAGAATGTACTTACTTCATTTCCATGTACTCGCCGTCTTCCGGCCTGTACACCAGCAGCGGGTGCAGATTTAACTCCAATCGCCGCATGCGCTCTGGCATGTCGGCGATTGGAGTTAAAAGTCTCCGAATCTGTTGAATTACAACAAAAAAAGAAATCATATCTTTAATAATCATTGTATACCTACGCGTAGTGTTTCGATAGACCATAAATATGCGGTTTATACAGTATGTTAAATAACAGAGGGCGTTCCCTTAAACTCGTTAATCTATATCATTAATACAACCTGTTGATTTGCATCCTAGTCAAATTCAAGGACGTAATTATGCTAATGATTCTCGACCCAAATCGACAATAAAATGGGTAGGTATTTTTTTAATTTAATTTTTTGATTTACGGAAATTCGTAAGTGTAAACCAGCCGCGGCCCGTCTGTTACTAGCCTTATAACCGCGCTTTCACACACAAACAAACGCAAACAATACATACACAACTATGCGTTGTACATACGCAACGATCATTCGATAAATTCGTAGGTAATCAATCGCACCCCAATCACGGTACGGGGATTCTCCCGCGCAAGCTCCTAGCCACGCCCCCGGCCCCCGCGGCCCCGGAACTAACAGTGTGTTTGATGTCGCCGAAGCGCGCGGTGCGCTTTGCGAATTCGCTTCTCGGTACATCGTTAAGACGTAGGTACGAAGTGCAAAATGACGGACTATTATTCTAATGTCGAGTTGGTGGAGATGGTCCGCCTGTATGCCATCAGTGGAGACAGCCTACGTGGAGCCATCCGGATGTTCACGGAAATGTTTCCCGATCGGCAACCCCCATCACAGAGCGTCATGCTGGCTGCTACGCAGAGACTGCGGGATCATCGGCAGTTTGACGTTCCCCGGCATGCTCAAGCTCGCGGCAGCGTAGGCCTGCCTGTCGCCTTGCAGGAAGACATCCTGGAATACTTCCAGCGAGAACCACGGGCAAGCACGCGGGAGGCTGGTCAACACTTCGGAGTGCACCACACCACAGTCTGGCGCCTACTGAAGCGTGAACTGCAACACCCGTTCCACTACCGCAAGGCACAAGACATTCACCCAGGTGATAATGCCGTGCGGATTACATTTTGTCGCTGGTTGCTGGAACACCAAGACGCCAACATCCTGTGGACGGACGAGTGTTTATTTACTCGAGTTGGCGTCTACAATGTTCATAACGAACATTGGTGGGCTCACCGCGACCATAACCCGCACGTAACCAAACGGCATGCGTTCCAAGTGTGGTTTGGACTGAATGTGTGGGCTGGCATAATAGGGGAACACGTGCTTGGACCCTACTTCATCGATGGGTACCTCAACAGTGCCACATACCTGGAGCTGTTGCGTCACGTTGTCGAGGAGATGTTGGAGGATGTTCCCCTGGCACTCCATCGCAACCTCTACTACCAGCAGGACGGTGCTCCCCCTCATTATGGTCGGCAAGTACGCGAGTACTTGACTGAAAGTTTTGGTGACCACTGGATCGGTCGCGGAGGACCTGTGGCCTGGCCTCCGCGTTCTCCGTACCTGACGCCTCTAGACTTTTATTTGTGGGGAGACGTTAAACGATTAGTTTACACGGAGGAAGTGACAAGTGAAAATGAATTACGTGCAAGGATCATTAGTGCTTTCGACACTTTAAAAACGAATGTGTTTGTTTTACGTAAGCTGAAGGAAAACCAGCTACGTCGTGCTCGATTGTGCGAAGAGTGTGATGGTGGGAATTTTGAACAATACCTCCGGGTAACTTAAGTAGGTAATTTATTTATTTGTACATTTTGTAAATACGTTGTAAGCATAATCAATGTTATTAGTGTAAATAAGTTGATTTCAAATTTTTAACTACGCCAATAATACCTAAGAGTCGAAAGTATCACCACGTACTTACACTTAACTAGCAAGTCTTTCCATTTTCATCAAACGTAGAAAACATTTTTATACTTAGTAGATTGCGGTACACCAACTAAGGTAGGTATTATTGCCGGTCCTAAGCCCGTTAACTAGGAAGGAAAATTTCAAATCAACCAATTTAGTCCACAAATAAATACAAAATCACTACGAAAACTTTAGGTTGAAGGGTAAAGCAAAACTAACATTTTATTAATCATCTGATAACAGGTCAGTGAACTTTTCTTTGCGCACTAGTATTACTGTCATTAGTTAGATTTCCATATTCCAATGATGCTCAAAAATGAGTTAATTATCAAGCGAAATTTAGGCCAATAGTGTGATTTTCGAAATAAAATTAGGTAAAATGATTGCTACCGGGCGGTCTTTGTCGACGTCTTACCTACGAAATGCTGGCGCGCTCGCGCGCTAGTACACTACAGTTTTGTAGGTAAATCGTCGGCACTCACTCACGCAGCTGCATTGTCGCTGTGTGCGTAGTCGGGTGAGTCTGCTTTATTTTTATTGAATTAAGGGTTTAATTCTGAAATACTTATAAATTTCAACAACAAAAAAATAAGCGCTTATTAGTTATTGCCCGCTACCGTACTTTAAATTGATTATTTATGTCTTTTATGACAACCTTATGGAATTTGACGAGGATGCAAAACAACACGTTGTAGATTAATATAAAAATATGTACATAGAAAAATTAGCATAAAATAATCCGAGTTCAAAATAATAATAAATTGGCAATAAATTCGAAACCTCCTGTTTAAAATCAAAATAGAAGCGCGGAATAGTACCTAGCGTAGTAAGCATTGCCCAAACCGGCAACGTCGCAACGCGCACGATGCCGAGCGTCTCACGAATACTCACGAAGCCCAGCGAACCGGCCGCCGCACGCCGCGCTGATTGGCTAGCGGCGACTTTAAAGGCGAATGAATTAGAAAGACACGTCGTCAGGTTGCTATCAGTAAAATTAAACATTTATGTAAGTTTGTTTAGTTTTAGCAATAAATAACATTTAACAACCCGTCTCAAATGCCCAGCTGACAAAGGAAGTCACTGAGGCACCTTGGGCTTGGAAGTAAATAAAAATTCATGTACCTACCTATCTAAGCCACGTTTCAATAACATGCCGTGCGAGCCATTTGTTTCCCTTTATCCCAGCCCACACATTCAGTGACCACCGTATTTGATGTGCTAACGGCCGAGTGGCACGCGGATTATGGCCACTTTCTGCCCAGTGATGGCATACACGCCGATTCCTCATGCCATTGCGCAGGGCACTCACAATAACACGAGAATTCCGCGGTTGATGTGCATTGGGTTACCTCTCAGCATACATCCTCGGAGCACGTTCACCATCATAATTACACTCAGCATAAATGAGCACCATGTTCACATACTCCTGAGCATTGGAGTGATAACGCGGCATTTTTCACACAAGAATGACGCAAGATGTTGCAATGCGAAAATAATGCACGTCCGGTCAGCGCGTGAGATTAGTTCCGAATAAAATTAGGTGGACATTCGGGGGCAGGGGGCGGGGCTAGGCACATCAATTAGATCGCCGCACACGCGGCCCGTCATTCATAAATAAATTGCGACGTTGCCCCGTCCTTCAAGTACGCGTATACAGAGTGTTTCTTTTACGTATCAATTTAACATTTTTAGTGAATATTTTAATATTAAAAAAAAATAAAAACATTTTGTTTTCGAATGGTAATATTTTTTTTAGCATGTATGGATGCTATACTATTGCGGGTTAACGGGAACGCCCTCTGTTAGTTAACATACTGTATAATTATTATTCCCAAAAATATACTATTGAATTTTTAACAAATGTGGCACTACACGATAACGGTAGGTAAGTAGGTACATACCTCCTCGACCGACTCCACCACCGACCGCAGCGTACTCGCCGCGTCGTGGGCCTGATGCGGTCCCATACTTTCATAAATGGGCCTGAAATTATCAAAACATTGAAAGTAATAATAGTACCTAATGAATACTATATTGCTTACATGAACTATTCATTCAGATGTTGATACTTACTCAGTTGTGGATGTCTCTGATGCATGAGCACCAGGCCCACAGCAGAAAACGCGGCGTGATGTATGGCTCCACGAGGTTCCCATTTTTTTAAATTAAAAGTTGTTTCAATTTTTTGGGCGCACACAAAATCGACACAAGTTTTGAAGTGTTGCTGACCGTGTCAAATAATACCGCCCAAAATGTTGAACGAGTGAATGAATGACAAAACATAATAATGTTACCATATAATTTTTAAAATTTTCATATTGTTTTGTCCAAGGATGGTGAGTCTTATTGCTCATAATATCTTCAACAACCAACCTTTTCGTTAGATAGGTAATATATAATTAGATGATAAAAGAATGATTTGAAGGAATCGGATGCATCATTATTTTGTGCTGATTTATTATTCAGAATGCGTGAGATAACAAAACTTCCGACTCCCTTTTGTCTAAAGGCTTATATTTTACCACAATAGATAAGGGCACTTGTTCTAGGTATTGCGCTTTATTACTATGCTTTTGCCAAATGCCGCGCCGGTGACATAAAAGACATTTTGAACAAAGGGTTCCGGCTGCGATAGAGCCCTTTTGTATAAAATGTCTTTTATATATTGCATCACTGACTATGCCGATTGTTTTGAATAATCTTTTGAAACCAAAATTAAGTGTTACTAAGTTACATCTGTTTTGCTTTCGTGCTGAACAGACGCACTTCATATTTTGACCAACGAAAAAAAGTGCCAACAGTTATTAATATGAGCTATATTTTACTTATTTTTTTTTAGCTAACATTTAAAAATATGGTATCCATTTCCAATATTTATGTAACTTGTCATAAGCATTACTTCGGAATTGACGAATGAGTACTATTATGTACACTCATATGGTCATAAGTGCAGTTGTAGCTCTATCAATGCTAAAATAATCAGGAATATGCATGAAAAGGACTTTACCAATTTTTTCGTACTTTTCATAAACAGAATTGTTGGTTCGACGTTTTACCTAAGGGCGCTTTCAATTTAGGCGGTTGGTGCCGGACTGTTGTTACGACCATGAGCCGTACTGCTGCCGGACGACAGCAGTACGACGTAAATCGTCTTATTTGAAGAGATACGCGGCTGCAGTCCGATCGAATTTTAGTGATTTCCATCGAAACCCAACTTTAGTCGGTGCCATGGACTCTGACGAGGAAGTGTTATTATTAGTTCTCTTGCTTCGGCAGAAACATAAACGACGCCGTACTAGGGCGTCGCCAATGTTTTCTTTAAAATATAAAACTGGTGATTTTTATACACTTTACCCTAGATTAAAAGAAAGCTCAGCTGATTTTTTGAACTATTTTAGAATGTCTAGAGAATGTTTCTATGAATTATATCATTTTGTTAAAAATGGAATACAACGTCAAGAAACTAAATTCAAAAATACTATATCCGCCGAAGAGAGACTTGTGATAACGATAAGGTAAGTAATATAAACACATTTAGTATTTTAATAAGTATTTATTGCTACTCTTAAACAGATCCGATAGAGATTTTGATGATTAATGTTTTCTTTTTTGTTGATACGCACGCATTTATACTGTGTCACCATCGCTAAAAAGATCTTCATATTAAGTAAAATCAGAATTCGTTGATGTATTAGACATAGGTGATTGTTGTTGTAACTCAGTAGACGGAGCATGAGCCTGACTACGACATTCGGAAGATTGACCTATGTAGTAACCCTGTTGTTTATAATAATCAGCGGCATATGAACTTGACCCGACGTATTTTCTTATGATTCCAATTATCTCGTATTTAGCATCCATCCTACGCGCCTACGCCCCTGCTACGAGTCTTCGATCCGCTACGCCGTCAGAGCTAGTGATACAACCCAATATCACCTGTTTGACTTGTTCAACTGTATTGGCCATAATGTCGAAAATCCAGCGCACCCCGCCCAACTCTCCTTTAGTAAGTCTGAATACCCAAACACAATCGGAACCAGATATCAACTCCGCTGTTGCTATGAGTGGATTTGTAAACACTACACGTAACAAACGCCTACGCAATGATAACTCTCCGCAAGGCTGGCCCTACTACCAAATCAGCCAAGATGATGTACAGGAACCCTCCTTCTCTAAAACACTAGCGGAGCAAACTGTCTTAATGTCTAAACTCATGTCTGATGTTGCTGAAATAAAGTGCCAAATATACGGCCATTCAAGCTACGAACGCCGCTATTAAGAAGTCAAACGAAGAGATTATTCAATCGATAAGTTTTCTCAACACGAAGTTTGAAGATATGAAGAAAGAGATAGAAGAACTAAACAAAACACGGGATACACAGCAAAGACATATTGAACATCTGGATAAAAAGATTATCGATCTACAGCTGAAATCACGCTCATCTGGAATTGAAATCCGTAATGTGCCTTACACAGACTCGGAAGATTGTGCCAGTCTTTCAAAAACTGTGATTAAGATAAGTGAGGTCCTGGGAACAACCATCAGTAACACCAATATACGAGACGTGTACCGCCTTCCTGGTAAACCCACAAATACCAACTCCCCTCGCCCTATTGTTGCTGAATTTGCTGCTGTAAGCACTAAGCAAACGATTGTTACGGCAGTGCGCTCATTTAATAATGGGAAGGCTAAAGACCAGAAGCGCAACAGCTCGCACATTGGAATGCCTGGTAAAATGCAACCTATGTTTATCGCCGAGCAGCTGCCTTTAAGTACAAGGAAACTTTATCACCTTGCCCGGGAATTTGCATCGAAGCACGCTTACAAGTTCTGCTGGGTTTCCAATGGCAATATTTTCCTGAGGAAGCTGGAAGAGGAGAAGCATATTCTGGTCAGTTCTGATCAGTCTCTTCAAAATCTCGAAGATAAATGACTATCTAACCCTTTTTACTTACGACTACATAATATATACTACTCCCTATGCGTTATATATTCACATTGTCGTACATTCAACACTTCAACCCCTTACCCAATTCTTACTTACACAATCACACACACTAAATCCTTATAAGATATTATTGTAAAGTATGAGCAACACATACATACTAACACTATCATACAACCATACACACTACACTTAGTTCCCCTTAGAACTTCCCTAAACGTGCGATGCATCAAGAAACAGAATTTAAAACTAATCATAATTCGCATATGTAAGCCACTTTTGCTTTCTCCACTAATTTCTAATGGCTACAATTAATAATATAAATAGTGAGCTTGACTCTCTAACCGCAGGTAACTCATTTACTTGTAGTATTGATGACTGCCTCGAGTATATAAAACCATATGATACTGACATAAAATTAATACATTTAAACATTCGTAGTATAAATAAAAATTTCAACGAACTACAGGTGCTGTTACACTTGACTAAAAATCCTTTTGATGTTGTAATCCTGACTGAATGTTGGCTGAGTAAGATAATAACTTACCAATCTTGCAGGGTTATCAATCTTATTTAACTAACACTAACTCCAATCAGAATGACGGGATCGTAATATACGTTAAATTAGGTCTCCAGATATCAGTGTGGGAACCTCACTGTACGGGTGGCAACTTTCTCGTATGCGAAATAGATAATAAAAAAATAGCTATTGTAGCAGTTCTTAGATAGTTTAGATGAGATTCATACAAAACTCTCCACCTGGCAAAATACTGTCCTGATTGGTGATTTAAATATCGATATAAAATCAAATTGTAGAAGCGATCGCAGCTTAGAATATTTAACCCTAAACCTATCCCATGGGCTGATTCCAACTCACCTGTTTCCCACGCGTCTTCGCAATTGCCTTGACCACTCGCTTGTGAAAAGTAACTTACCTGTCACCACCCTGGTTCTGGAGTCACACATAACTGATCACAGACCACTAGTCCTGGCAATTGAAAACACTAATCACAGACCCAAAACTTACCAATTTTCCACTCGAGTAAATTGCGACGCATTAAAGATAGAGCTAGAAACCACAGACTTCTCGCTCCTTTATAACATCCTCGAGCCTAATCTGTTAATGAACACATTTATATCCATATTACGCACGACTATCGCTAAACATTCTGTAGAAACTAAAACACCTAGAAAACTAAAAATTATAAAGCCTTGGATGACACCAGGGCTTTTAAAATGTATTAAAAACCGAGATATCGTTACATCAAGAAATGCACCTGACAATCTAATTCTTAAATTAACCTACACTCGCTATCGAAATTTTTGTAATGGTTTACTTCGAAAACTTAGAATAGCATACGAGAAAAATGAGCTTGAGAAAGCAAAAAATAACCCAAGAGCCCTCTGGAAAACCATTAAAGAAATAACCAACAGTCATAAACTAAAATCAAGCCCAATTGAATTATTAAAAATGAAAGACAACCCCAAATCCTCTTTAAATAGTGTTTGTAACTTTTTTAGCAATGTAGGTAAAAACCTGGCGGATAAAATCTTATCGCAAACCAATACATCCTTAACTTTCGATGGCAGTCCTACCACATGACCGGAAAAAATCCCCGTTTACCGCCATCCACCTCTCTCGTTTTGCTTGAGGTAGATTTTTTTTTCTTTATTTATTAAAGAGGGTTTAATCTAAACAGATTATGCCACCCTCATCGTTACAAATCAATTTTATAACCTAAAAATAACTAAATTAAATAAATCATTATGCTTAATTACCCCTGCGTTTAATCCCAATAACAACGAGTCTGTACATCATCCTGGCTGCTTTCGAAGTAGGAGCAGCAAGGATGCTGTTACATACCCCAGTCTCGTTCATATTATTAAATAGCATCATCAAATCTTGTCTCTCCGGCTCGTTCCGCACACATTCCATCATGATATGGTACACATCTTCAATTACGTTGCATTCTACACAATTTGGAGTTTCAACTTTACGCATTAAAAAAGCGAATTTATTTAAGGGTATGTGTCCGGAGCGAAGCCGGAGGGCTGTTGTGATCGTTTGCCTTCCCATGTTGGCACTGTCAAACCACGTATTCTTAGGAACGCTTGGCTGTATAGTGGCATACCATATCCCTTTGCTACGACTTCTTTCATCAAAATATTCTTGCCACTCGTCATAACAACGGTTTTTTAGTCCAAAGTAACGTTCTGTATAGTAAGGCAAACAGGAATACTGTTCACCGTCTGTTATAGCCTCTTTAGCCAACTGGTCCACGATCTCATTACCTACAATGCCAACATGAGAGGGCACCCATTGTATTACAATCTTTTTATTCTTACTTTTAAGTTTACAGATCAAGTCCAATATATCATAGGCAATTGGAATCCCACGTTTCGGCGCCGTGCATCGAATTAATAACTGTAACGCACTACGACAATCGCTTATGATTAAAAAATTAGAACAAGCAATTGAGTCAACATATGACAAAGCTTCTAAAATTGCTATCAATTCCGCATGCATTATTGAGATCACAGAATCAATTTTAAATTTCATAGATGCATCTGCAGAAGAATCAAAAAATGCAACCCCGACTTCATTGTTAGAAATGGACGCATCAGTATAAATTTTATAATGATAGGCGTAATTTATTTGTATAAATCTGTCACAAACAACTTTTAATTGGCTAGCATTATAATCTTTCTTAGCTTTGTCAACCCCATCAATAGTTAAAATTATATTGCTGTCTAGATCCACGTTGCTGACCCAAGTGGGTAAACTAAACATACTTAAGTTGTCACAACAGTCAATACGTTCGTGCTTAAGTGAGTCATGGGTCGCAATCAAAACAGGTTTTTGTTTACTCCTCCAGTAGCGGTACGAACACACTTGCGCGGACAGCTGTTCGAGTACATCAATTGTGACATTGTTTATTAGAGATTTGCATTTTAGCCAAAACTTACCACCTAGAAATTGCCGCCGGATGTGCAAAGGCGCAATACACAATTCATTTTCCATAATATGTATGGGTGTACTCTTTATGAAACCACCTATTGTACGTAAGCATATATTTTGAATTCTTTCTAATTTCAATAAGTGTGTACGACTGGCATTACCGTAAAGAACACTCCCATAATCTATTCGGCTTCTTATTGTGGCGATATATACGCGTCTAAGGTGTGTAGGGTGCACTCCCCAACTAGAACCAGCTAACATTCTAAAAATATTTACGAATTTAAGGAGTTTTTCTCTTAATTCATTGACATGCTTCCTCCAATTTAATCTAAAATCAAACCATAGTCCCAAATATTTAATATTATCCACAACTTGTAATGGCAAACCATTGACATATAAGCTGACATTTTCTCTTTTATATCCTCTTTTAAACACGCATACCTTACTTTTCGAGGGGGATATGTCAAGACCTAAACCAGCAATGATATTGTTAAATTTATCCAGAGCCGTCTGTAACTTCAGGGAGCCTAGGTGGCAGTTGTGGCATGTAATATATAAAACAAAATCGTCAGCATATTGAGCTACATGAACGTCATTTATAGTTCTACAAATAGGAACAGTAGCAACATTAAACAGTAAAGGTGACAGGGGGTCACCTTGTTGCTTGAGGTAGATGAGACTGAAGTTGAGTCCCTTATACTCCAACTACGCGATGATTGTGCGATTGGATGGGACGGAATCTCACCCAAAATATTGAAACAATCTCGTTCTATATTAGTCCCACCTTAACGCATATCATTAATATATGTCTCCAAAAGGGTATTTTTCCGGATGCACTGAAGAGAGCCTTAGTCCATCCAATTCACAAGGGGGGGAACAGAAACTGTGTCAACAACTACAGACCCATCTCTGTATTAACTGCACTTTCGAAAGTCTTTGAGAGGGTTCTTTACAATCGACTGAGGAAATTCTTGGATAGATACCATATTATTGCAGACAATCAATACGGTTTTCGTTCGGGTGTATCAACGGAAGATGCAGTATTAGACCTGACGCAGGTAGTTGCTGAGAATCTTGATAGTAAAACCAAATGTCTAGGTATATTCTTGGACCTTTCTAAGGCATTTGACACAGTTTCTGTTCCGATACTCATTTCAAAGTTGGAGCTGGTGGGGATCCGTGGTATAACCCTGGAAATTTTTAAAAATTACCTTCAGAACCGTACCCAACGAGTAAAGCTTGAGGAGCACCAAGTGATGAGGAACCAGTATATTACGGCGTTCCCCAGGGAAGCATCTTGGGCCCAATTTTATTTCAAATTTATGTAAATGACCTATGTAATATGACCCTCACAAACGCCAAGATTTACGCCTACGCCGACGACACGGCAATTATTGTTAACGGACCTAGTTGGGATAGTGTCAAAAATAGCGCAGAGTTAGCATTAGCTAAGATAACAAAATGGTTGAATTCAAATCTATTAACCATAAATCTTAAAAAACCTGCTACATTCCCTTCGCTTTACGGCAAAAAAATCTGCCAGATCACACTTTTTCAATTATAGCTCATATATGTCCACAACTATCAACTTCTTGCCCTTGCTCGAAGCTTACGAGATCTGAGGATGTGAGGTATCTGGGTGTACAAATTGATGCAGGCTTGCGATGGGACAAACAAATTGATGTACTTATTACCAGGACCTTGAGGCTCATCTACACTTTTAAATCCCTTAGAAGCGCCGCTGACCTAGATACATTAAGGATGGTTTATTTCGCCTTGTGCCAATCGATCCTCAGCTACTGCATTGTTGTTTGGGGAGGTGCAACAAAAACCAACTTCCTGAGAATTGAAAGAGCTCAGCGAGCCATCCTCAAGGTAATGACTCGTAAGCCATACCGCTATCCTACTTCTCAACTTTATTTGGACTGTAGGGTTCTAACAGTTCGGCAACTTTATGTGCTTCAATCCATTCTCAGAAGACATCGTTCTGTCCCCCGTTCTAATCCTAACAAGCGCACCAATGTTCCACTGGGCACCAGTCACAAAACAGTCTTTGCTAAACACAAGTATTATATACTAAGTACATACATCTACAAAAAAAAACATAAAATACTAAACATAATAGACCTTAATAAGAATGAACTTAAATCGAAATTAACAAACTGGCTTCTTCAACAGGATTATTCAAAAACAGAATCTTTGCTTACATTCATCGCATAAATTTCATCTCAAATCTCCCAAAATACCTAAATGCACAAACACACGCACTCGCATACACACGCCCAAATATACTACTAACAAACACACACACACACACACATACACACACCCACACACACACACACATACACATACACACACACATACACACACACATACACACACACATACACACACACACATACACACACAAACGCTTACTGCATGGCTACATTTTTTTATTATTTTATTTTTACATACTAATCCATTAAACCAGTTTTAACCTGTAAGCATCTATAAAACTTAAAGGTAGATCGACACACTCTGCTTGTTGTAAAATTAAAATGTAATAATCTTTGGCCGAACACTGTCTCTTAAGATACAGGATACCCTAGTTTAAGAGGCAAGGTTTATCAGTTTTGTATACAGATTCATCCAACCTACGCAAGCCCTACCAATTCACCAATTGTTTATAAGATTACTCTGTAATACCTCTACGTAATGGTTATATATCTGTAATTCTTGAAGCAATAAATTTATTATTTTGCGATGTTCCGGATTTTTTTTAAAATCATTTAATAATGACAACAAGAAATGTCTATCGCCGTCTTCAAAATTGTCTGCATTTGCATTGTTTTTGTTTTGCATTCTTTCAGCAAGAAGTTTTAAAATCGTATTAGTCTCATCGTTGCTCGAAGATGCTTTTTAATTTTTGATGACGATGCTATTACAGAAGAATCGGTTTCAGGAGAATCAGATTGCTCGTTGGTACCAGAGTTGGAAGGTTTTGATTCATAAAGATTAGACAGAAACTGAAGCCGATCAAAATATACGTACTTCCGATGATTTTTTCCAACAGATCCACTTTTTAACTGTCGTTGCTTATTCAACTCTCGTGAATAGGAATCCCTAATATTTCTCCATTTTTTTTGGAGTAACAAGGCTGAAATAAAATTTTCTGTTATTATTTTCAGATATTTATCAACTGGCTGTACTATGACTGATCTGCATCACTCTTACCAACATGGCGTCTCAACAATTAGTGGAATTATTAAAGATACATGTCAAGAGATATACAAAGTTTTGAAAGATATCTGTATACCTGATCTTAAAAAGGAGGATTGGTTACAAATAGCTCAAGGGTTTGAAACAAAAGCAAATTTTCCTAATTGCTTGGGAGCTATAGACGGCAAACATGTGAGAATAATTAAACCGACAAGAAGTGGATCGTTGTATTACAACTATAAGCATTTCTTTTCGATTGTGTTGTTGGCTATTTGCGATTCTAATTATAAATTTATTTATATTGATGTCGGTTCCTATGGGAAGGCTTCAGATTCACAAATATTTCGGAGCAGTAGTTTTTTTAACAAGCTTCAAAACAATAATTTAGATATACCAAGTCCTGCACCAATACAAGACAATGGGCCACCACTACCTTTTATTTTTGTTGGCGACGAAGCATTTGCCGTCAGCAATTTCATACAACTGCCATTTAGTGGAAACTTTTTGGAGGGAAAAAAAAAATTTTAACTACCGCCTGTCACGTGCACGCCGGTACATTGAGTGTACATTTGGTATTATGACAAATAAATGGCGAATATTACATCGGCCATTAAATGTGGAAATATCGTTTGCAACAGATATTGCTAAGGCTATTTGTGCTTTACATAACTTTGTTCAACGCGAAAATACCACTATGCATGGTCAACCAATTCGAGTTAGGCCAGTTCAGCCACAAAGTTATCAGAATTTGTCAGCCACAACAGTCCGCGATATGTTTACGGACTATTTTGTTAGCCCAAGAGGACAAGTATCGTGGCAAAACAGTAAAATATAAATAATACTAATTGATTACATTATAATATAATAAACTGTTTATTGTTGTACCTGCAGTATTCTTTTCAGCTGCTTTTTTAGTTTTAAAATCGGTAATAAATTTTTCACATAAAACATCCCAAGCCTTTTTTTTCTCCAAGCGATTTGAATACTTGTCACATTTAGAATCCCAAACGGCGGGCTGCAACTCTATTTCATTTATAAAATCTTCTGTATTTAAATGAAAGAAGAAAGAAAGAAAGAAAGAAAAAGCGTTTATTTGCGCCAAGCATGACGCATACCAAAAAAATTAAAATTAAATAAAACAAAATTACAATTTTATAACAGTTGGGAAGATATGCGTCACATTCGCGCAAAACGGCCATCGCTCAGCATAATGCTAGGACCCGTGTGCGAGACAGAGCCACAGCGCTGGTTTTCAGCGACAGCCGGCGTTGAGTATGACGTCGATCTGAGCAGCATAAAAAGTAATTAAACGGGACAAATAAACAGAAAAATAAATTCATAAGGGTTAAATATAATAAATAAGACGGTAAAGAGATGGCAACAGACTATTGCGCAGACGGTGGAATGAGGCCGACTAACAGTGGCGCGCACAACTCTAAAAAAATAGCTATGGTTATCTGTGCGCACCAAAGACAACAAAAACTAAAAACCAATAATCCATGCAATGCGCGCGCCCAAAATATGGCTGCCAAACGAAGGAATGCGTACAGTTCCCGTCACGCAAGTTTGAAGTACGTCGTAATCAATTGCGCAGAATGTCAATTTGACAACAAACATAGAACAGCGCATGCGCGGGTAGGTAGCGCATGCGCGTGTTTGCGCAAGATGGCGGGTGTAATGGCATCTCACTCGCTCATATACGTTCGATGCATACGTGTGACTCGCTTGCTAAATGCAATACGACTGTCGATGCGAAAAGTGTTACACTTTGTTATAGTTTTAATTACTTATTTTGTTTTTTCTTACTATTTCATTTATTTTTTGTGTTTTCGTGGTGTATGCGTTTGTTGTGTTACTTTGTGATCTTTTTATTGTTACTGGTTGTGTTTGTCACTTGTTTTTGTGGGTTGGTTTGTGTGTCAGTTTTATTGTTTCTCGGTTTGTGTGTGAGTTTTTTTGTGTGATATGCCTAAAAGGAATACCGTTTTACGCCGTCAGGCGCGAAAACTAATTCACAATGTGGTGAATTATATGCAGAAGGAGAAGGACACAGGCGTGCATAATGTTGCACAGGTGCAACGACGAGCTGCTGAAGCAACAGGTACGTCGATACGCACTGTAAGAAATATTATTGCTGAAGGCAAAAAAGCAGACATGATTTCAGTTTTTCGTACTCCGGGAAAATTCGAGTCCAGAATCCTATTACTGGAATTGTTAATTTCGACCAAGGGGTCATTAGACGCTGTATCCATAATTTTCATGTAACAGAAAAAGAAATGCCAACTTTAAGTCGGTTACGTGCTAAGTTGCAAGCCGATATAAATTTTAAAGGATCTGTAAGTAGCCTTAGCAGAATAATTAAAAATTTAGGTTTTAAATGGAGGAGAACGGAAAATAATAGAAAGGTTCTTATAGAGAAAACCGACATCCGACTAAAAAGAATTTTATATTTAAGAAAAATTAAACAGTATAGAGATGAAGGAAGAATAATTGTTTATACCGATGAGTCGTATGTCCATTCGTCCCATACAAAAAACACGGCATGGTCAGATGGATCTGGAGAAAATTTAAAACGTGTGTAAAAAAGACACTTTGTGAACAAGCATATTACAAATTAGATGATTATATTCAAGATAAGAATGCTTGGAAACATGCTAGTCCTGCTCCATAGGACAATCTAGGGTGTAGTAGACATTGTGAAACTGGTTGATATGTTTGTGTTTATTGTATTAATATTTACTTTGTAAACAGGTGTATTTACTGATTTTCATATTTAATTTAACTCACACACTGATCATATAAATCAATAGTTGCAAAAAATTGTACGTATGTGAGTATTATGTTCCCTTACTAGCAAACTTATTAATTTTACCTCTGCTGGCATTTCTTTATTGTACCTACTAGTAGTACATAAGTGTTGTTTTGGGAGCATCGTCCTCACATATAATCAACTGATTAATGTATGCAAATATTGTAAAGCTTATTTTTGAAAAGAGTAACTATGGAGTTTCTTGTCCGTTCTTCTCCATAAGAATCTACCTTTTGCGAACGGACGACTAGAGTCACTATAATATTTTATTTTATTTTAATTTGACGTTCAAAAGTGCCTTTATTGGTCTAGTTGAAATAAATCGTTTGACTTTGACTTTGACTTTGATCTGATAAGGGGTTAAAAGCTCCGATTTCAAAGGGACAAAGAGTAGTAATCGTCCACGCGGGGTCCGAAAATGGATTTATCCCAAACGGGCTTTTAATGTTCAAATCTGGGACAAAGTCTGGTGACTATCACGACGACATGAATTTCATGAAATATGAAAAATGGATAAGGACCCAACTGATTCCAAATTTGAGTCCTGATTCAGTCATCGTGATAGACAATGCCCCGTGTCACAACAAATTGCGTAACCCCGCTCCTACGTCCAATTCTCGAAAAGGGGTCATGGAGTCGTGGCTTACTGAAAAAGGCATTAGGTTTGACAACACGATGTTAAAGCCGGAACTGGACAGATTAATATGCCAAAATAAAAGCGCCCACAAGAATTATGTGATTGATGATATTTTTGCTGAGCATAACCATGTCGTTCTGCGCCTACGGCCCTATCACCCGGACCTAAACCCCATAGAATTGGCATGGGCGGCTCTCAAGCATCATGTAGCCGCCAAGAACGTGGACTTTAACATGTCACGCATAAAAGAGTTGATCGAGGAAAAGATTAACCTTATGGGGCAAGAAGAATGGGCGGCTTTATGCAACAAAGTCAAAAAAATTGAAGATCAATATAGAGTCAGTGACCACGTTGTGGATGATATGACTGAAAATTTAATTATATTTACCGGAGACTGCTCGGAATCTGAAGACGAGCCTGAGAATGAGAGAAGTGATGGGATGGATTCGGATGGAATAGAATCTGACATGGAATTACCTAGCACGAGCGCCTTTAAGGACCCACAATTTTTTTTGGAAGGAGTTTCGGAAATTTTAAGCGATAGTGACAGTGAATGACTTTAATGACTGAATGACTATAAACTTAAATATATATATATATATTTTAGTGTGTGTTGTGTTTGTTTTTTTATTTGATATCTAAACTCCACAGGAGAAAGATCGTGGAATAGGCCTACCGGGGAAACCACGTTAAAAAAAACTCACCATGTACACTACCTCCGAAATGTTGATTAAAATGCAAATATAACACATATATTAAAATACGTATAAAATAAAATTATTCTACGAACGTAACACTTTTTTACGCGATTGCACCTGCGCGGTCTTGACTTAAACCTAACTTCGGAGGGGTAAACAACGGTGACGCGAACTGTAATTAACATTATTATGTAATAATGTTCTTGACTTGCGCAATACACGTAATATTGTTTCCGCTATCACAGAGTAAGAGTATATTGTATTTAAAGTGAGTTTTGTTATGTGTTGTTAGATTGTGTGTTGGATAGTGATATTTGTGAGTCATTTTGGTGTGTATTATGTGAGAGGGGCGTAAATAACTATGTTCATAGATGACAAGCACGCTCAGAAGAGAACCCAAACCGAGCAAAAGGGGAATATCGTTATTAAGTCAAGTAGTACCTAACGAGGATCCTCTGCTAATAAGTTTAAACTATCATGGATGTGTAGGTTAGTAATTATTTTATTAATCATATTGGATCATTTTAAGTGAACAATTGAAATTGCAAACGTATAAATAAAAGATTAAAATAGTGTAAATAAGTCAATGTAGTTATTGTATATTTATGTCAGATCAATTCAAATAAATTTACTAAACTATTACAGATGTGAGGTAAATACCATTCAAATATATATCTAAAAATAAATCATCCATAATTAGGTAGGTATGCACGAAAACGTCTAAGAAACACGATGCGTTCACAGCACTAGCGAACAACGACTGAGACAGGTTGTTGCCGTTCCGCCAACGGACGTGCGCCACACTGCTGTCGCACGACTTTGCGTCGAGACATTTTGTATGAAAAATCATAACCGCCCGTGCGCAGTACGATACCCGGACTGCAGCAGTCCGGCACCAATCGTCTAAATTGAAAGCGCCCTAAGTCTATTCAGTAGGTACGGCCGACGTATCTTGGCGATCCTGAAGTGCGTAATGGATGGATCTTTTAGGAACAAAATTGTCCACTGTATTAATTTACAAAATATAACATTACTTCGAGATTCGCAGGCTAATATTACATATTTTCAAATATTTTTTGGTTTGACAGTTGAGTGCACCGCATCCACTTTGATTATTGCGGATGCAGATGTTCAAATCTATGCGGAAGCTACACATTTGCGGATGTGGATGCGAATATTGGCAACTTCTCTGGTCTAAATATATCTATTTCTTTCTATCAGACGGTGTTTTTAATCCTTTTTCTCTTTTCAACTCGAATATTAATACATTTATTCATGCTAAAAATACGACAATAGTTTCACAGCGATTAAAAAATAATTTCAAATTTCTGTCATCCGTCATAAAGCGTGCGACCGGGTACCTTGATAGTGTAGAAAATATCGTGCAAAAATATATACTTAATATGGATTGCTCAGGATTTTTGTAAGTATTCATATTTTTTATAATTACAAATAAAAAGGTTTAGCCACGGTAAGAATATATACAGTATATTTTAACTTCATACAAACGGTTGGAACGCGAGTCATACCTACGCGCCTCGAGTTCAGAGAACTATCTGAGAACAATTAATCGCGAATGCGCCGCAGTGACGAACGAACGGTGTGATTGTTTTGTAAACAGTTAGCGGGTGATTTGTGAATATTTGTTTTTGAAAGAAGTACTTGTTTAAAATGGAAAATAAAAAATATAGAATATATTGTGGTGTTTTTGGTTCCTTGGATTCATCTATATATCATTTTGTTGTTTACGTGGTACATAATTTGTTCCTTTAATTAATGTTCTTTGAAGTTGTTATTGGCAAAGATATTATCGAACCAAAAGGTCCCATCATATTAACTTTTTGTTAAACAAGACGAGGATACAAACCCGAGCGAGTGGGGACTGAGGAACTGACGGCGGGTCCGGAGGAAGCGGCGCCGAGGGGAGCAGCGAGCCCGGGCCCAGCGGCATGATCCAATTGCTCAGGCAATTGATTGAAGAGCCGCCCGCCAAACGGCCGTGCCCGGAGCCGATTGAGGAGCGGCCCGCAAAAAGACCCTGCCCGGAGCCGTTACCCACGCCATAAGGAAAGGGCGTGGGTAAGAGATCGAAGAAGAAATAAATGGTTTTTTTTAAACTTGATTTTTTATTGCACATTCACAAATAAAGCCAATAATTAGCTACATAAAGTCACTACTCGGAAAACGAGTTGTGGTTGATACACCATGAACGAATATTATTCCGCCTTGATACTTCTAACATATTAGGTACTTATATAAAGACAGTGTGTAGACACATATATTTCGACTTTCTTTTGCAAATTATTCGAGAAATAATATTTTATTGATCAATTTATTTTTGTTTAAACAAAACCCTTGGATTAAAAGTCCAATGCTCTACCGACTGAGCTACCCGGGCTTTGAGAAATTACAAAAATTGTTGAATACATTCCACAAACAAGAATTTTATTAATGTACTTACTATTCTTATTTAATTAAACCTCAATAGATGGCGTGCGTAACAAATACACTTACTATTCTTATTTAATTAAACCTCAATAGATGGCGTGCGTAACAAATACACTATCATGTTTAGCACACGATTTCTGTAAATATTCTTGCCAATTTTAATACTGGAATGTCCCTTTTGAGAGAATGTTTCTATAGACATTAAATAAAAAAAGACTTCATAGCATCACGTATTTTCGACAACCCTAGCTTACTTCGCAATGGTCGCGGTAGTCGGGTTTTGGGCATGTACACAAGTCATCTACGCAACGCTAAGTGTTCAATTTCATTCATTCATTCACTCTATATTTATTTACTTACGAATAACGAAAAAGCAAATTCAACTATGAAAAAAATAACAGGTATCGCTTGATCCGTGAGGTTACATTGCGGTGTGAAACACCTTTACCTGTGCCGTAATTGTTTTATGACTGTCATAAAACTCGAACATTTTCAAACTCACATAAGCGCCGTGCCGCACTTGGACAACGTATTGAACGACGCACTAATGCGGCCAGCCGCACTGGGTAGACTTTCTTCAAACGCGCATATGCGTCCATAGCACTACACGAAATATTTTTTGAACGCGCATGAGCGTTTGCCGCACAGGGTTAGTTAGCTATATAGTTAGCATTTGCACAAATATTCACTACTAGTTGACCCGCACAACTTCGTCTGCTCCGCTCCTATTGGTCTTAGCATGATGATATATAGCCTATAGCTTTTCTCGATAAATGGGCTAACTAACACTGAAATAATTTTTCAAATCGGACCAGTAGTTCCTGAGATTAGCACGTTCAAGCAAACAAACAAACAAACTCTTCAGCTTAATATATTAGTAAGTATAGATAATTCAGCAGGCAATGCGTTAAGACGAATGCCGCGCGCGAACGCTTCTGGCCACTTGCCGCGCGCGAACATTCTAAAGGCTCCTCCACACACAGTGCCGGCGGCAGGGCCGCCGGGTAAGCCGCCGTGCACCCGGCATACAAAGCCGCCGGCTTTGCCGCACAAAGGAGCCGCCGGGGTTACGCGGCTTGTCGGCGTCAGTTCGTGCCTGGCATTCGAGCGGTAGTGGTGTACGGTTTGTGTGTATTCAACAAATTAAAATGTCGTTTCATTGGGACGACGAAACTGTGTTGCTATTAATTGAAAAATTTCATGAAAATGATATATTATGGAATCCCAGAAATGCAGACTATAAGAATAGGAACAAACGAATGGACGCCTTGAATATAATTGCAAGTGTATTTGACATTGATAAAGGCGAAGTAGAGAGAAAGTTAAAAAATTTAACCTCTCATTATTTTAGGGAAAAAAAGAAGGTTGAACAGTTGTACAAATCTGGTGCAAGCACAGACGATGTACAGGCCAAAGTGGTTTGCTTGCATGTGTACACAAAAAGTGAGTCGCGGACTCATGGCTATGTGTGCGTGCCCGGGCGAGCGCGGGGGCTGTGCGACGCGACTAAAGCATGGTATTTATTAATTTAAACATTCATACCCAGCGTATATTGTTGTAAATATGGCTGTAGGGACAATCGAACCAAATAAAAATAGCTACAATACCTAGATCCACAATAAATAAGAAATAATGTTGTATAAAGTCTTATCTCATATAAAGGTTAAATACAATTAAATTATACTTGTTAAATGTGTTGCATAAAATATAAAGAACGTAAAACGTAAATAATGTATGAGCAAAATAATGATATTATATTAGATAAGGTAATGTTGTATATTTGTTTATACATTTTCATTTCGATATTTAAGACCCTTAAATATACAAAAATGCAATAAAGATTAAAAATTGAATTGAATTTTAAAAATACTAGTGTGTCAACCATGGTTGGCAAAGAGCATGCTCTTTCGTGCGGCGACTCAAGGTCCCCGGGCGGCGCTTCAACTCTCATACACGGAGTGTCACGGGTGTGCCGCGGTTTCGCCCGCGTGTACTAAGATGTGTTAGCTACGCTGGCCTACAATGGAATTTGAGATTTTTAATTATGCCAGGATTCATTCGATAATTAGTCGCAAAGAAAAAAGTCTCGCTTTTAAAAGTTATTAGGGATTCCTCATGAGCCAGCTGTGCTAACGTTAGAAATCGATTAAAATTTCATAATTCATCGGTGCTCCATTCCCGAGATAAAAGTTTGTTATAATTTTGTATTAAGACGGCAAACCAGGATCTCAAGAAGAGGTGATCAGTTCTTAATCAACATAAATTGGTTCAGTAGTTCCGAAGATTACCCCCCACAATTTATTTATTTATAATATTAGTATAAATATTAAATACCTCCCATGATAAAAAAATCATATTATTTCCTTCTATTTACAGACGCATTCGCAGTACAGTCATCAAGATAATGCAACAGCGACTAGTTCCCGGAAAAGGAGATGCGGTACTGATAGAGACAGTGATATTGCCGAAGCTCTACAAGTTTTAAAAAATATGTCAGCTTCGTCATCTGCTCGCGACGATGCCTCGGTATTCGGAGAACACATAGCAAATAAAATACGAAAAATGGATCCCATAACAATATCTACAGTACAACATCATATTAATAATATAATTTATCAGGCTGAAATGGGCGTTTACTCAAGACCTTCCACGGTGGCGGCAGCTCAAGGATATTTTACCACTTCGACACCTGAAAGTGTACGTCCTTCCACTAGCCATTCTAATTATACCGACAATTCTGATACTCAGGACAGCCTTTTTTCATATTTGGAAAATAATTAAAACTCTTTTAGATTTATGATGCTACATTAAGAATTTAATAATTAAAACTATGATTGTACTGGTACATTGTGATTGATAGTGAGATTAATGAGGCAAACACAGATTAAGAAAATGTTACCTAGTTAAAATTTTACTTAAAATATCATTATATTGATACTTATATGCTAAATAAACGTTGTTCCCAATAAAAATATGTTTGATTTATGAAATGTAATTTTGCCATGGAAGTTGTCCTTGCTCTGAAAGAAAATAGTTCATCAACTCATTTCTGACCATTGAAGGTTCCAAATTTCGATTTATTTCAATATTTGGTGCCGGTATCGTTATCATATTATCCTCAACATCAACGTCATTTCTTCGGATAAAATTGTACAGGCATACACAAGCCATTACTACAATTTTCATTTTCTCTGGCTGTAAATTAGCTATTGAATGAAATATTCTGAATTTTTCCGATAATATGCCAAAAGCATTTTCCACGACTCTCCTTCCCCTACAAAATCTGTAATTGCATATTCTTTTCGGAGATCCTCGCTCATGTTGTCCAGGAAATGGTTTCATTAAGTTAGGAGAAATCGGAAAAGCATCATCACCAAGGAAATAAAATGGTACATTCATAGTCCGTCCAGGTAAAGGAGTTGGTGTCGGTAGATTTATAGATTCATTTCGTAATGCTTCGCAAACCGAGCTGTTTCTAAAAACACCCCCATCCGAAACTCTTCCTTGACAACCAATATCGACGTATAAAAAATTATAATTAGCATCGACTAATGCCAACAACACAATACTGAAATACGATTTATAATTGAAAAATTCTGAGCCACTATTATTGGGGCATTGTATACGTATGTGTTTCCCATCAATGGATCCACAACAATTGGGAACATTCCATTTCTTGAAAAACAAACGTGACACCGAAAGCCATTCTTCTTCTGTGGTTGGCATCTAGAAGAGAAAAAGGAAATAAAAATTAATTTAAAATAAACATTCAAAAATAAATATATACTTAAACGATTAGCATATGTGCTTGTAAGCCTAAATGTAATGCTATACTCAAATATTATCCAATTCCAGCAATATCACATATATTCAGGCCATATCGTAAATAAAAATAAAATAAAAAAATATTTATTTGGTCAATAGAGTACAAATATATATTAGGTTATGGTGTTCTCTAGCTTCCCCTCTAAGATTCCCTGTGAGTGAGCTTCCCTGTGAATGTCAAGAGTGAGTCATAAAATAATGATTACCTTAATTTGAAGTTTTGATATTATTGCTTGACAGACTTCGGGAATCAGTGAGGAAGTTGTGGTGAAGTTTTAAACAGTTCTCCAAGGCTAAAATAACTTTCTCCTGTAGCTAAAAACCGCAACGTTACTGCCAACCTCTCTTTAGCGGGTATAGCCTTTCTCCAGCCAGTATTTTTTTGCTAATGTACACTTCAGTACTCTCTAGCAAAAATTCAAAATCTTCATATGTCATTCTCAGAAACCCAAAGAACATACTATTGCGCAAACGTTGACATCCCACATCATCTTTTTTATACTCTTCTATCATTACAGTACCGTTCTGCCATTTTCTATTTTGTAAACTTGGGCGCACCCAAAACATATTCAGGATGCTGTTGCGGCTGCCTCGCTACTGCAGTGCATCTGCAATGTTTGCGGAGGCGCGCACAGACGGCTTTCAAGCGATTATTCGCAAGAAAGTCGCTTCTGTTTTCAAGCGCGTGAGGGAAAGTAGCAACGGTATCCTGAAGATGATTGCTTCACGTGCTGATTGCCCAATCCAACAAAGATGGATGAGTATCATGTTGGGACGCTAGAGGTCGGCAAACTAGCGCAAGGGTTTGCCGGTGTCTAGGGGAAGATGACAGGAAGGACGGTGACGTGTCTGGCTCGACAACTGATTTTTGTTAACTTGACTGTGATTTTATTTTAATTTTGATTATTGTGATTTTATTGATTATTTTGAGTATTGTTATTTTATTTTGACTTTTAATTTTTCTTTTATTTATTTTTTTGTTGATTTTTCTTTTTTTTTGTATTGAATATTTGTTTATTTTCTTATTATAATTAATATTTAAACTTTGTATGGATGTCATAATCTGAAATAAACGTATTAATAATAATAATAATAAAACCTTCTCGTCCTTTTGTATTTTTTTCTTATTAAAATAAAAATTATAACTGCGGCGGCAGTGCTGATGATTTTCGTATTCATTGTAACCTACCAACCAAAAAAAATGTTCACTTCACTAGCGTTCTATGTGACTGTCACAACCGGAATAATGCTTGACGGCTTTGTGCGGCTTGTGCCGGCGGCTTGTATTGCCGGCGGCATAGCCGCTCGGCATGAACCCGGCGGCATTGCCGCCGGCATGTGTGTAGTAGTCTTTAGTAAACATTCGGCAGTAATTGTGTTTGGACGTATTTCTGCGCACAAACATGGACAACGAAACATCGATTCGTTTAATTGAAATGTATGGATCTTTTAAAGAGTTATGGGATCCTCGACAAAAGGAATACCATAATAAAAATAAAAATGAAGACTTGTGGAATGAAATAGCCAACAATTTTGATCTTCCCAAGAAGGAATTAAAGGCTAAAATGAAAAGTCTTTAGACGAGAATGGAAAAGAGAAAAACAAGCAATACAACTGGATCGGGTTAGTTATAATCTTTTAATAATTAATGTAATGTATACCTACCAATATTGCTGTAAATCTAGACCTACTTACTATACTCATAACAATGATATCCAAAAAGTATAGATGGAGTATAACTGTATAAGTAGTCATACTTCACACGTCAAAATAACTAGAGATGAAACGGATAGCTGTTGGCCGGATACCGGATGCCGGTTATCCGGCTGCCCTTCTGGCCGGATGGCCGGATAACCGGCCGCCGGATATCCGGCCGTTCGATATTGTTTCAGCAGAGCCATCTTGTGCACCTATGGTGTACTTTTTGACACACCTGGTCATTCTCGTTGCAAGTAATTGTGTTGGCTCGGTCCGATCCGAGTGTGTTGGTAAGTAAACAGCGCCATCTAGATCGATTCCTGTGGTATTGTTAAACAAGTATAACACAATTTTGTTTAAAGGTGTCAAATTCGATAGCGGATCAATAGAGTATGATGTTCAATTTGAAATGGTCGAGTTATCTCTTGTGGAGTGTAGCTAGCGAGTGTATTGTTTGAGGTTATGTATGTCACATAAATACGAAAATGGCTTTGTCACAAAAATTCAATCATTGTTGAACACTTTAATTACACGCACACACAACCAAAGTTTAATTACGTGTCCTATCACAATAAAAAACAGTCGATCACAAAAAAAAAAACACAAACACTAATAATAATAATAATCCCAAGTTACGTGTCCTGTCACAATAAAAAAAGAAATACTGTCTTAAACTTATTTAGTATCTTATCACAATAACAAAACAAAATCAATTGTTTGCGCGCGCGCGCAGCAGCTTCCGTGTTACGTAACATACGTTCCGGAAGGAAGACATCGGCACACTGAGGCCCCACTTACCGATCGCAAATATCTAGAATGCAATAACAACACACTGACCTATTTCTATTTCTTTTACGCGCGGTATGTTTTGCTATGATTGTCACTCTCGTAATGAAAGTGCAAGTGTGTGTTTATTGCTTCCTTTTTTGCATTGCCATCTTTTTAGTGAAAATTTGGTTGTACTTATGAATTGCGTCGGAGCGGCAACAACGCATCGTAGGTTTTACTCGATTTATCCTTTTAAGGTGCATGACCGATGCGTAGGCATAATCAGCTGTTAGAAAAAAGATACATCGTGTTCAATTGAGGCAAAAACTTAAAAAAAATATTTGCGACTAAACTACTGCTCCTATTTAATTGATTTTTGGTACAGAGCTTGGAAATGGTACCTAGTATAGGCAGTTTAAAGGAAAGCCCCTCTGTCGTATCAACTCGGTATACAGAAAGCACAGTTAATAGAAATCTCTATTCCTAGACAGCACGTTTCGCCGAAAACTTTGTTGTTAGAAAACATTGTTTGTAGACATCTCGGTACATAGGAAGCACTGTTGACAGAAATCTCTGTTCATAGATAGCACTTCTTGCCGTAAACTTCACCATAGTTCTGGGTGGTTAAAAAAAAATAATCACGAAGGCTAAGGCGGGAGCTCCGCTCCGCTTCGCTCCCGCCTTAGCCTTCTAACCTAACCTATCCGAGTCGGGGTAGTCTGAGTCGGGGTGATGTCCATGTTGTTGAACTATGGTCAAAACCATCAATTCGAAAACAAATTTTTGATTAAAATGGCATTTTTGTATGAAATAAACGTGTTTTTTTATGGATAGAGAGGCAGAAAAGCGAAATTTAGTAATATAATAAATATTAATAGTTTTTTCTCCAGAGGCGCTTTCTGTGAACCAAGGTATCTGGAAACAGTGGTTTAGTCATATCATATAGTCATATCGTACAAGCGTATTTCTGTATTGGGTTCCACGCTGTTATGTGGGTGCAATTGATGGGAAACACTGTTGCATTAGACAACCTCCCCAAACAGGATCTGCTTTCCATAACTACAAACATTATTTTTCAATTGTGTTACAAGCTGTGGCAGTTGCAAATAGAAGATTTTTAACAATAGAAGTGGGGGGGCGGGGATCCCAAAGTGATGGCGGAACTTTTCACTTTTCTAATTTGAATAAATTGCTGAGTGAAGGTAGATTTAATATGCCACAAAACCAACGTCTGCCCTCCTCTAATACTATTTGTCCCACCTTCCTAATAGGGGATGAAGCATACCCTCTAAAACTGTACTTGATGAGGCCGTATCCACAAAGTGTCTTAGACGATCAGAAATATCACTTTAACAAATGTTTATCTAGAGCTCGAAAAACAATTGAATGTGCTTTTGGCATAACTTTAAGAAATGGCAAATTTTAAATAAGCCTATTGAAACGAAAAAAGGACATGCAGAAATTATTATAAAGACGTGCTGTTTATTGCATAATATTATTATTGATAAAGAAAAACCATCTGATTGGGATTATACCATCAATCTATCTTAATCTGGAAGGGTCAGGAGGTCGGGCCGTATCAAGAATCGAAATACAAATAACGCCGTAGTGTTAAGAAACAAAATAAATCAATATTTATGGGACAAGCTGACACACTAGTTGCTGGACACTAGTTATTGTTTAAATCTTGTTTTCACTCCGCCAGAATTGACACTGACCCTTGTTTTAAATACCAATAAAATAGTTACCTGTACATTCTGGGAATTTCTCCTTTACTTCTGCCCACAAGCGTTTAATAACTACTTTATTTTTGTGTGCTCCATGTTTAGCCATCCATATTGCAGGACGTGCTTGAATTTCGGATACAAACAACTCAACGTCCATCGTAGATTCATAGACAAACCTCTTTAGATGAGCGATCAAAACAAACTGGTTTGAACGTGTCGCACTGTCATGAGCGAGCGCCGAGTGCACTAGTATTGCCCCCGTCTCCCGCACCTCAGTCCGATGTCCGTAGCGTGATTATGTTGCCACTTGACAGCGGACCTACTAAAACAGTAACTTTGAACTTCTCGCAAAATAAATCGCTCATTCATTTAAATTCGCTCAAATAATGTAGCCATTTAATATAACTGACGAGCATTTGTTTTTTACGTTCTGTAGTACAGTTGTTATGTACCCGCTATCATAAAGGTGTGTCCAAACATTGAGCATGTAACGTAGCTACTTCCATAAAACATTAATTTTGTGTATATTTAAGGTTAATTTAGTATTGTACAAACAAACTTACAAAATAAGTTTTATTACACTTTTATACATTTCATAACTATATGTTATACAACTTAAATCTAATTATACATAGCTAAAAACTAAATTACAAACTAATATTATAAAACTTTATATATAGTTCAAATTAAAATTAAGACTTTTTTATGTGGTTTTGTGGAATGCAGACCGGTTACCTGCGTGCGCCCGCGGCATATGTATCTATCTTTTTCACACTCGCGGTGCTCGCTGCGCAACGCGCTCCTTAGTCGAGAATCCTTACTGGACGCAAGCGCACGTCGCTCTGCTCGTTCCCGCCGGTCCACATTCGACAATACCTACTCGTTAACGTAATAAGAACTTGTAAACTGTGCTTTCAATAGTCGTGTACTTTTAGTGCTGAACTGTGCCTATCGCTTTCTTGCTTTCTTTCTATGCTCTTCATTTCGCCTTCTAACTTACTTTCTGTGTCTGTGCATACCTACTGTGAACTGGACAATATATTCTTCCTTTCTGTAAGCTGTTGTGTTTGCTTATTCATTGCAACCCTTTACCGCTTCATTGGTGACCCCGACGAACACGAAACATGAACGAGCCGAAAGACACCCAAAATGGCGGCGACAATGCGCCACCTAGTACATTGCAGGATATCCAGCGAGTTGACATACGAGTACCTCCATTTAACCCAGAGAAACCGGCTATGTGGTTTTACCAGCTTGAAAGCCAATTTTACCTGGCCAAAATAACAGCTGACACCACCAAATACCACCATGCTATGGGGCAGTTGGACCCCATTTATGCATCGGAGGTGGAAGACATCATAACCGGCCCCCCGGCACCCAATAAGTACGAGCGACTGAAGTCGGAACTCATACGGCGACTCTCTGCGTCCAAGGAGAAGAAGATCCTTCAGCTGGTCACGCGTGAGGAACTGGGCGATCGGAAGCCCTCCCAATTCTTGCGCCATATCCAGCATCTTGCAGGACCCGATGTCCCAGAAGACTTTCTTCGCACCATGTGGTCCAGCCGCCTGCCGAATAATATACAGACCATTGTAGCCTCGCAGTCGAGGGCTACTTTGAACGAGGTCGCAGAGCTGGCTGACCGCATCCACGACATCGCAGCCCCAACCCCGCACGTGGCAGCAGCTACAGTATCAGGTGCTTCTCCAGAGTTAAGCAGTCATGTAGCGGAACTCACACGCCAGGTGCAGAAGCTGACGACCAAGTTGGACAGAGTTTCACGGTCAAAATCAAGGAGATACCGGTCTAAAAGCCGTGGTCGCAGCAGTTCCCGTTCCAGCCGTTTCCAGTCCAACTACCGAAAATACCCTTTGTGCTGGTACCACGCAAAGTTCGGAGAAAAGGCGGGTAGGTGCATAAAACCGTGCGAATTCAAGACAAAGGGAAAAGAATAGGGCAGTCCGTGATGGCGACTGACGGCTGCCCAAATCCAGGTCGCTTGTTCATAACCGACCAACGGACAAAAGTGCAGTTTTTAATCGATACGGGCAGTGACATTTGTGTTTTTCCTCGAACATTAACTAAAGGTAAACAATGCCAAACGAACTATCAACTGTTTGCTGCTAATGGGTCCGTTATAAACACTTACGGCCCATTCACGACCTTACCGCGGTGAGCGGCGGCGGCGTGCGGGGCGGCGAGCGATAAGAACAAATGTATGAAAATGTTTGAAGCACGCCACGAGTCGCCGCTCATAGCGGAAACGCGCGCGGTTTTGTCGGAGCGAATCGCTGCAGCGGCGCGCGGTGCGGGGAGCGGCGAGATCAAAAGTACAAGCGAATGAGCGCGACGCCACGAAACAGAGCGGCGCGGATAGCGGTGTAAGTGTGACGGACTCGGCGGCGAACTCATATACAAAAAAATTTTGACCCTTTTGGATCTGATGTGCTGTTTTAAATATACGTCTATGTGCTGCAGAATATAATCAAATGTTTCCACACTCATTCTTGTGTAGGTACTCATAAAACTTGTTCGGATATTTTCTGTAATCTTCGTATAGGTCACGAAATTCGCCATTTAAATATCGATCTTTATTCAGTTCGTGCACTCCTTCTCTTATATTAAGCATATCTTGATTTAAAAATATACTGCTTTCTAAACACAGAAGGGATAATTTTGATAACGCCATAATTTTGAGCACGTTCCGACTACCTAAATACGTCCACCTCGCCTGCTGCCGCTAGCCGCTACTGAGGGTACGTGGCGTGTAAAACGCACCGCTTGCCGCCGCCGCGCCGCCTGCCGCGCCGCTCGCCGCTAAGACCGAAGTCGTGAATGGGCCGTTATGGTTATGCTCATTTATTAATTAATATAAACCTGCGCCGCGACTTCGCTTGGCGATTTATTGTAGCGGACGTAACGCGGGCCATAATAGGTGTAGACTTTTTATCATATTATAATTTAATTGTGGATGTACGAAACAAATGTTTAATTGATGGTAAGACTATGCTCACCACCGCGGCTTCGGTCGCGGGTTTTTCTGACGATGTTTCTTCAGTGAAGGTAACGTCGGGTGACAAAAGTGATTCTGTGTATCATGCTTTCAGCTTTAGCTACGTTACATGCTCAATGTTTGACACACCTTTATGATAGCGGGTACATAACAACTGTACTACAGAACGTAAAAAACAAATGCTCGTCAGTTATATTAAATGGCTACATTATTTGAGCGAATTTAAATGAATGAGCGATTTATTTTGCGAGAAGTTCAAAGTTACTGTTTTAGTAGGTCCGCTGTCAAGTGGCAACATAATCACGCTACGGACATCGGACTGAGGTGCGGGAGACGGGGGCAATACTAGTGCACTCGGCGCTCGCTCATGACAGTGCGACACGTTCAAACCAGTTTGTTTTGATCGCTCATCTAAAGAGGTTTGTCTATGAATCTACGATGGACGTTGAGTTGTTTGTATCCGAAATTCAAGCACGTCCTGCAATATGGATGGCTAAACATGGAGCACACAAAAATAAAGTAGTTATTAAACGCTTGTGGGCAGAAGTAAAGGAGAAATTCCCAGAATGTACAGGTAACTATTTTATTGGTATTTAAAACAAGGGTCAGTGTCAATTCTGGCGGAGTGAAAACAAGATTTAAACAATAACTAGTGTCCAGCAACTAGTGTGTCAGCTTGTCCCATAAATATTGATTTATTTTGTTTCTTAACACTACGGCTGTAGGGTCTTTACACCTTTCAATGATGATAGTTTTGAATGATACGCAAGAATACGTAATAATAAGATTTATTGATTTATAATGAAATTAATTAAATAATGAGTGCACGCGATTTGAATGATATTTGTGTACTGAAGTATAGACCGCGCGTAGCAAGTAAAGTGCTGATACAATGCTGTTTAATTTGTACGTGTTTACACTGTACATGCTCCGGGGCCCGAGAAGACGTGAATGAGATGAAGGATAATGATTTACAAGATGATAACTAACAATTGGGCTTACGGACTTAAATAAACTAAGCTTAAGGTATTTCATTGAATTGAGTTCGAACGGACGGCGAAGACCCTCTGTTGGTGGTGGCGATGGTAGAAGGACCCGCAGCGGTGGCGGCGGCGGAAGCTACATATCTCACGCTAGCCTCTGCTCGCTCTGCTGAGGGTGGCGCGGGCGCTGGACGCGGCTGGCGCGCTCGCACGCGTCGCAATGCGTACAAGATGGCGCAGACCACGGCGATCCCAGCCAAGGCGTAGATGGCGACATAATGGTGAATGTCATGGAATGTCACTCGATCCGCCAGTTCCTGATTGGATTTCATATCTTTGAGTGACTTTTCAATCGCCCGTATGTCTTCCCGTTGCTCGGTGATGTCATCTGTCTCATTCAGTGGAGTGATGAGAGGTATGGACAGATTGATGATGTGATTTATCGGTGGTATTTCTATGTTCATGACATCGATCTTCGTTTTAATTGAGTTTGATAAGGATTTGTGTGCGTATATCGTAAACATTCTGTCTTTAATGACGCAACTGTCTCCCAGTGTAATGACACCTGTTTTGCTGAGTTGCTCGATCGTTATATCGTCATCGCATATGATTCGCACACTACATTGTCCACAACAAAAATATAGGTATGAATTGAACAAATTCAATTCAGTCCAATAATCTCGGCATTCTTTTGTTTCAGTCTGACATTGATTATGGGCTTGATGTTTTAGACATAGGTTGGTGTCTGACGTCATCTGATAGACGGGCCTTTTCAGTGGACAAATGTACTCATCAGTGTCGTAAGGAATGCATCTTTGTAAGTCGCTTATAGCCACCGGAATGTAAGAGTCTTTGTGTATGTTGATAGCCAGGTAGTTTGCTACAGGCACTATATTGACCATGCTTTCGTTGGCTTGTTGTGGAATTGGTATGAGGTTGTAAAGCTCATAGTCTTCCCTGCTCACAAGAGGTATTCTGACTTCAAAAATCAGGAACTCTCTGGTAGCTCTCGCTTTCACTTTCAATAGGTGATATATCTTCGCCAACTCAGTCTGGATGTTATTAATCGGTAGAGCTAAGTCCTTTGAGATCTGTCCGGTTATAATATTCAGTTCGTTTTTCAGCTGTGCCGGTGTTAACAAGTGGAAGTTGAACTTCTCATAGAAAATGTTTGCCACTGTATCAACTAGCGTCTCTTGGATTTCTTTAAGATTGATCATGATGTTATTGGCTATTAATGTAGATAATGTAAATTCTGCTTTCTTGTCGGTGTGTTGGATTTCCTCTTCCAGTTTATTCATGCCCGTGTTGCATTGGGTAATATATTGGTTGATTATTTTGTGCTGCTTGTCCAGGGTATTTTCAATTCTTTTGATTACATTTAGTTCAGCTTCCACAACTGACGTCTGGTTTCTCCACAGCTGGTTAAGATGTTTCTGATTGTGTCTGATTAAGGCAATATCTTTCTGGTATTGCTCGGCGAAAGTTTCGTCTAAAACTCCAAACAAACTATGTGCGACGTAGCCAATGCCGTTGATAAGTCCGCGACGTCGGCGAACTTGACCTTGCTGACCAAGTAAAACGTTATTGTAGTGTTCAAGTTCGTTGTACCCGTGACGCAGTTGTAATTGGACTACGTCACATTGTGATATTTGATCCTTTGAACATATGCTATCCAGATGAGTGACAAACTGTTGCAGTAGGTTAATTCCTTGCCAATACGGAGCCATATCGCAATAAACGATGAGTTTCCATTCTTCACGTTCCAATCTCATGTTTGCTACTTTATCGAAAAATACATTTTTATTTTCTGCAACTTTGGAAATTTTGTGCTCGCATGTTCCTGAGCAAATTACCATCAGAAGTACGAGTGTTGTAATTATGAAGTTGCATAATTTTGATGTAGCTGGCTTGGAATGTTTACTGTTTGTTGTTTGAATTTCTTGGTTTTCCTTTTCTGTGTGGTGGCTTTGATTGTTATCGTTGATCGGCAAAACGGATAATTTCGTAATTGGTCTCTTGAGTGTTCCATTTTTCGTCCGCAGGGTCACTACTCTGACGTATCCGTCTTTCCCCGGATGAAGTTCAATAACTCTGCCCATGGGCCATTTTCCTGGGGGCAGATTAATGTCGTGAATGATGACGATGTCATTGATCTTAAAATTCTGATGAGGTTTGCGCCACTTACTGCGAGCTGATAGTTGGCACAGATACTCAGCTCGCCATCTCTTCCACAGGTCATCAAATATTTTTTGTGTGAGTTGCCATCTTGTCCGTAGATCTTTCTCTGTCTCTATAATGGTTAACGTCGGACCGCTTGCCAAAAAGTGAGATGGTGTGAGACAGTCTAAATCTTCAGGATCTTCGCTGAGTGCACATAAAGGACGGCTATTCAAACATGCTTCTATCTGAGCGAGTAAAGTCGAAAATTCTTCAAACGTCAACTTCTGATCTCCTATCACTCGTTTGAGATGATATTTCAAACTCTTGACGGCAGCTTCCCAGAGGCCTCCGGCACTGGGCCATGAAGGGGCATTAAAATGCCAGGTAATCTCCATACTGGTTAAAGCTTCGAAAAAATTGTCGTCCAAAGTGCGTTGAATGCTTATGTATTCTTCGTTTAGAATCCTGCTCGCTCCAACAAAATTCGTGCCATTGTCACTATAGATATGGCCTGGGGTGCCTCTTCGAGCTGCCATTCTCCGCAAAGCCGCTAGGAATGATGAGGAAGTCAGGTCTGAGACAAGCTCGATGTGTACAGCCTTGGTGGTCATACAAACGAACACAGCGATGTACCCTTTCGTGGTCTTGATACCCCGGCCCTTGCTTGCTTTTACGTCGACAAACCCGGTAAAATCAACCCCTGTGTGGTAAAATGGTCGTGTCGGATTACTGCGTGCTAAGGGAAGGTCGCCCATCAGTTGTTCATGTTTAATCGGATCGTGTCTTCGGCACTTGACGCAGTTTCGAAGATACTTCTTGACGGTTCGGTTTCCTCCCAGAATCCAATATTGCTGACGTAGCCAAGCTTGAGTAACTCTCGCTCCCCCATGGAGTGTCATTTGATGTCCTTGGTCGATCAGTAAGTCACTGAGGTGGGTGTTGTTGGGAATGATGAGAGGATGCTTCATGTTCTGGCTCATCTTCGCGTTGTTCAGTCTGCCACCGACTCTCAGTAGGCCTACTTGATCCAAGAACGGGTTAAGCTTTAGCAATCTGCTCTTAGCGTCTATTTGTTTGTGATCGCTGAGACTGAACATCTCTTCCTTAAATACTGACAATTGCATTTGTTTGATTAAAAGATGTTTAGCGATTTTTATTTCGCTGACAGTCAAATACTTCGGTTTGTGTTGATTGCGAGATATGGCGCGCAAAGTCCAAGCAAGCACGCGCGCTGCTCGGTCAAAGTTGCTGTATTTGCTCAATAATATTAAAACAATGTCCTCTTTTTGTTGAATTACATTGCTTTTTACTGACTTTCTGATTTCTTCCTGCGTGACGTAGGTTGGTTGTTCTTGATCTTTGTTTTCCTTGAATGTTGATAGCCAAGTTGGTCCTTGCCACCAAAGAGGATGATGTTGCAGTTGGTCAGCTGATAATCCTCGGCTCGCACAATCAGCTGGGTTTTCAGCCGATTTCACATAGCGCCAGCTATTTGCTGGTATTATCTCTGTTGTTTGTGCTACTCTGTTCGCCACGAATGGTTTCCAGCGATTCGGGTCGCCATGGAGCCAACCTAGTACTGCCGTCGAATCAGACCAGCCATATATTTGAATGTTGTTACTTGATAAACAGCTCTGGACAACTTTCATCAATTTTGATAACAAGTGCGCAGCGCAAAGCTCTAATCTAGGCAAAGATATTGATTTGTTGACCGGCACGAGCTTTGATTTTCCTGCTACAATGATCACAGGGGATTGACACTCTGGCCTTTCCTGATTGATAATTCTGGCATAAATTATGCATCCGTAGGCCTTTTCTGATGAGTCACAGAACCCATGCAACTCTATGTTTGCATTTTTTGGCGTTTGAAGCCACCTTGGAACGTTCATATGTTCGATTGCTGGTAACTCCTTCCTTACTTTGAACCATTCTTCATTGATGTTTGTAGATACTGGGTCATCCCATTGCAGATTCAATGACCAAACCCTTTGAAACAAAAGTTTTAGTTTGGTGGAGACTGGAGACAGCCAGCCAAGTGGATCGAATATCTTTGAAATATCAGACAATAACGATCTTTTTGTGGATGGTGTCAATGATGATATGTTTATCTTCATCTGGAACTTGAATTGGTCATCCTGGGGGTGCCAACGGAGTCCCAAAGTTTTGGTTGATTCTTGATGCCTGAATTCGAATGCTTGTTCCTTGTCTGATATTGCGTCATCGTTTATGTCGGTTTTATTTGATGACCACTTTCGCAAATTAAAACCGCCAGATTTTAGCAAATTAATAAGGTCAGCCTTGAGTTGTTTGGCTTCCTGTAGACTGTGATGTCCAGCTAAAAGGTCATCCATGTAAAAACACTGTTCAAGTACAGCTGATGCTGTTGGATACTTTGAACGCTCGTCTTCTGCTAGACGTTTTAGCGTCATCATGGCCAGGAATGGAGCTGCTTTGGTACCATAGGTGACTGTTGTCAGCTCATATTCTCTTAGCAATTGGCTAGGTGTATCCCGCCAGACGATTTTTTGATACTGTAGGTCCTTTTCATTACAGAAGATCTGTCGGAACATTTTTTCGATGTCGGCTGTGATTGCATATTCATATTGTCTCCATCTCAGAATTAGTGAAAACAAATCCTGTTGTAGATTCGGACCGCTAAACATTAAATCATTTAGACTGTAGCCTGTTGCTGTTTTTGCTGATGCATTAAAAACCACCCGCAACGCTGTTGTTGCCGAGTCCGGGCGTAAAACGCAATGGTGAGGTAAAATGCAATCCGGCAAATTCTTCCGTGTGCACTCGCGCATGTGACCTAGTTTGACGTACTCGTTAATGAATGTTTTGTAATCTTCGGAAATATTTTTGTTTCTAGAAAATTTTCTTTCCAGTTGATAAAATTGGGCTATGGCTCTTTGTTTCGATTCTCCCAATTTTTCGTTGATATCTGGCTTTAGTGGCATTCTAACCACGTATCTGCCATCATCTCGACGTACTGTTTCCGAGTTATATTGTTGAAGGCATTGATAATCTTCAAAGGACATGTTAGTGTCGGGATCAGTGACATCTTCAATGCTCCAAAACCTTTGTATGTCTTCTATATTGTTCATGATAACGTTGCATTGATAGGACTTGACATTGCCGCTTAAAATCCAGCCAAGTTGTGTCTGTTGTGCTATTGGTAGAGAAGAATTTTCCTTGACTATGCCTGCCATGATGATTTCTGAGTAAACTTCTGCCCCCAGCAGCAAGTCGATTGATCGACAAACGTTGAAATCTGGATCTGCTAGCTGGATGTTTTGTAGATATTCCCATGATGGTTTTGTGAAACTATGATTTGGCAAGTTGTTAATTAATTTCTTCATAACAACTGCTTCTGTTTGAAACGTGTAATTGGAGTGTAATGAGGATGCCACAAGACTGAGCACTCCCTTACAATTGGTTTGATTGTCACTGACTCCAACTATAACGCCTTTGCATGCTCGGCGGGGGAGTTTCAGGACTTGAGCTGCGTTCTCAGTGATGAGGGAGGCTTGAGAGCCTTGATCTATGAGAGCCCTCATTGTGTGATATTCCCCATTAGCCCCTTGTATACGGACTAGTGCTGTTGCAAGCAGAATTTCAACAATAGTTTCCTTGGAAACATGTGTCACCTTACTTCGTGTTTTGTCTTCACGTGACGTAGACGGTGACGAATTCATGTTACTGGACACCGCGTTTGTCTGTAGGGCATCGTGTAGCACGGTGTTATGAGTTCCTTGACACACCCTGCATCTTGATTCTGAGCGGCATGATTTATTTTTGTGATCAACCAGGCAGTTTTTACACAAGTTAAACCTTTGAACTGTGTTTCTTTTTTCTTCTGACCCAGATTCCAAAAATGGTTTGCAGTAGAATATTCCGTGGCTGTCGTCTTTGCATAGCGGGCAATATTGTGTCCTCATTGCACAACTTTTTGCAGCGGAACTGCGTAAAAACGGTTTTGTGGAATCATTTTTATTGTTGTAATTGTTTGATTTTGATTGATTCTTTTTGTTGAATTGATGTTCAGAATCTTTGTTGCTACTCGGAGATGACGACGATGATGACTTGGATGTGTGGTGCTTGCGCCGTGTTGATTCGAGAGCAGTATACTTGTTCTCTAAAAACTTAAGAAAATCTGCTAGAACCGGCAAGGCTCTAGGATTTTTTAATGATTGAGTGTATTCACTGAGTGTCTGGGTATCCAGCTTTAGTGTAAGTAAATGCACGACCGTTGATCCCATAGCAGTTACGTCTACGCCAAGATTTTTCAAGGCGTTCATGCATTCATTGATGGTGTCGAACATGTTCTTGATCTGTGTGTCGACTTGGTTTTGCATTGTAGGTATTGACAGCAGTATGTTCATGTGCGAGGTAAAAATTAGCCTGTCATTGTTATACCTATGGTTCAATATGTCCCAGCAGATTTGGTAATTCTCAGAACTGATATTGAGGTGTTGAATGATCCTTTCTGCTTCGCCTTTTAGTTTACCTTTTAATAACTGCATCTTCTGGGCATTTGGAATAGATTTGTTATTATGGACTGCTTCTTGAAATAAATCCTTGAATGATATCCATTTGTGATAGTTCCCTGAGAAGGTAGGTATTTCAATTTTCGGTGTAAAACTTTCCCGATATGAAACGGAGTACATCTTACTATTGACCAACTTTTTGATTTCAACGTACAGTTGTTCGTACTTGCTATATTCCTGTTCGTACTCCTCATCTTCCGAGTACATCTCACTATCTATTTCCCAGTGCAAGAAATCTATGGTTGACCATTTTGCTTGAACGGTTCTGAGCACATCTTCGAATTCCCATTTTTCGGAGAGGCTCTCTATGTCCACGTTATTGATTGCCCGTGATAGAGCCTTGAAGTTGCTCTTCTGCTTGCGCAGCATTTCTTCTAGTTTACTGGCATTCCCCCGAGAGACAATCTTCTTGAACAATGATGTGCTTGATTGGCTCCCACTAGGCCTTATGTTCGGTTGATCTGGATCAACCGACAATGTGTCCGTTTGCTGTCGCTCATCCGCAGCTTCTTGATTGCGATTGTCTGATGTACGAATTGATGAAACGCTAGGCGACTTATTTCCCATCTCCAAACTGGTAGGCGGTTTGTATTGTCGAATGATGTCGTGAGATTCATTGTAGAGGGTCATTGCCTTATTGTAGAAGTTCTCCGAAAAGTAGGTATAACCACGATCTTCAAACTCACATAATCTTACATGATTCTCTTGAAACTCCCGCCAGTATGTATCCATGGTTTGCAAACGTTTCTTGATGTTGGCCGGAGTTTTGCGTTCCGCAGAATCCTTCTTGAAATTCCGCAGTTGCTGCTCCATGGCTTGCATGATCTGATCTTGATTGGCCAAAATGTCTTTCATGTTGGCGCTCATGATTGTTGTTGTGTGATAGGCTTACCGTTTTGATGATGGAGTAAGCAGTCGTTGAGTTCCAGTAGACGGATGTTACCTGTCCACAGGTCGTAGTCGCAGGAGGCTATACTTACGTGCCGACAGTTTAATCACACGCGAAATAGTCCCGCTTATACGGAAGCTCGAAGGACCAAAAAGATGTAGGGTCTTTACACCTTTCAATGATGATAGTTTTGAATGATACGCAAGAATACGTAATAATAAGATTTATTGATTTATAATGAAATTAATTAAATAATGAGTGCACGCGATTTGAATGATATTTGTGTACTGAAGTATAGACCGCGCGTAGCAAGTAAAGTGCTGATACAATGCTGTTTAATTTGTACGTGTTTACACTGTACAACGGCGTTATTTGTATTTCGATTCTTGATACGGCCCGACCTCCTGACCCTTCCAGATTAAGATAGATTGATGGTATAATCCCAATCAGATGGTTTTTCTTTATCAATAATAATATTATGCAATAAACAGCACGTCTTTATAATAATTTCTGCATGTCCTTTTTTCGTTTCAATAGGCTTATTTAAAATTTGCCATTTCTTAAAGTTATGCCAAAAGCACATTCAATTGTTTTTCGAGCTCTAGATAAACATTTGTTAAAGTGATATTTCTGATCGTCTAAGACACTTTGTGGATACGGCCTCATCAAGTACAGTTTTAGAGGGTATGCTTCATCCCCTATTAGGAAGGTGGGACAAATAGTATTAGAGGAGGGCAGACGTTGGTTTTGTGGCATATTAAATCTACCTTCACTCAGCAATTTATTCAAATTAGAAAAGTGAAAAGTTCCGCCATCACTTTGGGATCCCCGCCCCCCCACTTCTATTGTTAAAAATCTTCTATTTGCAACTGCCACAGCTTGTAACACAATTGAAAAATAATGTTTGTAGTTATGGAAAGCAGATCCTGTTTGGGGAGGTTGTCTAATGCAACAGTGTTTCCCATCAATTGCACCCACATAACAGCGTGGAACCCAATACAGAAATACGCTTGTACGATATGACTATATGATATGACTAAACCACTGTTTCCAGATACCTTGGTTCACAGAAAGCGCCTCTGGAGAAAAAACTATTAATATTTATTATATTACTAAATTTCGCTTTTCTGCCTCTCTATCCATAAAAAAACACGTTTATTTCATACAAAAATGCCATTTTAATCAAAAATTTGTTTTCGAATTGATGGTTTTGACCATAGTTCAACAACATGGACATCACCCCGACTCAGACTACCCCGACTCGGATAGGTTAGGTTAGAAGGCTAAGGCGGGAGCGAAGCGGAGCGGAGCTCCCGCCTTAGCCTTCGTGATTATTTTTTTTTAACCACCCAGAACTATGGTGAAGTTTACGGCAAGAAGTGCTATCTATGAACAGAGATTTCTGTCAACAGTGCTTCCTATGTACCGAGATGTCTACAAACAATGTTTTCTAACAACAAAGTTTTCGGCGAAACGTGCTGTCTAGGAATAGAGATTTCTATTAACTGTGCTTTCTGTATACCGAGTTGATACGACAGAGGGGCTTTCCTTTAAACTGCCTATACTAGGTACCATTTCCAAGCTCTGTACCAAAAATCAATTAAATAGGAGCAGTAGTTTAGTCGCAAATATTTTTTTTAAGTTTTTGCCTCAATTGAACACGATGTATCTTTTTTCTAACAGCTGATTATGCCTACGCATCGGTCATGCACCTTAAAAGGATAAATCGAGTAAAACCTACGATGCGTTGTTGCCGCTCCGACGCAATTCATAAGTACAACCAAATTTTCACTAAAAAGATGGCAATGCAAAAAAGGAAGCAATAAACACACACTTGCACTTTCATTACGAGAGTGACAATCATAGCAAAACATACCGCGCGTAAAAGAAATAGAAATAGGTCAGTGTGTTGTTATTGCATTCTAGATATTTGCGATCGGTAAGTGGGGCCTCAGTGTGCCGATGTCTTCCTTCCGGAACGTATGTTACGTAACACGGAAGCTGCTGCGCGCGCGCGCAAACAATTGATTTTGTTTTGTTATTGTGATAAGATACTAAATAAGTTTAAGACAGTATTTCTTTTTTTATTGTGACAGGACACGTAACTTGGGATTATTATTATTATTAGTGTTAGTGTTTTTTTTTTTGTGATCGACTGTTTTTTATTGTGATAGGACACGTAATTAAACTTTGGTTGTGTGTGCGTGTAATTAAAGTGTTCAACAATGCATCGTGTAACTAACACGGCGGCAGACTACACGGACATGATTTTAATTGTGAATTAGGTATGTTTGTGATTTTTTTTTTGTGAATTGTGAATTTTTAAATTGTCGATGTGTCCTCCACACATCGAGAATTTAAAAATTTAGTGTTTTTGTTGTGATTGTTGTTGTGTGCGTACCTACTTCAAAACCTTACCTATCATAAAAGCGGGCGCGAGCGGAGGCCTAAGCTCGCGCCTGCGCCACCGCCGGCCGCCCGCCCGACCACAATTTTATTATACCTACCCACACCGCGCTCAGGCGCGCGCGCGACGTTGCCGCTTTTCCCTAGGTCAGTTGAATTTATTTGCACAGGGTGGTTGCGTTTTACTCTGATTTGTAAGCTATTTAGTTTGTTTGAAAGAAAAAAAATCTCAATTTTGTAGCTTTTTATTTTTATACCGTATCGGATTAATACTAAACACGTATAGTATACGTAGTGTAATTTAATGCCCCTCTGTCGTATCAACGTTGTATAGTCATATCGTACAAGCGTATTTCTGTATTGAGTTCCACGCTCCCCACATAATTAGGAAATTGCCATATTTTGTAATAATCATTCATTGAACTTCGCAAAATTTCTTCTGTTGGTTTTGGCATATGTATTGGTGATAGTTGATACCAAATTGCCTTGCAGGTTTCATAGACAATAGTTGATACCGTTAATCTTCCTAGACGAAACGACTGCGCCAAAGCTCGAAATGACAGCCCCGTGGATAAAAATCTGTAATTAATTTTCAGATCTCGAGTTAAAAATGAAATGGAAGAACTTAAAGGACACTTATAGAAGAGAATTGCGTAAAATTCCAAATCCACGATCAGGAGCTGGAGCTGATGGTGATCCAGCCACGTCAACTTGGCCGTATTGTGAAATACTGAACTTTCTAAAAGATGAAGTGATTCCTGAACGGAATACCGGAAATTTGCAAGATGAAGACGAAGAAACCAATACACGTACCACACACACCGGTCAGGAATCGGATATATCTATGGATTCATCATCCACAACTTCATCTAAACGTAAGAACGTCCAGGACATAAGACAAGATTTCCTGGACTTGGAAAATAAGAAACTAAAAATTTTGGAGCAAAATTTAAACAAAGATATACAGGAAAGTGCCACTTATGATATGGAAGATTATCACTTTTTTCAAAGTATTTTGCCGCAAATGAAAAGTTTCACAGCCATTCAAAAAAACAGAGTTCGTCAAAAAGTTATCCAAGCCATCATGGATGAGTCTGCTGTACCCGACTCTTCATATTCATATCCATATTCAGGTTACAGTACACAACAATTGCAAATTATAATAATCATCTAGGGCGCACCACAAACCAAAGCTACAAATCATACAATAGATTTATCGTATTTCACATTTATTTAGTAAACAACACATCAAATACGTCACACAAATGTATCAGTTACATTTATCCACATTTTATTATTATGCCGCGCACATGTGTATTTGGTGTGTGGTGTGCCTAAACTAGAGATGAAACGGATAGCTGTTGGCCGGATACCGGATGCCGGTTATCCGGCTGCCCTTCTGGCCGGATGGCCGGATAACCGGCCGCCGGATATCCGGCCGTTCGATATTGTTTCAGCAGAGCCATCTTGTGCACCTATAGTGTACTTTTTGACACACCTGGTCATTCTCGTTGCAAGTAATTGTGTTGGCTCGGTCCGATCCGAGTGTGTTGGTAAGTAAACAGCGCCATCTAGATCGATTCCTGTGGTATTGTTAAACAAGTATAACACAATTTTGTTTAAAGGTGTCAAATTCGATAGCGGATCAATAGAGTATGATGTTCAATTTGAAATGGTCGAGTTATCTCTTGTGGAGTGTAGCTAGCGAGTGTATTGTTTGAGGTTATGTATGACACATAAATACGAACATGGCTTTGTCACAAAAAAGATCCCCGTTATGGGAATATTTTGAAATAAATGCTGATAATAGTAAGTTTGCCGTGTGTACGTTGTGTAATGTTAACATTTCTCGTGGTGGGGAAGGTAAAAAGGCAGGTATGTATTACCGAATAAAACTCAACTTTTGTTTTCAATTACTCGTTAACCCAAGTGTTTGTTAATTGTAAATTGCAATTTTGTACTTGTTTGTTTGATTCTGATAAGAATGCGCGTATTGATGTCGTGAATAAATTTATATGAAAGACAACGCTGCTGCCATTTTTATTTATTGCCATTCTATTTTTTCTAGGTACTTCTGCTATGAAAAATCACCTAAAATCAAAACATCCAAACGAATATAAAGCAATAAGCAAAGGCCAGGCAGATATTAATGTAACTGCTACACCGTCAAAGATAGTACCCATTCCTGGAACCAGTTCATCTTCAGCTACGACTACAAAGCAATTAACTGTGCCAGAATCATTCGAGAAGAAATTACTTTGGGACGTAAACGACGCAAAAGCGAAGAAATACCACTATTTGATAGCAGAAATGATTGCTCTTGACAATGAGCCGCTATCTGTTGTAGAAAGAACAGGATTCACCCGACTCCTACAACAAGCTTTACCCCGATACAAAATGCCAAGCCGCACATACATTGCACAGAAAATCATCCCTGACATATATGACAGAATACATGACAAAATTAAAGAGAATATTTCAAGTGCTGTTGGTATTTCTGTAACTTCAGATATTTGGACTTGTTTACACAACAATGCCAGCTTTTTGAGCTTCACAGCTCATTGGCTGTCTCCTGATTTTGACTTGGAACACGGGGTTCTTGCGATGTTGCCTTTTTCTGGTTCTCATACCGGAGAAAATATAGCAAAGGAACTTAACGCTATCGCGGGCCGATGGGATATTGACCACAGTAAAATACATTTACTTGTTCATGATAGTGGTGCTAACATGGTCAAAGGTGTTCGAGTAGCCGAGTATGATTCTGCTCGCTGTTTTATACATACTCTTCAGAGAGCTATAAGTGAGTCGCTCAAATCACAGCCTGATGTAACAACAATGATCGCTACTGGTAGAAGACTTGTAACGCACTTCAACCACTCAGGCTTAGCTCAAGAAAAGCTCCTCAAAATTCAAAAAGAATTTAATTTGCCCGAACATCAATTGGTGCAGGACATTAGCACCAGGTGGAACTCAACTTATTATATGATAGAGCGCCTGCTAGAACAGAAGCGAGCCTTGTCATTATATGTTGCGGATAACGTTACACTCGCCAGTTTGACGCCTCAAGAATGGTGTTTAATGGAACAATGCGTTAAACTATTGAAGCCTTTCGAAGAAATAACCAAAATAACAAGTTCTGGTTTATCCTGCGTATCGGAAGTAATACCACACGTTGCTGCTTTAAAGAAATATTTAGATAAAAATGAAACTGAGCAAAGAACTCCTGATTTGCCACACATGAGAGCCACCTTGAAAGCCGAATTAGAAAGTCGTTTCAGCTCTTTAAATCAAGATCCTAATTATTTGATCGCAACTTTCTTAGATCCCCGATTTAAGACAAACTACTTGGGGGTGATTGAAGCTGAAAGAGCACGCCAAAAGATTTTATTGGAATATATAAAAATGTCTTGTGACGAGTCTTCCCTCAGTAGCGACTCGTCATCGACACCAGCTAAAAGAAGTAGAGAAGAAGAAAATGCAGGGTCAGCTGTGTCTCGTGAAGCTCACGACACTTTCTGGGATTGCTTTGACGAGGTCGCATATGAGAATAGCGGCAGTCAGTTACAAGATCAAGAAAAAAAGAATTCAATAGCAAATGAGATTGACTTTTACTTAAAATCGGTGCGCATTGATCGCAATCAAGATACATACAAGTGGTGGTCAGCTAATAAGAGGCAGTATCCAGTCTTGAGCAAATTTGTCAGAATTTATCTTTCAGCACCATGTAGCAGTGTTTACAGCGAAAGACTTTTTTCCGAAGCTGGACTTATTTATGAGGAGAAGCGAAACCGTTTGTTGCCTGTTAACGCAGAGAAGTTGGTGTTCATTCACCATAATCTGCCTCTAGTGCACTATGAATACTAAATCTTATTTGAATAATTTTCACGCATACATTGTTTTGGTGGTAAATTTATGTTTTGTTTCGGTGTAATAATTAAATAATGTCCTAATATTTTAGTCTTTTATTGTATCCGGTATCTGGCCGGATGTTGGTTACTATCCGGCATCCGGCCGGATAGTGTTTTTACGCCGGATAGGCCGGATAACGGATAGTTGCCGGATATCCGTTTCATCTCTAGCCTAAACAATCATTACTTACATTTTTTGTTCATGTTCACCACGTAATAAAAACTTATAGTAGAATTTGTTTGATTGATTTAATTGAAATAAAAACTTATTACCTAATAATTAATATTTTATTGCTTACCTGATTGTCACAAACAATTTCTCCTCTGGTAAAATACATTTCCGAAAACTCGTATCACTCTTTGTGATTTGGATTCTAATCTTTGCCAAAATATAATCAAACGTCTCAACTTTCATTCTTGTATATTCAAAGAATCTTTCTGGAAACTGACGTAGTTTTTCATACAAATGATGAAATTCTCCATATTTACTGCGCTCTTTATTTATTTAGTGAATCCAACACAATCTCTTTTTCAAAAATAGTTCGTATTTGAGGTAAGAGCTTTCAAGCAAAAATACAAGGTTTGGTTTTGACAAAGCCATTGAAAATAATACACGTAACGTTTACACAAAGCTACAGCAACCTATCGACTGTGTGACTGCCGCGAACTAAACAACCTCCCCTCGTGCCCTGCGCGCGTCGCATGTGTCGCCTGTGTGCTCCCTCTATGTAGCCATCTTGACACGGAGTCGCCGCAAATGTTTTAAGATCATTAAAATGAGATGAATTAGCGAATTCTCAGCGAAATCGCTGTTTTTCTCTTTTTATAGTGTAGCCGCATGAATCGCTCTTAGACGTGAGCGCCGCCGCCGCCTTGATTCCCTCCGCGCCGCCGCCGCCGATCCTAGGCGCCGGCGCGTCGAGCAAGCCCGAGCGGCGGCATTCGGGCATTCAGTTTAACCAAACACGCTGACCAAAAAATCGAACGCACGTCCGACTGAATGCTGACAAAATGGCGACACTAGACGTAGACGTTTATAAAACGAAACTCTTAGACATTACAATATCTGTGTTGTCCAAGATATCAGCAAACAAACACAGTTTTTGTTGGACCTATTTTGGTCAGTTAGTAATTAATATTGAGGGAAGAAAACGAACAGTGTTGGGCGACCAAGTGTTTTGCGACGCTTGTCAAGCAAGCGAAAGAAAAAGATTGCAATGTGCAATTTTCCAAGTACGTTTACGTACATCCTATTATTTTTAAATAATTAAATACCTACTTACCTATCTTGACAGCTTTTTTATGAGATTAGAAAGTAAGTAGGTATGTTTTAATAAGGCCTTGTTTTTATATGACATTGCTAATAAACATTTGTTTGTTTCTATAACTATAAAATGTTAGTTGCTAAAATATTTTAAATTACCTATGTATTTTGCTATTTATTTCCGTGAGGTTGGTCGTAATAATACGTTTTTATTGGGATTTTGCTTTCTTATTTTATTAAAGTTATTGTAGGACGCTTGATAAATAAAATTTCTGTAATTTTGTTTCAAAAAAGTAGCCCCCATTAAAGATTTTTTTTCCGTACAGAGAAAATCAAAACCAATAACAAAAAGTGGTGAAACTGGTGGGAAAAAAGACAAGTGGATGCGGGCGCGCGATCTAGCACTATGGTTCGCCAGATCACTATTGCCATTCGACAGCATAAATGATGAAGCCATGATTGATTTTTTTATAAAATACAATATAATTGTGGCTGATGACGATCTGCCCTCACGACATAATTTTCCTCGAGAGGGGCTCGAAGATGTATATAACAGTATGTTAACACATGTACAGAGTATTATTAAAAAACAAAATATAAGATTTGGTGCATTAACAACAGATTTGTGGACAGATCAATTTAGACGTCGCAATTATATAACCTGCACTTTCCATTATATTTCTCATGAGATGAAACTATTAAAATTCACGCTAGCTACCCAACAAGGTGTTGGTAAACATACTGGTGAAAAGATTAGAGACGAAATTCAAGGTATTTTGCGGACATTTCAGATTACACAAAAAGATATTGTCCTTGTATCCGACTCTGGCAGTAATATGAAAAGAGCTGTTGTTTTACTGAATATGCAAAGTCATCTTTGCCTTGGCCATGCTTTGCATAATCTGGTCACCGTAGATGGTATTCAGAACACTGATGCGGTTCTTTGCCTTATTAATAAATGTAAGAAAATAGTCAAGCACTTGAGATATAGAGCTCCTCAACTTGAAGCCGCTGCCAGCAAAGAACAACGTGAACTGCTCTCATCTTTCGAAGATATTGGTGAAAATATAAACCACTCTGATGACGAAGCTTCATCAAATGATTTTGACCTAGACGAGGTTTCGACAAGACCTGAAACCAGCGCCCCTCCAACTATAAAGACTAGACGCCAACGAGATGGCACAGCCTGCTTATGATCCTAACAAGCATAAGCAATAGTGCAAATCGCCGACCCATTAGAGACATTTTGATTGATATAGGACGCAGTGCTCTTTTACTAGATGAAAACGAGTATAATTTAATTACCAGTTTGACATCGTTCTTTGATAAATTCAAGACGGTAGTGGAAATTTTAAGTTCTGAATCACAAACCACAATTAATCTAGCATTGGTTTTTAAATCTGAAATTAGAAGGTTGCAGGAAAAATGCAACGACGATGAACCTGTCATTGTCACTAGAGTAAAAAATAACATTGCAACGTCTGGACCATCGCTTTCCTGTTACTGACACTATTGTGGCAGCTACTTTATTGGATTGCAGGTTTCAAGCAATTAAGGAAATATACCTTTACATGCAAAACCAGGACACCAATAAGGTAGCTTTTTTGACTAAATTTTTAAAAACATTTTGAACGAAGAGGATGTTGTTGACCCAACAAAAGATACACCTGGACCGAGTTCCGCGCCTACATCATCAAATTTTTTGATGAATTTGGGTGAGAAGCACAGTAGCACATCCAGTGATATTGACAGCGTGGTTGAAAATGAATGCTGGAAATATTTCAGCACAGCTACTGTCAAGGATCTTCAGCCATACGACGGTGATGCGTTAATGTTTTGGAAAGACAGAAAGATCTGTTTTCCATGGCTGTAAACTTTGGCTCGAGCAATATTGTTTATACCGGCGACTAGTACTCCAAGCGAAAGAGTTTTCTCTGTTGCAGGGCAGGTAATAACCGCAAAACGATCTCGCTTAAATCCCATAAGGGTAAATAGAATAATATTTATTCACGACAACTATAGCCATTGCAAAGGGAAAACCGACTTTTGAATATTAGTATTTCATCTTTTAACTGACTGAATCTGTGTTGTAATAATACCGTTAAAGTTTTTATTAATGTTTACAAATTTTATTGTCATTGTTCATTATTTAATTATTTTATATTAATGACGTAATTAAAGCGTGGTTTAAGTTCCTAATTTCCTATTGATTAACAGCTAAGTTGCGGAATATGAGACTGTTTTAATTTTAATTTTGTTTTCTATTTTAAAAATTATGTTGTCAATTCATTTGTCACGCCAAAAATTATAATAAATCTTAATTGTACGAAAATAATTGTTTTATTTCAATTAAGGTAGTTAAATGAAGGTCACGCCGCCGAAGCCGCCGCCGCAGACTTAAAAAAATCGGCGCGCCGCCGCCAGAAGATTGGCCATCGGCGCTCATATCTAATCGCTCTTGCTTATTCGTTGTTGAGCATGTGTACTGTAGCCATGTCATCGCCGAATATACGCCGGAATTTCGCTTGTAATGTAGCCATACCATGTTTTTCTCGTTTCGCTCTTCCAGTCGCATCGCAAATCGCTGCCTACTGTAGCCTCAGCCTTACTCGACGCGAGCCGTCGAGCTTTAAGCTGGGTACTCACTTAGGGCGCTTTCAATTTATGCGTTTCATGACGGCCTGCTGCGGAGCCGAAGCGATGTCGCTGCGTTCCGGCGCCGCACCGCAGGCACACCGCACTTCGATTGAGCGAGACGCGAGGGGGGGAGGAAGTGTTGCTCCGGCGCCGCGACTTCGCTCGCTCGCAGTCGGGTTGAAACCAGTTGTCAGTAGGACGAATTTATAAAATGAGTACCCAGGACGATGATATTGATATTGACTTTCTCATCTCATTAGTTCAGGAAAGAGAAATTTTATGGGACAAGTCGAATGTGGACTTCAAAAATAATAATTTGAAAACAAAAGCTTGGGAACAAATAGCAAGAACATTGTTTCCGGATTATGACGCTTTTGACAATGACAAAAAAAAAACAAATTGGGTAAGTTTTAGTTTTTATTATCATAATATAACTATGATTTTTTATTTCGTGGACTAACGCGACGTCCTGTGTGAGCGATCTAGACGCGAACGCGAAGCGGCGCGGCGCGGCGCAAAAACAACAAACAGTCGAAACCTATTGAAGTGGCCTACGTGACCAAACGCACGTGGGGTGCAGTGCGGAGCGGCGCGAAATGAAGCGAACGCGATCAGTTGGCTTGATATTTTCGCGCGAACTGGATGCGGTGACGTCGTGTTTTTGTATGGATAATGTCGGAAATAGAAATTTTAATTAATGCTTTCCAAGAACGTCCTATATTATGGGATAAAAGGAATAAAAATTATCACAACCGGTTATTACCGTATCGAGAATGGGAGGATTTGGCCAAATTAACTACTTACTGACTACAAGTAAGTACAACACATTTATTTATTATAGATTGCTATTACACATATATCTTTCTAGAGGATGTTGTTCAAAATACAATTTAAATATGACCTTTATTCTATCTTTAAAACCCCTAATACAACAAGAAAGAAACTTAAAATAAAACAAAATATATACACTTAAAATAAAATAAAAAAATCCTAACTAAAATAAGGCGTCAAAAAATTCGTCCGCATCGCTGTCCACTGGAAGTGAGCCCAAAAGACTGGCTGCATTGCCACGCTGTATGGCAATGCTTATCCTCTGTCCGAGGTAAAAGCCAGCGAACAGTCACGCGAAATGTCAACTAAGCGTTTAGAAAGATCTTTAAATAAGGCATGAACACTCGGACCCCACGGTCCAAGAGTTTCAACCCCAAACGGCTCAAAAATATAATTGCCAACAAGGTTATTATATTTTCACCGCTTGAGGTTCTCAGCAGCGGCAGTACCAGCACAGCACGACGAGCTAGGAAGATGGGATGGCGCAAGAGTATCGACACAAGTAGCGTCCCACACTAAAGGCCTACCCATCTTCCATGGAAACAAAGACATACCGTCCGGTCGCTTGTCGTCGTTCATGATAAAAAAAAATATTTAAAGCTTTCTCTCGCTTGTGCGGCTGCTCGTGATGTAGCATTAAATCTCCTTTGTGAATTATGTCGTGGTGCTTGTGGTATATTTTGATATGCTTGCCGGAAAGATATAAATTCAGTCTCATTAATTGATTCAAGATTACGTATAATATTATGCAGTAAACATATGGCTATTACGTTATGAACTGCATTTTCTAAATTGGTTTCGATAGATTTATGCAAAATTCTGAATTTATAGGTTATTGAACCGAAAGAACATTCCACTAACATTCTTGCTCGAGATAAGCGATAGTTATAATTATCTTTTGCGTCCCCTTTAGTCGTCGATCTTTCTGGAAAAGGTCTCATAAGATATTCTTTTAGAGGAAATGCAGTATCTCCTAAGAGAACATATGGAGCTTTGATATTTGAGCCCGGCAATACTTGTTCTTTCGGTATTTTTAGTCTTCCTTGTTCTAATGCACTTCGAAAGGGGCATTCATCAAAAACACCGGCGTCGTTTTCTTTTCCATAGGAACCGACATTTATCATTACAAAATTATAATTTGCATCAGTGACTGCTAACAACCCAGTCGAAAAGAAGGATTTGCAGTTATAGTACATAGAACCAGTTTTATTTGGTTTTTAATGCGAATATGTTTTCCGTCAATACACCCGATGCAGTTAGGGAACTGCCATCTGTCCCAAAAACATTGTGCTATGTTTTTAAAGTTATCTTCTGAAGGCTCGGGCATATGCTTCGTAACTAATTGTGTCCATATAGCTTTGCAAACTTGTGGTACGATTGTGGAAATAGTAGATTTTGAAATTCTGAACGAGTAAGCGAGTTGCCGGAACTGTATGCCTGTGGCTAAATACCTGAAATAATTGAAATATATTAATTAATTATTTATTTCATTTTTTTAGATGAAATGGCGAAGAAAAAATGGAAAAATTTGAGACACATTTATAAAAGAATTAAAAAAAATTCCGAAGCCTCGTTCTGGGGATGACGCCGACAACGAGCCGAAGTAGGTATACAGGCACGTGGCCATATTTTGAGTCCATGTCATTTTTAATAGTAATTGTGAAACCCCGAAAAACAGAAGGAAACATTGTACCAGAAACAGATAGCAATTCAAGAGATCTGTCGGAATCCACAGACGCTGCTAGTTTGGATGACGATTCGGCCGTGGACGTGGCTGACAGTGACTACACCCAACTCCATGAATCTATGTCTACGTTGCAATTAATACCACAAAATACAATTACAGATATTAACACACTTCAAGCGCCTTTGCCTTCACCCTCGTTGCCAGCTATCACAAGACAAACACGCAAAAGAAAAGATAATGGCCTAGAAGCATTCCTCGACATCGAGAGAGAGAAGATGAAAATTCTTCGCCAGGATCAACAAGATACTACTGATGATGATCTTCTTTGGTTCAAATCCATATTACCCTATATAAAACAGTTACCGTCAATCAACAAATTACATTTTAAAACGCAAATGCAGGAGCTTCTACTAACTGAGCTGTTAAAGTTAAATCCACCACAACCCAGTTCTCAACATGGATATTACACTTCTTTGTGAAATTATTGAAAACTAATCATTATTGAAATAATTAATACTTATTACTGCTAATGATACATAATAATAAATGTAAGAAATATTTCTTTTTCTTTTTTCTTACCATCAATCGTTCTTCTACAGAAATAGGTCGCTGGAAATTGGTACTAGTGAATTGCAAAACAGGTTTTATGGCTTGCACAATATAGTCAAACGTTGTAGGCAACATTCGACAATATTCCTTGAATAACAAGGGTTGGGCTCGTAATTCCTCGTACAAATTGTGAAATTCCCCATAAATATGCCTTTTCTAAGTATACAATATTAGTCCCACTTCTTCGCCATACATACTTCTTGAGTATTTGATACTTAAGAAATGAATTTTCCAATAATATTTGTTTCCGTCCGTCCATGACAAATGCACAGTGCCCACTGAACGGCGGCGTCGTCGGTGGCGGCTGTGCGAGACGATTCGCGTGCACGTAGGACATAGCCGCCGCGTCGCACCGCATTTCAGCCTGATGCAGCAAACTATTTTCGCCAACGTTGTAATAATTTCGAGGGTAGCGAAAGCGTTCGGACGTGTATATTGTTGCGTTAGTTCACTACGTCTTTGTTCTCACTAAATGGGTACAAAATGTAACGGCTGCGATGCCGATATTAATACCGAGAAGTTTTTTATGGAATGTTCCCTAGAAAAGTGTAAGAAGCTTTACCATCTCAAGTGTCTGGCTGTGACGACGGAGAAGTATGCAGCGTTTACACAGGAATACAAGAAAAAATGGGTGTGTCCAGAATGTGTAAGCACTATTCCAAAACGAGGAAATTCCGACACGCCAGTTCGAGGAAGCACAATCACTGGGGATAAAGCTTTTGCGGTCGGTGCGAGCGACTGCTACGTAAACACTCAGCGCGGTAGTCGTCGTAACCCGAAGGAATCAGAAATCGCACACGATCCTAAACCAGGTGAAGGACTACGGGAGTTTCGCTTGGAAATAATAGCACGACTGGATGAACAAATTAAGCAGTATGCATTGCTCCAAGAGAGATTTATAAAGACAGAGACTGAATTGTAAGATTTGCGTAAAATTATGGAGGTAGTTCAACAAAAGGCAAAAAAGTCGATACATTAGAAACAAAAATCAAAGTCTTATTAAAATCAAACGAACTCCTACGAGCCCGTCTTACTAGGGAAAGTTCTAAGCTGGATGGTACAGAGGGATTTGAAGCACCTAAGGGCCAAAATATAATGTCATCATCTAAAACATTTGTCGACATTCTTAAACAAAATCAAAAGAGGGTAACTGGAAATTCCACCAATATTACACCAATCAAAGAATGTGTGGCCACGAAATCCGCAAGTTCAGAATTGGAGAACAAAACACCACTGCGACAGTGGCGGAGCCTTCATACAAGCCCAAAAGCCCGGCCTTTTAAATGCCTTACTAAAATGCTCGATAGAGAATCAATATCAAACCCAAACTATTTAAAAGTTCGCGCGCTTAATTCTTATCAAAATAACACAAAGTATCTACCTATGCCACACTACACATCGCGATTGTTCGCGCGCAGAGTTTCGCATTTGCAGAATCTACATATAGCTATCTCGCTTACACGTACCGGCTTTTACCGGGCTTTCAAATACTAGCTCTGTCACTTTCGCACTTATAGCGATGTGCCATATAACGAGTCAGAAACTTTTGCGTCTACAAATCGATCAGTATGAAAGAATTAAGCCCTGCATGCGTATGAAGTTGCCCGCGTATGCGTGACCTTGTCACCTTGCCAACTCTGCAGTGTTGCCGTTTTAGCGACGTTGTGAGATCTTGGAGATTTTTAACGAGTTTGGAGACTTTTTTTAAGATTTAACAACAATAAAAACTAGCGACTTTTTAAAATAACGAAATTAAATATTCAAGCAATATCTTAAAAATAAAAAAATTGCGACATCTAGCTGGATTTTTCATATACCTGGGGACTTTTTTTGCCTAAATGACAACACTGCAACTCTGGTAAGTAGTTTCCGACACCCGAGTGCAACTAACTTCAGTTTCATTCGCTTGAGTGGAAAAGTTATGTTGTTAAAGTTATTTGTGTGTTTTCTTAGATTTTCTTAGTGATACAATTGTTTTAGTGACTTACCTACAACAATGGAGGTAATTGTACCTTGTGAGGATTTAAAATGTGTTCAAGTTTTGATTGGCGAAGATAAGGTAAAATCTTTAAGCTTTGCTCAGAAAAAACAGTTAATTTCTTCATTAAAACCGACGCCTAATCTGTGTATTTCTCAGACTAGTAAATCGCATAAACGAAAATTTAATAGATCAGTGTATAAAACTAGTTGGATTGTTGGCTGTTCGCACACGAATAAGCTGTATTGTTGGTGCTGCATATTTTTTTCGAATGAAGATTCCGTTTGGAATACATCTGGTTATAATGATTTAAATAACATATCTGGCGCCATTAAAAGGCACGCAAATTCCCATAAACACCTGTGTGCAATGGTTTCTTTCGGTAATTTTGGTAAACAACGAATTGAGACATCTATATCACGCCAGTTATCTGAGGAAATTTCAAAATATAACACGCGCGTTGATAACAACCGTAGTGTATTTCAAAGATTAGTCGATATTGTTTGTCATTTAGCACAACAGGAACTTCCTTTAAGAGGACATGATGAGTCCAAAACTTCATTAAATAAAGGCAATTTTTTAGAACTGGTCTCGTTAATTTCAAAATACGATGTCGTTTTAGAAAAGCATATGCAGCATCAGGAAAGTGACAAACCGGGGCCGAGTTATTTATCTAACAAAATTCAAAACGATATTATTCATTCCGTAGCCGATGTGATGCAAACTTGCATCGATTACGAAGTTAGGCAAACAAAATTTGTTTCAATTATTATTGACGAAACCCCCGATGTTAGTCATAGAGAACAACTGTGCTTGATTCTCAGATATTATTATAAAAATGAAATTCATGACCGTTTTTTGGGCTTTCTTAATGTGTCGGAAAGTCGCACAGCAGACTCACTCTCCAATATTATTTTAGAAATATTGAATAGACATGATTGCATCGCAAAATTAGTAGCGCAAAGCTATGACGGTGCTAGTGTAATGTCCGGTGTAAGAAATGGAGTTCAACAAAAAGTTAAAGATGTTTGTCCACAAGCAATTTACATTTGGTGTAATGCACATATTTTGGCCTTAGTGTTGTCTAAATCATGCAATAGAATTCAGGAGGTTAGTTTATTTTTTTCAGCCCTTCAGGCTTTGTGTAATTTTTTTAGTAATAGTACAAAACGAGCTGCTTTTTACGATACTCATTGCAGCAAAAAATTGCCTAATGCTCCCGCAACTCGTTGGACATACATGTCGCGAGTTGTAAACACGGTTTATGAACAAAAAAGTAAACTTATTGAGTTGTTTTCTGATCTGTGCGACAATCCACAGAACTGGGACGGGGATACGATTTTAGCTGCGGAGAATTTTGAAAACAATTTGAGATCTTAATCAATTTCAATTTTTTTCTTTTTATTTTTCATCGGATATTTGAAAAAACTGACTGCTTGTACAATATTCTACAAAAATCACAAGTTGATGTCGGTTATTGTATTAATAAAATAAAGGAATTTCAGGCATGGTTACGTGCTGAATTTCAATCCGAATTTGATCAAATTTATGAGAATACGTTGCAAAATAACTCGGCTCCTCGTTTGAGACGCAACGTACGCTGTGCAAAAACGGAATACAGACGACTTTTTGTAGAAGTAATCGATAACATTAATACCGAAATTACTGACCGATATTCTGAAATTTATAAATTAAAGTTTTTCCAACTGCTCAACAACAAAAAATTTGACAATTATCACTCACATTTTCCTACAGAGGAATTAGATTCATTATTTGACATTTATGCAAACTATTTCGACAAACAAACATTAAAAAGCCAATTGATTTGCTTGTATTCTAGTCCTGATCTGAAAGACCGTAATGTTTTCGAATTAATTGATTTCATTAATGAGAATAACCTTGAAGATGCCTTTCCCGAGCTGTTAAAATTAGCGTATCTTGTTGTAACTATTCCAGCTACAAGTTCTTCCGCGGAACGTGCTTTTTCGTCTCTTAAACGTATCCATACCTATCTGAGAAATACACAAGGTCAAGAGCGTCTTTCCGAATTATCAATGATAGCTATTGAAAAACAGTTGTTGGTAGAATTAAAACGATCACCAACATTTTACTCTGATGTAATTAAATCATTTCTTAAGAAAGATAGACGATTCCAATTAGAATATAAATAATTTATTTAAATTCCTTATTACATTCTATCTAGCTATTTTTTAACTTTCGTTTTGTAACTTTGTTTTTTTTTTGTCTGTAACCTGTTAGTCCTGTTACGAAGCAAGCACCTACTTACCATAACTTTGTTCCCTCAAGCAATGAAGCAAACCAAACGGCTTTTTTCAAAGCCACCGGAGGTATGCAATTGCTGATATGTTTATTATATTCAATCTAGCACTAGCATGCCTTCAGTGTGCTTTGGTTAACTCATTCACCGCACGACAAGCAAGAGTGAAATTGAAGAAGAGGAAAGAAGAAGATGGATGAATTCACTTTTAATTTATTGTACCTAACCAGTAGTTTATGAGAAAATTGCGATGATACATACGTAGGTACCTATATACTCAGTCGAAAACTGAACTTTCTTTTTTTGAAATCGGTTAAAATTTTATTGGGCTTGCCTTATTTTGAAACCCTAGGCACGCCACTGCACTGCGAGTATCAATAAACAAAGGGAGCGAAATGAGTACTAGCGTAGTTGAGGTAGCTGAAGAAGAGAGGAAAAGTTTGAATAGAGAAGAAAACTGGACGGTCGTAAATAGGAAGAAAAACCGATATCCTAATAAAGACGTGAAAAGAGGAGGAAGTACTTCTATAAATGAAATTCAAGGAACAGAAAAAAATAAATATTTACACGTCTGGCGTCTGCAGAAGGAGACTAAAGAAGAAAACTTAGAAATTTACGTAAGAAACATATGTGGGTTGGAAACACCTGTTAAAGTAGAACGAATTAAACCTAAAACGGAAAGGGATTATGCATCCTTCATGATTGGAGTACCAGAGAGTAAATATGACATTTTATGTCAACCAGAGAATTGGCCAATAAATGTTGAGTTCTGTGAATGGATTTGGTTTCGTAGACCCTTCCAAAAACCTACTATAGATATTTATTATCAGAACGTAAGAGGTCTGAGAACTAAATTAGAGGAGTTTTATGTTGGAATATTAAGTCATAACTCGGATCTATATGCTATCACGGAAACTGGCCTAAACGAATCAATCTGTGACACGGAATTAGTCCCTCCTGGTTTCACGATAATACGATGTGACCGAGCGGATGGACGAAAACAAGGCGGCGCGTGTCTCGTGGCCACACCGCGAATCGAGCTGCGGCGAGTACCTGTACCGAGCGACGTAAACATAAATGACCATGTTTTTGAACTAGTTGGTGCCACCGTTTACTTACGTAATAGGTTTTTGTGTTTTGTATGTGTTGTTTATATCCCACCTAATAGTAATGAGAAGGAATATGAGTTGTTATTTAGAATCATTGAACAATATTGTAATAATTATCGTGAAGTGGTAGTGATAGGGGATTTTAATTTATATTCGTGTACTACAAGCATCAATTCATATTATGAGTTTCTTATGACATATGGTGGGTTCACCCAGTGCAACAGAATAAGTAATTGCAATGGTCGATGTTTGGACTTAGTATTGAGTACATTTGAGGAGGGGGAGTGTGTGAGTGTACGCGAGGCGGAGTCGCCGCTCGTGCCGGTGGACGCTTATCACCCGCCGCTGAAGGTTTCCATCAGCCCGTGTTTACGTGCTAATACCGACTTAGAGCCAAATTTGAACACATCGACATCGGAGGCGCGCACACAGGTCAGTTGGAATTTTAATAAAGCCGATTTTTTTCTATTATATTCAAAGATCGCATCCATCGACTGGAATCCTTTATATAATTTAGATTTGGATATGAGTTTAAAGTATTTTTATGATACGATTTATTCAATTATAGATGACTGTGTTCCCCAGAAAAAGCGAAGTCGTGTACGCTCGAGGTACATTTATCCCGAGTGGTATACGGGTGAGATAATTCGCGACATAAAACTCAAAGCTGCTCTTCATAAAAAATATAAAAGTAGTGGTTTAAGAAGTGATTACGAAACGTTTGCTCAGTGTAGGACCCAAGTAAAAGGAAAAACTTTAATAGCACAGGAACAATATCGCCAACGTATACAAAACCAAATGTCGAGCGACCCTAAATCTTTTTGGGCTTATGTTAATTCTAAAAGAAGTAACACTAGTAGCCATAAGATTCTAAGAAACGGGGAGGCCTTGACATGTGAACAAGCGGTTCAAGAATTTGCTAAATATTTTTACTCGGTGTATAATGTAGACAAACCTAGATTGGATGTGGATGCGGCGATAGTGGAAGCGGGCAGTCAGAACGGAGCAGGGCGGGTTCATCTTGATAGATTGGAGTTGGATGACGTGGTACGCGCCCTGCAGAAGCTTAAGCCGAAAAAATCGTCAGGGCCTGATGGTATTCCGCCGTACATTTTTAGGGACTGTCGAATGGGATTAGCGAGACCGCTGTTGCACATCTACAATCTTTGCCTCAAATCAGCTGTGTTCCCCGATATGTGGAAGATTACCCGGGTCATACCGGTACCTAAGGGAGGTTCGGGAACTAAAGTTGAAGAATACAGACCGGTTGCAGTATTGTCAACAATGGCCAAGGTGTTAGAATCTGCGATTCATAGGAGCGTTTTTCAGCAAGTTAGCTCGCAACTCTCAGACGCGCAGCATGGTTTCCGGCCGACTAGAAATACTACCAGCAATTTACTGAGCTACATGGCGGATGTGGTGCCGATAGTAGATGGTGGGGGACAAACTGATGCTGCATATTTCGACTTTAAAAAAGCTTTTGATTTAGTCGATAATGACGTGTTACTGAAAAAGTTAGCAGGGGTCGGTTTTACCCCACATTTACTTAAGTTTTTTGCTAGTTATATGAGCAACAGGCAACAGTATGTTGACTATGCAGGATACCAATCGAACGCATATTATACTAGATCTGGGGTAAGCCAAGGAACTAATCTAGGGCCTCTGGAATTTCTCCTAATGATTAATGACCTACCAAACGTTGTGCGAGATGCTAGGTGTTTACTGTTTGCCGACGACCTCAAGCTTTATCTCCCCATCACCAACGTGAATGACTGTGAAAGACTGCAGAGAGATATAGACAGGGTAGTAGCTTGGAGCGAGAGCCATCTCCTGCAGTTTAACACATCTAAGTGTGTGACCATAAGTTTCTCGCGCGCACACACACCCATCACGCATACTTATACGGTGGACGGGGTGCCGATGGATAGGGTCACTGAAGTAAGGGACTTAGGAGTTCATTTGGTCGCTGGGCTCACGTTTCGTGATCATATAATTAAGGTATGCAAAAAAGCTTATAGAAACCTAGGATTTGTGCTTAGAGTGGTAAAAGGCTTCACAAATATTAAAGCTATAACGGCGTTATATAATGCTTTAGTAAGAAGCCAACTAGAATGTAATGCAGTTATCTGGGCTCCACATGAAACTAAGTATAGTCTCATGTTGGAGCGAGTACAAAATAAATTTATTAGGTACAAATATATGAGGGAATACGGGGCATTACGGGGTATATCCATTGATGTATCCAACTCTATTTGTCTTGGGTATGGTCAGATATAATGAACTGAGGGTCAGGAGGCAACTCACACTAGTGACTTATATCTTTAAGATAATTAGAGGGAAGATACACAATGCGGATATATTGCGAAGGGTGGAGCTAGTCGTGCCAGATGGATATGTGGGGCGTCGTCGTCGACCGCGGTTGCTAGCAGAACCGCGCGCGCGAACTAACTTGCTGCGCGAGGCGCCGCTCACGAGCGCGCTCCGCACCTCATTGCTGAGGACTTGGACATATTCTGTTGCACTTTGGGTGAATTTACAAGAACAGCTATCTGTAGAATTTGCTATAGTTAAAACAGTGGAATTATTTAAGTTTTAAGTGTGCTACAATATCGCATTGGGTCTAGCCTGTAAAGATATTTGTATGTATGTATAAATAAATAAATAAAATAATTACACACTGAAACTTGTGACAGAACTACGTTCGAGATTACCGGTTAATTTTAAAATACTTCAGAAGATATCCATGTTTTCAGTTCAAGAGACTTTAAAAGTAGTTAAGCCATCAATTTTCGAAATAGCCCAAGAGTTCCGAGTAAATGCATTTATGATTGAAAAACTGGTATCTCAAAGGAGAAATATAGTTCACATTAAATGGGAATCCTTGACTTCCACAGTAAAGTTCTGGAATGAAGTCATGCAATATAAAGATGCAGCTGATAATAACCACTTTGCAGAGTTATGTGAGTTTGCAATGTCTCTTATAACATTGCCGCATTCAAATGCGGACATTGAACGTGTATTCAGCCAAAAAAGTCTGGTAAAAACAAAACTCTGAAACCGTTTGGCGGTGAGAACCCTGAATGCCATTTTGTACGTTAGGTTCGACCTAAAAAGAGCAGGAAAGTGCTGTTACTCTTACACTGTTCCAGACAATGTACTACGCAGTATTGGAACCAAAGAGTGTTACGACTCCGGCTCTCAGCGTTCCACATCAGCTGATGTTGATGAAGATGAAGACCTTGATATTCTATTCCCTAGATTTAATTTCTCAATAAATACTGATACTTAATTATGTTGGCATTTTTTTTGGCATTTTAGAGAAGGTAAGTATATTTTTGGCAAATTTTTTACACCAATCTAGCATATTTTGAAGTAGTTGAGTTGGCAACACTGCTTTTTTATTTAATGACAAACTCGAACACACAGTACTTGAATCTCCTATTTTCAGCTAATGCAAATATGTATTAAGTTTTGTCACTCCTTATATGCTGCTCCAGGGAAAATGAAAAACCCAAAACTGTACAGCTACCTATCATACCCATGCATGCTCAACTAACCGATAGAAATCTATATAGACGTTCTAAATTACACTGAACTGAGTAGAACTATCCCGCAGCCTGCATTGGTCCAGTGTGGTGGACTAAGGCCTGGGTGGTTACGTTAGATTAGGTCTGGTAGAGGGTAGACCTATGGACAGCAGTGGGGACATATATGGGTTGAAAGAGATTGAAGTTTCATTAGGTAATTATTACTTTATTGTTTCAGGATTGGGGTGACTATACCCCACAACTGTTGCGCACTCCTGTTTCTGCTCCACTAAAGACTAAGGTAAATAAGTCTTGGATGACAAAAAGACGACCAACATATACAGCCACATCATCATCTTTGGAGCAATTACATAAAAAGAAAGTTGAAGCCATCGAATACCAAAAAGAATTAGCACTCAAAGAGAGTGAACATTCAAATTCATTGGCTGATATGGATTTAAAAATAAAAGAAGAAATTCTTAAGCAAGAGAAATTGAAAACCGGACTTTTAATATTAGATTTAAGAATTAAAAAGAAGGAACTTCAGAATAAATAAAATTAATTTTTGATGTAAAGATTTCAAAATAAAGAACCATGTTTTACAATTTAAAACTTTTATTTCACACATCTTATCATATTTTTAGCTTAATTATGTAGCAATCCTTGAAAATAGTTAGCTATTAGTGCATCTCTTGCTTTATGTTGTCGAGATTGTGATTCTACATCAGTATATGGTATCTGACCCTCGCTTATAAGTTGGGACCAGGGTGCTGGGGGCACTAAGTCTGGGTCATCTGGGGGTACTTCCTCTCCTTCGCTTCGTAAAATATTGTGAAGTACAGCAGTAGCCATAATAACCACTAATGCTTTATTTAGGTGGATTCGCATTCCAAATGATAACACAGGATACCGCCTTTTCCATACACCAAAACTTCTTTCCACTGGGTTCCGGGTTCTTATTTGTGACTCATTATAAAGGTGTTCCACTTGTGTTGATGGATTCTCTAACGGAGGCATCATGTATGAGGTAGATGCGTAGCCTCCATCTACTACCAGTAATGCATTACCATATTTGCTGGACTCGAACTTCGCTTTTATGTAACTATTATTAAATATAGAACTATCGTGACATGATCCTGGCCATCTGGCTACTATATCTATTATTTCTAAATTGGCATTACATATAGTTTGAACATTAATTGAGTAATATCCCTTTCTGTTCCGAAACAATTCGGTTTGTTCCCTACCCAACTGTAATCTTAAAGGTACAGATGCAAGTCGAACATGTGTACAATCCATTGCACCAACTACTCGAGGAAACCGAGCTATGTCATAAAATTTTTGCTGCTGTCTTCCTATTTCTTGAGGTGTTTCGGGGAACTTTATGTATTCTTTATGTAATGCAGCGATGGCTGCGTTCACTTGGTGTATTATTTTATTTGCAGTTAGAGTACTCATTCCACAGTAATCAGCAATATTTGTTCGTGTGGAATTGGTGGCATAGAATCTCAATGTCGCTAATAATTGATTTATCGGAGAAATGGAGAAATTTCTGCAAAAAAATATTTTTTTGGTTAGTTCAGCTATACATGGTTGAAAACAATACAAATTACAGATAATTTTAAGAAAGTATAAACGGTTGGAGTACACTTTTAGGGCTAGTACTAGTTTTTTGTATGGGGCTCCGTCAACTGTAATCTAACCTGTATCACCTATGTACAGTAGCTTCCAAAAGAGGACTAGCAATCTCACAAGGCAATAGATTGACACTTCGGTTTAACTTACGACCTTCTTTTAATAAGTACCTTCAATACTATAGACACACACACTTACATTTCTTTGCAAATGATTGTATTTAATAAATTCAACCATTAGGATACATGCTATGATAGCCTAGCGGTTACAGTAGATGAGTAAGCACGATCATGCGCATTGAGCCGCGGGTTCAAATCTCATGCAGGTGATGGTTTCTTTTTAAATATTTTATGTTTTATTAATGTTTAATGTTAATTGCTCGAATAATCAAGCTATTGAATAGTTCCTTGATACGTTCGTCTCGTTCACTAACCTCGTAAAATTTTATGAAAGTACCCTCAGAAAACTGAATTGATAAATTATTAAGGTAGATGCAACTCATTCACCGCGACAAAATAGAACATTGTTGGTTGGTTGTTATTGTGGGTTAGTGGCGTGTGTTAAATCTAATATCGGTGTAATAGTCCATTTTGAAATGCAAGCAAATTTAAATATTGAAATGAAAGCTAATATTATTGCGCTGCGTAAAAGCTGATTTATTATAACTAAATATCTGATCAAACCGGACTGAGTGTATTATAATTTAATTATTTCTCAAACATTTATCTTATTATAGTGTACTGTACTATAATCAATAGTAGTGTACTGCTGATCCTGATAGCGATATTTGAAACGTTTTATATTTTCAGTAGATCTAAACTAAATAAAAGAAAAAATATACTTAATTTCAAAGTAAATTTATTTTCCTAGATTATTGAATGAGGAAAATATCATTATGAATGTAACTCTGACTGTTCTATTTTCAGTATAATTTTGTTTCTAAACAATAGGTAAATTATATTTTGCTTAGTAGCCTAACAGTACTCCTTTTTTATTTTAGAGAAATACTGTGAGTGGGTGGGTCAAAAGACATGAGGAAGAGAGTAGCCTTGCCAGTCGAAAGCGAAGTGGAAGACCCCAGCTCATACAAGCGGCGCAACGACGGCACATGGTCAGCGAATATGAAACGAGTGGTTTCATACCGACAAGATATATTTCGCCACGCGCCAACAGTTCGACTTACGTCGAAGTATTAAGTTATTTGTATTGAAAACGGCTGAGGAAGAACGTGTTGCTGACATGTCTGGTTCTGAGTATGAGGTACACACATCCAGGCCGTACATAATATCGTCCCCGTAGTTGGAAAACTAAATAACTCCGATTTTCTAGTTTTAAGATAAACGCGATTTAGTGTTTTTTTTTTTTCAATTAATGTTCATTTGTTAAAAAAATTGAGACAATTTTACTAAGTCGGTAATTTTATATTTTGTGGACCTGATTATCTTTAACATTATGCTTAAACAAACTGGACTCTATCTTCAACAATAACTAAATAAAATATATAAAACCAAGTTGTTTAATTTTGCCACAACTACTTTTTGTAGCGTAACTGCAATTAGTTATTTATTTCGGCTATTTATTTAGTTTTCCTACAACCTAGATCCATCTGGTAGAGTAAAAGAAGGTGAAATAAATGCAGTTATCGAATTTATCAAACTTGAAATATGTTGAAATGTAAAAGTTGAACTTTTATTACTTTGATATTGTTTAACTGTTATTGGTGCCATTAAAAATAATAAGCTGTATTTTGACATAAAATAGACTTTATTAAAAAATGAACAACAAATCAAAGGTATAGCAATCATTATAAAACTTTAAAACAACTCAATTCAAATAAAAATAATTCTTCATTGGTAATTTAGGAAACACAACTAAAATAAAACTCAAAAAATAATATGACTCATCAGGTACATTGAGTACAAAAATCAACAAACTTCTAATATCAATTACTTAAGACTATTGATCCTACAATTAAGTAAAATAAAACATTTAAAATTCAAAACAATTGAAATGTCTGTACTTAATCAATACTGAAAGGTAAATTAAGAAAAAAGTAAAGTAAGAGACATAAACAAAAGTACAGCAACTTAAAATAAAAACTACCTTCATACACATTAAATAAAACACGGCGTATGTATGTAATTTAAAATCACGTAAATTTAACAATGTAAATCCCTAAAAACTCAAATAATTTTGTTTGTGTTGTTAGGTTTCAAATAATCACCAGAATGTAGAGCAGGGGTCAAAATAAGTTTAATCATCGACTTCAGATGAATCAGTGCAGGGTGGAGTACCCTGGTCTTCGTTTAAACATGGTAAACCTTCGTACCAGCCATGAAGCTCTTTAGGAATTATATTTTTCTTACAAAGCTGTAAAAGATCTTTCTTTTTTTATTTTGTTATAGGAAGACATTGTTTATATGCCCGGGGAAGATCTTCAGTGTTTATAGTTGGCATTTCAGAGTTTTGAGTTCTTCTAGTCGGTCTCCCTGGTTTACAAAGAGCATTTAATAAATTATATGGCCCATCGTAATCGTATCTGTATTTAATAAAACCAGGTAAATCCTTTTGAAATCTTAGACATTTTATTTTCAACCAACACACCTTCTCCCCATTCTCCGCTCTAGTTTTGTTTTTAATTATTTTTGAAGAAAGTGATTTTACATCAGTCATGTCTTGATACAACAACTCATTTACTTTATACGGATTTACATTTTTATTTTGTCTTTTGGATCTTGCCCGTTGCATAATTCCCTTCCAATCTATTATAGAAAACGTGTCTGTGTACTTTTTTTCTTTTTCTATTGCGCTGTGCATCGAATCTACGTCCATATAACTATGACCACTTTCGAGATACTTTTGTTCTAACACTTTTATTGTCCCATGTGTATGTACTAAGCACAATAAAAACGCTGCTATGTACTGGTTCCGGTTTTGTCCCGAGCATGTGTCTGAATAAAGGGTGACGTGCGTGACAGCCTCGGGTAGATTCTTAATCCATAAATAAATAGCAGATGCTATTTTCTGGAATAATACATTAGACTATCTGCAGTCGATGGAATCTGCAGTAGACTTTGCAAGTCCATGGTGACACACAAATATGAATCATCTTCTTCCGACCTCTTCTTATCCAGCTCTTTAGATCTATAAGACGCCTCTTTTCGCTCTATATGTTGAGTATATTCATGTAGGATATTTATATTACTTTTATCTTTATTGTAATTATTACACGTGCTACATTGGTCCTTCTTGGGATGATAGAACGCTAAATTGTATTGTGTGCCAAATACTTTCTTATAAATGTTAAATTTAACTGGCACTTTATTGTTTTTTTTTCTTTCTCTGCACATACAAATCATACATTTTTGATATTGACAAGGTAGGCTCTAAGTATTTCCTGTTTGATTTTTTTCTACAGTAATGGGAATCCATTACAGGAAAACTTTCAATGTGATTTTTTACGTCTTGTATCTGTTCTTCAGGAGTTTTGTTTGCAGGCGCTTGTCTACCACGGTTATCTATTTTTGTAAATGCACCATGATCATCCACGTGTTTTACTGCTGTTTCAATAGGACCAGTAGAAATGCAAAGAGCGGACATAAAATAATTCTTGCATACTTGTTCAAATACAGTCTTATTTTTATAAAAACCATATTGTCTGCTAGTACTTCTTTGTTTGTCGATCGGTACAAATTTTCTTGTAGTCTGCACCGGTTTAATGATGATGCGCTTAAGCAGAAACTCTTTTTGTAGCTTATAATCTTGTATAGACCAATAGTGTTTGCAAATTATTCCACGCTCGTTTTGTGTAAACTTTTCTGTGCATTTTTGACGGCAACTATTGCTGCATTTAGGACTTTTAGGTAGTTTAGCTGCACAAAGCTTTCCAGTTTTACTCTTATATGGCAAACATTTTCGTTTCTTCTCTAACTCTTTGTTTCTTTTCCAATTTGTTTGATTACTTTTTTTCCATCTGTAGATTTCTTTTTCCTTATTGCCTGTTTCTGTTTCTGTTGTTTCTGCAATTGTGACATCGTGTTTCATGGTTCTTCTATCGGGGTTAACTAATGAGACTTGGTCAAAAGGAGTTTCAATAATAGCGCGAGTTGTTATAATTTTACTTGTTTCATCTTCAGAATCACTCGACGGAATTGAGTTTATACCTTCAAATCTCATGTTCATTAAAGATGTACGTTTTCTTTTTATTTTAATTTCTTCTTCTGAGTCCGGAATCCATGAAGATCCAGAATCAGAAAAAGGTTCTTCATCTGTCGAAGGTGGCATTGGTTCGACACCCGAAATGGGACTTGACCCTCTGACTGGTGAACTGACATCTTTAAAGTTGTATAATGGTACGTTGTCATCTTCATTTAAATTAATTTTACTGCTACACAAAGACATGGGACTGACATTTACGGGCATAGGTGCTGATTGGGGTGGTTCAATGTTATTAGAAATCATTTCGCTAGCCATTATTGAAGCAGGAGCCGATTCGCATGTAATAATCTTAAATTCGTCATGCTCAGGAAGGTTAAGAACATCAGGCGTAATATCAACAGCGAAATTTACGTCATTGGAAATATGTTTGTTAATTTCAGATGGTGATTTCTGGCATGTTATAATATTATGTTTTTGTGGGCGGACGGTACTTTGCTCCTGTTGTTTTATTGTCTTATTTTCATCCTAAAACAATAAGAAGCCATATTGTAGGTATTAAATTAGGAAAAAAGAAAAACAATAACAACTTGACAAGAGTATATGCAGTCAAGTGACAGCATACTCAAATCCATACCTACTCTACATTGTTTTATTAAGTATTAAAAAACAGAGGATTCCATATAAATAAAAATAGGTAAACTGATTTGGTCACCCATCCACCGTTGCTTAATCTCGATTTAGTATTTGTTGTTGAGGTAGGAGTAGGTAGATTGATTTTATATACTTGCGTCAAGATATTATGATATGGAGACATGCCATTTTATCCATAATGTGCGAGATGCTTCTGATTGGTCGTTGCGTGCGGTCAATGCGTTCTTAACATAGATGAACATGAGATAAAGAAACAAAAGGCCCTGTCTAAGTTTTGTCTCATACTGTCAAGCGTCATTTCTAATTCAACAGTAAGGGACAAAATACGGTGTAACTAGGCCAAGGTATTTTTGTATAAAATAAAATACTGATTTCTTTCACCATTAGCTATCATTGGCAGCGTAGATTGATATTATTAATACGTTTTTCACCTTAAACACAAATTCGTGCTAATTTCGAAATTTCAGATTTTTTCAAAATCAATTTGAAGTTCCGGTATTTTAGAGGCATATCCACATTATCCTCTACGTTTGACTTCAACGACCTTAAATCTACCTACTCCGACCTCTGGTTGTTATAGTGGCTATTTAGCGGTTAAATTTTGAAAATGTCAACTTTCTAGCTACAAAAAATTGGTTCTAAATCATCGTAGCTACATACCTCAGATGAATTATCTTCTTCTTGGCACATTTTCACCATAAATCTACCCCGCGAATTCATTATAGTGTAAAACTCTCACTCTGGTCACTGACGTCAACGCAATTGAAGGTTACGCATTACACTAAAATGCTTGTGATACCCGTGGTGGAGTTCGCTGCACCCCCGCAAGAGGGCGCGGCAAGCGGTGTCGGGGCGAAGCCCCCTGTTCGCGGTGGCACACCGCGGTCCGCAGCGGCGGACCGGGCACTGTGGTGCCATCTCTTGGCGTAGCTTCTAATGGCGTGCGCCTGCCAGAAAAATCTTAGCAATAGACGCACGCCTGTGCTGCTTGTGATGCGAGCGATGCATCAGTCACACGCGCTGACACCCGCGCTTCCCCCCGCGCACTTCCTTGTTCCGATTCATTGAATAGACACTACAATATTTCGCGTGACAATTATAAATAACTTAATCTGTTTGATTTTATTTGCCTATCATCTTTTAATTAATAATTATCTAGTTGTAGAAGAAATAGATAACATCAAGTGTTTATAAAGTAATGTACGGTTTTGACAGAATTCTGAGTAGCAAAATTAAATAAGTAGAGTTATTTAGTTTTCCTAGAACTTTGTTAGTTTTATGATAGAATTTGTAAATTGAAGAAAAAATCAACAACTTATTTTATTTAATTTATTAAAAATTTAACTAATCATTGACCACAGTTATTGATTTATTTATTGAGTTGTTTATTTTTCCTTCAAAAAATTAGAATTAGTTTGAAGATATGCATTATTCGATCTGAAAGACAAAAATGGCTATATTTTTGGAACGGAATAAGATAAGTAAATTCCTGTAAGACTCAAACATGCGTCATGTTTTGGATTATTTAAAAATAGGGAAAAGACAAAATCGCCAAAAACGAAGTTATTTAGTTTTCCAAATAAGGGGACGATATGTTGGTGATGTATTCGGATGTGATAATTGAAGTCGTTGTGTTGGTTCTGAACACGATGTGTAAATCGGTGAAGGCCGTGCAGAGTATGTGTGTGTAGTATTTAAACGCTTAATAAATAATCCATCTATTTCATACATGATTTTTAAGCTTTCTGATTCAGATAGTTTACGAAGCTTATTGGCAAGAATCTTGCCATACCGATCGAAATGGTCTTCTACCACTTGTGGTTTATTCAAAACTTTATGCAGTGAACTCATGGCTTCCTTCATAGTTTTGCCAGCTTCTTGCAGTTCTACCGGATTCTTTCGGCGCCACGGTGCAGTTGGCAGCCATAGCTATCATTGTGCTATTTTTGTTCTGGGAACCGCATCCATCAGCCATCATTCGGATCGTTTTTTTTCCCGTCAAATCTGTCTGTGAGAGCAAATCAAAAACTGCCGATGCAATTTCATTTGATGATTTAGCGTGGACATTTTCAGTCCACGTATATACGCGTACGTTTTCTTTCGGAAATTTATTTGTACTTGTGCCTATCACGATAGTGAAATTATAGTTGTAAAACTGTCGTGAGTAGTTAGTTGCATACTACTTTTTGACAAACTCTTACTAATTGGTACGGTTTTGTGAATGTACGAATATGGTATGTCGTGAAAAATTTAGCTTCAGCACGGTTTTTTACTTTACGTCTGCGTCTCTGTGGTGTACTGACCTTCATGAATTTTAAAATGAAATTGTCTTGATACATTTTATCCGGCTTGGTGCTTGGTGAAATTTTCTTATATCTTGCGAATTTAAATGGTTGCATTTAAGCTTACCTATTTTTTTATGCGTACAGTTTTTAATATCATTTATATCCGGTGGTCTTTTGGCAGAATAACTGTAATTAAAAAAATAAAAGTAAAATTTTACATCAATCAAATGTTTAGTCTGTTTAATATAAATTTTTTAAATAAAAGTAATTCATTACAATTAAATATATTTTCAGTTTTTTGGAACATTTTTTTTTTAAATAATTTTTTTATGAAAAAATATTACTTCAAAAGTGCAGATGTTTTGTAAACTTAAACAATCATCTTAGTCAATTTTATTGCAAGAGCGATGTGATGTTCGTCGTTGTTTGGTTCATATCTGTATTGACTCATCCATTAATCATCTTCTCCTACAAGCATAGTTACCAGGAAACTTACCTTGCACGCTTTTGCACGTTGCGTTTCCACTGTTTTTCATTGCGAATCCGTTTTCTTCCTGTATTATGCTGCACTGGGGCAATATTAACTTCCATTTTGTGTTCTTTTACTATTAAAATTTAATAAAACAACGGGACACAATTCCTAAGAAACCACACACGGACGCCATACTGTTGTTTACATAGCCTGGCTCTGTGATTGGTCGAGACGGGATAGAGGCGCTTTTGGTCTGAACTAAAACAATAGAAGCGGTTTTGCACCTAACCGAGTATTTGAAATTGTATTTAGTATGGGATAAAGGCTTTTTTGCACGTATTTAACTTTGTGAGGTCATAGATAAACATGCATTGTGTTGCCAATAATCAAAAACCAGGTTGGGTAAAAAACTGGACAGAGGCGCTTTTGATTCTAGACCCCTTTTTATGGGCTGAAACAGTCTTCCTTAGCATGGTATGAAAGAGTGAAAGAAGTTTTAAATAAATTGTATTTTAAAAACAGCCAATATGAACCATTTTTGTTTACAAAAACCAATGGAAAAATTAAGATTGTAGTTGCATTGTATGTCGATGATTTTTTGATTTTCTGGAACAATGACACTGAAACTAATAAATTAAAAAAGGTATTAGGTTCTGAATTTAAATTAAAAGATCTAGGACCTGTCAGACAATATTTAGGCATGAGAATAAATGTTGATAAAAATAAAAATGTTATAACTGTATATCAAGAACAATATATTGAACGGTTGGTTGCTAAGTTTCAGATGTCTGATTGTAAAACATAAAGTACCCCAATTGAACCTAAATTGAATTTAGATAAGTCATCTGACAAATGTTTATCTAATGTTCCATATCAAAAATTAATTCGAAGCTTAATGTACTTGGCAGTGTTAACTAGACCAGATATTTCTTACTCTGTAAGTTATCTCAGTCAATTCAATAGTTGTTATAGTCAAATACATTGGAACTATGCAAAACGTGTATTAAGATATTTACAACATACTAAGAATTATTGTTTAAAATATAGTAATAATCATAGTCATATACAAGGATTTGTAGACAGTGATTGGGCAAGTGATGCCATAGATAGGAAATCATATACTGGTTTCTGTTTCATGCTGTCTGGGTTAGCTGTGTCTTGGCAAAGTAGAAAACAGAAAACAGTATCATTATCAAGTACTGAGGAAGAATACACTGCTCTGTCAGAAGCTTCTAGAGAAGCTGTCTATTTAAGAAATTTAATGCATGAAATTACTGATACACTTTATGTCATTGATCTGTTAAGTCGTTTTTTAAAGCAATCAGAGTCCATTACAATAGCCAAGTAGGAATCTTAGTAGTCCCGAAAGTCACCAAAACACACCGAAACACTTACAAAGAGCAAGCGACGGTAATGTAAACAGTGAAAGCACAAGTGGGTGATAGTGATGGGCGTTGAATCAACGTTGATGTCTCTTCAACGGGATTAACGTTGACCGTGTACAATTCAACTCGTTGAATGCGTCAACGAGTTACCGAGACAACGACGTCTATGAATTAAATTCGTTTGACGAAACGAGAAAATTAACCCAACGTTTTGTTATTTTCAACGTACGTAAATTGTATTTCTTTAACAATAAAACTCCCGCAAACTGCATCAAATTGTTAGTAAATTAACATTACAACAGCATACGTTAATAAAAGCGTTTAGGCGTTTATCGTTCATGCAAGTTGACGTTCGTAACACGTTAACTCGTTGACGAAATTAACTAGTTGATCAACTAGTTGACAAACGCAATTCAACGTTAACGTTTCGTCGACGGAAAAACCTTCAACTACCCATCACTAGTGGGTGACAGACAGTCAAGTGACAATTTAGTGACGTCATAAATAGGAATGTGTGTAAAAATACGATACAACTTATCGATATTCCCTAAGATTTTGTTACAAGGATGACAATGTCCTACTTTATATAAAAAACACTCTTCGATACTTTTTATAATATTAATACTTAATAACATTTGTATAACATAACAAAAACATTTATAGTACCTACCTACTTAATGTATTCAGTAACGATAAGTATTTTCATCCGATTGCGGCGAAGCCCAAAAGGAGAGTTATTTTTATATTAATTGTCGTAAATACCTAATCGTTTAGTTAGAAGTAAACCACACACTTTCTTAAACGATCATAAGAAAACCCTGAATAATGATCATGGTGAAATACCAAGGTTTTGATCACTTCAGCATTATTCTTACTATTTAAAATCGAGTATGACCTCATGCACAAAGTACCTATACTCAGTAGGTTTTTTTGAATTAAGTTTACATTTAGGGAATAATATATGGAATGGTAATTGAATGCTTTTATTGTATCTTCTGTTTGCTCTTTATTCGAAATAAATTCAAAATATGGTTCATATTAAAATACACTACAGTTCTTTAAAAATTAAATCGATTGATTACAATCGATTGGACGTCCCTAATCTTTTTTGACATGACATGACGTTTGGTGAAGATGGCGGCGATTCATGTTATTATTCGCGAAAATACTTTTTAATGTTCATTTTGGCTTGCAGCTAGTCCGTGTTATAAAAGTATTTACAACTGATATAATAAAATAGAACATGAATTATCGTGCATGTCCGATACATTTGGTGCACAGGGCGAATTTGGACATTGTCTTTTGAAAACTCCGACCCCGACTTTGGTGTCGGTAAGTCCACTTCCGTAACATTGTAGAGATGTTACCTACCTAACTACATACAGTTGCAGTGATAGATTAAGGTTCCTACGACCCATGAATTGTCCATACAAACGTAATACCAAAATCACTTGCAGTTTGAACATATTTCCACCATATTATGCTGATATTCGGATTTAGACAGTATTTATCTAGGTTCCCAGGTCTTTTTTTTTAAAAAAAAACCATCGTATAATGAAGTTAAAGCGAATTTAATTTCACACATTTTTACAGCGTAAATGGCATGTTTTAATTTTGTTTTTTCTTTATTATAAACAACAATATTTCCAATATTGTTTCCGCAGAAACATAGCTTATATTATAAAGTTAAAAATTACGGAAAAATAAATAGAAGAATATTAAGTTTTCATCATAATTTTTGGTATTACGGAACACATCCAAATTTATCACAAATTTCCAATCGTTAGTAGTTCTGTCTCGGCAAGCAAATGTCAATGTGTGCGTGATCGCACTGCTCACGGTCGTGGTAGCTACACTAGCTACTGGGTGTGTCGCTCCGACAGTCACTCACACTAGCGTAAAGCGGGAACGCGGGCGCAGGGTGAAGACGATTAGTTTACTGTGCTGTGCGTGCGTAAATTATTATTGTTTTCTAACTTGTACTGTTATATTTCTGACACTTGACCTATGCTATGAACTTGGATTTAGATATTTGCCTTTTGATTTGGTATCGAGTTACGTACATTTTTACGACCTTTGTTATTTTTGGTTGCTTTACTGAGCTGACATGGACGCCGACTCCGAACGTTGGGATGTATCTCACAGTAAGTACATACTTTTTAATTTAAAGTGAGCCCAAGAAAATAAAAATATTTTTTTCCTAAGTAAATTTTGTAAAAAATAGTGAATAGTTATGTATTTACTTACCTAAATAGGTACCTATTGTTAGTGAGCTAGCATTAGAACTAACTAAATTTAAGTGAGTAGGTACATGTGTTTACATATGATCTGTATCCTGTTTCATCACTGATATTAACTGCCTCCGTGGTCGAGTGGTTTAGGCGTTTGCCTTGTGAACCGGTGGTCATGGGTTCGATTCCCACGGGAAGCAGACTTTGTAAAGTTGTGTTTCCATTTAGGTTAGGACATTGCAGGCTTGAATCACCTGATTGTCTGATGAACAGATGATTCCGTGTTTCGGAAGGCACGTATAAACCGGTAGTCCCGGCCGCCAAATGGTGGTCGTTAAATAAACCATGTCAGAGGCCCTTGAGGCGGTTGAGAAACTCTGACACTAGGGTGAGTGCCCACACGATAAGAAGAAGACTGATATTAATCGGTAGGTAGGAACCTAATCATATCGGAGTTGTATGATCTACTTATTTATATTATAGGCTTTGTCATGTCACTGTTTTGTTTCTTTACTCATGTCACCGAGCGGGCGTATAGGTAATTATCTCAAAGACACTTCTCGCTTCTCTTTACTTGTAGGTATTGTGATGTTTGTCCGGATCACCTAGATTAGGGTGACCATACGGCCGTATTTATCTGGACAAGTGCGGCTTTATGGTTTTAGCTCCATTTTCTTTTAGTTAATTCCTAATACAAAAGTCATAACATTAATAAAACTAAAATTAAGTCCCAAAGTCATTCAAGTTAATTTAATAATTCTGGAATTTGTATTTTGGTCTTTGGGGACCCTTACCACACTTGTGCATTGTAATAATATTTTGCGCGGTTGACCTCGGCCAATCTCAACGGAGAGTCCGATGAGATTGAAACGGAAATCGATGAGATTTTTTTGGCAGTTCACAGAATACTTCCATGCCACCTCGACATTATGAAGGAATACTCACCGAATCAAACGAGAATAATACGAATGTTCAGGAGATATCCAGTAGGTAGGGTACCTATTATATTATATTTTTAACATTTTATGTTGTAGCGTCATATCGAGATAATAATTATGTTTATTAACAAAAAAGAAATTTTGCACTTGCAGATGAGTATTATGGGAATATGGAAAAGGAAGCTAAACCTCGACAGTGAAGTTTTTAATAAAAAGAAAACTGAACTTTTGTCGGAACTACAACAAAGTGCGTGTCAGAGGCACGAAATCCAATTCAAAACCATAGGTCAAGGAGCTAATCAAGAATGGCTAAAGCAAAGAAAAATGAGACTGACCGTTTCATTCTTTGGACAAGTCTGCAAACTAATAAAAACGGCATCTTGCAAAAATATAGTCAAGCAATTATTATACCATACATTTAGAGGCAATGATGCTACAAAATATGGAAACGAAAATGAACCTATAGCACTAAGAGATGCTGAGAAACTTTTAGGGCTTCATATTGAACCATCTGGGTTGTTTATTGATGAAAAACGTCCTTTTCTCGGAGCAAGCCCAGATGGTTTGATAAGTGATGACGCTATCATAGAAATAAAGTGTCCTGCGAGCGCAGCAAACTTTACACCGGCTGAAGCAATTGAACAAAAAAAAATAACTTTTTGTACTAAGGATATGGAGGATGAAATAAATAGAATAAAATTAAAAAGAAATCACAACTATTTTTATCAAATACAAGGACAGTTACAAATAACAAAACGGGAAAAACTGTTTTTTTTTTTATAGTATGGACGCCAAAAGGACTTGCGTATGAAAAAATAGAAAAAGATAACGAATTCTGGAACAGTATTGTCATACAATTAGAAGAATTTTATTTTAAATGCATATTGCTTGAATTAATAGATCCCCGTTTGCCTAGAAATCTGCATATATATATATGAGACAGAATATAAATTTAGTGTGTAATTATTACACAAAGCAGTCGGTATATTATGATTATGATGTGAATGTGAAGACTACGTAGGTTTTTTTCCCCTCAGTTTTCATGACGGTCGCCGGTAGGCCTACAATTGTTCGTCGAATCGTTGAGATTCTTGAAATTCTTTTTTGCTCGGGTCCACTCGCCGTTTACCTCTCTAAGGGTGGTCACTGCTCAACCGGGCTAGCCTGTGGTGGCCTCAAATGTGACTCTAAAGCCCCCAGCCAAGGCAACTTGAAATTCTTATGTTCTGAGTTGAGCTGTACGATTACTGGAAATACGTGCACTGCCTGGACAGACCTTATCTGGTTCTTCAAAAGACCATTTCAGACACCAGTGTACAACGTCTTCACATATACCAGCCTGTTTAGTTTGGATCTCTTTTTTTTACTACTTGATAGGCACGCGTTTGACCACCATCTCACCTGATGGTAAGTGATGATGAGGTCTAAGATGGATCTTTGACACTGTGTACTCTGATTACCATAATTGTATTTTTGAACTCGTTCAGTCGATTATGGTCACCCTACACGACTATCACGTTGCTGTTCATATATTTTTTTAAAGGTGAATACAACGTGTTGATTTGCATCAATGACTATACAACCACTTGACCGCTCATTCGGGCGACTCCGGCTCACGGCACATACATGATTTTGCACTTATATTAGATGCCGATATGAGTGCATTTTTTAGTACTGACCAGTTGTTAGATCTGTACGCATACCTTAATTTTTGGTACCCTAAAAAACATTTATTGCATATAAGGGTGTTTCGCGTAGTTCGTGCAAATTCTAAACAATCCTATATTTTAAATTTATTGTCGAATAATTTTGTTTTTTTTTAACAAATATCGTTAATATATGGATAATCTTTGAACATTTCGTGGTTTCTACTTTCTTTTTATTATTAACTTTGAAATTATTATCACTTCTAAAATCGAACTGAGACGGTAATGAGAACGATAAGGAGGGGAATGATATTGAGGCATTTAATGATGGAAGAGGTGTGCGACGGTAATGAAGAAAAACAGAAGGCAATACTGTTACATTAAGCATTTTTAATATTTATCGAACTACAAAATTACTAATTTTAACATAAACACAAAGATGTTAAAAAAATAAAATCAGATAATAAGTCTTTACCTATGAAATTGCCGTTTTTTAAAAAGGGTAGCTTTGAAGTGTTATCTTTGGATTGACTTGGAATTATAAGTTCAAATAAACTTTATATTAAAGGTACGTTATTCTTTTTTCGAAATTAGGTATTTATTGGCTTCTTTGTGTTTTGTATTTTCTGTAATATCGCAGTACTGACACTTGAAAGCAACTCCTTTTTAAAAAACGGCATTCCATGGGTATAAATTATACTTCGTATTAAAATATATTTAAATCATCATCACTCGTATCACTCCAATGCTCGATTGATATTTTAGTCTTCTTCTCATCAGGTTCTTCATCTTTGTTTTCTTTGCCATCATCTCCATTTTCATCTTTATATAACGCAATGAATTTCTCAAAATCGGTGTGATAAGTTTTATTGTTATTTGTTTTCATTTTAGCTAGATTTTTCTTATGAATATAAAACTTTCTACTATCCCAATCAGTTACATTAATATTTGATAGGATTTTGACAATTGGTGAATGCGGCCTTTTTGAGTGATTATCGGAACTGACCGAGGGGTCCGAAGAAGCAATTGGAAAATCTGTATCATTTATCTCTTGAATTAATTCTGGTGTGGTATTCTCATCTAGAAAACTTTGAAGTTGGTCAGTATTGACCTCTTCGCAAGACGGAATATCATAGTACCCAATATGTTTGCCGTGACTACAAATAACTTCGTTATTACATCGAAAACAACTTAGTTTTCTTAAACTAAGCTTAGAGTTCCCAAATGACCAAATAACTTGGTGCACTATCATGGTCCTTTTGGCCGCTTTTAAGGTTTTAGGAAAACATCTTGCTGCAATGTCATTTTTTGATACAGTACGAATCTCTATTTTTACTCTAGGTCTAAGACAGGCTAAAAATGTGTTTATTGAATCTACATCATTACCAAAACGGACTACTTGATCTGCTGTTCGTTTTAGAACAGCACCAACTCCGTCTGGCGCCCCTTTGCCGTGGCCAGCTTCTAAGTAGTTCCAGGTAATAGATTTCAGTTGCGGAAACTCACGATACAGTTGGCTGATCATATAAAAAATAAAACGATTTCGATACTGACTTGTTGGACTGTCGGAAATGAAATGTACAGTATCGATTTGGGTTGAAACCTCCATTACGTACCCTATGGTTGGTATCAAATGTGCCCAGATAGCCGCAGCATCGTGTTGAGTACACTCACTTATAGTACAAAAGCTGTATTGTTTTTGTATGCCAACTTCTGGGTCTATCAAGTAGATGACGCATGTGTGCAGTGATAATTGCATCCTACTACCACCAAAATGAAAACTTTGAATTTCTTCGTTATATTTAACGCAGTAGTTTTCGCTAAAGTCAACATGAATCACTACCTCATGTGGAGTAAGATTATTTTTAAGCTCTTTGATATTTTTATACTGAGTCCAAATATTAGTGCAATGGTTCATGTAACCCACAAGATTTTTTTCTAATTGAAATATAATGTTTCGAGGAAAATCGTATAATGTTTCTTTTTTTGTAACCAACTTTGTTTTTTCTTCATCTTTTACATAATACTTTTCAGAACAATTACGCCACTCATAATATTTAATTTTTTTATCATTCCGAAATTCAGCATAATCTAATTTTTTCTGTTGACATTTTGTGCATGTTCGATTTAGACAATTTTCATCATAAGCATTACAACACAAGCTTTCTAATATACCGGTACCGTTAGATTCCTTTAGTATTTTATTTGTATTTAGGCATTTTATCAACAAATCGATATTAATATGAACTTTGCAAGCACACGTATTTCTACTGGACTCTTTTGGATATAAAACCCAAAAAGGGCGATATTTACAAAAAGTTTGATATGTTACCTTGACATTAGTACTATGCGTAAACTTTTTGTACAGATTTGTCAATGTGTCCGTTAAGTACCTTTTCTGTTTTCTGATTTTATTTTTGGTAATGTATTCTTTTTTGTCAGCCGCAATTCTAGTCACTGTATCATCGTTAAAAAAATCTAAAATTATTTGCTCTGTTAAGTTTTCATTTTTATTAGCTATTTTATTGTCTGTTTTGTTTCTAACAGTGAATGATTTAGTTTTTGTTAAAAGCTTATATTCCTTAAATTTTTCTTTCCCAGTCATAATTACATCTGAGAACTCTTTCTTGTCTTTTTTTCTCAAGCATTTGTATCCTTCCCCGACACTTCTTGATAAAATTTCACCAAATATTAACTTCTTCTTAATTTCTTCACGTCTTTCTGTGTCCACATTATTTATTAATAGGTCTATTTTTTGTTCAGTCGATTTTTTTTCATTTTTCTTTTAGTTTTTGATCACTCTATACAACATTTTTCTAATAGCATTTTTCTGTTTCTCTTTTTTTTCATTTTCTTGTTTTAAAATACCTATTTCTTTTTTATATCTGTAACGAAGTCTTCTCAAAAGAACATCCTTTTTTAGACACTGTGGACAAGAATTACTATCACCTAAACAATTTTTGGATGTACTAGGCATGGGGCTTGAAGCTGGTCGAGCGAGAGGATCTTGTTCAGCTGGGGGTACTTCAGTATCACTATTTGGTGGAGAATTGTCTATTAATAATTGTTGAATAGCTTTTTCTTTCTTTTTATTTTCATAATGACGTTTCGAATTAATTCGCCACATTTTCCTCCGAATTCTTAACTGTCTAGGTGTCATTTCTTCCACGGTTTTATTTTTTTTATTTTCTTTTCTTTTAAGGTATCTTGCTCTTTCTTTTGCTTTCACCTCTGCATACTTTTCGGGATCTTTCTTAATTTCTGCATATTTTCTTTGCTTTTGTAGTCGATCGCGCTCTCGTTTCTGCTCTAATGTTTGTTTGGTTTTCTTTGGCATTCTTAATTATATTATTGTTCTGCAAATATATAAAAATAACAGTAAGAAATCTCAATCCTAAGATGTTCAACCACAAGCTAACTTAAAGCTGTATGTACAATAAAGTAAAAAGTTTTTTTATTACGGTAAAAGTGTAAAGAAAAACTCAACCACGGATAAGACCCACAATCACAAGGTATGATACGTCACAAATAAACAAACATACATAACAACAAACATAATATTCTTATTACCATCGTTTTGATCTCATCACCGTCGCTAAAAGAAACGACGGTAAACGAATGGAATGAGGAAGAAGGTAATGAGGTTTAAATCCTTTATTCTATTTTTATTAAAAAATATCAAAATTACAAACCTAATACCTATTCTAAACTTCGATGGGAATCATTGAAATTGATAATAAGCTAAGTAATAAACGAAATCATATATACTCACGTTATAATATGGACGATAGGAAAGAGAACGATTCCAGAATAATCACCTCCCGTGACACTTAACACGAAAATATTTTTTTTTTCACAAGCTAGCGTGCACCTGTTACGACGTTTACTGGCAAACTGAGACGTGCGCGGGGCTTGACATCGCAGTAGCGTAGCATTTAAGGCCAAGCACAAACTATAATGTGGATTTCTTTTCATACCGAGGGTAATCAGAGAAAATAAAAAATAAACATTTATCAAATCATATTTTAATATATTGAGAAGATAGCATTATTTAATTTAGGTGTAAACGTTGTGTTTTTTAATATACTTCATTAATATGATTATTTTGTTTCTATTTACTCCGATTTATTTGAATAAAATATAAATTTATTTAGGATACTTAGTAAATGGACACCGAAGGAAATGAGAATAAGAAAAGTTTTTTATTTATAATTAATTAATTACGCTTATTATTACTGTAAATCTTACATGCATGCAAGCATAACTTTATTATATTTGGTATTCTTTGGAAAGAATATAGATATTTATTGAATAAATCAATATTTTTTTACTGGACGTATAATATGCACGAAACAAAATAAACACCCATAACCGAAGCAAAAATGAGTTCCTGTGCAATTAAATGGTGCGGGAAATCAACTAGAACATCTAGTTATAAAAAAGATGGCATAAGATTTCATCGGTAAGTAAAATATGTTTATGTTTATTTACGTTATTGCTAATTAGAGAGCTCAAGCTAAACTGGTTGGTTACGAAAAAAGTGATACCGCGTTGATGTCTTTTGAAAAGTCCTTTACTTTCACTAGAATATTAGATAAGTCTATCCCTTTCTATCCCTAAGTACTTTCTACTGAGTGCCGAAGTGATGTGACAATTTAAAAAAATACTCGTAGTTGATAAATTATTTTATCGATGATTCGAATTGGTGAATAAATTAAAAGGTTAACTTACCTTTAATGTTAACATTTTAGATTTCCAAATGTTCCGGAAGTCAAAGAAAAGTGGATTAATGCCGCTCACAGGGAAAATTGGTTTCCAAAAAAGTATAGCGTCATTTGTTCAAGGCATTTCACAGCTGATTACTTTGAAACTTTAAAGGGCCGACGCCGTTTATTTAGTTCAGCAACGCCGACCCTGTTTTTGCCTGTTTTGGTATGTTTTTTTTTAATATCATTCAGATCACCAAAATAAAGAAAATGGTAAAAACGCTTTTGGTAAAAATTGTACAATAAAAACTAATTATAATTTTCAGACTTCACCAAATAATACAGCTGATTGTAGATCAGCTACTAAGTTACCTTTTTTTTTTTTTTTTTAACGGGGGGAAATCCTCATGGATGTCCTCCGCCCTGGGGCGGGCGGAGGGGTCTGTCAGACTCTTACTGACTAAAACCACCCCGGTGTTCCATCTCTCACTACGCCGGGGATCGCGAGAACTTGCGACTTCCGTGATCCCCGGCTGGTGCCGGCCCGCCTCTGCGGGCCACCTCGGGTCAGCGGGGGGAGTGAGGTGTTTGACTCCCCCCGCGACGTCAAAGAGGGGCGCACGGGAACACCACGCGCCGCCACCTCGGGTCCAGATGAATGGGGGGCGACGGACGTCCCCAAGTCCGCCGCCCCTGGACCCAGTTAGGGGGGCCGGAAGAGGGCAGCGTATGCCCTCCTCCGACGCCCGGTGCGTCTGCTGCGGGCCGGGAGGGAGGTCGAGATCTCCCTCTCCCTTTCCGCAGCCTCCTTCTGCGCGATAACTGTTTCGCAGAAGGAGACCACCGCGTCCCAGGACTCCTCGCCGTCAACCATAGCACGGACTACGGCTGGCAGCGAGAGGTCACTGCCTACAACAGAAATGAGAGCACGACGCGGCTCCTCCCAAGCGGCACACTCTGCCAGCGTATGCCGCGCCGTGTCCTCCCGACAGTCGACGCAGTGGTGACACCGAGCGTCCGGCTCCCTGCCTATGCGACACAGAAACCTCCCGAAGCAGCCATGCCCCGAGAGGACCTGCGTCACACGAAATGACAGGGAGCCGTGCCTTCTCCCGAGCCACAGGTCGAGCACTGGCCGGATGGCCTCGATAGTGACGAGGCCGGCGGAAGGGCGTGAGAGCCTGTCCCGCCATTCCGCCACCAGGACCTCGCGCAGCTGCGACCGACGCAGCTCGATGTGTCGCTGCATCAGTCGCTCGCCGCGCGCCCGCGCGTCCTCACGCCACCGATGCAGTGACGCGAGGACTTTTGCCTCCAGGTCCCAGGGCGGAGATCCGGCCAGTGCGCAAGCCGCCTCGTAGGAGATCGTGCGATAACCCCTGATGACTCTTACGGCCATCACCCTCTGCGGCTTCCGCAGAACAGTGATGGTGCTGGCCGTCAGGTCAGCCGCCCAGATCGGGGCCCCATACAGGGCCATCGATCGCACGATCCCCACGTACAACCGCCTGCAGGCGGTGCTCGGGTCCCCCAGATTGGGAAGCAGCGTTGACAGCGCTCCAGCCGCGCCCAACAACTTGGGCGCCAGCCGCTGGAAGTGGGGGCCGAAATCCCAACGGCTGTCGAGCACCAATCCCAGGTACTTCATGGTGGACTCGACAGCGATACGGGCCCCCCCAACAACTATGTGCGATCCCGGCGGCGGCGCCCGTCGGGGGCTATGAAAGGCTATGGCCTCCGACTTGTTGAGGGCCACCTCCAGGCCGAGGCGCCGTATACGGCTCACCACCTGTGAGACCGCGGCCGTCGCCAGCAACGCTGCCTCCCTGTACGAGCTCCCCCGGGCAGTGACCAGCGTGTCGTCAGCGTAACACGTCAGGTCCGCATTGTTACAATGTTTAATACCTATCATACATAATTACAGGCCTTATGAACAATATTACAAACTAAGGATCTACTCATCCTATAGAAATTCCAATTAGATGATCATAACTTATAATCTCATAGGCAGTCAGGTTGGCATTGGGGTCGCCCACCGCGTACCCGCACTATTAAAGAAGCACTTCGCTTACGTATGACAGCGTGAAAGCTGTTCACCGACGCCTTCGCGAACATGCCACTTGCGCTACTGTTACGCGGCTGCCCCATCAGCACCCTGAATGCGTTATTATATTGCATACGCGGGTTTTCGTATGTCGGCCGTGAGCCTACAAACTGCGCTTATAAAAGGTCTAACAGAAAGCTCTAAATAGTGTGATCTTCACTTTTTTAGTACAACATCGCCCTGCGTTCTTTCTCCACATCCATATTATCTTTGCGGGTCCTCGGTGAACCAGTGGCCCAGATACCTGATAATAGTACTCTTATCTGAAATTAGTTTTTTTTTGCGTTGCAGATTTCACCTTCTGTAAAATTCGAGTCACAAGTTGAGGAATTAACTCCAAGAAAACGCAAAATGAAGCGCCACATGGACCATTTAATATTTTCGCTTAATAAAAACAAGAAAAAGGTTAAAAGGCTTCAAGACAGAAATAGAGTACTAACAAAAAGTGGCAAATCTACAAGAAATTTTAAATACGTGTACAAAAAAATCTTTAATAACTACTGAGAATGAAGATATTTTAAACAGCATAGGTGTTCAAAATAGAGAAATAATTAAACGTCAAATTCTAAAATCTAAAACTGGTCATATACCAAAAACCAAATATTCACCGGAACTACGAGCGTTCGCTTTAACATTACATTTTTATTCGCCGAAGGCATACAATTTTGTCAGAAAAACTTTCAGTACCTGTTTACCTGCTATCTGTACGCTAAGATCTTGGTACCAGTCGGTTGATGGAAAACCAGGATTCACTAAGGAAGCCTTAGATACAATCAGAAGTAAAGCAAAAGAATCAGATAAGAAAATTTATGCCACTATTGTATTTGATGAAATGGCCATCAGAAGCGGTATCGAATATCATCCGCAAGGAAAAAGGTACTATGGCCACGTAAATTTTGGAACTAGCTTGCAAACAGATTGTCAAGATGAAGCCAAAGAGGCACTTGTGTTTTTGTTAGTACCATTAAATGCTTGCTGGAAAATTCCTATTGGATATTTTTTGATAAATAGCATTAATGCGGAACAAAAAGTTGCTCTCTTGACTCAAGCCATCCATTTAGTAGAAGATACCGGTGTACACATCAAAGCCATTACGTTTGACGGCTGCCCAGCGAATATTACTATGGCCAAAAAGTTAGGGTGTAATTTCGACATTGATAATTTAAATCCTACTTTCAAAAATCCTTGCAATAACTCAAAAGTTGCTGTTTTCTTAGATCCTGCCCACATGGTAAAACTTGTGCGAAATGCGTTCGAATTTTATAAAATTTTGCAAGACCAATCTGGTGGGGCTAAGGCGCAAAACGTCTCTTTCGCAAAATGTCCCCTGGTCGTAAAACGTCTCTTTCGCAGAATGTCTCTTTCGTAAAATGTCTCTTTCGCAGAATGTCTCTTTCGCAGAATGTCTCTTTCGCAGAATGTCTCTTTCGCAAAATGTCGCGTCAGGGACTTAAGAATAAAATTTAGATTTTCAAAACAAAAAATCATTTATTAAAATTATAGTGCAATTATGATGTAAAAATTTTGGTACTTAAATTTACTTAAGAATGTATTCTAAATAAAAAAATATATTTTGATACAGTTAAAAATAATATTTTGGTAAAATTTAAAGTTCAGTGATGGCAACATTTATAATAATATGTGAGGGTAGTTAGAAAAAAACTTATAAATGTATGTGTCATTCATTAATTGCCGAGCTGTGTTTTGTCTGTTACTTTTTATTGAAAAACAGTAGTGAATTTGAGTTTTAATATGGATCAAGAAATCGAATACATTCGTAATCAAAAAGGACATAGAACACTTATACATTGTGAGTACAGATATAATAAGAGCAAAACAAATAAAAGTGGAACTACTTTTTGGCGGTGCATAAATAGGCGAGACTGTAATGCGTCACTAACATTAGACAAAACAGGAAAAATTATCATTAAACTGAAATCAGTGCATACATGTGAGTCAATGGAATTTAAAAATATAATTAAAAAACACGTAACATTATTAAAACATATTGTTTGCAAAGATTTTCGCCCCATACAGCAAATTTATGAAGAAAATGATAAAAAAATTCGTAACAAAATACCCAATAGTGAACACTATCGAATTTCTACGTTTAAATCAATTAAAGACACTTTATATAGGGCACGAAAGTCTTATTTGAACGTAGATCGACTACAACATACCAGTGCCGAAACTGCAACTGTACCAGAAGTTTTAGGTAAAATTTCCTTATTTGTGAAGATGGACAAAGTGAAAAAAATTTGGTATTTGCAACACGTTTGGGAAAGAAAATTGTGAAGAAACCCGGATCCTATTTTGCAGATGGCACGTTTATGTCAGCTCCGCCACCTTTTTATCAGTTTTATATCTTACATTTGGACATTGGATCTACAAAAAAGTGTACAAATATAATCCCAGTAATTTATACATTGCTACCCAATAAATCCCAAGAGACATATACGCGGCTATATAACATATTAAAAGAAAAATTGGGTATAATTATTAAAACATTTAAGAGTGATTATGAAATGGCGCAAATAAACGCTGTGAAATCAGTATTTCCTGAAGCAAAAATAACAGGATGTTATAGACATTACAACGCAGCAATATGGAAACACGCAGAGAAAAAAGGATTTCTGCGTACACGGGAAGGGCGAAATATTGCAAGAATGACTGCAATAATAGCACTGGTACCGGCTGAACAAATCCCTGCAGCTTGGGGGTACATTTTAAGTATAGCTCCAGATACTCAATACATGATGAATTTTAGACGTTATTACGAAAAACAATGGTACCCAAAAATGCCACCATCCTTACTAAGTTGCGCCTACCAACGACACCGCACAACTAACGCGTTAGAAGGGTGGCATCGGCGTATAAATGCAGGCCGCATACCAAAAAAGCCAAGTTTATACATATTCATAGATAAATTGCGAAAAGAAAGTAAATATTGGAACAGAAAAATAACTGATAATTTATTTACAGAAACTAAAAACAGACAGAAGAAATATATGGACTTTGACATTAAATACAAAAAACTGTTGAAACAATTTGAGCGTAAGGAACTGACGCTTCCACAATTCTTAAAAAAGATTATTTTTTTACAAATTTTCAAATAGCTAAATTTTGGTTTTTTGCTGAGTATCAATGTTTATTTTGATTTACAATACTTCTAGCAAGTAATGTACATTCCAGAATGAAAATAAGTACATTTATGTTTTTTTCTTCTTAATGAAAGATGATATTTTCATAATCATTTACGAAAATAATAATTTATGTAGCAAATTTTAATTAATAACCAAGGTTTATTTTAGTGCGAAGATTTAATTTTTTTATCATTTATGAAAATGATAACAAAAGTTAATTTCAGTGCCACAATTAATATATAATTTCATTTGATATGTCATATATTTATATTTTCTTTTTATCAATAATGTTATGTTAATCATTTATGAAAATGTTTTTTTTTTATGTAGTACTTGATAATAACTCAAGTAAATAATAATGCCAAAATTTATTTATTTGACATTTTAATATTAAATATATATTTTTTAATCATTTTAAAAATGGTACAAGAAATATTTTCGTTTACAATACTTAGTTAATGCTTAGTTACTATTAGTTATAGCTCCTATTATATTATCTGTGGATATGTTTACTAACAGTATTGATTCTTTTGATCTAAACTTTGAATGTGTGTAAAATGTTTGATACCTATTGATATTGTTTTTATTTTGAATACATACTTAAGTAAATTTAAGTACCAAAATTTTTACATCATAATTGCACTATAATTTTACTAAATGATTTTTTGTTTTGAAAATCAAAATTTTATTCTTAAGTCCCTGGCGCGACATTTTGCGAAAGAGACATTCTGCGAAAGAGACATTCTGCGAAAGAGACATTCTGCGAAAGAGACATTTTACGAAAGAGACATTCTGCGAAAGAGACGTTTTACGACCAGGGGACATTTTGCGAAAGAGACGTTTTGCGCCTGAGCCAATTATTCCTGGCAAAAAGCAGTACATCACTCGAAATATGGTTCAAAAACAAAAACGACAGTTAACATTACCATTAAAACAATTACATAACAAATTTATATCAGAGCATGGAATTCCTGTTAGTTATGCTTTTTTCTGTAGACATCGCCCATTTTGGGTAGTTTTTCCTAACAAAGCACTTAGGGAAACTTGTGCCTGCATAATTCACAGTAATATTGATTTGGCAGTTTTATGTCTGCATAAAGCAAATATAATAAAGGAGACTAATTTTGAACAGATTTTGCAGTCCCTGTGTTGTTCTCAATACAATGATCAATGTTTAAAAAGAAACTGCCTGAAGTGTAAAGATAATGTTTTAGCATATAACGAATTTTCAAATGATCAAACCTTAACACTGTACCAGTGGGTTCGTTGCCAAGAATCTGTGAAGACCAAGAAGGGTGTGAAAAAACAGTACATAACTACAAAAAAGGCAAGTGAAATGACCCCATTACAAGTAATAGAAAAATTAGATTACCAGCTACCAAATTTCTTCAAACATACATTTACTATAACCGTACAATATAACTCTATGAAACACAAGAAGAATAATTTAATTGTAACAGAAGCATTCATATATATAGATTTTTCTGAAAATGTCTCAAATACGGAAAAGAAGTGCAGAGTCTTCATTTTGGACCAAGTCGTAAAGAAATTTGTTTACATACTGGTGTCATATATACCTACGACTTCCATCATAGCGTCATTGGTACTACCTGTGCATGCACAGTTAGCCAGTGCTTGAGACACGACGCCGCTGCCATCTGGGCGCACCTAATACCCATGATTAAACTGGCTATAGAGATAAATCCTTTTATAGATACCATCCATTTCCAAGCTGATTCTCCAAGTTCCCAGTACCGCAATTAATACATCTTCTACATAATTTCAGTTCTTTGTAAGGATTTTCCACAACTTAAGGCAATAACCTGGAATTACAGTGAAGCAGGACATGGGAAGGGTGCCCCAGATGGGATTGGAGGAGTGCTAAAACGAACTGCAGACAATCTTGTGACTTTTGGTCAAGACGTCAGCACATTTGATCAGTTCATAGACATTGTAAAACAGAACATTGAAAATATTACCATAATGACTATCACTGAAGATGAGGTTTTAGCCAAAGAAGCCCTACTTCCCAAAAACTTGAAACCATTCCAGGGCACGTTAAATGTTCACCAAGTCTTATGGAAACAAGATCTTTTTAATCTTGTTTTCAGGAAAGCTAGCTGTTTTGACTGTGATTATTTTTGTGTTCACGATAAACATTTAGGATTTTCGAAAGTCCTCAACTCCTGTACAACTGAAGAAGAACACCCTGGGCCGAGTTCTGGAAACTCAAATACCCCTGAATACGTAGCACCTCTCGTTAGGATTAAGAAATCTCGGCGTATTCTTGCTAATGTAACAAATACATTCCCTAACAAGAATATAATTACTAGTACACCAAAAAATATTGTTATTTTGTCCAACAAAAAGGTTTCTTTTCATTTAAATAAATAAGGTATTAATACTATAAAACGTGAAATATTAAAAAAAAATAAAGCCTATGTTGATTTTAATGATATTTTATTCATAAACCCTGAATTATTATCGATTAATCCTTTACATAACATTTGGATCAACTCGGATACTTGTAACAACAAATCATTGCCAGTCATGTCATGTCATTTCCAGAAATGAGAATATCATTTCCTTCCTACTGTCGTCATTTCCATCACTGCCAGAAAATAAAAAATATAATATCTCTTTAAAAAACATGTAACTGGTGTGCCTTTTACATATAATTCACATTTTTATTTATATTATTCATTAGACTTGGTAAAAAACTCGTTATATACTACTTAAAAAAACTGTTGAAAAACTACACTGTAGAATCAAATTTAGTTTATTTACCCAACTTTGTAATCCTATATATTTATATGGGATTACAAAGTTAAGAGTTTTGATTATTTGTTATAATTATATTTTTCACCAAAGAGCTATAATTTAAATTATAAATTAAGAGAAGAAATTAAAAGACTGATTTAAATTAATATAAGAACAGTGTAAACTCTTCATAACGTTATCCTTTATAACAATAAACTCCCTGTAACGTTGAAGTGAGCCCAACTTGGTTGGTTTGCGTTAAAACCCACATATTGAAACACTTTTTATAGCGATACGCCATTCTCTATTACGAAGAAATGTGTTCATATTTTTAGACAGTAAATATTTATTATCGGTATTATTGTTTATGTTATGTTATCAAGTAACAAGTCTTTGAAGCTCCGAAACATAATAATAATAATAATAAATCCGCAAGGCAGTTTTGTGGCGAACTGTTGGGCAGTAGCGACCCCACGGACCTGATCTCCCGGGAGAAGTCTTGTTCTTCATCTCCGGCTTGCCTTTATTGGCTGGCTGGAGTGAACACTGACGAGGAACAGAGCTCCCATCTCTTTCTTGCCTTAATCGGCCGGTCTGAGTGGAGATTCGCAAGAGCAAACGTGCTCGGGAGAAGGATGTATAATCCAGTAAGATGCTGGTAGGGATCTTGACCGTACTTCCGGGATTGTCCTGATAGCCGTGGTATACCTCTCCACTCCTCTAGCACCTCAGGATATGTTGCCTCCTTGGAGCTACGTCACTTTGTGCTAGCGACCGTTTTCGGGGGCCCATTTATTGAGTGTGCAAGTCACCCCCTACCATTTTAAAGCCGTGTATATTTTCAGTGGTCAGGCAGGGGCCAATAGTTCTTTCATAGTATACGTTAATGAATCCACTAAACCACCCAAACCCATAGCCTGTCACCTTTTGTTTCCATATTATGCAATAGTTTTGCACCTACCGGGGATTGTCCTTAGGTATACTTTCATAGTGCATATTGGGATAATCGTCGGTTGGTGCCCCATTCCATTAGAAATGTCTAACGGGGCCTCTGCGAGTTGGCTTCGGCCCCTCGTACGCCTACCAAAGGACCTCAGGGTCCCGAGATTGTTCACGACATACCTTAAATAATAATAATAATAATTGTTTATTTCTCACCACAAGCCAAAAAAATACAAACAGAATTTACACACGAGCAAAAGCTAGTAAGTAAGTGGTTGGTTGTGGATCGCTGGTGCCTGTGGTAGGTAGTAACACCCGTAATACAGGTCACCAGGTCCCCACCCGGTTATAGATTAACACATTTGATAGCTTACATCTGGTATCACAGCAAAAAGCAGTTTCAAGCAATTATTGAGTTAATAACAGATTACATTCATCTTAGAATTATAGTGAGATTAATTTTAATTTAATTTGAAAAAGAGTTAAAAATAATTAAAAGTACCTATATTTGGGAAGTTTTTATGAGTGTAATGTTTGTGAAGGTGTGTGTTTGTGATGATGTGTGTGTGACAGTGTTTATATATTGTGATGTGTGTTAGTGTATGAAATAACTAGACTAATACGTCAAAGAGAGGTTCTGTGGCAGTATATGTTTGGCCTTGTAGCCAGGCTTGTAAAGTGACTTTAAAATTATGTTTGTTCAATGGGTGCAGGGAAAGAATTCAGTTTAATTTATTGTAAAGATACGGACCAAGGAAAATAAAGAATCTATGACTAAAGGAAGTTTTAAGAGGCGTATTTAGAGCAACTATATGGTTTCGGCTCCGAAACATCCGAGGTCGGTCTAGCTTTTGTTATCCTTAATTGCCTTGAACACGTGCAGTATGACGCATTGTTTTTTCGGAAGTGATGGTCTTCGACCAAGCATACTGGGTACCTATCGTATTATCAGTCGTAAACCTACTTTGAAACTGTTAACATGGCCAGTAAACGGAAAGCGATTAGTTTTGACGAAAAAGTTTGTGTGATACATGCGATTGAAAAGGGAGAAAAGAAAATTGACGTTGGAAAGCGCTTTGAACTAAGTCAATCCACTGTTGCTACCATTTGGCAAAACCAAAAAACAATTCTACAGGCGGCGCTGGAAGGAAACTCTTCTAAAAAATTAAGAAAGCCAAAATTCGAAGACTTAGATCAGGCAATGTTGTCGTGGTTTAACAATCAGCGCCAGAATAATGTACCCATCTCGGGGCCAATTGAGTCATATAGTATCAAAACCGGCAATCTCCACATTTAAGAGAAAATAACTTATCTATGCCAAAATAGTCTCTAAGAACTAATCTTCCATCTTGATTACTATGTTTTTTTACAGAAACAGCATTCTCCCTACCAAAAATGACTTTAAAGTTTTGAGTAAGTTTCAAAAGCGGCAATCTCCTAGAACGTTGATTTCAAACATGGCAGTCTCCACTTCGACCAATCAGAGCGGAGTATTTAGTATAGGATCGGCGTCGTTACACAGTGAAACTGCTCGTGGTATTTTTAAGATTTTATTATGATATTCTTAGTGAATTAAGTAAAACGTGTGTTTATTTTAAACTATGGACCATCCTGTAACACCTTGTCTACCCAGACAGTCAAGGAAACGGCAGAGGGATCCAGAAAAATGAACTGTAAACATCAAGAAACGGGCAAGATGCGTATATAGTGCTTACACAATTTTGGTACTTGAATATTGTTTTAAACTTTTATTGGTAGTGACTTTTGATTTATTTAGAAAATTAATAAAATAAATCAACGTAATTTTTATTTGACTATTTCTACAAAACAAATGAATGTTGTTAGGAGTAATTATATTAGGAGTAAAACATTCATTCTGGGCGTCAACGTTCTTCTTTAGTTTGAACTATACAGTGATGTTCGAGACATTAGGGGGCGTCCATTAATTACGTGAGGCGATTTTGTCGATTATCCGACCCCTCCACTCCCCTTGGTGAGATGTCGTGAGATTTGACTCGACCCCCTCCCCCACGTCCTAATCTCACGTGAGATTTTAAAAAATGCGTGTTTTAGAGTAAACACGTCAATCTGTGAATCAGACTACTTAAGACTTCTTTCTTTCTTACTGAAAGAAGAATGAGCAAAATGGTACCCGGCTCCAATAGATATGATTGTAGTGTCGTTTAAAAGGTCTTACCAAGAGGAACAATTTTTACTATAGCCGCCACTCTCAAATCTGATTGCGTTTGAAGATAAACGACAGTCTTACTAACTAATAAAAACCCTGTTCCTTCAGTTTCCCTTTGCTTTCCAGGGCCACAGTAACCTGTTTAGACAGTCTCGTGGCCCCGGCGATAAACATACATATACGAGTATATTAGTTACCACTTATTTATGTAAGAAAATGAGTACCAAGGTAATATTTTTGGCATTTCCGTTCATGTTTTCTATTAATAACGTTTTTACGTAAGACTTTGCCATGCACTCCTCATTTTAACTCGAGTCCCGTTGCTCCTGAGCGCGGGGTGTGCGCAAGAGCAGCGGGGGAGGGAGAGGAGGGGATCGACTGACACCAGACGTGTTCGCGTCCTGCGTCAGTCGCTCGTTCGTTTTGCGCTCGTGACGACGTTTAGCTGCTGTTTGAGTTTCTTTTGTGCTTTCATAACTCGGTTTTATTAACTACTGACCCCTGCGCTCCTACTGGACTTGTTACCCGCTCTAATTAACGCTGACCTGTGCTAGTGTTGTGGACTATACTGATTTGCTTTTCGAACTGGAATATCGCAATGGAACGTCTCAACTGTGTAATGTGTCGGCGAGCTTTATATACCAGAAGATACCAACAACATGTTTTGACAACTAATCTGTCAAGAACGCGCCCTGAGTTCGCTGCGTTTATTCATGAACATGCTGTTCTGGAGGTAAGCACTTCCATTATTATAATCAAGGTGTGGTTTTATTTCATCATCCCTTCGTCCGTGCCGTTTATACTCTTAATCTAAGTATAGCACAGGTGCTGCCACTTAAGACGGTCATTACCAATAACAATAGATAATGGTTAGCAGTACAAAGAAAAGGGCTTATCCTTTCTAACTCGATATTAGCTACCTGGACACTGTGCGCACGTGTGGAGTCATCGGACCTTCGAAAGTCACTTTTATTATTCCAATGCCCTATTATTTTGCATTAGCGTTCCATAAGCTTTATAAGTGCAAGCAAGATGGACATAGAGAAATGATTTATGGCCCGACGACTTTGTTGAATCTGCGCTTACTATAACAAAAGTGTTGTTAGGTTACGATCGACACTTTAATATTTTGTATTTACGTGACGTTGTTTTCTCAGTTTTTTAGCTTAGTTCCAAAAAGTATATATATTAAATCATATTTTTACTACTTTCAGGTGGTATTCGATGGCACACGACGTGTGTGTCACCGATGTTGGCAGTCCGCTGATAATGCAGTGAGAAGACATGCGAACCCTGCCGTGCCCGTAGCAATGCCTGAAGCAATGCCAGATGCAGTGCCAGAAGCAATGCCGGATGCAATGCCGGAAGCAGTGCCGGATGCAATGCCGGAAGCAGTGCCGGAAGCAGTGCCGGAAGCTGTGCAAAATGTTCAGGAATTTCAAGTTTCAGAGTATACACGTGCTCCAAACACACCACGGCATTGTATATTTAACAACTGTCCAAACGCAACTCGCCATCGAATCCCAATAACAATTAAAACTCACATCTTTTGTGAATATAAGCTTTATATTCCAAATGGTGCAAGAGTGTGTACACAGCACTTAGAGAACAACGTTTGGGATGAGCTACCTCAAACATGTAATGTCACTCATGATTTTAATACAGAACAGTTTACTGACATTTGTGACATGTTAAGAATGGCCTTACAACGTGGACCTCGGCTAGACTTCAACACGAGAGGCGCTTTAACCAACGAAGAAATGCACTTTTGGACAGGACGCAAGTGCGAAGAGTTTGATAATATATTGGTACAAACACCTGCACTAAATGAAAGATGTAGAGAGCCGAGAACTGCATTAGGTATTTATCTAACAAAACTGCGTTCTGGGGAGCCAAATGAAAGACTTGCGACATTATTTAACATGTCACGACGAAAGCTCGAACGTTTATTGGTTATTGTGAGGGAGTGTCTCAGTAACAATTATGTCGGGCTGCATTTGGGAGTGGATCACATTGACAGACAACAATTATTGGAAAAAAATCTAACTATACCAAAAGCATTATTTGGAAATGAAAATAATGATAAGTTATTATTGATTGGTGATGGTACTTACATTTACATAAATAAAAGCTCGAACTTTTTATTCCAAAGATTATCCTACAGTTTACACAAGTTTCAGAATCTACTGAAACCTTTCCTACTTGTATGTACTGATGGATATATATAAGACCAGCTGTTCTTCTTATTGAAGCATAACACAATTTGATTCATCTAAAACAGAGTTTTATTTATTAAATAAAGATAAGTTTTACATAACAAATAACACGATGAAATAATAAGGTAGGTACTAACCTAAAACAGAGAATCGACAATTAAATGTTCATGCTTTACTGTTCTTATTATAAAAACTTGAATTGTCTTTTGCACTTTTAAATTGTAACAAATTCACAAACACAACTGAGTTTTAAAGAAGTTATAAAAACACATTTGTAATTATCTGTAACTATTCGATTGGAACAAAGAAAAAAATACGTTTTTACATTCTCCCCACTGGTGGCTCTCTCTTGTGGCTGAACTGCTAGGTACATACTTAAATGTCAATGTCAGTGTCAATGTCAACACAAAGCTGAAAGCTTACATCACCCCCCTTCGAAATGCAAATTTTTTCAACTTTAGTTGAGTAAAATTTAGCTGTGAAATCTAAAAATCAACAAGCATAGGAATGAGCTTTGTGACATGATATAATCCAATTGATCTTGTACCACGACCGGTATTTATTTTAAAAACTGAATCCGATATTTTTTCTTCAATTTCAAAGGGACCAATTCTAATTTCATCCATCTTTTTTTTGTTTAATTTGTTTCCATAGTCAACATATTATACCTTGTCTCCTTTTTTAAATTCATGTTGTAATCTATTCTTTGCAAATAAAGTTTTATTATATTCATGCGATTTTATTGACCTTTGGAGTGCTATTTTCCTGTCTTCTTCCAAATTTTTTGTTAATAACTGTTTGCCTTTTAATATATGTGGTAACAGGTCTGTAGACTCACCTGATAGTAAATATTTAGGAGAAAACCCTGTTACGGAATGGTTTGTTTCATTGTATCTATTCCTACATTCTTCTGCTATTTTTGACCAATTTGTTTTTCCTTTTGATTCATTCATTTTGCATCTTATTTTGTTCACCATTGTTTGGTTTAGCCTTTCGTTTAAACCGTTTGAGAACGGTGCGTCTACCGCTGTAAGTATTAATTGAATATTTCGGTTTTCAAGGTAATTTTTGAATTCAATCGAATTAATAGCTGGATATTGATCAGAGAGTAAGATGTCTATTGTTTCTTCTTTTGGAATTTTTTCTATAAGTTTGATGAAGTCTCGAGCATGTTGATTCTTAGAACATAGGATATATGCGTACCTAGTGAAGTGGTCTACTAGTAGATGTAAATATCTTTTTGTTGATCTTTGACCTCCAAATCCTCCTATTGTGTCGAGTGACATTATTTGAAAGGGTTTATTAGCTGGACCTAATTGCGACATAAAGCCATATTTTCTATTTAACCTTGTCTTATTTTTTATGCATATCTCGCAGTTTTTGCATATATGTTTAATATTTTCTGATAGGTTCGGTGCAGTATAAAAGGGTTTTATTTTAGATTCTGTTTGATTTATTCCAGTATGACAGTATTTTTCATGTGTCTTTTTTATTATAGTTTTACTGTACTCTTCACTTAGAATATTTTTTTTTCTCTTTTTTCCCTCTTTTTTATAATAAACTCCATCTTCTAAAGTAATGTTCTTTTCGAGCGGTTTTATTTGTAAATTTTGTGCTTGATCATATTTAATGTCATCAATATCAATAATATTTACTCTTCTTAAGTTATCTTCATTATTTGTATCAAAGTCCAATACTGGGTTTCTGCTGAGACAATCTGCTTCTGTATTATTTTTTCCTGGAAAATATTTTATTTCACAATTATATTGTGACAGATAATGTGACATATCCCCTAATTCCTCGTCAGGTCTGTTTCTTATATTTAACTTCTCTAGAGGTTTGTGATCTGTGTAGACAGTAAAATAGTTTCCAATCAACCAATGTTGCCAAAACTTTATGCTCTCTTTTATGGCTAAACATTCTAAAAATACTGCTTTTTTTGTTTTTTGTGATTCATTTAATTTTTTAGAAAAATATGCTACCGGTTTTTCTTCGCCATTGTGCTGAACTTGTTTCAAAACTGCTCCTATTCCTATGGCACTGGCATCTGTATAAATAAATATTGGTGCTTGTGGATCATATATGGCTAGTATTGGTTTGGAACATAGATAATCTTTAACTTTCCGGAATGCATCCTCACACTGTTCTGTCCAATTAAAGCTCTGATCTTTTCTCAGCAATTTATGTAGAGGATCAAGTACTATTGAGGCACTCGGAATGTATTTTCCATAAAAAATTATTTTCCCTAAAAATTGTCGTATTTGTTTTCTATTTTGAGGAGCAGGGAAATCTTTTATTGATTTCAAATTGTCTTTTAGAGGTGTAATCGTATTATTTTGTAATATATGGCCTAAATACTTTACAGTGTCACATGCAAACTTACATTTTGTTAGTTTCAGCCTGAAACCTTCTTCTCGAATAGCCTCCAGCAATTTTTTTAAGTGTGTGATATGGCTATCAAACGTCTTAGAGAAGATTAGTATATCATCAATAAAATTCACTGCAAATTCTGTCAGACCATTTTTCCTTATAATATTCCCCAAAATCCGTTGAAATATGGCTGGTGATGTCTTAAGTCCGAAGGGTAAACACGTCCATTGGTAATGACCTTCTTGAGTTACAAACCCAGTTTTATGTCGGTCTGTAATTTTTAATGGGATGGACCAAAAAGCTGAATTTATGTCTAAAGTTGTAAAATAATTACAATTTATTGTTTTGGTTATTAGGTCTTCTATGAGAGGAAATGGTTGTGATTGAGGTATTATTATTTTATTTAATTCTCTGAAGTCTATGCATAATCTACTTTTTTTTCCTTCATCTCTTTTAAAAGCTAAGGTAACAGGTGCCGCAAACGGACTGTAAGATTCCTCAATCAATTCATGTTTTAAAAGTTGTGTGATTTGATTTTCTATTTCTATCTTGTCTTGGACTGAACATCTATATGGTCTTTTATAACAATATTTTTCCACTTGTAAATCTATACAGGCTTCATACTTCCTCACTTTTCCAGTGTCATATTTATTTTTAGCAAAAATTTCCGTGTAATTATCCAATAATATGTTTATTTGTTTTCTTTGATCAATATTTAAGTATTTTGTGTCTATATTAAATTTGTTTTTATCTATACCTTCATTGAAGTTAACTGCATATTCTTTTTCTTCTATATTTATTTCCATATTTTCAGTCAGTTTATCTTCAATCATATTTTTACTATGTATTTGGATATTTAAATTCTCATCATGAGTCAACCCAAATTTTTGTATTGAATCTAACCCTAGTATTAGATCATACTCAAAATTTTCATTTTCAAAGACAAATGCATTTATTTTAATCTTCTTGTGCAATAGCTCCGCATCCAGTGTAACTAACCCTTTAGTTTTACCCCCTCCACTTATTGTTTTTATTGTATTATAACAATAATTTGGCTTCAAATTCGTCACCTGAACTAATTTTGAATTTATTAATGTTATTCGTGAACCAGGGTCATACAGCCCCTTGGCTTCTAATGTATTATTTAACATCACCGTAATCTCAATTAGTGGAGGGCATTTTAGTTTTTTGGATCTTCATTACTCAGTTCAACTTTTAATATTGAATTAGAATTAAGGTTTTTGTCATTGGTGGTTTTTTTTTTCATAGTTATACCAGCAAACATTCTCTGGATGAAATCTATTTAATTTTCCTTTATTCTCACAAATCCTGCAAGATTTTTTTTCAGTTTGTTTTATTTCTTGTTTATTGTATTTATTTCCTGTGCTTAAGTTTTTCTTTGTGTCGTTTTTCCTTGTTAAACTTTCTAGTCCTCTTATGCAATTAAATAAGTCATTTATTTCTTTAAGGCTTTCTCTGTCTATTCTATCCATTATGAAGTTTGGTAGACCGGTGGCAATCAAATATATCAGAGTTTGGGTATCTATTGATTTGTTTATTTCTAGTAACAGTCTCTCTTTTTTAAGAGCATATTCTAACATTGATCCTTGTATATATTTAAAATTCATAGCATACCTGATTGGTGACCAGCCTTTATCTGCAAATGTTTCACTTAAACTTTTCTTCCATACAGACCAATCTGAATCTATAGTATGTTTGATAATCATTGAGGTGTACCAATCTATACAAGTATCTTCCAATAGTAATCTTAGAATTTCTACTTTTTGTAAATCTGTATCTATTTGTAAACGTGCACATTCACTTTCAAAAGTATTTAACCATTGTTGAACATTTGTTGTGTTTCTTGAAAACTTCTCTATTGAAAATTCTGCTACTAATCTCGTCTTATTTTCTGTTTTTTTAACAATGTTGGTTCTGTTGATGACGACTCATGACTTTGTTCTAATTTTTCAAGTAAAAACCCATCAAATTGTAAGTTGTCATCATCTAAATATGTTGATTTCATTTCCTCAGTTAATGTTATCCAAACTTGTCTCTTATCATGTCGTTTTTGGAGTGATTTTTTTACTTTGTTAAATATTTCATGCTTTAATATTTCTTTGTGTAATTGCACTGATTGATACTCTTTAGGCACAACAAAAGTTTGGTTTTGTGTATCCGTAATAGAGGTTATGGCATAAATATTTGTCTTATTATCATCCGATTTGGCTTTTATAATAAATTCAAATCTTAATTTCTCCATTGTATAGGTTCACAATTATTAATTTGTATTTCACATGTATATGAATTGTCGATTTATAAGACCAGCTGTTCTTCTTATTGAAGCATAACACAATTTGATTCATCTAAAACAGAGTTTTATTTATTAAATAAAGATAAGTTTTACATAACAAATAACACGATGAAATAATAAGGTAGGTACTAACCTAAAACAGAGAATCGACAATTAAATGTTCATGCTTTACTGTTCTTATTATAAAAACTTGAATTGTCTTTTGCACTTTTAAATTGTAACAAATTCACAAACACAACTGAGTTTTAAAGAAGTTATAAAAACACATTTGTAATTATCTGTAACTATTCGATTGGAACAAAGAAAAAAATACGTTTTTACATTCTCCCCACTGGTGGCTCTCTCTTGTGGCTGAACTGCTAGGTACATACTTAAATGTCAATGTCAGTGTCAATGTCAACACAAAGCTGAAAGCTTACATATATATTGGATGTAATGGGTCCATACGCTGCAACAAAAACAGATGCGCAAATAATGGGCGATATTATGAATGATGGACAACATCCATTACATTGGTTACTCCGAACAAACGATGCTTTTATATTAGATCGAGGTTTTAGGGACAGCTTGGACCTCATTGATGAATGTGGGTATGAATCCTATGTCCCACCAACAAAGAACCGCCAAGAGACACAGCTGACCACTGAACAATCCAACGAAGCTCGATCGGTAACGCTATGCCGGTGGGTTGTGGAAGTGGCAAATGGCCGGTTTAAACGTGATTTTAAGCTCTTGCGGCAAAAATATTTTAATAAGTCACTGCCCAATATGTTCACTGATTTTAAGATTGCCGCAGCTATCACGAATCACTTCCACCAACCCATCGTGGATAGCGTACACGCAGACGAATTCGTCCATATAATAAGGCAGAAAATAGATACCCCGAATCTTCTGCATATGTATGTAGAGAGAAAACGGCTTAACCACAGAAGAGTAGATTTTCAGAGGATGGAAGCGAGCCAGATTGAAAACTTCCCTTCAATGACGGAGGAGGATATAATTCTATTAGCGCTAGGTACATACCAACTCAAGCTGGCAAGATCTTACTGTGCCAAGCATTTATGAAATGGTCTATATATAATTGAAACGTACAGAGAGGGAGCACTTGATGATCTGCCAGACTATGGCATACACGAAGATGCCTGGCTTTTGCGTGGACGAATCCAGTCGCGACATGTCCGTGTAAAAACATATTTTTGTTATATATTAATCAGCAGTGCAAATAATATTGTCCAACAGTATTGCACATGTTTAACCGGGCGACGTACGATCGGCACTTGTGCACATATAGTGTCCATCGTATGGTACTTAGGCTATGCGAGGCATACGGGATTTACTGCTCCGGCATCTTTCCTCAATGCTGTTATAGTTGATACCGATATGTAATGTTTTAAATCTACTCACTTATTGATAAAATATATGTTTTGTATTTAAAGAATGCTTGTTTTCTTACTTCTTTTAATAATAGAATCCTAAATGTGTTATATCATGTTATTCTAGCTTTATTTTACTTATATAAGTAGTTTGTAATAAATTCTTCATCATTTATAAAACACAAGCTGTTCCCCGTGGTTTCACCCCTGCTGCTCGGCTCCTTTTAGTCGTAGCGTAGCGATGATATATAGCTTATAGCCTTCCTCAATAAATGGGCTATCTAACACTGAAAGAATTTTTTAAATCGGACTAGCAGTTCCTGAGATTAAAGCTTTATAATAATAAGTATAGATAGTGAGATTACTGCTTTCCAAACGTGAATAGGGACAGGCGCCATGGTAGACGTTTTTCTGCATCAAAATGTCTATTCAATGATATATTAATGAGGACTATTGGAGCGGGTACCACGTTCCATACATTTTTGCCCATTGTCCTTTGTAAAAGATTATTTTAATTCATTCCACAGGGACTCATGTGTGTTCTCTTCTTAAGAATAATTACTCAAACCAACATGTCCATGTGATTTTCAGTAAAACCAGCACTCTCAAACTGTTTTAGTTTTGCTGGTGCACTGTGGAATGTTCACTGGTGCTCTGCAGCTCAGAAACATCTCATGTTATACTAATTGATTTGTTGAAAGACCAGTTTTCTCGCAATTTTATACTATTTGCATCAGTTGCTTTCGGAAAAAATACGTGATATTTGCCGTGACCCCCCCTCTCCTCCACATGAGATTGGGTGAGATAAGACTGGACCCCCTCCCCCCCTAAAATGCCTCACGTAATTTATGGACGCCCCCTTATTAAGTAACAACTTAAAGCACCTACTTTTTTAATAAAATAAAAATATTCTGAAAACTATTTTATTATTATTAATGCGTATTTTATCAGATTCTGTTATATTACAGGTATTCTTCTAAGGGTCTACCAGAGCGTCCAGTTTGTCAACACAACACAAAAGCTTTTAAATGCGGAACATTATCTATGGTGGATATCAAGTATTTTCACAACAAATTTTATAAAAAAACCTGAAAAAAACATCTCAAGATGCATTTATTTTAAAATACTGCAAACCAAAACAAATAAAAAGGCGCAGAGGGCAGCAGAATTCAAATAGAAGAAAATTACTAGACTAAATTTAAGGTATTTTGTTTAAGTCAGAAGTGCATTGTTCCTGTTAGTCAGAAAGCCTTTCTTAATATATTGCAAATTACAAAGCATAGAGTTCAAGCAATAATGAAACATTTTTTTAAAACTGGTTCTTTGGTAACTGAACGGCGTGGTGGTAACCGCAAAGAATTACCATTCAGAGAAAAAGTTGCTGCTGTAAAGGGATTTATTTGTAGTTTCAATTGCGATGAGCCTCATTATTGTCGGGGGACAACAAAAAGATTTTATCTAGCCGCTGACCTTAACATTAACAAGATGTGGCGTATGTATAACACTCAAGCACAAAATAATTTAAAAAGGAAGAAGGCATATTTCAGAAAAATATTTAATACGCATTTAAATTTAGGGTTTGGCTCTCCCCGAACAGACGTCTACTCAACTTGTTTGCAGCATGATGAGTTATTAAAAGTAGAGAAGGATACATCAAAACGAAATGCTATTATGATAGAAAGAAGAGTTCACAAATTGCGAGCCAAAGCATTTTCTGATTTAGTTCGCGAAGAGAAAGCTGATATGATGAAGTTTTGTTTTGATTGTCAAAAAAATTGTCCCATGCCGAAGCTTCCTGATCAATCCACGTATTATTCTAGACAATTATATCTTTATAACCGTTATCCAAGGAAATTCAAAGACAAAACTTTCAAAGGAAAATACTTTTGCTTACTGCTGGACTGAAGACACTTTTGCGAAAGGCTCAAATGAAATAGCCTCTATTGTATTCCACCGACTTTGTTCAACAGATTTTGTTGGGATAAAAACAGTACGTCTGATTGCGGATGGTTGCGGTGGACAAAATAAAAACTCGTCAATGGTGACAATGATAGCTAAAGGCTACCACTGACGATACGTCCATTAATCCGAATGGAGTAGTCGTCGTCCAAAATCGTCCCATGAATGGTAAAAAAATATTCCATTTGGATGGACGTCAGGCAGCTCTGGATTTCCAAACGGATTGAAATCCATGCGTCCAGGCCAAATGGACGTCATCCGCGGCCGTCCGTCAATGTCAGAAACGTGCGCCACGCCATATGGAAGCAGTCCGAATTGTCCGTGAATGGGCGAAACGGCGTCCATTTTTTTGAGGTTATTGTTTCAGTTTATGTTTTGATGTCGATGGTGGTGCATGTGCTGTGTATTTGTCAAGCGTTATATATTTTTTTTTAATATGTCTATCCGCGCGTGAGTTTGTGTTGGAAGTAATAGAAAAATATCCATGTTTATGGCAAGTAAAACATCCTGATTATCACAACAGAGAAAAGAGAAATGCAGCGATGAATGCTTTGTTGGAATTGTTTAAAACAAAGGATCCAGAAGCCAACCTAGATACGGTTAAAAAAAAGATTACCACTTTAAGATTGTTTAGAGAAAATTGTTTTAAAAACGAATTAAATAAGGTATGTGTTGTAAATTTATAGAAAATTATTCGTTTCGGTAGTTATTTGTAATATGTGTAGACAAATAAAATAACACAATAAAATAGAATATTTATTTCAAGTCTTCGATCATTAATATAGGTACATTAAAATAGACGTTTTTTTTTTTTTAATATTTTTTTATTCATGACCATAGATACAAGTCTTTCAGTCGGATACATCGATGGGTTTTTACAATGTAATATTACAACTAATTGACTTATATACATTTACAACATGAATTAAATTTTCTCTACTGTATTACAAATATATTTAAACAACACACTAAAATATTTCTTATTTACTAATAAATCCTGAACACTGCGGGGAACACTTTGATGTTCAGTATGTTCACTAATGTCATTGTCATTTAATTCTCTCAATTCATACTCTTTGCTCAATTCACTGACCAAAATCAAACGTTGAATGTTAAAACTTGAACAGTTTAAGATAATATGATCCAAATCAGCATCCTCTGCTCCACAATGATGACATCGGCTATTGTTAATTATGCGAAATCTGTTCAGGTGAGCTGGAGTTAAGCAATGTCCTAACCTCATGCGTGATAAAATAGTTATGAATCTTCTTGTAATGTATTTGAAGTTATAGTACCAAGGTTTAATCGGTAATTCTTTTTGTATTCCAGCATACCATCTGCCTTTCGTTTCCACGGTTATGTCCCAATACTCCTTCCATAACTGTCTATTACGTTCTTGAAAAAGGCTATAGTAATCGGTGAATGGAACCTTGATTAACTGGGATCGATCTTCGTCATGGTCTGACCGGGCAGCAGTGTCAGCTACTTCATTTCCACGAATGCCACTGTGTGAAGGTACCCATACTAATTCTACTTTTGTATACTTATCAAGCAGATTTCGGATTATAAGTCTAATATTACAAATAATATAATTTAACTTAAAAGAAATATTTACATTATGTAGAGCAGACAAAACACTTCTGGAGTCTGTAACTATCAAAATATTATGTACATTGTGTACAAGACTATTTACATGCTGTAGTGCACAATAAATTGCATAGCATTCTGCAGTGAAAATGCTACACACCCTGTTTAATTTAATACATTTACTGAAATCTAATTGTGGATCATAGAAAGCTGCATTTACATTATGATCTGTTTTAGATCCATCTGTGTATATAATATAATATTCTGGTCTATTATCTTTAAACAGTAAAAAATCAAATTTATTTTTTACTACATCTAAATGGATTGAGAAGCTGTTAATAATACCATTATAAGGTATTTTGTATATAGGCCAAATATCATTTTGAACAATATCTTTTGAATTATTTTTTACTTGTTCAAATATTGTTTGCATTTCAGGTAGAGTTCCACCAACCAAAGAAGAGGCAGAGATGGCATTGGAAGCAATTGACTGTGAGATTTCAGGATGTATTGTTAGTTTCTTAAGTAAAGGATTATCATTTAACGACATGACTTTTAATAGAAATCTCTCAGCCAACAACAACCTTCGTAAAGTCAAGGGAGGTATACATGTCTCAACCTCTAATGAATTAATAGGTGTGGAGCGCATAGCACCACAAATAAGTCTCAGTCCCATATTTTGAATTACATCTAATTTTCGTAACAAGGTGCTATTGGCATTCATGTAAGCTAAACTGCTGTAATCAAAATGGCTTCTCACTATACTTTTGTACAGCAAATCCATAACTTTGGGGTCAGAGCCCCAAAAACTGCCTGCTAAATGCCTCAATAGATTAATACCTTTCAATGCTTTGTTACTTATATATTTAATATGTTCTTCAAACTTTAATTTATCATCAATAATGACTCCTAGGAATTTATGTTGTTTAACAACAGGAATTTCTTCATTATTGTATAAAATTTTAACATTGCTATGAGTGTTTACATTTTTACTGACAATTAAAACTGAACTCTTTTCTGGACTTATTTCTAATTTAAGTTTATTATGGTAATAGCTGTATAATTGAGACAAAGCCTTATTGATATTAGACATTGCTATATCTATGTTTTGATTTATGCTGTACAAAAGCAAGTCGTCTGCAAATTGCAGGATATTTACACCTGGTGTATCTACATATTTTAATATTTCAGAAGTATACAAGTTATAAAGTAAAGGAGACAAAGTTGCCCCTTGCATTGTGCCTTTGTTAACAGTCCTAGGTCCATGTAATTTATTATTATATTTCACAAATACAGTCCTATTGTTTAAAAAATTATAGAGCCATTTTAGAGTATGACCAGGTATACTAATATCATGACATACTTGAATGAGTTCTTCTATGTTTACATTGTCAAAAGCACCTTTTACATCTAAAAACACGCAGATTGCATTAGAGTGGCTTAATTTAACCTGTCTTACATCTGATAATAAAGATACAAAGCTTTCAGAGCAACTTTTACCTTTTCTGAAGCCAAACTGCATAGAAGGAATTAAGCTTTGTGATTCAACAAAATAATCTAATCTTAACTTCAACATATTTTCAAAGAGTTTACCCAAACAAGATGATAAAGAAATAGGTCTGTATGAAGAAGCACTATTTATAGGTTTATTAGGTTTTAAAATTGGAATGACACACTGTGTTTTCCAAGACTCGGGTATTACTAATTCATTCCATAGTTTATTATAAATATTAAGTAATGTTGACTGTGCATTTAAATGTAATTTTTTGATTAACATATAAGGTATGTCATCCAATCCCGGTGTAGTATCTTTCCTACTCTTTAAAGATGTTTTCAACTCTTCTATAGTGAAATTGTTTTTGAGAAATACATTTACATCATTTTCCGTAGCATTTTCGAACAAATACTCAAGCCTATTGCCATCTATTTCAGTAGAATCTGCCAAGTTATCTAAAAAACGTGGAACCCACTCATCATTTATGTTTTTGTTTCGATTTGACCCAATTTTTTTAAATTTTTTAATGTATCCCCATATCCTAGAAACTGGAGTTAGCCTGTTGAAGCTACTACATAAATTACGCCAAGAAGAAGAACTTTCTTCCTTCAGAATTCTTTTCTTTTTCGCATCTAATTTTTTATACTCTATCCAGTTTTGAATGTTCGGTTGAGAAAAATAATACTTTAATGCATCTTTTGATTTTGCGACAGCATCACTACATTTTGCATTCCACCATGGTACTGGTTTTTTAATAGCTGTGTTTGCACATAATTTTCGTTTTGGAATTGTTTTGTTCCTCAAATCGTTTAATGTTTCTAAAAAATGGTTATATGAATTGATAGGCGAATCGTTTATTGAGTCCAAGTGGGAAAAACAAGTTTCAGATAGGCTATAATATTCATCCCAATCTGCCTTACTATAAATATATTTCTCTTGATCCACAGGAGGTGACATGCCATACATAGATGACTGAATGTTGATCTCAAGTAAAGTTGGAAGATGATAGCTACCCATGGGATCGTCATGAACATACCAGTTACATAAATGAGCTATTGAGGAGCTAACAAGGGCAAGATCTATCGCTGAAGCATGTCTATTAGGATAAGGAACAGTTGTTGGTGATCCATCATTCAAAATACATAAGTCAAATTCATCAATTATATTATATAAACATCTACCTCTATTATTATCACTGTGGCATCCAAAGGCTATGTTATGAGCATTAAAATCACCCATAACTATACAAGGTTTGGGTATTTTATTGATTAAGTCCTTTAACTTTGCTGAATCAAACCTGATACTGGGAGGGCTGTACACACAGAGTATTGCCATTGCTCCAAATTGTGTTTCTATAGTGATACATACATTTTGAATAGATTCTGAGAAGTGTGTAGTAACTACTTTGTACTTTAACCGATGTTTCACCAAAATGGCTACTCCATTATGAGAATTTATGGAATTTTTGTGGATTAAATTATATGTGGGAAAGTGTGGAATTATAGAATTAGATTTGAACCACGTCTCATTAAGAAGACAGACATCTATGTTTTTTTCAATTAATAAATTTTGTAATAGGGTCTTTTTACTCTGCAAACTTTGTATATTATACTGTAAAATGTTTAGATAATTATCCATGTTTAAATTAAATTTGACAAAAATATTTCTTTTATTTTCTTATGTGTGAGTGGCCCATCAGAGTCACTCTTGTTTCCTAATGCGACCAACGATTTGACAATTGCATTAATTATAATATCATTATTTGCTATTTGCTTAGTATCTAAAGTATCATTGATGTTTTTAGTCTTATCAGTAACTTTGGGTAGAACAGGGAAAGATTTCTCATTAAATGTAGGGGGTGAGTTCACAACAGTGGCATATGATTTCTGCTTAAGAAATTTGGCCTTTTTCTCTTCAATTTTTTGTTTCTTAATGGGACAGTCTCGTGAAATGGCAAGATGATTACCTGCGCAGTTGATGCATGTGATCTCTTCGACATCGCATTCTTTGTAGGAGTGACGACCAGCACAAGAAGAGCAATGTTGCTCGCCTCTGCAAGCCTTAGCAGAATGGTTAAATTTAAGACACTTAAAACATTGCAATAATGGTGGTATGTATGCTTTGACTTCGTATCTAAATAGTTTTATATAGGCGTATTGCGGTAAAGATGTTGATGCAAAGGTGACGGCAACTGTATTGAGGGGCACTAATTTTCCCTCTTCTTTACGCATGAATCTTTTAATAGAAATAACTTCAGAGTCGCACACTATATTTTTATATATTTCCTCATTGGAGAGTTCTTTAGGCACGAACCTCAATACACCAATCCTTTCAGTCAAATACGATGGTATAAAGGCTTTAAACTTATTTTTCCAGAGGAAGTCTTCCATCTTCAGAAAATTGTTGGCTGCAGCCGCTTTTCTGAATGTTATTCCTATTTTGTGTGCATTTATTCTATGAACTCCTAAGACTCCTTTAACATTGTCAGATATTAAGCTGGTGAGTGTGATAGGATTTTTATTCCCTATCTTCTCCTGCTCTGTTGACTCGACGTATACTACGTATTCAGAATTGGTATTTTCTATAAAGAGTCTTTTGTAATTAGGTTTCATAAAAATTTTATACTTATTTGAATCAGGGCCGATTGTACGAGTATTGTTGTACTTGCGTTTCTTCTTTTCCCCCGGCTCTGGCGGCTCCTCACCGCCACTGGTGACACTCATGGTTGTTTGAGACCTTATTCGTTTTTATTTATGTAATATTTCCGTACGTTTATTTAATTTTAAACTTTTGGCAAAATCAAAATTACCGCCTCGTTTGACTTCCCGCCAAAAAGTCCTTAAAATAGACGTCTTACGATGAGGTGGATGATTCAGAGACAAAGTGAAAGTCCAACTTGCAGTAAATCTATACTAATATATAAAGCTGAAGAGTTTGTTTGTTTGTTTGTTTGCTTGAACGCGCTAATCTCAGGAACTACTGGTCCGATTTGAAAAATTCTTTCAGTGTTGGATAGCCCATTTATCGAGGAAGGCTATAGGCTATATATCATCACGCTAAGACCAATTGGAGCGGAGCAGTAATGAAAATTGTGACGCAGACGAAGTTGCGCGGGTCAGCTAGTAATATAATATGCATATTGTAAAACAGTAGCAGTTAGGAACAACTGTACAAGATTGAACGGACGAACGTACTCCGTGTCGCGTAGTGGGTTGTCTGGGGAGCAAACGACGATAAGGGTCGCGCCCCGAATAGTCTCTTGTGTTGCCACTTAACAAGGGTGCATTCTTCCCTTAAATATATTAACACATGCAATCCTACATCTAAGGTGCATTCCCATTTGCACAATATGTGAGGCCACACCAAACCCCCACGGAGAAGGATAAAATCAATTTAATAGAAATCGGGGTAATCCTTAAATTTTACACGTATGCCAGAACGTGTGGTATATGGCATTTTTGTAGAGTTTGGGTTGGTATTTAGAGATATATTGGTTGGTGATGTGTGTGTAGGCTGTGTTGTTTCTGTCGAAACGTAAGAGTCTGTAGAACTGGCGTTTTCAATGTAAGCCGGCTTGACGCGATCAATGCTTACAGCGACGTTTCTACCCTTGATCAAAATCAAAAGTCATTTATTCAAATTAGGCTAGTACTACTTTTTGAACTTCAACGTTTACAAATAGACAGTCCCCCAAAACGCCCGCCCGGCACCACTTCCTAGTGTTTAAGCTGTGGAGAAGAAGTGGCCAACAAACTCCCCAGCAACACATCTGTCTGTTGAGTTAGAATAACTCACATTTATACAATAGTATGCGAAGCTTTATTACAAAGAAAATAATAGACTTCAGGTAACACGTACAACCTAAAAACTAAATCATTTGCCAATTGTAAGCTGCCACACTCCATTACGCCATTATAATCAGACAACTCAATGAATGAATAAATAAATAACTCAAGCATAAAAACAAAGTAAACCAAACTTAATAGGTATGCCTCCAGACATAATGGGCGTGCCCACCTATACGTGCAGGGGTAGGATCTAACAATACATCTGTGACTCGACGCCAAAAGTGATAAGCAAGGGCCACCAAATTAAACAAAAAGCAGTTAATCATTGTAACATAAAAAAACCATGGCTAACAAGACGGCCATTCACACAAGCAGCACCCGTTCACGAGCATAACGCAAAGATCAGCCATTACCTCCCTCGCCATATTTGAGGAAAAGAGGTAACCCGACCTCCGACGCTACCGCAAGCAGTGAAATCTAAGGGAGCATGACGAACTTGCTGCCGGTTGCTCAGGATAGAATAATATCAAACAATTGTCTAAGTCACTAGTTAATCACATATTGCAATACAATAAAAAAAAACATTGTATACAAAGTATGTCAATACAAAAAAAAAACAATAATTGACCTCTACGGACCACACTGTGAAATTTTGCTTCAATTGCGGTCATCTATATTTTATCCCTTCATCTTATAGATCCAGCGAAGAACTAAAACTTTCGGGAAGGAACCATGATTTTTTTATGTTTAGTTTAGAAGTTATTTAAAGTTATGCTGACGTCAGCAAAAAACTGTTTTTATTTGTACATTTCAAAATAATAATGTGATTTACATAAATCATTGTTTAATTACAGTAATATTATCTAGAAAGATATTTTATTATTATTATTACTCTTCACCGGCTTTAAGTGCTTCTAATTGGCTAATAGAATAGTGGGCTCTAACGGCACATGTGTGAGTACTGTGTACCTTAAACTTAAGCTATAGCTATCAGTTTTAGGTTTGTTTATGACTTGAATGTACCCTGGTGGTTGGGAGTGTCATGCTCACACAAAAGTCTGGCTGATGGTGGCGTATGCGTTGGATCATTTGGCTCCCTTCAAAATGGTTGAGCCGAATGGTGCTAGCGCATGCGTCATGTTCGTGAACGGGCGCTGTCAGTTGGGACTGGTCATTTCTCAGTTGCCATGGTTTATTTTAAATATTTCTTTGAATTGTTCCTTTTTTCCCGGACGCTTTTATCCTGCTCGTCTTTTACATCGTTCTCACATGTTTGTATAATTTCAACTTGATGTAAACAAAAATTTGTAACAATTTATTATTTTTTTAAAAGAGTGTCCGTGGAGTTTCTTGCACGTTCTTCTCCATAGAGATCTACGCTTTGGAACGTGCAAATAGCTTCATCTTGTTGGACTGACCGACCTTGACAATTCAAAAGTGCCTGTAAATGGTTTATTTGAAATATACGATTTGATTTGATTTGACTTAACTCCAATTCCAGCTCAGAAATGCGTCTCAAAGCCAGTTCACGTGTGTCACTAGAGTGCTGGAAATTTGACACAAGTTGACGGAGCTGTTGATGCTGGTCCAGTATGTCCATATGTTGTATGTCTAGTTCTGCCAACTGGTTTTTTAACTCAGTGTTCTTGCGATTGATTAGTTCAATTTCCACCTCACTGTCATCCCTTTCCTGTAGCAGCTTATTGCACTGGTCCTTATAGGATTCTAACTCCTTCAACGTAGCCCTTAGTTTTTCCTCCAAGGATATAGCTCTACTGGTCAACATGTTGCCAGGCCAACCCCACAGTCACCCTGGAATGTGAAAAGAGATAGCTAAGTAGATGAAATAAAAAGAGAAAGAGGTAAGCCAGATGGAAAGTGTCTAGGATGAAAGGCTGATTGAAAGGTAAAAAAAAAAACAAAAGAAATTAAGGTGAAATTAAATTGAAGATGGAAGTGCTATCTCAATTATGGAATCTTATGTTAATGTCAAGGGACTGGCTGGGTCATGATATTTATTTGGGGAATATTTAACGCTAAAGGCTCAGTGACGCGGGCTGGCTCGTTAGGCAAAAGACGGGAGGGAGCATTACTGTGACGTCGCGACGGGCCTCGACGGCGAGGCCGGAATACGGAACGCGGTCTGTATCTGTTTTTTCTGATTGTGCTGGTTTCCCTACAGCTTTCTTGAAGGATGGTGACTGAGTCGTCAGGATCGACGAGGGTATGCCTAGGACGGCGAATCCTACTAATCTTGGAGGGAGCGTATCGGGTAGCCGATGCGATTAAAGGGTTCTGGTGCTTTTCGGCGGATTCAATGAAACGCTTTGTAAGGCGCTTCATGAATTGCCTTATGGTCGGGATTTTAAGGTCGACATGAAGTCGGCCATTCCTAACGAACCACGGGGCGCCCGTGGCCTTTCGGAGAAAGCGGTTTTGGAGAGTCTGCATCCTATGGAGATGATGTGGCTTAGTGTGTGCGAAAGTAGCACACGCGTAAGTCATGATCGGACGTATGCACGTAACGTAAATGCGCAGTTTGCACTTAAGGGATAGCTTGCTGCGTGCATTCAGCATGGAGTGAAGCATCCTTCTGTCTATCGCCTTCAACCACGGTGCTATAACTTAGAACAAAAGTGAGGGAATCATAGCCGACCAATTTGGGTAGGCTTCTGCTTTTGGAGGTACACACTCAGTTCAATAGGTACCTATATATTTAATTTACTCGTTTAGTAATGTCAAAAGTTCAACTTACTAATAGATAGATGGCGCTGTTCTCAAGATGTTCATGGTTTTAGTCTAAATAAAAGTTTCATTTTACTCAGATTTTTTAAAAATAACTACGAGTTTTTGTGACAAATTAAAATAAATAAGGATGTACGAAACCTATTGAATGTATTGTATTATCATACAACGTTTGTTTCAATGGATAAAATCGTCTATTAATTCACATCCATTAGTTTTTAAAACTGGTCCAAGTGGAGAAAAAGGAACGCAACTCGAGAAAATGTCAAGTTCAACTTGTCAAAATTTCAAAATATTATTCCGTTTTTTTCTTTTCCGAGTGAATGGATGCGCTTCGATTATTTTGTGGATTTTTCTTGACGACTTGGCTTGTATGGACACTGACGATTCTGCTGCTTCTAAACATTGACCTGGAAAAGTTTTGGATACCGACGACATCGCTTTACCTGAATGACCCTTGTACGAAAATCTGGACTGTTTACTTTCTGAAACTTAATAGTATTGTGTTGTTTACAAACATGAACGCGAGCAAGTGTTGTGTGCTGAACTGCAAAAATACTCGTAAGTATAAATAATTTGGTATATTTTAATTGATATTGTTGTGCTTGTGTACAAGTAATAATGATTCTTTGTAGGTAGGTATGAACAGACTGTTTGCTTTATTTAGAAATCAAACAAGTTATTTATTATTTATTATCTCGTTAAACTTATCACTGATTTAATTGCATTACCAGTCGATTAACATAACAGCATTGCCAGAATGTAACTTTTCACTTAACATTTTTCCTTATTTTTGAACCCGCCATATTATTTTCCTAAGATAAATCAAAATTTAAATGCAAGTTACTATTTTAGTGGATAGCTCTAGATTTTTGTGTCGGGCAAGTGTTCAGACGAATCTTTTTTTTGTTAAATCAATTATCTTGAGGAAATAAATAATCTTTGCTCTATTTTCAGGTCCAGCTGTTATTTTGCATAAGTTTCCTGATGAAGAAAAGGAGTTGGATAGATTTAATAGTTGGATATGTATATGCAATTGGTGGAAATGTTTTAGTGATAGATCCCAAGTCTATTTTTAGGAATGGAAGAATCTGCCACTCACATTTTAATCCAAAATTCTACACTGCAAGCAAAAGACTTAGCAAAAATGCAATTCCATCATTATTTTTATCAGGTATGATATTCAATTTATGCTATATAAAACTTTCAAGATATACTATTAGCAGGTGTAGATTTTGAATTTGAATGAAATTCATTTTTATAAACTGAACCATTCAATTGGTTACGAAAAGTATTATTTTGATAATTGTAGAATGAAATAAATTATAACTACTGAACTAGTGATAAAATCCTTACTAATATTATAAATGCGAAAGTAGCTCTTGTCTGTCTGTATGTCTGTCTGTCGGGCTTTCACACCAAAATTACTGAACTGATATAAATGAAATTTAGTACACAGATAGTCAAGAGCCTGAGAAAGGGCGTAGGCTACTTTTTATCCCGGGAGTATGTTCCCTAGGGACCACACGGGTGAAGCCGCTGGCAAAAGCTAGTAACAAATAAAAACAATTCGCAATCTGGGGAGGATAGTCGATTTATTTGGTGACCCTATACAAAGTACAAGTCCGATCCTGCATGGAGTATTGTAGCCACCTTTGGGATGGCTCGGCTAAGTATCACCTTGCCGCGCTTGACTCGATCGAACGCAGAGCTAAGAGACTCATTGGTGACGTAAAACTGGTTCATGCCTCATAGCTGTTCATAGCTTGGCTCATCGCCGTAAGGTTGCCTGCTTGTCGGTCTTCTACAGATTGTACTTCGTTGAGTGTGCCCAAGAAGTCCACAACCTCATCCCACTGACCCTCTTCTACCATTGGACATCCAGACGCACTGCATCTTACCATCCCTACCTTTTTACTATAATGCGCACAGCTTGCGTCTGTGTTCCCAAACGCTTACAGCCCTAATCTCTTCAAAGTTAGAGTGAACAGGCTCCTTCTGGGTAAGCTCGCTCCATCGTACTACTTCGTCTCTGTCATCTCTGACCTAGACTAGAGTCAAGAGCAAACCCATAACAAATAAAAAAAAAGATATCTATACTAATCTATACTTAATATATAAAGCTGAAGATTTTGTTTGTTTGTTTGCTTTAACGCGCTAATCTCAGGAACACCTGGTCCCATTTGAAAAATTCTTTCAGTATTAGATAGCCCATTTATCGAGGAAGGCTATAGGCTATATCATTACGCTAAGACCAATAGGAGCGGAGCAGACGAAGTTGCGCGAGTCAACTAGTTAATTTATAAAAATATTCAATTCTCTTTCAGGTATCCACTCATCTTTGCCTGTTCAGCCTACTCTATCAATAATTGAGCAGCCTGCTCCATCAACATCTGAAGGTACCTACTAGAATTATTGTTTTGTTACATAAAGCATACTGATTAGATTACTTTATGAAATATCTCATCCATACAAATGAATCTACATCTACACTAATATTATAAAGAGGAAAGATTTGTTTGTTAGTTTGTTTGTATGAAATGAATAGGCTCCGAAACTGCTAGACCGATTTGAAAAATTTTTTCACCATTAGAATCCTATATTATCCCTGATGAACATAGGCTATAGAATATTTTCAAAAAGTTAGGAATCCGTATTCCGTAACTTCGATAATGTAACCCAAGGTGTGAATAAAACACCAAAAAAGATGCTTATAACGCGTACGCTGCGGAAACTATTGACAATAGAGCAAAGTGATGTACTACAGTTTTATAGAAGACATCAATATCTACAAAAAAAGTCCGCAAAAGTATATAATTATCTAACTATTATGGTTAAGTCACAATGACCGCTTTTTATTCAAATTAATCAAACCTGAGTGAAATGGAATAGTGGTGATTTTAGTATCATGATATTAACCCTTATCTATATATATTTGTTTTTCAAAATCACCCAGTTCGATTCCTGGGTAGGAACAACGATTTTTCAAAAATCCGCTGAAACAGTTTAAGTTTTCTTCAAAATCGGGCTCGAGACTCGCTTACAGTATTTTTCGATATTCCTTATAGTTTCGGATTTGGCCATGAAGGCACTTTAAAAATTCACCCGTATATACTTATACTAGAATGTAAAAATAGGGTACTTAAAGAAATTTTTTTAGATCATCGAACAATATTTTTAGTTATACTTATTAATAAAATATACTCAATTATTTTTCAGGTATGCACTCATCTTTGCCCTTACAAGATGTAACTAATGTATCAAGGGAAACTTTCTTTTCGGGTCAGAAACGTGAAACGGTGTTGCAAACAACTGTTCCGTCTCCAAATCAGCCAACTCCATCAATATTTGAGCAACCAGCCCCAACAACATCTAAAGGTACCATTTTTGAATTATTTTGTTGTTACATAAGTATAACATACCAACTACATTATTTCTCAGAATTTGATCCGTTTTAGTTGCACATTCGGATGGTGTAATAATACAGGTGTTTTTTTTTTTCAAAATCAACCGGTTCGATTCCTGGGGGGCTACTCTCTAACGAAATCCGTAGTTTCGGGCTTAGTTGCGGACCCTGGGTAGGAACAACCATTTTTCAAAAATCCATTGATACAGTTTTAGTTTTCTTCAAAATCGGGCTCAAGACTATTTTCAGTGTTTTTCGATATTCCTCATAGTTTCGGATTGGGCCATGAAGGCACTAGTTTTTTGACATTAAAATGACAAAAACTGCAGATGTTGGGTATATTTCAAGTTATTATGAATAAGCCTGTTAGTTAACATAGTGTGTGACACGCACAATCGTCCAACATCAGGACTAACAACTGTTTCGTCTCCAAATCAGCCAGCTCCATCAATATTTGAGCAACCAGCCCCAACAACATCTAAAGGTACCATTTTTCAATTATTATGTTGTTATATAAGTATAGCGTACCAACTACATTATTTTCTAAATTTAAAAACATCTAATTCTCTTCGACTCTTCCCTGTCGTCACACTATCATTCACTCCATTCATTACCATAACTGCTATTGTTTTACTAGTCTGAACTATCTACAATTAAAGTCATAATTTGTACCCACTTGCAGGCAATCAAGATGTCAAAAGAATGATTTTCAGAAGTTTTGATGCAGATACTATTATGCTGAAAAACAAGATAAAAAAATTACAAGGACAAAAGGATTCTGCAATGATAAGATTAAAGAAAGCTTTAAAACTATCAGAAAATGCAACATTTAAAAAAGCACTTGGCAAATTTTCACCAGCAGCAAATATTTTTACTAGCCTACAGTTCCGAGAAGCAGGGAAACATAAATTAGGTTGCAGATTCACTAAGGACGAAAAAATTATGGCCTTAGCCCTATAAGCAGGGACCCAGAGCATACCGCTGGCTTAGAAAGTTTTTTGTTCTGCCTTCCCCATTAACACTCACCAGGATGATTTCACAGGCTTCATTGCACCCAGGAATCAATGAAAACTTATTTAAAGAGTTAGAAAAAAAGTGAAAAAAATGAAAGCATCGGAAAAGTTATGCATTTTACTTTTTGACGAAGTTGCTCTTACCCCACACTTCGATTATAATAAAAGAACAGATAGTGTGAGTGGTTTTGTTAATAATGGCACTAACATTTATGAAAAAATTGCAGACCACGCCCTGGTGTTTATGGTGAGAGGCGTGCAAAAAAATTATAAGCAACCAATTTTGTACACATTTTGTGCAAGCACTACACCAGCTTTGGAATTGGCTTCACAAATAAAGCTTATAATAAGAAAATTGCATGCCATTGGGCTGAAAGTTATAGCAACTGTATGTGACCAAGGTGCTACAAATGTAAGTGCAATTAATTGGCTTATCAAAGACACAATAGAACAGTACTTGAGACAAGAAAAAGTGAAGAAAAATAAAATATTTGAGGTAGACGGAGAAGAAGTAATACCACTTTATGATCCTCCTCACCTTATTAAAGGAATAAGAAACAATTTAATAACTAAAAATTTAATATTTAGGAGGTAATTTTCAAAAGTGGTCAAATCCAAATCCATAGATTCTTAATTAAGAACGCAACATTTTTCTTTACAGAAATGCTCATCGCTTTATAACGTTCATAACTATCCAAATCCAGCCTAAAGCCCTTAAAAATACAAAAAAATACTAACCTTATTTTCAAAATAAGCCTATTCCAGACCAACTTACTTTCAAACATGGTCAAATCCATATGAGCCAATCACGTCGCTCCATACCCCGACCGCCATCTTGCGATCTCCATACATTATGGAGACGCGTCGGGCGCCTAACGTTTCTTTTTTGTGTTGTGGTCATTAGTGAATTTTTATTAAAAAAACCAAATAAATGCGTAAATAAAATGGAGAAAAGTGTTCAGGAAGTGCCTAGCCATCAGGCTAAGAAGAGAAAATCTGTCGCAGGACCAAATAGTCGTGGAGAAAAGAAGAAGAAGAGGTCAGTAATTTGTCGAACATTTGGTTTGTTTACCTAAGTTAGGGTGGGTTGTGCAACGTTTTCTCTAATATCTAATGTTAATATTTTTACAAGCAAAATATAATGTTTTTAATGTAGGTTTTCTTTTCTTTTTCAGGTATTCTTGTTTCAATTTGCCGTCGAGATACCCGTGTAGACATAACAGTGAGGCATATAGATGTATTAATATATCAATGCAAGATATCAAACGATTTCATGATCAATTCTACGCACACCCTGATAAACAGTATCAAGATGATTTTATTATAAAAGCCTGCAAAACTGCTATCCCTGTCCGTAAAAGATTAGTAAATGGAAGAGGCAATGCCAAACATATGAGCATCATTTACAATATAAGAGATTCTAATGGGGTGATGATACCAGTGTGCCGTAATTTTTTTTTGAGCGCTCTGTCGATTAAAAAATGTCGAGTGAGAGGAGTGTTAATGCGATACCAAGATACCGGTTTGATGGCTATAGAAAGACGTGGTGGGGATAGAAAGTCGATCAAAAACTTGGGATTGAGAGATGCAATTATCACATTTATAAAGAAATTTAAGGGTGTTGAATCGCACTACTGCCGATCGAAAAGTCGGCGTACTTATCTGCCATCAGAGTTAAGCATTGCATCAATGTTCAAAATGTTCGTCGAAGAAAATTCACAGTTCTCTCATTGCAAAGAGTCATATTTTAGAAGAATTTTTAATACGAAATTCAACTTAAGTTTCAGTCATCCGAGAAGTGATATGTGTTCCACATGCATAGAATTGAAGGAAAAAATCAAAATTGAGAAAGACGATTCAATCAAGGCCCAAATCCAAGTTGAACTGACACTTCACGAAAAAAGAAGTAAATCATTTTTTACATTCCTGGCAGACATTGACCCGACAGTAAAAATATTATCTTTTGACTGTGGTAAAAACCAACCATTACCAAAAGTCCCTGACCAAAGCACCTATTATTCCCGCCAGTTGTACATTTACAACTATACAATAGTTGTAGGTCATTCCCATGCAGAACTGACAAAAGAAAATGTATTTTCCTATATATGGACCGAAGATGTTCATGCAAAGGGGTCTAATGAATTATCTAGTGCCCTATATCACTGCCTACAAAACAATGTAGATTTCACTGGTGTAGAAATACTCCGACTAATGGCTGATGGATGCTCTGGACAAAATAAGAACTCCACTACTATAGGAATGGTTTCCAAATGGTTCAGCAGTAGTGCACCGAGAACACTGAAAAAGGTGGAACTTATTTTCCCCGTCACGGGGCATTCATTTATTCCTCCCGATAGGGTGTTTGGTGTTGCTGAAAAAGAGATCAGGAAGAGAAATACCATTGTGCAACCTAATGAGTATATTGATATAATAAAAAAGCATGCAACTGTATTTCATCTGAAGGACATTGAAGTATGTAATTGGAAGACAGCAAGCCAACAAATCCATAAGGGAACCCAAGCTTTCCACTTCAAAATAATGTCTTGTAAGAGGTTCATATTCTCAAGAATGAAAGGAGATTCCCGAGGAATTATAGTGAGAGGTGAACCTTTTTACCACAATGATACCGGTTCTCGACGTTCCATAACTAAACCAGGCAAATATGCTTCAGATATATTACCAGAACCTATCACCACCTCTCCCAAAATAAAAAAATAAAAAATTAATGATGTAGATAAGCTACTAACAAAACGTTTTGGCAAGGACTGGATGCAAAGAGAGGACCTCAACTATTACAAAACTGTTATAGACTGTCACAGGAATAATGCTAATATTAATGATGTGGATGATGATGAGGAGGTAATATGCGAAGAACATGTTGAAGAACCTTGTGTTGGCGATATGATATAGATATCACTAACACAAAGTGCTTCACCATTTTTTTTGTATAACTAATTGTATTAAAGATAAAAAAAAAACTTTATTTTATGTTCACAAAATTTTCTTGTTTATAAACATAATATTGATCAATGCTAAACATTAAATTTGTTGTAGCTGTTGTTTATGTGAAGATGCGTAGTGTTTGAAGTGAAGATAGTATTGGTAGTGTTACGCGCCAGAATTAATGTTGGGTACATGGCGGCATTTGCGTACTGCTAACGCCATCTAGTTTCAACCAACCAAACATTTACGTGCTGTCATCTAGTATCGAGTAGCAGATACTGGCATACTGCTGGCGCCATCTAGTATCCAGTAGCTGACATTTACGTGCTAGAACATTCAAGATGTTTTGACGGGACCTGTGTGTGCCCGAACTTTCCAGAGGTTTCCATACAGGAGGGTTCTGGAAATGACTGTCGGTATATAAAGGGCGGACATCCGGCGACGGCAGTCAGTATTGAATTGGCGATACAAACGATAACTTCGAGAGCGATCTTCAACTGCGAATTATAGTGAAGTGAAGTGTTCAGTAGTGCGATTGTGTTTTATAATTAGTGTGTTTTAAAGTGATAATTAGTGTTGTGGATTAAAGTGTCAGTTTTGGTTGTTTAATCGGCTGTTTTTATTGTAACGAACCCCAAGCTCGTAACAATTGGTGTCAGAATAGTGGATAATCATGCCGATTCTGCCAAAGGACGACACGGAGGGTATCCGTACCCGTAGTCAACGCCAGCAGGAGACGGACCAGAGGCGTTTTGGTGGTGCAACGCCGCAGACGTCGGCAGGTCAGCTACCGACCATGGAGGCCGGCCCGTCCACAGTAGCTCCGGCATCACCATCACCAGACTTTGCTGCTCTGATGATGATGCTGCAGGAGCAGGCTCGCCGACAGGAGGAACAGGCCCGCCGACAGGAGGAACAGGCCCGCCGACAGGAGGAACAGGCCCGTCGGTTGGAAGAACAGTTGCAGCACGACAGGAAGAACAGGCCCGTCGTTTGGAAGAGCAGCTCAAGCTTGACAAGGAGGAGCAGGCGCGCCGCCAGGAAGAACAGATGCTCCTCATGAAGGAACTTCACGCGTCTTTCAGGAAAGACATGAAGGAGGTGAAGGATAAGGTTGCTCAGCATGACAACCGCTTGTCAGACGCTGAAACCAGGATCAGCAAGTTTGATGACGTCATTGCTGATATGAAGAAGGAGTTGGGCAACCTTAAACTTGGAGATGGGATTGCTACTTCAGCAGCCACTACACCTTCGCCACGTGGGTTCAAAGTGCCGCCGTTCGATGGGACGTCTTCTTGGTCGGCCTACAAGATTCAGTTTGAGGCTGTCATGAAGGCGAACGGGTGGAGTAAAAATCAGGCCATGACTGCCCTCACCCTAGGCCTGCGCGACCAGGCCTTAACTGTCCTGGAAGCTCTCGGTAAGGAGGTGACTTACGAGCAGCTGCTTGAGGCGTTGGAAGCTAGGTATGGCGACGCCCACCTGGAGCACGTGTTTCGTGCGCAGTTAAGGGATCGCGTGCAACGCAGCGGTGAGAACCTGCAGCAGTGGGCCCTGGAAGTGGAGAAGCTGGTGCGAAAAGCATACCAGTCTGCACCAGCGCTCATTGAAGGGAACCTCGTGCAGGCATTCATCGACGGCATCCGCGACCTTGAGGTTAGGGCTGCAGTGAGGCTCGGGCACCACGGGACGCTTAAGGACGCCTTGGCCCATGCACTGGAGGTGGAAGCTGTGCGGCAAGATCATCGTTCCCACCGCGTCAGGGAGGTTGCAGCGGTTACAGTTCGCGATCGTGTTAAAGGATACAGCCCTAGGTGCTACGGCTGTGGTGAAAGGGGCCACCTTCGATCCAGTTGCCCTAAGCGAACTGCAGAAGGGGAAGGTAGCCGATCTCCAGAGGGCAGGGCGGCTAATAGCACCGCCCAGCAACAGCAGGGAAACGAGTAAAAGCCAGGACTGCGGGGCGGGTGCTGGCTGATGTTCAAGGAGCCCCAAGGATTTCGATCTCACAAACCCATGACGGGAACAGCCTTATCATCAAGGGCGAGGTCAACGGGACACCATGTAAGCTGACGATAGACACTGGAGCTTCTCGCACGGTTGTCAGTTCCCAAATTATAAGTCGGCTCCTTGGGGACTCTGCATACAACCGAGAGCGTATAAATTTGGTAACAGCCACCGGTCAGCGCATACCCGTCCGAGGAGAAAGAGAGATGGAGTTGAAGCTAGGCAACAAAAGCTACCTGCATAATGTGGTTGTGGCCGATATAATGGACGATTGCATCCTGGGCTTAGACTTTATGAGGAAGAATCGTTGTGAGATCGACGTTAATCAAGGAGTTATGAAATGTGGACAAGAGGAAATTTTCATGGAAGGGGCTTTACCTGGAAATGTGTACAACCTAAAGAAGATTGTTCTTCCTCCGAGATCGGAAACGATTGTACCGGTTAGTCTTCCTCGGAATCCTGGGCAAACTCATCGTTGCGTACTCGTGGAAAGGGTAGACAATGACCTTCCATGGAAAGTGGCACGAACATTGGTCAGAGCCACCGACATCTCAGGAGTACGTGTGCTGAACCTTTGTGACAAGGAGCAGGTGATAGAAAAGGGCACACTGATAGGTACCTGCGAGGAAGTGGATTGGTTGCGTCGATGCCAATATCTATCAACTGGGACCCTCAGCAAGGATGCACAAACGAGAGTGACCACACTTTTAGAAGACTGTCGCAGCGCTCTGTCTCAAAATGAAATGGTCAAGGCGAAGAGGATGTTACTTAAGTACACCGATGTTTTCTCTTCGAACGATGCTGACATTGGGAAGACTGGCTTAGTTCAACACAAAATAAACACAGGAGAAGAATTGCCTATCCGTCAACGGCCAAGGAGATTACCGGTAGCACGTGAAAAGGAAGTGGAAACCATGATCGAGGGAATGGTGAAGGATGGTGTTATAGAACCTTCATCCAGTCCATGGTGTTCACCGGTAGTGCTGGTAAGGAAGAAGGACGGCAGCATGCGGTTTTGTGTTGATTATCGTCGTCTGAACGACGTTACGAAGAAAGACAGCTATCCCTTGCCAAGAATTGATGACACGCTGGACATGCTTACTGGAGTAAAGTGGTTTAGCACACTAGATCTAAAAAGTGGCTACTGGCAAGTAGAAATTGACCCGAAAGACAAGGAGAAAACTGCATTTTCGACAGGAAAGGGTCTATGGCAATTTAAAGTTATGCCATTTGGATTGTGTAACGCTCCGGCAACGTTTGAAAGATTGATGGAACTGGTACTAACCGGGTTGATTGGTGATGCCTGCCTTGTCTACTTGGATGACATCATCATCGTAGGCCGTACGTTTGAAGAACATCTTCAAAACCTGGAACGCGTGCTCATGAAGATCCAGAGTGCCAACCTCAAGTTGAGTCCGAAAAAGTGTTCATTTTTCAAACGGCAAGTTAGCTTTTTGGGTTATGTTGTGTCGGAAGAAGGTATCCGCACGGATCCAGAGAAAATCGCCGCTGTCAAGGATTGGCCAATTCCAAAAGACAAGACGCAGGTCAGAGCATTTTTAGGTTTGTGCTCCTATTATCGGCGTTTTGTCAAGAACTTTGCAGATATAGCCAAACCCCTGCACAAGCTAACTGAGGAAAAGCGACATTTCTGTTGGGATGAAAGTTGCGACATCGCTTTCCAGGAGCTGAAGGACTGTCTGTGCAAAACACCTATTTTGGGGTATCCTGATATCAGCAAGGAATTTATAGTTGACACAGACGCAAGTGATATCGGACTTGGCGGTGTGTTATCTCAGCGGAATGGCGATCAAGAGGTTGTGATTGCGTACTTCAGCAAGTCATTGTCGAAACCAGAGAGGAATTATTGTGTCACGAGACGGGAATTGCTTGCTGTGGTCAAGTCATTGCAACATTTTAGCAAATATCTACTGGGGCGGAAATTTCACCTACGAACTGACCATGCTGCGCTGAAATGGCTATTGCAGTTCAAAAATCCAGAAGGACAAGTTGCGAGATGGATTGAACTACTGCAGGAATACGACTTTGTGGTAGAACATCGCAGCGGAAAATCTCATGGCAACGCTGATGCACTGTCAAGAAGACCTTGCCCTGAAGACTGCAAGCATTGTACTAGGCAAGAGGGTAAAGAAGTCATACCTGTGAGGATGCTCAAGACAGACCTCAGCAACGAGTGGAAGGAAAGCCTACAACATGCTCAGCACGAAGATTCAGACATCAAGCCGATTCTGGAGTGGATGAAGGCCAGTGCTCCTAAGCCCACGTGGAGTGATGTCTCAGCGATGAGTTCGATCACAAAAAGTTATTGGGCCCAATGGGACAGCTTAGTGATTCAGGATAGAGTACTGTGCCGTAAATGGGAAAATGCTCGAGGAGACAGCTGTCATTTGCAAATGGTTGTCCCTAAAGCTAAAGTACCGGATGTTCTACAGCTGTACCATGATGGCTGTTCAGGAGGCCATATGGGAGTCAAACGGACTCTACTGAAGATACGGGAACGGTTTTACTGGGTCCATTGTCGTGCCGATGTCGAGGACTGGTGTCGCAAATGTACAAGTTGTGCGGCTGTAAAAGGACCTCAAACTCGTAGCAGAGGTGCATTGCAATTGTACAATGTTGGTGCACCATGGGAAAGGATAGCTCTGGATGTTGCGGGACCGTTTCCGGAAAGTGAAAGTGGTAACAAGTACTTCATGGTTGTAATGGATTACTTCACTAAGTGGCCGGAAGTCTTCGCTATTCCAAATCAAGAAGCTTCAACAGTTGCAGATAAACTGGTTCATGAAGTCTTCTGTCGTTTTGGAGTACCTTTGGAAATTCACAGCGATCAAGGAAGGAATTTCGAGTCACAAATATTCCAGGAAACTTGTAGAGTGATGGGTACTCATAAAACGAGAACAACTTCTTACCACCCACAATCGGATGGAATGGTGGAACGATTCAATCAGACATTGGAGAGATACCTGGCAAAAGTTGTGGAAAACCGGCAACGCGATTGGGACAAGCATATACAACCATTTTTGCTGTCATACCGAAGTGCTGTTCACGAAAGCACATCAGTGACACCAGCTTTCGCAAACTTTGGTAGAGAATTACGGCTGCCGGCAGATCTGATCACTGGAATGCCACCTGATGCCCCGCGTAGTATAACCGATTATGCGAATGACTTGCGGAACAAAATGAATGACATTTATGAGCACGTCAGAGAATCGGGCCGGCAAATGTCTAACAAGATGAAAACCCGTTATGACCGCAAAATGAACAATAAAGGGTTCGATGAAGGTTCACTAGTGTGGTTGCACAATCCAGTTCGCAGTAAAGGGAAATCTCCTAAGCTTCAAGCTAAATGGGACGGGCCGTACCGGATTGTGACAAAAATCAATGACGTGACCTACCGTATACAAAAAGGTACAAGAAGTGCTCCTAAAATCGTCCACGTGGATCGACTGGCGCGTTATTATGGGGCCGATAATGCTCGGGACGAGCATGTCTTAGGAGGGGGCAGTGTTACGCGCCAGAATTAATGTTGGGTACATGGCGGCATTTGCGTACTGCTAACGCCATCTAGTTTCAACCAACCAAACATTTACGTGCTGTCATCTAGTATCGAGTAGCAGATACTGGCATACTGCTGGCGCCATCTAGTATCCAGTAGCTGACATTTACGTGCTAGAACATTCAAGATGTTTTGACAGGACCTGTGTGTGCCCGAACTTTCCAGAGGTTTCCATACAGGAGGGTTCTGGAAATGACTGTCGGTATATAAAGGGCGGACATCCGGCGACGGCAGTCAGTATTGAATTGGCGATACAAACGATAACTTCGAGAGCGATCTTCAACTGCGAATTATAGTGAAGTGAAGTGTTCAGTAGTGCGATTGTGTTTTATAATTAGTGTGTTTTAAAGTGATAATTAGTGTTGTGGATTAAAGTGTCAGTTTTGGTTGTTTAATCGGCTGTTTTTATTGTAACGAACCCCAAGCTCGTAACAGTAGTGATTTTAATTTTAATCTAAGATAGAAATATTATTTGTTTAAATAGTATGTTGTGTCATGATTGTGAGATAAAAATATAAGTAAGTATAATGTAAACCGATCTTGAATGAAGATTATTCTGTTCCATGCTAATAGGTACCAACCATCGACGTATCTAACGTCATAAATGTTGTTTAAATAAATAATGACTTGATTTTCATGTCAACTGTTTTATTTATTATTTAAGCAATTTCCCTTTAAGAACCAATGACAACCCTATTTGAACCGTTTAGTTTGATTGTTCTAAAGTAGTCAAATCCACACCTTAGTAACAAAAGAAGTCAAATCCGTTTTTTAATCACAGTTTTCTCTGTAAATAGAAGCACTAACTTTGTTACGCATGGTCAACCTTAATGGATCGCTGCATCGGCATACCTGCATATACATTGCACACGGCACCTACGGGCACGAAACGCAAGCTCAGCATAACGTGACCAATTGACGTCAATCGAACCTTTCCATAGAAACATAAAACTGTGGAGCGGCACTTTTGGATCTGACATCGACCAATTGACACTTTAGTATAATTAGTCGTAATTTCAATACTTTGTAATACAGTAATAAATTAGTTTATTAAAATAAATTTGCATTTTTTTGGATCCTCCGGTTGCACCCATCGTAATTGGCGCAGTCGGTAGGATAGTCCAGTAAATTCAGTGAATCGATCACCGACCGGACCGGGCTATTCGAACCTACGGGTGTGCGGCTACGGAGGAGTATCCGAATATCGATACCACAGAGAGATGCAGATTTGGTAAGTACCTAGATCTACTAGAGTTGCTCGCCTTCCTATATTTTAGTATCCTTTGTGTAATTTCCTTTCTTTTCTGTGTTTCCTTTGTGTTAATTTCCTCAAGTGTTTCTATTAAACTTTCAAAATTTTTCACCCACGTATATCACGGACTCCTAAGTCGAGTATTTCTAATAGGAACTCGCAAATCGATGCGAATAGGAATTTAGATACTATATTAGAAGATAGTGAAAGTGTAGAATCTTACTTAATTATAGAGAATAATTTAACTAACAAAATGAGTACCGATTTGGTAGATCAAGTTTACAAGGCCTTACGCCTCGTTCCCGAATTCGACGGGAACCCGAACGTGCTCACGCGGTTTGTACGTTTATGTGACCAACTTGTCGCGCAATTTGTTAAGGCAGAGCCAGGTTACGAACTAAGTAATTTATCCTTGTTGAACGGCATACTTAATAAAGTTACCGGAAATGCCGCCCGCACAATAAATTCAAACGGCATTCCCGAAACCTGGCAGGGTATTAGAAACGCCCTGATTAATAACTTCTCGGACCAGCGGGACGAGACCGCCTTATACAATGATTTGGCCCTGTTAACGCAAAAGAATTTATCACCACCGGAATTTTACGAAAAGTGCCAAACTTTATTTAGTACAATTATGACGTATGTGACCTTGCATGAGTCCATATCTACTACCATCGAGGCCAAACGGACACTATATAAAAAATTAACCCTACAGGCATTCGTTCGTGGCCTAAAAGAACCTTTAGGCTCGCGTATTAGGTGCATGCGACCCGACACCATCGAAAAGGCTCTCGAGTTTGTGCACGAGGAAATTAACACCATGTACTTACAGCAGCGTAATGACCATTTGCCGGAGCCGAGACCTGTGCAGTCTACGTCTTCATTTAATCCCAGTACGTATCAGATTAAGCCATTTAATTTGCATACTCCACAGCCAGTCACTTTTTCAGCGCCGTTTAATCAGCCCGGTCCCTCCAAAAGTTTTTATCAGCCACAACCGCCAAGGCCAATGCAAGCTTGGAGACCCCAAGTGCCTTTCAATCGCGGTCCCACGCGAACCCAACAAATGTTAAGCGCACCCCCGCCTAACCATAGGCCCCAGAGCAACGTGTTCCGATTGCCTCAACAAAGGCCTAGTTTCACGCCCATTAATAATGGCCCTAAGCCCATGAGTGGTGTAAGCCACTTTGTTCCTAAACCTATGCCGAGACCTTCGACGGGACATGACTGGACTCAACAAGGAAATCCACCTCCCAGTAACTACTTTAAGACTCGGGAGATGAATGTTAACGAAGTAGACTTTTACGACTATTATGAATACCCCGACTATGCCTATAATGACTATTACGACCAGTTCTACCCTGTACCTTACAATTACGAACCTATGTATGAGCCACTAGCTCATAGTGATTATGTTCCTGTGCACGTAGAGGAACATCAGAATGTGCCTGAAGGAACATCTGCCCAAGGAACGTCTGCTGAAGGCCAGGATTTTCATACAGCCCCGAAATCAGACAAACCAAAATAGAGATTAACTTACAAACCCAGAGACAACTTCCATTCATTCAGATTGCTAATCCACCCATTAAACTATTAGTAGATACCGGTGCGAACCTATCTTTTATTAGCCCGAACGTTGTAGAAAGATTTTATCATCATATCCACTGTAATTATGAGCCTTTCGAAGTCACTAACATCCACGCGACAACTCGTAATAATTATTCCATTACTATACCGTGCTTCCCGGAATTTAAAGAAACCTGTGACATTACCCTATACATTTACAAGTTCCACAATTATTTTGACGGCTTAATAGGCTTAGACTTACTAGAAAAGTTAGAGTCTAATATAGATTTAAAGAATAAGGTTCTTGTTACACGTAATTCATCTAATCCCTTGCGAATGTATGATTCACGTAATTGTAATCTTTACGAGGACATAGTACCCGCTAATTCATCCAAATTAGCTAGAGTCCCCATTAATCTTCATGATGGTGACGTAACAATATCAGAGCAGACTATTTCCAATTGCACTATTCGCGACTGTGTTACTTCTGTTAAAAATAACCGTGGCATCATAGAAATAATTAATCCAACTAAACATGATGTAGTTTTCTCAATGGACAGGCCAGTTACCGCGGAACTTTTTAACGAGCAAAGCGCGACTATCTATCAGCCTAGCGATCGCGTATCCGAGGTATTATCAAAACTACGCACTGACCATCTGAATCCTGAAGAACGAGCCAACTTAGAATCTCTTTGTGCACAATATGCTGACGTCTTCTATATCGATGGTGAACCTCTAACTTTCACCAATAAGATAAAGCATAGTATTCATACCACCGACGAATTAACTGTCTATACTAAGACCTATAGATATCCCTTTGTTCACAGACAGGAAGTTCAGGATCAGATTAGCAAAATGTTAGACCAAGGGATAATCCGTCCCTCGCAGTCAGCCTGGAGCTCACCCATCTGGGTAGTTCCAAAAAAATCTGATGCGTCCGGAAAGACTAAATGGCGCATAGTCATTGATTTTCGTAAAGTCAACGAGAAAACCCTCGATGACAAGTACCCAATCCCCAATATTAATGACATCTTAGATAAACTTGGTAACTGTCATTACTTCACAACTCTAGACCTTGCAAGTGGATTTTACCAGGTAGAAATGGACCCAGCCGATATTCACAAAACGGCCTTCAATGTAGAACATGGGCACTTTGAATTTTTACGCATGCCCATGGGTCTCAAAAATTCTCCATCCACGTTTCAACGCGTGATGGATAATGTCCTCAGGGACCTCCAAAATGTCATATGTCTCGTATATCTCGATGACATAGTCGTTTTTAGTGTTTCCTTACAGGAACACATGGTAAATTTAGGAAAAGTATTCAAGAGATTAAGGGAATCAAACTTTAAGATCCAGATGGATAAGTCGGAATTTTTAAAGCTTGAAACTTCATACTTAGGTCACGTAATAAGTAAGGACGGTATTAAGCCTAACCCCGATAAGATCATTGCCATCCAGAAGTTCCCTATTCCTAAGACAGCTACCGAGATCAAACGCTTTTTAGGCCTGTTAGGATACTATAGGAAATTTATTCCTGACTTTGCGCGCATTACGAAACCCATGACGCAATGTCTCAAGAAAGGTTCTAAGATCACCTTCAATGACCCTAACTACATCGACTGTTTTGAAAAGTGCAAATTACTACTGACTAACGACCCTATACTGCAGTACCCTGACTTTTCTAAGGAATTTGTGCTTACGACTGACGCATCTAACTTTGCCATAGGAGCTGTCCTTTCTCAAGGACCTATAGGACAAGATAAGCCCTTAGCATACGCGTCTAGGACATTAAACTCCAGTGAGATTAACTATAGTGTAATCGAGAAGGAGTTATTAGCCATAGTTTGGGCTACTAAATACTTTCGTCCATACTTGTTTGGGAGAAAGTTTAAGATAGTTACAGACCATAAACCCTTACAATGGGTTATGAGCCTTAAAGAACCAGGCTCCAGACTCACACGTTGGAGACTTAAGTTGAGTGAATACAATTTTACTACAGTATACAAGCAAGGCAAAAAGAACACTAACGCCGACGCATTGTCCCGCATTGAAATCAACAACGAGGACGCTATGTCTATAGCGGTAAATGTATCTGAAAAGCCTCATTCAACAGTAGGTTCTGAAACACTGACAGCCCCTACAAACAACCCTGACATACTCGACAACTCTGACACAGCAACTGTACACACTAGTAACGAAGCCCCTATTCTAGAAGTGCCAATATCAGACGAACCCTTAAATAAATTCAGTAGACAAATCTGTTTTGTACTTGTAAGCGATATTAAAAAACGACCGACAGTGAGTAAGCCATTTGAAACGCATACCCGAACTACCATTCAACTATCTGAGTCTAACCTGACTAACGACGTTATTAATGCAGTTAAAGAATATGTGAACCCTAAAGTCAAAACCGGTTTAATCATCCATCCTCCTCTTGCCATGTATAAAATAATCCCCATAATTCAAGACAACTTCAAAAGCTCTTCAATGAACATGGTTCTAACTAAAGTTGAATTAGAGAATGTTAAAGACTACCTGCGTCAACAAGACATCATAAAGAAATACCACGAAGGTAAAACAAATCATCGCGGTATCACTGAATGTTACTTAGCCTTATCTTCTAAATTCTACTGGCCTAAGATGAAAGAACACATCTCCAAGTACATAAATGAGTGTACTATCTGTGGTCAGGCTAAGTACGACCGTCACCCCATCAAGCAAAGATTTAACATTGTACCACCCCCTAGTAAACCTTTTGAAATTATCCATCTAGATCTGTTCACAGCTCAAACAGAGAAATTCCTTACCATTGTAGACGCTTTCTCTAAGTATGCACAAGCTTATCACCTTAGAGATAGCACCGCTTTAAGTGTAGTACAAGCTCTACTTGTATTTTGCACCCACCATGGGGTCCCATTGACTATTGTCACGGACGGAGGCCCTGAATTCACAAATCAGATTTTCTTAGAATTCAACCGAACTCATAAAATTATTCACCATAAAATATTAGCGCATTCCCCTAACGACAATGGCATAGTAGAAAGGTTCCATTCTACCATTTTAGAACATCTTAGGTTATTGAAATTAGAGAGACGAAATGAACCAGTCGTTAATCTTATGCCTTATGCCATCTTAGCGTACAATAGTTCGATCCATAGCTTCACAAAATGTAGACCCTTGGACTTGATAACTGGACACTTTGACCCTCGAGACCCAATAGATATTGACCTATCTGAACACTTACTGCAACAGTACTCACAAGACCATAGGAAACGAATGAGTCAAGTATACGACCTTATTAACCAGACATCCTTACATGACAGGACACAACTGACTGAAACCCGTAACAGGGACAGAGAACCCGAGAAGGACTACACCCCTGACCAGCAAATCTTTGTACGCAATCCCATGGCGTCTCGACAGAAGTTAGCTCCGCGTTATACGCAAGATACTGTACTCGCAGATCTTCCAATCCACATCTATACGAAGAAGAAACGCGGTCCAGTAGCAAAATCTCGCCTTAAGCGAAGTCCTAAAGATCCCACTTTGTTACAGGATAATACTATGGCTGATGACCCTACATCCGGCCCAAGGACAAGAGATAACAGTTGAATCACTTGACAATGGACCAGGACTACTTCCCTTCAAATTAGGAGCGGCAAAAATCGTTTCCCATTTCCATTCTTTCCTAAGTCATATAGATTTAGAGAATATCCATCTTCAAATTGAAGTGGTAAAAACACAGATGGCTGAATTAAGTCCCTTAGTTAACAATAAAACCTTATTCCTATTCGACCCTCATCTGAAACATCTCAATAGTAAAATCAATTTAATTACTAGTAAAATTAGTATGTTTGAATCAACTCGTAGTAAAAGAGGCCTTATCGACGGTTTGGGTTCTGTAATAAAATCAATTTCTGGTAATTTAGACTACACCGATGCACTTAAATACGAAAACGCCATAAACACCTTACGTAATAATGAGCATAAATTAGAATTAGAAATTAATAACCATGTTAGTTTAAATAGTAAATTTATTTCACGTAGCTCTCAAATAATAGATAGTATAATTTCAAATCAAGATAAGATGAGTAAAGCACTAAACTTAATTTTGGAAAGTAACGCTAATAGGGATACAGATTTAATTAAATACGCCCATCTGGCCCAACATCTGTTAATCTTAGGAGATAATGTAGAAGATCTTTATGAAGAATTACGAAGTTTAGAGAACACCCTAACATTTATTCGTGCGTCGAGTACCCCGTACTCTTTATTTAATTTAGATGAAATTAAGTATATGTTAGGTAAATTAAGGATTTTATATGCTAATGACGAAATCCTTGACGTAGAAATTAGGCATTTTTATGAAATAATTAAACTAGGTTACTTCTATTCTAATAAGCAGATAGTAGTAGTTATAAAAGTCCCGATAGTTGTTTCCTCCACATATAATTTGTATAAACTTTCCCTTGTTCCTAACAGAAACCACGAAACTCTTATACCACCCTCACCTTTCGTAGCACTCTCTAGCTCAGACTCTAGGTACATAGAGACAGAATGTCCGAAGGTAAACTCCATATATCTCTGTGAGTCAACAGCCAACCTACAAATCCAGAGCAAACCAGATTGTATCCAGCATCTCATAGTCCATCAAGAACTTCAACCCAGCTGCAAGCTGACACCCGTAGCTCTCACCACCGAAGCCCTGGAAACCCTGGACGACAAGCATTATACCTTAAGTTTTCCTGTACCAACAAAAGTGAAGATGTCCTGCGGTCAAGAACAGTACCGGACCCTACGAGGCAGCTATTTGGCAATCATTCCCCTCAACTGTAACCTGAGAACACCCGCCTTCACTATCTCCAACACTGACGACCACATCAAAGGACACGTCGTGAAGATCATTGAGATGCCCCTATACAACGAGTCGAGGCCTGAAAATTATCCGAAACTCATCCTAAATTCGCCAAATCTACAAAAACTTCACACGCTTAGCAACGAGATAGCGACGCAACTGCCTGTACATTTAGATGACGCCACCGATCCCGTCATTTACCACACTACTATACCCATGTACCTCGCACTATCCGGTACATGCGCACTCATCGCCACTCTAATCTATCGTCGGCTACGCATAAGAAAAGCATCCAGAGAAATCACAGAAAACTTCAACAGCAACCCTGAAGCCGTCTATGCAATCCCATCACCACGCACTATCAACCCAAGCCAAATAAGGATTGACCCTGGATGTCTACCAGCGACCATCTTGAACAAGTCCATCGATACTCGCTGTTCTACGGGGGGAGGTGTTACGCATGGTCAACCTTAAGGGCATAAACTGCGTTAAGCGTGCCTCTCGCGTGTCCACACAAAACCGACCCGCGCGTGCCCATGCGCGTGCACACGCTCGTGAGCCCGTCGGGCGCCCGTCGCGTGATACTTCCGTGCAACGGGGCACGCATGCACGCGACGTGATCACGCATCACGTTGGACGGGTCCACGCGCGAAGCCCGCTAGCGGGTGCACGCGCGTGCTTGTTCAGTTGACAGCGCTATCTCGAACCGACCGCACGCGCGTGCCCGGCCCATAACAAAAAATGACAAATTTTGATACAGAAAGGGTAATTGTTGAAGTTCAGTGTCGTCCTGCCATATGGGACCAATCTAGCGAAATATTTAAAGACCGGGACGCTAAATCAAAAGCATGGCTAGACATTTGTACAGTACTGTTTCAAAATTTTGATGACTGGAGTGCAGCAGAAAAAAACATACAAGGTAAGTACCTACACTCTTTATTTATTTTATAATAACGTAGGTTAGGTAAACTATTCTTTGTGCCAAATTTTTATTTTTAATAATCTATGCAATTAGTTATATATAATTAGTTATTTCAATTGTATTTGTGTCAATTAAATGTTTTCAACAATTAATCCAACTATAAAATTAAAACTCGGAATATTTACAATAATTTACCTATGTAAATATAAAATCATGCTTATATTCAAAACTAGTGCAGAGATACTGCGTATTTCTGAACATTGTGAAATTCGTGTGAACAATGTCCCATAATATTGGTATGGTTTTATATTGCTCGATAAATTCCAAAGTTCTTTCTTTCGGCCACGCGGTCGCCGCCATTTTGCGCGTCACGAGACAACCAGTACCTATGTTCACGACTGCGAGCTTCACACTACTTCACACTATCGGTGTATTTAGGGTTCAAAATCATTTTAGGGCAGAAACAGTGGATCGGTAGGTAAATAAATAAAACAATTATCAACTAAAATATTTATTATATTGGTTTTAGAATTGGGCTAGTAACTTTGTAAAATAAGCGTGCGTTTTGTAGTTTTGTAGGTTTTTCTTTGACATCTCTCAACTTTAGTTTACAACAATCTAAGTTATTTGGTTACATCCGATGAATTTAACAAATAAAATCATTAGGTATATTATTAAAATATGCCTGCTATGTTAATAAAAAATGTGTGGTAACAAACCGTGAAAAATCAATTATTGAATGTACATAAATTATAAAAAAGCCAACTATCTTCAATAAATACTGCGATCTTGCCATGACAGCTGTCCGTCTGCAACGAAATAATCTGCGAAGTTATCGCGTAATGTATACGAATCTCTGTGGGTATTTCCAATTAACCCCCGAACTGAACGTATATGGCCTGGTATAATGACAATATCATGAAAGTCATTAATTTGACTTCTTGATCTTATAAAATTATGCAAAATACAAATTGTTTTAAGAAAACAAATTGCTTTGTCTTTTCCAACGTTCAATGGACGATGGAGTATGCGAAATTTATTAGCCATGATACCAAATGTACACTCAATATAACGTCGCGCCCTCGTTAACCTATAATTGAATTTTTTTTTTTGTAGTTTAAATCGAGAGCTCGAGCATATGGCCGCATGACATGGCTAGATAACCCGAATGCTTCATCTCCTACAATAATATAGGGCAAAGCTGCGGTTGCAGCAGTGTTGGTTGGTTTATCATTGTGTATTACGGGCAATGCTTTGGCAGGAGGAATATCTATTAAGTCATTGTTGATTTGTTCGTACAATCGGCTTTGTGTGAAAATTGCGGAGTCAGATTCTTTACCCTGCACTCCCACATTTATATAGGTAAACTCATAGTTGGCGTTACACATTGCAAGCAGTACAATAGAATAGTAATGCTTATAGTTGTAATAGAGGGAACCACTATGTGGAGGTCTTATAATGCGTATATGTTTTCCGTCTATTGCACCTATGCAGTTAGGAAACTGGGCTTGCGTTAAAAAACCTTTTTCAGTCTCTACCCATAGCGCACGGGAAAATTTTGGTATACATTCTTCCTTTAACCTTTCAATTATAATTTGACAAACTTCTGTTACTATTTTTCTGACCGTGGTTAGTCCTGTCTGATACGCCAGATGAATATCGACGAAGGTATGTCCACTAACTAAATATCTGTAATAAAATAAAATACCTGTGTTATTGTTTCAGTGAAAAAGCTGCAGCAAAGATGGAAAACTGCAAGAGACACTTATATAAGAGTGAGGTCTACTAAAAAAAAACTTAAATCAGGTTCCGGTTCCAGGGCAAATAAAACATACATTTACTATGACATGCTGTCATTTTTAGATTCAAACTCGAATACTCAAGGAGAAGAATCGGCAGACGATTTTAATCAGTCAGTAGAGCAAAACGCGTCACCGAGAACTTCACAAAATAATACGATTATTGAAGAAGATTTGATTAATGTACCTAGCACCAGCTCCAGCGTTACCAAAGAAACACGATCTTCCAAGAAACGTAAGTGCGAATCGCCAACTGATTTCAAATTAGAGTTGTTAAATTGCGTGAAGAATAACACTGCAGATAATATGGACGAAGACTTGAATTTTTTTAAGTCATTATTACCAACTGTGAAAAAATTGAGTTGCTTTAAAAAATTATTATTTCGTACAAAAGTATTAGAAGCTTTAATTGATATAGAAAAAGAAATTATTATTACCATTGATGACCTTTCATTAACGCAAAATACGGTAACGAATGATTTAGAATCCTTAAATATAAGATCAGACACGAACAATGAATAAATAGGTAACAAGAAAGACTGAAGATTTGATTAAGACTGTTTAATTATTAAGAACAAAAGAAAGAGAAGAACATGAAGAACTATTTAAGTTAGTAAAAAGCGCAATTTTATATTTATATTTTTCTGGTCTCATGTGCAATTATTATGATATACAAGGGCATTCGCCAAAAGTTTACAAGCCTTGAGTGTAATGTTCATAAGGAAAGAAACGGGGTCGATTCGGACACTTTTATCTTAAACCCTATTTAGGGTCAAATAAAAAAGTGTATCAATAGACCCCTTTTTTTACTTAATAGACCTTTTTTTTTGAACCTACTCATAACATTGCTCCTTCATATATCCTCTTCTTAAATTTAATCTTTTATGTAGTAAACTGTGATTATGATTGTGATGATAAATAAGAATTTAAAATAATATTAGTACCCGATCTAGTAATAGAAGGGAATAATTAATAAGGGAAATATTCGTATGTAAAAACTTGCAATCAATATGCGTCATTATAATTAATACTTTGTAAGGTAGGTATATTATTATAATTAAGACATTTAGACTTATTGTACTGTTTTAACTGTTATTGTGTTTTTTTTATTTTAAACTTGAACCTGTGATTTTATTAGTGTATTTCAAATGAATAATCAAAAACTAATTGTAACGTAACGTTTATGCAAGACACTGTGATGACTGTTGTGATTATATAAAAAAATAAGTAAATAAGTAGGTATAGATAAAAAAAACGAAAACGATAAAACTGTGTAATTTAGAAATAACAAAATATAATTAATAAATGTAAGAAACTGTGATTAATATGATGATTAATAAGTGTGCGGTTATGTGTTTCGGCCCTAAGAACAGAGTGCACCACATCAAGAAAAACACAATAAGAACTTCTTCTTCTTTCTGGCTTGATGTGGCTAAACAGTAGTGTGACTTACATAAATTGGCAAAAAAATATGAGTGTTCTAAACTTTTGTTAAATAATGACTGTTTTTTTTACATGAATAAAGATGATTATTAATATCGAAATGTCTTTACTTACCGCAATGTCATTGCAAATCGTTCCATTGGTGATACGATTGACGTAGATTTCAATCGTAGATTGTTAGTCTTCAAATAGGGCTCCAGTTTTGAATATAATTCATCATAGACTTGTAATGAAACTTTAAAATATTTGAAAAAAAAACTGTACGAGCAAACCCGTACAATTCAATTGTTTCATTTTTATGCTGACATCGACGCGCAGCGAATGAATTAAAATCACACGTTTGAGTAATCGTTTAGTAGTTGCATAGCATTGGTGAAAGACTCATTCGCCGCGAGTCGATCATCTATCAGTTTTGGGTCAATACACAAATTTAACTTAAAAACAGTTTATCATTTAAATGTACCTTTACCCGTACATTTTTGGTCCTTCGAGCCGGATCCGCGTTCGGATTTCGCGTGTGTACCCTACAGTGTAGCAATCAAGTACTGTAAAGTGTTTCACTAGTGACATCAAACGAACTAGCAGTGAAGGCGTTTGTACTGCCAGCAATAGTGCAGTACATAGCAGCAGCAGCAGCAGCAGCAACAGCAATCAGCAGGGATCAACAGGGATCCACACTTCGTGAACGACAGAGCTTCGCTTGGACAATCAAGTAAGATCGTTCCATTTACTATCATTTCCATCAACAACATGTCTTCAATGGAGGACGTTCTCGCCCAACAACAGCAACTACTCATTCAGATAGAGCAAGTTTACACCAACTTCAAAAAGGATGGCTCCGATCGCAAAACCTCGGACTACATACGCCGAAGGTTAGAAAATTTGGATGCATGCTGGCAAGAGTATCAATCAAATCATATGAAATTGTGTAGCATCGAATACGCCAGATCGCATACTTACTTCACTTCGAAGGAATTTGAAACTGTGAAGGAGAGGTATGACCAAATCAGAGCAACTATTCAGAATCATCAGCCAACGGAGCAAAGACCATCAACACCGCTTCTAAAGCCTGCTACTCCTCTAGCTACTTCAAGCACTGTTCAGCAACCTTCAGTTCAATCTTCAAAGTCTCAGGGATCAAACAGCAAGACCGATGAGATGATGAGGAAACAGATGAGCAACTTCAAGGCCTTTGAACATACCGTTTCATGTATCGACATGGATACTGTAGCGGAGAAATGGGAATTCGATCATCTGTTGAGTATGGTAAAATCTCGCTGGGCGAAGATTGACACTCAGCACTGGGACTTAGACAGTGAGCTGGGAGACCGAAATCAAGAGTATCATCGTATGTACCTCAAATACGAAAGTACGTACAACGCTGCTATCAAAGCAATCAATAAGAAGATGTCATCCATTTCACATAGAGAGCATACTACGCCAAAAATAGAAATACCTACATTCAGCGGTAATTACCATCAGTGGACATCTTTTAAAGATCTCTTCACAGAAGCGGTTCATAGCAACCCATCATTATCTGGAGCTCAGAAGATGCAGTTCCTCAAATCGAAAGTTAAAGGAGAAGCTGAGCGTCTCATACAGCATCTTCCGATCAGCTCAGACAACTACGTAATAAGTTGGGACATCTTGAGCCGTCGTTATGACAACAAAAGGATGATATTCACATCGCATATTAACATTTTACTGAATATGCCCATTTCACAGCAAGCATCAATTAATCATATCAAACGAATCCATGATACTGCACTTGAAACGATGAACGCCATACAGAATCTCGGCGTAGACGTGACGTCGTGGGATCCATTGATCGTGCACATCCTGTGTCAGAAATTGGATTCGGAAACATTCTGCGAATACAACGCAGCTATCAAACAACCTCGAGAATTACTCGAGTTGAATGAGTTTCTAGCCTTTCTAGAGGGGAAGTTCACTAGCATGGAAGCAAGCAGAAGAAAACAGGAGGTCAATCATCAAAAACCCTTTTCTTCAAACACCAATAAACCATCAGAATCAAAACATTATCACTTCAAGCAGTCATATTCAAGCAACAAGGCTATTTCGCAATCACCTAATTACAGGAAATTGCAAAACAATCGACAAAACTGTCCAGTCTGCAATGACGCACATGCTATATTTTATTGCAAACAATTTGCTGACTTTTCCCCGATGAAGAAAAAACAATGTATTGCTAACTTAAATTATTGTCAAAACTGCTTATATGACCATAAGGGAAAAGAATGCTTGTCAAAAAGGCGTTGCCTCGAGTGCAACGGATTTCACAACACATTGCTTCATGAATCGTACTCAAAAGAATTGACAAAACAAGGAGGTAATTCGACGCCTTCTACACAGCAAAATAACATTCGTTCTAATCAGGAACGTGCAAATCAAGGCAACACGCACGTGACACATCAGAATATGACGCAAGAAACTCTACTTTCAACCGCACTAATCAAGGTTCAAAAGGCAGATGGGACATATCTGATCCTGCGGGCTCTTATTGATCAGGGCTCACAAATGTCTCTCATCACAGAGAACGCCGCTCAGCAATTAGGATTGAAGCGATCCAGGTGTGATGGCATAATCACAGGCATAGGGCAAACAGAAAACAGTTGCAAAGGAATCATGAACCTCAACTGTATGTCAAACTCAAAAATCAAACAATATCAATTTAATATCGATGTTTACATCATGAAAAACTTAACAAAATATTTACCATCACACTCATTCCCGAAAATAGTGTGCACATTTTTGAATAACTTAGAATTAGCAGATCCTGAGTACAACGTCAGCCGACCCATAGACATTTTATTGGGTGCGGACGTCTATTCGAATATTCTTTTAACTGGCATGTGCAGATTAAGCGAATCACTTCCACTTGTTCAAGAAACTCAACTAGGTTGGATATTATGTGGAAATATCAAAACTAAACTAATATGCAACGTCGTGCAATTCGATTTAGACAGAATTCAACAATTCTGGGAGATAGAAGATGTTACAGAAGAAAACTCACTATCATCAGAAGATCAAGAGTGTATTCAATACTACAAAGCAACAACAAATCGATTGGACGACGGAAAATACCAAGTGAGACTTCCACTTATATCACAATTTGAGGAGAAATTGGGGCAGTCTAAAAATAAGGCTGTAGCTCAATTCATTCATTTAGAAAAGAAATTGCATAAAAACAATTCATTATTTAACGCATATAAGTTATTCATTACCGAATACAAAACCTTAGGTCACATGAAACCTTCACCTTGCAATCAGACACCGGAATGTTTCCTACCGCATCATTGCGTATTGCGCGAAGATAGCGCAACCACTGCATTAAGAGTTGTTTACAATGCTTCGGCAAAAACAACTACAAATAAAAGTCTAAATGACCTGATGTACACGGGGCCCAATTTACAGCAAGACCTTCAGTCTCTTATCATTAAATGGAGACAATATCAGTACGCATTTACGGCTGATATAGAAAAAATGTTTAGGCAGATTTGGGTACACCCGCAAGATCAACCTTTACAAAAAATTGTTTGGAGAGATAACCCGTCGCAAAAAATACAAGAATATCAATTGACAACAGTGACGTATGGAACAAAAGCTGCTCCATTTCTTGCAATGATGACATTGAGACAATTAGCGACTGATGAACGGGATAAATTCCCAGAAGCTGCCAAGGTCATCGAGGAATCGTTCTATATGGATGATCTGGTTCATGGAGCCTGCTCCCTATCAGCAGCACAACAGTTGCAGCAAGATTTGAAGAATCTACTGAAGTCAGGCGGTTTTAACTTAAGAAAGTGGACTTCAAACGACAGTTGTCTGCTGCAACTAGAAGATCAAGACTATTATAAACAAGAAAGCAAGAATTTTAATCAAGCAAGATTAACTAAGACATTAGGACTACGTTGGAACCCCACAAGCGATAATTTCACATTTGTATCAAAAATTGAACCATCACATAATAAAATCACTAAAAGAACCATACTATCAGACATGTCTAAAATATTTGACCCATTAGGATGGATTGTGCCAGTAACAACAAAATTGAAGATTTTATTTCAAGAAATATGGTTATCCAAGCTTCAGTGGGATGAACAGGTACCAGATAAAATCAGCAAGGAATGGATCAAAATCAAGGAAGAATTAAAAAATATCAATCAATTTAAAATACCAAGATGGTACGGTACGGAAAACGCGAGTAGTGTAGAGTTACACGGGTTTTGTGACTCATCAACAAAGGCCTATGCGTGCGCCATTTATTGCAGAGTAAGAAATAGCAATCAATCAATAATATTAGTAGCAGCTAAATCAAAATTAGTTCCAACAAAAAAGCAAATATCACTTCCTCGATTGGAGCTATGTGGAGCACTGTTGCTGGCCAAACTCATGACCAAAGTCAAGCAGTGTCTAGCAGGTCATGACCTACATATATTTGGTTGGAGTGACTCTACTGCCGTCTTGGGATGGCTTCAAGGAAACCCAAGTCGATGGAAAACGTTCGTAGCAAATAGAACAATACAAATAACAGATATCATTAAACCACAATCATGGCGATATGTAAAATCAAACGAAAATCCCGCTGACTGTGGAAGCAGAGGACTCACAGTGGCTCAATTGAAGGATTGGCATTTGTGGTGGCAAGGACCAACATGGTTACAATCTTTTGAAGCAACGAAAGACGGTCACACAATCTATACCACAGACGAGGAAATAAAGAAGCAAGAAGACGTTCATGCTGTTACAAAGCATGAATCAAGCATCATAACAGACCTATTAAACAAACATCAATCAATCAGAAAAATTACACGTATTCTAGCATTAGTGATGAAGATTACGAAGTACAAAAGAAAAGCAAAAAAGCATTATCTATCATTATCAGAAATCAGTCAAGCAAAACAAAAAATTATCAAGCAAGTTCAGCAAGAAGAGTTCGTGAATGAAATAGGAGATTTAAAACAAGACGGAAAGCTAAATTCAAAAAGCAAATTGTTAAAATTAAACCCTTATCTGGATGAAAACGACATCTTGAGAGTCGGAGGGAGACTTAAAAAGGCACATATCAGTCATGACATGCAGCATCCTATTATTCTGCCGCACTGTGGACGTCTGACAGAATTAATAATAGAGGACGCACATCATAGCATGTTACATGCCGGAGCCCGGCTGACCTTGGGTTTTATCAGACAAAAATATTGGATTCTAGGAGGAAACGTCGCTACGAAGAGGCAGCTTCGTCGGTGCGTACCATGTAAAAAACAAAATCCACATTGCCAACAACAAATTATGGGGCACTTGCCGGAGTCCAGAAGCAATCCATCCCGTCCTTTTACACACACAGGCGTAGATTTTACCGGCCACATTTACGTCAAAGCAAGTAAAGGACGAGGCGTCAAAAGCACTAAAGGATATGTAGCTGTCTTTGTGTGTATGGTCACAAAGGCCGTACACTTAGAACTAGTAAGTGATTTAAGCACAATTTCATTCATCGCAGCATTAAGAAGAATGGCGGCTCGCAGAGGGACGCCTAGTCACATGTACAGCGATAATGGTCGCAATTTTGTCGGTGCGGACAAAGTACTACAACAGGAATATCAAGCACTAATGAACATAATGCAAGATAAAGATCTAAAAGCAGAAGTATTAGATATGGAAATCGAGTGGAGCTTTAATGCGCCTGCGTGGCCATCCGCAGGAGGCCTATGGGAGGCGGCAGTCAAAAGCTTCAAATACCATTTCAAGAGGGTTATTGGTGACCAGATTCTTACATTTGAAGAATTATATACGGTACTTACACAGATTTAAGCTTGTCTCAACACGAGGCCATTATGTGCTATATCAGAAGATCCAGACGATGTTGATTTTTTAACACCAGCTCACTTTCTAACAGGTGGATCAAAGGTTTCCATACAAGAAACTGAAACAGATTTAAGAACCCGATGGCAGTTGACACAAAAAATTGTACAGGATCTCTGGAAAAGATGGAGGAATGAGTACCTAGTACAAATTACAGAAAGAAGTAAGTGGAGACAAGCTACGAGCAACCTCAATGTTGATGATATTGTCATGATTCATGATGACAACCTTCCGCCGGGAAAATGGCTGATGGGCAGAGTCATCGAACAACATCCGGGTTCCGACGGTAAAGTTCGCGTGGTTACCGTAAAAACCAAAAACGGAACACTGAAACGTCCTATCACAAAGTTATCAAAACTCCCAGTTAACAATGAATCCCCGCAAATCAAGCAAGCAAATACTGCGGGTAAGGGAAATTCTAACACAAATAAGCAGTCTGAAACAAGAAGAGGCACTCGTTACAATATAGCGTCAGTGTTTGCAGCAATCATGTTGTTCTTTAGTATCATAACAACTTCCCAATGTGCACTTAATGTCACACAATTTAGAAATAATCAACACATTTACTTCGACAAACTAACAAACATGCAGATCATACGCGACGACTGGAAACTAATCATATATTACGATTTAGATCCTTATTGGGAAGGAATTACAGCACTTAACAAAAGTATAATGGCCCTGGAACAAACATGCAGCTCAATACAAAAACAAACACATTGTGACATAATATTATTGCAATTACGTCACGGGTACAATGAACTCGATTACAATAATCATATATTACTCAGTCAGCATTTTGCAAAGCATGCGAACAGGTGGCGGCGAGGTCTTATCGACGGTGTCGGTTACATAGCAAACGGCCTCTTCGGTGTATTGGACGCTCGATTCGCAGAACAATACGAAAAAGATATCACTCTTCTACGCAAAAATCAAAAGCATATTGTATCTTTTTGGCAAAATCAAACTTCAGTCATAGAAGCTGAATTCAGTCTCTTAAAGAGGACGGAGGCTACAATGCACAAACAACATAAAATGATTCATCAGCAGTTTGCAAACATCGAAAATACATTAGAAGTTTTAAAGGCTGAAACTCAAAACATTTCGAGAGCAAGTGAAGTTTCTATGGGAGCTATAGTCGCGAGCAATCTATTACGCGACTTGAAAGATTTACAGAACGCTTTAGTGGATACAATAACAGACATCTATCATGGCCGATTTAATCCACATTTACTAACAGTGGAACAATTACAGGATCAGCTGAGCACTATAGCTAGTCATTTGTCTAATGACGTCACGTTACCTGTAGAAAATATTCATACAGATCTTGCACAACTGTATAAACTTCTACGAGTCAAAGCAAGAATGCTTAAGAATTACTCAATATTTGAAGTACAAATTCCTTTGATTAGCAGGGACTCCTATGAAATATTCAAGCTTATACCAATTCCCACAGAGAAACCCAATGGCACAATGTTATCAATTAAACCAGTGTCAGATTTCATAGCTGTGAACTTGAAAAAGGATGCATACGTTATCATAACACAAAATATCATAGAGTCATGTCTAGTGACAAACGTACACTTGTGTTATATTCATTCTCCTATTTACAAATTAAGCAGAGATAAAGACTTCTGCCAATCAAAGGCATCAGCGTGTGAAGTCAACGTTGATCCCTGTAAAAATCTTTGGGTGGAGAGCCATTCTATCAACAATTATATCTATTTTTGCTGCGGTCAATGCCACCTACGAACAGTATGTGGAGATCAAGTTACCGCGCATCAGCTGACTCGCTCCGGACTTATAACTATAGATTACGGCTGCATAATAAAAACAGAAAATTTTGAAGTAACTGCTCATCAACAAAGAACGAGCGATGTTAGTATTCGTGCTAACCTATACTCACCAGTCATTGCATCCATAAACCACGTTATAAACGTGTCGATTCCTCAAGATGTCTTAAACGACTCCAGCATAGAGAGCGATCGAGAGCTTAAAACGATTGAAAACAAAATCAAGATCATGAAAGAGAATGGATTGTTACTTGACAGTATGTCATCTCATGACATTCATCATTACACCGCGATCTACTGTATGATCGGCGTGGTAGTAGCATGTCTTGGAGTGTTCGCGTGGAGACGCGCGCGCAAACGCTGCGCCCCCGCGCCCGAGCCTGCGCCTGCGCCGGCGCTACCCGCAGCAGACGGCGCGCCCGGTGGCGGCGCACGCCCGGTCATGCAACGTGCGTTTGTTGGAGATAGTGTAGTGTATCAGTGTAACAGTGAAAGGGCGAAGGTGGTAACAAGTGCGCGAGTGTTAGATAAAGCCACCTCCCCTATGTTAGGTTCTTATACAAGCATATCAAATTTGTGAACAGTGTCAGTGTTTGTGTCATCGATAGAGACACTAGGAAATTAGATTAATATCATTGATTAATATCAAATCATTTATCATAACTGTCATTTGTTTCTTCTCACACTATATTGTCTTTATATCTTCTCTCGGGGAGCATGTACGAGCAAACCCGTACAATTCAATTGTTTCATTTTTATGCTGACATCGACGCGCAGCGAATGAATTAAAATCACACGTTTGAGTAATCGTTTAGTAGTTGCATAGCATTGGTGAAAGACTCATTCGCCGCGAGTCGATCATCTATCAGTTTTGGGTCAATACACAAATTTAACTTAAAAACAGTTTATCATTTAAATGTACCTTTACCCGTACAAAAACCTTTCATTTTCTCTTAATATACCAAACTTCACCACGAATTCCCCGCACAGTAACCTAGATTCAACGTACGGGCTTACTGGCTGGCGTCTTTTTTTGGCAATTCGTCGTCGCCGTCGTCTTGATAAATAATACAACATTAATTTATCCATAATTACTCGACTGTACACCTCCAACGTCAAAATTGTACTGAGAAAACTGACGCGCCGATGCCCGCGCATAAGCACGCGAACGTGCTCACGTGCGTGCACCAGAAGCGTGGCCAGCGACGTGCTCACGTGCGTGCACCAGAAGCGTGGCCCGCGACGTGCTCACGTGCGTGCACACGCGTAACGCAGTTTATGCCCTAATGGATCGCTGCATCGGCATACCTGCATATACATTGCACACGGCACCTACGGGCACGAAACGCAAGCTCAGCATAACGTGACCAATTGACGTCAATCGAACCTTTCCATAGAAACATAAAACTGTGGAGCGGCACTTTTGGATCTGACATCGACCAATTGACACTTTAGTATAATTAGTCGTAATTTCAATACTTTGTAATACAGTAATAAATTAGTTTATTAAAATAATTTTGCATTTTTTTGGATCCTCCGGTTGCACCCATCGTAATTACTTCATTTTTGGTAATGTTTAATAATCTTGAACTCCATAGTAATATAAACTTACCAACCGAAGCGTCACAACAGCGTACATCATGACGGCATACAAAAGTTCATTTTTCTCAATTTGGTATAAAATGGATTTGACTGCTATTGAAAATTACCTCCTGTAACATTTTTACATAGTCTAAATAATTATAGATAAATAAATAATTATTTATCTATAATTATTTAGACTATGTAAAAATGTTAATCAAACATGTCATCATAAAATTAATGATGCTAACTCGTTGCTCTGTGCATTATTATTGTTTTGTTTGTTGGTTTTGGCTTCAAAAAGGGGTTATTGATGACTTTTAAGTACCTAATATTATAACAAGGTTGCGGTTTGTTTGTGTGTCTTGCATTTTTTCTTTTCTTTGCTTCAGTTTGTCTACTAATAACTGCTTAATTGCACCATCTACTTCCTCATCGCAAAATATTGAAGAATTAACTACAGTTAGTGATTTGGACGACTCAGTTGAAGATCCTGATTTTGAATTGCCTGAATCTGTAAAAGATACTTCTTCTGATACTGATTTGACATTCCAGGACATGGTATTAGGTGATACTCTACTACAGCAAAATAGACAACCTGAAATACATTTTGTAGCTGCATATCCTGGTCCAGTCTTTACTTACAATGCTACCCCGCAATTAATAGATGATTATGTAAGGTCTACCGAGGCAAGTGTGACAGTGGGGCTAGTGTAACATTTTTAAATTACGCGTCTTAAACACGTTTTTCGTTTAAGTGCCATCTATTGAACAACGGAGGAACTTTTACTCTATTGATAGTAACAACAATAAATGGTCTAACTTGAACTGCTTTATCGACACAGAAAGTTTCGCCATTTTGAATAACTAAACGACTGGTGACGGGCGTTCGGCAATTCGAGAGTGATGTTTGAAGTGTTTTTGTGTTGATTTTCAAGTTATTTTAACAAAAAGGTTAGTGGTATAGAATAATTTGATAAGTACTTGAAGTGTGATATATTTCTGTGACATAAAATCCATTATCTGTTCAAATACGAGACCTGTTACACTTACCCCGCCTAATAACTAACATGTATAAGTGTGACAGTGTCACGCTTACCCCAGTGGTCTTGTATGAGAATATCATTACTAGTGATGGGACAACGTATTTTTTTTATATTATTTCATCGATCAAAATTATTATAAGGAAGTTTGATCTTAGAGTAAATATATTGCTACGATGCCTTTGAAAGATTTTTTTTTCTATTTTAGATGGTACGAAATTATAAAAGAAAAACTACCGATAAATACTCTCGAGAAACTCTGCTGGCAGCTGTTAATGCAGTACGGGAGCAGCAGATGACGGCTTTGAAGGCATCAACTGTTTATGGTGTACCTAGACCAACAATAATCTCACACTTAAATGATGATCGGGGTATGAAATCGAAAACTCATGGAAGACCGACAGTATTTACGAGAGAATGTGAGAAAGATATGGCTTCAATGTTACACAGTATGGAACAGCATGGTTTCGGTTTAACTCAGCGAGAAGTCAGAGCTCTTGTTGGACAATACGTTCGTAGAAATAACATTGACACTCCCTTTAAAGACGGAATTCCAGGGGAAGAATGGATACGAGGCTTCAAAAAAAGAAATAAATTAAGTTTAAAAAAACCACAATCAGTAGAAATAGCGAGAAAGAAGGCAGCCGATCCTTTTCTTGTAAACGAATTTTATGATTTACTAGAAGAAATTGTGCAGGAGCAAAAATTAGAAGGTGATCAGATTTGGAATCTTGATGGAACCAGTTTTTGCCAAGATCCAGGCAAGTCGAAAATCATTGGATTAAAAGGCTTTCAAGCCACAAGAACTACCAGTTCACCTGGTCGCGATAACACAACAGTATTATTAGCATGTAACAGTTGGGGTCAAAAAATTATTCCATTAATCATTTTCAAAGGGACGTATCTTTGGAACACATGGCTACCTGACGATGATTCGATTAATTCAGCATTTGCATCGACCTCGAAAGGTTGGATGGAGGCTTCCGTCTTCGAAAGTTTTCCAACGTATTGATACCTGAAATATGCAAAACAGGTAAACCACAGCTTGTGATATACGACGGCCATTCAACGCATCTTGACTTGAATGTTATTATAAAGGCAAAAGAAAACAAGATCACCCTTCTAAAATTGCCGCCTCATTCTTCTCACATTTTACAGCCGTTAGATGTGAGCACTATGAAAGCGATGAAGGATCGATGGGATCAAAAGTTAATTAAATGGCAACGGCTTAATATCGGTAAAAGTTACCAAAAAAAGAATTTACCCAAATTTTGGTAGAAACTTGGAATGACCTGGAACCCTTGATTTTGATGAACGGATTTCTAAAAACTGGCATATATCCTTTGGATAGGAACCAAATTGGAGAAGACAAATTTGATCCTGCATCACTACAGCGTTGGAAAAATCATTTAGCGAATAAAACTTCAGAAGAAGATGAAATAATCACGGAAACCCAACATATTGAAGAACAGAATACTGGAACGGATGAAACAACACAAATAATTCATCAACTGGAACAAGAATTTGAAGGAGAAACTGTACAGGAAGGTCAAAAGAAACAACAATGTGATGAAACCAACGAAACACGCGTAATACTCGGTTGTGTCCATAGAGGTCCTGCTAAAGATGTTGGCAAAGGACAATGGGCAAAAATGTATGGAACGTGGTACCCGCTCCAATAGTCCTCATTAATATATCATTGAATAGACATTTTGATGCAGAAAAACGTCTACCATGGCGCCTGTCCCTATTCACGTTTGGAAAGCAGTAATCTCACTATCTATACTTATTATTATAAAGCTTTAATCTCAGGAACTGCTAGTCCGATTTAAAAAATTCTTTCAGTGTTAGATAGCCCATTTATTGAGGAAGGCTATAAGCTATATATCATCGCTACGCTACGACTAAAAGGAGCCGAGCAGCAGGGGTGAAACCACGGGGAACAGCTTGTGTTTTATAAATGATGAAGAATTTATTACAAACTACTTATATAAGTAAAATAAAGCTAGAATAACATGATATAACACATTTAGGATTCTATTATTAAAAGAAGTAAGAAAACAAGCATTCTTTAAATACAAAACATATATTTTATCAATAAGTGAGTAGATTTAAAACATTACATATCGGTATCAACTATAACAGCATTGAGGAAAGATGCCGGAGCAGTAAATCCCGTATGCCTCGCATAGCCTAAGTACCATACGATGGACACTATATGTGCACAAGTGCCGATCTTACGTCGCCCGGTTAAACATGTGCAATACTGTTGGGCAATATTATTTGCACTGCTGATTAATATATAACAAAAATATGTTTTTACACGGACATGTCGCGACTGGATTCGTCCACGCAAAAGCCAGGCATCTTCGTGTATGCCATAGTCTGGCAGATCATCAAGTGCTCCCTCTCTGTACGTTTCAATTATATATAGACCATTTGATAAATGCTCGGCACAGTAAGATCTTGCCAGCTTGAGTTGGTATGTACCTAGCGCTAATAGAATTATATCCTCCTCCGTCATTGAAGGGAAGTTTTCAATCTGGCTCGCTTCCATCCTCTGAAAATCTACTCTTCTGTGGTGAAGCCGTTTTCTCTCTACATACATATGCAGAAGATTCGGGGTATCTATTTTCTGCCTTATTATATGGACGAATTCGTCTGCGTGTACGCTATCCACGATGGGTTGGTGGAAGTGATTCGTGATAGCTGCGGCAATCTTAAAATCAGTGAACATATTGGGCAGTGACTTATTAAAATATTTTTGCCGCAAGAGCTTAAAATCACGTTTAAACCGGCCATTTGCCACTTCCACAACCCACCGGCATAGCGTTACCGATCGAGCTTCGTTGGATTGTTCAGTGGTCAGCTGTGTCTCTTGGCGGTTCTTTGTTGGTGGGACATAGGATTCATACCCACATTCATCAATGAGGGACCTGCTGAGCTGAAGTGAAGTGAAGCTGTCCCTAAAACCTCGATCTAATATAAAAGCATCGTTTGTTCGGAGTAACCAATGTAATGGATGTTGTCCATCATTCATAATATCGCCCATTATTTGCGCATCTGTTTTTGTTGCAGCGTATGGACCCATTACATCCAATATATATCCATCAGTACATACAAGTAGGAAAGGTTTCAGTAGATTCTGAAACTTGTGTAAACTGTAGGATAATCTTTGGAATAAAAAGTTCGAGCTTTTATTTATGTAAATGTAAGTACCATCACCAATCAATAATAACTTATCATTATTTTCATTTCCAAATAATGCTTTTGGTATAGTTAGATTTTTTTCCAATAATTGTTGTCTGTCAATGTGATCCACTCCCAAATGCAGCCCGACATAATTGTTACTGAGACACTCCCTCACAATAACCAATAAACGTTCGAGCTTTCGTCGTGACATGTTAAATAATGTCGCAAGTCTTTCATTTGGCTCCCCAGAACGCAGTTTTGTTAGATAAATACCTAATGCAGTTCTCGGCTCTCTACATCTTTCATTTAGTGCAGGTGTTTGTACCAATATATTATCAAACTCTTCGCATTTGCGTCCTGTCCAAAAGTGCATTTCTTCGTTGGTTAAAGCGCCTCTCGTGTTGAAGTCTAGCCGAGGTCCACGTTGTAAGGCCATTCTTAACATGTCACAAATGTCAGTAAACTGTTCTGTATTAAAATCATGAGTGACATTACATGTTTGAGGTAGCTCATCCCAAATGTTGTTCTCTAAGTGCTGTGTACACACTCTTGCACCATTTGGAATATAAAGCTTATATTCACAAAAGATGTGAGTTTTAATTGTTATTGGGATTCGATGGCGAGTTGCGTTTGGACAGTTGTTAAATATACAATGCCGTGGTGTGTTTGGAGCACGTGTATACTCTGAAACTTGAAATTCCTGAACATTTTGCACAGCTTCCGGCACTGCTTCCGGCACTGCTTCCGGCATTGCATCCGGCACTGCTTCCGGCATTGCATCCGGCATTGCTTCTGGCACTGCATCTGGCATTGCTTCAGGCATTGCTACGGGCACGGCAGGGTTCGCATGTCTTCTCACTGCATTATCAGCGGACTGCCAACATCGGTGACACACACGTCGTGTGCCATCGAATACCACCTGAAAGTAGTAAAAATATGATTTAATATATATATTTTTTGGAACTAAGCTAAAAAACTGAGAAAACAACGTCACGTAAATACAAAATATTAAAGTGTCGATCGTAACCTAACAACACTTTTGTTATAGTAAGCGCAGATTCAACAAAGTCGTCGGGCCATAAATCATTTCTCTATGTCCATCTTGCTTGCACTTATAAAGCTTATGGAACGCTAATGCAAAATAATAGGCATTGGAATAATAAAAGTGACTTTCGAAGGTCCGATGACTCCACACGTGCGCACAGTGTCCAGGTAGCTAATATCGAGTTAGAAAGGATAAGCCCTTTTCTTTGTACTGCTAACCATTATCTATTGTTATTGGTAATGACCGTCTTAAGTGGCAGCACCTGTGCTATACTTAGATTAAGAGTATAAACGGCACGGACGAAGGGATGATGAAATAAAACCACACCTTGATTATAATAATGGAAGTGCTTACCTCCAGAACAGCATGTTCATGAATAAACGCAGCGAACTCAGGGCGCGTTCTTGACAGATTAGTTGTCAAAACATGTTGTTGGTATCTTCTGGTATATAAAGCTCGCCGACACATTACACAGTTGAGACGTTCCATTGCGATATTCCAGTTCGAAAAGCAAATCAGTATAGTCCACAACACTAGCACAGGTCAGCGTTAATTAGAGCGGGTAACAAGTCCAGTAGGAGCGCAGGGGTCAGTAGTTAATAAAACCGAGTTATGAAAGCACAAAAGAAACTCAAACAGCAGCTAAACGTCGTCACGAGCGCAAAACGAACGAGCGACTGACGCAGGACGCGAACACGTCTGGTGTCAGTCGATCCCCTCCTCTCCCTCCCCCGCTGCTCTTGCGCACACCCCGCGCTCAGGAGCAACGGGACTCGAGTTAAAATGAGGAGTGCATGGCAAAGTCTTACGTAAAAACGTTATTAATAGAAAACATGAACGGAAATGCCGAAAATATTACCTTGGTACTCATTTTCTTACATAAATAAGTGGTAACTAATATACTCGTATATGTATGTTTATCGCCGGGGCCACGAGACTGTCTAAACAGGTTACTGTGGCCCTGGAAAGCAAAGGGAAACTGAAGGAACAGGGTTTTTATTAGTTAGTAAGACTGTCGTTTATCTTCAAACGCAATCAGATTTGAGAGTGGCGGCTATAGTAAAAATTGTTCCTCTTGGTAAGACCTTTTAAACGACACTACAATCATATCTATTGGAGCCGGGTACCATTTTGCTCATTCTTCTTTAAACTTATCCCTAAGAAAGATAGCGATTCTAACGCTTTAAAAATATTAAGTCAAAATAAAGTTATCATGAAACAGTCGGAGGAAAAGAAACATGATACCAATGTGACTTTTGGGGGCTTATTACTTGAATCCATATCAAGAGGAAAAGAAGAAACAAAGCAAAAAAGGAAAGGCTTCGGAATAGGCGCTGAAGTAATCACAACAAATGATTACATTGAAAGAAAAAAAAAGGAAATTGAAGAAAAAGAAAACTTGCATAAAAGAGCAAGAAAAGTGATTAAAAAGAAGCCAAAGAAGTCACAACCAAAAAAAATACAGAGAAAAATATCACTCACTACTAGCGAATCAGACATTATGAGTCGCACTCCGATTCTGATTTAATAGATGCTTGCAGTGACAGTGATTCTGAAAGTGCTCAAGACCAACCGTCACGAAAAAATTCGACACACATACTTACGGTACAAGCTGATATCAATTATGAACCAAACACAAAAGCGCATGCAATAGTGAAAAAAACTATTGATACGAAAGATGTAAAAAAAACACAAGTTTACAAAGAAAAACAGAAAATCTTGACCAAAGAAGAAATAATGAATGCTATTGAAACAGACACGGAAGAAAATACCAGTAATTTGATTTTGGAAGTAAATGACACTGTTCTGGTTCGGTATTTCGAGAAAAAGAAATGGAAGTTCTATGTTGGTACAATACAGACAATTGAAAAAAATAATCGGTACAAAGTTTTATATTATAAGCATTCTGTAGACGAAAATACGTTCCTAACATTTTCGATGCCAAAGAAACAAGACGTTGATGTAGTTCCTATAACAGAAATTGTAAAAAAAATTGAGCTTTTGGAAGTTAAAGAAAATTCAAATGTTTTTGTTCTTTCCGACGATCTCAATGATGTATACTTTTTGTAAACTTAGTGGTAAAGTGTTACCGTTTTATTTTATTAAACTTAATGGTTTTTCAAATAAAATCCTATGTTAGCTAATTTAATTGTGTTTTATTATGCAAAAAAGTACCTGAGGTAAGTGTGACAAGTTTTTATCGTAGTTCACATCACTATTCGTCAAAAAATCTGTTACACTTGCCCCATGACGTCATAAATCTATTGCTACGCGAAAAGTTATCATAAAGTTATTGAAATAGATCATATAATGTGTTAAAATTAGTAACATCTCATCAGACTTATCAAGTACCACAAGCAATATAAAGAATACAACAACGAAAATGCTTATTGTTACACTTGCCTCATTGGTGGGGAAAGTGTGTTAGTCGCTAACATTGAAATGTTTTTCTTATTTAAAGTCACGAAAAACTAGTAGGAAATACTGAAATATTTTAAATAAATTAATAATCAACTTATTAAAACTAAATTATTTATGCTGACCGATCACAGCATAGAAATATTGATATACAAACTTTTGTACAAATTAATTTATGTCACACTTGCCTCGGTAGACCTTACCAATAGTTATAAAACAAAATAAAAATAAAATAAAGCATCCAATGATAATAAACAGTTGTGATGGCAAATGCAAGAGGCAATGTGCTACGTTTTCACCGGAATGGCGGAAAGAGATTTGGAATAAATATTGGGACCAAAATTTTGTATCAAGGCGTAGTTTTCTAAATAAATGTATAAACATATCATCAATAAAGAGACGTAAAATTCAAATGACAAATTCCAATGAGACTTTTTGAAAAAACGAAAGTCGTTATTTTTCATTGCCAAATAAAGACAACGAATTAATTTCCGTGTGTCGATTTTTTTTTTTGGCGACTCTTGGATATAAAACTGATGCCGTGATAACAGAGCTAAGTAGAGCTATAAAAAAAGGACTACTGAATGCATCTGTTTCCAAAGAAAATAGGGGTGGCAATCGAAGAAAAGTTAATGGAAACATCATAACCGATCATATAATGACTTTTCAGCCCACTATTAGTCATTATCGCCGTCACAATGCGCCATTTACTAAATATCTGCCGAGACATTTAACATTACAGCAAATGTATAAAGATTTTAAGCAAAAAAATCCAAATTTTAAATGTGGGATTGAATTATACAGGCAAGAAATAAAAGAACTGAAAATATCATTTCACATGCCTAAAGGCGATAGGTGTGTAGAATGCTCGATGTATGAAGAAGAACTGAAGAAGTACAGCGATGTTAACTCGATGCCTGAAGAAATAAGAACGAAATATGAAAATCATAAGACTAAAGCTGACTCTGCTTTACAAAAATACAGATTAGATGGAACAAGCAAAAACTCAAACAGAGTTAAATAGGTATCAATGGATTTGCAGATAAGTGATCATTTTATCAGAAATGCCTGACATTAAAGATGCCTTTTTCATGAGTCGTTTGGTTACTTTTAATTTAACATTTGCTCCAATTGAAAAAAAGTCCAGCGATTTTGCCATATGCGTCCTTTGGCATGAAGCTCAATCTGGACGAGATGCTAGTGATATTGTAAACGCTCTATATGCTTTCTTACAGGCTAATAGGGATATGGAGCACTTATATATATGGACTGATAATTGTACAGCCCAAAATAAAAATTGGACCCTTTACACAGCTATGATTACGATAGTCAATAACTCCTCGAATGATCTTAAGTCGGTAACGATTAGCTATTTAACAAAAGGTCATACTCACATGTCCGCGGCTGCCGTTCACGGCAATATAGAATTGAAAATGAAGAGGCAAAAGAATATTTATGATTTTAAAGATACGGTGATGCAATCAAGGAAAAATATAAAAGTAATAGAAATCACTTTTAGAAATGATTGGCCAAAAAAAAAGAGAGCGGCACGACATAATGAACCGCTTAAAGATTTTAATTTAAACTCTGTTGTACAAGTGGAGTTTATCGCTGGATCAAGAAATCTTTTTTATAAAACAAGGTACATACAACTTATTTATTTAAACATCATATAAATTCAATTTGTTTTACTTTTTTTGCTTTAATTTAATTATTTTTTTTCAGATTTGATGAACCCCTCCAGGAATTGAACTTTTTAATTAAAAAGTTTTATTGCACTGCTCTACCTAAAACTATTGTCACTCCAAGGGGCATTATAAAAAATAAAAAAGAAGAAATTATCAATAAATTGGTATGTTTGATGCCTGAAACAAGAAAGTCATTTTGGCATAATTTACCTGTGAATGACGCGTCTGCGGATTTGACAAATGATGGGCAAATGACTGTAATTGAATAGAACTCAGCTGCTGCAAACATAAGCCAAACATTTGTTTTGTTTTTTTTTTAAGTTAATAAACTTTTGTATTCAATAAATAATTATTTTATATAAATACCCTATACCGTTACTAGTATTTACCCAATGACATCATATGCTAAGTTTCATATTCCATAAACCAGAACAAAATCTAGCAAGTGCTCTTACTATGTTATGAAACCAATTTCCACATGAACATAACTATCTCGTGTCAATTATCAAAATTAGTAAGGGGTTTAAAATATGTAATATACACATTAGGGTGTCCCAAGCTATAAGGGCGAAATTTTTTTTTTTTTTGTGTGTGTGATGATAGATAACCCGTGCCGACTTAGCACCAAAGTTTGAACCTGAAAGTTAGTATGGAGAAATATAGGAGAATTTAAGAACTTAATTTTAATTCAGTTAATAAAACAAATTTTTATCAGTAACTTGTATTATTCTCATAATAAACATAAAAAGGGCTTTATTTTTCATATTTTCTTTTCAATGTTTGCTTTTTACAGTCCAGATACATTTGCCTGTGTTCTTGTACGCAACGTAGTAGAAATTGCTTTTGTTCCTCTTCGACAGTGACCAAGCCATGAAAGTCTTGCATTAACTTGACTGCTCTTTCGGCGGTATCGTTTACTGCTCTTAAGGTCTGTACTTTCATTTTAGCCTGTTGAAACGAAGAATTATTTGACCACAAAGAGGGAGACTCGTTAAGAAAGCTGTCAAGTTTTAGGCGAATAAACAAAGATTTGCTCTTGACAGAAATAAAGTCTTCGAGGCTTTTCTCGTAAAGTGGGCCACAGAGTTCTTGTTTTGATGGCATGTAGCGCTTACCATGAGCTGATGGAATTGTGTTGGATAAGTTAGCAACCATTTTAGTTTTAGTTTCTTGGTCTACATCATCATCAAAAAGAGACAAAACAGTCACCTCATCGGTCAAATACCACAGGTGCTGACAGAACTTCTGTAAAGCTCCCTTTGAGATGCTTTTGTCAACTGCTTCGTAGGCCTTCATGGCTTTTAAAAAGCAGAGGTCTTGGTAAGGAGCTTTCACTGCCAAAATACATTGCAACCAAGACTTGACATAAGATGTGACGATGAATAGACAGACGTCGAGGAGGGCTTCTTTTTCCTTTTTTGCTATTCTGCATTGCGAGCTTAGAAATGATATTTTGAGAGAGTAAATAGCTCTTGCTATCCACCTAGCTTGGTGCATAGCGCCTGGAGGCCGGATTTTAAATTTATTTTCTGTATCACCGTCAAGAAATTTTATTGAAAGCTCTATTAATTCGCGATAGTCATCTCTAACAATATCTTTAGTTAATTCTCTCCGGAGTTCCTTAATCTTTGCATCACTCAGGCATGATAGCTTTTCTTTGTGACTCTCTATTCTCTCAGAATTTATGTTTTTCCAGTTTTCTCGGAATTTTTTGAACAATGGGATGTCAGGGCTCGTCGTAACTTGGTTGATTTTAGCTTCAAATACGCCTTTCAATACTAATTCATAAACATGATGCCGACAAGCAAATATGAGCATTTCTCTGTTTAATTTCTGTTCCAGGAGCACACAGGCGCCATTAATTCGACCTGTGTTTGAAGCAGTAGTATCACAACAGAGCATCTGCACTTTGTCCTCAAGATTCCAGTCCAACAGAGCATTCCAAACCGCTTCTGCTTGTTCACGACCTGAAGAGTTGCCCAATTTAGGCACAGCAAGAAGTTGTTCTTTATCATCATATGAAATAAGTATTGGAAGTCGTTCTTCTTTACATTTTCGTGAATCTAAAGCGGGTAAAAGCTTTCCGTCCCAATGAACAGTTACAGTATCTGGTACTTTGTTCTGGAAATCAGCTTTAATTGCTTCTGCGCGCTCCGTTCGCTTTTCCGTACGAATTCTTTGAATGGTCGACTTACTAATTGAAAATTCGTCAATGTTATGCCCAAGAGCTTCAATAGTTGCTTCTATAATGTAAACAGAATTCCTCATACTTATCTGACACCGATCTAATGCAGCAACCAGTTTTGGAGTTATGAAACTTTTCCTTACAGAAATATTAGACTCGGATCGTGAGCTCTCAACGGGTGCATGAAAAAATTCTTGTGAACTGTTTTTTTCAGAATCAGATGATGAATCTTCTTGAGGAATATAAGATGAAGTTGAAGGCGCCAGAATTAAATAGTGTTTAGCACGCCGTTTTTGCTCTTCGATGCTTCTAACGCGCGCCTTTTCTTCCTTTTCAGCCAGTTTTTTGTCTACTCCAGCTAAGTGACCAAGCCGACCTGGTTCTCTCTGTCGTTGTAAGAAGATCCTTTCTTCGTCAATCTTAATTAATTGCAGCGCATCGATTTTTGTAACAAACTCCTGTCTACGCTGCTGAAATACATTTTGCGTCTTATTAGCATTCTTTTGCAAATCCCTCCAAACTTGGTACAAATTCACTAGTTTCTTAACGCAGTTAGGAAAAGATTTAGTTGGAATTCGTGCCTTTTCCCAATAAATAATGCACTCGCGAATAGCCAGATTCGCACTTTCACTTACACTTAAATTTACTTCACGAATATTGTAGAATAGAACTGCGAGTCCATTTGAGGGAAGTTTTGAACCAGTAATTTGGTGTTTTACGTTCCCTATTAAAAAAATATCCTTTTTTGAACTGCGTAACTCGACCGACATCTTGATTGTACGAAAATAATGCGTTCACTGATTAAACAAACAAGTAATAACATGAATATCGGTACGATCGTTGCCGCGCGCCTAGTAAACAAGTACCCACATGTTTCGATGTAAGTCGGCACGGGTTGCCGTGTTTCAAATGACATGAAATTTTATATACGGTAGTTTTGACATTATTCGAACAAAATAAGAGGGTATGCGTTATAAAAAAACAACTTTATTTTTTTTGGGACACCCTAATACACATATATAAAAAAAAATGCTAGTACTATGTGTTCATTATTTAGTATTTTTTACAACCAATAGTATTTTTTTTACTTAACATAAATACTTTTTAAAGGCTGACCTATATTACGTTTATGCGCTTTCCTGTAAAATTTCGTTTTAGGTCCTTACTAGGTTTTGAAATGGGGCAGCCGACGTAAGTTGATGATTATTCAGTGATGTTACTAAAAAAACACATAATTTAGGCTACATACATAATTTTAATAAATACATGATTGATTAATACCTACTTTAATTTCTTACCTTTATCTGATCCTTTAGCACTGTGTTGATAGCATTACAGACATCTTGTACAATGATTGAGATGGCTGCACTGGAAACCTTGAATAAGTAGTGAAGGCTCCTGTAGCTGTCGCCAGTAGCTAAGAATCGTAACGTTATAGCTAAGCGCACTTTTGCTGGGATGGGTATTCTGAGTCTAGTCTTTTGCTTTTTAATCAAAGGTTCTACTTTGCTTAGCAGAAAATCAAAATCATTTGGTGACATTCGGCAAAAATTCTGAAACTCGCCAGAATCTTTATTCAGCATTTCTTGAAACATTTGTTCCATACTTTGCCTGAAATTTAAAAGAGAAGCATTAAAAATAACTATACTACATATTGCATAATACAATTCAGGGAGAAGCAGAAGCTCCGTAGGCATTAACACACTTACAGGGTTCTATTGCGATGAATCGATATCATCCACCATCTTCTTGGGCGCCGCCGCCGTTTCTTTAGTACTTTCCTTTTATTTAAATTAGTGACGTAGCAGTATAAGCCCAGTACGCACAAACTTGTTGCTGCTAAGACTTCGACGTCCTCCAGTGTTGCTAGCTCAAAGACGACTGAACTCGGCACGCGAGTGTAAACAGGCAACTCATTTACCATCGATCAACACGAGCCTCGCACGAGGGACGAGGCGAGCCACGAGGCGAGGGACGAAGCGCGAGTGTAAAGCCGCATTTATATTTATCTGACGTGTTGTGTTGTGATGCATCAGAACGGTATCAGTTTCATACATTTAATATGGAAGCGTTCACATTTATTCAATGCGGTGTGTTATGACGGCTTCTGATGTGTCGTGTCACAGGCGATCCCGGTCCGCGTCAGAAAGGGTGAGGTGCGGGGGGCGGTGCCATGAGACGTCATACCGCATCAGACTAGTGTGCACGCGCCAGTGTTGTGTTATTACGCGTCAGAAATGGACGAAGAGCAACTAATTGAATACGTAAGACAATGTGAAGTGATTTATAATCCAAAATGTAAAGAATATAAAGATCAAGTTATGAGAGCAGCTATTTGGGAAGAGATAGGAGAAAAAATTAAACAACCTCGTAAATAAAGTGCTTTTATTTAATTATACCGAGTTCTACTTTGTCTAATAGCTTGAATTTGCCATGGAACTTGCCCTTCTGAACTTACAAAAGTTTTTAAACGCTTCGCGAACTTGAGCAGCTTCTTGTGATGGATTTCTATGTAAAGGGCCAATGTCTACAAAGCCACTGTTGTGAACCTGAATTTCGTCCGTCAATATTTCTTCAGTTTCTTGTGTATTTTGAGTTAAAAGGTTATGGAGGCAGCAAGCAGCAAGTACAATCTTATCCGCCATGTTCGGCTGTATTTGTAAAGGTCCTTGAAACACTCTAAATCTCGCTCGTAATATACCGAATGCATTTTCTACAGTGCGGCGAGCACGCGATAAACGATAATTAAAAATTTTGTTTGCATCATTGTTAACTAATTTTACTTTACTGTATGGTTTTAATAAATAGGTTTTTAATGGAAATGCCGCATCTGCCACAATAGTGTAAGGTAAAGGTTCAGTATTTTGGCTTAATGGTTTATTCGGTGGCACATTTAACTGACAATTTTCAAACATTTTCCCCATTAATGACTCTTGGTATATACCACCATCACTATTTCTCCCATATGCCCCTACATCTACTATAATAAATCTGTAATGGGCGTCAACAAGTCCTAGCAACACAATCGAATGCTCATTTTTGTAATTAAAATAAGTTGAGCCGGCATTTATTGGACATATTAAATTTATGTGCTTTCCGTCCAGTGATCCGAGACAATTTGGGAAATGCCATATCTTTTCAAAACCTTTTTCAATCTCTCTCCATGTTTGTTCAGTAGGTTTGGGCATTACAATAGGTGCCAAATTCTTCCATATTGCAGTACATACTTCTTCGACTATGATTTTAACTGTAGAAAAACCCATGCGATAACTGAACGCCAACGACCGATAGGAGTTTCTAGTTGCCAAAAATCTGTAATTAAAATAAAATGTTTTTTTTTTGTTTCAGCGGATAAATGTAAAGATGAGTGGACAAAATTAAGAAATGCCTTTGTAAACGCCATGAAACGTCGTAAAAATAAAAAAGTGGTCAGGCCGCTAAATCAATAATACCATGGAAGTATGAAGAGCAGATGAATTTTTTACAGACGTATATAGAATCTCGGGCTACAGTAACTAATCTTGAGTCACCGCCAAATTCAGTAGAATCTGATATTAATTTAGAAGAATCTGAATCCGATACCATTCAATCTCAATTAGATAGGGGAAGGTGGTACAAAATGATCCCTCGAGGTAAAACAATCCCTGACTCCTTTACCGACTTAATAGCGCCATCTAGGATATTTTATGTGAAGTACAATCTGTGTTAGTGTCATGGCGTTGTTCGCGGTAGAAAAGTTTTTATCACAAAAAAAAAATAAAATTCCTGTGTTCAATCTAAGGTAGGCTGTTATTTGACATTATGTAGCTTTAGTCTATGTACATATTATGTGATAGGTATGTATGTCTCGGGTTTTGCTGTCAATTAGCTATCGATTTAACCGTCTTTCATTTCATTATTTAAAAATCATAGGTTATGTTTCGATATTTTTCGTTAATGAGGCATTTGGGACAAAATGATCCCTACATTGGGTGGGCAAAATGATCCCAGGATCATTTAACCCCGTGCCAATTGTGTTCAGTTAACTTTTCAATAAATGGGTATATAGAATACATTTTAAATAGGGACACAATCATGACGAATATCTTTCTGGGTAGATTTTGGTTTTGAAATATTTGTCGTAGTTCAAGGAAGGTTTGAATGGTGAGAAAAAAAGTAGGTATGTAGGTAGTAAGTAGTGTAGTGTAGATTTATATGTTGCAGTGTAGGTTAGGTTAGTGTAGTGTAAAGTAGAGTAAAGTAATATAATGGTAGTGTGTAGGGTAGGTTAGTGTAGGGAGGGGTAGTGCAGGGCAGTATAGTAGTTTATGTTCTGAAGTGGTACGGAGTTCCCGAGGGGGCAGCTAGTATATGAATATAATTCATGCATTTAATAATCTGATAAGTTTTTTAAGACCCCTTATTTTCTTGCTAAAAATAAGCCGGACTAATTCAACATTATTTGCTTTTAGAAATCATGCCACGAAATTATATTCGAAAAACCGCACGTCAAAACTGGAATGAAAACGCCATGTTTAACGCCATAAATGCCGTAAAAGAGGGCATGCCATATAAAACCGCCTCCAAACAATTCTCAGTTCCACTTATGGCACTTAAAAGAAGAGTTAAAGGAAAAAACATTTACGCTGTGGGTGCTTCTAAAGTGTTAGGGAGCATAAAAAAGTATTTACAGATGAACAAGAGTTGGAACTTGTACAACATATTCAAGATAATGAAGAGACTATGTACGGATTTACAGTTGATGATGTCCTTAAGTTTGCTTTTGAGTTAGCTGAAAGAAATAACATAAAACACCCGTTTTCTACTACATCTCGAAAAGCTGGCAAAGATTGGCTAAGGGGGTTTCGGCAAAGACATCCGAATATCACTCTACGTGCACCGGAATCAACTTCAGCAGCACGAGCGCGAGCTTTTAATAAGCCGATTGTTGATCAATTTTATGACAATTTACGTAAAGTTCATGAGAAGCATCTCTTTCCACCTCATCGCATTTTTAATGTCGATGAGACCAGTTTGAACACTGTCCATAAAATTTTTGCTAAAAAAGGGCGCAAACAAGTAGCTCGTATAACGTCTGCTGAAAGAGGCGAATCAACTACAGCAGTAATTTGTGGATCAGCTGGAAGAAACTTCATTCCACCAATGTTAATTTTTCGTCGCTTGAGAATGAAAATAGAATTGATGGATGGGACTCCGCCAGGTTCAGTTTATGCGTGCAATCCAACCGGTTGGATGAATATTGAGGTGTTTTCACAATGGTTTGAACATTTTTTGTCACATACTAAACCATCTTCAGAAGACCCCATACTTCTGATACTAGACGGCCATCTTTCACACACCAGAAATTTAGACGTCATACTAAAAGCGAGAGAAAACAACGTCACAATTTTGTGCTTGCCTCCACACTGCACGCACAAACTTCAGCCACTCGATGTTGCCGTAATGTTTCCACTGAGCGTGTACCATAATCAGGCTTTAGAAAAATGGATGAATAATAATGCGGGTCGTGTAGTTACAGTATTTCAAATAGGTAAAAATTTTTGGAGAAGCATATTTAAAAGCTGCAGTACCCTTAAACATTATAAAAGGATTTGAAAAATGTGGAATATGGCCACTCAATCCAGACGTTTTCAGTGATGTAGACTTCGTTGCTGCCAACACTACTGATCAAGAATTGAGAAGCGAAATCGTGGAGCCCCATCCGACAACAACTGCAATGCCTTATAGAACCCAAGTTACCGATGAAAGCATCCATAGTAACTTACCAGGTCCAAATTTCAGGGCTCTCGTTCTTCATGCGGATCCATCGACAAGTGTACCAGTTGAAGAAATAACAAGCCAAGGCTCTGTGTCGCCTTCTATTCTTTTGTCCTGTGTAGCGTATGATGAAACAGAGAACAGCCAATCTCTTGAACCACCACCTTTCATAAGTGTTCCACCTGATACCGATGAACGTATGGATCGCAACCTGACAGCAGCCGTTATGGATCTCGGTTTAAGTACCATTTCATTGCCATGCACACCAGTTAAAAAACCTTCACCGTCACCTTCAACATCTATGGAAGCAACACGATCGCTTATAGGTATCACCAAGACCATCTCATACAGCTTTTGAAAATGTAACACCATCTGTTGCAGAAGCCGCCGTAACGTCTTGTAATATTTTCTGTAGAGACAATAGCTGCCCTTTGACATCACCAATAGCGTCCACGTCTTTTAGCATCACTCCAAGCCAGATTCGACCTTTGCCAAAAATGACAGGAGTACCTACGTCAAAAAACCAACAAATCTCGGGTCTCCACAGCGATTCTTACAAGCACACCTTATAAAAGTTTCTTAGAAGAAGAAATGAATAAAAAAAAATGAGAAGATATGCAAGAAAAACAAACGCAACGACAACAAGAAAACAACTAAATTAAATTCTAAAATAACAAATACAAAAGTTTCTTTAAAAGGAAAAGGAAAGGAAAATGTGACCAAAAATATTAAGGGACCAAAACTTAAAAAAAGGAGGTGTGAAATAAATGAATCATCTTCAGAAGATGAAGATGATGCAGAATGGTTGTTCTGTAATGAGCTGTTTTCAAATAATAATAGAGGTGAAGGATGGATCCAATGCTGTGTTTGCTTAAGATGGGGCCACGATGCTTGCGCTGGAGTTGATCCCGATGATGCTGACGAATTCACTTGTGATTTTTGTGCTGATAATCCCTTTGCTAGAGCTCGAAAACAATTAAAACTGTAAAACCTGGGACCATAGTCATGACAGCGTAAATTGAACTATTATTATAATGATCAAGACGGTAAAATATACTGGTAACTAAGAGAACTTTGTTAAAAAATACTTTACATTTTGGAGTAATTTAAGACTGTACTTACACTAGTTAATAAGAGAGAATATAGCACTATTGATTGAGATTATATTAAAGCTGTTAAAGACGATGTTAATAGTTATAAGAGCTTTGATTACTTAAAATTCTATTTTGGAAACACTATTAAGGCCGTAAGTCGATATTATTTGCTAAGACAAAATTTTTTGTTATTTTTTTTTATTTGAATATAATTTTTAAGGTTGTTATACCAATGATACTAGTTCTATCGAGTTGTACTTCAGAATGGTTTTGCTATAGTAAAAATAATATAGATACGATAAAACTGGAGTTACTGTTATAGAGGTTAACGAAAATTAAACAATATTATTTGTTTTTGATACTAAAACTGCTTTTACAATAAAACTGTTCGAAACTTATACTTATTTTACTTTTATTTAGCTAATGTTTCATTTCTTGCTTGAATTTTAAATGATGGGAGTAAAATGATCCCCGGATCATTTTACCCGCACACTGGGGATCGTTTTGGATACAGGGGTGTACAAAATGATCATTACGTAGACCTTTACGAAAATATTAATAAGAATTATTCCTTATAGCTTAAGCGACTCAACGCATACTCAATTTGCAGTTCGATTAAATAGCTTCTCATTTAATGTTTTAAGTTTATCTTAAAGTTGTAAACACTAGTTATAGAGCTGTTTTCCCTTAAGGGGATCATTTTGTACCACCTTCCCCTAACCGCTCACCAACACCACAATCCAGTTCTTCAAATTATAGCAGACCTGTACGCAATAAAACCAACTTACATGAATTATACGATTTGATGAAATCATCGCATGATTTGCGACTTCAAAAACAACAAAACAAGCTCCAGGATAAAGACATGGATGAAACTGACTTATTCTTTCTCAGCATGAGCAAAGCCATAAAAAAACTTCCTAAACTTGAACAGTCCAAAATAAAATTAGATTTGCACACTGCAATATCACAAGCCGAAATACGCATCCTCGAAGCACAAGACCAAATCCGCAGAATGCCAATCAATGACTCGCCAGATTATTTCTCAGCCGCAACAACAGAGACTGCAATCACCCGTTCACACATCCACATCCATGCTGTCATTCCCCAGTACATCAACCTTCGCCTACACACCGACATTCACAGCACCAATGGAAGCATCGACATTGGATTCGGAACAACAGGATTCTCGTCTCTCGGCATATTATTCAAACATACAATTTTCTGAGGAAAATAATTGATTTATATGAAAAATAAAAATCTTACCTTAAACATACTGCAAGTCTTTCTTTTGTTCCAGTAGGTTTACGAAATTTTGTCCGTATTTTTTTGATGTGTTCTTCAATCTAACGATGAATTTCCTCAAACTGTGCCTTAGACATTCTAAAATACTGATGAAATTTTTCAGCATCACTCTCCAAGCTCTTTAACGAGACAATGAAACTCGCCTCTGCTCTCTCTTTATCTATTTACGGGATGTATCCAATATCTTCTTCTTTTTCTTTGTTTAGTTAGAAGCGTTGCCAACGCCAATAATTGCAACTCTTCTTCAAAATCTGAATCTGAATCGGATGATTCTTGAAAAAACATTGCAAATGTGTGAACTCTCTGGGAGTCAAGACGGAACTGATACAAAAAACCGTCATAATGCATCATAACACGTCATATCAATGTGAACAGTAGCCATCACGACAGAGAGTATCACAACACAACACGTCAGATAAATATAAATGCGGCTTAAAGCCCGTATCACAACGTCACAAGAAATATGTTGCCATTATGAGCAACAACTGAAATACTGTTGTCTCTTTTTTCAAATACGATTACCACATTAGTTAGAATGAAACAAAACGATATTTCACAATCTGTTTCGTATTTCACCCATATTTGTATAAGCATATGTAGGTATAGAATATCGCGGCGCCTCCATATATTTTATATCTCTATGGGTCAATTCACACGTACCACAACCACACCACAGCCACAACCACACCACAACGACGCCTTGTGGTCGGGCGTATATTTTGTATTGAAAATGAATATTACAATTTACACGTACTACATTTTGCCGTTGTTATCGACCACTTGTGTAATACGACCACATCGCAACCACATCGCGACGGCAACGACGCCACGCGGCGGCGGCACCGCGGCCACATCGCCACGACATGACGTCATCAACAGCGCGCGCCTAGCTGGCGCCTGCGCTCCCCTCTTTCATTCTGCGTTGTACTGAGTTGCCGCGTGGTTGTGCGAAAAATTAAAATGTCCGACTCCGAAACTTTTGACACGGATATGTTTATTGAGGAGATTCGCAATTCGCCATGCCTTTGGGATCAAAGGACAGAGGAGTATTCCAATCGCATTTTAAAAAACAAAAAGCATGGGAAAATCTTTGCATGAAGTTTTATGAAGATTTTGATAGTAAGGAAACAAAAGAAAAAAACAAGTGTGGTAAGTTTATTAATTAAGTACTATTTATTTATTAAACCGAGTATAATACCTAACAACACCATTCACGCTTTATTGTACTGCCACGATAATTCACCTTCAGGGCTCACAAAATAGTCGGCAAATTCATTTCTAACAGAATCTGCTCGAATGCCGTCATGATTTTGATCAAAGGAATGCATTCGTAACAAATTTGAAGTTATCGATAAAGTGTCATCGAATTTATAGCCATCTCGCTTGCGTACTATATTATGTAATACGACACATGCTTTCACTATGTCTGTTGCAAATTCAACTGACACGTTAATTGGCCTATGCAATATTCGCCATTTGTTTGTCAAAATTCCAAAGGAACATTCTACATATCTTCGTGCTCGTGATAATCTATAGTTAAAAATACGTTTTTTCATTGTTAATTGCTTGCCGCTGTATGGTCGCAGCAAATGTTTGTGTAATCCAAAGGCTTCATCGCCAATGAATACCATAGGCAAGGGCCTACCTACAGGGGTAATTGCTTGCGGTCCAGGTAGATCTAAATCATTTCTTTCCATTGCATCATATAAACTGCAGTCCCTCCAAATAGTTGAATCAGAAGTTTTACCGTAGGCTCCTATATCAACATACACGTATAAATAATCGGCGTCACATACGGCCATTAAAACAATAGAAAAGAAATGTTTGTAATTAAAGAATAATGAACCACTGCGTGGTGGATGAATAATTCTAATATGTTTCCCATCTACAGCCCCTAAGCAGTTTGGAAAATTTGCTTTCTTTTTAAATTTGTTCGCAATATCAAGCCACATTTTTTTATTACATGGTGGTAAATGAATAGGCTATAATTTATCCCAAATCAGACGGCACACGTCGTGGACAATTTTGCTAGCAGTTGAAGTACCACATTTAAAAAAATCGGCGAAATCTTCAAACGAACATCCCGTTGCCAAATATCTGTAACAAAAAAAAAATCAAAAACAAATAATAATGAAATGGTGTTACAGGGTGATACAGGGTGTTAGTTACTAAAGGTTGAAATAAATAACACTGGATGGAAAAATCTGCTGTTTCATACATTTAGGTCATGTAGGTATCTTTTCTACAAATTTTAATTTAACTATTATTTTTTCAGCTGCTAACTTACAAAGAAAATGGAAAAGCTTAAGAGACTCTTTCAACAGAGACCTTAAAAAACAAAATTCACAAAGAAGCGGTTCAGCAGGTAGTACGAAGAGATACTACTACTTTAGTCAATTATTATTTTTAAAGCCATTGTCTGAAAATCGAAATACAACATCGTCTCTACCAGTACAAAACAAAAACGATGACATTGAACAAATCGATAATGAAGACGATAATACTACTGAAACGAGTGACTCTGAAGTTTGGAAGAGACCAAAATATATCCAAAGAAAAAAAGATGATGCAGAATATGGGTTAATAAAAAAAATAACAAGTCATTTGAGCGATCAAGTAACTGCACATACTCGTACACAGGAACCTGACAAGTCCTGTGACAGTGATATGCATTTTTTGCTGTCTTTATACGATAGATTTAAAACCATTCGCGGATGATTGGAAACTGAATGCTCAGATAGAAATATTGAATGTAATTCAAAAATATCACACACCTACACGTAATGATAATTACAGTGAATATGGACAGGGGTATACGACACCAGCGTACCAACCGTACGAGCGACCATCAACGTCTGGGTATCGGCCGGATATGGAAACAGGCGGTCCACAGCTTCGCAATTTGCGTACTACATCCACACCAAGAGATGTTTCAGTGCCAGCATCTCCACTCAGCGTTTCTTCTCAGGCTTCAAACTATAATGATCCGATTATAACGGATATTTTCGGAGATTAATTACCTACCTCTGTTGATTTTTGAATGACAAAATAAATAAAAATATATTAAGTATGCTCTTTGTTTTCGCTTTCTATCCCCCCTACCACAGTTAGGTAATAATAAAGGCCTGAGCAGACCGGATACGTGGCGTGTGCGTAACGTACAGTCAGCGACATATTGACCTACGAAAGTGAAAAAACCACAGCTGATGTTGATCTCTATACGTTTAAAATTCTGTTGCAGAAATTTTACAGATAAGGGTAGGTCGATATGACGCTAACTGTACATGCATACTGTTGTAATAATAGGAAACTATATGAAACGTGCCCACAATCATAATCTTACTTTTTATTGTTAATGAATTAAGAGGCCGTACATGGTTTTGCTCGCAACACTAGCGCCACTTTCATAAAAATAATAAGATATTTTTATTTATGCCTTAAATAAAAAGATACATTGTTTTTAATGAAAGTGGCGCTAGTGCCGCGAGCAAAACCAGGTAGGTACGGCCTCTTAATTTGCATCTGTATTTTATATTTTATAAATTAATTTCATTAGCCCGGTGAGTCTGTCCCGGTAGATGGAATTAATTATATTTTCTAAGCACTTAAAAATATTTAACTATAAAAACAATTACTCACCTCAATGTCATTGCCAGACGTTCAACAGATGGTATGCTTTTTCTCATGGCCGTGTCTTTTTTTTTGCCAACTCACTATTCAGTTCGTTTAACAAGTAGTCAAATGTATTCTTGCTCATTCTAAATTTTTTATAAAATTTCGTTTTGAACCTTCGAAGTTTAGGATAATCAGTACGGAATTGGCTTTGACTTTTGTTTTCCAATAAAGGATGTACCCAATAAATTCTATTTCGACGAATACGCTGATTTCGTCGTCTTCTTCTTATTAATAAAAGCCATAACAAGGATAGCAACAACAATCTTTCCTCCATGACTACGTTCAGTCAAGCCGTGTTACCTCTACTAAAGCTGGAGTATAACTGCACATGACCACGTTGTTACCACATCGCAACGACAGCGACAACGCAACCACATCGACATTTTGTCGGTACCACAACGCAACTGCAAAAAGCCGCTGCGACACTATTCACACGTAACCACAGCTTGACCACATTTTGTCGCTGCGACGTGGTGTGGTTGTGGTACGTGTGAATTGACCCTATGTCTATTCCATATATCGTCGGTTCGGCCGCGTTGACCGTTGAGGCGTACGAACGTCTTAATTAGTTTCTCGTGTCATTTTTACTATTATTTACACTTATGTTACTAAATTATTTAGACAATGGATAGTTTTGGAAGATCTTTAAGTACGGAGTCTAGTATACCAGATGAAAGTTGTATGAATGAAGAGATGATGGAGAATACCACAGAAGAAACTATTATAGAAGGAAGAACAACAAATGTAGAAGAAGAAAGACAGAGAAATGTTGAAAAAAGAATGAGAGAAGATAGCGAAGAAATTATCGAAGAGGATGGATTTACCACTGTTAAAAGAAAACCGAAAAGAATATTACGAAGCAATTCACTGGATAATTATCGTAATGTGGGTAGCTTTGAAAATAATACACAGCAAGCAGAATATTATGAGGTATGTCTTACATCTAAGACAGTACTTCCTAAAATGGTTGGTATGGCTAAATTGTTTAAGTTACAAAATATTAATGATATCCTTACGGTCAAATATAAAAGTCCATACAAAATATTTATAAAACTTAAAAATATAGAAGACACCAATAAAGTTCTTAACTGTGAAAAGTTTAGAGAATTAGAATTTAGATGTCAAAGAACCGACCAATTGAATATTATATATGGTATTGTTAGAAATATTGACTTGGAATTAAAGGATAGCGAGCTCGCAGAGATATTTGAAAGTGAATCAGACATTTGTGCGGTTAAAAGACTTAAACGATTAACTAATGATGGGCAGTGGGTTAATAGCGAAGTTATACGAGTCGCTTTTAAAGGTTCAATTTTACCCTCACATATATACGGATATGGATGCCGTTTTAAGGTTGAATCATATTTGTTCCCGGTCACCCAATGTTCCGGTTGCTGGAAATTTGGACACATGAAGCGTTTCTGTCCTACCCAAAAGATTAAATGCCCTAAATGTGGGAAAGAACATGATAATTGTGAAACCGTTGAGTTCTCCTGTATTAACTGCAAAGGCCCACACAAGGCACTTAATAAAAGCTGCCCAGTCTATCTTAAAGAAAAAATGATAAGGGATATAATGAGTAAGAATAGCTGTTCTTATAAGGTGGCGCTGGATGTATATTTGAAAACATCAAAAAACAGCAAAGAAGAAGTTCCGGTCAATACTGAAGTCATCGTAACATCAGCTCCTCATACCTCACTGCGTCGAAGTTACAGGGATGTTCTCACCCACATAGAACCACAAATTACTGTGGCAAATACCTGCATGGACACAAGTGGTTCTCTCGAAGAAACTAGTGAAAGTGGAGAAGAAATTACCGAAACTAGAGGTTCAACAATAAAACAAAAGAAAAAAAAGAAAAAACAATCAAATGGGCCTAAAAAACAAAACGAAAAGAGTAATAATACTCATAAATATTACCATGAAACACAAAGGGAGAAAAGTCGTCAAGATAAGAGTACACCGGAGGGAAGATCCAAAAAACGGGATGAGAGTGAGAAAGAATCTAAATGGACAACATTTTACACCAAGTTAAAAGAGATATGGTTTTCAGACTCATCAACGGAACAAAAGTTGAAGAAAGGGTTAAGATTAGTTTTAGAAGAAATTATGTTTTATGTTGTTTCTTACTTTAAGAATTGGGACATTGTAAGTAGGTTGTTCATGTTATTTAAAGATGGATAATAATGCTCAGATTACTAGTAACATCAATATTTATCAGTGGAATGCTCAGAGTCTGAAGCCTAAGTTAATTGATTTGGAGCTATTATTGAACCGAGAAAATATTCACATAGCCATTTTAAGCGAAACCTGGTTAGATGCAGACACTCACATAAATTTAAGTGGATATAATGTTTATAGAAGGGACAGGTTTGATTCGTACGGAGGAGTGGCGATTGTTACACACAAATCTCTAAAAACCTTGTTAGTTCCTATAAGTGTGACTAATGCAGGCATTGAAATAATTAATATAAAAATTCTTAATTATAAATTAATTACTAATATAGTGTCGGTCTACTGCCCGTCTTCTGTGAGAACCTCCCAAGAGGACTGGGAACATATTTTTTCAAAATTTCCGGTAAACACTATTATTGCAGGCGATTTTAATGGTCACCACCCTTGCTGGTCTAATAGAAGTGATTCGCGCGGGAATCAATTATTTGAAGTTGCAACTGAAAATAATTTTTTCTCATTAAATAATGGAGATCCTACTAGAATGAAGCTCGTGAATGGTTTTTTGCAAAAAACCTCCCCTGATGTTTCATTTTGCACTACAGATATTGCTATTAATGGTTCATGGAGTGTTAGTAACGAAAGCCTAGGAAGTGACCATTTAATAATTAAAATAAATTTTGAATATATAGACTCTTCCAATATCACCTTAAAGCGGAATTTTTTGAAGGCAGATTGGACTAGCTACTGTCAAACTATTTCCAATTATTTTTTAGAAGATTCGCCGCCTTCTGGTAACGTTCAAGATATGTATGACTTTCTTATTGCGCAAATTAATAAAGCTGCAGATAAAACAATTCCGTTCATTAAGCTGTGTCATAATCCAACTGCTAAATTTAAACCAAAAAGATATTGGAACCAACAAATTTCTAAATCAGTAGCTGAGCGACGTTTAGCATTAGTCAACTTTAGGAAAAACCCTAACCCCCAAAATTTAGATTTGTTAAATGTTAAAGTTTCCCAAAGTCAAAAACTAATAAGACAATCTCGATCTAAATCTTGGTATAGCTTCTGCGATAGTATTGATGAGAACACGACTTCAACTACTATGTGGAGAAAAATGCGCTGGATGAAGGGTTTTAGGCGGACAGGAATTAGTTCATCAGATGAAAAAAAAGAACAACTTATAAACTCGTTGGCCCCTGATTTTGTCATGTCTCAAACCCCCTTTTTTATTGACGATGATTCACCTTTAAATTGTGAGTTCTCGAAACAAGAATTCGAATCTTGTCTTAAAACGAAAGATACTTCTCCCGGTATGGATAATATTACATACTCAATGATTTCCAGGATGCCTAATGTTGCAAAAAAATATTTACTCGAAATATATAACTTAATTTTTAAAACATCATCGGTTCCCTTCCAATGGCGAGATATCTATATAGTACCTATACCCAAAACTAACAGTGGTCCGGATACTAAGCTGCGACCTATAGCTCTAATATCCTGCCTGTGTAAACTCTTTCACTCCATGATCCAGAAGCGACTGGAATGGTTCATAGAATTTAATAAAATATTGTCGCCGAGTACAACTGGTTTCAGAAGAGATCACTCGTGTCACGATAGTCTGGCTCGCTTAGTTACTAAAGTACAAATAGGATTTACCAACAATACACCAACTTTAGCAGCTTTTTTGGATATAGAAGGGGCATATAATAACGTTCTTATTGACCGAGTCATACACATTTTAAATGGTTTGAAAGTTGGGAAATACATCTGTTCTTACATCTGGGAATTTCTTAAAGAAAGACACCTTATTATGAAGGCTGAAGAAAGTAACAAACAGTATGTAAGATGGACTGGTAAAGGAATTGCTCAGGGTGATCCTTTATCGCCGCTTCTCTTTAATATAGTCACTGCAAACATTTGTCAAAATATAAATAATGTTTGTGTCAGTCAGTACGCTGACGATTTCGTGTTATACTGTAGCTACCATAAATTACAAGATAGTATAGATAATCTGCAGCAGGCTTTAGATTTTTTTGTTGCATCCGTTAATAGTTTGGGCCTAGATTTAGCAAGCAATAAATCAAAATTATGTATTTTCACCCGGGGTCGTAGAAGGCTATCCGTTGATATTGAAGTTAACAACAGTACTTTGGACACTGTGGATAACATTAAATATTTAGGGATGTGGCTGGATAAATGCCTTAGATGGGGAAAGCATATTAATGAAGTATATGAGAGCTCACAAAAAAAGATTCAATTGCTAAAAGTTTTAGTAGGATCGTCATGGGGTATTCACCCTATATATATGCGTAGACTGTACATTGCCCTTATTAGAAGTCGGATTGATTATGGGTGTTTTTTGTATGATAATGCTGCAAATAGCCACACTTATAAATTAGACAAACTACAAAACCTAGCGTTAAGAATAATTGGCGGTTTCATTAAAACCACTCCGATTCATGTCATGGAGAGTGAGTTAAGCATTCCTCCGCTACACATAAGAAGACAGTATCTTTCTCTAAAGTTTTGTTTGAAATTACAATCCCGGACTAATGATATGTCAGCTGATTTGGTATCACAACTGAGTAACATGACTGAAAATAGATATTGGAGAGGGAGGAAGAAACCTCTCCTTGCTACTTCACTAAACTCGGTGGAGGCTGAGGAGATTTCTTCTTCGTATCCAGTCTTAATGTTCACTCTAGAAACTTGGGTGTCAAACATAAATATTGAAGATATTATTAGATGTGATCTAGTGAGCATTAATGCTCCAAAGTCATGTTATAACATTAATTCCCTGAAGTATAATACCCTTAATGAATTACGTGAACGATACGCGGGCTGGCATATCATATACACAGATGGCTCCAAAACATCTGAGGGAGTAGGAGCAGCATATTGTGATTTAGCCAATAAATGTCACAAAATATATAAATTGAACATGCACATTTCAATTATGACAGCTGAACTACTTGCGATTTCTGAAGCTCTGAAATATGTTTTGGAAATAAACACTAAAAAAGCGGTCATATGCACGGACAGCAAGAGTGCTTTACAACATATTTCTAAATGTGTTTTTAACGGTTCAAGAGGTTTAGATTTAGCGTACACGATTTTAAAACAAATAAGACACTTTAATCATATAGGTCATAACGTAGTTATCCAGTGGGTGCCGTCTCATGTAGGACTTGTGGGTAATGAGGAGGCTGACAGATTAGCCAAAAAAGGCATTACTTTAGGCAACCAGTCATGTGGTTTACTTCCAAGTTATTCTGAAGTATTAAGTAAATTTAGAAAAACTAATCGTATATCTTGGAAGGAATATTTTAATGAAAGATCAAAATCAAAAGGAATCTGGTATAAAAGTATACAGAGTGAGCCTCCTCATATACCCTGGTTCTCTGATTCAAAAATGAGTCGCTGTCAAATTGTAGCTGCGCATCGTTTGCGGTCAGGACATATTCCGCTAAACCACTTTGCTTATCTTATGAAAAAAACGGAATCCCCCAACTGCGAGATTTGTAATAAAAAAGAGGATGTACATCATGTGTTGGTGGAATGTGTCCGATACAATAACAAAAGAATTGCTCTGCTTAACTTTTTAAAAGTTTCAATTATGGATGTTGGCATGTTCCATGGTATTTTAGCCAAACCTACTTGTGAAGCAGCAAAGATATTGTATTCCTTTATAGTAGTTAAGAAAATAGACTAAGTTTTTTATGTTAAATTATTTGTAGCACCACGATGGGACTGACATCGTCACATAAGTGTACAAAAGTCCCTTAAATAAATAAGATAAAAAAAAAAAAAAATATATATCGTCGGTTCAAAGGTAAAACACACTGAGTGACATTTTGGCCCAAAATGAGATTTTACTACTTTTGCTTCTTACAGAGAAAATCTTTGATAAGAAAAAGTCACTATGTGCGTATTGTGCTCCCTAACAAAACTGTAAAGTGAAAAAAGTCTACCTATATCTCCAAATCCTCTGCAATCCCTTTGCTTAAGGCGCGTTTCCATTATGCAAGTGATTTGCATACTAGTTGCAAGTTGCATGCAAATTGTATAGTGGAAACAACAACTTGCAAACAAGTTGCAACTTGTATGCAATTAGGTTTAAACTTGTATGCACAATAATCAAGTCGGCACATTTGCACGCAAGTTGCAAGCGCATGCGGTCGTGCATAGAGGATTACTTTGTTTATGACTTTATTACTTTGTAAAAATGACTGCTAAATGGGATACGGAGAAAACAATAATGTTTATTGAGGAATATCATAGACATGATTGTCTTTGGGAACCAAAAAACAATCTTTACAAAAATCGAGACGCACGCGAATCAGCATATAGAAAACTAATCGAAGTGATGAACCTTAATGGTATTGTTATGACCGTTTAAGAAGTGAAAAATAAAATACGATCACTGCGTACCACATTTTTTGCTGAATTAGTAAAAATCGAAAAATCCAAAACAACCGGTAGTGGAACAAGTAACATATACACACCAAAATTAAGCTGGTTTAACACAGTGAATTTTTTGCTGACGTCAACCGAATTAAGAAGGAATGAAGAAAGCACCACTGTAAGTATCAATTCTTTTATTTTTTTTTTAAAATCATTCTTTCTTGCCATGTTACAGCACCATCTGTAGCAAAGTAGTTAGCAAAGTCATCTCTTATTTCGACCGCTGTTTTGGGACTGCTTGACGATTGTGCAGGGCGTAATTGCTGAAATGCTCTCATATTCACGTCATTGAACATGCCTTCACTATGTCCTGTTATTGAATTTCTCGATTAACATAATTAGGTGTAATATATGTACTAGAAGTATGTCTCAACCAATTGTGCAGTGCACAGCATGCTTTTATTATTTTATCAACTGTATTCACCTCAACAGCAATAGGTCGCTCAAAAATTCTCCACTTCGATACCAATAAACCAAACGCATTTTCAACCACTCGTCTTGCTCTCGACAGTCGGTAGTTAAATATTTTCTTTTCTTTAGTTAATCCTTGAGTTCGAGGATATGGCTTCATTAAATATTTTTAAGTGGAAATGCTTCATCTCCTAATACCACTGAATTAGGCGGTATATTTGAGCTATCATTTTCTAATATTGACTGAAGAGTTGAATGAGAGAATATTGTTCCGTCTGATGTTTTCCCATAATGTCCAACATTAATGTATCGAAAGTTTAAGTAACTATCGCATAATGCAAACAAGACTATGCTAAAATGTCCTTTATAGTCATAATGTAAAGAACCACTCCCATTTGGGTATCTTAAGATGACATGCTTTCCATCAATTGCTCCAATGCATCGTGGAAAATTGCAACGTTCTTCGAATCCTTTACAAATTTCATTCCACTCTTCACTAGTATTCGGAAACTGAAAGAAATAAAAAACATTAAAGAAATGTTTTATTTTATTTATTTTAAATTTATTGAATGAATTATGTTTTAGGTTGAATCAGAAAATACTTCAACAGATAGCAGAGAAAATACGCCAGCCAGAGCCAGTGGTTGTCGAAGCTCATCTCAAACACAGAGTCAATCCTCATCCAATTTTCGACAATCGATTCGAAATGCAAGATATGATCCCATAGATACCGCACTTCAAGAATTGAGAAAAATAAATAAGAGCGTAGAATCGGAAAATGAATTTGATGTTTTTGGTCAAAACGTTAGTCTTCAACTTCAAAAACTGCCGTTAGAGTACGCTCTAGAAACTCAAGAACTTATTATGAAAGTTTTAAGAGAGCAGCGAATAAAATCCTTAAAAGAAAGGCACAAGAAGCACTTGTAATTTCTATACCTGATGATATAAATCTTGATTTAGTGGATTACATTGACACCGAGAGTAAGCGTGATGAACCAGGACCATCGGACAGTAGCAAAGAAGATTTATTAGGTCGTGCTGTTCGCGCTATGGGTTCATTGGAATCTGATGACGATGATTAGGATTTGAGTTTTCGACCCACTAACTTTCGTGATTTCGTGATTCGTGAGTTTAAAGTTGTTTCACAGATTGAAAATAGCCGCCGATCAGTCCTCTTTAATGTTAAGATTAATTATAATAAAAATATGTTGAACATTGATCTTATACATTGTTTTACTTACCTTTATATACTCTTGAAGTGACTCATAAATTGCGTCGCAGACATGGGGCAGGAATTTAGAAATACTACATTTAGGCACACGATACAATTCTTCCAATGTTCCAAGACTAGTACCCGATGCCAGATATTTAAGCGTCACTTGCAATTTCAATTTTGCAGGCAGAGCGGGTCTAAAAATAGTGTCTTGCTTAGATATTCTGGACGAAATCTTATCCAATAAATTTAAAAATAGTTCTTCGTTCATTCTGAGATGAGTATGGTAACGTTTAGGATCTTCTGTAGCCAATTCTGTTAACAGATTATTCGACGTACCGTAAGCATCTCTTCTGTGAATCCATTTTCTAACCCACTGAACTGGTCGACGTCGATGCTTTTTTTTTGTTATTTAATACGTGTATAATTATTGCGTATACAACTCTGCATGCAGCGACAAGTACAGCACGTCTTCTACCCATGATAAACACTGTACAACTAGAACTAACTTGCATAGGTACCACTAAAAAAAATCTTGTATGCAAGCTGCAAGTTGAACAAAATCGTGTTTCCAATTCAAATCACTTGCACACAAGTCTGACGTCATACATGTATGCAAACACTTGCATAATGGAAACGCGCCTTTAATTAATTTTGCCTGAAATCATCGCTGTAGGGCAGTCTAAAATTATGTTTGTTTTATGTTTGGCATAAAAACTCACTATGTCGATAATGAAAGGAGATTGTTCTGCGCCCATACATTGTTCGCCCTGGAGCCAGGAGCATCGGAAAATTATGTGTTGTATTGTTGATCATTAGTAAACTCCTATAAGATCTTATTTTCATAGCGGACTAGCTGCAGAAAAGATATATGTCCTAAAAAGTATCAGATTTTGAGGTTATAATCTAACCATAACAACGAATATTAGATATAGTTTTTCATAGCTCCGAGTGATCTTTAAGAAACTTATTAACAAAATCATAATACATTTAGCTATTTTCAGTACCTACCTAAATAATTAGGTACCTTTGCAGTTTTTTTTTCTAAAGCCTAAGTGTAAGTAAATAGGTAAGTGCTACGTTTAAATGCATAGAATCTAATTAACATAGGTAGATAGTGGATACCTGTATTCTTAGCATTGGTTTTGGAGTGAGATTAAATGTTTCTGTTTATTAATGAATATATAAAACATTGCGCGCTGTTCAAACGCGTGACTATGAAACCAGCCTTACCAATTAGGTAGCCGGTAAGTTGTGTTAAAACCTACAGTCCTACTTTAACTTACTGATTATGTTTGAATAAGAAATAATACACAGATTTTAATTTTACGTTTATTGTTGAGTCTAGAAACTGTGCAGGGGTCGATATTATTTTGATGTCTCGCATAGCTTTAATACCAAATAATGGTCACAACATGGGCGCAGAACCATCGGGTGCTGCGCTGCAATTACAGCAATATTGTACGATTGCTTGTCGACCAATTTGAGCTGAATCAATTACTATGTAAACAAAATATGTTTTATTGCTGATAATTTGGCTGTGAATTTTGCCTCGTAATTTCCATATGGTTTCGGAATTATTTAATTGTAGTTCATTCAAATCCGATGGCTGAATCTAAACAAAAAAAATATATGGTTGGTCACACATTGCATTTATAGTACAATAAATAAAACAATTTACACTACAAATGTTGCATGACTATAACTTACCAGAAAAGATCTATTGGCTAAACAAAATAGCACATCAGGCAAGTTTAAGCATACTATGGTCGGCACCAGATAAACATGCAATAAAGTACATAGATTTTTCCCTAATATCCCTTCGTGGATACTCAAACAATAAATTATGAACCGTTTTTCATTACTAGAAAACCTAAAGGATCACGATAGAAGTTGATTCAGGACAGCTTTATGTCATTATTTCTGTTTTTGTTATTTGGAAAGTCAATAAATGTATGAGGGTCAATGACCGTTATTGCATGGGTATCTGATGTTTACCATAGCCTAATTTCTTGCAATAGTTAACCAATCAAAAACGTCTCTCACCTCTCAGGGTTGAACTCAATTTCGCACAATATCTAAAATGTGGCTGATACTTTCTGCTTGTACGGAGTAACATTGGATTCGTGCCAGTGAACAACCACATAGCACACGTTGATCATGTTGATGACCAACCATTGGTACTTCTTGCAAATCTTGTGATGTTGTGGTAACTCTATTAACAAATAATGTATGACAAGCTTCACATATGTAATCATTTGCAGTCACCTGTAATATAAAAACATGTTATAAGTATAAAATAAACATTTTATATTTTCTCTTCTATACAGAGCCATTATAAATATAAATAGTTACAAATGGAAGTTAAAGCTTACTATTTGTGGTGCAACTCATTGCTGTATTTGCACAAGAATGGCTTCATTATGGAGAATATGCCGTCTTTGTCTATTGAAATGAATACCACAATTGGCACAACCCGGATGATTGCTTGTTGTAGGAGTATCCCTTGATGAAGATGGTGCTGAATGATGCCTGGCAGCACGATCACATATTTGCCAACAAGGATGGCAAATATAATGTGTTACACGTATCTTAAACAAGAAAATAGCAAGTCAGATCAATGGCACCCAATGCAAATCCAATGTCAAAAATGGCCCAATAATAATATATATAATAGTACCTCCAATGGCATAAGTCTTTCTATGATGATATTTCTGATATTCACATTATGTTGAGTGTCAGTTCTCAGAGCAATCAGATGATGTGAGCGTGCCCGAGGTGCCAACGTTCTATTGCAGAGTGCAGTTTCTACCAACATTACTTGTTACTGAAGTGTTAGTCATCTCTTGAGCTCTTGTCCAACAAGTGGTGCATATGAGATCATGAGCTTAAACCTAAAAAAAAACATACTTAGTTCAATTGTATTTTTACAGAGTATTTACCTATCAGATTGTTTCTATTATAATGAATATACCAAAATACTTTATAAATTGTTTATTTTTTTTTTTTGTGAAAGCGATAATTGCAAACGTAATGTGTAAGGTCAAGTATAGAAACTTATTAGTAAAAAAAAAGTCTGAGAGATCGCAAACAGAATAATATAGGTACAACAAAAAATAATATAGGTGCAAACAAAGTAAACATGTAATTACCAAAAGAGGTGTGTTGTACTCAATGACGAATCTGTTCATCTTCCAACAACATCTTCCAACAGCAGAGCCGCAATTTACACAAAATACACTTTCCATAGCGTATGTACGGAGACTGGCCTATCAGTTGGCTGAACGCAATAATATAGAACACAAGTTTAATAAAGATACTCAAATGGCTGGAAAAGCATGGATTTCTGCTTTTAGAAAACGTCATCCGGAACTGACATTAAGAAGCCCAGAAGCAACCTCTCTTGCTCGAGCACAGGGCTTTAATAAAGTAAGTAAAGTAAAAGTAAACAAACTACCCACCTCATCGTATTTTTAATGTGGATGAGTCTGGTTTTACGACAGTGCAGAGCAAAAGCTCTAAAATATTAGCGCAAAAGGGTAAGAAGCAGGTGGGTGCTATCACCTCAGCAGAGCGGGGTGTATTAAGCACCGTTGTAATTTGTATGGCGGCTGGTGGAAACTTTATTCCCCCGTTTATTATTTTTCCCCGAAAAAGAATGAAGGTGGAACTTCAAGATGGGGCACCCACCAGGCACAGGATTTGCTTGTCATTCGTCAGGGTGGATGCAATTGGACATTTTTACAGATTGGTTTAAACATTTCCTCAAATTCGCCAAGCCGACTGAAGATGATCCAGCTCTCCTGATTCTTGATGGACATAATACACACACCAAAAATTTGGATTTTATTGAATTGGCAAGAATAAATCACACCACAGTCTTATGTTTGCCGCCACACTGCAGTCACAGGCTTCAACCACTGGATGTGTCTTTCATGGGGCCTGTGAACAAGTATTACATCCGTGCAGTTGAGAAGTATCTTCGCAATAACCCAGGAAGAGCAATAACTGTATTCCAATTTAGCAAACTCTTTGGCGAAGCCTACAGTGAGGCAGCCCAACAGTCTATTGCAGTCAATGGTTTTCGAAAATGTGGAATAGAGCCAATAGACCGCCACGTCTTCAAAGACCATGACTTTTTGGCTGCAGATACAACAGATGTGGCACATGCTGAACCAGTAACACAACAAAATGAGGCCAACAAAGAGAATGAGACACCTGAAAGAGAAGAGTCTCCATCAGTTCTACAGGATGCCCTGGAGGAAATACTAGCAATGACACCACCATTGTTGGATTCGCAAGCAGGCACATTAATGTCGCCAATGGTTGATCCACAACCAAGCACAATAACGTCGCCAATGTTATATTCACAACCAAGCACAATAACGTCGCCAATGTTATATTCACAACCAAGCACAATAACGTCGCCAATGTTATATTCACAACCAAGCACAATAATGTCGCCAATGTTAGATGCACAACCAAACACAATATCGTCGCCAATGTTAGATCCACAACCAAGCACATCATTCGCAGTAACGCCTAGAGACTTGTTTCCGATTCCCAAGGCATTACCTAAAACAAAAAAAATAAACAGAAAGAGGGGTCGTACAGCAATTTTAACTAGCAGTCCATATAAACAAGAATTACAAGAAGAAAAAACACTACAAGAACAAAAGAAGGCACCAAAGAGACTTTCTAAACTTACTATTGTTCCAAAGAAAAGTGCAAAAAAATCTAAAACTAAAATTAAGAAATGCACTAAAACTGATGATGATATGGATGATGACCCTGATTGTTTTTACTGCGGGGAAGTTTGGTCTAAGTCAAAACATGATGATGGCTGGATACAGTGTTCTATTTGTAAACGATGGGCCCATGAAGCCTGCTCGGGCTGTGATGACGAAGATAATGACTTTCTTTGCGAATTTTGTGCTTAAGATTAATTTGTGTGGATGATTAATTACTTATCAATAAAAAATAATGAATAATTAAGAAACTTTGAGTTCCTTTACCATATTTAATTATTTCATGTGTTCAATTTAAATAAAACTTTTATTAATATAACAAAATATATATTTTATTGAGACTGTGCCACTTTACCCGCTTCGTGGATTTATGTAGGCCACATTACCCAACTTGGGAAGGTAAAGTGGTCAATTTCCCATTTTGAATTAAAGTTAAAAATATTGTTGAATAACTGTTTATAAGTGAAAATAACAATCTGATGTCAAAACTACATTAGTTTATGAGAACAAACTGATAAAGTAACATAAAACATGTTAATATTATATCTAATTGGTAGTCATTCAAAGCTTAGGGTGGCCACTTTGCCCGACCTTCCCCTAATTGAATAGATTATAAATAAAAAATATTTTTTACAGGCGATGAAGCCAAAGCGAAATGGAAAAATCTACGTGACACTTATGGTAAATATTTAAAAACTACAAAAACCACTACAGGCCAAAGTGCGTTTAAATCTTACAGTCGTTACAGCAAATGGCAGTCTCTTCTCTATCTTCAATGGATTTTTTAAAAGATCACATAGGATTTGCTCCAACTGATACTAATATGGCAAGAGAAGAAGAAAGCGTATCTGATACCCAAAATATTACTGAACCCGAATCTAATAATGAAAATTCAACACAACGGTCAAGTTCAGTAGTATCATCCGAACGTTATACTTCACGTTCGGGTTCCAGAAAAAGGACTTCTGTTAACGAACATCCTGTCGATAAAGTGATTACGTACTTGAATACAAAAGCAGATAAATTATCGTCGATTGAACATGTTATGCTTGGATATGCAAAAACAATTGACAGTTTTTCGGAGCGACGTAAAATTATAACAAAAATTAAAATAGCTCAAGTTATGATGGAAGCGGAATTGGAAGAAGAGCAAGAACGTATTCTACAACGAGAAACAACACTGCGATCTTACTACGCCACTGAGCCTAACACTAGCCAAAATGATCGTTGTATGTCTCAACAATCATGTTATTCTCGTAGTGAGCCTAACACAAGCCAAAATGATCGTTGTATGTCTCAACAATCATGTTATTCTCGTAGTCCCCAGTCTACTAATGATTCTGAACTGCAGTCTGCTCTGCGTTGTATTCAAGATACTGCTCTATCACCTCTAGCACATTCACTGACTGGAGAAGGTCTCGATTACGAACACGAAATAGATTACGACCAACAGAAACACTCAGAAATCTAATAAGAAGGTTTTAGGTTAAGATAAAGGTTGTTATAATATTGTAAAAAACCAAAGTTCCTTCCTAGTTATCTTAAATAAAGATTTTCGTCAATTAATATTCAAAGGACATGGACAAAAAAGTACATTCCATATACGCAAACATAGTCAATAATATTATATATTAAAAAAAGAAAAATGAATTAATACGTAGTTTTTGACCTCTCTGAACTCGTCAGTTTTTATTTCAAAATAATAGTAATGCAAGATGAATTCAAAGTACCATTTGTCAACGTCCGCCATATTGGACCATAGAGAAAGATAAATATAATAATGGGCGTTCCATACCAAGCATACTACTTGTAGACATGTGATATGGACGACAAAATGCTCTTATTAAGAACATTTTATTCATATGAAAAAGTCTTCATTAGTATTCTTTGCATTTAATAAAATTATCTATTCATAATGTTGATGCGTAAGATAGTTTTTTTTATATATTTCACACAATAAAATATCTTAAAACGGAACGCGTTTAATTGTTTGGTCATTGTCTATGTCAAATGTCAATGTAATGTCAATGTCATTATTGCGTAGGTAGTTTGTGTTTTTGCGATTTTCTAATATTTTTGACCCCTGCTTATTTCTACGGACTGATACCTTCTATCGCTCGATTACCTATTAGCTATTAACACTGGACTCTGATTTGCATTACGTTACGGATTTGTTTTGTGGATCAAAGTGGATGCAAAGGTTGCAGAGACATCTCATATCCTCGCTTTTTGCACACCATCAAACAAAACTTTCGCATTGGATAACCAATTCTCAAATCCAGGTAAGAACTAGGACTAGAAAAAACTAAGCCTGATTTGTTTTTATGTAATTCTGATATACGGAATTAACTTACAGTGCATCTTATTTTCAGTTTCCTCTGCATACATTTATTTGTCATCCATGCTTATTATTATTAAATACAGAAGCTGGTGAATACGAGAGACTACGGGGCATAACATGGTTTGCCTTGGTTGTGGCAAATCTGTGAGGAAAATAAGACACCATAATGTCAGAATGGAGTGTCCATTGCTGGCTGTCCTAATATCACAAAATACTAATTATGTGGTAAGCATTTTGGTTTTCATTACTATAAATACCTATTTGTATTCATTTATTAAAATACGAGTTTTCATACTATGTATGTATGATTGTAATATCTGTATTTTCCATCTTTAACATATGCTTGCCTAAAGTAGGCATGTGTAACATAGTACTGCCTTTTAGAATAACATAATACTTGAAAACATAAAGAGATGTATATAAAAGATACCCCTGTTACTAAAAATTATATAAACATAAGCATTTATCAGTGTTTATTCTGTGGTTTATTTTCAGCCCTCAAGAAACAACTATGTTTGCCATGTGTGTTGGATGCGAAAAAATAGACAGGCAGTGCATGACTCATCACGAGACATGCAGGAATTGGCTTCGGACAACGATGCAGCAGTCCCTAATGTTCAAGTTGTCAGCCCACCAGAGCCACCACTACAAAGGGAAAATAATACCATATCATTACCTAATTATAAGCGAGCTTCGATCACATCTGTTCATTGTATATTTCAACAATGCAGAAACAGAATGTTGCATTTGGTCCCGCAATTCATTAAAAGACTACTTTTGCAAGAACATAGTTTCTATGTTCCTCGGAGCTGTAGAGTGTGTGAAACACACTTGTACAGCGATCAGTGGCATTTATTGCCTCAAATGAATGAGACACATTCTACATTTAGTGCCATCCATATAGAAGACATAATTAATATTATGAAGACAAAAGCTAATATTTTGAACTTTGAAAATGTCTCAGAAATGCCAAACCATTTTTGCCATTATTGGACGGGTCTTACAGTACCCCAGTTTTTAATTCTGTATAATCTTTTACCTCCTGTAAATGTTAAGTAAACTAATAGGGTACTATTGTAATTGCTTTGTAGGGAACCGGACCGTTGGTTGTTGTTGTCATGTTATTATGACAATAATTTGGTTGGGCAAGACACCAAAACAATATCCAGCAGGAATTTTAGACAACATACTATTAACAATTCAAGAATATTAAAATATTCTAACAAAGGCTAATCTTTTTTGAAAACTATAATCACAATTTAAAATAATAATATATAAATCAACTAACTTTTGCCCGCGACTTCGTACGCGCATATCCCGTTTTTTCCCGTTACAAAAAACTATCCTATCTTTTAAGTTGGATCAAATAACAGATAGTTACAAAGTTTCATCAAAATCGGTCCAGTAGTTTAGGGAGTCCATCGCGGACAAACAATGTGACACGTGATTTATATATATTAAGATGGTTGTATTTTTTTACATGTCTGGTTATGTTTAAAGCAGTTATTAATGTAATTACTGAAGCCCTATAGGGTCATTACGCTGGTTCGCGGCCCTGCGTTGTTTCGCGGCCTTTTAGAGGACCAACCGTATAAATATTGCAAAAATAAGAATTCTATCTCACTCTTGCCAACGCGTTGTGGCACTTTAAAAAGATGGATAGTTACAGAATGTCATGCCTATTCAAATTGTCCGGTTAACCTAATCCATGTGCCGGAACTAAATCGTAGGGATTTTCCAATACCACCTAAGTATCGATACTTACTCATTTCGATAATACTCAAATCTTTTTTCGATACTACACAAATAAGTACTCCTCAAGTATCGATACTTACTGATATCGATACTTTTTGGAACTTTTATTTTATTATTTTGAGGGTGCTATCAATGAACGTTGAAGGATAATAATTTAAACAAAATTGAGACGAAAAAAACTATTTATTTATTATAAATGTTTATTAGGCTTATTATAATTTAAACAAAAAACTCTTCAGCATTAAGATTGCCCAAAAACAGTAACTGTTCAAGGTATTTAGAAGACAATCTGTTTCTTGTTTGTGTCATTGTTGCACCGGCTTTGGAAAAAAGGCACTCGCTAGGAACTGATGTTGCAACAACAATTAAATATTGCTGTGCATACTTGTACAGCCAAGGAAACACCAACTTCATGTCATCCCATTCTGCAAATGGGTTGCTTTTAAGAGAAACTACTGGATTTGATAAATAAAGAGAAACTTCATCTCCCTGATGAGATTTTTTTTTCTTCTTGTGCCCATGTGCTAACTCTTTATGATGTTTCCAAAAATCGTATTCAGGTGGTGCAGTAGATGAGACATCATCTTCTGACTCACTTGGGCTACTTAGTTGTCCGACAACCATGGTTCTAAGTTTTTGAATAGCTCTTCCGCATGCAGAGGGGTCTTGGAAATGCAGATTTTTAAACCTTGGGTCTAGAATTGTTGCAATGGCTGCATGATCGTTTAATTCAATCATCCCATACCTCCTTTTCAGCTCTCTCAATAAAACATCCTTACATTCTTTAACGATAGCGGAGTTTGGAGTGATACTATTCAGTTCTGTAGTTAAGCAATTAAGCATTGGTATAATTTTGGAGATTGTTACATACTTTTGGCCCGATGATTCTCTTGTTACATATTCAAAAGGCTTTAATACAGTTGTAAGCTCATTCAAGGTTTCCATTTCCACTGCACTTGGCAAATTTGGAGCCACTACACTCTCAATTACAATTTCTGATATTACTATTCTTAACTTTAGAAATCGCTCTAACATAAAAAAAGTTCTTACATCCACCTAGTTCTTACATCTGCAATAAGTTTTAAAACTGATCCTGCCGAAACATTATTACGCATTTGGATTTTTCGTAGCTTATCCGACTGCACAAGACTATTTTTTATCCAATTAACAATTTCTCGTACTTTTATAACAGCTGATTTAACACTGGGCAACTTTAGTGCCTCTTCAACTACAAGGTTAATAGTATGGGCAAAACACGGTAAATGTTTTTTTTCGCCTAAAGACATTCGTATGGCAGCCAACATTGAACTGGCATTATCTGATACAGCAGCACGAATTTTGGTAAGTGGAATATTCCATTTTTTTCAAAATATCCAGCAGGTTTTCCGATATGTATTCAGCTGTATGTCGCTCTCTTAATGCACGAGTTGCAAGATAATACATACACATTTGACCATTTTCTACAAAATGTATGGTGACGCCCATGAATCCTACTTCATTCATTGTCTCTGTCCATATGTCCAGCGTTAAACAGAAATTGTCTATCTTGGATAATTTGGACTTACAAATCATTTTCTTTAAATACTTTGCGCCAGGAACTTTAAAAGTAGGCTCCAGTTCTTTTACAAGTCGTAAAAAGCCTTCACCTTCAACTATATTAAATGGACGCATATCTTGACAGATAAAAAATATCAATGCTTGAACAATTCTGTTATACTTCGTACCACCAGCTAAAAATAAAACTAAATTTTAATACATGTAATATTAAATTAAATATTTATATTTTTTTCTTTAACACTAATACTATATGTATTAATATTATTTTGCTAATATTTAATTAAATATCTATTTATTTACCTTTATTAGATGAAATTCGTTCAAACGCATTCTTTATTGAATTGCTCAGACATAGCTCCCTTGCAGTCTCCGAGTCCATACTTGTTAATGTGGTTACACTAGAGCAATCATCACGATCTTCTGAAATTTTCGATGTTGATGCTTGGGGTTGATCATCTTCCATTAAATGCCTTGAGTTGGCCAACACTATTGTATTTTTTGAACTGAAACATAATAACAAAAATTAACACTTGATAGATCGATAATCTTCAAAGTATCGATAATACCAACTCCAACACTACCGCCATTTAACAACACTATTACACTAACAAAAACAAACACATAACCTTAAATTGTTTAAATCGTATTTATACAAAGGAAATATCTCATCACCGGTCATCAATTATTATTCATATATTATTAATATATAGACAAGACAATCACAGTACCACTGCTGCAAAACTATTTTTTATACAAATAAAATAGGTAGGAGTAGGTAGGATTTTTTATTTAACATCTTAGGAAAGCAATCGCAAAAAAAATAAAAGTTTAGAATCCTACCTTTCGTTGGACTTATTATTTTCTTTTTTCTGTAATTTGCCTTTGTCCACAGAAATTCCATGAGTTTTAGAATGCTTGAATAAATTCGACGTATTCCCACAATACTTCACAGACTTAAAACACTGTTTACACTTTGCAATTGTTTCGTTTGTTTTGGTAAAATGTGTCCATATTATAGATTTTGGTGGTGCCATGATAACATTGGAATAAACCGATGAATTTGATGATTACAATTAATAAAATTACTTGTAAGCAATCACTTAACACTTTCACAATGGCGGAATGGCGAGATGATTTGCGAGCGGGTGCGGGTGTGGGTGTTTTCTTCTCTCGCTTTCGGCTCGGGCGGGCTCGGCTGAAGTCGGACGAATTCGGCTAGTCCAGCGCGAGACAACGCGTCACTCACGCCGCCACGCGACGAATACCGGTAACTCGGTAACCTGATTAGCTGACTGTTTTTGCCTCGTTTTTGCTCTCTTAGTTCTGTATGATGCGTTCTCGGTTTTTTTTATTGTATTCGGTTGTTTTGCTGATTCGATTCGATACCAAGTATTTTTGTTTCGATACCGATTATGTATCGCAAAATTGATTCGATACAATAAATACTTGGTATCGAATCAAAAGTATCGAGTACCTACTCGTATTTATTAGTATCGGAATATCCCTACTAAATCGTCCATTTTGCCAGCCGCGCTGTCAGCGCTCACACGTACGCAAAACTGCGAAAAAATTAGCGAACAAGTCCCGCTTCAAAAGTAAGTATTTCAAGTTAACGATTACTTATTACTAGTGTGATTGTTTTTGAGTTATCATAATTGTTTGTTTCTTGTTATTTTTCATTTGTTTTGGGAGTAAATCACTTAAATACCAGTTTTTTCTGGGGGCCGCCAACCAAAACAATAAATTTTTAGTTGAGTTGGTATGCGGCCGGGTGGCCGCGGCACTAGCTCATTGAATGAACTAAGTTGGCTTTCTTTCTTAATAGTAATGTAAATAAAGCTTCGCTTTGTGCAACATTTTTCTATTGTTGGTGTTGTTTTAAATGATGTAGTTAGTTCACGGCCGCCAAAATATAATTTAAACGGATTAATAGCTATCATGTGGCCGCAAACTAACACATGCTAACAAAACAAATCCGGTTCGCGGCCCTCTGAAAATCATATGGAAAAATAGAAGGCCGTTATCTGACTATTTGAAAATATTGGAGTCAGTTTACGGCCACTTCTTTTACACAGACTGTTTTGGTTGGTGTTTAGATATTTTTTGTTATTACAGATGTCTACGAAAAAACCCAAAAGAAAAACTGTCTTACAGTGCTGAAACACTACAGAGGGCATTAAAAGAAATCCGCGAACAACAAATTCCGATCCGAGAAGCATCTCGTAAATTCAATATTCCAAGATGCACGATTCAAGATCGGTTGAGTGGCAGAAGGACGGACGAAATAAAAAAACATGGCCCCGAGCCAGTGCTGGGAGAAGAAGGAGAGAAAAAGGTTGTAGATTGGCTTATAAATATAGCCAAATGTGGTTTTCCCGTAAAGAAGCATGAACTGTTAGATACGGTTCAAAAAATTTTCAAAGATTTAAAAAAGCCGAATCCTTTTAAGGATGATCGTCCTGGGCAGACGTGGTATCATAACTTTTTAAAACGACATCCCGAGATATCAGTTCGATCAGCAGAAGGTATCAACAAAGCTCGCGCTAGGGTGACCGAAGAGTCGATTCGACTGTGGTTCCGTGAACTGAAAATGTTTCTAGAGCAAGAGGGGCATTTAGACATCCTTGAAGAACCCGAAAGGATGTTTAACGGCGATGAAAGTGGTTTTTCACTTTGCCCAAAAACGGGAAAAGTTCTTGGTCCAAAAGGTTATCGAAACCTCTACCAAATTAAAGCCGGAAATGAGAAAGACAATCTAACAGTACTCGCCACATTCAACGCTGCTGGTGAAATGTGCCCGCCATTGGTGGTTTTTCCATATATTAGACCACCAAAAAGTTTAACAGACAACATGCCACAACACTGGAGTCTAGGAAGAAGCGAATCAGGGTGGATGAATGGAGATGTATTCTTCGAATACATCACTAATGATTTTAACAATTGGATAACAGAAAATAATATCAAGAAACCTATTCTTCTGCTAGTCGATGGACATAAGTCACATACCTATGTCTTTAATGTTGAGCTCTGTCTGTGAAGAGCTAGGTATTATTTTGTACGCTCTTCCCCCGAACACTACGCACATGCTGCAGCCTGCCGATGTCAGCGTGTTTTCTCCATTAAAAGCACAGTGGAAGAGTCATATCAGAAAATTCCTTGCAAAGCCAGAAAATTTGAACAAAGCTGTAACAAAAACAAATTTTGTCATCTTTTTAAAGACATTATCGAAAATCCACAAATGAAAATCAATATTGTCAATGGATTCAGGCGATGTGGACTTTTCCCGTTTGATCCGAACGCAGTCGACTATACGAAATGTGTCCAAAACACATTGGAACAACTTAGTCAAGCGAATCGTTCGCGTGAGAACTCAGGAATAACGAATGAAGACCTCATCGCTACCCGCAAAGTGATTCGACATTTGAGACCAGTCCTAAAAGAGAAGAAAATTGACACAAAATTGATCCTAAAGGAAATAAAAAAGCTGAGAAGGTCAGAACCCAGAGAACCTATATATATTACCGGATCTGAAGACAACACAAACTCAACACTCGACGTGTCGAGCATTCATCTTTTGGCAAATTTTTCAGCTCATTCATCTGCGAATGTTTCTCATCTCGCCCCACCGCTCGTTTCCGATCCAAACCCGCCGCATGTTTCTGATGTGTCTGCACATGATAACGATCATGCTCCGTCGCATATACATGATCCCGCCCCAATGACTCTTGTTATTACGGGTGAAGTTCCCAAACGTACCGCTGATAGTTTTCCAAAACATGGCTTGTCGAATTTGGTTACATCTGATTTTAGCGGCCTTGAGTTGGGAACAGTGGTTTCTCTGGACGATATTGTGGTCATACCACAGACATATAAATAGTAGCAGACCAAGCATTCGCTAAAACTTGCGTAGCCATTACGCACACATAGGAAATGTTGTCAATACAGGGCCGAACCAGGACGGGTTGCCGGTATTATCTAAAGATAATAATTATTATTGTAAATTATTTCAGACCATGTAACAACCCATATACTTTCTGAAAATCCGTGAAAATCGATTTTCTTTGGTATATTCATATACCTTACCTTCGTATACATTACTTATCAATATTCTTAACGAATAGAACCACCATCTATTCCCGTGGTTATTGTTAAAGGTGACTAAGGGAATATTTTAAGAGGACAGTGGGCAGCAGTTCACTCTCCACCTTTTGACGGTGTAAACAAACCGTTGACGGGCGTCAGTATTGGATAGAAGAACAGGCCCTCATGCCCAGTTTTGTAGAACTGGTATTCCTGAAAGCTAGTTTAGGAATAAATCAGGAATTTTGAAATAAAAGTATGATTTTAATGAATATGTATAATATTAATTATTTACTTGTTTTGGAACAACACAATTTTTTTAAGATGATTTCTTTGTGACCAATTTGTCTCTTTGCATTCGTGTTTACATCTTAAATCAATGTAAAATTTCACAATAATTTTAATTAACAGATGAACATGGTTTTTATCATGCTCTGGGTCGTTTGAATCAAAAATTGAGTAATCGATATAATCAGCGACAAATTTCATGAAACTATTAAATTCGTTACCGTTGTTAATTTTAAAACACTTTTCAGATATTTGGATAACTTTAACGAGCGCTTGTGAGGGGTATGTGAGTCCACCTCGGTCTTTAAGTTTTATTAAAGAGAACAAAAAGTTTTCTTTTTCCCCTATCGTTAACAATTGACATAACGAACAGTTAATTTTTTTATGTATCTTTCTTGCGATAAAGCCCGCTATATATATGGTTACTTCCCCTGTATATTCATCCAAAGGTGTATTAATTACATCATCAAGAAAAAAGTCTATAAGATCTTCGTCAATATCATGAACATTCATAATATTTTTTTCAAATGTGGGAGTACTATTGTTCACAATTTGTATTGCATCTGTTGTTGAAGATACGGTAAGGATAGGCAAATCAATAAGCTTCCCTTCGGTATGTAGTTTCAATTGGGAACGGGTGATATTTTTTTTATACGCCGTACGAAATTGAGTAACATTTGGATTGTCATTGAAACCGCCTTTTGCTCTCATCAGGCCAAAAAACATCTCCAAATGATCTTGGCTAACTTTATATAACGGCAAAAATCTTAATTTTTCCTTAATAATCAAATCATTAAACATATTAATGGCACTATGAAGACAAATAATAAATCCAATAAAACCAGTTTTGCGACCTGACTGTACGATTAAATTACCATTCAACATTTTTAAATTTGATAAATATTCTTCACATTCTTTAGCAAATGTCATACATTTTTGTATATTAGCAGCACATAGAGCTTTCTTATATCCTGGCACATACATACATCGGCTATTTAAAATATCAAAAGCGTCATTAATCATGATTATACAATTTACTGTAGCAGAGCAATCACGAAAATTATCTAATTTTAGAATATCTTTGCAAAACAGAAGTGCATCTGCTACCGATCTACTTAGCAATTGTGTAGCTAACCTAACTTTCATTTTTTGTTTGCTGTAACAAACATGCGCTTGTCTTATTTTGTTAGCAAGATATAATCCCTTTTCCTGCTGTATTTCATGCAGTTTTAATAGATAATCAAACTTAATTTTACTGCCATCCTTATCAACTAAAATTTTATAATCACCCAGAGTATTTCTTATAAGTTTAATCATGTGACACGGATCATAAAAAACATTAATTCTTGTATTTTTTAATGTAAAATACGGCTTTAGTGATTCTAAATCAAAAATACACCCTAAACTAGTCGCCATGCTAATGTTGCTAGCGGCCCCATCAAAAGTTAAACCACAAACGAAAATATTGATATTGAAAAGCATTTCTATTGCTGTTTTTACAAAAGTAGCTCGTTGTTCACCTGTCATGGACATAATAAAAAAAAATGCTATGGGTAACTTCCATGAAGCATTTATTGCAGTTACTAACATTACCAAGGCCTGTCTTGCAAGAGGGAGACTATCGTCCGATACCTCAGTGCCTGTATCTACATACCCTTTGTATTTATTTAAAGAAGTATCCCATACTAATCCTTTTCTTATAGCCATTTCATCTATACACAGATTTACATAAATAGGATGTTCACTACTTTTAGCCAGTTTTTCTAAAGTGTCAAACGATTCAGAGGTGAATCCAGGTTCTGCATGAATTTTTTTATACCAGCGTGTAACGGTGCCTGGATGAGGCAAAATTGTGTTAAATGTCTCCCTCACAAAATTATATGCCCTAGGTGAATAAAAATGTAGTTGTAAGGCGAATGCTCTTAATTCAGGTGAATATGACTTTTCTAAAGCAGAACACTTTCCTTTTTTTTATGTATCGCACAAGAAAGTCTTTGTTATTGCCTGGAATGTTATTTAAAATGTGAATATCATCCTGACACAATTTATTTTTTAATTCTTTAATTATATCTGAGAATTGAGAAACCTTTTTTCTTAACCGTCTACGTTGTTGCAGTAATGCCTTAATTTTTTTATTTTTCAAGTTTATTTTTCTTTTTAATCTTTGCACTTCTTCACATCTGGTTGAAACCGGAACTGGAGGTTTCGAAGGTGTAATAATACTATAATTTGAAGGACCCGGTACATTTTCTTCATCCTGAATAGATATAAAAAACAATAATTAATAACAGAAACTTTTAGGGTAGCAAGAAATTAAAGAATTTATTGATTAAGAACAGATTGATTGTTGATCGATTTCCAAACTTAAAGTGAAAAGTTATTAATCATTGTAAGTTGAGCTTGTGCTTTCCAGCTTTTGAACTTTACAATTTTATCTACACTGAATATTAGTTATACTTCACCGTTACATCCTCGAGATTTATATTCACCAGGTAGTACATTTCTCAATGTACTGGGCACCGAGCACAATTTCAGAGCTAAAAAAAACAGAAACATCCTACCAGTAGCGCCACCCCCGGCATACCCGTGCAACACTCGCACCCAACTGTCATTCATTTTTTTTGTGCGGGCATCGCAGCGTCTATTTTTCATAAATAGTGGTTTTAATCGTTATTCAGAGTTTCCAACACGACAAAAGTGTTTATATATTAATATGGGGAAAAGAAAGAGCTCCTATGAACATAAGATTCGGAAGAAAATTCGCCGATTGGAGAAACGCCTACGTAAGCGTTATTCCTGCGATTCAAATTCCGAAGGTCAGTCGTTTTTTGTTTTCATTTTGCGTCGTTTCGCTATGACTTATCTGCAATCAAAATAACATTAAGTACCTAATAGTACCTATTGATAATACGGTAATAGAATCGTTAGTTTCTTTTTATTTTTTATTTTATGAATACCCTCCTTCGTCCTGATTATTGGAGACTATCTCGAACGTTTACATTCGTATTCAAAATATATTTCTTATGTCTTGTCAGCGTTTACGTTCTGTTATATGATAATTAGATATACCTATCCTCTCGATAATTAGCGTGCTTTAGAACTATGGCGAGATCATAGTCGCACCCTTTCTAGTACTTAAATAATTTTAACCAAAGTTTATGCGTACTATAACGAGATTATAGTCTAAACTTTTACACACACTAAATAGTACTGTAACGAGATTGCAGTCACATAAAACGGCCTGTGGCCAAGTGTCATAACCAGATTATGACCTTTGTTTTATCTCATACTCCTACAGAGTTCGCCGAAGATAGTTCACACTGGCCATACCTTAGGTCGGTTGGAAGTAGCTCTGAGGCTGAACGGTCTGATACCGCTAATACTTACGAGGTAAGGTCAACGGTGGCAGTCCCAGAAGTTTGCACCCTCGGGAGACCTTCGGAGCAGAATGAGATAATTCATTCCCCTGTTGCTGGGCCGCAACTCTCAGGTGTAAATATACAGTCTGATTTATTACCTACAGCAGCGACAACCGATCAACCGGAGACGTTGCCTGCTGATATATTAGAGGTGTTAGGCCAAGCCAAAGGCAAACTCGAAGTATTCGGACCTAGAATTCAAGAAGAAGTCTCTGAACGTTGGGGGCGTATTATGACAGAAGGTCTGAACAAAGACCAGAAACGGGACCTGTTGGATAAGCTGCTTGTGCCTGAAAACTTTACTCTAGCGAAGGCACCTAAATTAAATCCGGAAATAGGAGCGGTCTTAACAGAATCGACCCGAAACAGAGACAAACGTCTAGAGAGATCCCAACACCAGTTAGGATCAGGTATAGCAGGTTTGACGAACGTCATTTCAATACTTATCGGCGGAGATATTAGCAAGCTAGATATGATTAAAAAGCTTTCCGAAGTGAATCAAGTGCTGCTCGATCTACACTTTGAAAATACTGTTAATCGACAAAGACTAGTCACCCCTATTTTGGATAAAAAGTTCCTGAATATCATTCAAGACGCGAAAAGGGACTCGTTTCTATTCGGGGAAACCCTAGGTGAGAAGATTAAAGCTTCGAAAACGGCAGAAAAATCTGGCCTGCAGATCAAAAAACCCGAAGCCAAAGGACCTCCTTCCTCGAAGAAGTATACTCAGCCACAGGGAAACTGGAGCGGCCACCCTCGCCGGGCCCAACGAGGTGGCAGGGCGGAAAGGGCCAGGAATCGTCCCTACTACCAGACCACGAGAAGGACGGGTCCAACGACCGATCAAACGTCATCGAAAATTTACCCCAAAACGTCGACGAAGACGCAGTAGAGGTAACTAAACATGCTGGTAGATTGACATATTTTATTCACGCATGGAAGGAGATCACTAATGACCCAATTGTGTTACAGACTGTAAAGGGTTATAAAATTCCTTTAAGCTCACCGGTTTCTCAAGAAACTGAACCTATTAATGCCAAGTTCTCCGCGCAGGAGACATGTAATTTATCCCACGAAATATCCAAATTACAGGAAATTGGCGCCGTCCTCCGTTGCACTGACATTCCAGATCAGTTTGTGTCTAAAATCTTCTTAAGGCCTAAAAGCGATGGCAGTTTTCGGTTTATTCTTAATTTAAAAAGATTAAATAGGTTTATCGACGCGCAACACTTCAAAATGGAGGACAGTCGCACGGCCACAAAGCTAATGTCACAATCATGTTTTATGGCCTCGATCGACCTCAAAGAGGCGTACTTTTTAATATCAATACATAAAGCTTATCGTAAACTGCTTAGATTTAAATTTCAAGGCCTAACGTACGAGTTCCAATGTCTGCCATTCGGTTTGTGTTCGGCTCCATACACATTTACCAAACTCTTAAAACCGGTAGTGTCTCTTCTCAGAAGCAAAGGACTATTTTTGGTCAATTACCTCGACGACATACTTTGTCTAGGATATACGTACGAGGACTGCTATAAATGTGTCCTTGAATGCAATAATTTATTGAGAAAACTGGGGTTCGTCCTGAACTATGCAAAGTGCCAACTAGTACCTAGTCAAAATCGTACTTTTTTAGGTTTCGAATTAGACTCAACTAGCATGACCCTAGGATTACCTTCAAAGAAACGTTCGAACGTTCTAGACATGGTAAAAATAATTTCTAAAAAGAAAATACTACCTATAAGAGAGTTCGCAAAATTTCTAGGCGTGTTGACGTCGGTTTGCCCGGCTGTCCCTTACGGTTGGGTTTACACAAAAAAATTTGAAACGTCAAAATATGTTGCCTTACGCAAATCGGGAGACGATTATGACGCTAATATGTTTTTAAGCGAATCACTGAAAGATGATTTTTCTTGGTGGGAAAATCACATCATGACTGCAAAAAATCCGATTAAACGCGGTTCGTACGCGTTAGAGATCTCTAGCGATTCATCCTTATCCGGCTGGGGAATTATGTGCAACGGAGAACGTACCAACGGTTTTTGGAACGTACCTGATACTAAACGCCACATCAACTATTTGGAACTGAAAGCAGCCTATATCGGATTAAAGTGTTTCGCTAAAGACCTCAAAAACGTCGAAATACTAATGAGGATCGATAATACAGTCGCAATATCTTATATTAATAGAATGGGTGGCGTTCAGTATAGCTACCTAAATGACATCACGCGCAATTTATGGCAGTGGTGTGAGGAACGTCAGCTCTTTGTGTTCGCATCTTATATTAAATCTAAGGACAACATTGAAGCCGACGAAGAATCACGACGCACCAACGTTGACACGGAATGGAATCTCGCATCACAAGCATTCGGAAATATCGTTAATACATTCGGACAACCAGAGATCGATCTCTTCGCGACTTGTATAAATAATAAGTGTGATAAATACATATCCTGGAAACGAGATCCATCCGCTTTTAACATTGATGCTTTTACAGTTGACTGGGGTCCATATTACTTTTACGCTTTTCCACCGTTTTCTCTGATCTTAAAATGCTTGCGTAAAATTATCAACGACCAAGCAGAAGGGATCATGTTAGTTCCTCACTGGACCAGTCAACCTTGGTACCCTCTCTTCATGTCTCTGACACGTAGACAACCGCTATATCTTCGACCTAATCGACAATTGTTATCGTCTCCTTCCAGGGACCCTCATCTTCTCTGGAAAACCCTTACCCTGGTGTCATGTCAGTTATCCGGACGGCGTTTTCACGCCAATCAATTAAACCAGATACAATAGAAATCATGATATCTTCACTGTCGCGCAACTCCTTAAAGCAGTACGATGTGGCGCTTAGAAAACTATGGTTTTTTTGCTGTGATAAAAACATATTATTTTACGATTGTAATATTAATATTATACTGGAATTCTTGACAAATCAATATAGCAAAGGCGCCAGCTATTCCAGTCTCAATACATCTCGTTCAGCTTTTTCTCTAATATTTGGCAAAGCAATCGGTGAAAATAATTACGTAGCAAGGTTCCTTAAAGGAGTTTTCAGGACAAGACCAAGCTTTCCCAAGTATCAAACGACTTGGGACCCAAACTTGGTCCTAGATTTTGTTGCCAAATGGTACCCTAATGAAGGTTTATCATTACGTCAGATTACCAAAAAGACGATGACTCTGATCGCATTGTCTACGGGACAACGAGTCCAGACGTTATCTCTCATCAGGTTGCCAAATATTAGGGTAAAGAAGGATAACATAGAAATTATAATTAATGATATTATTAAAACTTCGGCACCTTGTCGACCAATGCCGCGGCTCATTATCCCTTTTTTTCCTCAAAGGGAGCAAATATGCCCTGCGAAAGCACTTTCTTCATACTTGGCCATTACAGAACCATTTAGATCTGCTCCAGATACCAATTTTCTGTTCCTAACTAGTAAGAAACCAATCCACAATGCTAGCGCTTCAACCATGAGTCGGTGGATTAAAGAGGTTATGCACGACAGTGGGGTGGATACGAAATTTTTTTCCGCACATAGTATGCGACATGCATCCACGTCCGCTGCCAATCGCAAAGGAGTTTCGATTGAGCTTATTAAGAGAACCGCTGGTTGGACGGGTAATTCCCTGGTATTCGCAAAATTTTACAATCGTCCTATTAGTCCGAATGGTGATGAGAGTGCATTCGCAGAAGCCGTCCTAGAAAATTAAGGTCTTATTTATAAATGTTCCATTTGCTACATATCTATGTAAATGTTTGATTATATGTATAATGCCCTCTATACTCATATATGTGTGCATTTTTTCCTGACCAATATACCTACTAATTTCGCAAAGAGCGCTAAACATCTACCTGGTGAATATAAATCTCGAGGATGTAACGGTGAAGTATAATTAATGGTTAAACAAACTTACCTTGTGACGTTTGACCATAATTATATGAAGCGTTACATCCGAAGAGATTTACAGCCCTCCCAATCCCAATAATATTTTATCTCTGAAAAATCACCCCAATTCTATTTGCGAAATGGCTCTGAATTAAATGACAGTTGGGTGCGAGTGTTGCACGGGTATGCCGGGGGTGGCGCTACTGGTAGGATGTTTCTGTTTTTTTTAGCTCTGAAATTGTGCTCGGTGCCCAGTACATTGAGAAATGTACTACCTGGTGAATATAAATCTCTTCGGATGTAACGCTTCATATAATTATGGTCAAACGTCACAAGGTAAGTTCGTTTAACCATTAAATATTAGGGAAAACGTTTTAATTTAATGCACATAAATACATATATGATAGAGTTGAACTTCAATGGGCAAATCTGCCTTGCTCATGGATACTTAACACAATAATTTACCACTAAGCTACCTAAATCATAGCTTGAGTTTTTGAGCACTACAAATCCAGCCCAAAGCAATAAAAAATGTCTCCATATATGCCTAATGGTCATACCTACATGAATAAATATCATTTAAATGATGATTCAAAATGATCCAACTGTCCTTTCCAAGTTATATGTAGTATTAAGTAGTTAAAATACTTACTATTGAAACAGTCTCAGTCATATTGGATGTAGAAACAGCTGGCTTTATTTTATTATGTATCTCTGTAAGTATAGAAACATTTGCCATGTCTGCAGTTCGTTTTCTAGACAAGGTTTTTTGTGGTGGATTAATTACATTTTCCTTTTCCTGCAAATAATACAACAACAATTAATCATTATGTAGATGACGAACATAACTTGTGATTGATGTAACATATATTATAATATCCATAATGCTTACATGTGGAGCCACAGGCAATTCGCTAAACAGTGTTGGAATTGCTCCGGGACGTAATGTTGTTCGAAAAGCGCTGGGATCGATCAAGTGATTCTCAAAATGTTTTGAACAAAGTACACTCGAAGATCTTGGTTGCCAATCCTGGAGTTTCATGTTTTTAATCCATGCATTCCGTAAACTTTCATCCTTTGGAAACCTGGAAAAATATTAGTATGCTCAATTATTGCCTGCTGAATGAAATTTCATAGTTATGTGAGTAGCCTATACTGTATTTATTAACACATATGCCAACACAAACACTGGGTAACATAATATTGATTTTATAATAACATGACATTTAACTACTACAGGTATTTTGGAATTATATCACCAAAAAAGAATTAAAAATCATACATTAAACTGAGGCTTTATTTGATAATTCAATGGAAATAAATATTTTACATACAACAAATCCAATTACCCAAAAATTTCGTCTTTGTTGCCTAATTCGTCCCTGACTAATTGAACAGGTACTTGAGCTGTCACTTGATGCCCCTTTCTGACTATTTTGTCCTTGTTATGGTTTATTTCTTTCGTTTTAGGTTAACGGTACAGACAAATCGCATCTTTGTTAAAAACTCTATGTTAAATACGAATAAACAGTATCGAAACATATGAATTCAGTAAAGAAAGCACTAAGATTTCCCAAAACTTACCGGTGAAAGGTCAATCCAGGTGTTTTGTGGTAGCTAGCACTGTCACAGCGGTACGCACAGCACTTCACCATTTTATTTTGTTGTCCTCGTGTGTAATATGTCCCAAACAAGTAATATTTTTTTTAATTTTAGCACGATTGAAACAGAACGCGATACAGGTTATGTTGTTTATCAATATGGCGGCGTGGATTAGACAGGCTACGCGTCAAATATTGTCTATGTATGAGTCAGTGTGACAACACGTGACAGAACGAGACGCTTTTACGACTTGTCTCTTAGAAAAAAAAGGATAAAGAATCATACCATATAAATAAATATACCTATGGATTAATGTTTGGTCTGCTACTATTTATATGTCTGTGGGTCATACCGTTCCAAACTAGCACACCCAAAAACCGAAACCTAAGCCCCAAATCTCTAGTTCCTATTGAAATTGCTCCATCTTCAAAACCGGACTCGAATAACGTCCCTCTATGCATGGAACAGATACACCAAATCCAGATTACAGATGAACCTGAAAGTTTGGAAACTTGCACCGAAGTAGTTCCAAGTAGTAGACCCAAAGAGCAATTGGGATCTGAACAGACTGACACTGAGTCAGTTACATTATCTCAAGTACCAACTTTAAAAGACAACCATTATGTACCGTTACTGCCACAGAAAAAACGGAAGACGAAAATGTAATTTTGACATTTGGCGTAACTCGCCAGCAACTAGAAGGAAGGTCTCTTTTATCACTGGATGGCGTTACAGTTATTCCAACTATATCAGAACATTCAGATTCTCATGACGTTCTGTCAAAGAAATCATCATCATCCACAATTACATCCGCATCCGCCAACAACAAAAATTCAATAGATCCAAACACAGTATTCGAGCAACATCTGTTTATACCCCAACCTCTAGAAAAGTCCAAACAAAACATACCCAAAGCTCGTATTCCGTCAGCGATATCAGGGAATAAATGGCGAGAATACCATCTACTAAAAGAAAAAGCTAAACAAGAAAAGAATGAGGAGAAAGAAAAAGCTAAAGAAGCTAGAAAGCAAGCCGTGAAGCGTAAGCAAGAGGAAACTAAGAAAAAAAAAGAAAAACACAAAGCCAAGAAACCTAATAAAGGAAAACTTTTAAAGACTACAGATGAGTTACCATCAAAACAAAATTGTGGCCAATGTGCAAATATCTTAAACAGTGACACTGAGGACGATGAAAACAAAAATGTTGGCTGTGATTTTTGTACTAAATGGTTTCATTTGAAGTGCACTGATTTTGTAGGACTGACATATGATGATGTTAAAGATAAACCGTTCAAGTGTAACATGTGCATTATGGATCCTTAGAAATAATGCACATGTTGCACTTGAAGGAGTTATAAGAATGTTGTTATAACTATTTTTCCTGTTGATTATTTTGATCTCGTACCAACTAAGAACTTAATTAAAGACTGTTTTATACTTTATATTTTTTGATAAGTACAATATACATTATTACAGGTTAAGATTAAGTGATTTATCTCGTTATAGAAAGTTTTGAAGACTGATTAATATTAGTTACTGTTAACAAGTTAATTAATATAATATGTTGACTATTAAAAAAAAACTAGTCTTGTACGCTCAAATTATGGATCTCAAGATGTAAAAAATGTTAACGATAACCAAACTTAATTTGTTGCAATATAAATTGATTATAAAACTTTGTTTTATTTCATTATTTCTAGAGATAGTAATGTAAGGTGTAGAGTAAAATAACTGCAGTAAAGATGAATGAAAGTGTAGTATGTTAGAAGTATAGAAGAAGAATAAATGGATTACCTATAGGTTAGGAGTTTCGAATAAGGAAAGAAAGGAGGGAAAATAAAGGAAGGAAAGAAGAAAGGACAGAGCGGAAAGAATTGCTGCACAAATTATGAAGGTGAGTTGGAAGGAGAAGGTTAAATGCTGTAGAGATCATAATGCCTGAATGACGAGATAGTAGTGCGTGACCCTAAATAAGATTAACAAATCTTGTGAGAATAAGAGATGTTAGAAAAGGCAAGGTTAAGTTAGAGCACATGAAAAGGATGAATATTGAAGAGAAGATGCTTCTGAAGAGTAAAGGCATTTGATTGACAATCGCATACATATGCCATGATGAGGAATTTTATGATAGGACCATTAGGTATGGCGAAAAGTGTACGTAATAATTGTATGTAAAATTGGCGGCCGAAAACTAACTCTAGGGTGGCCGCGAACTGAAAAAAGTGGCCGTCAACCGGCATTTCGAGTAAAATTTAGGTTTTTATTTATTTAAAAAAAAACTGTTAGGCTAGTCCTACAATAATTGTGTCCAAAAATAACTTGATGATATCTGCTACACCTGCAGAAACAATCAGAATCTGAATTATGGACATATCATACTAATTTCAAAGAGCAAAGTAGGGAAGGCCGCCAACCGGTGCAACGACCCTATTATAGTTGGTACCTCCTCCTATATTATATGACTTACCAAAGTGCCTAAAACCTATTCTATTTCTTACAGATTCAATGCTCAGCCCAAAGGAAAAGCTATGTACGAAGCCAGGTGTTTGTTGACTGCGCGGTATAGCATTGAAGGTGTAAACACATACATACAGGGTCAATGCAAAGCAAAGACATTATACTAAAAACAAGACAGTGCACTTCAGATTTTTTTCATAATCAATTTAGTCTTTAAGTCTTTATAATAAAGTTGTAATTGATATGTGAATTTGTATGGAACCGGTTGAGAGGCACCTTGCAGGGTGTGTGTCCTTGTCTAACAACTTGCCAGTGTTTAACGTACGTGAGTTTGGTAGAATATTAAGAAATAATGTTCTATAGACATTTTATTTACAACTGTATTAAGAAAAATAATAAACAACCTTATAGTAAGGCTATTTACAAAATAATAGTAATTAACGTTTATTTGGCGTAAATAATCTTATTTGCAAAGTAATATCAAAAGACATGTAATATTCATAGTAGAATAAAGATATTTAATTGGGTAACACTGGGTGTAATGGCGTCGTCCAGAGTATTATTTTCTGTGCGTCGTTCAGTCTCGTGATCTCGTCAATCTGTAAGTGCAATTGTGTTGTTTTCGATATTTGTGAGAAAATAAAGCTTGTGCTTAACTTATTGTATAAATACTTATTATTGAAGAAAATGGTGAACTGTTGCTGTGTGAAAGGATGTAAAAATGAGGCGTATCCGGGCACCAAATTATCTTTTCATCGGTGAGTAAAAGTGTAGGGTGACAATGATTCCACTGAGTAGGCTACTCATTGATTTTAAACAAACAGTATCAGCATGATTTCATATTTTAACAATTTTATTTTTTAGATTTCCTAAGAATGAACAACGAAGACAGGTATGGACGGCCGTTGTGCCTGGACACGTCACAAAAAATTCTGTCATTTGCAGTGCACATTTCAAGACAGATGACTATCGTCCTGAGATGAATAAAAGAGTTTTAAAACTAGAAGCAGTACCATCGATATTTCCAAAGGTAAGATTAAATTTATATTGTAATTAAACTATATTGTAACCATGAGTACTACACAAAATGTCTAGTAGTTTGGGCTGTGCGTAGATAGATCAGTCGGTCAGTCACCTTTGTGTTTTATACATTTAAATTTTAGCAATCTTACAAAAACGGAACAATAAAAGTCTACAAATTTTGAGCCCCTTAAAGGTGTAATTTCCAAAAATATTTTCTTAGCGTATGCCTACATCATAGTAGCTATCTGCATACCAAATTTCACCTGATTGGTCCAGTTATTTTAGCTTTGCGTTGATAGATCAGTCAGTCACTTTTGTGTTTTATATATTTAGAATCTAAATTTCAATATGATTTTATTCACAATTATACATTAGATATTGTTTTATTTTTGCAGATCATACCCGAAGAACATAAAATATCAGTTTTGTCTGATATAACACTGGCTCCACCAGCAGCATCAGTATCAGAGCCCGGACCACCACCCAAGAAGATTAAACTTGCTGATGATGTGTGTACACAAACTAGTGCCCAGGCTAGTACTCCACGGAAAAAAAAATTGAAACGTGACATAAAAAATTTGAAGAAACGTATAATAAGACGAAATACAGCTATTGATAATTTAAAATCATTACTGGCAATTATTAAAAAAAAATGTGACAATTATGCTGAAGTGGAGCAAATTATCCAAAATAATTTTGAAAATATTAGTACTAAACTAAATGTTAGAAAATCAAATAAAGGTAATCGCTATTCGGAAGAACTAAAATCATTTGCTCTATCTCTATATTTTTATTCTGGCAAATCATATTTATTTTTAAGAAACCATATTTCATTACCACACCCGGCAACATTAAGAAGAATTTTGGCCACCCACAATTGTAATGTGGGATTCATATCAGAAGTAATAGAATTCATCAAGGTTAAGGTTGCTAAGAACATACATATAAGGAACGTAGCGTTAATTTTTGATGCCATGGCCATAAAAGTAGGCAAACAGTATGATAAATCCACAGATAAGTTTTGGGGTGGTATTGATTTAGGTGGAATCGTACCAAATGATTCAGAATCGTTTGCAAAAGAAGCATTAGTATTCCAAATAGTTTCCTTAAAAGAAAAATTTGTATGCCCTATTGGTTATTTTTTTATAGATAAAATTTCTGCAGATATGCAAGTCCAACTTATTATGACTGCTATACGTATGCTTGCTGATATAAAAATTACAGTTCGATCCTTAACAGCAGACGGGACAACTACAAACATTCGCACATTTGAAAAACTGGGCTGCGATTTTTCACTCACGCCTATGAAAACTCATTTAAACATCCCACTCAACTAGGGTTTGGGAATTCTCGACAATTTCAACGTCCCGGGACACGAGACAGGCTACGATCAAAGTCCCGGGACTTCCCGGGACTTCGAGACTTTTTTTAATTATAAAATTTGAACTTTGATTTCTGGTGAAACGTATTAATAAAAAGGGATTTTTTTTTTAAATCAACATTAATTATCGGTTAAATCAACATTTATTAAACATAAAATATAATCACAATAGTTTTAACTTTAATATGTCAAATAATTGGTATGTTTATTCCTATAATCACAGATTAACTTTTAATTTAAAACAATTATTAAATATTATTATAATAAAAGAAACTTAGTAACAATCATACTAACTTTAATATCATGTCATAATCATATTAATCATAATTTGGTAATTTTTATAATCACAGATTTGTTTCCTTATCTGTAAAACAGACTTTTGAATCAGTCTTTCAAATTATTAATCAGTTAAAAAAATAAAATTACTTTGATTTTATAAAATAGGCTTTTAAAAAAATCAGAGCATTAACAGCTTTGTCCGACAATCTGCTTCTGATTTTTGTAATAACGCCACCGGACAAGGAAAACACTCTCTCATTTTCAACAGAAGTCGGTTTAATTGAGTTTAAGGCTTTATAAAGTAGTTCTAAATTTTCTGTACGTTTTCCGGTTGCTTCGAACAACTGAAACTCCTTTTTCAATGTTGCTCTTGTTGTTGTTTTTTGAACCTCGGGTACATTTTCTTTGATTTTTTTTATTGCTTGTTCCATTTGATTTACAAACGACTCATCCGGCTCGTTGTGTACTTGAGAGCTACTAGTACTAGGTTCAGCGCTTATTATTTCCATATCTGGTGTCGGGATGTGAGGTATATTTTCAAAAAGCCTGCAATACAGTTCTTCCGCAAAGCCGATTAGGGCAGTTTTACTTAAATTTGAAGTAAAAAAGTCCGTGTTTTGAGACTGTGAGGTGTGATGACCAGTGTGTAAATATTTTAATAAACAGATAACTCGTTGTGGTCTTCTCTCTTCTAGACGAGCTTTTAAAGTTTCTAAGAACCGACTCGATAAATCATCATTTGTCGTTGTCGATTGAATTTTTTTCAGTAATACATCAATTATTGCTTCAGCTGTTAGTAACGTAGCGTTTTGTCTCCCTAAGGCTTCTACAGCTATCTTGACTGGCTGCAACAAATCAACAATCGACTGCAAAAGAAGAAGATTGTCTTCATTCCACTTGTCTAACATGTTTAAATCAATCAAAGCTTTCTTCACGCAATTTTTGAGCTTCAGAAACCGTTCTGCCATCACAATGATGGAATTCCACCTTGTTTTGACATCCAGTAGTAAACTGAGTTCTTTCCCAAATTCAGCTTTCACATAATTCTGTAATTGGCTATTTTTCAGTGGACTCTTTCTAAATAATTTCACTAAGGACCTTGTTTCGTCGAGCACTCGTTTAATTTCATCAATGGGTTGTAATCGGAAGTTTGTGTCGTAGCTGGCATTGTCGTCCGCTTCGTCATCAGAAGAGTTTTTGTTCTCCATTATTTCATCGTCACTATCATCGGTATCTTCGGAGCTCGAAACTGCGGATGTAGCCTGTCTCTTTTTATAAAATGTATCTACAACTCCTAGATGGATTGCGTGGTTCAAGCATAGGATCATCTCGCTGGGGCTTTCCCTGCCAAACTTTTTCATTACATTTGGGCCATCGCTGGTGGTGGCTACAATATGTTTTTCAAAATCCAATTGAAATCTTTTTAATGTATCTTCAACCATTTTTTTGGTCTCTTCAGCACCGCATTTACCTGGTATATAGATTATTCCCAAATTGAAAACTTCTCCGTCCTCAACATACAAACACAAATTAAAGTACCTTCGGTTTCGGACGCTGGTCCACTCGTCTACTGAAAGGCTGAAACGTGTACCAGAAGCGACCAAGTTTTTAAATTTCTGAATCATTTCTGCTTTTTTTTCTTCATAATAATTTAATATAATTTTCATAATTTCAGTTTCGTTTTTAGGCATTTTATAACCTCGCTGGGTAATACTCTCACGAATAAATTTACTCTTTGTGATTGCTCTTATAGTAAGGCCATCCTCTGCCGCCAAACGAGAAATTATTTCAGACAAAGACTTTCTAGCAACGTATCGTGTAATTTCAGACTGATTTTCACGTTTAATTTTTTTTGATTCCGGTTCGCAAGATGTCCCAGGTTGTACAACTGATTTTGATTCATCCGGTGGCGGTTGATTCACAGAAATATTGTGGACTCTTTGGAGGTGTCTGTCAAGGCCCGTAGTATTCGACCCTTTGCATGAAATTTGTTTTGGACATAACGAACACTGTGCTGTTGATTCATTTATCTTTTTAAAATGTTTCCATACTTTTGCTGTACGCTCCATATTAAAAGATCTATTTTTGTTTAAAGTATCTGTAAAAATAATAATAATCGAAAATTAATTTCATAAGTTTATACACTGAGTGAGTACTTATCACTTTATTATGTATTTTATAAAAAAACCATAACAGACATAACTTAAACATAATTAATACATGATAACAGATATGAAGATTATTTGTCAAGTCACTATCATGAAACCTATGTAAACGTCTTACCTACTTAATTTACCATTGAAGTAAACAAAATCAAGAACTTACATGAGATCGATGGCCGTCGTTGAATTTTTATAATCGCTACTGCAACAAAAGCACCCCACCACACTCAATGAAATTTGCGACTGAGCTTGTGTCAGGCAGGATAAACAAAATGGCGGCGCGGCAAACTCAGTATGTAGACCAAGTAATTATTCATTACAGTAACAGATGGCGCTAGCTAGGCTCATGCAATGCTTTGAAAATAAAAATTAATACAATACATACGACTATCGTGTCTCGTCTCGAGTCTCGACCCAAAAGTCCCGGGACACGAGACAACGAAATTTACAAAAAGTCCCGGGACTTCGAGACACGAGACGTCCCGGGACCCAAACCCTACACTCAACCAACCAAAGTTTATTGCGTACTAGATCCTGCGCACATGGTGAAGTTAGCAAGAAATGTTTTCGCAGAGACTTCATTGTCTTCAGACAAAGGTGATATAAAATTTGACTTTGTGAAAAAACTTCACGAAATGCAAGAAGAAACGGGCTTAAGGTTGAAAAATAAATTAACTAAAATGCACGTCAATTTCTTTGGTAAAAAAATTAATGTTCGTTTAGCCACTCAACTTCTTAGTAGTTCTGTTGCTGACAGTATTGAATTTTTGAGGTGTAGTGGCCATCCAAGTTTTTGTGGAAGTGAAGCAACAGTTGAATTTTTGCGATATTTGGATCGGATTTTTGACATTTTTAATGCCAAAAATCCTACGGCTACAGGTTTCAAATCTCCTTTACGTCAAAATAATAAACATGTGTGGATGATGGTTTTTAAAGAAACGAGAGAATATTTGTCTCAACTTAAAATAAACGGTGAAAATATAATGACACATAGGAGGAAGACGCCAGTGTTGGGTCTTTTTATGGACACTTATAGTTTTGCAGGTTTAGCTTCTGATTTGCTAGGCGGAAATATCCTAGAGTATCTATTGCCTTATAAATCGTCTCAAGACCATATTGAAATGTTTTTCTCATGCGTAAGAGCAAGAGGAGGGTCTAATGACAATCCAAACGCTCTTCAATTTATGTATATTCTGCGAAAATTGTTGTTTAGAAACAGTATTCGGCCAAGCATGGATGCTAATTGCGTGGACCCTGAATATGAGACATCAACAATATTAGAATTTCGTAGTGCAAAAAGGTCGACTGTAGAAGAAAGCATTGAAGAAGATGATGATGATTATCAAACTGAAAATCTTCTTAATTTGATGAGTCGAACAAATTTATCGGATTTTAAAAATAATATTTTATATTATATTTCGGGCTTTCTTGTTAGAAAAATAATGAATAAAATTACTTGTCAACAATGCTGTTCCTTACTGGTTACAAATGAGCACCATGATGACCATAATTATATTGTAGATATATCAAAATTTTCATCCTTCACTGCTTTTGTGGATAAAGGTGGTTTAAAATTTGCGTCGAAATTTGTTTACGATATTGTGAAACACGTAGAAAAAATGTTTATGGTTATGACAGAGAAGAATGAGCTAAACATGAAAAAAATGCTCAATATTACTGTGCAGCATTTTGCGTATGAACCAAAAAACATTTTTTCTTCTGATTTGCCAAGATGTGAAGGATTACATCAAATAGATTTAGTTAAAGCTATAGCCCAAAATTTTTTGCATTTGAGATTCAAAGCATATGCCAAATCTGTAACACTCGAAAACATTGGGCATCGAGCTACATTACGCCAGAAATTACATAAAACTATATTGTTTAGTAATGTTTAAAAGGAAACTGGAATAAACCTTTGATTACCTAATTATTTGCTTTTTATTTTTGGATGTTTATCTTTATCTAAATATGTATTTGTAAAAAACATAGTATCGTACATATAGTATCGTGTACCCCATAACAGAAGACTCGAAGATGAAAGTGTGATTTGTCCGTAATTTATTATTTATTTCTATTTATCCTGCGAAAATCGCATCGAAATCCGTCAAGTAGTTTTTCAGTGACGCGAGTATCTACATACAGACAGATATAAATTCAAAAAAATATATTTTTGGCTTCCGTTGGTCATATATAGATCCCCCATATCGATATTTTGACAATATCTTTCAAGTGCATAAATCAGTTTGTTACTGTATACTTAGTTTTATACATAGGATGATCACAAAGGATAGCAAAGAGGATATGGACGAAAGTTAGCCTATTAATAATTGTATGTCCTTGGTATATCTTAGAAGTGTGGTGACACTACAATAGAAGAGGACAAACACCATGCAGCGTGTCTCTCACGTGGTCCGTTCATTTGACAAAGTGCACAGTCTTGTTTTAGTATAATGTCTTTGATGCAAAGCCCAAAAGAAGAGTTGTCTACATTGTAAATGTTCTGTTGAACAATGAAGGCAACATTGAACAGTGTCATTGTGAATGTGCGGCAGGCAGTGGTATTGAAGCACACTGCAAACATGTTTCAGTGCTGCTTTGTGCTATAGAGGATATGGTTAGTTCTAAAACTATTATCCTGCATCAGGTTTGTACTCAAAGTTTGATGACATTCAAAAAACCAAGCAAAGTATTTTATAAATCACCCATTCAAGCTCAAAACTTGCCATCAGTAAGAAAAAAAAGAAGAGTCAATGTTAACTTTGATCCATTGCCAAAGGCTGATGAAATGGACAACTACAATGATTATGTTCGCAATATAGCCATAAACTTTGGAGACACAAAAATGCCTATATTGCAGATATTCAGACCAGCTAATCCCTATGGCCTGGAACAAGATCATACTTATTCAAATATTAATTACAAAGATGATGTTCTAAACAGTTTATTATTGCAAAATGTGACAAAAGAGCAAATTGATAATGTGGAACTTCAAACAAGGGCTCAAGATAAATCCAATGATTGGCATAAGTGGAGATCATATAGGGCCACAGCAAGCATGTTCTATGCAATTTTCCATGCCAAAACTGGAAAAAAGCTGTTGATTGAAAAAATATTGAACCCAAAGAAAATTGTCTCTCGTTCTTTAGTTCATGGCAAAAGAAACGAGCCTATTGCATTTAAAAAATATGAAATAGAATTTGGGATTAAGGTAACAAAGTGTGGTCTCTTTATATGCCTGCAATACCCCTTCCTTGCAGCTTCTCCAGACGGGCTCATAGGTGAAGAGACTGTTGTAGAGGTCAAGTGCCCCTATACTGCAAGGCGTAACCAAATTAATACAGTTACTGTACCATACTTGGAAAACAGTAATGGGCAGTTATCTTTAAAAAGAAACCATCCATATTACGCACAAATCCAAGGACAACTATTGTGCACTGGGAGAAAAATTTTTAATTTAATTATTTTTACTTTTAAAGAAATCCAGGTGTGTTTTATAAATAGAGATGATGAATTTATAGAGGAGATGGTAAGAGGACTTGTTAGTTTTTATGAATGTGATTTAAAACCAGAAATAATTAACAAATATTTTTATATAAATTATGCTTCTTTAATAAAACTAAAGTAGAATATTCTTGTCTTTTATTTTTCGTTTTTCATAATACTCTCTCTAAAATTACAACACATGGCACAAATAAAGAATATTTTACTTGCTAAAGGAATATAACTGTGATCAAATTCACTTTTGAGCATTTTATAGGTTTTAGTAAGACCAATCAACCGTTCAATGTGTACTCTTTTACTTGCTAAAGTTCTATCCTTTAACACTGTTATGCCTGGTAATTGAGTCTGACTTTTTAAAAACGTTGGAGTATTAACAGTAACATTACTTTCAGCAAAAATATCTTGAATATTAAATCCACGATCTGCCAGAATAACATCACCACTTTCACACTTCTGTATTAGGTCACTTCTTTCCACAGTTTGCCTGTCACTTACAGATCCTGCATATGCTGGAGAACAATAAGACAACAGGCCTCCTGGAGTAGCACCAACAAGTATCGTTAGTGTGTTTCCATGTTTATAACTACTCCATGATGCCTGCTGAGCAGTAGGATGTTTTGGTTTCTGTACAAGAATTTCTGTACCATCTAAAATTACCCTAACATTAATATTGTATTTTTTAAAATGATCTGGCATATTATACTGAACTAAATCTTTATCTGGCCATATATCTATCTTTGACCAAAGTTGATACATAAAATTAATCCAAGTAATAAATATATTTGATGCAGTTCTGGTGCTTATGTTAAAAAATCTACTTAATTCAAATATACATTTGTTTTGCCTTAATTTCCTTAAAGTTAAGAAGAACTGATCTTCCGTGCTAAGGTTGATAACTTTGGTTCCAAAATAGTTCATTTTATGAGCTACAGGGCTCAAGATAGAATAAACAAAATAGAATTTCTTATAGGATTCAAATCCTGTGTAAAATTGAATAGCTTTATCATCAGTTTTATATCTATTAATTGTCCCAAACATGTGTTCAATATCAATTTGTGTACCTTTAGAAACAAATACACATTCAGCCGATGTAGGCTGATGATTCTCCTCACTCTCTGTACTTATCTCCACTTCATTGCACGGTTCTATTTCCATAGATAAACTGGATAAACACGTTTCATTGCTTTCTTGAGGGCTTGTAGGTACATCAAACATTAATTTCTTCCGAGACCTTTTTTCCCAACGTTCTAAACGTTGTTTTGCGGATGTTGATTCTAATTTTGTTTTGGTGAAAGAAAAGATTGAAGGCACTGCAGTTATTTTTAGGAATTTAGCCTTAGGCTCATATACTGAAATAAATAACATAATACTGTTATATTCTCTGCAAAATGATCTACTATTATTCACGAGTTATTATGAATCAATCACATTTACCGGTATATTTACTTTGGCCAAAATAATCATCAGCTGTAAAATGAGCAGAGCACAATACAGAGTGCTCAGTTGCTTTTAAGTTTTTGATTCTCAACACTTTTTCCCAGGATTTTCGGCGTTTTGGGTCCTTTGGAAATTTATGTCTCCCTTGATTTTTGCAGTCTGGAGCAGGGATGTTGCGAATATTCGCATCCGCATATGCGGAACATCCGCATCGAATTAGACATCCGCATCTGCATCCGCATCCGTATAAATCGAAGCGGAGCTGATGCGAATGCGAATGTGTAGCAGGTCGCGACAAGAAAGAAAGGGGAGGGCCCGGCGAGTGGCGCGTGTCGTCCGCACGTGCGGATTGACCAATAGGAAAGCAATAATTTTGTTTTGGACTTGACTTGTGAATCGGCGACGGAGACGCGCCTCGCCATTGTTTGTTTGTTGTGACAAGATCTGACGCGCACGTTTGTTTTTATTGCATTTTGAACGTATTACGTAGTGCAAATAAGTAAAGTGAGTGCCGCTTATTTAATTCAAATTGACCTTGTTAACCATTGGACAATTGAGTGAACTATGCCACCACCTACGCAAAGTGAAATTTGGACCTATTTCAAACCTGTTCAAAATGATCGGGATAAATCTCAATGTAAAATATGTAGTAAAACTTATTCTCGAAAGGGTCGTACTACTACGTCGCTAAAAAATCATCTAAAATCAATGCACCCTGAAGAGTTTACTTTGTTTGAACAAGCGAATAACGAAAAGCAGCTACAGAAAATGAAAACTGATGCCGGTAAGTCGTATTTTAGACAAAATTACCTTATTTAGTTAGATGCTTACTTATTTATTTATATTTGTATATTGTAGTGGTTTTGGGTAAATTAATATAATTATAGGTACCTATTTAAAAACGTATAATTTGGCTAAACGTAATTTCTCTAATAAGGCCCGATCCTACTAACTCGTAAAACTAAGTTTAATGAATCCGAAATCTTTGATTTGTCATAAAAGCTAGAATTTAACAAATAAAATAGTACAGAAAAGTTTGTGCCATTTAATTTATAGTGAAAAACAGTACGGCCGGCGTAACGGGGCGAGCCTGAAGTTAGCCTCTAGCAACTTTAACGCTTCATCATCATCATTTCAGCCGATGGACGTCCACCGTTGGACATAGGCCTCCCCCAAGCGTCGCCATAACGAAAGATCCTGTGCGTCTCACATCCATCGAATTCCCGAAAATACTTTAACGCTTGTGTACTCGTAAAAAAATAAATAATTTAAAAAAAATAATTTTTTCAGCATTAGATGTTGTTATTGCTGTTATCAACCGTTATTGGCATTGAATTTATTATTATATTTTATTATTTTTATATTTTTATTATATTATATTTTTTTACGAGTACACAAGCGTTAAAATTGCTAGAGGCTCACTTCAGGTTCGCCACGTTACGCCGGCCGTACTGCATGTAGGTAATTAGTTAATTACACTACAAGTTTTGTTATTGAATTTACTTTATAGCGATTAATTTATTTTATATTTAAATAAAACCTGATATATATATGGTTTTTATTTGTTTCTTCAGATAAAATTGTTACGCCTCTTCAAGAAGCGAAGAAACAGCTTTCATTAGAGGAAGTTATACACAAAGAAAAGAAATGGGATATCAATAACGTAAACTCAAAAAAAATTGATAAGTTAATCGGAGAAATGATTGCGCTTCAAAATATACCTTTTAATTTTGTGGAAGGACTTGGTTTTCGCAGACTGATGCAAGAAATAGCACCGAGATACAATTTTAGAGGGCGCAACTTTTTTACTGAATTTGTTTGCAAGGAGCTGTATGACAAAGTTGCTATCAAAGTTAAAGAATTGATTAAAAATTTTGATCACATGTCATTTACTTCTGATATTTGGTCAGATCCAAGCTCTAATGCTTCTTTGCTTAGTCTGACTTGTCATGGAATAGCTAGAGATTTTGATCGGTCATCAATTGTTTTGAAATGTGAGACTTTCGACGACCGCCACACAGGTGACATAATAGCGGAAAAATTTGCCACGATGCTTACGGAATGGAATATCTCAAATGATCAAGTGCATTGCATGATTCGAGACGAAGGCTCCAATATGAAAAGAGCGATGCGATTGGCAAAATTCCAAGACTTGGATTGTGCAGTTCATAAGATGCAACTTGCCATTCGAAGTTGTTTAAATTCTCAAGAAAATATAAAGAGCATCAAACAAAAATGTAAAAAAATATCGACTCATTTTAATCATTCAGCTATAGCCCAAACACAACTGCACAAAATTCAGGACAGGCTCAACCAACCACACCTCAAAGTTTTTCAAGATTGTGTTACACGATGGAATAGTACTTTTTATATGTTAGACCGTTTTTTGCAAGCAAAAGATTCCTTAAGCCTTTACATAAATGACAGCGAGATTGAACCTATTTTGCCAGAAGAGTGGAAAATCATAGAATGTTTAGTTGAGCTGTTGAAACCTTTTGAAGAAGCCACACGTGAACTTAGCAGCTCTCAGACTCTTATTTCATCAGTGATTCCAATAATTCGAATGCTGACGCAAAAAGTTAGTGACTATTTGACAGCTTCACCGGAATCTCCGATTCACCATGCAGCCACAACTTTAAAAGCTGAAATTTCAGGAAAATTTTCCAACGTGTTGGAAGAAGATAACTTATATGTCATAGCCACTTACCTAGATCCTCGCTATAAGAACAAGTTTTTTACATCAATAACTGAGGAAAAGATTAAAGATGAAATATTGAAAATTAGCAGAAACACCGAAGACATCTTGGCTTCTCGAGCAATATCTCCAAGTACCGAAAGAGCGAAGAAAATGAGAATGACAGATTCCATGGAAATAGATACGGAACGACCAGGGACCTCAGGTACAGGGCGTAAATCCTGCTTAATTAGTGATCTTGCCATGATGCTCGATTCATCAAGTGATGATGAGAGTCAAGAAACACCACAAATTATCAGCCCTGACGCAATTCTCAAGAAAGAGTTACTTACTTTCCGCAATAAGAAGCGAATTAATTTAAACGAGAGTCCTCTTAAATGGTGGAGTGTTAATCGAAGCGAGTTCAAACTGTTATCTCAAATAGCACGCAAATTTTTATCAGCTCCACCAGCCAGTGTTCCAAGTGAACAGTTATTTAGTGGCGCAGGACTAATATACAACCCCTTGCGAAACAGACTGGAGTCCGAAAAGGCGGCCATTCTACTATTCATTAAATATAATGCTCCAATATTCAAATTTGATTATTAAAATAATTAATTATATAGTATAATATCTGTCTCTCTTACCAAAATGCCATTTTCTATAGCAGCCTACGGGCGTGATGTAATTTGACGTCAAATTACATATCGGACTTCTCTTTCTTATTAGCAACTTTGAAGCTTTATAACTTCGATATAATCTAATTCATTCAAAAAATTATTAAATAAAGAAAGCATAAATATTACTGTGTTTTTTTACGCTACCAAACCAACACTTAAGTTTTTTGTACACATCCACATCCGCATCCGCATCCGCGGATGTGAGCCTCTTAAAATCCGCATCCGCATCTGCAGATGTGAAAAAAAATGCATCCGCAACATCCCTAGTCTGGAGCACAACACTGCGTCATATTTGTAGTATTAAAATATTTTCGATATTTGTTTACGTTTAAATCGTAAATTTGTATGGATTATGACAGATGACAGGACAAAATTAAGCAGAGTCGATCACGCGACATCTGGTGTGATGAAAGGGCAGTTTTTCACCCCATTACAAAGAGCAAGCGACGCTAATGTAAACAGTGAAAGCACAGGTGGGTGACAGACAGTCAAGTGACAATTTAGTGATGTCAAAAATAGGAGTGTGTGTAAAAATACGATACAATTTATCGATATTCCCTAAGATTTTGTTACAAGGATGACAATGTCCTACTTTACTTATAAAAACACTCTTCGATACTTTTTATAATATTAATACTTAATAACATTTGTATAACATAACAAAAACATGTATAGTACCTACCTACTTAATGTATTCAGTAACGATAAGTATTTTTATCCGATTGCGGCGAAGCCCAAAAGGAGAGTTATTTTTATATTAATTGTCGTAAATACCTAATCGTTTAGTTAGAAGTAAACCAGACACTTTCTTAAACGATCATAAGAAAACCCTGAATAATGATCATGCTGAAATACGAAGGTTTTGATCACTTCAGCATTATTCTTACTATCTATTTAAAATCGAGTATGACCTCATGCACAAAGTACCTATACTCAGTAAGTTTTTTTGAATTAAGTATACATTTAGGGAATAATATATAGAAAGGTAATTGAATGCTTTTATTGTATCTTCTGTTTGCTCTTTATTCGAAATAAATTCAGAATATGATTCATATTAAAAATAAATTACACTACAGTTCTTTAAAATTAAATCAATTGATTACAATCGATTGGGCATCCCTAATCTTTTTTGACATGACATGACGTTTGGTGAAGATGGCGGCGATTCATGTTATTATTCGCGAAAATACTTTTAAATGTTCATTTTGGCTTGCAGCTAGTCCGTGTTATAAAAGTATTTGCAACTGATATAATAAAATAGAACATGAATTATCGTGTATGTCCGATACTTTTGTTTCACAGGGCGAATTTGGACATTGTCTTTTACCTGGCAACTCTACCGTGACATTTGTCACTTGCGAATTGACGTTTGGTTTGGAAGTTAGACTCAACGTTTGTGCCACATTTACTTTTGCACAGTTTGTTTCGATTTTACATTATTTTTCAAATTAAAAACGGTTCAAATTGTTAAAATGAGTGATTATCGAAACAAGAGGGGTAAATATCTAGTTGCTCTCGCATTGACGGACTTCAGTGCACAATGAAAACTTGTAAGTGTTTTTTAGATGTTGGTTTAGCTTAGTTTCCCAATAAAATGTAATTAATTTATAGCTAACATTGATTACAACATTACAGAACTACCGCAGTATACTGGAAGCGCAGCGTGACTTATTTGAAAGTAATACCGAGCATGTTCGATTAGATGATCAAAGAGATGCTGAAGTCGAATCTCAAAATAAATCGGAATGTAATATAGAGGTAAATCTGAGGAACTATGTACTACTTAATACTTACCTATTGCATTATTATGAACATGGGACAAAATTTCTCATTTATGTGTTTTAATTACAGGAACAAACTGGAAATGTTCAAAAGTACAACACAGAAAATGTTCAACCAGGGGGATATTAATATAACGTCAGTCAGTCATCTTTTGATCCAGAAGGACTCAATAATGAAGATGTAAGCATCTACATTTAGCACACCTGTATTAATAATTATGTTTTTGCTGATCGGACAGTTTTGTTCTTGTGCTGGTCTACCTGATGTTACCCTTTAGTCTTACCTTTTAGTTTTTATTATTGTAACATGTGATTTGTATTTCAACAGATTGTAACAAAGAACAGTGTCATGGAGTATGACAATGATAATGTTCCCAACACAGAAATTGGCCTAATGAAGTCTGAAGTTGAAGCCCCAATTATTTCAGAGTGTAGTGATACTGAAAATGTTTGTAGTTAAGTTTTATTAGTTTAAATTGTTACTATGTTTTTCAGTTAGGTACTTTTCTACTTTCATGTTGAAATAATACAATGACTTATTTTTTTCTTGCAGAGAGTTATTTCAAAACATAACAGAACAAAGCTCATGGATTATCCTTTAGAAACTGATGATGAGATGAGTGACTTCAGTGCAGCATCGGATGATGATCCTTGTTACCAGCCATCTCAAGAAACATGTTCGCGACGGTAGCGTCACTATAGCATTATATAACTCGCATACATACGAGCTTATGTAAAACATAGGATAAGTTATAGTTTAGATACCTACTTTGTAACCGAAAATTAAAATCATAATTTTGTTGTCGTTTTCCCCAGGCGCGTAAGACGTTCTTGGGGAACTTAATTTCGCTGAATATAGTTAGGTAGGGTTACACACTCCCCTACACATTCCTGGTAAACCCTTAATGCAGATTGCAGACCAAGAGCTAAGTTAGTTTAGCTTAGCTCGCATAGCTGACGCAGTTTTCCATACTTGTGTGCAGACCGCAAACTATGCGAACTAAGCTGTGTGAGCTAACTAAAATATGCGAAGCTAAAGCGGTCTACACACCAAAGCCGCTGACCCGGCGGCACGGATCGCCGGCCCAACCCGCCGGCCTTATTTTGTACAATCATGCCGCCGGCTTGCGCCCGCGCGGGCAAGCCGGCGGGGCAGCATGCCGATGCCGACGGCATCAGCTGGCCATACACGCAAAGATCTGCCCGACGGATCTGTCCGACAGACGTGCTTGGCGGACAGATCCGTGCATGTATGGTGAGAACGGACACGGATTTGCACGCCGGGTGCCTGCCCGCTGCCCGTGGTCAAATCGAGCAGATCGGGCACGGGGCGGGTAGCGTAAAATGGGGTGAAGCGGGTCCTAGGGGAGAACAGAATCATGTACGTTTGCCCAGCACGGCCCCTCAGAATTTGCATTTATGGTGTACACCATTGCAATGTACTCGCCTCTAGCAGTATATGTACCGATTTCTTTTTCAATGTACCTCTATACTTTTGAAGAAATATGCAAAAAAAGGGTGTGTTCCTCTGTGGCCGGACCACAGTTTAGTACTCAGATGCTATAGTTCGAAATAATACCTACCTAAAGTCTACTTTCATCGGAATATATATATATTTTTACTACCTCAAGAGATATCTATTTAATTAACAATTTATGTGGTCCGGCCGCCAGGCAGTGCTCTCTGGCCGCGCCACCTCAAATTAAATAGAGTATAATGAACTATTAATAAATCAATATCCCGAAAAAAACTACCTAAAGAATACCTTGCATACGACAAATACGGTCCAATAAACACCTTTAGTTAAGGAGGTATTGGTCGTAGGGTGTGGTCCGGCTGGAAGGCATACTCTGCAGCAAGTCAATTTTGCGATATTTAATATTAACTATCCTTAAATCAATTTACATAATAGTACCTTTTCTCTACTCTTTTTTTACACTTTTTTCTCTTAAGAAACTATTCATTTTGATTAATTAATCTTTAAAGTATGTGGCGCGGCTAGGGAGGCTTACTTTCAGCAAATCTAACGAAATATGCTTTATTTCTTTATGCCAACAACAGCACTTTGCCGCGTTTATTCTGGTTTTCACTCATTTACGCTTTTATAATGGCCGATAAAAAAGTAGGAACAAACTACTGAAGTAAAAATATATTCAAGCTATGATAATAACCAACTACCCCCGTACGTAAACTATTGTAATAATGCCTGCACATTCTGCTAACATTGTAACGCTTATTCTATTAACTTGTAATACAAATTGTTTACAAAATATTGGAAGGCGTTTAAATTTATACTAAGTTCCGCAATTTATAAAACCTATTGTATTAACAATTTTTTATTACATTCTTATTGTTTATTTTAAATCAAAATTTTCACTTACGTCGTCAAATTAACTACCTTCTTAGGCAGATAGATAAACAAAAACCAAAAAGAGCACCGTTTTCAAAATCATTTGTTGGTAATAAAAATAAAAGTTTATAGATGAAGTCCAGGTCTTTTTATAAAGTACTTATTATGCAGTTTTCGTTGGCATAAAGAAATAAAGCATATTTCGTTAGATTTGCTGAAAGTAAGCCTCCCTAGCCGCGCCACATACTTTAAAGATTAATTAATCAAAATGAATAGTTTCTTAAGAGAAAAAAGTGTAAAAAAAGAGTAGAGAAAAGGTACTATTATGTAAATTGATTTAAGGATAGTTAATATTAAATATCGCAAAATTGACTTGCTGCAGAGTATGCCTTCCAGCCGGACCACACCCTACGACCAATACCTCCTTAACTAAAGGTGTTTATTGGACCGTATTTGTCGTATGCAAGGTATTCTTTAGGTAGTTTTTTTCGGGATATTGATTTATTAATAGTTCATTATACTCTATTTAATTTGAGGTGGCGCGGCCAGAGAGCACTGCCTGGCGGCCGGACCACATAAATTGTTAATTAAATAGATATCTCTTGAGGTAGTAAAAATATATATATATTCCGATGAAAGTAGACTTTAGGTAGGTATTATTTCGAACTATAGCATCTGAGTACTAAACTGTGGTCCGGCCACAGAGGAACACACAAAAAAAGGTGGCCGTGCCAGCCAAACGCTTTCAGCACGGCCCCCCATGTAACTTGAATAATACATACCGTATTAACAAATGTCTATAACTCAAGAAATGTACTCTATTAATACGTTATATGTGCCGCAACAGTTATTGTGAATTCATAATACCTACCTATATTATTAGTGGTCCCCCGACGCGATGACGCTTGACCCAAAGAATTGCACCTATATTAAACTAGCTTCTGCCAGCGGCTTCGCCCGCGTGGTCCCTAGGGAACGTACTCCCGGGATGAAAAGTAGCCTGTGTCCTTTCTCAGGCTCTAGACTATCTCTGTACCAAATTTCATTTAAATCTGTTCAGTAGTTTTGGCGTGAAAGTGCGACAGACAGACAGACAGACAGACCGACAGACAGAGTTACTTTCGCATTTATAATATTAGTAAGGATTAAAAGGACTACAGCTACACCTCTATATTAAATCAACACGTATTATTATTTTACTTTTTTTTTGTCGGGGGTTTTAATTTTATTTTATTTCATGGTTTTTAAACTTAATTACCTAATAGGTACTACTAGAAAACCTATGATCTTATCAACTTTCTGCCCCTATTTCATGTTACTTGGTGTCGGCACAACACATTTTTACTTTCATTTCTTTCCTATTGCTCCTCACACACCTTAAAAAAGATGGACTGACTAATCCATCATTTTTTTGGCCTTCCTGTCCCTCTCCATCCATCCACATATGATGTATACTCATCTAAACGGCACTACATCCTAAATCGTAAACCGGTAGAACGAGTGAAAGTAGCTTAGCATCTCTCACCAATGTATTCACTCATTTCTCTTTTCTGCTTCATCATCATACCCTGATCACAATCTATTTATAACCTATCCATTGCGACCATTTAAATTAATACGAACACGGAAGCTCTGCTGTAAGTAAGTGAGGAGTTGGGTATCCTGCAGATTTCAGGACATGCTTCAGCATCAGGTTAAGGTTACTGATCTAAATATAATCTGTTTATTGAAACCATTCCAGTGAGTCCAAACACGATACCTCTGCTGAAATTTCATGAGGAGATGGATATTCTGCAGACCTCAGGTTATTCTACAGCATCAGGTTAATATAACCATGTTGTTGCAATGTCATTAAAGTAACAGAATAGGTAACAAATAATATATAGATGTGGATAAGGGGCCGTGCTGGAAAAAAGTGTCCCTTCGTCCAGCATACTCACCATGGAATCCTGATATTTCATGAATGTCAAAAAACTGTTCTGAAATAGTGCTAAATAGTGCCCAAAGGAAAAAAATAGTGCTCTTGTACTTGCGAAGTTATAGCCATAGTTCGATGAGTATGCTGGACGAAGGTTTCGCCCAGCATACTCACCTCCGTCCGGAGAATCTGTATACGCTTCAAACATAATTCATACTTCAAAAAATAGTTCCCAAATAGTGCCAAACGGTGCCCAAAAAGAAAAAACAGTGCTCGAATAACTTCGGAGTTATAGGCTTCGTTCAGTGAGTACCTACCTACCTAACGTTTAATACTTAAATACCTTCTTTACATAGGTACTTACGTTACCAACTTAGATAGGTGTCTTTGGAAACTTAAGCTTTGGAATTTGCCAACCCTAGCATTTTTTTCTATTCACCTCATATTTCGTGTCTATTGAACCCATGTGCGGGTGCAATAGAAACGACATATATTTTTGTATTTTGTGCTGTAATTAAAGCATAAATATCAATTTATATGACTGAAAACTGTTAAAAAAGCTAAGAGACATAGTGTAAGCATAATATAATGTTTTCTTGACTATTCAAAACATATAAAAATTAATTCAAAGTTCAAAACTGTGTCTATTCACCCCGTTTTACGGTACGTAAAATTGGAATATAATCATGATTTTGAAGTTTGAAATTTAATAATACCTACTATCTCGAACATTGACCTAGGTACATAATAATATGACAGGGACCTAGACCTAAATCTTTAAACAATGCTTTTAGATTATCAATATCGTCTTCAAATCATAAAACTCCAAACAATTCTAAAATTTTCTAACAAAAACAAAATTATTTCAATAGGTAGCAGCCCTAACACACATCTTTCTAATCACCCCTTACTCGTTTCTATTGAACCCTTTCACATGTCTATTGAACCCATAATACGTATCTATTCACCCCATACTACGTATCTATTCGCCCCTTCCCCGTGTCTATTAACCCCAATCAAAAATAAAAATGACTTGGTTTACAATTTTACAAATATTTCCAAATTTACCATCACAATTGCACTTACCTTTTATTAATCTAGGTCACAAGAAACCAACGAATATATTATCAAGTTGTGATAGCACAAAACACTTTCTTTCACATTGAAAACAGTAAAATAAATAGGACCTCGTTCAACCTACGTTCAAGGAGCTAACTTCAAGATCTTTTTTTATTATGTTGGCCAAACCTTACTTCAATTCAGTGTTGCTATTTCAAAAAAAAAAAATACTACAGTTTAAAAAAAAAATACATTTCAGAACTTTTTTCTTCCAAAATGTTTGGCTATTTTCTGTAGAAAAACATTTTTGGTTTTGTGTCTATTCACCCCTGCGTTTTTATTGACCCCGTGTTACGGTATGCTGGGCGTAGGTTCTACGCCCAGCATACTCACCTCAGTGCGCGAATATCGAACGAGCTATAGGTACAATTTACGTCTCAAAAAATTGTGCTTGAAATAGTGCCCAATATCAGTCCAATTTTTGCTTGACTTTTGACCTAGAAAACCATTAAATTTGATTGTAAACTTCTACATACCATTACATTGAGTACCGTAAAACGGGGTCAATAAAAACGCAGGGGTGAATAGACACAAAACCAAAAATGTTTTTCTACAGAAAACAGCCAAACATTTTGGAAGAAAAAAGTTCTGAAATGTATTTTTTTTTAAACTGTAGTATTTTTTTTTTTGAAATAGCAACACTGAATTGAAGTAAGGTTTGGCCAACATAATAAAAAAAGATCTTGAAGTTAGCTCCTTGAACGTAGGTTGAACGAGGTCCTATTTATTTTACTGTTTTCAATGTGAAAGAAAGTGTTTTGTGCTATCACAACTTGATAATATATTCGTTGGTTTCTTGTGACCTAGATTAATAAAAGGTAAGTGCAATTGTGATGGTAAATTTGGAAATATTTGTAAAATTGTAAACCAAGTCATTTTTATTTTTGATTGGGGTTAACCTTTTAACCGCCTACGTCGGATTAATCCGACAAATATTTTCGGGCCCATTTCGCCAGAGTCGTATATTTACGACCAAAATATCACTGCTCGTTTAATCAGCTTTTTTATTTAATTACGCTGTATTCTATCAAAAATATGTTTATATTAGGTAAATAGTTAACTAAGTAATCATTTACAGTTTAATACACTTTAGTCTCTTAATTAGAAGTCCTAAAAATAATGTCCAAAGTTAGATGAATTACTAACATAATTTTTAGAAAATTGTATTGATGTGCAACGCCCATGACGACAAAATCCGACATGAGGGACGGGACATATGCCAAGATTTACCGATACAAAAATAAACATAAATCAAAATATTTCTCGTTATACTGACTAATTAACTTTAAAACAAATACAGCAATTGTTAATAAAACATTTTTTTACAAATGTTTGTGAGTATTTCATTTAATTCCTTTAAAATTAAGTAAATTTACATATGAAATGTCAGCGATTGAATTGATGGTTCCCATCCCTAGCCTACATGTTCCGAAACTTACTTTGTTAGTACGTCCTGCGCTACGGTCGGATAAAGACGACCGCTTCTTACGTCATAAACGAGTGCCGACTTCTGGAATTTTCCATCAGTGTTGTGCTTGTGCATGAAGTTTTACGTTCGTATGTCGATAAATGTACATGATAGAAATGTATCATGACGACTACTGAAGAGTTAATACGAATTCTAGAAGGCGATGAAAATGAAGAATTTTTAGCAGACGAAGAGTTTGACATTGATGTAGAGGTAATTATTTTTTTTATTACATATCTAGATAAATGTATTTTAATTTATTGTGTAGTATGGTGGTGATGTTTGAAAGGAAATTTTAAACTTAGAGTGAGTGAGATGGCGAGAGCGCGCCGTGCGATGAGAATGCGCGCGCGGCCACTCTGGAACGGTGATTCTGATTGGTTGGAGCGCGAGTCACGTGTGGGCGCGCTGACTCGCTCGTAGATACCTACATAGGTAGAGTTTATTTTGTGCGTGCCGCCGCGCTGCCACACACCGCACTGAATCGCACTGCTAATTTTGCTTTTGTAGGCTATTCAAATTTCCTACCTTGGAGACCGATGTATTTTTATTACTCTACAATTATTTTTTTGTATTATTTCAGATTCAAGGAAACAATGTCACAACCACTAATTGGACAACGCAAATTGCTACCCCAATGTTAGAAGAATTCGACGACTTTGTTTGTGGACTGTCGCCTGCAGTCAAATTAGATGATACCTCCACTGAATTCGAATTTTTCGAACATTTTTGTAGCAAAGACTTGTTACAGAAAATAGCCAATTGTACGAATAAATATCATCAACACTTCGTAAGACATACTGATCTCAGAATATATTCAAGACTGCAACAATGGCGCGACGTGACTATTGACGACCTGTACATTTTCCTAGCAGTAACAATGCTTTTCACTAGAAACAAAAGAATAACAATTGAAGAACACTGGTCTACAGACCCGTTATTACATAGTACGGTGTTCAGTAATACTATGTTTCGAAATAGATATTGCTCAATTCTTGCAATGTTATCTTTTTGTGAAGCACCTGCAGGGACAAGTAGTGTACCGAGATTGCACAAAATAAAAATGATGATTGACCACGCTCGTGAAACTTTCAAAACAACATTTATCCCGGGTAAAAAAATGTGCATTGATGAAAGTATTGTGCCTTTTAAAGGTCGTCTAATTATAAAACAATATTTACCTAAAAAACGTAATAGATTTGGCATTAAGTTATTTGTTTTATGTGATGTCGAAACCGGTTATATCGTGGATTTTATAGTGTACTGTGGATCGGAAACAGAAATAGAGACCGTACCAAATTTAGGCTTAACTGGATCAGTTGTGACTGAACTTTTGAAAGACTACTATTTTTGCAACCGAGAGTTGTATGTAGATAACTGGTATTCCAGTCCTCAGCTTTTTATATATTTAAAAGAAAGGGCGACTTATGCATGTGGTACCGTAAGATCAAATAGGAAAGGGATGCCGAAATTCCAAAAACTGAAACGTGGACAAATAGCCGCTTACTCGTCTCCTCCCCTCTTAGCCCTAAAATGGCAAGATAAGAAACCGGTCGTAATGTTGTCTACAATGCACGATGACAAAATAATACCATCAGACAATGTAGACTACTCAACTGGGCTACCCAAAATGAAACCACAGTGTGTGGTAGACTACACAAAAAATATGGGGTCGGTTGACACTTCTGATATGATGACTAGCACATTGGGCTGTATAAGAAAATCAAAAAAATGGCATAAAAAGCTTGGGTTTCACATATTTGACATGTTTTTACTTAATGCATTCTATTTGATTAAAGTGATTAAAAATAAACAAAATTATAGTTTAGCTGATTTCCAATTAAACGTTATCAGACAAATAATAGAAAAATACAAACAATGTTCTTTAACTCAACAGTCAACTTCGCGCGGCGTCCTTGACCCTAACCGTTTTTTACATAATAGTGCCTTAGAGCACTTTCCTGTTAGAATACTAACCGGCAAAAGTCAGCGATGCAAAATGTGCGCAGCAAAAAGAAAACGGTCTGAGACTCGTTTTATGTGCCAAAAATGCAAAGTTTATCTGTGCATAGATCCATGTGCTGTTGAGTACCACAATTCTACAAAACAATCGGTATCGTAATCCCACATCACTATTTTTGCGTTTAGTCTATTATGTCTATGGTCAGCTAGACGTTGTCGATACTCGACAATATCCATTATTCCGTATTCGACAGTGACGACTGTTAGTGGCACGACGTTTGTAAAATCAAGTGAACATTTCACAATTTTTTAATATCAAGATGGGGTCCAAAAGTAAGTGGTCTTCGAAACGTATTGCATGTAAATGGTGATATCATTACAAAAACTCATGTTTGATTTGTTTTATAGGGAAATTTGAAGAGAGCCAGTCAATTTTGGCTCCCTTTGACTATAGCCAAGATGAAGTAGACGACTGTAGCCAAGATGTTAACTTTCCATCAACGCTGACCAACGACGAGTATATGGTTTATTTAAATGAGGGTCAGTCGCATTTAAGAAGTTCTGATAGTACGCCAGATTTATATAGATCTACGGCGACACAAACTTTAGTCAAAACAACAAATGCAAGTACACAATACGAGCAAATTGATAATCCAATCAAAGAAAGTGCCAAAATTTTAGCGGACAGTTATTTTGTTGGCGATGAAACTCGTAAAAATAAGTTTATCGAATGTTACACAAATGTGGTCTCGTCAATAATTCGCCTCGTCGATAGCGAGCATAAATAATTTTTCGACGGATCATACTATTAATGAAAAATATTACCTCTGATTGTTAGACTGATTTTAGTAATAAGAAATTATATCTGTGATTATTTGACTGATTTTATTGAAATTAGTGTTATACAAATTTTATTGTGATTGTGATATATCGTTACATCTAAGTCAATAGGTAAACTGATAATGACATTGTCAAGTAAAATTTTTATTTTTATGTTTGTTGTTAATTAGTGTGATACAAATTATTGTGATTGTGATAAATATCGTTACAGATAGTTCAATTCATCTGTGCACGAAGCGCCATGTGTGCGTGCGCTTATTTATACAGCTTTCATTTGTGTGGCAGCGTAAGCGGCAGTCGTCGTCCGAGCAAAACGTGTCCTTATCACTTTACCCACACATAGCGCCGCGCGCACAGATGAGTTGAACTATCTACAGGGTTATTGGTAAATCATTAACAACCTCTAAATAGTAAACTATGGGACCAAACCTAAAATCGTGAAAAAAAAAATCAGCTGTTCCCTACATTTATGTTCGTATAACTCGCCAAACTCTTCTCTGGACTGATTTTATTGTGAATAGTTTAAGTAATAATTAAACACTTTTTGTTTTACTGGCTTGCGAAAAATGTCGTATAATTTCGTAAGGTACCTAAGTAGTATTCAAGTAGGTAGGTACCTATATCTCCACCAAGCTAAGTTTACACCTCGCTGGAATGCGGCGTGTACCCGTGTACCTACGTATAATATAATGTTAAAAACAACAAATACAAAGTAAAATCTAACAAACATTTGTTTACTTTTTTAAAGTCATAACGAATCCTTTTTTACAGCCCGTACCTAAGCCTCAGTGTGACGTAAACGACGCGAGGTGCAAACTTAGCTTGGTGAGATGTAGTTGTTAGTTAACCACGCTCGCAAATGCAAATGTCGTTATTAAAACGAAATATCGACATCGCAAAGTTAAGTATTGCACATCTCTCTATCTTTTAGGTATTTAATTTTCGATTCACTGTGCCGGGCGCTAGGGACACGCCAACTGTTCTGAAGTCGGGCGGTTAAAAGGTTAATAGACACGGGGAAGGGGCGAATAGATACGTAGTATGGGGTGAATAGATACGTATTATGGGTTCAATAGACATGTGAAAGGGTTCAATAGAAACGAGTAAGGGGTGATTAGAAAGATGTGTGTTAGGGCTGCTACCTATTGAAATAATTTTGTTTTTGTTAGAAAATTTTAGAATTGTTTGGAGTTTTATGATTTGAAGACGATATTGATGATCTAAAAGCATTGTTTAAAGATTTAGGTCTAGGTCCCTGTCATATTATTATGTACCTAGGTCAATGTTCGAGATAGTAGGTATTATTAAATTTCAAACTTCAAAATCATGATTATATTCCAATTTTACGTACCTACAGTGTTACTAATTAGGTGGGTCGGTGGGTGGTTAGGTGGGTGGGTGGGATATTAAATATATTCATCGCCTACATATTTTTTTTTTTGTTATAGGTACCTACAATTCATTATGCCGCGTATATACAAACCTGATCCTAGGGGGAAAACGTATAGAAAGTACGATGAAAACATTATAAATGAAGCTGTTGCCGCATATGCGAATGGCAAGTTCTCTTTAAAGGAGATAGCTGAGAAATATGATATCGATAAATCTGTACTTTATAGACACAGTGTCAAAACTATGAAAAAACAAGGAGGGCAAACTATTTTAACAAACGAAACTGAAGAGTGGATGATAAAGTATATTAATATATGTGCGGAATGGGGATGCCCTTTAGATGCATTGGATTTGAGGTATATTGTTAAGGCTTATCTTGACCAAGTAGGCCGGACAGTGCTAAAATTTAAAAATAATTTACCGGGACCCGATTTCGTCGCGGGTTTTCTAAAACGTCATAAAAACCAAATTTCCCAAAGATACAGTCAAAACATTAAGAAAAAAAGGGCAGAAGTTTCACCAAATACGATCAAAGAGTATTTCAAGGAGTTAGGAGAGTCATTGACAGGCATAAATCCGAGCAATATAATAAACTACGATGAAACGAATTTGACCGACGACCCAGGACGCAAAAAAATCATAACTAAACGAGGATCGAAGTATCCAGAGAGGGTAATGAATAGTTCAAAGTCTTCAACTTTATTGATGATAGCCGCTACAGCCGACGGCGTTTTACTGCCACCGTATGTGGTGTACAAGGCTCTGAATTTGTATGATACATGGACTCGAAACGGACCACCAGGAGCAAGATATAATCGCACGCAATCCGGTTGGTTTGATGCAACTATATTTGAAGATTGGATTAAGACGATCATTATACCTCATTTCAAAGATAAAGTTGGAGAAAAAGTCCTAATAGGCGATAACCTATCATCGCATTTATCTACGGAGACAATAAAACTGTGCCACGAGCAAAATATATCGTTCGTTTTTTTACCGGCGAATAGCACACATCTGACGCAGCCTCTCGATGTGGCTTTCTTCAGACCTATGAAGATAGCATGGCGAAACGTAGTATTAAAATGGAAAAAAACCGACGGAAAAAACCAAGCGACGATTCCAAAGGGATGTTTCCCAAAACTTTTATGTAAGTTAATGAAAGAGCTTAGTACAGTAAGACTAATATAATGGCAGGATTCAAGAAAACAGGAATATATCCGATTAATGAAGAAGAGGTTTTAAGCAGACTACCTGAAGTGCAAAACAATGAAAATAAATCTATAATAGAAAAATCCGTTCTAGATCTTCTAAAGGAGATGAGATATGGAACCATGAACATAACCGAACCAAAAAGGAAAAAGAAATTGGAAATAATACCTGGACGAAGCGTTGGTACTGAGAGTGAAGACTACATAGAAACAGAAGAAGAGGAAAGCCAACAGATAACAAAAAAGAGAAGACTACTGTCATCCAAAATAACACAAAACAACAAAGAAAATACTACAACGAATACTTACGATGGCAAAGAAAAGAATAAATATAAGGGAAAAGGTATAGGGAAAAAAACTAAAACACAAGATCAGAATATTGCTGAAAAGGAAAATATACAGAAAAACGATCAAGACACTGAAAAAATATTACTTAACACAATAAATGACTTTGATTTTATAGCAAACAATTCCACAGAAAGAATGCCTATTGTATTTGAAGACATGTTAGTATGTGGAAATGAAATTGTTATAAATAACATACAAACAAACGAGTTGCAGAATAATACCGGAATTGAAAGGATTGCTTTAAATGACATACAAATAAACGAGATGCAGAATGATACCGAAGAAGAAATGATTACTATAAATGACGTACAACTAAACGAGATGCAGTATAATACCGAAGAGGAAATGATTACTCTAAATGACATACAACTAAACGAGATGCAGAATGATACCGAAGAACAAATGATTGCTATAAATGACATACAACTAAACGAGATGCAGAATGATACCGGAGTAGAAATGACTTATAAACAAAATAATGCAACCGAAAAAAATAAAAGAAAACTGAAAATTATATCGAATGAAAAGGTATCAGATATTACTAAGATGAAAAAAGTTTCTTTGAATAAGTGCAAAAAAAATAAGTAAAAATTCGCGTCTTAAAATTTTAAAAGATAAAATTGATAACATAAGTCGTCCTGGTCCAAGCGGTTTACAAACTCGGCGAACATCGTATTACAAAAGCGATAATGATATTCTGAAAGATTTAATGGACAGCGATGATGAATAATATAACTTTTTATCTAATAAATTATATCAATTTATCTGACTGATAACCGACTAACTTTTACGGACAGTTTTAGATAGTTGAGTTATTATAACTCAGTTACACTTTTTAACAATAGCACAGATATAGGCAGACGCTTAGCCACTACCTATCTAAAACTGTCCGTAAAAGTAAATCGGTTATCGCGAAGACCTATTCCTATCACTGGTTATTACCTAGTCTTAAATGTTGATTTTCAAAAAGTTTATTACCTACTTTAAATGTTAACTACGTACCTACCTAATAATGAGACTGTTTCTTAGAATTATAACTTGTTTTTTGTGTAATTAATAAACGATGCAACTGATTGATCTCGTATCTGATAAGAATAAATGATTAAAAAAATCTCATTTTTTACTTAAATGTTTCATTTGGTTAGGTACCTAACGTTTAATACTTAAATACCTTCTTTACATAGGTACTTACGTTACCAACTTAGATAGGTGTCTTTGGAAACTTAAGCTTTGGAATTTGCCAACCCTAGCATTTTTTTCTATTCACCTCATATTTCGTGTCTATTGAACCCATGTGCGGGTGCAATAGAAACGACATATATTTTTGCATTTTGTGCTGTAATTAAAGCATAAATATCAATTTATATGACTGAAAACTGTTAAAAAAGCTAAGAGACATAGTGTAAGCATAATATAATGTTTTCTTGACTATTCAAAACATATAAAAATTAATTCAAAGTTCAAAACTGTGTCTATTCACCCCGTTTTACGGTACAGTCGAATACAATATTATTAACTTTCTTTCTAACAATTTTTGTCTTGTGTAAATTATTAATTGTCTATGTAAGGGAGTATTTACTTTAGAATCGCAATATTATTAATTACACATTATTTTAATAATACTTTATAATAATATGATTAAGCCTTCGCGCGTCGCATGGGACCCCGGTAGCTAGGAACAATGATTTTATATATTTTGTCTAGATCACGGCGCTTGAAGGATTAAGATATCAAATGAAGTAAATCATGCATGAAAAATAAAGTTGCTGTTATTAATGCTTACATTACAACTGACAAAATTATTCAAAATAATCATTTTCCGGATCAAGGACGGTACCACAACGTTTACGGAATTGACCTGTATTCCTCATGTGATAAAGTTCAATATAGTGTGGCAGTAATGGATGCACGTACGGTCAATAGGTATGGGGCTTACGACGCGCGGCGCCCGCGACGCAAATGAATATGTTTATGTTTAAATACTAGATGGCGCTGCCCTAACATCTTACGATTATTAGACAAGACTGATCTGTATTTTGAAGGTGATAAGGGTCCATTTTGTGTCACAAAGCGACGCGCGGCGCCCGCGACGCAAATGAATATGTTTATGTTTAAATACTAGATGGCGCTGCCCTAACATCTTACGATTATTAGACAAGACTGATCTGTATTTTGAAGGTGATAAGGGTCCATTTTGTGTCACAAAGCAATCGAAACGAACAAGCGCTTCTCAGTTACTTTGTTTGTTTACTTCGTCGCACATCATTATAATAACGCCGGCTTTTGAGTTTGACTACATAGTGGGTTGCAAAACCAAACAATGTGTTGGTGATGTCATTATTTACCTATATAAAATTGTGTATCTAGTACGTAATCAATATAGGAGCTGCACCCAAATCAGTAAGTATATTTCAATTTATAATAGTGGCATTTAACTAAATTGATTTTACACTCATTCATTAATTGCACTGTAAAACTAGGTAGCAAGCGAGTTGTTTTTTACAAAAACACGTTCATTTTTTCGTTGAATATGACACTGTACACTTAAAATTAAGGACATGCTTAAGAAGTTTTAAAAATGGGTACCTACTTAGTTACTTTTTTAAAGGTTTGATGTAGGTAGGTACACACATAATAACGTAATGTAACTTGTTTGTTTATCTAATTGGATCTCAAATACCTATTTATATACCTACTTCTGCGGAGGCCTGGTTTTATCCTCCAATTCTACTGGAAATGAAACACTGTCTTATTTGCTAGGATATAATTTACTTTTCTTCAATTTTTTTATTACAAGCTTGTCCTCGTTACCCGTCAGGATCTGTTCTCGTCTTAAGTTCACGTTAGTTACATTTCAATATCGAAATAGGTAGAATCAGTCAGCGCGAGCGTCGGTAGTAAGTATAAACGTAACTATAGAATTAACACAGATGTATTTTTTAGATAATATGACGTGAAGTGAAGACTATTACCGATTGTCATCCGGCGAATGCACTTAAACTTTTAAGTGTCGTCAACCTATTCATCACATTTTCTATGGGAGTTGTGACTTCGGGAAATCGTCTTCAGCCTCGTGTTTTGCCCCTTCGCTATTTATAATAGAAATCACGCTAAAATAATGGAAAACACGTAAGTGCTTAAGTACCTTTAGAGGAAGGCTGGAGCCTGTCATACCTATATTAAATTATTTAAATACGTGTTATTTTCAGATTATCTTGAAGACACAATGTTTACCACGTTAGAAGACAACTTTTTCTGACTCGTACTGCGTGAGCGGTGGGGCCCGTTATGTTTTTTACATCTATAGTTGGTATTTTCAGGTAATATAGGTAGTATAAGTACACAAGTGTTCATAATGTTATTGATGTTGATTTATATGTTAGTTAGTTAGTTGTTATTTCATATTATGTTAATATTGAAAACAAATGGCATAATAATTTGTGATAATTCTTGTGAATCTAACGACATGGATCAGCAAGGAAAACGAGGGCCTAAACCAAAGGTTTCATTAGAAACGCAAAAATTAGTAATTTCAGAATTCAAAGATGACTTTTTTAAAAATATTCCTTCCGCAAATGACTCAATTTATAAACAAATTCAAACACGGTTAAATTACAAAATGAGTATTAAATCAATCATATTAAGCATAAAACGAAATTACGAATACTTTTTTGGTGTTGATAAAAAAGAAATAATTCGTAATAATGATTCTAATTTGATAAATCAAAAGTCTACATCGTCATCAAACGAAAGCATTAATAGTGTTTCGGAGAACACCAGTACGCATACATTTTATATGGATACAATAACTTGGGATAGTATTAAGCCTCAAAAGTATTTTTATCACCGAAATAGCAAAATCGCCCCTGGTAGTCTGTATAATGTCAGACGTAAATTAAAACCAAACCAATGGACTAATGTAATTCAAATGCATCTATGGAAAGAAATAAGATCTTTATGCACTTGGTGTTTTAAAAATAATATTGTGAAAGACAATTACGAAATCAAATGCACAGGATATTGTAATCAATGTCACGCAAAAATAATTATAACAACTAACTTAGAAACGGAAAATTTAATTAAACTAGAATGTTGCATAATTAATGAAAATAAAAAGTACTCTCATAACACCAGTAAAAAAAACCGATTACGGTATTACCAAATAAGGGAATTAGGTGAAAAATTACAACACGAAGCAGCAGCTTCTATAAGATATAAATTAGCCTCAACTTTAATGAAGAAAAATGACAAGGAACCTCCAGTATTGCCAAAATTACAAACACTACATCGAATTAAACATGAAAATAAAAAAGTTGATGTTTTCCATCCCAACCCAATATTGTCACTTACTTGTATGTGTGTTTCACCACCTTTTGATAAATGTGTTAGATATGTTTCTGCTTTTCCATTTTATACATTTTACTGGACGGACGATCAAAAGAATTATTATAAAAAATGCCAAAAAGAGTTTAATTATATTAGAGTTTCTATAGACGCAACAGGTTCTATATTTAATAAAAATCTTCGGCCTGTCGTCAATGAACACACACAACTATCTCAAGAGTCGCAAAGTCCTATATTTTTGTATGTTATGATGACAGATACAACCGTTAAAAGTAGCGTGCCAATTTCACAGTGTATATCAGAAAGTCACTCTTTAGATACTATTGCTAGCTGGTTACAATCTTGGTTGGCTAATGGAAAACCTCCAAATGAAGTAGTAACTGATGATTCCGCAGCTTTAGTAGGTGCGGTGGTAAAAGTATTTTGTGGTTATAAATCCACCTCTGACTACTTAAATACATGTTTTAATATTTTAGAAAATAGAACCAAAAAAATTCCAACCTGTTATGTTCGCCTTGATACTTCGCATTTCATAAAAACATTGTACAATCAAAGTATTTTCAAAAATATAGACACTAGAGTAACAAAATTTTTTGTTGATTGTATGATTCTGATTAAAAAATGTGTTTCATACGGAGAGGTAAAGAAAATTATAGAAAATGTTTATATTATAGCAAATAATAAACACCGCGGCAGTAGAAATGGAAATTTAACACGGTGTGAAACGGCGATTTTAGAATTAAAAAACCGGATCAAAACTAATTTGCAGGAATGTGAAATACAAAATGTAGATTCGGAAAATCACGTTCCAATTAAACATTCTTTATGGGAGGGATTAGATAAAGAAGAAAACCCGCTTCTGAAAATGTATAAAGATCTTGAGGAGAAAGAAGATTTAATTAAACAATTGTGTGATCAAGAAACTGAAATCGAAAATATTTATTACTTGCCGGAAATAAAGGACACTTTGATTAGGATTCTTAAAAACTTCCACTATGGGGAAATATAATGATGACTTATTTTAACAGTAATTATTGTACTCCAACCAGTTCAAATGTAGAAAGTTATATGAAAGACGTAAAAAAGTTATTTTTTAAAACAAATTCAAATAAGTACCGCGTAGATGAGTTTATTATTAAACACGAGCCTTTGATAACCGGTTCCATACGCTTAGCCAAAAGTGACTTGATTGATGTTCAAGAAGGAACTGAAAATATTGTCGATGAAAAAAATGAAATAAGTGACCATAACACACCACAAATAAATACTCTCGTCAATGATGAATCATTTTATGAAAACTCAATTTTTAGGAGCGAACCAAATTATATTGAAGACTGGCGGGGACTGGTGTCTAAACAGAAGAAAAATAAAAAACGAATCAATCGTCGTACAAAATTACATATTTTACAAAACGGCAGTGTTTCTACTTCAGGAACATACAGATTCACGTTTATTAATACGTGTGCTTTTGATTCCGTGGTCCAAAGTTTTTCAATTGCATATTTAGATAGACCTAATATTAGAAAATATATCAATGATAAAAAAAACGATCTTTCACAACTGACCAGAAGTTTGATCACGTATGACAATCTAAAGAAAATCACTAAGAAGGCTAGAAAACCAAAAGATACTTACACTACTCGTTCTAAGGTATTGGCTAAAATATATGATACTGTGGAATCCGATTTTAGTAGTTGCAAAAATTGTGAGTGTAATGTAACTTTTATAATAGATAACATACAAAGTTATGGTTTTTATAGTGCTAATAGATACTTAAATTGTACAAACCAGAACTGTGAAATCAATAAAGGTTCTGGCACAAAATGTAGTTGGATTCCAATAAATGTAAACATATTGACGACTCAAGGTATTGGAGCCCTTAATGAAGCTCTATTAGTAAATGATACTGAAAGGAAATGTAAATACCAATTATGTAACGGTAAAAACGCATACAAATATGAAGTACTAGACTTCGTATTTATTGAAATTAATACTTCAATTGAAATAGAAATTGATGAAATTCCTAAAGAGATCATAATAAACGGTGACACCTTTAAAATTCTGTCGGTAATAGATTTTACAAATGGTGAATCAGGACGCATGGGGCATTACAAGTCAAAGTGCTATCGATTGCTAAAGAGAACTTGGAACTGCTATGATGACCTTAGTAAAAAAGTTTGTAGTAATTCCCAATATACTGTACCACACTGCATTATTTATACGCGAATGTAAGATGAAGATCGGTCCTAACTTGTTAGTTCCTATTTTGTTATTGTTTGTTTGTTTTTTTTTTTGTTCTTGTAAAGGTTATTTTATTAATAACTTACAGAAATGTGATTATAAACTGTGATTGTTAATTTGTAATTACTATAGGGTATTTAATATTAATAAAAAAAACGTGATTATAAACTGTGATTGCTCAATTTATACTTATTTGTAAGATAATTTTATTGTGATTAAAACGTTGTAGCAGTAAAACAAAGTACAAGTACCTACGTGTTATATTTTAGAAAGTTTTACCAATATTTGGCTAAACATTTTTTTATATGTATATTAAAACATAACAATATTGAAACTACAATTTTTTCTATTTACATTGATTATATTATGAATGTTAACAAAAGCTGTGAACTAGTTAACTAGAATTCTGATTACTTTGGCCCTTTAAATAGTAATAAATAACGTAAGTAATTAAAAATGTTTTTTATTGCTAAACCTTTCATTGATGAAACTATTGGAAAGAGTTTTAAAAATTTGTATAACTATGTCACAGTACTAGTTTTGACTGGTTATAAGTTTTGCCTGCAACATATATACAAAAAGAAACTGTATAATTTCCTTTTTACAATTTTTCAAGATATTAATTTTATTGGCTGCAAATGACTGTTTTTATTCAGACAAACACACAATGCAATGAAGTAATAGACTTCATTTACGCTTAAAGTTTCATTCATTTATTATTATTTATAAAATATATAATAATGCATTTAATCGAAAGTTTTTGACATGTGAGAAAATACCATAATTATTTCCAATAACATGAAGTCTACAATTAGAAAGTTTAATATTTTTGTCCAAAAACATGTGTCGACGACTGTACCCCATTTTACGTTAGTATGTAGAAGTTTACATTAAAATTTAATGGTTTTCTAAGTCAAAAGTCAAGCAAAAATTGGACTGATATTGGGCACTATTTCAAGCACAATTTTTTGAGACGTAAATTGTACCTATAGCTCGTTCGATATTCGCGCACTGAGGTGAGTATGCTGGGCGTAGAACCTACGCCCAGCATACTCACTGAACGAAGCCTATAACTCCGAAGTTATTACCGTTATTACCGTTTGGCACTATTTGGGAACTATTTTTTGAAGTATGAATTATGTTTGAAGCGTATACAGATTCTCCGGACGGAGGTGAGTATGCTGGGCGAAACCTTCGTCCAGCATACTCATCGAACTATGGCTATAACTTCGCAAGTACAAGAGCACTATTTTTTTCCTTTGGGCACTATTTAGCACTATTTCAGAACAGTTTTTTGACATTCATGAAATATCAGGATTCCATGGTGAGTATGCTGGACGAAGGGACACGGAAAACATCATTTTAAGAAATATCTAAAAAAGACAAAACATACTTAGCCAAAAACTATTAAAAAATAATTGAAGTTTAGCAAGTAACATATGTACCGCATTGATTTCTCATACAACTTGTTATATTGTGAAAAATAAATCTATTTTAGTTCATTCAGCACGGCCCTCTATAGTTGCCTATATCTTTTTAAATAAGCCGTGTATGTTTACAAAATTCGACTTCCTGAATAATATATAGGAGTACATTCCTTTCAACTAAATTGCAATTCTGCTGTATCAATACTTTAGAAGATAAATTCAATCTAAAATATACATACATTAAAACTGATGGGGTGACCATGATTTCATATATTTGGTAGGTAGGTACATAAATGTTCTATATTTATGTACTTATATTAATTAAATTATGTGACTACATTGAAATAAACATTCTTTTTACCCGACTGTACCAGAAGGACGGTAAGGTTTTTCGAGTGAATGAATATAGATATGTAGCAACCTTCATTTCTTTGGCGCGCTTTGTAGTCTAAACGGCTTTATTAATTTCAACTTGAGAGATGTCGTTATATTCGTCTTAATTGTGAGAATGACACAGGGTAGGTATAGGTACCCATCAAAAACATTAAAAATAAAAATAACTGATTCTTGGCGTCAAGTAATTAATCGTTTTCTTTTCCTCAAAGCCTATCTAGTGGGATAATATATTAAATAAACGAATTTCTAAGTGGACTAGCTTTAACTTACGGTTCGGCTCGCGTGGTAGAAATAAAAAATATATAAAGCGTGCTTATAACCTTCCCCTAGAAAAAACACAACTTATAATATGTTTAAATAAATGTTATTCAGAATGAGAAATGCTAAAAAAAACAAAATATTCAATGTTTCTCAAAGTTTAAAATTTGTCCGCTATTGGGTAATTTATTTAAATAATTATGTGTTTATTCATTACATCTTAAAAAATAATCATTAAGTATAATAATATATTATCAGTTAATTTTGTCGTGTGCGATCGCTATTAGTTCACTGACGCTACCGTAATTTTTAATGTGGCGCTGGTGTCGCGGTTACTTCATGTTGCGCTTGAGTGTTTATTGACAGTCACATCTCTACGCGCATAACAGACAGTAGTAAATATAAATACTGCTCAAATAATATGAATAATGGGTCGTGTGTTTGTGCAGTGAATTCTATTTCAAGGACGAAAATGGATTGTTAAAATAAACGGGTAAGTAAGTTTTAAGTTATAATATAATTTATTTGTATTTAAAAAATAGATTTGATGTAAGTATATCTAGGTAAGTGCATGTAGGAATTGAACTTGACCCTAAAGAAGATTGCGTAAATATTAAAGTTACACGTTGTATGCACATAAGATAATGCAAAGCACATTAAATCAGTATGCTAGATTTATTTAATGTTATTTAAAAATACCAAAATGTATGAAGCACCTGCTTACGACACAAATCTTTGCAAATTTTCTTTTTTTACAAATCTTTGCATGAGTAGTAGACATGCGCATAACAGTGCATCGAAAGTCAATGCCATATGATATGCACCGGTTCCAAAGTACATCAACTTTTGATATGCACTTTAGTACATATCAACCGGCCATGAGGGCGGTCGATAAATACGATTTATACACTATGCACTGCGGTTGATAATAGCAACCGCAGTATATAATATATACTGCGATTAATAGTACATAGGGCATACCCATGTCACTTACAGACATGTGTATACACTATGCAGAACATCACTTCTTGAGATATAAACTGTAACGCAATGGAATAGGGTTCATTTTAACTTGTTGTGGCTAAGCTATGCTTCGGTCTCATTCACTCTCATTATAATTTGTATTAGCTGTCGCGGGTAATGCGTTTCACGTCAGAGTTGGCGAGCCATACATATTACATGCACTCTTTCTCTCACTCATTGCCCGTGTGATACGAATGAATGCGATGCCATAGTCAATGCGGTGTATAGTACATATCTCAATATCTCGGGCAATGCGAGTGAATGTATACACTGCTCAGTGAATATGTACTTTGTGATATCAACCGCAGTGCATATCCATGTCTAATGAGTAGTTCTATTATTAATTATTTCTTACATTAAATTTATTTTGCTAACCATAATATATGATAGCAAACTGTGTAATGAGCCTACGATTATTATGTACAATTACAATTAGTATATACAATTTTCGGACGCTATTTTAAACTTAAAGCGGCCCGTTGGCAGCATCGTTCATTCATTCAGCATTTTTCACTTAAGAATTGGTGTAATCATACTGAGCAGTAATTATAAAAAATGTTGAATAATTAGGGTATCAAAAATAATTATCACTTTATATTAACCGTTATTTATTAATATATTTAGTAAATAAATAGGTAGCAAAATTATATATAAATCTAAAAAGAAGTTACGTAATTCACTATAAATATTTGTACAGATTTTTTTTTCTTCAGATTGATACAATTAATGGTGAGGATGGGCAAGAAAAGTGATGTAGCATTAGATGTACAGAAACAACTATTTATGAAAAATCGACATCAGCTCAAAGGACCGAAATATGATAGAAATGTGTACCAGAAACTAGCTGAAGAGCTTAATTATGCTATGTCTCCGAAAGCATTGTACCTAAGTTATAAAAGAAATTTTCTGGACACTAATGACCTCACACCGGAGCCAACAAAAATTGATGACAAACTAGGAAACATTAGTGTTGGAACGACACCTTTGAATTCGTCTAAGAAATCGACACCTTTGCCTGAATCATCCGAACATAGTAAAAACGAAGATAGAAATAGAGTTATTTTTAAATTTCCTGTGGATATTCACGAGTGGAAAAAAATACAGCCAATACGCAGCACTTTTCGACGAAACGATAAAAAGAAGCCATACCTGAGATATGAAACATACAAAACCATTCCTAAGTATAAATGGTCCTGCCTTTTGAGGCAAAAGCTTTGGAAACATTTTAAATTGCCATGTACAATATCTTTTAAAAATTATAACATTAATAGCAATGGAATTACCTTCCACGGAAAATGTACTCAGTGCAACGCAAAAGTGCGTATTCATGACACCGAGAAGACAGACAAGGTCGTCGAATTTCTTTGTGAAATTATCAACTTAGATAATAACTTTAAGCATGACCCACGAAAGAAAGTTCGTTGTACTCCGTACTTGAGACGAAAATTATCAGATAATTTAAAAGAAAAGCCAGCAGCCGTTGTTCATAAAGATCTGGCACGTCGCACAATGACATTCGGAGATACAGAACCACCTACATTGCCATCTCTTGGAGCACTCAGGATAATCCGTTATGAATCTAATAGTCAACATTGGTATCACAAAAATGAATTAATGTCTTTGATAATTTTAGCTGACAGCGTCGAGTTCTCTAATATAATTCAAGAAATACTTATAAAACCAACATTTCATGTACACTATTGGTTAGAAGAACAACTCAAGTATTATAGACACTATTCTAAAGTAGTTGACAGAATAACTATTTCCCTAGATGCTACTGGTTCTATTTATAAAACTAACAACCTAACCAAGAAATTATTTTTATACGTAGTAATGTTAACTGCTAATAATAGCTTGAAATCTGTACCCGTCGCCCAAATGGTTAGCAATTCCCATACCAAAGAAACTATTGCGGATTGGTTATCTAAATGGGCAAAGAATATCACTTCGCCCGCAGAAGTTATAACTGACGACTCATCGGCTTTGATTGCGGCTGTAATTAATTGTTTTACAAAATTTAACTCAACCAAGGATTATTTAGAGGCTTCTTTTAAAGCATTAGAAGGCAACTTCATTGTACCTAATTTATATATGAGAATTGATACGAGCCATTTTATTAAATCTATTCGTAAAATTTCTTTAGAAAACGCACCAAAAAAAGTGAATTACTTATTTGTTCAGTGTATTCTTTACATTAAAAAAGCAGAAAATATTAATGTCATCAAAAACATCATCGATAAACTGCTAGCTATAATCCTGTCTAAATATCATTCCAAGCATTGTACTGAAGCCCAATATTACCTGAGAAGTGTACTTCAAAATGTAAATATTAAGGAAATACATGATAATATAACTGAAGATGACTCTTTATCAAGTGATGACCGTTACTGTTTACATGATGACGTTCATGTTGATACAACGTTTAATGAGCTGAATTTCGCGAAGTGGTTTGAGGAAACTGTTACACATCATAAAGAAGAAGTTTGTGTAACTGGCCCTCTAAATGATTTTTATTATCCGCCCTTATTAACGACAATAAAACGACTACTGCGAAAATTGCCCCTGTGGTCGAATGTCATGATGCCATTATATAAATCAGATAATAAAAATCCTTCGTCGAGTGCATCAGAGGATCATTTTAAAACTTTAAAACACTTGCTGCTGAAATCTAAAATAACAAAACATAGAATTGACGTTTTCCTGCAAAGACATATTAATTATTTAAAAGGAGAGTTAAATATTGCAGCGAGTAAATTTCATATAGAACCTAACACTGTAAAAAAAACAAATCGCAGGACGACAAAACCCATAAGTAAAAAACAACAAAAACCGAAACGACAATTTGTTCAAGACTCAATATTTAGCGATCAACCAACATTTGTAGAAAATTGGGGAGGTCAAGCAGACAAGGCCGTTAATGTAAAGCCACATACCGGTATAAAATTTATAAAAAATGGTAACATGATTAAAAATTCAACAGTCGTTAACACATGCGGTTTTGATGCAATAATGTTTTTGATTGCATTTGGCTTTCAGTCGTTTTCTAATTTCAAAATGGAAATTGAGTCAAAAGATAATAAACTTCGAGACTATATAAATCTCATCTTAAATGAAAATGTTGACAAAGGTACTGTGTATGAAATGAGAAATTACGTTTGTCATGAATATTTTGACCGGCCAGCGCATGTAAAGATAATAACAGATTGTGAATGCAATGTCGCTAATTTGTATGAGCAAATGTTTACCAATTTATTTTACAGTGCTCAGTTTATAAAAGTTTGCACAAAAGAAGAATGTCAATATTATGTAGAAATCATAAGACCTTTTATAGCTTTGAATATTAACATAATTAACACGTTTGGTATTTTGGCATTAGAAGAATCACTTGCTATCGAAACTACTTCTCAAATTTGTAAAAATAATTGCGGTGGAACTGTCATTTCAAGTTATAAATTACAAAGGATTATAACCTTTGATTTAAATGGAACAGATGCAATAGTTTTGTGTAATATCCCGGTCACTATTAATATTCAAAATCAAATTTATGGTGTCGTTGGTGCCATTGAATATGTAGGGAATTCAGAGGGAACTCTGGGCCATTATAAGTGCCATACGCTTAGCCATGATCTGTGGCTATGTTATGATGATTTGGCCTTGAAAATTAACAACAGTACAGTGGAGTCGATATTTTTACACACTCTTACTTACGTTTTAGTGAGTGATATGTGATATTTAATACAACTAAAAATAATAACTTTTACGAATATTCCGCTTTCACGTCGGAGCGGAGCTCAGGGTTTGCTGAATATGATCCTATGAGTGACGGCTCTGGTAATTACAGTGAAACCAGAATATCGCACACCTAGATGAAGGGTAGCACAACTCAAAATAATCCAAAATTGAGTTATTGCAATTATCGGAATCAGCGCCGAAAACTACATAAACTCCAAAGACACCTGTGTACAAACTTCATTCCTAAAAAACTAGATGGCGCTGTAAGTCAGTCTTTCTGAGTAGCTCCACGGTCACCCCCCACCAACAACAGTAACGCATCACCAGTTACGACATGTCAGCCGCAGGGGAATATGCTGTCAACTCGCACAAAGACTAAATTATTTCGACTTAGTTTTGTATTCGTGGCAAACCGCAGTAATAAAGCGTGAATTATTTTGAGTTGATTTTGTATTCGTGATTGAATCGGTCTTGTTTCTTGGGTGTTCTTCAAACTATTTCCACTTATACCAGTATTGTTGACGAATGTAAGTAATTTTTGTTTTACTAACTAATAATAGTTTAGTGTTGGTGAAATTATTTGGAACTATTTGAGTTGGTCTGTTATTGCTGGTTAAATTTAAATTCGCTCTTATTCTAAAACAATAAATGCTATTGTTTATTTTGTTATAGGAATATTTAGAGTTGCCTTTGTATTTTTGAAACTGATTTAATAAATTTTAATTCTTTAATAAAATACTGCAATTTATAAACTTTTTTGAGTTAATTTGGTATTCGTGAATTTTATTAACTTCGTATTTTTTTGCTACAGATGATGAGGGGCCGTGGCCTTTTACTTCTACAGAAGGTGATGGAGACCAGTTCAAATGAGCCTGAACGCAGTCATGTGGAGAAACAACTCCAAGAGAATTCCACAACACCTTCAAATACCACCATGGTGATGGAAGAAATCTCTGAAAATGGCACCATGGAGTCACAAAAGAATCCAGCAACGTTAGCACCACCATCAGCCAGCACCCAGGTGAAACCATCGTACTATATTTCTCCGGTTAACAGCGAATGTAGCGATTTAGACGATTCAGATGCGGATCCGCCCTTCAACCCACCTCCCAAAGAGAGCTACCGTCCATCACTCGTCGTTCCAAGAAAGAGGTATCGATCCTCCAGTACTACCTCGTCTTCCAGTTCTAATAGTCCCAACAAGACTACACCACCAACTCAACTCTGCAACTCCGTGCCATCTACCATGCCGGATTCTGCCAATCTTTTAAACGACAATCCGGTTACTGAACCATCCACCTCTCAACCGATCATAGACCAGTCTGCTGATCCTGAAAGCCTACAAAGAGGTAAAAAAAAGACAAGAAAAAGATCTCGTTCCTCCAGCTCCTTCCCTAGTTCTAGCTCATCCTCTAGTAGTTCCAGCAGCTCTTCAAGCAGCAGTAATACAGAAATAGGTAGTAACTCTGTGCCGTCTGCCATGCCGGATTCTCCCAATCTTTTAAACGAAAATCCACCTGTTGAAGCTTCTACTTCTCAACCGATCATAGACCAGTCTGTTGATCCTGACAGCCTTCAAAGGGGTAGGAAAAGAACAAGAAAACCAGCTGGTTGGCTCACAAATCTTAAGAAATCTCGTCGAAATACCGGAAAGGCTTATGTAAGTTCAACTAATAAGAGAGTCCCTGAAAGAGCGGTTAAGCCTCCATGCCACGATAATTGCAAATTGAAATGCAAATCTAAAATAAGTGAAGTATTACGCAAATCTTTGTTCGACAAATTTTGGGGACTAGGCGAACTTCAACGGCAAAGAGAGTTCATTGTAAGGCACACACAAGAGATTAAGCCTAAATATAGATACAGCAGTACCCAAAATTTTAGGGCACTAAATTCTGCATTTATTTTTGAAGTTGAAGACACTCGTATTAGAGTCTGCAAGACTTTTTTTAAAGCTACACTAAACATAAGCGACCAATGCATTAGGACAGCTCTTTCAAAACGACAGGAGGGCGGTTTCATAGAAGATGACCGGAGGGGTAAGCACGGACAGCATTCCACCATAGATAATGAAATAAAAGAAAGTGTCGTCACTTTCATTAAGTCTATCCCCAGAATAGAATCTCATTACCTTCGAGCACAAACAACGAGAGAATTCATTCCAAGCGAAAGATCACTTGCGGATCTATACCGAGATTATAAAGATCTACGCGAAAATGAATGTTTACCATTTGCTTCGTCATCAACTTTTAATCGTATTTTTAATACACAGTTTAATATTTCGTTTCACATCCCCAAAAAAGATGCGTGTGATCTTTGTGAAACATTCAAAAATGCTATCGGAGAAGAACAACAAAAACTGCGTGAGGCTTATGACCAACATTTGAAAGAGAAAGTGTTGTCCAGATCAGAAAAGGAAGCTGACAAGAAAAGGACAGATGTAGTTGTTGCAGTTTACGATCTCCAAGCCGTGATGCAATTGCCAAAAGGGCAAGTATCCTTGTTTTTTTATAAATCTAGAATTAATTGCCTAAATTTCACGATTAGTGACTTGTATGCAAAAGATGTAATATGCTTCTTTTGGGACGAAATCGAAGGCAAACGTGGTGCTGTGGAAATTGGATCCTGTGTACTGCAATATATACAAATGGTTGTTGAGAAAAGTACATCGGGTACCGAACTGGACCTTATATTTTATAGTGACAACTGCTGTGGTCAGCAAAAAAATAAATATCTGCTGTCTGCCTACGCATTTGCTGTTGCAACCATGAGAGTAAACTCAATTGCTCATAAATTTTTGATTCGTGGTCATTCGCAAAATGAAGGCGATAATGTGCATAGCGTTATCGAAAAACAAGTTAAACGATACACTAAATCAGGCCCGATATACTGTCCACAACAATACGCGACTTTAATAAGAACAGCTAAAAAGACTGGGAAACCTTATCATGTGGAAGAACTTACACATGACAAGTTCTATGATCTGAAAGCCCTTCAAGAAGAATGGGGAAACAATTTCACTGTTAATGTTGACAGAGAACAAATAAAATGGCACGATATCAAACAACTTCGCGTTGAAAAGCAACAACCAATGTCATTTTTTTATAAAACTTCTTATGAAGAGACAGTTTTTAAAAAAGCGTTTGTAAGAAATCAAAGACGCACACAAGATCACCAATTTTCTCCAACTTTGACACAAGCGTATTTGCAAAAAATACCATTGGGTGCCAATAAAAAGCGGGACATTACGGAACTAATTGATAAGAATATTATTCCACAGAGTTACGTCAATTCTTATTACAAAAATGCACTAGATTTATAGAATAAAAATTACGCGAAGAAATTTCTTCCAAACAATACCTACATACATAGGTGTATGTCGGTATTGTTTGGAAGAAAATCTGAATACTTATGTTTTTATGTTTTTTGATAACTATAGATAATACTAAAAAGTCTGATTTAATTAAGTAAAACAGTTTACAATTCTGTCGGTGAGCCTGTAACAATACTATTATAGTTTTAGATGCCTATAATAGATATTAGGTAAAGGTTGAAAATAAAAGTCTGATTTAACTAATAAGTTTAATCCTCTCGATGAGACTGATAATAATAGAATAGTTAAGTGTTTTAGATGCCTTTATTAATGTTACCTTTTTGTTGTAGTTTTTTTTGGTTATTTAAGTTAAGTGAAAACAGATAATTGTTGGTACCTAGTACCCACATTTCTCATGCCTGTTATGTTGAGTAATAAGTACGTGTTTTTGTAACTAAGTCATTCTTAAAATATCTTCCAAAGACTGTGCTATTTATAAAAAAATATACTACTTTTCCTGTAGTTTATAGACTTAATGGTCTAGTACTGATTAAAGAGAACTTAATACCTAAATTATAAGAAAAATGTCTACTTTGTTAAACGTTTTACTAACCTGTTCAAAGTTTAATGGATCTCAAATTAGAATAATGTAAGGTGTTCATTCTATTTTCCGAACAAGTGATGTGTTTTTGATTATCTTTATTTGTTTGTTACCTTAATACAAAATAAAGATGTGTCTTAATTAAATATAACGTTTTACTTCATTATTATAATAATTATACAAATAATAATTTAGATACACTACTCTTTATGTAAAGATTTAAAAAAAATATATTCACATTAAGACAGGATTAATTTAAAAAAAATCACTAATATGAAATCAATTTGAGTTGATAAAAATATTGAACAATGATTTAGTCACGATTACTAATATAACACGAAAAAAAATAATTAAAAATGTATACGTGTATTTGAAGGTAAGTAATTGATCAAATTAATATCTTAGTAAAATAATATACAACCTCATCCAACAATCATTTAAATCGGTCAAATAGAAAACGAGTAAAACGTTTTTTGCTGTTCCTGAAAAAAGAGGTATTTTGAGTTGTGCTACTCTTTATCTAGGTGTGCGATGTGTTTTTGAGCCATGGTTTTTAAATACATGTATTTTGTAATAATTTAAAGTTAATTTTACACTATTTAAGAATCTGGTAAAGACTAGTTGCTAAAAATATGCATATGAAACTGTGAACTGTTTAATAAGAAGTCAATACTGTTGTAATGTCATCTGTGATTACTTTTAATAAGTTAATTTATGTACTAGTTTTTCTATGATTATTCCATAGGTAACATAATATTAGTAACATAAACGAACAATATTCTAATTGTTATAGTCGTTGAAAAACATCTGTGATTACGTGGATTTAATTAATTGCCTGTGATTATACCAAATAATTAAAGCGATTCATGCAAATTAATATTAGTGTAATGTAAGGTTCAATCAATATGATTTATTGAACGCGTATCTGTGATTTTTTAAGATTTTTAAGCTCTGTAGTGTTATTGAGACATAGGTTGTTATTCCATGTAAACGAACTAATTTGTGAAATGTAATGAATCTGTGATTTTATTGTAATGTATGATTTTTAAGACTTTGAGCTATGTAGTCTTAGCGACACTAACTTGACACTTGTACGATTATCGACCTATTATGTATAAGTACCTAGTTATCGTTTATATAGTTTACCATATTGTTGATTTGTTTATTTTAATAAAGATTTACTCAATTTAAGCAGTATTTTTTATCCTATTTTCATGTAGAATCATGGTCACCCCATCAGTTTTAATGTATGTATATTTTAGATTGAATTTATCTTCTAAAGTATTGATACAGCAGAATTGCAATTTAGTTGAAAGGAATGTACTCCTATATATTATTCAGGAAGTCGAATTTTGTAAACATACACGGCTTATTTAAAAAGATATAGGCAACTATAGAGGGCCGTGCTGAATGAACTAAAATAGATTTATTTTTCACAATATAACAAGTTGTATGAGAAATCAATGCGGTACATATGTTACTTGCTAAACTTCAATTATTTTTTAATAGTTTTTGGCTAAGTATGTTTTGTCTTTTTTAGATATTTCTTAAAATGATTTTTTCCAGCACGGCCCCTTATCCACATCTATATATTATTTGTTATTATGAATTCACAATAACTGTTGCTGCACATATAACGTATTAATAGAGTACATTTCTTGAGTTATAGACATTTGTTAATACGGTATGTATTATTCAAGTTACATGGGGGGCCGTGCTGAAAGCGTTTGGCTGGCACGGCCACCTTTTTTTGCATATTTCTTCAAAAGTATAGAGGTACATTGAAAAAGAAATCGGTACATATACTGCTAGAGGCGAGTACATTGCAATGGTGTACACCATAAATGCAAATTCTGAGGGGCCGTGCTGGGCAAACGTACATACAGAATCATGTAGTCAAATTTTGTTCACGTTCATTTTCTGGCTTTAAAACTTAGTTTATCTGTGGTTACTGACTTGAGCAAAGAAGGTTTTGAATTTTTATGAAATGGCAACACACTATTCATAGACAAAGTAGAATGGAAGAAAAAACGGTTTAAAAAAACCCACTTCAAAACACTCGTAGTTTGGTTCCGCGTAATTTCGTTTTTTTTTGGTTTCTGTGATTTTTCGGCGATATAACCCGGTTCTAAGCAAACCTTGTCTCTTGGGTTATTGTAAGGGTCTCAGCACACATATGGGATCGTCACCGTATCGCCTCGAGCCGTTCAGAATGGTTTGTATTAACCCTTTAAACGCCGACACCATAATATTACGTGTTCTGAAAACAGTGCACGGATCGCCACACACGTATAATTACGTTATTTTATTGGAAAAGTTCTCATAGTGCACAAACTCCTTAGAAAATATGTCAGTTTTAAGGTGTAGGATATAATCTTTATTGTTATGGAACTTTTTTAATGTTTTGAATGATAAATACTGTGAATTTTGCATTTGTTCCCAACGAGTAACACCCTCAAATGTCACACTGTTACTCGATGGGAATGTTTTTAAGAAAAAATTCCCAACCAGTCACACTGTTACTCGATGGGAACTTTTTATTACTAATTTCCCAACCAGTCACACTGTTACTCGATGGGAACTTCTTATTAGTAATTTCCCAACCAGTCACAATATTACAGTAGTTAATGAAAAGAAGAATTAAATCGGTTTTTACTTTAAAAACATTTATTCGTCATATTGTGTCCGTTTCGACCGCGCGGCCACGGCGAAATTTAAAAAAAAAAACCATGCCATGGTTTTGTAAAAATTTGTAGAAATTGATTCCCAAAACCATAAATTTGTCAAAGTTAGGGTTAAAAAGTTATAAGGGTTTAACCGTGGCCGCGCCATTGAAACGCGGAGAACCGCGCGGCCACGGAGATCTTTAAAACTAAGCGTTGCAGAGACCTGAAATTTAGGGCAATAACAGATTCAATTTGTAAAAAAAATGTAAAAATATGGAAAAAAATCCTAGGTTTATATTTTAGGAGCTATAAGACTAAAACTCCATGGCCGCGCCATTGAAACGGTGAAAAACACGTTATCGCCGATATCTCGCTGAAAAAGCATCGCAGAGGTATGAAAACTTTTGTAATACCTAGATTTGAATTTGTCGAAATATGTAAAAATACTACAAAAAATCCTAGGTTTATGTTTCAGGAGCTATAAGACTAAAACCTCATGGCCGCGCCATTGAAACGGTGAAAAAACACGTTATCGCCGATATCTCGCTGAAAAAGCATCGCAGAGGTCTGAAGTTTTTTGTAAAACCTAGATTTGAATTTGTCAAATATTGTAATAATCCACAAAAAAATCACAGGTTAATATTTCAGGAACTGTAGTACGGTATCGCGTAGAAATAAGTCGTGATTATCTATCGAAGAAAGTAAGTGTAAAGCGAGTTTTTTTTTGTAAACAACACCTATTAATATGTAGAACTACCGATACTAGGCAAAAAAACTTTTTTTTTCGGTTTTTATAACTTTCTATACGTCTTGAATATTTCAATAGGGTGACCATGGCTTTTTGTTTACAGAAAACTTTCCACCTATCGTTTTAGAAATTATGTCTCAAGGATTCTAACTTATATTAAAATGAAACGGATAAGATAAAAAATAAGATAAGCTGTAAGATAGCATTAATTGATGAATAATTGTGTACTAAAACACGACATTGAATTGCCCTGAAGGAATTAACCATAAGGCCACACACACTACAGTACACAGGAGCGAACGGAACGCGGGTGCAGCGTGGGAGACGAAGGCCGGCTGTCTAACCCGGCCTCCCCCCCCCCCGTCTTCCCGCCAAACTCTAAAGGCTTTTTTGTTAATCAGTCGTCGTTTTACTTTCAGTTAATTCGCACGGATTGCTCGTTGGTGTTTAAAATTTTGACATTTCCTCGGACTTTGATTTGTGCACTGTTTCGGACATTAGTTATCTTTGGAAAACTACGTTCTGCTGTTACAACTTCGAAAGCGTAAGGTGTAAGCCTTACGATTTCAAATTAATACTTCTTATCAAGGTAAGTAAATCATGCTAATTACTGTCTTCTCTTACCAGTTAATACTGTGTACTTAGGTACCTATTTCAATACTGGTCGCTCTATCGTGATGATATTTTAATGCGGAAAGGTGTCTAAATTGTGTATTTGCTAGGTAAGTCTGGAAAAAGTGCTACTGTTTAAAAAAAACATACGACTCTTTGGCACCAAAAATCCTCTCTAACAAACAAAGATATTACTGAGGCTTAGTTTTGTAGAATACATGGTTAAAATATTTAAAAATAAGTATTTTTTGTTTGTTTACCGAGCGGGGCGTAGGTAGATAGTCTGCGAGCAATGGTTACCTAAGCGTTATTTTGTTTAGTTCAGTGAATTCTGCTATGCTATTCTCTAAAAGACTACGACAAGCTCGTCGCCGATACTAGTTTGGTCCCCAATGGATTTTCAACTTTATTCTCTAGAGCATAAAGCTGAAAATCCATTAAAGACAAACCGTAGTTTCGGCGCTGCCGAGGCGCTGTGTCCTTAAAGAGTAGCATTATGTTTGTTCTTTGTTCTTTTTATCAGCACGGCAGCCGCCAGGTCTTTGAAACCCGTAAAACAATAAATAATTTTATTACCTACGTGATTGTTGGATAATCGTTCTCAGGCGGTCAAACAAATATGTATAGAACAAAAGATTTAGAAGTAGAGAAGTTGGTCAATATTATTATTATAATTACAGAAACATGGTCAGAGGTAGAAAACCGAAAATTGATGCGGTGCAGCTGAATAACAAGTTTCTTAAGTATGCAGCTACTTGCAGAAATGAAAAAATATCATACAATAATCCTATATTTATAACTATTGCTCAAGAACTGAACAATGAAATAACACCGTATTCGTTGTTCATGAGACTGAAGAGAAATTTCAAGACGATTTTTGGCCAACGATATGATGAAGAAAGTTCACTCACACAAAGCACCTCAACTTCTCCTTCGTGCCAAAGCACAGTTTCTTCACCTGTGAAATGTACCTCAAAAGAAGTTGAAACTGTTAAAGAGTTCACTTTTTTACTGGATTTATATGACTGGAAGAAAGTGGAACCCGTCTCCGTTAATTACGCCAGGCGTGATCCTAATACTACCTCAACACATAAAAAGTACAATACACTGCCAAAGTACAAATGGGCCTGCTTACTACGAGAGAAACTGTGGGAATCTACAAGACTTCCATGCACATGGGTTTTTAAAACTAAGCGGGTCGACAAAGACAACAATGTTCTGATTAAAGGAGTGTGCTCACAATGTAGTTGCGTCTCAGAAATAACGAGCAAGGCAGCAACAGATAAAATATTGGCAGTGACCTGCACTCTACTTAATACTAATAATAGTAGAATGCCACACAATCCAAACAAGAAGACGAAGCTCACTCCATACAAAAGACGAAAACTAGCGAAAAAATTGCAATATAAACCCGCAACAGTTGTTCACAAAGAAATTGCTTCCGTAGTCATTAAAGATGATGATACTGTAAACTGTCCAGTGCTACCAACGATGGAAGCTTTGAGGAAAGTGAAACACGAGAAAAGGCAAAGTGATCGGTTGCACTCTGATCCAATCATGAGCATTCTCATGATGTCGATAATGGCAACATACCAAAATTTCGTTCGCGAGTTCACCTTGTTACCGAGCTTCCATCTGTGCTATTGGTGTGAGCAACAAATTCAATACTACAAGGCGTATATGGAGAAAATTCCTTATGTCACAATGACTATAGATGCAACTGGATCATTCTTCCGAACGATCAAACTCCCAGATGGATCATTGCTAACAAAACGGATGTTCCTCTATGTTGCTATGTTAACGTCTTCAACTATTAAGTCTACAGCAATTTTCCAATTGATTACGGATAACCACACAACGGATTCTATATTGTCATGGTTGAAAAGATGGCACAACGAAGTACGTACTGCTCCTCACGAGATTGTAACTGACGACTCTTCAGCGTTAATAGCAGCAAACGTTCAGACTTTTACTAATTTTCAAACAGTCCGAGACTATCTACGACAATCTTTTCTAGTTTTAATGAGTAAAAGTAACAATTTGCCTCAAGTATTCCTAAGATTAGACACAAGTCATTTTGTTAAAAACGTATACAACTTGCGATGCTTTGATAACGTTGATATAAATATTAAAATGTTTTACATTCGCAGTATTTTATTTATAAAAGAGTGCGAAAACTTTGAAATAATAAAAAATGTGCTTTGTAATATTATAAAAATTTGTACTTTCAAATATGAATTCACAAACAATGAGACTTGTAAAATTTCTATGAAATACCTCAAATCTTTGTTGGTCAAGATAGAAGACCCAGTTGAAGAAAACGACAAAAAAGATTTCTCTGATGATTATGTTATAATAACTGACGATGACAAAATTTTAGATTGGTTTGATGAACTTGTAAATAAAGAAAAAATGTTGGATCAAACAAAGAACAAAACAGAAAAACCAAATGACTATTACTTACCCAATCTAGTATCAACTCTTAAAAGGTTAATGATCAAACTGCCTCTATGGAGCAATGTCATGTGTCCTTTTTACAAATCAGAAAATAAGTCACCAACATCTTCAGCTGTTGAAAGTTATTTCAAAACCTTAAAACACTTATTATTTGAAACACGCCTACATAAATACAACGTGGATGAATTTATAAAATTTCACTACAATTTTATATTAGGAGAGACAAAAATAGCTTCGACAAATCTTAACATAACTCTAGCAAATACAAAAAAGCAAACAAACAAGGGCCGAAAAAGGAAGTTAATAAAAAAAAAAAAATAAGCAGTGTAAGAAAATGAAAATGAACAAAAAACAATCATTTTCTTCTGATTCCATATTTACAGAAAAGCCTTCGTATACTGAAAACTGGGGGGGAGAGGGATATTCTGCGAAGAATATCTCAGTATTGTTTTTGCGAAATGGGAATTTAGTAAATTCTATCAATAAAAGTATGAACTTTACTAACACGTGTGCGTTTGATTCAGTTTTCTTTTTGTTAGCATTCGCATATCAACAAAACGTTCACATTAAACAAATATTTAATACATGCACAAACAAATTAATCCGCGGATTTATAAAAATATTAGCAGAATCGTTAAATTTAAATAATGCTTATAAACTACGAGAGGAAATCATTACTCAATATTACAAAAGCGAAAACAATACATATGGATGCGATAGTAATATGGCTTTTATATTTGAACACATACTTTTAGAGTATTTGTACAGTGCCAATGTAACTAAAGAATGTTTAATCGAAACATGCGCCAACCACTCAAAAAGAACCATAGTGTTTTTATCAATCAATATGGAAATCATAAATTTATTCGGAATCGGAGGACTAGAAGATGCCATCATTATTGATGACTTCAATTTAAAAATCTGTTTAAAATGCAATAACGAAACCCAGAGATTTACGTACGAATTTAGTAATATTATTTTATTTGATCTCAATGGCACAGACAAAATTAAGCTCGAAGAAATACCTCATTACATCGAAATAAGGCAAAAAAAATATGGACTGATAGGTGCTGTGGAATATGTCCCCCCGGTTGTAGGTCTAATTGGTCATTACAAGTGTCATTGCTTAGTAAATAATTCCAGAATGATTTGTTACGACGATAATAAAACCGGAACGCACGCAAGTTCTGAACAACCTCTGACAATACATAATTTAACATATGGTCTAATAGATGATGAATAAGATAATAAAAAACAGGGTATTTTAAAACTATACAGCTTCTATAGGCAACCAGTTTTATTCATGACCCAAGGAACCGGTCGAAATCTCAAAAATATTGGCACCTCATAATATTGATACCTCATTTTATAGTTGTGGTTTGAAATGTCATTTTTTTTTGCAAGATTTCGACAAATGTTCCAGAAAGTCCTTGGCAGGTCGTATGAATAAAAAAATATATCTTAGTGTAAGTAACTAATCTGTGATTTGTGACTGAAAGAAATATATATCGTAGTGTAACTAAATAATCTCTGATTTGTGACTTTAAAACAAATATATATCTTAGTGTAAGTAAATAATCTCTGATTTGTGACTTTAAAACAAATATATATCTTAGTGTAAGTAAATAATCTCTGATTTGTGACTTTAAAACAAATATATATCTTAGTGTAAGTAAATAATCTCTGATTTGTGACTTTAAAACAAATATATATCTTAGTGTAAGTAAATAATCTCTGATTTGTGACTTTAAAACAAATATATATCTTAGTGTAAGTAAATAATCTGTGATTTGTGACTTTGAAAGAAATATATGTTTTAGTGTAAGTAAATAATCTGTGATTTGTGACTTTGAAAGAAATATAAATGTCTTAGTATAATTAAATAATCTGTGATTTATATGATTTAAAAGAAATAAACATATGTTTTTTATCTTATCCGTGTCATTTTAATTTAATTTAGAATCCTTGAGACATAATTTCTAAAACGATAGGTGGAAAGTTTTCTGTAAACAAAAAGTCATGGTCACCCTATCGAAATATTCAAGACGTATAGAAAGTTATAAAAACCGAAAAAAAAAATGTTTTTTGCCTAGTATCGGTAGTTCTACTTATTAATAGGTGTTGTTTACAAAAAAAAACTCGCTTTACACTTACTTTCTTCGATAGATAATCACGACTTATTTCTATGCGATACCGTACTACAGTTCCTGAAATATTAACCTGTGATTTTTTTGTGGATTATTACAATATTTGACAAATTCAAATCTAGGTTTTACAAAAAACTTCAGACCTCTGCGATGCTTTTTCAGCGAGATATCGGCGATAACGTGTTTTTTCACCGTTTCAATGGCGCGGCCATGAGGTTTTAGTCTTACAGCTCCTGAAACATAAACCTAGGATTTTTTGTAGTATTTTTACATATTTCGACAAATTCAAATCTAGGTATTACAAAAGTTTTCATACCTCTGCGATGCTTTTTCAGCGAGATATCGGCGATAACGTGTTTTTCACCGTTTCAATGGCGCGGCCATGGAGTTTTAGTCTTATAGCTCCTAAAATATAAACCTAGGATTTTTTTCCATATTTTTACATTTTTTTTACAAATTGAATCTGTTATTGCCCTAAATTTCAGGTCTCTGCAACGCTTAGTTTTAAAGATCTCCGTGGCCGCGCGGTTCTCCGCGTTTCAATGGCGCGGCCACGTTGAAACCCTTGTAACTTTTTAACCATAACTTTGACAAATTTATGGTTTTGGGAATCAATTTCTACAAATTTTTACAAAACCTTGGAATGGTTTTTTTTTATAAATTTCGCCGTGGCCGCGCGGTCGAAACGGACACGTCATATTGCTGGTGATTCTCCTTTGAACGTTTTATTCTTAAATAATTAAATAAAATTACAATACCTAAATACATACATACATACATAGACTCACGCCTGTATCCCCGAAGGGGTAGGCAGAGGTGTAATATTACACCCACATCTCGCCATCTATATTTAAGTCCCACGTAATAAGGGGGGGGAGGTACCTAAATACAATCAGCTTTATATAATATATCAGAGTAAATCATCACATTTTACAACAATTATCAGTTCTAATTTCTAATGTTAATTTGAACTTTAAACAATTTTCCAAATACATATAATTAGCCATAAGTATGTTGTGACAATTAAAATTATGTATAGCAAAATAAAGTTATGATAAGCCGGCAACATCAGTTATCGCGAGTGTGTAATGGCGGTTATTTTCTATGCACATTTAATGTAAAAATACTTTTGCATCCCTCTTCCCGCGGCCCCGGCGGCGGCGGCCACGTGTCGTAAGTGGGGGAGAGGGACGCAAAATGAATTAGTCAGAGCAGTGCAACGAAGCAAAGTGCACGTTGTCGAAAATGTCAGAGCCCACCGCATCTAGTTCGTCCGGTCAAGTGCCATTAAATTTAATTAAAAGGAATGGTGGGACAATTTTGCTACGAAGTGGACATCAATTTTATGCTAGACGAAAGCATAGTAGCGGATTAATAGTGTGGGCGTGCACAAAACGAAACATTTGCAAAGGAATCTTGAGAATAAAAGTAAGTACCTATATAATAAAGTTTACTGATAAACCTATGGTTTGTTTGTTAATCAATACGTTTATTTGTGAATGAATGCTTTGCATTATTTTCATAAAACTATAGATTTGTTTTATTTCAAGCTACTTAAAGTCCTAAATACTTATTCGTTTTCATTTCTTCCAAGCATACGCTATTATTAAAAGCGGCTTAAAACATTTTTTCTTGAGGCTTTTAAAATTGCTTAAAACTTGTTTCAAAATGTATTATTAATAAAGCCGAGTTTACACTATAAGACAACATTAGGCGCGCGACAAGTGACGTTCAACATGTATGCTAAGTAGTAGTAGATGCGTCATACACAAACGCGGCATAAACACTTAATCGATTTATTTGGAACTGTTATAAACACGTGTTTTAAAACAACTTGTTTTAATCATACGCAGGGTTAAACAATATGACGAATATTACTAATACGACAGCTTTGACTCCTGTTATTATTGTTGCTATTTTCTATTTATAGGATCAACGAATACTAGACGAGACTGCTCATAGCCATGCTCCAGACTTTGCGAAGAACGAAATTGATGAATCAATCCATAAATTAAAGACTGAATTGTACAAACCGGACTTTCCTAACATTCCACAAAAATACAATTCCATGATAGGCAACCTTAAAGATGCCGGTATAAATATTGTATCCAACATACCAAAATTTACTAGCGTTAAAAGTACACTGTATAGACAACGGAACAAAGAAGCTGGAGTTTCAAAGATGTTATTTAAAAACGCTCTTGAAGTCGAAGTGCCACCAAGATATAATAACTTTTTGTTAGCAGACTACTCAAATAAAACTAATAATACACGAATAATAGTATTTTCCTCGGTGGAAGCAAGGCAAATTACATGTGAATCAAAAGAATTTTATGGCGATGGCACATTCAGAAGCTGCCCTTCTCCATTCGTGCAATTGTATACAATTCATGTAGATACTGGTAGTACAATAAACCACACAAATATAACCCCTGTGATATATGCTTTAATGACCAACAAAACAATGCAGAGCTACTTAATTCTGTTTCAAATGATTAAGTCGCAGTTGCCGGATTGGAATCCAACAAAATTTAAACTTGATTATGAAAAGGCTGCAATGAATGCCATTATCAAAGTCTTTCCAACAGTCATAATAAAAGGTTGTTATTATCATTACAACAAAGCCATTTTTAAAAAAGGAAAAAGCCTGAATATGACCTCACGAACGTCACAAGATTTGAAGGAGGTGCGAATAATTGAACTTAGTGCGATTCTTCCATTATTGCCCGAAAACGAGATAATTAATGGATGGGTTTACATAATTGCTAGATACGGAGATAGTGAAGGTACAGGCACAAAAAAATTCATTAACTACATGGAAAAACAGTGGCTCCGTGAGGAATATTTAAAAGTGTGGTGCGTTTTTGGTGACGCCCATCGCACAACAAATGCACTCGAATCTTGGCATAATAAACTAAATAAGACCATTGGAACAAAACACCCGAATATTATGCATTTCTTGCACACAATTGAAGAAGATTCTTCTCAGAATACTGTCAGAAATGTTCTGAAACAACAAGGCAAACCGTCAAAAAGAAAACGGGGTAAGAAATCTATATCAAGAGACGAGTTTATTCTGGAAGTGCAGCTGGAATTAACACAAGGTCTTATTTCAGTTGGCCATGCTTTGGAGATTTTACGACACTAGAATTAAGAACTGATACTTATTGTAAAATGTGGTGATTTACTGTGATACATACATATAGGTACAAACATAAGGTTGATTATATTTAGAAAATTGTTCTTTAAAGTTCAAATTAACATTAGAATTAATAACTGTTAATTGTTGTAAAATGTGATGATTTACTGTGATACATGCATATAGGTACAAACATAAGGCTGATTATATTTAGAAAATTGTTCTTTAAAGTTCAAATTAACATTAGAATTAATAACTGTTAATTGATACATGCATATAGGTACAAACATAAGGCTGATTATCATATAGGTACAAACATAAGGCTGATTATATTTAGAAAATTCTTCTTTAAAGGTTCAAATTAATATTAGAAATAAGGACTGTTAATTATTGTAAAATGTGATGATTTACTCTGTTATATTATATAAGGCCGATTGTGTTTAGATATTGTTACTATGACTAAAACATTAAAATGAGAATTACTAGCAATATGACGAATGTTAACGTTTAACGTCCGTAATTAAGTAACTGTATTTACCAATGTTGTTATTTTGTTGATTTTAATAAAAATTTAAAAAACCGATTTAATTCTTATTTTCATTAAGTTCTGTAACAGTGTGTTCCCATCGAGTAACAGTGTGACTGGTTGGGATTTTTTTCTGAAGAAATTCCCATCGAGTAACAGTGTGACTGGTAGTGTGACCGGTTGGGAATTTTTTCAGAAAAAAATCCCATCGAGTAACAGTGTGACATTTGAGGGTGTTACTCGTTGGGAACAAATGGAATTTTGGGATTTAAATACATTGTGATCACTGATCTCCTTGCTTGTATCGCCAATCACGTAATTTTACGAATACTAGGGATGGGGCAAATTCGTAAAATACTTTATAGGTTGGCTAAGAAAAAACAAGGCTCTTTAGAAATTACTGTCACTATTTGCAATGAAAGTGGGTACTTTCATTACAAAATAACCATAGTGTTACTCTGATATACAAGTATCTGTACACAATAAAATGTATTTAAGTTTAAAATTATTTAATTTTTACGACAAAAATATAGAAATCTCATTACGCGGAACCTCACTAGTGCAGACAGTCGCCGGTCGCCGTCACCGTAATATTACGTGCGGCCAAGGAGCTTCAAGGTTATATCGCACTGTATTGTCAGTTGCCTCAGCGCCATCCCCGTAAAATCACGTGAAAGCTGTATCGCTCTGTGCAACTAGTGTTGTAGGGGTTTTTCGTGTTATCGTGTAGAACTTTAAATGCAAAAGAAATGCTGGAAGACGAAGAGTTATTAAATATTTTGCAATCGAATCATGAATTGCCAAGCGACGACAGTTCTAACACAGAAAGTGATGTTGATTTGGTAAGTTTAATTTATTGGTTAATTCGATAATTTAATTTGATTAGAAATTTTGTTTAATATAGGTAAGTACCTACTACGGTTCATCATGAATATCAACCAAAATTTAAATTGTAATACATTTATGGGCTGAGATTATTTTATTTAATATTAAAAAGGTACCTAGGTAGGTACTTATTGTTTAGATAAATTACCTTTAGTATAATTAATAACAGCAGATCTCGTACTGTATTTTTATAATAATACCTCTGTGTAGTATAAAAGTTTTTACCAGTAAAATGATTCCAGGTACAATGCATTTCTTGTTAAGAAATATTCTCCTGCTACCTACTTGCCATTCGCAATTTTATAAACTTTTCTTTAACTTTGTTAACTTATTAAAACATGTAATTTGGCCTAAAATAACATGCCTACTTCTGTTAAAAATATATTTTTGTATTTATTGTTTTAGGAAGAGGAGGAATTAAATAACAGATGGAGTTCGACAGCGTTCGTACCCGAAATTCATGGATTCGATGATTTTGCTTCTGGAATTCTAACAGAGAATATAAATCTTAGTACCGAATCAACAGAAGTGGATTTTTTTAAGCATTATTTTGGCGAAGAATTTGTATTGAAGTTGGTTGAATTTACAAATGCTCAGCATCAAATCTTTATTCGGAATTGTGACATAAGGCTCCATTCAAGGTTTGCAAGTTGGCGAGAAATTACTATTGCGGAAATGTATGTATTTCTAGCCGTAACTTTTTTATTTACCAGAAATAAACATTTAAAAATCGAAGAGCATTGGTCAACTGACCCTTTGCTACAATCGCCAATATTTTCTAAAACTATGTCGCGTAACCGCTATACGACCATTTTGGGTTTATTGAAGTTTTCGTCGCCAAATACAGAATCTTCCCACATTTTGAAAAACGTCTTGCCATTGGTAAAACACACAAAAAAAACTTTTAGAAATTCATATGTACCTCACCAAGACCTTTGTATAGATGAGAGTATAATGCCATTTAAAGGGTATGTTGCCATCAAGCAATACATACCTAACAAAAGGAACAGGTTTGGTATCAAACTATTCATTTTGTGCGACGTGAAAACAGGACTTATTATGGATTATATTATTTATTGTGGATCTAGAACCGAGATAGAGGATTCAGCTAACTTAGGTATAACAGGCGCTGTGGTAACAACCCTGTTACAAGACCTAATGCATGCGCATAGACGCTTGTACACAGATAACTGGTACTCGAGTCCAAAATTGTTCGAATACTTGTACCAACAACAGACATATGCATGCGGTACGGCTAGAATTGATCGTTTAAAGAAAGCCGGTGTCACAAATTTTAAATCTTTGATAAAGGGTGAAATTGATGTAAGATACAAAAAACCACTTATGGCATTAAAATATAAAGATAAAAGAGATATACACATGTTGTCTACCTTTCACACAGCTGAATTCGGGCCTACCACTAAGTATGATAGAGAAACTGGACTGCCTAAAATGAAGCCCGAAGTTATAGTTGACTATAACTTAAAGAAAGGAGCAGTTGACAATACAGACATGGTATTACATTCGGTTCAGTGCATACGGAAAAATAGACAATGGGACAAAAAACTAGGCTTGCATTTAATTGATTTATGCATGTTAAATGCTCATGCATTATATAAAATACTGCATACTAATAATAATTCCATCGCCGATTTTCAGTTGGCCGTTATTAGACAATTAATCGCAAAATACAAAGCACAAGAATTAGAGTATTCTATACCGACGACGTCTAGATCAGCGTCTGCCTTGCGTTTAACTGCATCACACTTGGCTAATCACATGCCTCAATACACAGAAAACAAAAAGTCAAGATCATGTTTTGTGTGTCAACATACGACATTAAAGAAAAAATGCCGCAAGGAATCTCGCTTTATGTGCGAAGTATGTCAGGTAACATTATGTGTAACTCCATGTTTTAAAATTTATCATACACGTGAAACATTTTGAAAAATATCGATATAATTATTATTATGCCACGCATCCCTAGCACCAAATTTGAGTAGTTCAATTGTCCACGTTCAGTTGTTGTTTTCGCTTCTGAAGGAGAGGACGTGCGTCATGACGAGTAATGAAGAATCGCGGTCTACGTCGCCTTCGATTTTGTGTCCACGTAAAATTATTTCAAATAATACTTCAAATAAATCGACGCAGACGAAACCAAATTTTGTCCATTACGCCCAGTTAAAAGATGGTAATGTGACTGCTTTTATAAACTTGCCATACGCAAACTTTTTTGATCAAAGACCAAGTGATCCACGCAATGAATACTTCGCGTCATTAATAGCTTTTGAGCTGGAAGCTGTACGGCCTGAAAAACGTTCAGAAGTATACATGAAAATATTAAATTTAATACGGCAAGCTCGTGGAGAATCGTCACCAATAGAAGAACGAACGTGCCCATCTCCCGAGTACTGATTTGTGTTAACGTAGTTAATGACTGAAGACTGAATAATGTTAGATTATTAATTAAGCAGGTAAATAAAACATTGATTTTATTTCTGGCTTTTTATTCATGAAACCTCAAGAGAACACCAGTGTCCGCAAACCTATTGTCTTTCTATTGTGTCTCTAATTACGATAATCGAAAGGTTAATATTGTTAATAAATAAAGAATTAATGCATCGATATTAAGTATTCCCAACACTATTCCAACTTATGCCTAAAGTGACTTGGCGCTGGAGGTAAGTCAAAGGTATCAAAATCTTGGCGGTTAAAGGGTTAAACTCCCTACTGCAACGCACACTAATCGGAATAATAACGTAATCGCCTCGCCTCGGAACTGGGGGGCTACTCTCTAACGAAATCCGTAGTTTCGGGCTTAGTTGCGGGCGTTCGTATTCTACTCCGTATCACCTACAGACTTACGATTAGTCCCGAACCCGAACTGAGAATGAATGACAACACGATTTCACAGTAACTGTCAAATCGTATTATCATTAGTTCTCAGTGGTTAGGTGATACGAAGTAGAAAATCTCCGCCCGAAACTAAGCCCGAAACTACGGATTTCGTTAGAGAGTAGCCCCCCAGGCTCCGAACTTGAATTCCCGCGCTTACGGCTCATCGTCCCCGCGCTTACGTTTCTCCGTCCCCGCGCTTACGTCTCTCCGTACCCGAGCTCACATCTCTTCGTCCACCCTTTCCCCTTTCCCCTCCCGCGACTTGCCTGCTAGACGCCGCCATTCGCAAGGAGTATTTCATTCGTGTTGCGCGTATGTTTTATTTAAAATTTTAAGTTCGATTCAAACACAAAATAACGATGCAAAGGGAGAAACTTATTGAAGAAGTGAGAAAATATCCATATTTATATGACTTAAGTGATGCTAAATACAGCAATACTATAAAAAAGGACGAGGCTTGGAAACAAATAAGTATTACTTTAAAGCAATCTGGTAAGTACCTACTCCTATTTAATTATTTATTTAATGTTTTTCGCGTATGTAGGTATGTATGGGAAATAAAACAGTTGTGATTAATATAATTATAATGAAAAATTTAACTGGAATATCCATTAAGAATTAACATTAATATTTAAAGCTAAAAGCTACTGCCATGGAACTCGTCCGGTAGAAGTTTGAAAATATGTTTTGAACTTTTCACGTACATTAAAAGCGGTAGCCATATGGGCACCACTAATACTTGGTAATTGACTTTAAGGTGTGTCCAAATATCGAGCGGCAATCGAGCGCGGCTGCCGCGCGCGGCCCGCCGCGCTGTGATTAGACGACTGCCGCGCGCGAACGCTTCTGGCCACCTGCTGCGCGCGAACATTCTTAGTAAACATTCGGCAGTAATTGTGTTCGGACGTATTTCTGCGCACAAACATGGACAACGAAACATCGATTCGTTTAATTGAAATGTATGGATCTTTTAAAGAGTTATGGGATCCTCGACAAAAGGAATACCATAATAAAAATAAACGTGAAGATTTGTGGAATGAAATAGCCAACAATTTTGATCTTCCCAAGAAGGAATTAAAGGCTAAAATGAAAAGTCTTTTAAGTTCCTATAGACGAGAAAGGAATAGAGAAAAAACAAGTAATACAACTGGATCGGGTTAGTTATAATCTTTAATAATTAATATAATGTATCATTGTTATGAGTATAGTAGGTAGGTCTAGATTTACAGCAATATTGGTATATTGCTGTAAATCTAGACCTACTTACTATACTCATAACAATGATATTCAAAAAGTATAGATGTAGTATAGTCATACTTCACACGTCAAAATAACATGCCATGTTTGTTTTGATACACAAAAGACGTATTGTAGGCTAGAATAGGAGTCTCCTGTTGCTAAATACCGTAAAGTTATAGCCAATCTCTCTTTGGTTGTGATTGCTTTACGCCAGTACGTATCTTCTTTTTTAATATGTGACCCAACCAGGCTATGTAAATGTTCAAACTCTTCCAAGGTTAGTCTTAAAAACTGTGGTGTCCGATAATTAATTTCATAATTTATTGATTCAATATTCTGTAACCTTCGTTGAAAAAGTGGTTTCATCCAGCATTTCCTCGTTAAAATATGTTTCTTCTTAGCTCTTTTACGCAATTTTTAAATAATAAGCAGAGCTACGACACATGCGACCGCTTTCATTTTAGTTCTGATGCCAACTGAAGCGCGCGGCATATCTTGGTTGTGCCGCGCAGTACTGCCGCGCAAACATTAGTTGACTTTGTCCAAACAAGAGCGCGGCAGAAATGTGTCCTACAAATGCCGCGTGTTGCTGCCGCGCTCTTGCTGCTCAATGTTTGGACACACCTTAACAATCGGTCTTCGTCGAATTCAACTGTAATTTCCTGTTCTGTTCTGTTCGGTTCCTGTAAATTCATCTCAATGTTATATGTCCTCATCATATTGTGTAAAATGCAAGTTGTTAATACCACTTTATCTACAAACTTTGGATGCAATTTAATATTTTTGTTGTAAATCGCAAATTTTTGATATAAAATTCCAAAAGCGTTTTCAACAACCCTTCTAGCTCGTGATAAGCGGTAATTATATTGCCGTTCAGGATCTGATAGTCTCCGTGTATTTGAGCGAGGATATGGTCTTAATAAATATGTCTTCAATGGAAATGCCTCGTCTCCCACAAATACATGTGGCATTGCATGATTAGTTCCTGGTAATGGTTTGTCACAAGGAATATTGAATGTGTTTCTTTCAAGTGCCTTTCCAAATGTAGATGATGAATAGATTCCGCCATCGCTGTTTTTTCCATAGGCTCCTACATCGACCGCTATGAATCTGTATTCAGGATCAACTATAGCTAACAAAACAATAGAAAATGTTTTTTTATAGTTAAAAAACAACGATCCACTATTGGGAGGTGCAATTATATTTACATGTTTGCCGTCAATGGCGCCTATGCAATTCGGAAAGTTCCATTTATTTTTAAATCCTTCTTCGATTCCTTGCCATGTGGCTGTAGTTGGTTGAGGTATATGAATTGGCATTAATTTATTTAATATTGCATTGCACACATCTATTACTATCAAACGAATAGTTGATTCTCCTAAACGGAAGCTCGATGATAAATTAGTAAATGTAGATCCAGTTATGAAGTACCTGCAACAATAAATGTATATTTAATATACGTTTTATAATACGTGTATATGTTTATGTGAAAGTGTGTGTACGTACTCCCTTTCACACATACATGTGTAACTACATGCGCTTGATATAGTTAACCATGATTTATTTTATTTCAGAATCTGAGTGCAAGAAAACTTGGTTAAATCTTAGAGAGTCTCACCGACGAGCTATGAAGAAGCGTAAAACTAAAAGTGGTCAGGCAGCCCCGACGACGAAAAAGTGGACCTTTGAAGATGAAATGAGTTTTTTAGTACCTCATTACAAAGAAAGAAATACGATCTCTTCGGTTGATGATGATGATGGTTCAGATGTTAGCAGTTTCTTGGGTAATGATGATTCACAGAACTCAATAAACATAATTCAGTCTCCAGAAAACTTACAAGCGGAAACTACTCCACTTTCGCCGCGTCCTGAGTCTTCTGCATCTTCAGTTGCATCCAAAATTTCAAAAAAAAAAAATCTTAATATTGAAAAAAATTCAGCGTCACAAACTTTAATGAAATATTTATTAAATCACAACGAAACCAAAAAAGAAGATGAGATAGATACATTTTTTAAGAGCATTGCGGCAACGGTTAAAAATTTTTCAGAATATAACCAAGCTGTTATGAAAAGTAAAATATATAACGCAGTTTCGGAAATGGAGTTAAAAGAAATCGCAGAGAAACAAAGCTATTATAGTTATCGCAACCCTTACATTCCCCAAAGAGAAGATGACATGCCTCGAGGTTATACCACTCTAAATAACTTTAGCCACGAGATACAATCAACATCTGGCGCTTCAAACATTCATGATTTTAATATTTCAAACTTAGAAGAAAATGGCGCGTCAAATGCTGACGATCTTGATACTTCAAACAAACTTTAATTTGAACAATGATTGTATTTTTGTTGTGGCGCTATTTTTGTTTAATTGCCATAATTTTTGGATTTAATAATATAGTTTTGTATAATAAAAAAATATGTGATTTATGGGTATTTTTTTTTACCTAAACTACAAAAAAGTTGCATTTACTAAAATACCTTACGCAATCACACAAAATATATACACACATACACCAGACATAAAACGTACATCCCCTGTGCACACTTGATCGCAAATGAGGGTTGCGTTCCAAAAGAAATATTTTTTATCGACAGAGGATAAAAATTAATCTATCTTGTAGTTTCGGAACCGAGTATTTTTTTTTGTACACTTAAAAAAAAGAACAATAGAGATAATACAAACATTAAAATTATAGTACAAATATTTATGTAGACCAGATTAAAAATTCCAAAAACAAATGCAATTTCTCACCTTAACGTTACAGCTAGTTTTTCTTCGGGCGATATTGTTTCTCTGAATGTTGTATTCTTCTTCCTTATACATTCATCTATAGACTGCAATAAAAGAGATATTTCGGCATATGAAAATAAATTTTAAATTTCTCTTCATCATCCATCAAATGTTTTTTTATAGTCCGAAATTCCCCTTCAGTACTCCTTGCTTTATTCATACTGTGTACCCAATATCTTTTTCTTTTTTTCTTGCTATTTTCTTTTTCCTCTTCATCAAGTGCTATGGCTATGATAGCCAACTCACGTATTGTAAACCAAGACATAACCGTGCGCTACACTTAACGTTTGGATTCAAACTGATCTGGTGCCAACCAGGTCAGCCAGGGGGCGGCGAGGCGTAAGCGCGGTGTCGCCTAGCCGTAGCCGAGTTGACGTACAGGCGCTGCTGATACGCTTTCGTTACGTGCATACGGTAGGTTGACGCCTGGTTGACAGCGAGGCGAAAGGCGTTACGGTTACGATCCCTTTCCGATCCCATATGTGTGCTGAGACCTTAAAGGTGCGTACGGATTGCGCGTACCCTGGTACGCGTACTCAGTTTACGCGTATCCGGAACGCCTAGTCCATACCTGCAGCTACGCGTTCACTCTTGGGGTACGCGTACCGCGCGAGCCAACTCGCAGCGCGAGCCACCGTCAAGGTGCGTACGGATTGCGCGTACCCTGGTACGCGTACTCAGTTTACGCGTATCCGGAACGCCTAGTCCATACCTGCAGCTACGCGTTCACTCTTGGGGTACCTACGAGTACCGCGCGAGCCAACTCGCAGCGCGAGCCACCGTCAGTCGGTTTTTGGTCGCGCGTCAAAGAGGACGCACGCGGCCGGCTACGCTATATTTGGACGGCAAAATGAATAAACACGCGTGTTCTTCGAGTTTCAATAATGAAAATATTATTAAGGAGTCTACACCCCAAACCCGCCGACCCGCCGACACAGCCCGGCTCGGCTTGGTGTCGGCGACTTTGCTTCAAGAATCATGTCGGCGACTCGTACCCGCGCGTGCAAGTCGGCGGCATGGCCGGCGACTTGCGTACGCGCACGCTCAGTTGCCCGCCGGCCGACACTCCAGCGATAGTGACGTGCTTGTGTTTTTTTTGCGATTTTCTGCAAAAATGGAATGGGACGAAGAAACCACTCTAAAGTTAATAAATTTGTATCATATAAAGGAATTATTATGGAATCCAAAACACTTGGATCACAAATGTAGACCTAAACGTTTTGATGCACTAAATGAGATGGCAAACGAATTAAATACAAATGTCACAGAAATAGAACGGAAGATAAAAAATTTGACGAGCCAATATTATAGAGAAAGAAAAAAGACGATTGAATCAAAAAAGTCTGGAACCAGCGCAGATTCTGTTCATGAGAGCAAGTGGTTTGCCTTTAAATCTTTGAATTTCTTGCTCAATAAAAATAAACCTACTGGAACAATCGATACGGTATGTAACATTTCAGTGATGTTGTATTATTTTATTTCTAACCTAATTATTTGAGCACACAAGAATAATATGTAAGCTTGGCCCGAGTGAAGAGAGGCGCGCGGTAAATAAAGACATAGGTACTTATTTTATCTGCCTTTGTTGTTGCGCTGTTGCTATTGTTATTGCACCGAAATATTTCTAAACAAATTATTTCTTGGAATGGCATGTGCACAGATATAATAGTCATTGCAAATGAGGAGTGATTTTTCAAAAGGCCTTATTTCCATTTTTTACTTTGATGTAGATTTCGACGGAATCGTGAAGTCTAGTCAAAATCGCAACTGGAACTGGCATTTCGTCGGTGCGCTTGCCAAATCTGATATGTGCATTTCTATGATACTTTCTTGTTACTTAATATCCTTTAAAATCAAGTATATTAACAATACATTTTATCATTTTCACTTGTATCTCAGTTCATACGGCATTTTGAAAGTATGAATTAGTCAATTAATCATTAAAAAATCATCAATTAATCATTAAATAAAACAGATTATTGTCTCCCTTGTCAACTTGATGAAAAACATATATCAGATTTGGCAAGCGCACCGACGTTGCTTAGTTCAGAACGCCTTATTTCCTATAGTAAAAGGCGCATCAAAAGTAGAATGTCAAACAAACTGGCACATTTCCACCCGTAGGTAGACAGGCAGTGTGAAAATTAACAAAACTCCGTATTTCCTGCTTGTTTTTTAACCGTGTTAAGAAATTTCATACAAAACGGCATATTTCCTATTTAGCTAAAATTGGTCAAAGAAAACAACCTATTTTTTTGGTGAATTTGAAGCGTTCTGTTTGAAAATTTAATGCATGGTAACACTGAGGCTGCACGTCGATCATACACAGAAAAAAAAAGTTGTTTGACATTTAGCTGTCACTGTCATTGGCAATTATTTTCGCGCTACAAATGCCAATTTTAATGAACGTGTTTCGGGTTCGGGTTCTATTAAATTAATAAAAACGATATTGCGTGTATTGTCTGTACGTCGTGAAATGGATGAAAACACAGTAGGCGCACTAAATCCCGGTGGGAGAAAAAAGAGGGATAAAAGTAAAGCAAGAAACAAGAAAGAGTAAGTTGTAACCTGAATGTGTAGCTCTAACCATACTGCAATTTCGTTAGATCTCACCAAGATTTGAATATTGGCTTAATTACTGTGACTTTCTTTTCAGATATTTAGACCAAGATCCGCTGGGAACAAATTTTACGAAACCATGTCAACATAAAAGTGAAAAAACCAAGCTTAGATGTGATTCCCTAAGAATGGACGTTATACTAAAAAATCGACGAATGCTTTATAATACGAAAAACAAAACCGATCAAGATATGTTTTTGTGTCGATTATTGTCTACGTATCAGCCAGTTCGTCGAGATAAGATACCTCTGAAAAATTTGAAGAACCGTCAAGTAAGTTGTACATACAACCTCTTCACTCGGAAAAAAAAAGCTGTGCCAGTTTGCAAAAGGTTTTTTATGGCTGCTTTAAGTGTCAATGAGAAAAGGCTCAGAAATTTAAATAAAACCTTACTAAATGGAGAACTGCCAAGAGAAAAACGTGGTGGTGATCATCGATCACATAAGTCAGCAGAAAAGAAACAGAGGCTACGCCAGTTTTTAGATAACTTGCCTGCACGTGAAAGCCACTACAGTAGGAATAAATCAAAACGATTGTATTTAAATAGTGAGCTGTATCCTAAGAAATTACTAAAATTATATAATGATTCTGTTCCAATGCACTTAAAAGTAAAACCAAGCATGTTCTATAAAATTTTTCACAATGACTATAACATCGGATTCAGCAAACCATCGTCAGATGTATGTAACGTCTGCACATTATTATCAAATAAGATAAAGAATGAAAAAGATCACCGAAAAATTTCAGAATACATGATTCAAAAACGAGTCCACTCCATGCGTTCTAATGCCTTTTATGACTTACTGAAAACGGATGTACCTGATAGCATCACACTATGCTTTGTCTTACAGCAAGTGTTACCCCTTCCGAAGACTCCTATACAGGACTGTTTTTATTCCAGACAAATCAGTCTGTATAATTTCTGCATTTATAATTTAGATGCCAAAAAAGCTTTTTTTTATGTGTGGGATGAGACTGAAGCTAACCGCGGAGCTACAGAGATTGGTTCAGCGCTTTATTGCTATTTAAGTAACCTTAATATTCCTGACAATGTTACTGTACTCAGGTTATTCTGCGACGGATGTGGGGGGCAGAACAAAAATAGCTTCATAATACACATGCTAATGCATTGGCTGTATTCTAAATCACCAATAAATTTAAGAGACATTCAGCTATGTTACCCAGTCCGTGGTCACAGCTTTCTACCAGCTGATAGAGTTTTTGGTAGAATCGAAAAAGATTTGCGAAGGTGTGCTGTGATAACGGAAAAACAGGAATATATTGAAAAAATTAGCAAGCATGGAGATGTACAGACATTAGGTGGGCAATGGTGTTTGAAAGATATAAAAAAATTGTCTGTTAATTTTAAAAAAGTTGATAGAATACAGTCCTTAAAAAAGATTTTCATTAAAAAGAGTGTGAACAGTAGAACAGGGAAAGTATTGAGCTGCAAAGTGACTGGATATGAACATTACAGATTTCAGTCTGGTTCTGAAGAGTCAGTTTCTCTATTAAAACATGGTAAAAGAATTCCTTCAGAAATTTCGACATTACCACATGCGCTGATACCTCTTTCAGCAAAGAAAAAGAATGACGTGGATAATCTACTAAAAAAACAAATTGGAGATGACTGGAGAAACATGGATAATCTGGGCTGGTATAAATATATTTTAGATGATGTTCTAAGCACTTTGCAGGAAGATGAGCATGACCTGCATGATCCTACAATGGCATGTGAATGCAATGAACCAGATGATTTGTTGAACCTTAGAATTTAAATTTGTTATGGTCTCATTTTGTGAATAAACAATTTATTTCCTAACAACAATTCTTTAATATTTTAAGTAACACCGCTATCTAGTTGTTTTTTACCTAACCTACTCATTCTGAATTGTACAAAAAGCCTTATTTCCAAATTGGTGTGCAACAAAGGGGCATATTTCCTATTCACTTTATACAAAAGGCCTTATTTCCTGTTGTAGCAAACAAAAGGTCATATTTCCAAAATTTAATTTAAGATAAAAACAATACAAGTATATAAAACTATTTTTTTAAATGCCATATGTTCAGAACAACTAATGCACACTTATTTTGACTACTTTCAAAAGTTATAGTACAACCTTTGCATATCTCACAGATATTTGGCTCTACTGAAAATTTGGCTCTGCTGGAAATAAGGCCTTTTGAAAAATCACTCCTCAATTGTAGTAGAGACTTCCGCTGTTGCAGGGTGCCCTTATATTGACATGTTTGCCGTCAATCGCTCCTATACAATTAGGGTAATTCCATAATCTTCTAAAATCTTCCTCTCTTTTAACCCATGACTCTGTCGTTGGTTTTGGCATAACAATGGGTCGTAAATATTTCCAAATTGCGGCACAAATTTCGTGTACAATCTTCCAAACTGTAGCATAGCCCATTCGAAAAGTATGAGCCAGTGCTTTGAAACTGATAGCAGTAGTTAGAAATCTGTAACAAATTAATGAAGCTGTTTTTTTTTCTAGTGGCCGAATGTCAGAAACAATGGAAGAAACTTCGTGACTGTTACAAAAAGGCTCTTAGATTGAGACAATATAAAAGCGGTTCTGCGCGAAAAACTGAAAAACCAATTAAATTTGAGAAGGAGTTAGAATTTTTAAAGCCACACCTTCAGGACAGATCACAGACATCAAACCTTGATTTTTCTGATAATAGTTTAGACGTGGACACTGAAGACATCTCAATTATAGAGTCACAAACATCTGACGTCGGGGAAAATTCACGCTCTGATTCGGCATTATCAAATCATACTACCGGAAATAAAACACTACCTCTATCGCAGAAATTATTCAGACAATATGTCGAGGCCAAAGGAAAGGAAGAAGATCCATTAGATGCGTTTTTTCTATCTATGAGTAAATCAGTAAAAAAGATGCCTATACGAATTCAAGCTGAATTAAAACGGGCAATAATTGGCCTGGTTACTGACGCAGAAGTAAAACTTGCCTCCGAGGAAAGTAGCGATACTACATCATCTATGACTAACTGCTATGGAACACAACAACAGCAAATTTATTCCTCACCATCAACTTCAACTTACATCCCATCCACTACTTATTGTCCACCACCTACTTCAACCACACCACCCAACCATACAAATTACGGCACTATATCCAACACAACATCATCTGCTCCACCATCGCCTTACATACCACAACCTATTTGGAGAACACAGCAACAGCGGCAATCGAAGTTTGACGATTTCGAAGAATTTACTTATAATGACTGATAATAATGATTAATGACCTTAATAACTGTGATTTCACATGGTGAATAATTATTTCAAATTTTTAAATCTCTTTATTTGAAATACAAGCTTTTTTAATTATGCTATTCTATCTAAGGCATGAAAATATTGATATTTATGTTGAACAACCAAGAAGTGTTTAACACCTTGCGTGTAAGTTAATAAAGTGCTAAAATCGTAAGAAAGCATAAAACTCACCTTAAGCAGACTGATATTCGCTCTTCAACGGAAATGGGTATCGTTAAATTTGTTTCTTGTTTCTCAATGTGTGGTCTCAAAATATTGACTAAGTTTGTAAATTGATCGTAGTCCATTTTATAATAGTCGTAAAAAAACTCGGGTATCGATATAAATCAACGCAAAAAGTAGTAAATTCACCACAAGTACGTCTTTTCTTCCACAAGTTGTGAACACTATAATTCCGCTTTCTTTTTCTTCTTTCTTCGTTTTCTTCTTCTTCAGATATAAGTAATATCATAGCAAAATCAATGTCAACCATTTTACACACGTTTCAGCTACGAGAGTCAACTGGCAAGTGATTCAATAGCTCTGCTGTTGATGCCCATTACTACACGTGAGAGTGCGCGCGTATTCTGGCGAATACGCGCGCATTCGTGCGGCTTCGCTTTAGTTGTAAAAAATTTGACGCTTCGACTCTGCGCTAGTATAAATCGACCCTAAGCAGAGCGGAGCCGGAGCGGCGCCGCTCGCAGTTGTTTGTTTGCGCAGATAGGGAAGGACGTATGCTGGATTAAGTACGATCACGTAACCTGTACCTATCAAAATGAGTACCAGTGAGGAAAATATTGACATGGACTACCTCATTTCTTTAGTTCAAGAACGGGAAGTACTGTGGGATAAGTTTCATGTGGATTTTAAAAACAATAATTTAAGGGTCAACTCACACCGAAAGAGCGGCGAACGGCAGCGAAGCGGAGCGCAGTTTCAGTTTCATATGAATTTTAACTTTATTATCATTACCATAATACATATTATCGCATGAGAAACTCGAACGAGTCGCGCGGATGCCCGCGGCGCCGCAGGAATTCTGGGGAATTCCATAAACGAAGTTGCGGGAAGTCCCGAGAATGTTCGAGCAGTCGCGAGCGGCCGCTGGCAATATCCCGCCCCTCGCGCCCGCTCCCCGCGCGCGTCTCTTGCGCGCGAGCATTCGCATTCATTCCTTTCAGTGCAACAAATACAGAAGTGATGGAGGATGAAGAAAAGCTTATTTGTTTGGTGCAAATGTACGACTGCCTATACAATACCAAATCAAGGCATTACAGCAATAAACACATGAAAAATAACGCTTGGCAAAAAGTGGGCGCTGAAATGAATATGTCTGGTAAGTATGTATTTCTTTAATTATTTTTATTTGAAAATTAAAATATAACATTTTAATTAAAATTAAAAAACGTCTTGCACGGCTTAGGCGATAATTAAATATTTTCTTCTCGACGTCTGTCGACACTTGGCTTCCAGGAAAAGGTCTCATTATGAGTTCATGTAACGGGAAAGCCTCATCTCCAACAAAAACATGTGGCAATGCTTCTGTCGTACCTGGCAAACATTTATTAGGTGGTATATCTAGTGTATTATTGTGCCGAACTGTGAAAACAATGCCTAAAAATATTCAAGCCAAATTAAAGGGCGAAATTTTCCGCCTTATAAATGAAACGGAAATAAGACTTGCCGATGACACCGGTGGTAACATGACACGAGATACAGATGAATTTAACTTATCTGCCACAGAAAATAATACAACCATGCCATCTTCAAAGTATCCATTGGAAACAACCAGTATCAGTCCTAGATCTGTGACAGAAAATTACAATGAAACAAACATTCCAACCACATCCTTTTCATACACACCATCAATAATACCGGCTGCAGAACAAAAATCTATTACATCTTTTTCATACAAACCATCTAAAATACCGTCAACTTCAACAAGTTATCAAGAGACGAACACAGAAAATATCTACGAGACAAACTCCCCACTTCCGATTTATTCAAGATCTAGTTCACTCGACCCACCTCCGCACAGTGAAGAAATCTCGCAATCTAGGGGGATTTAAATCAAAATATAAATTCTAATAATATATAATATAGTTATATCCTATTTATACCTAAGACCCTATTCGTCATAGCTACATATTAGAAATTCTTGTAGGTAGGTTAAAAAAATTATAAAAAAATGTTAAAGTGGGTAGACAATAATCGTTGCAACTTTACAATACGAACAACAACATTAAAGTGTCATCTTCACTTGAGATTACTGATCAAATTAACGTATAGTCTTATTTATTTGTTTATTATTGTATTCTGTACATCTTTCAAGGTAAGTTAATGTGTATTTTATCTAAGTAATAGTTAAACATTGATCTAATGACATCATTTAAAAGCACAGTTAAATTAAGCATTTTTTAGAGATGATATGCAAAATAAAAGGTGTATAGAAAAAAATGATCTCAATATTCCGGTGTTTTTATTGTTTCAGTTTATAGCTTAGAATCTTAACTTTTGAGAACAATTTACAAAACTTGCGATTTTGTGCGACCGTCAAACATTTTTTTTCGGTTTTCAGAATGACCGCCGAAATTACAAAAAAACAAATTTTTGATATTTGGACCTCAAATGCGAAAGAGGAGCGAATTAATGCTATTTTTGCATTTATAATAGGTAATTACCCTCAACTACAATTTTCGGAAGGTGCTATTAATGAAATTAAGTTTTTTTTTAAGAAAGTTATGTAACAAACTTAACGAAAAATGGACAGCAAGCGGTAGACATCGCGAACGCTTTTTAAACAAGAATGTTACTTGGTTGAATGAATGCATTAAATTACCAGATAATGTTTTAAATGAAATACCATCTACATCTGGCCACTCACAAGGAAGACCACACAAAGTTTTTGTAGAATGTTGCGATAAAACCAAAAAACGCAAAGTTCAGAATCTAATATCGTCTACTAGCCCTGAAGAAATAGCGATTGCACATGAATGTAACCTTCGAAAAGCTGGTAAAAGGGACTCTGCAGCTATCGTAAAAGAACTTTCTAGGAGTTCACCTAAGAGAGGTTCTATCATGAAAAGCGTACGAAAAAAAATTCTTAGCGATAGCGTTCAAGTGACTGTGTCGGCCGATGAAGCATTAAGCATGATGGTAGACGCTGATTTATCAACTCATCAATATGAGATAATACGGCAAAGGATAAATAAATTGGTTAAAAACTTATTGCCATCTTATGACCGAATAAAAGAAGCTAAGAAGAAATGTTATCCTTCCAATAAAACCGTAACAGAATTAACTGCAACGTGTGACCTGCAATCATTAGTTGATCACAGTATCGAACGACTTTGTTTATCTCAGAAAGAGGTTCTTGGGTCAATGGAGGACTTGCACAGTGGAGTAAAGGAGCTGTCACTGTTAATTAAGTGGGGTTGTGATGGAGCACAACAAAAATCATATAAACAAAAAATTTGTTCAGAAAATAAATTTGATGAGAACCTTTTTAGCATATCCATGGTGCCTATACAGTTAAGGTTGAATGTTGAAGAGAATAATATTATAGTATGGCAAAATCCAGCCCCTTCTTCAACAAGGTACTGTCGACCAATCAGATTTAACTTTGCTATTATATAATTAATGAAGTAGTCTCTCTACTTCATTAATTAAAGAAGAGGTAGACATGATACAACAGCAAATCGAGTTGTTGTCGCCCGTCGAAGTAAGTCTGGATAACTTTAAGATTTTAGTGAAACCAGTTTTTATGCTGACTATGATAGACGGTAAAATATGTAGTGCTCTATCTGATGTTTCGTCCTCATCTCAAACTTGCTATATATGTGGAGCAAAGCCTTCAGAGATGAATAATCCATCTCTTATTTTGATGAAACCTCTTGATCAAACAGCATTATCTTTCGGACTTTCTCCTTTGCATTCCTGGATTAGGTTTATGGAGTGTATACTTCATATCGCCTACAGACTTGACATAAAAATGTGGCAAGCTAGAGGTCAAGAAAATAAAGATAAGGTTAAGGCAAGGAAGATACACATACAAACACGGTTCAGAAATGAATTGGGTTTATTAGTGGATTTGCCGACTCAGCAAGCTGGTAATACCAATGATGGCAACACAGCACGGCGATTTTTTAGAAGTGCTACCATAAGTGCTGATATTACTGGGGTAAATTTAGAATTAATAACGAGGTTTCATATCATTTTAGAAACTCTCGGGTCGGGTTTTACAGTCGATTTGGATTCCTTCAATAGTTACACAGAAGAAACCAGAAACTTGTATCTTAGGGAATACTCATGGTATAACATGCCAGTTAGTGTGCACCAGGGGGTGTCAACTCTATACGTCGAAACAACGACATACCTTCAAGGGCTATTTCAAGTGTGGCTAGAGTTAAAAAAAATATCGGGACCTAATACGCTAGACTAAAAAATTACGTTTTTATGGGATTTAGGTCCCTAATCATACCACTAATGTCATTACGACTGATGACGTTTCGTTCGTCCCAAACAAGATGGCGGAGTTGTTTGTATGCTGTAGCGTCTTGTGTTGTAACTTTTAAGTTTTTTTTTGTTTGTTTCGATTCTGTGCGTTCCAAATATTTTGAGATAGCGACTCTGAATGTGTGTTTCGAGATATGGACTCAGTTTATGTGTTTTGAGATAGTGACTCTGTGTGTTTTTTTGAGAAAGTGACTCTGTTTCTGTACCTTTTTCGAGAAAGTGACTTGAAACGTAACTATGTCGTCGGTAATAAACGCGGAAAGTCGACGACGATGTGACGACGTGTGATTAAGTGTGGACGTTCACCAGCTGAGGACTCACTGACTACATTGTTTCGCTTTCCGAAACCCGGCAAAACGAACACGTTACGGTATGTACATATATACCTAATTTATGATGAATTACCTAAGGAATATTGTCTGAATTGTACCAGGGCTTCGAACCAGTGATACCTTCTTAGGTAGGTACTTGTTCGAAGATGATGTTACAACAACAAAAGCTACTGAATTACAGCTAAAGAGGCTTCCACATCCTGCCTATTCTGCACTCAATTTTCCAATTTATGTATTATGCATGTTGTTGAATTGAAGTTTATAATTACCACATCAGTTAAGACCAATTCTCAAGTAACTTAACTATTCTAGTCACTGCTCAAATATTGCTTTGGTGATTAAAGATCAAAAAGTATTTGAAAAACATTCTGATAAAAGACAAAATACCTTTCCTTAGTTTATTCGACCACACAAATTTCAATAGATTTGGAAATACTTCTATGGCAAATAACTATGAGCTCAAATGTCACAAATGAGACAATTACTTTTCTATTGTTATTGAACTGACTAAGCAATACCGGTGGACAAACAGATATAGTACAGCAGTTTTTTAATAATTTATATTGATTCTGGTTCACAATCAACCATCTTAATAAGTTTCTTATTTTAATACAGTTATAATTTTTTTTTTCAGCTGTGAATTATGGGCAAAGTACTGCTTTCCTGATAAAGAATACTGGTCACCAGAATTCCAGCATGAACTTCATACAGAACATAAAATGCTCTGCAATAGACATTTTCCAAGGACATCATTTAGTGATTACCCTGATACTTCCAAGAAGCTTCATAGATTTGCAGTTCCAGATGACATCAAAGAGGTAATTAAGTTATTTGTTTAGTTATATAACTAATACAATCTTTTGACATGTAACATATTAAGTTCATGGTAGTAATTAGTAGTTTCATAATAAAATTTTTGCAATAGGGAAAACAAGGATGGTGGTTTAGAGCTTTAATTTATTAACCCTGAAGCGAATGCCAGGGTTCGCACACCTATTGTTCTTCTATTATATCTGTAATTGCGCTACTTGAAAGGTTAAGAGATATCCTATGAATATTATAAATGTAAAAGTTCATGAAGATTTTTGAAAGCTTGTTATTTTAACCACTGGCAATTTAATAGCTAAACGAATTTGGATGATATTTGTCACACAGACCATAACCCGGATTAAAATATAGGTTACTTTTATCTCAAGAAAATACATTTCCCGAGCGATACTCAATAAGTTTTTCTGTGTTAAATTAGCCAACCAAGTTGGAGCTGCATTAAAATTCTATAGAAAAACAAAGGTTATAGAATGTTTAAGGGATTTTGAGATTGTATATTCGATTTTACAACTAGGTATTGTTGTAGTAGTATTATGGTTATTATTACTAATATAACTACTACAACAATTTTTTTACGTAAATTCCAGGCTGAACCTCAACCAGGTCCTTCATATTGTCAAGTGCAAGTGTTGAAAGATGTAACCAACTGCTATTCTGAGCCAAAACCAACCTCTAAAAAACCAATACTTGCACCTCTACCTGGGACCTCGCATGTGTTGCTTGAAGAAAATAAAGTGACGGGTGAAATTAACACTCCTTCTCAGATACCAACAAGTAAAACTAAAACTCCAAAAGAAGAATATCTGTTGGCAAAATGCAGAAAACATTTAAAACATATTTGCCAATTACGAAATAGAATAAAAAAATTGAAAAATAAGGACATCCTGAAAGAAATAAGTAAAAACGAGTCGGTTGATAAACTGATGAAAAAATTGACACCCACATTTGCCTTGTTGCTGCAAGCACAGATAAAAAACTTAAAAAAAAAACCAAAGGAAGGAGATGGACAATGGAAGAAAAAATAACAGCGCTGAGATTATATAAAAGATCACCAACTTGTTATAGACTGATGAGAAGACTGTTTTGTCTACCAGCTCAATCGACTTTAAAATGTCTTTTGAGCAAACTCTCCCTCGAAGTGGGAGTCAATAAATGTATTTTCTCTGTATTAAAGAAAACAGCAGGACTTCAAACTGCATCTGACAATGAATACATTATCATGTTTGATGAAATGTCAATTAAAAAAAATATAATGTATAACCGAAAGACGGATACAATAGAAGGATTCCAAGACCATGGCCTTCAAGGCAGATCACCACAATTAGCAACACATGCTCTAGTGTTCATGTTAGCTGGCATTAGAAAAAAGATTAAGCAGCCTTTGGCTTACTACTTATCCAGCGAGTATGTAACAGCAGACCGTCTAGCAGTCTTGATAAAAGAGGTAATGTTATCAAAGCAATCCAAAAAAATATAATTTTACAGCTACCATACAGCATAACAGTATAATATAGTTCTGAGTTTTATATAAAACTCAGAACTATATTATACTGTTACCTTTCTCAAGTACTGTGCACACTTAAATATTATATTGTATATTTAGAAAAAGTAATTTGTAACATATAATGTTAAAGAATAATTTTAGATACTGAATTTGAGTAATACATAACCCAAGAAAGTTTCCACAAATTAAATTAAGTAATCATGTGTGTGTGTGTGTAATTAATTGTCAATGTTTTTATTTTATTTTTTCAGATAGAACGTGAATGTCGTGAGGCGGGTCTTAGCATAGCGGCGACGGTTTGCGACATGGATGGGGTAAATCGAAGAGCTTTGTCCATTTTGGGTGCTACTTGTGAAAAACCCTTCATTACTATTGATGATATAGAAATTATCAGTATGTATGACCCGCCTCATCTTCTAAAGTGTTTCAGAAATTTATTTCTGAAATACAATATCCAGTGCACTACACAAATAACATCAAACAACAAAATTGGAATAGGTATGAACTAAGAATATTATAAAAAGTGTTCACATTTAGGATAATATTGATAAATATCTACACATTTCATTTACTTATTAAATGAATTTGCTTATTTTAGGTGTTGCAAAATGGAGTCATATAAAAACTTTTTATGATCTGGACAATCAGAATCCCAATTTTGTATTTGCTCCGGGCTTAAAATTAGAACACCTCAATCCAAACAGCAAGCAAAAAATGAAGGTGAAATTGGCGGCACAAATCTTGAGCCATACAGTTGCTGCTGGGATGATGGCAAAAATTTCAGAAGGTATATAAATAATGTTTTAATAATATTATTTTAATGACCAATTGTGAACCGTGCACTAGCTTCTGACATTTTACACATGCCCATGTAGGCCTATGTGAAATAAAATATTTTGAATTTTTTTGAATATCAATCTATTAACAGAACGCGGTTTTTTTAAATATTCATTAAGCAATAAACACATACATTTTTACTTCCATTTTCAGGCGTACTGACTTCGGAAGCCGCTGTAACTGCAGGTCTCATATCGAAAATGGACATGCTATTTGACTCTGTCAACAGCGACTCCTCAGATTTACGCCGCGGGAAAATACATGCGACAAATTTAAAACAAACCACACCACATCTCCAGTTATTTAAGGAAATGAAATTATTTTTTAATTCATTAAAATTTTTAGGCTGCACACGCACACCACCTTCACAAGAAGGATGGGTTTGGACCCTGAATGCAATCGAACTTTTATGGAGTAAACTCCGTAATAAACATGCAAATGTTCAAAGTCTTGCCACCCGCAGACTACAGCAGGACCCATTGGAAAACTTGTTTGGTTGCATTCGGGGTAATTGCGGTGCAAATTACAATCCAACAGCTGGACAATTTGTTGCAGCCCTAAAGACCTCTATCTTGAGCAACCTAGCTCACCTAAGCACAGGAAACTGCGAAAGCGATTACTGCGAAAGTATAATAGATAATTATAAAGATTTGTTGACCAAATCCACAAACATATGCACAAATGATACAATATCAACTTTACATAATATTTCATATTCCTCAGATTTGTCTGAGGAAATTGAAAATTTATGTAATGCAGAACCAGTGGCGGAGCCTTCATACAAGCCCAAAAGCCCGCCTTACTAAAATGCTCGATAGAGAATCAATATCAAACCCAAACTATTTAAAAGTTCGCGCGCTTAATTCTTATCAAAATAACACTAAAGTATCTACCTATGCCACACTACACATCGCGATTGTTCGCGCGCAGAGTTTCGCATTTGCAGAATCTACATATAGCTATCTCGCTTACACGTACCGGCTTTTACCGGGCTTTCAAATACTAGCTCTGTCACTTTCGCACTTATAGCGATGTGCCATATAACGAGTCAGAAACTTTTGCGTCTACAAATCGATCAGTATGAAAGAATTAAGCCCTGCATGCGTATGAAGTTGCCCGCGTATGCGTGACCTTGTCACCTTGTCAACTCTGCAGTGTTGCCGTTTTAGCGACGTTGTGAGATCTTGGAGATTTTTAACGAGTTTGGAGACTTTTTTTAAGATTTAACAACAATAAAAACTAGCGACTTTTTAAAATAACGAAATTAAATATTCAAGCAATATCTTAAAAATAAAAAAATTGCGACATCTAGCTGGATTTTTCATATACCTGGGGACTTTTTTTGCCTAAATGACAACACTGCAACTCTGGTAAGTAGTTTCCGACACCCGAGTGCAACTAACTTCAGTTTCATTCGCTTGAGTGGAAAAGTTATGTTGTTAAAGTTATTTGTGTGTTTTCTTAGATTTTCTTAGTGATACAATTGTTTTAGTGACTTACCTACAACAATGGAGGTAATTGTACCTTGTGAGGATTTAAAATGTGTTCAAGTTTTGATTGGCGAAGATAAGGTAAAATCTTTAAGCTTTGCTCAGAAAAAACAGTTAATTTCTTCATTAAAACCGACGCCTAATCTGTGTATTTCTCAGACTAGTAAATCGCATAAACGAAAATTTAATAGATCAGTGTATAAAACTAGTTGGATTGTTGGCTGTTCGGACACGAATAAGCTGTATTGTTGGTGCTGCATATTTTTTTCGAATGAAGATTCCGTTTGGAATACATCTGGTTATAATGATTTAAATAACATATCTGGCGCCATTAAAAGGCACGCAAATTCCCATAAACACCTGTGTGCAATGGTTTCTTTCGGTAATTTTGGTAAACAACGAATTGAGACATCTATATCACGCCAGTTATCATTATTTGACATTTATGCAAACTATTTCGACAAACAAACATTAAAAAGCCAATTGATTTGCTTGTATTCTAGTCCTGATCTGAAAGACCGTAATGTTTTCGAATTAATTGATTTCATTAATGAGAATAACCTTGAAGATGCCTTTCCCGAGCTGTTAAAATTAGCGTATCTTGTTGTAACTATTCCAGCTACAAGTTCTTCCGCGGAACGTGCTTTTTCGTCTCTTAAACGTATCCATACCTATCTGAGAAATACACAAGGTCAAGAGCGTCTTTCCGAATTATCAATGATAGCTATTGAAAAACAGTTGTTGGTAGAATTAAAACGATCACCAACATTTTACTCTGATGTAATTAAATCATTTCTTAAGAAAGATAGACGATTCCAATTAGAATATAAATAATTTATTTAAATTCCTTATTACATTCTATCTAGCTATTTTTTTAACTTTCGTTTTGTAACTTTGTTTTTTTTTTTTGTCTGTAACCTGTTAGTCCTGTTACGAAGCAAGCACCTACTTACCATAACTTTGTTCCCTCAAGCAATGAAGCAAACCAAACGGCTTTTTTCAAAGCCACCGGAGGTATGCAATTGCTGATATGTTTATTATATTCAATCTAGCACTAGCATGCCTTCAGTGTGCTTTGGTTAACTCATTCACCGCACGACAAGCAAGAGTGAAATTGAAGAAGAGGAAAGAAGAAGATGGATGAATTCACTTTTAATTTATTGTACCTAACCAGTAGTTTATGAGAAAATTGCGATGATACATACGTAGGTACCTATATACTCAGTCGAAAACTAACTTTCTTTTTTTGAAATCGGTTAAAATTTTATTGGGCTTGCCTTATTTTGAAACCCTAGGCACGCCACTGTGCAGAACCATCAAATGGTGAAGCTCAGGCATGTGCATATGTTTGTGGATTTTTAATTAAAAGACTTGATTGTACCTGCACAAGCTGTCGTAATATTTTAATTTCGAAGGAAAATTCGTCTGTAGAACATCTATTTATCCAATTTAAAGAATACAATTCTGAAAAGCAGACCTTAAATTATCCTCATAGTAATATTATAAGTTATGTGGAATCCTGTGCTTCAGTGGCAAACAGAATGTTTGAAGAAATAGGACATGAAAAGCGTGTGCTTAAAATAGTAAAAGAAAAAGTTGTGCAATCAGTTGATCATGAATTTTTAAAAGCTTGTCCAGCACATATGGAGAAAAATGTCAATTATTTTATAGATAATATATTATATATTTGCGTAAAGAGGTACTGTTCGTTAAAAAATTGTCAGTTCTCAGAGGAATCTTGGAAAACTTCCCTAAAAAGAAAAAATGATATTTTAAAACACAAATAAAATTAAATATTTGTTCTGATAATATCAACTATAAATATATAAAGTTATCACAATTTCTGGTTGTTTTTTTTATGTTTAGTAAAGTTGGAAATGAATGAAGTTACTTTTTTCTTTCTGGTTGTGCAATAGGAATGGAAAATTATTTCAAATTAGCATAATATATTAAGTACGTCAATAGTGCTAATTTGAGATAAGAAGGCATTCTTATTGCACAACTAGAAAGAAAAATTCAGTTTTGAAGCGGTAATTTTATTTAAAATATTTGAAATTTCCCGCCCTATTCGCGTCCTTTGATTGTTTTGGGGTGCCACTAGATGGCGTGCAGCAAAACAGTTCATACTTTTTATGTATGAAGTCGTTATCCTTCTCCTTAGAGCAGTGTTGCCAATTTAGCAAATTTTATGCTAGATTTGGCATATTTTTATGTTGTTTAGCATTTTTATAAGTTATTTAGCAAATAGCATATTTTTTGGCATATAAAATAATTATGAATAACAAGTTTACTTTCCTTTTTTAAGTCCAAATACTTCAAAAATATATATAAAATATACTGTAATTATCATTTGTTTTTTATTGTTGATGTACTTCTTTATAGTTGGATAGGGCATCACTGTCTGATATTTGATGATGGTGCCAACTTAACGGCAAGGGTAACCTTTACGTCAAACGCTCTCAAGCGTGTTTCGGGGATTCCCCAACAAATCTAATTCAATATACCATAGACAAACAGCATTCTTTCACTCCCTCCTTCCTTTACGAAAGAAGCGGGATAGATTGTAAGTACTATACCGCGATTACCGCGTATTCACGTATTTACTGTCACTGTAAATGAAAGAAAGTTTAAAAGTTTTACGTGCATTATTAATTAATTGCTTAATAGTCGTTAATATGCCGCCTAAATACAGTCAGCATTACCGGTCTGAGTGGGAGCAAATGCTGGATTTCAAGGATTGGTTACAGCCTGTCAAAGATAATACGACGAAGGCCTATTGTAAGTACTGCAAGTGCGAGATGATTGCAAAAGTCCATTGTTTAAAGTTACATATTTTGTCAATAAAGCATAAGAAAGCTATAGAACCAGTAAAAAGTCAAAGAACAATTAATTTTCCCAAAGTTAAAAAAGATCTAAATACACAGAGAGCAGAATCTTCACTAGCGATGTTTGTGTGCGCGCATTGTTCGATTATGGCTGTCGATCATTTATCAAACTTATGTAAACACCGATTCGGTGATAGCAAAAGTGGAGACTTACGAGTCCATCGTACAAAATGCACAAATATTATAAAAAATGTTTTGGCGCCTCATTTTATTGATGAAATTGTGTCAGATTTGGGAGACCAAGAGTATAGTCTCTTGCTCGATGAGTCCACGGATATTTCTGTAAGCAAAATGTTGGGAGTATCGATCAGATATTTCAGCCGATCTTTAAAAACAATAATATCCACATTTCTGGGGTTGGTCGAGATTGAAGATGGCACTGCAAACAGCATAGTCAACGGTATTAAAGGATTATTGTTAGTTTTGAATATTGAAATAAAAAAAATGATCGGTATTGGCACAGATAATGCTACGGTGATGACAGGCACTAACAACGGAGTACATGCCCTATTAAAAAATGAAACTGGTAATGATAATTTGGTATTAGTTCGCTGCGTGTGCCATTCATTACAGTTGGCTTTATCGCATGCTTCGGAAGAAACTCTACCACGGAATGTTGAATTTCTAATAAGAGAAACCTACAATTGGTTTAGTCATTCTTCGAACCGTCGACTATATTACAAAAATATCTACCAAACAATTAACTGTGGCTCCGAACCATTGTTAATTCCACAGATGTGCAACACCCGATGGATATCAATTGAACCAGCAGTCAACCGTATTCTGGAGCAATGGGTGGAATTAAAACTCCTGTTTGAAGTTGCTAGGCGCGATAACTACTGCTATATGGCAGAAACACTATACTCCATGTATAATGATCCTGTGAATCATTTGTATTTATTGTATTTAAAACCTATTTTGGAGGAAGTCCAAACTGTGAACAAGCTATTTGAAAGCAACAATATTGACCCAACAAAACTTTACAAAGATTTGTGTGCCTTAGTTCAATCTACAAGTCGGCGTATTTTGAACCCAACTGCGAGAGTCGATATTTTTACACAAAATATAGAAAGTTATTTGGATCCGAAACCGTACATGGGATATGCTTTTGAAACAAAATTACGGGAATACAACCTTCAACCTGAAGTGGAAAATAATTTACGTCAACGTTGCCTGAATTTCACACTGAAACTTGTTTCAGAGCTGCGTTCTAGATTACCAATTAATTTTAATATACTTGAGAAAGTATCTTTATTTTCAGTAGAAGAAACTTTAAAAGCAGTCAAGCCTTCTTTAATCGATATTGCCCAAGAATTCCGAGTGGATGCATCTACAATGGATAGGCTCATGTCTCAATGGAGAAACATAGTGCACATTAAATGGGAACGCACATCTTCCACTGTAGAATTCTGGAATGAAGTAATTGATTACAAAGATGCAGCTGGTAATAACCCCTTTGCAGATTTATCTCAGTTAGCAATATCATTATTATCACTACCTCATTCCAACGCAGAAATTGAACGCGTTTTCAGCCAAATGAATATAGTCAAAACTAAACTTCGCAACCGTTTGTCGATAAAAACTTTAAATGCCATTCTATACGTCAGATTCGGCCTAAAGAGGGCAGGGAAATGCTGCTATTCTTACACAGTTCCGGATAACGTACTGCGCTCTATAGGTACCAAGGAGAGTTATAGTCTTGAGAATAAGGCTTCCACGACGTCTACATGCACATCAGCTGCCGAGCCTGCCGATGAAGACGAAGATATTAACATTTTATTTAGTAACATAGTCGATTAAAACGTAGAATAAATCAAAATTTTGTTGATTAATAAACATTTAAAATTAAATGACGTTGTATTTGACATTGAAAAATGTTAGCTTATTTTCTGGCAATATTATAAAGCAATTAGCATAATTTTGGCAAAATTTTAACATCAGTTTAGCAAGTTTTAGATTCACCTTGTTGGCAACACTGCCTTAGAGTATAATATGTTCTGTGGAATGATTGGCCGCGTCCAGGGTCTTTTCACTTAGGCCGGCTCCACACGTTGGCCCCAGTATTGGCCCCAACGCTATTCGTCCAACGTGTGGATCTAGAAAATGGCATTGGTCCCAACGTTGGGGCGAGTGTTGGTAGTTGGCCGGCTCGTGTCGGTTTCATCAAAGGAATCTGCGCCAACGCTCGCGATCTGTCCACACGTTGGCGCTTTGCTCAGTTCTGTTACAACACGCAGCGAGTGCGTACGTCGAGCGAGAATGGCTTCCTCATCCACAAAATCGCCACCGGCATGGACAAATGAAAAAGTAATAGAATTTATTGAACTTTATCAAGCACATCCAATAATATGGGACGCAACTCGAAAGGATCATAAAAATAAAAATTTAATAGCTGATGCATGGCGCACCATTCAACAAAATATGGGAATGAATTTCTCAATTGAAGATTTAAAAAAAAAGCGAGAATCTTTAATGAGCACATATCGCCTTTACAGAAAGAAAATTAGTGACTCTACTCGATCTGGATCATCAACAGATGATATTTTTAAACCAAATTGGTTCGCTTATGAGCTCATGGATAGCTTTCTTTCTCCGATTTATGATAAATCAAATACAGTTACTATTAACACAGAGGTAAGATAAACATTGATTAATATTTACTTTATTTATTTACATAGATAAAATCACAAACTGACAAATTACATAATTTATGAAAAAACAACCACAGGCTAGACGTACCTAACATTTTAACCTTGAGCGCGCCTTTGTGCCCTACGTATTAAAATAAGTGTGTTTTCGTAGTGCAACTGTTACATTACATACATACATGTGACCTGTCGCTGTGTGTTTATAATTTTTGAATTTTGTAGGTCGGTAGATTTTTTATTTAGTGTGAATAAAAGTATGATGCATATTCATTTCGTATTTCTCTAGCATTTTCTGTTGTTCTTATTGGTATTTGATCTAGTGATCTTAATTGTTGTTCTTCTAAAACATTATCAATATTACCTTCCGGCATATATATACGGTAGGAGTGCTGACTCTTTTTCAAAAAATTATGAAGTACAACGCAAGTGAGTGTTATAATAGATGCTTTTTCGGGTTGTAGTAACATATTGGTTTTTAACACTCCAAATACCGATGTCATTATTCCAAATGCACATTCAATCACAACACGAGCCCTTGATAGTCGACTGTTGAATTTTCTATTTTGTGAGCCAACTGGCGGTGTACCAGGAAAAGGTTTCATGATCCTTTTAGATAATGCAAAAGCTCCATCCGCCACAAACACATAGGGCACAGGAAGATGTCGACCAGGTAAAGGAGCGTCTTGCGGAAAATGGGAATCAGGTCCATATATTTTGTTATAAAGCATGCTATCATTAAAAACTCCACCGTCACTCATACGTCCATGTGTTCCTACGTCAGCAAATAAAAAGTTGTAGTCACTATCAGCTACCGCTAGTAATATTATACTGAAATTGTGTTTATAGTTATAGAACTCTGATCCACTATTAATAGGTGACTGTATTTTAATGTGTTTTCCATCGATAGCGCCCAAACAATGTGGAAATTGCCATTTTATTTCAAATTCTCGAGCAATTTCAAGCCATTCGTGTTCATTTTGAGGCATCTAAAACAGAAAAAATATATCAGTGTAGGTAATAGTTAATCATTTAAATAAGGGTTGGAATTTACTTGTTGTGTTTGAATTTTTAGACTATGGAGTTTCCTAATGAAGACAGCAATCAAGATAGAAGCTTTTATAACGAAGACAGCATTCAAAATAGAAGTTCCACGTCAGCCAAAAAACGGCGAGAATTAGAAGTCACGGAAGTACGAGCTCAGATGAAGACAGCTGTAAATGTCCTAAAAAATCTTGCCGACCGACCACGAACTGAAGTGGACGAGGTAGACTTATACTGTCAACTACTGGCGAAAAAAATTAAAAAATTTAATGAGCAACAAAGGGAGGATATAATGCACGATATAGACGAACTTATTTATCAGAAGCGAAATTACCGCCCTGCTCCTGGCAGCACTTATTCGTATGTAAGATCTACTCCGGATTCCGTGCGTTTTACACCTACACCGTCCCCTTCATCACAGACGTACGATATGTCTACCCGAGATTCCGTGCGTTATGCACCTACACCATCCCCTTCATCTCAAGTGATGCCAAGCCCGTCATATCACGTTGCTGATGATTATAGTGATTATACAGTTGTATCACCAAATCATAGCCAAGCAGAATATGTGACAGGTTCATCCACCTCCACATCTACTCCAAAGGTGACAATTATATCAAATGACATTATCTCTCAGGCATTTACTCTTTCTCAGATACAAAATAACAATTGAATGCTAATGCAAGGACTCAATCACTTTGTCTAATTATTTTTCTCAATAAACGTGTTTTTGATTACTATTATTATGGTTTTATTTTACAAAATATGTTTATATATTTAACTACTTACTTTTACAAAAGAACGCAATGCCTCACATAGTGCTTTACATACTTCCGGCACGATCAATGATATGACTTGGGGAGAAATCTTAAATAGGTAATGAAGACTTTTGAATGAATCTCCAGTCGCTAAAAATCTAAGTGTCACAGCAAGGCGTACTTTGCTTGGTATTGAGTCTCTGAATACTGTATCTTGCTTTTTTATGTTTGGTCCAATCAACTGTAAAAGGTATTCGAAATCTATCGAAGACATACGACAAAAGTTATGAAACTGTCCTGATGGCTCTTGAATCAAATTACTCAATAATCGGGTTCCATCATACCTAAAAACAGAAAGAAAATGTAAATATAGAATAAATAGGTACTTTAATATTACAGCGTCTGTAAACAACTGTTGATACAATTGTAGTCTGTTGTTGATATTATTAGAATAGGTGTGTGTAATAAATGTAGTAGTAGGTAAAGTGTATAAGAGATCTTTACTCACTGATTCCGTGTTTTATGGTGTGTCGTCATCCACCATCTTCTTTGACGTGGCTTTTTCTTTTTTCTCAGTAATAAATATAAATGTGCACTCATCATTACTATAAACGCGCTCAGAGCAGTTTCGATTTCTGTATCGGACATCTTCACATTGGCCCTGACGGGACAGAACTAGTTTATTAGCCAACGTGTGTACGCCTCACCGAGTTTGCAGTCCAACGTTGGTACGAGCGTTGGGACCCACATGTGGAGCCGGCGTTAGTACATTCTTACAATGTATGGACAACAAGGTTCGTGGTTTGATTCCAACGTTGCTCAACAGATGGCGCACCCATAATCTTCTCATTGATTAACAAGTTTAAAAAATCACTTAAAATATTTTCTAAAGATCCGTATAATTTAAACTATAAAAAAATATGTTAAACAAAATTAAATAATGAATACAAACTATATATTTTTGTATTTTTATAGCAACACTGCAGAACACCAAAAGAGAAATCCGTTTCATTTCTCGCATTTTGAGATATCGCCAAAGAAAAGTTTAGAGATTATTATTTTGTTTCTACCGCATGGAAAAAAAAAATAGGTGTAATTAATATTAGTTTTTAGGTAAAAATTTACTGCAAAATATTATAATTAATCCGCAAATTAAAATTCTGGTAAAAAAAAAAATAAAAAAAAATAAATAAAAAAAAATTGTCAAGTAAAGGAACGTTATCGGCCATTTTTCGTTTTTGTTTATTTCTAATGTCATTCTTTGGAGTTTTTTGGAACCCATAGAATGCGTCTCGGAATATTGAATTGTGGAATTTAATTACGACCTGGCTGTGCTTTTTGGATTATTGTGACTTCCCTCCTATCTGTTTACCTGTGCTCTCTCTTGGACTCCGACGAACTGATCATTTATTTGTGGACCCCGGCAACGTTTATTGGACACCGATTTTCTATAATGTCGTCAGAAAAGCAATGCTGTGTACCGAACTGTGGTAAGAATATTTTGTTTTTCTTTATAATTTAATGATTTCTGTTGGAAGACAGATTCAAGTGAAAGACGTGTGCTTTAATATTCGGTCATTGGAGTCGCTTTATTCGCTTGTTTTTTTTGTTGGTCTGAGCTTGTTATAAAGAGTTGAAGTACACGACTTGGGACACCAATATCAACAAAAGAATTTGTTTTTTGTTAAAAAACCTTTTTGGGACGTAAAATCCCTCAAAATCCAAAACCAAACAAATTCTTCAGCTTTTTATTAATAGACTGGTAAAGTATCGAAGTGGTAGGTTGCATGAAAATTCCTGGAAAGAAGTTATTGTTCCAGTCGTAAACCATGTGATGGTGGAAAAAATACGCGAAAACTTGAAAAAAAAAAAGAAATATCGTCTAATTCCTCAGTTCATAGCACCAGCCTTTCTGAAGACATTCATACATGATAGTAAAAACCATCAAATTATTTACATAAGCATGTGGATCCTGACTGACTTTATGTGTACTACTTTATGATTATATGAACTTGTCAGTACGGGGCAGCTTAGTCCAACTGCTTTGTCCAACAAGTTGGACCATGGGTCTTTACGAGGGGCAGTTGGCCAACTTTAAAAATAGTTGGACCACAGCACCTTTAGAGAGTTCCGTGGTCAAATTCATTTAAAAAATAACTTAAACTCTAAAGACTCATCGTTAAGACCCATACCGACTGCCCTGTACTGGAACTGGTACTACAAATATGTCAATGACTATACAAAACTCAATTTATTTATTTTAAAATTTATTTATTAGTAATAAAATCTTGTTTTAGGTTCTGAAAAGGAAATCCTCCACAAATTTCCTAATCCTAACAAGGAACCTGAACGCTTCAGAAACTGGATATATAATATTGGAGGATCAGTTCTGGCCTTGGATAATGATTTCATTTTTAAACGCCGCCGTGTCTGTCATCTGCATTTTGAGGCCCAGTACCACACAAGAAGCAAATTCTTAAGTGCTGATGCCATTCCTCGACTCTGTTTACCAGGTAAATGGCTTCTTCATTTCTAAATTACAAATTAAGTTTTAAAATATATTTCAATAATTTTACTAAAATTTAAGATCAATTATAATTGATTGTATGCAGCCATCATACAATCATTATAATTGATCCTATATTGATTAAATTAATAGTGTCCCTTGAGTAGTTAATTTTGTAATTTCTTTGAAAAACTTTACATTTACAGGTTTCACTCTCACTAGAAGACTACCTCTCATGGATGTAACAAACCAGGCAACCAGCAGCACTTGTGCTGAAGTTCTTCTACCACCTCTCATGGAAGTAGCAAACAGTACTAATGCTGAAATTAACATTCCACCTAAACAATCTGCTGCTAGTAGCAGAAGTTGTAAGTACTAAACATTCTATTTTGAGTAGTATTCTATACTAATATAAAGTTTGTGAGTTTGTGATGTTGTATCTCTGGATCTACTGAACTGATTTTTAACATTCTTGTACCAACAGAAAGCCATGTTTTTTGTTAATTTCATTTGCGAAATGAAATCACGGGCGAGCTGTCATTTCTAAACGTAGGATAATTATAATATCAAAACATAAACTTGTTATAATGTAAAATAATATATGGATTGTAGTTCCAAGTAGACAGTTTAATCATTAGAATTAAAAAAAGATATTTTATTTATTTTTTAACATATTTTCACTGCTACTACTTATACAAACACTTAATGAAATTTAAGGAAGGTTATTTTTACTCATAAAAAGGCTGAAGCTTGTGTTAATATTTCTACAATTTGCTTTCAGATACAGCTGAAAAAGTTGCCAGCAATAAACAACTCTTGGCTAAACAAATAAAAAAATTGATGGCTAAGAATAATTCTTACCAGATGAGACTGAAGAAAGCTCGAAAACTTTCCACAAATATGGAATTTCAATCGGCCTTAAAAAAATTTAAGAAATTAGCCTCAATTTTTACAGTTATGCAGTTTCGGGAGATAAGTAAAAGCAAAATGGCTCGAAGATTTTCTAAAGAAGAGAAAATTATGGCCCTCAGTATTTATAAAATGGGGCCAAAAGCTTACAGATGGTTAAGCAAAATATTTGTATTGCCATCTCCTGTCACTCTGAGCAGAATGATTTCTAGAGCTTCTCTAAAACCAGGGATAAATGAAAATATTTTCGAACAATTGAAAAGAAAAGTCGAGAAAATGAAAAATGACGATAAGTTGTGTACATTAATTTTCGATGAGATGGCACTCTCTCCACATTTTGAATACAATCAAAAGAAAGATAGGTCGTCAGGTTTTGTTAACTATACTGGTGAACCAAAAAGAAAAATAGCTGACCATGTCTTGGTTTTCATGATTAGGGGTGTAACAAAAAATTACAAACAGCCCATCTTTTACGCATTCTGCTCAGGGAGTACACCAAAAGAGATCTTGGCAGTACAGATAAAAACAGTGATCAAAAAGCTCCACTCCATTGGCTTTATTGTTTTGGCCACAGTGTGTGATCAAGGCACATCTAACACAAGTGCCATAAATTACCTCATCGAGGAAACCAAAAGAAATTATGGTAGAAGAAATATGGTCTTCAATGATTCTATATTTGAAATCGAAGGAAAGGAAGTCATTCCTCTATATGATATTCCTCATCTCCTAAAAGGGATGAGAAATAATCTCATGACCAAAAATCTAAAATTCATCATAGATGGTGAAAGTAAAGTGGCGAAATGGGAGCATATCATGCAATTATATGAAAATAATCCAACTTATAAAGGATTAAAAATAATAAAAAACCTGACCGAAAATCACTGTAATAAAGACAAAATACCAAAAATGAAAGTTAAATATGCATCACAACTTTTTAGCCAAACTGTTGGGAAAACTATGGGATATTTAGCTGGTAAGTCTTTGTATGAATCAGTATTTGCTTTTTTATTACAAACTTAACAAACCCCATTTGATGTCTCAGTTATATGATGGTATTGTGGTGTAGGCAAATCTTTTCATTTTTACATTTTCACTAAAGCATAGCAAAAATGCTGCGTAACAATGCTGCATGCAATGCTGTTTAGCTTAGGTAAAAACCTAAGAACTCTTTTTGTTTAACTGATTACAAGCTTTTGTCTTTTTTTTTTTGATACCCTACAAAGTGCATGTCTCATATATTTTTATTTTCTATTTCCAGAGAATGGCATTCTTCCTGAAGAAACAAAGGATACAGCTGATTTTATTATCTTCATGGACAATTTATTTGACTCCCTAAATGGAAGTATGAAAAACGCAGTTGCCCGGTCTGGGAAAGATTTACTTAGAAATGTAACACCTCATTCTAAACACAATGAAATTTGGGTGCAAGCAAAAGTTATTTTAAAATCAATGACATTTACAACATCAAAAGGTAGTGCTGGTACTGTACCATCAATTACTAATTGGATTAAAACAATTGAAAATATGGGCATTTTGAGAAATAAATTATTTAATGATTTTCAAATTAAATCATTTTGGTGCAGACACTTAAACCAAGATCCTCTTGAAAACTTTTTTGGGAGCATACATAGTCACGGAGTGAGAAATATCTCACCCACCTGTGCTGGGTTCGAAGCTGCTTTTGCCTCTTTGCTAGTTAATAATTTAAGCAGCAAATATACTGTGGGGTCCAATTGTGAAGAAGATTTTTGTTCGATGTTTAAATCATTTGATGAATTATTTTTTTCAAAAAATAAGAAAGAAGAAGCCCATGTTTGTGAAGTTGATTACAATGATTTAAATGATAATATAATTATTAATTTTGAATTAAAAAAAGGGACCCCAGAATAATTGCCCAGCTCCAATATGTAACTGGTTACATTTTGCGGAAAGCAAAAAGAATTTACAGAAATTGCAAAGACTGCAAAGTATCTTTGTATACAGATGATCCAAGTAAAAATAGGTATCTGCAACACAGGGAATATATAAAAGGCAAAAGATACCTATGTTACCCAAGTGAAGAATTAACAAAAAGTTTTTCAGAGATCCAAGATATTCTGCACCATATTTTGAGAAATAAAAGTCATATTCACAATTTAAAAAACTACATGAAAACCATATTATATATTAATATAGATACACAATTCATTAATTGTAGTCAACATAAAAAAGAGTTGATAGAATTTATATTTGATTTTTCAAGTAGATTCTTTGCCTACAATTGGTGTAAGTGGACAAATAAATTATTAAATGGTACCAGCACATCCAAAGATGTTGATTCCAATGACGAGATTCAGAATCAGGCATTAATGTTTTACAGCAAGAGACGAAAAAATAAACAAACTAAGTAATAGTGTGTTACACTATTACTTTGTAAGTAATATTCTTTTTTTTTTCTCTCTTTAAATAAGATTATTAAGATAAGAAAATATTTGGCCTGTCGATAAAAGTGTGAGTTGCACATTAATTTGTATCATGGATATTAGTTATTTTAAAATATGTAGTGTACAACTATGAACTATTCCTAAATAAATTATTGTATTAGGTCAGGGTTTGTTTTCATATCCACATTTGTTTGGAAGAAATTAATGTTGCCTTTTTTGCAATTGTAATAATTTCCTCCAAATTATTTAAAAAACATGGTTATAAATTCATAAACAGATTTTCTTTTTGTAATTTTTCTGTCGTGCTCAAAATTACTTATTTTGTAATTAGGTAGTTGCATTGATTTTCTGGTGATATTTTGTATATTATTATCCGCTCTTATTTTGCTGTAAATAGTTGTATGTTAGTGTTATTAATAAAACTTTGTAATTTTCGATTTTGTGTTTCATTTTAACGACTAATTAAACAAAAAAATGACGAAAGTAAAAGGAACTACCAAAACGCGCTTTATCTACATACCTATGTATAGCTATAGTCGCGTCGCGTAGCGTCGTTGGTACCTACAATCAATTAGATGTGTCGTTAGCCACCAGATGGCGCATAGCGTTGAGGTCAGCTGAATACTCTATGCCCATATATAATAATGTACTCTGTGGCCGCGTCTAAACAACAAGGGCCAGGCCAACGCTGGCTTGTCTGCAGACTGGCGCCAGCATTACTGGCTTCGTGTAAACTGTGCTTTAGGTCTAGTATTATAGTTGGTACCTCCTCCTATATTATATGACTTACCAAAGTGCCTAAAACCTATTCTATTTCTTACAGATTCAATGCTCAGCCCAAAGGAAAAGCTATGTACGAAGCCAGGTGTTTGTTGACTGCGCGGTATAGCATTGAAGGTGTAAACACATACATACAGGGTCAATGCAAAGCCCAAAAGAAGAGTTGTCTACATTGTAAATGTTCTGTTGAACAATGAAGGCAACATTGAACAGTGTCATTGTGAATGTGCGGCAGGCAGTGGTATTGAAGCACTCAAAGTTTGATGACATTCAAAAAACCAAGCAAAGTATTTTATAAATCACCCATTCAAGCTCAAAACTTGCCATCAGTAAGAAAAAAAAGAAGAGTCAATGTTAACTTTGATCCATTGCCAAAGGCTGATGAAATGGACAACTACAATGATTATGTTCGCAATTTAGCCATAAACTTTGGAGACACAAAAATGCCTATATTGCAGATATTCAGACCAGCTAATCCCTATGGCCTGGAACAAGATCATACTTATTCAAATATTAATTACAAAGATGATGTTCTAAACAGTTTATTATTGCAAAATGTGACAAAAGAGCAAATTGATAATGTGGAACTTCAAACAAGGGCTCAAGATAAATCCAATGATTGGCATAAGTGGAGATCATATAGGGCCACAGCAAGCATGTTCTATGCAATTTTCCATGCCAAAACTGGAAAAAAGCTGTTGATTGAAAAAATATTGAACCCAAAGAAAATTGTCTCTCGTTCTTTAGTTCATGGCAAAAGAAACGAGCCTATTGCATTTAAAAAATATGAAATAGAATTTGGGATTAAGGTAACAAAGTGTGGTCTCTTTATATGCCTGCAATACCCCTTCCTTGCAGCTTCTCCAGACGGGCTCATAGGTGAAGAGACTGTTGTAGAGGTCAAGTGCTCCTATACTGCAAGGCGTAACCAAATTAATACAGTTACTGTACCATACTTGGAAAACAGTAATGGGCAGTTATCTTTAAAAAGAAACCACACCGTGTGCACCGGGAGAAATTTTTTTAATTTAATTATTTTTACTTTTAAAGAAATCCAGGTGTGTTTTATAAATAGAGATGATGAATTTATAGAGGAGATGGTAAGAGGACTTGTTAGTTTTTATGAATGTGATTTAAAACCAGAAATAATTAACAAATATTTTTATATAAATTATGCTTCTTTAATAAAACTAAAGTAGAATATTCTTGTCTTTTATTTTTCGTTTTTCATAATACTCTCTCTAAAATTACAACACATGGCACAAATAAAGAATATTTTACTTGCTAAAGGAATATAACTGTGATCAAATTCACTTTTGAGCATTTTATAGGTTTTAGTAAGACCAATCAACCGTTCAATGTGTACTCTTTTACTTGCTAAAGTTCTATCTTTTAACACTGTTATGCCTGGTAATTGAGTCTGACCTTTTAAAAACGTTGGAGTATTAACAGTAACATTACTTTCAACAAAAATATCTTGAATATTAAATCCACGATCTGCCAGAATAACATCACCACTTTCACACTTCTGTATTAGGTCACTTCTTTCCACAGTTTGCCTGTCACTTACAGATCCTGCATATGCTGGAGAACAATAAGACAACAGGCCTCCTGGAGTAGCACCAACAAGTATCTTTAGTGTGTTTCCATGTTTATAACTACTCCATGATGCCTGCTGAGCAGTAGGATGTTTTGGTTTCTGTACAAGAATTTCTGTACCATCTAAAATTACCCTAACATTAATATTGTATTTTTTAAAATGATCTGGCATATTATACTGAACTAAATCTTTATCTGGCCATATATCTATCTTTGACCAAAGTTGATACATAAAATTAATCCAAGTAATAAATATATTTGATGCAGTTCTGGTGCTTATGTTAAAAAATCTACTTAATTCAAATATACATTTGTTTTGCCTTAATTTCCTTAAAGTTAAGAAGAACTGATCTTCCGTGCTAAGGTTGATAACTTTGCTTCCAAAATAGTTCATTTTATGAGCTACAGGGCTCAAGATAGAATAAACAAAGTAGAATTTCTTATAGGATTCAAATCCTTTGTAAAATTGAATAGCTTTATCATCAGTTTTATATCTATTAATTGTCCCAAACATGTGTTCAATATCAATTTGTGTACCTTTAGAAACAAATACACATTCAGCCGATGTAGGCTGATGATTCTCCTCACTCTCTGTACTTATCTCCACTTCATTGCACGGTTCTATTTCCATAGATAAACTGGATAAACACGTTTCATTGCTTTCTTGAGGGCTTGTCACAAACATGACAAGCCCTCAACATCAAACATTAATTTCTTCCGAGACCTTTTTTCCCAACGTTCTAAACGTTGTTTTGCGGATGTTGATTCTAATTTTGTTTTGGTGAAAGAAAAGATTGAAGGCACTGCAGTTTTTTTTAGGAATTTAGCCTTAGGCTCATATACTGAAATAAATAACATAATACTGTTATATTCTCTGCAAAATGATCTACTATTATTCACGAGTTATTATGAATCAATCACACTTACCGGTATATTTACTTTGGCCAAAATAATCATCAGCTGCTGTAAAATGAGCAGAGCACAATACAGAGTGCTCAGTTGCTTTAAAGTTTTTGATTCTCAACGCTTTTTCCCAGGATTTTCGGCGTTTTGGGTCCTTTGGAAATTTATGTCTCCCTTGATTTTTGCAGTCTGGAGCACAACACTGCGTCATATTTGTAGTATTAAAATATTTTCGATATTTGTTTACGTTTAAATCGTAAATTTGTATGGATTATGACAGATGACAGGACAAAATTAAGCAGAGTCGATCACGCGACATCTGGTGTGATGAAAGGGCAGTTTTTCACCCCATTACAAAGAGCAAGCGACGCTAATGTAAACAGTGAAAGCACAGGTGGGTGACAGACAGTCAAGTGACAATTTAGTGATGTCAAAAATAGGAGTGTGTGTAAAAATACGATACAACTTATCGATATTCCCTAAGATTTTGTTACAAGGATGACAATGTCCTACTTTACTTATAAAAACACTCTTCGATACTTTTTATAATATTAATACTTAATAACATTTGTATAACATAACAAAAACATGTATAGTACCTACCTACTTAACGTATTCAGTAACGATAAGTATTTTTATCCGATTGCGGCGAAGCCCAAAAGGAGAGTTATTTTTATATTAATTGTCGTAAATACCTAATCGTTTAGTTAGAAGTAAACCAGACACTTTCTTAAACGATCATAAGAAAACCCTGAATAATGATCATGCTGAAATACGAAGGTTTTGATCACTTCAGCATTATTCTTACTATCTATTTAAAATCGAGTATGACCTCATGCACAAAGTACCTATACTCAGTAAGTTTTTTTGAATTAAGTATACATTTAGGGAATAATATATAGAAAGGTAATTGAATGCTTTTATTGTATCTTCTGTTTGCTCTTTATTCGAAATAAATTCAGAATATTATGATTCATATTAAAAATAAATTACACTACAGTTCTTTAAAATTAAATCAATTGATTACAATCGATTGGGCATCCCTAATCTTTTTTGACATGACATGACGTTTGGTGAAGATGGCGGCGATTCATGTTATTATTCGCGAAAATACTTTTAAATGTTCATTTTGGCTTGCAGCTAGTCCGTGTTATAAAAGTATTTGCAACTGATATAATAAAATAGAACATGAATTATCGTGTATGTCCGATACTTTTGTTTCACAGGGCGAATTTGGACATTGTCTTTTACCTGGCAACTCTACCGTGACATTGGTCACTTGCGGACTTTTTGGCGGGAAGTCAAACGAGGCGGTAATTTTGATTTTGCCAAAAGTTTAAAATTAAATAAACGTACGGAAATATTACATAAATAAAAACGAATAAGGTCTCAAACAACCATGAGTGTCACCAGTGGCGGTGAGGAGCCGCCAGAGCCGGGGGAAAAGAAGAAACGCAAGTACAACAATACTCGAACAATCGGCCCTGATTCAAATAAGTATAAAATTTTTACGAAACCAAATTATAAAAGACTCTTTATAGAAAACACCAATTCTGAATACGTAGTATACGTCGAGTCAACAGAGCAGGAGAAGATAGGGAATAAAAATCCTATCACACTCACCAGCTTAATATCTGACAATGTTAAAGGAGTCTTAGGAGTTCATAGAATAAATGCACACAAAATAGGAATAACATTCAGAAAAGCGGCTGCAGCCAACAATTTTCTGAAGATGGAAGACTTCCTCTGGAAAAATAAGTTTAAAGCCTTTATACCATCGTATTTGACTGAAAGGATTGGTGTATTGAGGTTCGTGCCTAAAGAACTCTCCAATGAGGAAATATATAAAAATATAGTGTGCGACTCTGAAGTTATTTCTATTAAAAGATTCATGCGTAAAGAAGAGGGAAAATTAGTGCCCCTCAATACAGTTGCCGTCACCTTTGCATCAACATCTTTACCGCAATACGCCTATATAAAACTATTTAGATACGAAGTCAAAGCATACATACCACCATTATTGCAATGTTATAAGTGTCTTAAATTTAACCATTCTGCTAAGGCTTGCAGAGGCGAGCAACATTGCTCTTCTTGTGCTGGTCGTCACTCCTACAAAGAATGCGATGTCGAAGAGATCACATGCATCAACTGCGCAGGTAATCATCTTGCCATTTCACGAGACTGTCCCATTAAAAAACAAAAAATTGAAGAGAAAAAGGCCAAATTTCTTAAGCAGAAATCATATGCCACTGTTGTGAACTCACCCCCTACATTTAATGAGAAATCTTTCCCTGTTCTACCCAAAGTTACTGATAAACCTAAAAAAATCAATGATACTTTAGATCCTAAGCAAATAGCAAATAATGATATTATAATTAATGCAATTGTTAAATCGTTGGTCGCATTAGGAAACAAGAGTGACTCTGATGGGCCACTCACACATAAGAAAATAAAAGAAATATTTTTATCAAATTTAATTTAAACATGGATAGTTATCTAAATATTTTACAGTATAATATACAAAGTTTGCAGAGTAAAAAGACCCTATTACAAAATTTATTGTTTGAAAAAAACATACATGTCTGTCTTCTTAATGAGACGTGGTTCAAATCTAATTCTATAATTCCACACTTTCCCACATATAATTTAATCCACAAAAATTCCATAAATTCTCATAATGGAGTAGCCATTTTGGTGAATCATCGTTTAAAGTACAAAGTAGTTAATACACACTTCTCAGAATCTATTCAAAATGTATGTATCACTATAGAAACACAATTTGGAGCAATGGCAATACTCTGTGTGTACAGCCCTCCCAGTATCAGGTTTGATTCAGCAAAGTTAAAGGACTTAATCAATAACATACCCAAACCTTGTATAGTTATGGGTGATTTCAACGCTCATAACATAGCCTTTGGATGCCACAGTGATAATAATAGAGGTAGATGTTTATATAATATAATTGATGAATTTGACTTATGTATTTTGAATGATGGATCACCAACAACTGTTCCTTATCCTAATAGACATGCTTCAGCGATAGATCTTGCCCTTGTTAGCTCCTCAATAGCTCATTTATGTAACTGGTATGTTCATGACGATCCCATGGGTAGCTATCATCTTCCAACTTTACTTGAGATCAACATTCAGCCATCTATGTATGGCATGTCACCTCCTGTGGATCAAGAGAAATATATTTATAGTAAGGCAGATTGGGATGAATATTATAGCCTATCTGAAACTTGTTTTTCCCACTTGGACTCAATAAATGATTCCCCTATCAATTCATATAACCATTTTATAGAAACATTAAACGATTTGAGGAATAAAACAATTCCAAAACGAAAATTATGTGCAAACACAGCTATTAAAAAACCAGTACCATGGTGGAATGCAAAATGTAGTGATGCTGTCGCAAAATCAAAAGATGCATTAAAGTATTATTTTTCTCAACCGAACATTCAAAACTGGATAGAGTATAAAAAATTAGATGCGAAAAAGAAAAGAATTCTGAAGGAAGAAAGTTCTTCTTCTTGGCGTAATTTATGTAGTAGCTTCAACAGGCTAACTCCAGTTTCTAGGATATGGGGATACATTAAAAAATTTAAAAAAATTGGATCAAATCGAAACAAAAACATAAATGATGAGTGGGTTCCACGTTTTCTAGATAACTTGGCAGATTCTACTGAAATAGATGGCAATAGGCTTGAGTATTTGTTCGAAAATGCTACAGAAAATGATGTAAATGTATTTCTCAAAAACAATTTCACTATAGAAGAGTTGAAAACATCTTTAAAGAGTAGGAAAGATACTACACCGGGATTGGATGACATACCTTATATGTTAATCAAAAAATTACATTTAAATGCACAAACAACATTACTTAATATTTATAATAAACTATGGAATGAATTAGTAATACCCGAGTCTTGGAAAACACAGTGTGTCATTCCAATTTTAAAACCCAATAAACCTATAAATAGTGCTTCTTCATACAGACCTATTTCTTTATCATCTTGTTTGGGTAAACTCTTTGAAAATATGTTGAAGTTAAGATTAGATTATTTTGTTGAATCACAAAGCTTAATTCCTTCTATGCAGTTTGGCTTCAGAAAAGGTAAAAGTTGCTCTGAAAGCTTTGTATCTTTATTATCAGATGTAAGACAGGTTAAATTAAGCCACTCTAATGCAATCTGCGTGTTTTTAGATGTAAAAGGTGCTTTTGACAATGTAAACATAGAAGAACTCATTCAAGTATGTCATGATATTAGTATACCTGGTCATACTCTAAAATGGCTCTATAATTTTTTAAACAATAGGACTGTATTTGTTAAATATAATAATAAATTACATGGACCCAGGACTGTTAACAAAGGCACAATGCAAGGGGCAACTTTGTCTCCTTTACTTTATAACTTGTATACTTCTGAAATATTAAAATATGTAGATACACCAGGCGTAAATATCCTGCAATTTGCAGATGACTTGCTTTTGTACAGCATAAATCAAAACATAGATATAGCAATGTCTAATATCAATAAGGCTTTGTCTCAATTATACAGCTATTACCATAATAAACTTAAATTAGAAATAAGTCCAGAAAAGAGTTCAGTTTTAATTGTCAGTAAAAATGTAAACACTCATAGCAATGTTAAAATTTTATACAATAATGTAGAAATTCCTGTTGTTAAGCAACATAAATTCCTAGGAGTCATTATTGATGATAGATTAAAATTTGAAGAACATATTAAAGATATAAGTAACAAAGCATTAAAAGGTATTAATCTATTGAGGCATTTAGCAGGCAGTTTTTGGGGCTCTGACCCCAAAGTTATGGATTTGCTGTACAAAAGTATAGTGAGAAGCCATTTTGATTACAGCAGTTTAGCTTACATGAATGCCAATAGCACCTTGTTACGAAAATTAGATGTAATTCAAAATATGGGACTGAGACTTATTTGTGGTGCTATGCGCTCCACACCTATTAATTCGTTAGAGGTTGAGACATGTATACCTCCCTTGACTTTACGAAGGTTGTTGTTGGCTGAGAGGTTTTTATTAAAAGTCATGACGTCAAATGATAATCCTTTACTTAAGAAACTAACAATACATCCTGAAATCTCACAGTCAATTGCTTCCAATGCCATCTCTGCCTCTTCTTTGGTTGGTGAAACTCTACCTGAAATGCCAACAATATTTGAACAAGTAAAAAATAATTCAAAAGATATTTTTCAAAATGATATTTGGCCTATATACAAAATACCTTATAATGGTATTATTAACAGCTTTTCAATCCATTTAGATGTGGTAAAAAATAAATTTGATTTTTTACTGTTTAAAGATAATAGACCAGAATATTATATTATATACACAGATGGATCTAAAACAGATCATAATGTAAATGCAGCTTTCTATGATCCACAATTAGATTTCAGTAAATGTATTAAATTAAACAGGGTGTGTAGCATTTTCACTGCAGAATGCTATGCAATTTATTGTGCACTGCAGCATGTAAATAGTCTTGTACATAATGTACATAATATTTTGATAGTTACAGACTCCAGAAGTGTTTTGTCTGCTCTACATAATGTAAATATTTCTTTTAAGTTAAATTATATTATTTGTAATATTAGACTTATAATCCTAAATCTGCTTGATAAGTATACAAAAGTAGAATTAGTATGGGTACCTTCACACAGTGGCATTCGTGGAAATGAAGTAGCTGACACTGCTGCCCGGTCAGACCATGACGAAGATCGATCCCAGTTAATCAAGGTTCCATTCACCGATTACTATAGCCTTTTTCAAGAACGTAATAGACAGTTATGGAAGGAGTATTGGGACATAACCGTGGAAACGAAAGGCAGATGGTATGCTGGAATACAAAAAGAATTACCGATTAAACCTTGGTACTATAACTTCAAATACATTACAAGAAGATTCATAACTATTTTATCACGCATGAGATTAGGACATTGCTTAACTCCAGCTCACCTGAACAGATTTCGCATAATTAACAATAGCCGATGTCATCATTGTGGAGCAGAGGATGCTGATTTGGATCATATTATCTTAAACTGTTCAAGTTTTAACATTCAACGTTTGATTTTGGTCAGTGAATTGAGCAAAGAGTATGAATTGAATGAATTAAATGACAATGACATTAGTGAACATACTGAACATCAAAGTGTTCCCCGCAGTGTTCAGGATTTATTAGTAAATAAGAAATATTTTAGTGTGTTGTTTAAATATATTTGTAATACAGTAGAGAAAATTTAATTCATGTTATAAATTTATATAAATTAATTCGTTGTAATATTACATTGTAAAAACCCATCAATGTATCCGACTGAAAGACTTGTATCTATGGTCATGAATAAAAAATATTAAAAAAAAAAAAATTGGTCACTTGCGAATTGACGTTTGGCTTTGGTTTGGAAGTTAGACTCAACGTTTGTGCCACATTTACTTTTGCACAGTTTGTTTCGATTTTACATTATTTTTCAAATTAAAAACGGTTTAAATTGTTAAAATGAGTGATTATCGAAACAAGAGGGGTAAAGATCTAGTTGCTCTCGCATTGACGGACTTTAGTGCACAATGAAAACTTGTAAGTGTTTTTTAGATGTTGGTTTAGCTTAGTTTCCCAATAAAATGTAATTAATTTATAGCTAACATTGATTACAACATTACAGAACTACCGCAGTATACTGGAAGCGCAGCGTGACTTATTTGAAAGTAATACCGAGCATGTTCGATTAGATGATCAAAGAGATGCTGAAGTCGAATCTCAAAATAAATCGGAATGTAATATAGAGGTAAATCTGAGGAACTATGTACTACTTAATACTTACCTATTGCATTATTATGAACATGGGACAAAATTTCTCATTTATGTGTTTTAATTACAGGAACAAACTGGAAATATTCAAAAGTGCAACACAGAAAATGTTCAACCAGGGGGATATTAATATAACGTCAGTCAGTCATCTTTTGATCCAGAAGGACTCAATAATGAAGATGTAAGCATCTACATTTAGCACACCTGTATTAATAATTATGTTTTTGCTGATCGGACAGTTTTGTTCTTGTGCTGGTCTACCTGATGTTACCCTTTAGTCTTACCTTTTAGTTTTTATTATTGTAACATGTGATTTGTATTTCAACAGATTGTAACAAAGAACAGTGTCATGGAGTATGACAATGATAATGTTCCCAACACAGAAATTGGCCTAATGAAGTCTGAAGTTGAAGCCCCAATTATTTCAGAGTGTAGTGATACTGAAAATGTTTGTAGTTAAGTTTTATTAGTTTAAATTGTTACTATGTTTTTCTGTTAGGTACACTTTTCTACTTTCATGTTGAAATAATACAATGACTTATTTTTTTCTTGCAGAGAGTTATTTCAAAACATAACAGAACAAAGCTCATGGATTATCCTTTAGAAACTGATGATGAGATGAGTGACTTCAGTGCAGCATCGGATGATGATCCTTGTTACCAGCCATCTCAAGAAACATGTTCGCGACGGTAGCGTCACTATAGCATTATATAACTCGCATACATACGAGCTTATGTAAAACATAGGATAAGTTATAGTTTAGATACCTACTTTGTAACCGAAAATTAAAATCATAATTTTGTTGTCGTTTTCCCCAGGCGCGTAAGACGTTCTTGGGGAACTTAATTTCGCTGAATATAGTTAGGTAGGGTTACACACTCCCCTACACATTCCTGGTAAACCCTTAATGCGGATTGCAGACCAAGAGCTAAGTTAGTTTAGCTTATCTCGCATAGCTGACGCAGTTTTCCATACTTGTGTGCAGACCGCAAACTAAGCGAACTAAGCTATGTGAGCTAACTAAAATATGCGAAGCTAAAGCGGTCTACACACCAAAGCCGCTGACCCGGCGGCACGGATCGCCGGCCCAACCCGCCGGCCTAAGAGCTCATTCACACGAAGACGAATCGTGATTTTTCACGAATCGTGTTTTTTCACGATTCGTTATTTTTTTGGACGGGAGCAATGCTTTTTATATACCCATGTTCACACGCTTCACGAATCGTGAAAAAAGACGTAGACGGATACGTCGGTCACTACGGTCATTAGAATGACGATTCGTTAAAAATCTCGAATCGTGATTGGCGCTCGCGCCCCGCGCGCCTGCCTGCTCCGCCCGCCTGTCTGCCCCACCCGCCGCGCGCCCGCTCAATTCAGTACATTCCTTTGACTTGTTAAGACGTGTAGCGCTGCGCTTCAATAAAATCATGTCGAAAAAAGAAAAAGAAAAATTGTATGACCAACAAATAAATCGCGAAGTTTTGATTGCTGCAATCAAAGACAGGCCAGTTTTATGGAATAAATTTTTGGAAATTTATAAGGACAAAACCGCTAAAACAGCAGCATGGCGGGAAATATGCATAATTTTGAAAGAAGATTTTGAAGAAATGGATCAAAAGGACCGACAGTTGTTTGGTAAGTTTTTATTGAGAAAATTTTAAATACAAATCTATACTGCCTATATTTTGTTGTCTTGCCATGGTACTGATCCAGTTTCTGATAGAAAGTAGGTCATAAATTCATTTCTCATTGAATTGCCAGTTCCGACACTCGGTGATACTTCCTGGGGTAGTAAATTTTCAAAATTAAATTCTTTTTCTAATTCAATTCCCTCCTTTTTTATAATCAAATTGTGGAGGACAGTACAAGCTTTCACTACTGAAATAGCTGTTTCTCGTTTAAGGTCTATGGGTCTATGTAAAATTCTCCACTTATTTGCTAGAATGCCAAACGCACATTCCACGTATCTTCTCGCTCTGGTTAAACGATAATTAAATATTCGTTTACCTCTGTCAAGATGCGTTCCACCAAAAGGTCTTAATAAATGTGTGTGTAAACCAAATCCCTCGTCGCCAATAATTACGTAAGGAACTTGAACTTCTGATTCTGTAAATAAAGGCCTTGGTTCGGGTATATTCAAACGGCCTTCTGTCAACATTTTCCAAAAACTTGACTCTTTAAATATTGATGAGTCGCATTCTTTTCCATAGGAACCTACACTGACGTAAACGAATCGATAATCTGAATCTACGACTGCTAATAACACTATTGAAAAGAAATCTTTGTAGTTCATATATACTGAACCACTATTTGACGGCTTTCGAAGCCTAATATGCTTCCCGTCAACTGCTCCAAGGCAGTGAGGGAAATTGGCCTTTTCATTAAATCCACTTGCTATCTTTAACCACTCTTCTTCCTTATTAGGAAGTGGCATAAATTCTTCATATAAATTATTCCATATACTTTGCGTCACTTCTACTACGATGGTGGAAATGGTTGATTTGCCAATTCGATAACTAAAATGAAGATCTTCATAGGAAAGTCCTGACGCCAAATACCTAAAAAAATATTTCATTAAAACCAAATTAGTGGGATGAAGAAGTCGTATTTTCATTCAGAATAAGCGTTCCCACTAGGCACCCAAACGATTTCATATGTTTGACTGGCTGCCTAGTGGGATAGATTAGTCTAAATGAAAATACAACTTCTTCAAGCGCTTCTTCAATTATACAAATTCAGCTTACTAAGCATCCTCTTTTTACGAAAGCAAAAACCGTTATAAAACGTATGGGGCGTAGCCCGTACAAAACAACCACAGATCAGGTCCCTGTATATTTTATTTATGTATAATAATTCATAAATACACAGACGGACAGCGAACGGCGTTTGTGAATAGATATTCGCCCGACAACAGACCGCTCGTCTTGTCGTGACGTGTTTCGAAACCGTGTCCTTATTATTACAGTTGTTTTCTAGTATATATATATTCATCTGTGGTTGTTTTGTAATATTGGGAATAATGCGATGTAAATAAAAATCTTCTTATAAAACCGTTCATACAGTTTTATGAATTATTGTTTCAGGAAGTTCAGTGATGAAAAGGTGGACACAATTGAGAGACACTTGGAGGAAATCATTAGATGAAAACAAAGAAACAAAAAAATCTGGGTCTGGTACAAAATCTAAGCCCTACAAATATAATCAAGAGATGAGCTTTTTGAAGCCAATTATTAAGCCAGGTGAAACATATGACAATAATCCAAATACAAGAGATGAAGCCCAAAGAGAAAATGCAGATCAACAAGAAAATCAGAAAGAGAAACACTTAGAATCATCATCAAAAAAGAAAAGAATGGATAGTGGCAGCGTATTGGATGATAAAATGATGAAACTTGTTGATCATCAATTAAACACAATTGGAAGTGATGACCGTAACATGAATTTTTTTAAGGGGGTTCTGCCATCCCTTCAGCATTTTGATGATGATCAAATACTGGAATTCCAATCTGGGGTCATTAACCTAATACAGAGTATTAAAACTGGACGAAACTATTCGAATTGGCATCAAAATTATTACAATTCACATCATCACAACTATAATAGTGGTGGTTATTATACTAAGCCTCAAGAATCACCGGGAGGAACGTCTAATAATAATAATACTCGGCCTCTTCCTGAAAGTTCATCGATAGTAAATGCAGAAGTGTCTGCAGAAACGCCCACCCCTCTACAACCTGGAACATCGCTGATCCATCGCGATGATCCAAGTGCATCACCGGCACTATCTACAGCTCTAAGTCAATTAAGTGATTATCTGGATCTATCAAATTTCTAAAAACATGTTCTAAATTATCATAAATATAACCAATAAATAAGAATAATAAATAATATAATTAGTTTTTCTTGCCTTATAGTTATCGCCAACTTTTCTTCAGGGCTAATGGCCTTTCTCATACATGTATCCTGTTTTCTCAAATCCGTATCCAACCTTTGGAGAAGGAAGTCAAAGGTATCTTTAGACATTCTAAAATAAGTGTAAAATTTGGTATCATCTTCTCGTAACGAGCTCATCAAAGTATAAAAATCCCCAACACTTTGTCTTTGCCTTAAAATTGGATGCACCCAGTGTATTCTTCTTGTTTTTCTTTTTCGACGATAATACCAGTACAAAATTAAAGTATTCACGTCCATTGTCTTTGGTAGTTTACTCTCAACTGAACACAATCACGAAACAACATGTGAACATCAATTCGGATATTTTGACGAATCGTGAAAAAACACGATTCCGTATTCAATGTGAACATCTATCCGTCAAGGCGAATCGTGTTTTATACCGAATCGTCAAAGACGTATCCCGTGTGAATGCGCCCTAAAGCCCGGTTTCCACTGCGAGCGGAACGGACTCATTAATGACTTCGTTAAACTCGCAAACGCAAACTGCATACTTGTATTTCCACCAACAAATAGTCGGACGGAAAGAGCCGAGCGTGTAGAAAGAGTAGAAATGAGCTCGCTCAGTTCTAGGGAGCGGAGCGGAGTACTTACGGACTCCGCTCAACTCGCAATTACAATTTATACGGCCCATTCACGACTTCGGTCTTAGCGGCGAGCGGCGCGGCAGGCGGCGCGGCGGCGGCAAGCGGTGCGTTTTACACGCCACGTACCCTCAGTAGCGGCTAGCGGCAGCGGGCGAGGTGGACGTATTTAGGTAGTCGGAACGGTGAGAGTCAAAATGGCGGGTGTACCTTAACTAATCGAATCAACCTATTTACCAAAAAAATGTGAGAGTCAAAATGGCGGGTGTACCTTAACTAATCGAATCAACCTATTTACCAAAAAAATGTACCTAAAATGTACCATTTAGTACCTAGGTTTAAAAAAATTGTACCTCTTTCAGAACTAAATTATTTCGAAATTAAGGTGCACCCGCCATATTGACATCAAGATGGCGGGTGTTCTATAATATTTTATTATTTAACCATTACTCATAAAATATAATTACACCAAAAAATTGTACCTAAAAAGTACCTGCCCCAAGTAAAAAAACACACTTGATATGTTGGATACTTCCTGAGAAATAAAACAACTATGTCTCGTTAACTTTTGTTTATTATTATGAATTATTGATCTCAGTACATATTTATATATATTTTAGGGATAATTATTCAATTATAAATCATGAATTTTAATAACGCTTCAAAGTTATTAAGTACCTCTTTATTTTCGTCCATACCTACATAATGCAATTAGCGATAAGTGAATTTGGAGTTTTTGTTATAAAATTATTAAGATCATCAAAACATTTCCATTTAGCATTACGACGACAATGAGCCCGATAGTGACCAATATTGTGGATGTCTGTAACATCGCCGCCGGACGGTAAAAACTCAATTAATCCAAGAACTTCGTATTTTGTATTATTTAATGTTATTTCCATAGGTATGTCTTTAAGACAAATTACATCTGTTTGATTCAGCTCTAAAGTTATTGTATTACTTAGTTCGTATTTTAATGTTCGTATGCCGTTGCAGTCATTACGTCTACACTGTACAATATTATTTTCTTCACATAACATAGACTCTGCCGATTGATTGAGCATTGATATATTTGGCATGTTAAAATTAAGTGGGAGAAAAGCAATTTTTTTTTGTACTTTGTTAATGCCACATTCAATATTCGTACATGATTCTTGTACAGAGGCACTGTAAATTGCGTCGATCAAAATATTCTCAAAAATATAAGCTATATTGCATTCGCAAGAGATGAAAACTTTATGATTAATATCAGTTTTTTTTAAATATGACTGAAGAAGGTATGCGCGGTACTTGTATAAATCTGTTCTGGTAGTTTTGACATCAATCATTTTTTTTATGAACTGACAAAATTCATTTTGATGATTGAGTACATGAGTATTTAAATAAAACCCTTCAACACACCCTACTGCAATTACTTGTGCAACCGAGTCGAATGCGCAAGTATTCGATACGTGTAAATCCTTCATGACAGTTCGTAGTCTTGTTCCATTTAACAATAGTGGCACAGGTTTATGCATTTTCACTCTTTTTTTCTTCGTGGCCTTTCGAGCGTCACCTTTGCCCTTCCAATTTTCAGAAAACGATGGAGTTTTAAAAAAAATTGAGTCTGTTGGGAAATCATCTTCTGTTTTATTTACCTTTGCTTTCGTATTTTTTCTTCTTTTCAAGTCACCCTTCTCTGTAGTTTCTACTTTACCTATAGCTTCTTTTAATTCCCCATCTATAAAATCTGCATGTTTGACGATAAATTGGTCCAATCTCAATCTATTGGATTTCACGTCAATATGACATAAGTATCTCTTTAGTGTTTTAAAATAACTTTCCACGTTGGATGAAGACGCAGTTTGGTTTTCTGAATTATATATTGGAATCATTACATTTGACCACAACGGTAGTTGCTGTACTAACCGGGTTTGTGTTGGTATAAAAGTAGGCATGTAAAATAAGTTTTCGTGTGATAAGGAGTCTGTCATCATCTGTTAATGTAACTAACAAATTTTCGCGATCTAATCTGTCCTGATGACCATTTGGGAAATATAAGTTCTTCTTTAACGTTTTTAACTTTTTCCAATTTGATTTTTTTTCTTATATTATGTTTAATATTTTTATCAAAGTCTGTAATTAAACTTTTGCAATAAGCAATATTTTCTGTAGGATATGTAATCACTATTTTTATTTTAGCATTGCATTCTTTACATTCACCGAGAAAAGTCACTCTTTCATTGCATTTAACATAATAAGTTTTAAAGCACCAACTGCAAGGAGATTTCGTTTTTTCCCAAATTTTTTCCCTTAACAAGTCTGCCCACTCATATTTAGGTAATATCCACTTTTTTTGTTAAACTGGATTATTGGCTCTCATACGAACAGAGCATTTTGAGATTGGCCGAATTCTCCTCCATTGATATAAATCAAGTGAAAAATTAAAAGATTTACCTTCTTCAGTACATGTAGTTTTATCCACGACGTAAAAATTTTCTTCGTTATTTTCTTCCTCAATCTCTTTTTCTGTATCAACATCTTTCGTAATTAATATATCTGCGGCTTCTGTTTTATTCTCTGAACCTACATAATTTTTATCTTCACTGTTTTCATCCTCCACGGGAAAAAAGTATTCAAAATTTCTTTTAATCGATAAAAAAAGTGCTTTAGGCGATATTTGTCGTTGAAGTTTACTAGACATTTTTGAAAATATTGCACTACAGGGTGAAGGTAAATCATGAATTGATGGAAAATGTTGTTTATATTTACAAAACACTTTTTTCTGTTCGTTTAAATCAACAACATTTTTTTCCGCGTTTCATAGTGATTAATTCTATATGATCGCGATGAAAATTATATTAATGAAAATAAAGTTATGCGTATTGTAAACTATGAAGCTCGTATGATGAATCAGGAAACAGAGTGCAAATTGCAAATTGTTTATTAACTACCCGCAACATACTTTATCATGAATGTGCATTTACGAAGCTAATTGCGGACGGTTGCTATATAGTAACTTATTAATATAATAATTATTCGTGTGCATTTAATTCGTAATTAATAAATATCCGTAAAACATAAATGTATAAATAACTATATCAATATATCATGATAATTATCGTGTTTCCTTATACACAAGACATGGTTGTTTTATTTCTCTCCAAGTGATCAAGTGTGTGTTTTTTTTACTTGAGTATTTTTTAGGTACAATTTTTTGGTATAATTATATTTTATGAGTAATGCGTAAATAATAAAATATTATAGAACAACCGCCATCTTGATGTCAATATGGCGGGTGTACCTTAATTTCGAAATAATTTCGTTCTGAAGGAGGTACAGATTTTTTAGAGCTAGGTACAAAATAGTATGTTTTGGGTACATTTGTTTGGTAGTTGGTATAATTTAATTTGCTATGGTACACCCGCCATTTTTGCATTACGTAATGGACGCAAATATAGAGGTAATAACTTTAACGCATTATTAACATTAATGATTTATAATTGAATAATTATCCCTAAAATATGAATATGTACTGAGATCAATAATTCATAATAATAAACAAAAGTTAACGAGACATAGTTGTTTTATTTCTCAGGAAGTATCCAACATATCAAGTGTGTTTTTTTTACTTGGGGTAGGTACTTTTTAGGTACAATTTTTTGGTGTAATTATATTTTATGAGTAATGGTTAAATAATAAAGTATTATAGAACACCCGCCATCTTGATGTCAATATGGCGGGTGTACCTTAGTTTCGAAATAATTTAGTTCTGAAAGAGGTACAATTTTTTTAAACCTAGGTACTAAATGGTACATTTTAGGTACAATTTTTTGGTAAATAGGTTGATTCGATTAGTTAAGGTACACCCGCCATTTTGACTCTCACGCCGCGGCGCGCCGCTCCTCACAAAAAGTGTGTGAAAAAAATTGAACGTTTGCTTCAACGCGCGCTAACGCAGACGGCGCACACTTTAGTCGGCAATCTGCATTTGCTAGGGGTGGACGTAACGCACGCGATCTATTATCATGGCGCCGGAGGTCGATGTAACTATGTTAATTCAAGAAATACAAAACAGACCAGCAATTTATGATACTTCTAACGGCCCATTCACGACCTTACCGCGGTGAGCGGCGGCGGCGTGCGGGGCGGCGAGCGATATGAACAAATGTATGAAAATGTTTGAAGCACGCCACGAGTCGCCGCTCATAGCGAAAACGCGCGCGGTTTTGTCGGAGCGAATCGCTGCAGCGGCGCGCGGTGCGGGGAGCGGCGAGATCAAAAGTACAAGCGAATGAGCGCGACGCCACGAAACAGAGCGGCGCGGATAGCGGTGTAGGTGTGACGGACTCGGCGGCGAACTCATATACAAAAAAAGTTAGACCCTTTTCGATCTGATGTGCTGTTTTAAATATACAGCTGCATCTATCAGAATATAATCAAATGTTTCCACACTCATTCTTGTGTACTCATAAAACTTGTCCGGATATTTTCTGTAATCTTCATATAGGTCACGAAATTCGCCATTTAAATATCGATCTTCATTCAGTTCGTGCACTCCTTCTCTCATATTAAGAATATCTTGTTTTAAAAATATACTGCTTTCTAAACACAGAAGGGATAATTTTGATAACGCCATAATTTTGAGCACGTTCCGACTACCTAAATACGTCCACCTCGCCCGCTGCCGCTAGCCGCTACTGAGGGTACGTGGCGTGTAAAACGCACCGCTTGCCGCCGCCGCGCCGCCTGCCGCGCCGCTCGCCGCTAAGACCGAAGTCGTGAATGGGCCGTAAGGCAGAATATCATGATAGACATTTAAAAAGAAAAATGTGGGAAGAAGTGTGCTGTAATGTTTATTCCGCTCCTGTTTGGACATGTATGACGTCTAAAGAAAAAACAAAATACGGTAAGTTTAAGTTTTTATTAGACTTTTTAGTAGTAATTGGAGATAAAACTTGCAAAACTATAAAAAACGATTAGATGAAAAACATAGAGGTTATTTGTTTATTTTTTCTTATGCAAAAATTAGGGATGGGTATCGACATTCACAGTTATCGATGATGAATCGACACAACAAGATTCAATATGTATATCAAAATCGCTTTGATTATTATGTATAACACCTATACCTTGGTATTTTGAACAAAATAATTAATTAATTGATACATAATTAATAATTAATTTCTTTACTCATGTGACTTTACTATACTGCCAGGGTACACTTCCCAGAGAAGTGGTGAAGTAGTTAGTAAAATACTTTCTCGTTTCTATTCCATTATCTGTCCCTCTCACACCAATATTAGATATATCTTCGAAAGGGCAGTTAAACAACGTGTCTTCAAAACAAATACCGTCTCTTTTTCTTACAAAATTGTGCAGAATGCACCCTGCTTTTATAATTTTTATGGCTAGTGGCATATTCACGTCTAAACCTCTTTGAAATATTCTCCATTTGCTACACAAAATTCCAAAGGCACATTCTACCATTCTTCGTGCTCTAGACAACCGGTAATTAAAAATGCGCTGTTGGACACTTAAATGGCGGTCAGGAAAAGGTCTCATTATGTGTGATGAAACTGCAAAGGCTTCATCTCCCACAAAAACAAACGGCATTGGTTGTCCATTCAGATCACCGGGAAGTTTTTGTTTATCCGGAAGAATTATTTTACCATCCAGAATTCCTTTCTCAAGTGTGGAGTTTTTAAAAATGTTTGAATCACTGAATTTTCCGTAGGCGCCAACATCAATAAATGTAAAACAGTAATCGGCATCAACTACTGCCATCAATACAGTAGAAAAATATGACTTGTAGTTATAGTAATTAGAACCCGAATTTGGCGGCATCTTAAGACGTATGTGCTTCCCATCTACCGCTCCTAAACAATTAGGAAATTGAGTTCGATCGTGGAATTGTTTCGCAATCTCTAGCCATCTCTGCACCGTAAAAGCAGGAAAGCATTGACTTTTACATAGTTCCCATATTGATGTACAGGTTTCGTTAATTATAGAACGAATAGTAGATGCGCCAATCAGATAATCTTCTTCGAGTTCGACGAACGATGACCCTCGTCCTAAATACCTGCAAAAAAAAATAGTTCAAAAACTATAATGAATACCTAACTTTTAGTAACCTACATATAATTATTTCTTTTTTTTTATAGGAAAAGATATACAGACGAAGTGGAACTCTTTGAGAAGTTGCTTCCGAAGGGAACTCAGTGCTCAAAAGAATATTCCTTCTGGAAGCGGAAGAAAAAAGAAGAGAAAATATATTTACTTTGATTCACTGTTATTTTTGTTGCCATTTACAGTGGTAGAGAATAATGAATCTTCTATCGAAATCGAACAAAGTGCCGAAACATTAAACGTCACAGTGCAGAGTTCAGATACTGAAACAACTGATTCTAAACGACCAAAGACGCAACCGAAGAGCAAGACTAATTGTTACGATGAGGAGTATTTAGAAATACTAAGAGAAGGCAATCAACTGATGAAAAACAACAACTTACGTCATTCAGAAAGCAGAACAATCTTAGGGGATATGGATGAAGATGAATCATTTCTGCGGTCGCTTCTGCCTTATGTCAAACAATTTTCATCAGACCAAAAGTTGCAATTAAGAATACAATTACTACAAACAGTTTTAAATTTTAAACAGTCCTTAAGCAGTTCAGCGTCTATTCACAACCAAACACAGCAAGTATTGGATATACCTAATGAACGAATAGTAATTGTAACCGATCCATCGATGAACTCAAATATGTCTAACCAATATGACACTGCTGAGAGACCGAGTACTGAGCCCCCTAACTACAGTGACATTGCAGAAGATTCGGAATACGTTCCCAGGCCAATCTCTTTACAAAACTCAAGCAGGCCAAGCGGCTCGTCATATACACCCTCACCCGTTCATAGAGATTACGCATCAATAATTTCTCCCGAAAATGAATCACTTTTTTCTCTTGGCGACGACGACGACGTTGGCGAGGTGTAAAGTAGGTATATTATGAAAATATAAACAAAAAAAATCAATAAAAGGCTGATTGTGATTTTAGAAAATTAGTTAAGTACCTAATTGTTAAGCTAATTATTTTCTTGACTAGATACACCCACCAATCAAAAGACTTAATTTCCCAAGGTATAGTAATAACATCAGCAATATTAATTGTGATTTAGTAATTAAGCTCCCAATTGTGATTTAGTAATTAAGCTCCCAACTGTGATTTAGTAATTAAACCCCAAATTTTATTTAAAAGTGACAATTCACTTGTTTTTCCAAAATGTATGATTAATAATAATAATCTGCCATAATAATTGTGATTTAGTAGTTAAGCCCCTAATTTTATTTACAATATAAGTGACAATTCACTTGTAATAGATCGATATTATTGTGTACCTACATTATTGTTTAAAAGTAGAACATACTTAAAAATTTGCTGCCATGAAAATCCACGTAATTCTTATAAATTTTTATGTTTTGTTATTTTCCATAATTAATAAAAGAAAATCTTTGTTCATAATGTTTTGGTTTAAATAATAAGTACCTCAGAAACCTATTTTTCATTTGAATAATAAAAAACTTAGTTTGTTGCTGAGAGAAATAATAAATAATATAATTATGATTATATAAATATATATATATATTATTTACTTACCTGAGTGTCACAGACAGCCTTTCTTCTGGACCAATGCACCTCCTCATTGTTGTTTCTGAATGAGTCAAAGCAGGTCTCAAAATAAATAGCAACTCATCAAATGTAGTAACAGACATTTTATAAAATTTGAAAAAATTTGCCGGATGTTGTTTCAGAATTGAATGTTTAGTATGGAACTGTCCCTTCAGTAATCTTTCCGAAAGTATAGGATGCACCCAAAATTCTCTATTTCTTCTTCTTTTTCTGTACTTCATGTACAAAATAATACTTCGCGATCTCTGCACGATTTCCATAGCGTCTACGTCCCTACAGCTCTGCCGACAAAATGATCGAAGATGTGCGTCGTGTGCGTTGAGTCTATGAAAAATCCGCGACCGACTTTTTGCGCGCCATGCAGACTTTTTGTGCGCCGCAGACTCGATCGCACAAAAAGTGTGCCGTCTGCGCAGGGCCTAACCGTGGCCGCGCAGTCCGCATGAATTCAACTGCGCGGCCACCAGTTCTCTTAAACGGAGCGTTGTAAAAGTCTAATTCCTTTTGCTAATCACTGACAGGATTTCGAAGAAAATGTAGATCATAAAAATAATGCCCTACTGTCTGTAGTTCACGACCTACATCACTCCAAAGTTTGGCCGCGCAGTCCGCACAAAGCGAACCGCGCGGCCACCAGTTTTTTTTAATAGACCTTACACGGAGCTTAGTAGAAGTCCCATTCTTTTTGCTAATTACTGACACCATTTCGAAGAATATGTAGACAGTATAAATAAATCCTATAATTAAGAACTACAAGACCTACAGAACTTAAAACCTATAATCGAAGGAAAAAATAGGGTGACCAAGATTTATAGTGTGTGAATCCAGGCTTTTTTCCATTTCAATATCATAGTATAAATATATCATCACTACACAATATACAAAGTCGCTTTTTCTGTCCCTCCCTATATCCCTATGTATAGATTTTAATGCGGTTTTTTTAATAGATAGTGATAGAAGAGGAAGGTTTATATGTATAATAATAAAATCCATTAAATAGGGGCTGTTATTTTTGATGTTTCTAACGTGATGTACAACGTTCGAAGTACTTCGCCCGCGCGTATTTAAACGTTTTTATAAACCTGTTCAGTAGTAGTTGCGCAAACACACACACACATTATTACAAACTTTCACGTTTATAATATTAGTAGGAAGTAGGATGCCTCAAAAAAAAGTATAGGGTAAAATAAAAGCTAGCTCGCAAAAGACAGATTTTTCATACTTTACATTTTAATTTTTTATTTATCGTGATATTTTGAAAAATGTACACTATATCTATATAAATTATAGCACATGTGTTATTCTGACATGTAAGCTATTTTACTGCAAAGTTTCAGAAAAATCCATTCAGTAGTTGTTGCGTGAGAGCAACAAACACACACACACACACACACATTATTACAACCTTTCACGTTTATAATATTAGTTAAATTATTAAATTATATGAAACATCTGTCCTGTCTGCGAATGAAAGGAATGCCAAAAATATAATATCTTCCTAAAGTGTTTATTTATAAAACTTAATTATTTTATAATGATGACGTTTACCTATTGCAGTAGTCCATGCGTTTCATATCCAAGATGTAAGCTGTTTTAAATAACTTCCTAAAAAAGTCACTGTGCGCTTGCGTTGGTATGTTTTCATTCGAGAGTATAGGTAAGCACCTACCCAGTTGCGTCTGTAGCGACTCCCAAAATGGCTACAATATCAGCGGGGAGGGGTCCCGCCCTGCCCCGCGGAGCTTGACTCTGTATAGTGTTTTTATTCAGTCTCGGTTGTTACAGAGTGCGCCCGTGTTTATCAGTGCAGTGTTAGATAGTTCATAGTTATTTCATAGGATTGTATTGTGACTATACTAATTGTCTTTAATACTGTTGCTTTTATCACACAAGGAAGTTTTATCAATCAAGCGGTAAGTACTTATTCAAAACATTAATAAAATGTAATGTATTGGAACATGCGTGTAATTCCCAATTCTTTATTGCATGCCTACAGTTTAAGGTGGGTATTGTTAAATTGAAAGTTGAATACAGTGGATAATATGTTAAATTTAATGCAACATTATAACCATTATCATAAAAAAATGTTTTACCTATTCGGTAGGTCAATTCTAAGCCCTCGAAATACATTGCCAAAAGGATTGAAACTCATATGAATTCGATATTATATTAAAGGAATAAACAAATAGATACCAAATATAAAACTTCCTAGGAAATGTTCGTCCGCGGCAGACTTCCACTAAAGCGGCAAACTCGCGTCAAAGCTCGCGTTGTTACCGTAGCTGGCCGGAGGACCACTTCTTACCACTAATACATCGCATTTTTTTTCAGAACGATGGGTAGAAAAGGACGTAAACTGAGAGTCAACGAAGACAAGCTAAAAAAAATATTTATAAAATATTCCACAGACTGCATAAACACAAAAATTAAATATAATGATCCTATATTTCATACTATCTCAGAAGAAATAAATCACGATATGTCACCGCTTGCGTTGTACTCGTGGCTAAAGAGAAATTACAATAAAGTTTTTGATATAAGTACGACGACAGAAAGTTCTTTATCTTCTCCATCGTGTCGGAGCACGACATCTTCAACGACAAAAAGTGAAATTAATGATAAGCATACAAATCAATTTTCTTTCTTACTAGATGAGCATGAGTGGAAAAAAGTAGAACCAATTTCTGTTCGTTATATAAGACGAGATCTAAAAACTACATCGACACACAAGAAATACAAAACATTGCCTAAGTTCAAGTGGAGCAATCTACTCAAAGAAAAAATATGGCAGTACTCGAGACGACCTTGCACGTGGACTTTCAAGAATAAATTAATTGACTCAGAAGATAATGTGAAAATAAAAGGGAAATGCACACAATGCAGCTGCACTGTAGAAATATGTAGCGAAAAGTTAACAGACAAAACAGCAACTATAAAATGTACAATTTTTAATACAGATAACTTAGTTCCGCATAATCCAAAACTGAAATCTAAGATGTCACCATACAAAAGAAATCAACTTGCAAAGAAATTACAGTACAAATCTGCCACAGTAATTCATAAAGAAATAGCTTCAAAAGTTATTAAGTATAAAGATAATGCAATCCCTCCCATACTTCCTACAATGAACGCTCTTCGGAAAATAAAGCACGAGAAGAGACAAAGTAATCGTTTGCATGCCAATCCCATTTTAAGCCTACTTATGATGTCAATGTTGCCAAGTTTTAAAAATTTGATTCGCGAAATAATACTTGTCCCGAATTTTTACATGTATTATTGGTCTGAAGAACAAAATCAATTCTACAAAGATTTTTTAGAAAAAAATCCACAGGAAGTAACTATCACTATAGACGCCACGGGATCTTTCTTTCACCCAATAAAACTTCCTGATGGATCAACATTAACTAAGCGACTCTTTCTATACGTTTGTATGCTAACTTCAAAAACGATAAAATCTCAAGCGATATTTCAAATGATAGCGGACACTCATACTGCAGATTCCATATCATCCTGGTTAAAAAGATGGTATAAGGAAATACATACCGCTCCTAACGAAGTTGTAACTGACGACTCGTCTGCTTTGATTGCTGCAAATGTAGATGCTTTTACAACATCTATAACAGTGAAAAACTATCTGAGACAATCATTCTTAGTGTTGAGAAAACTTAGTGTAAACTTACCAGAAGTTTTTCTTAGGTTAGACACCAGCCATTTTATTAAAAATGTTTACAATTTACCTTGTTTTCAAAACGTGGATACTCCAATTAAAATGTTTTTATTCGATGTATTTTATTGATAAAAAGATCTGAAAGTTTTGATGAAGTCAAAATGATAGTTTCAAATATGGTCAAAATATGCACTTACAAATACTATAACACTACTAATAAAGCTTGGGACTTAGCAATGCAAAATATGAAGGAGAGATTATTCGCTACGGAAGATCCGGTCCCCGAATATGGCGGTGAAAGAGAAACTTTCTATCACGATACCTTAATAATTGAGGAAGATAATATAATGTATTGGTTTGATGAGATCGTTGAGCAACAAAAAAGCTTATTTCAGACGCCGACTGAAACACGCAACAAATATTATCTGCCCCACCTAACATCAACTTTGAGAAGATTGCTAATCAAGCTTCCATTGTGGAGTAACGTAATGTGTCCTTTGTATGATACACAAAATAAGTCGCCTACATCCTCCTCAGTAGAGAGTTACTTCAAAACACTAAAGCATTTGTTATTTGAGACTCGTACTCACAAATATAATATTGATGAGTTTTTGAATATTCATTACAATTTTCTGCAAGGAGAAACCAAAGTTAGTTTGAAGAGTCTGAATGATATTCCACACAATATTAGTTCTAAATCCCGAAAACGAAAGTTAAAGCGAGTTAAAAGCATTAGCATAAAGAAAAGAATAAAAAATGCTGCCGTGACATTCACTTCCGACTCGATATTTGCTGAGGAGCCCTCGTATACCGAAAATTGGAAGGGTGAGGGATATGAAACTCATAAAATAACATCTACTTCAATCTTATTTTTAAAAAATGGAAATGTAATCGAATCTAAACAAAATGTTTTAAACACCTGCGCGTTTGATTCTGTGTTTTTTATGCTGGCACATGGATACCAAACAAACAATTATATTCGCGAAGTTTTCAACTCTTGTGAAAATTGTTTAATTCGTGATTTTATTAATATATTAGCCCAAAATCAAAATGAAAAGGAAGCATATAAGCTAAGAGAAAACATTGTTTCACTCTATTACCAAAAAAAAAACAATTATTACGAATGTAATTGTAATATGGCTTTTGTGTTTGAGCATATACTTTTTGATTTCTTGTTTAGTGCAGAAAGAAGTAAAAAATGTATTACGCCTTTTTGTAATGAGAAAAATGTAACAAGATTCATTGTGTTTCTTTCTCTAAATTTCGATATTATTAACATGTTTGGTATCAGAAGCTTAGAAGACGCCATCGTTATCGATAATTTAGAATTAAAACATTGTTTAGAATGCAATAACAAAAGCATTAAATACGAATACAAATTAAATAATATTATTTTATTTGATTTAAATGGTACTCAAAACATTGTACTTAATGAAATACCACGTTATATAAAAATAACGGAACGTAAAACATTCAAGTTGATAGGTGCGTTAGAGTATGTTCTTCCATGTGTTGGCAATATCGGTCATTACAAGTGTCATTGCTTAATCGACGACCAATGGTTATGTTATGACGACAACCGAAACAAAACTCATGAAAGTTCAGTGCAGCCCATAACACTGCACAATTTAACTTATGGTCTTATTGGTAGTTAAGTTACATGATAATAGGTGAGAATTTTGCTCTAAAGTGGAGCTAAAATTAGATTTTTATTATATAGAGACTTGTTAAATGTTAGATAATAGTAGGCTTATATCGAAATTCACTGTGATTTACATGGTATAGGAATATTTTGTGATTTTATCGTAGTAAGTTTTGCTATAACGATTATAGTATGACTGATTTGTTTGTAATAAAAATATTATGATGTTAATCGATACAAAAACGTAGGTCGTTATTTCTTGATTAAATTGTAATTGTAAGTACAATAACAAATTAAACTGTGATTGGTAGGTAGGTGTAAGTTGTATAATTTTAAGTTTTAGAAATGTTGTTGTTATCGTAAGTCAGATTTTGTTTTTAAATTCTGATTGCAATATGAAAACGAACTGTGATTGTTGAATTAGGTGATTTAAAGTATACTTTAATAAAACTTTATCTACTTACAAACTTATAATTTTATGTTATATAGGTACATGATGTTGCTCTCGTATATCTAGTGTAGTTTTTAAATAAGCTACTTTTTTTAGCTTATATAGTTATGATCTTAATCGTTACAACAACGAAAATAAGCAATTATTTTTTAAATTGTAATTATAAATATGAAAACGAATTGTGATTTTTAAATTATGTGATTTATAGTTTATAGTAATATTATGTTTTATCTATTACTTAAGAAATAGAAATATAAATCAATCGATGACATTTTTTTCTTTATATCCTTTTAATTAGCTTCTCTACTCAATTTCAAACCAAAAGACTAAAACTATTTGCATGTTACGATAAAAAGTATAGAAATATACGTGACAATGAAAACGTCTTATATGGGAATATCTCGTCAGCGCATCGTAAATCATGGTCACCCTTCTTTTAACTCTAGTTACAGAGTATAAGTTCTGTAACTCGCGATTTTCAAACATTAGAACTTCATTCATGATGTTTACAAATTCTTCGAAATCGTATCAGTGATTAGCAAAAAGAAAGACACCTGTACCAAGCTCCGTTTAAGCTCCACTTTAAGAAACACGTGGCCGCGCGGTTCGCCATTACGTGAGTGTTGTGGAACGAGAAGTCCAAACTGTAGAGCTATATTTTTACAATGTATTTTTTCTTCGAAATCCTATCAGTGATTAGCAAAAAAACTTAGACTTTTACAACGCTCCGTTTAAGAGAACTGGTGGCCGCGCAGTTGAATTCATGCGGACTGCGCGGCCACGGTTAAACCCACATAACTTTCTGATTATTGACTCTTCGAATTTGCGGTTTTCACTGTTCATCTTTTACAAATTCCTTCGAAATGCTGACATAAGTTTTTTTTTTCTACGACATAGTGGCCGAGCAGTCGAAACGGACACATTTTCTAGAGGCGCGCGTGCAAGGCGGTGGCGGAGCGGGGTGCGAGTTAGCTCGTATGTGATTGGTCGACCCATCTTTTGTTTTTGTTTCGTAGTCGTTAAGGGTTAGTAGTGTGTAGTGTAGGTAGTTCAAGCGTGCAGTTCTTATCAGTTCGCAGTTATTAGTTTAATATAGGAATAAATAAAGGAAATGGCTGGTAGTTCAACTGACGTTTGTTTAGAGTACGTTAAAAAAGGTAAAGCTAGGTACCATACTTCTCCGGGCCGGACATCAATACAGTAAAAAATGCAAATATAAAAATGGTGGAGTTTTGTGGGAGTGTACCACAAGAAAACAAAGTAAATGTGCCGGATCCATCACTGTCATGGTAAGTTACTTATTATATTTTGTGATTAATAATGACAATAATAACTCAGGTTATGTGTGTTATCAATATCACGTTTATCAATATCAAAATTTAAAAATCAACGTTAAAGTTTAAACACTGTTTCTGTCATGGCGGCACGTGTGACGTCATTCTTTTGTCAAACAAGTCTATTACACCTAGTGTAAAAGAGTGTAGCTGAAGTGAATTGTATATATTTAATTATTATTACATATTTTAGTTAGGTAAGCATAAAGTGAAATATGTTTTGTTGAACTATTCTGATAGGATAACAACAATTTGTTATAAGTTTTAAAGGTTGTTAAATAGCCTATTTAATTTTGTATTCTATGTAAGTGCAATATTGTTTACTTAAAAAATAATGTAAAGTAATTAATTATTATTACTTAATTTTACAGGACAATCAAGTTGTAGCTGAGAAACGACACAATGTTTGTGAACCTGATTTTGCGCGGAATGAAGTTACCTTGAGGTTATTCAAACTAAAAACTACACTTGCGGATCCAGAAGCACCTGCTATTCCCACTGCTTACAACGCGGCTGTGAGCTCACTAAAAGATACCGGAATTGACAAAATAAAAGAATTCCCTGCCCTGAAGTCTATCAAAACAACATTATATAAACACAGAAATGCAGCATTTGAAGTAAGTAAAATTGAGTTCAAAAATGTTGAAGAAGTTACAGTACCTCCAGCTCATCAGGAATTTATTTTAGCAGACTACAATGACAGTGGTATCCGTGTAATAGCTTTTTGCTCTGAATTTGCCCGACATCAAATGAAAAATTTGAAGATGTTCTTGGGTGATGGAACGTTTTGGATCTGTCCATCTCCCTTTTACCAACTCTACACCATTCATGGGGATTTGGGCAGTACAGAAAAACACATAAACATTGTGCCACTTGTTTATGCCCTCATGAGCCATAAAAATCAACAAACATATGAAATTTTATTTAGTATGCTAAAATCTGCATTACCTGATTGGAATCCAGAAATATTTAAATGTGACTATGAAGTGGCTCCGATGAACGCAATGCGAAATATTTTTGTAAATATATCTATTAGCGGCTGTTATTTCCATTTCACCCAGGCAATATGGAAGAAAGGAAAACAACTCAAACTAACAAAAGATAAATTAACCAGAAGACAAGTTGCACTTAGCACTGCTTTGGCTTTGTTACCATCAGATAAAATCATTGCGGGTTGGTTTTATGTTGCCTCTTAAAGCCCTGATGATGATAATAGCAAGGAGTTTAGAAATTACATGCTCAGACAATGGCTACAAGATGATTTTATTAAAACGTGGTGTGTATTTGGACAGACTCATCGCACTACGAATTTAGTCGAAGCATGGAATAATAAAATAAAAAAGCGTGTGAAAATAAAGAAACCCAACATTATGAAGCTCCTCACAGCGTTGGCTGAAGATGCATCGTATTACGAAGTTCTTGCATTGGGGGTGTCTGAAAATAAAGGTATAGCGGAAAAAACAAAAAAAAAGCATCAATCGCGATAATTATATACAGGAGGTCCAAATGGAACTCATTAATAATGAAATTACGATTGGGCACTGTTTAGAAAAACTTAAGTGAGTGTAATCTTTGATTTTACAAGGTATAAGAAAGAAATATTTTCATGCTACAATTTTAAATTAATGATTGTAACAATCTGTGACTTTATTAGGTATAAGAAAGTTATATTTTTTATTTTAAATTAATAATTGTACAATCTGTGATTTTACTAGGTATAAGAAAGTTAAATTTTTTATTTTAAATTAATAATTGTACAATCTGTGATTTTACAAGGTATAAGAAAGAAATATTTTCATGCTACAATTTTAAATTAATGATTGTAACAATCTGTGACTTTATTAGGTATAACAAAGTTATATTTTTTATTTTAAATTAATAATTGTACAATCTGTGATTTTACTAGGTATAAGAAAGTTAAATTTTTTATTTTAAATTAATAATTGTACAATCTGTGATTTTACAAGGTATAAGAACGAAATATTTTCATGCTACAATTTTAAATTAATGATTGTAACAATCTGTGACTTTATTAGGTATAAGAAAGTTATATTTTTTATTTTTAATTAATAATTGTACAATCTGTGATTTTACTAGGTATAAGAAAGTTAAATTTTTTATTTTAAATTAATAATTGTACAATCTTTGATTTTACAAGGTATAAGAAAGAAATATTTTCATGCTACAATTTTAAATTAATGATTGTAACAATCTGTGACTTTATTAGGTATAAGAAAGTTATATTTTTTATTTTAAATTAATAATTGTACAATCTTTGATTTTACAAGGTATAAGAAAGAAATATTTTCATGCTACAATTTTAAATTAATGATTGTAACAATCTGTGACTTTATTAGGTATAAGAAAGTTATATTTTTTATTTTAAATTAATAATTGTACAATCTGTGATTTTACTAGGTATAAGAAAGTTATATTTTTTATTTTAAATTAATAATTGTACAATCTGTGATTTTATTAGGTATAAGAAAGTTATATTTTTAATTAATAAATGTAACATGATTCATATATTTTATTTTTTTAACGTACCTACCTAATGGGGATTATTGAACTTTTTAGTTCACTTATCCCCATTAAATAAAAATTTTGGGTCAACGGGGAATAGTGAACAAAAAGTTCACTAATCCCCATCAATGGGGATCATCCAACGGGGAAAAGTGGAATAAGCCGTCAATTCCCACTGAAAGAGCAGCGGCCGGCAGCGTCTTTTTGAGGCAAAATATTACAAACTATTTTGAATCTTATATACGTGATTAAAAAGTTCATAGTCATTTGAAGGCAAAGGAGGGGTAGCGTGGCGTCGCGAGGCTGCACGAGCCTTCTACCGACTAGTCAAAAGAGGCGCCGCGCGGCTGATCGCGGCGCAGCTAGCTGATGTGCGTCAGGATTGCTCCGCCAAGTTATCAAATCAGAAAATGGTTTCAGCCAAAAATTTGTGTGCGTTCGCGCAGCGGAATGTTGTTGAATTTAAAGATATTAATTATGCAGATATTTAGTGTATGACGTCGTATAATTGTGTATGGTAAAAAAAAAATTGTGTACGCAGCCATTGTGGAGAAATTCACCAAAAACTGATTCCGCTGGGCGAACGTTGTCCTGGCGGAACTTATTTTAATCCATAGACTTTAGAAAAAAAGAGGTGTGTCCAAAAATTAGTGTGTATTTGTGTGTAATTGTGTATGTATGAATAAAATGAGTGCATGCATAAACTTCGGAGAAATTCAAGTTTCCGCTACGCGAACGTTTGGCCATTAGCTAGTTTTCATATAAAGCGCTTACATAGAGAGCTGTAGATTTTTACATACGTTGTTTTGAATTTGTTTATATTTGTTTAAAAAACAGATTTAGAAAAAATCGTAGGGCTTAAAAGATAAAAATATAAACGTAAAATACACTTAACACGTTCAGTGCCACCGACTCGCCCGGAGAGTCCACGTAAATTTTATTCCAGCGGCGTAGACTCGCCCGTCGAGTTCAATGTGTTTGCTATTTTTTTCCAAAATGCATGTGTATTTTCTGGTTAAAATGATACTGAAGACTAAATCCGTGGCTGGCGTGAACACATTGACATGTCGACATGTATGTTTTTTTTTTATTGGCTTAATGCATTCTATGCACTAGGAATTTATAGGAAAAAAATGGACACGTTTTTATGTACCTTAGTCTTGGAGAAATCGACTGTGGTAGTATGTTGACATCTCTCATTTTTGCGTGTTTTTGTTGACAAAACCTTATGTCAAATTAACGATGCACATACTTTTGTGATAAAACTTCGATATGTCGTTTTATCAACATACGCTCAGTGACCAAAATAATATTCATTATTTGATAATTCAACTTATGCACATAATAGTTTCCTTTATCGTCTTATTATAAATTGACAAATTGAGTTATCAAGTTATGGCCATCCTAAAGACTTGATCCAATCTTGACATATTGAGATGTCAAGTTGTAGCCAAAGTAGAGATGGGATTTTACCCGGTAAAAACCCAAAAGTGGGTAAATTCTAGGGAAAATACCCGGGAAAATACCCGATTGGGAAAATATTCGGGTGTTTTAAAATTTAGCTTATGTAATGTTTAGATACACATACATTAAATAGTACATAGTTTTTAAACTTTATTCCTACTAGTTAGAGCTTATATAAGTTGAAATGACGCACTCCACTACCACTTTTACGTAAACAAGCTTTAAAGAATGACTTAGATAAGCTTTAACGCTAGTTAGTTAAGACAAGTTTGTAATTTCTTAGAACCTGTAACATTTATACCTAGCTATTGGCGACCAATAAACCGCTCGAAACTACCTGCCCCCACCCCGGGAGCACGTACTTTCGAGCCGGACAATAGCCAGTACCTAGTAGTTGTCACATAAGTGATCTTTCACAAGTTGTTTTGACTTCATACCGTGGGTACTTGTGTTAGTTTCTTTGATTTATTGACGACCTGGATTTTGTTTTGTGGACTTTTGATATTATAGTGATTAAATACGTGATATACTTCGGATTGATAACTAGTGCTATCCTTACGGACTTCGATACATACTGCATCCCATCAACATAAATAAACCGGTAAGTTTGAGCTTATTAGAAATGTAGGATACTTTAAAACATCTGTTTGCTTCTGTTCTTACAATTGTTTTTTTTCTTTTTGCATTAGATTACACCATGCCGAGAAAGAAAAATAACGATGTATGGGAAAACTATTTCCATTCCGCAACCAGTAAAACGGTTAAGTGCAAACACTGCGAAAAAGTTTACATGTTTGGCAATGTCAACAAGATGGCCCGCCATCTGTTGAAATGTTTTAGATGTCCAACTGTTATCAAGAACAAACTAAACAAAACATCTGACGTTAACGCAACTGCAACAAATCTGCCTTTACAAGATGAATCGCAGCATGAAACGTTACAAGATAACAGTTTGACTGATACAAATTCTAGTACTACAACTTCAGCAGAAAAGAAACTTTATCTAGATCAGCTTTTGTCGAAAGCAATATTTGTTTCCGGTTCTCCTTTTTCCATTGTTAACCATCCGCTGTGGGCACGATTTTTTAATGAGTTGCAACCACTTTACAAGTTACCATCCAGAAAAGCAATCTCAACTACACATCTGGAAGCTATTTATAAAGAAATGGTAGAAGAAATTACAGACGAACTGAAAACTATAAATAATTTGCATCTGCAGTGTGATGGCTGGAGCAATCAGCGCAATGAAGGCATTATCAACTTCATTATTGCAAAACCCGAGCCCGTTTTTGTCAAAAGTCTTAACACTCTTACCAACCGACATACAAGCCAATATCTTTCTCAAGAGATTATCAAAGTTATAAATATGTATGGAGGCCACAAGTTTGTAACTCTTATAGGAGATAACGCTAATAACATTCAAAGAGCATTTCAGATGGTAAAAGATGTGTATACACACATAATACCGCTGAGATGTGTAGCACATACATTAAATTTACTTTGCGAAGATTGTCTAAGACCAGAACCTGTTAAAGCGTTTATATCGATTGCCATAGAGACCATAAAAGCAATAAAAAGAAGTCAAACTATGAGTGCTTTACTAGCCCAGATTATAAAAGACAAACGATCAGGCGAAACATTGAAATTGCCAGGAAAAACCCGATGGGGCAGTTACTGTACTGCTATAAAAAGCTTGAAATGTTCGAAAGTAGCATTACAGACTTTAGCTGTTCACGAAGATGCTACTATTTCAGAAGAAATAAAGTCAAATTTATTGGATCTCAATTTTTGGAACATGGCCGAAAATTGTATAAAATTGTTGGAACCGATAACTGAAAAAATTTTCAAACTTGAAGGAAACGGAATATTAATAAACGAAGTATACATGGCTTTCAGAGACATACAATCTACATTTAATTTTGTGCTACCCGAAATTTCTATTTTAGATGACCAGCACAAACAAGATATAATAAATGCTGTAACCAGGCGAACAAATAACTGCATCAAACCAATCCATTATGCTGCATATTTGTTAGATCCGAGATCGCAAGGCATTGAACTCGATGAAGAGCATGAAGTAGATGCCATGGAGTTTATACATGAAGTGAGCCAGTCACTCAATATTGATGTTGGTGTAGATTTAGCAAATTATAGAGCTAAACAGGGTTTATGGGGCAGACCATTTATATGGAAAAATGTCGCAGAAATGGACCCAGTCGTTTGGTGGAGGGGACTTTGCAGCTCCAAATTGCTAAGTAGGGTTGCAGTACGCCTTCTGACTGCTCCCTGCACTTCCGCAGCAACGGAGCGGTCATTTAGCACACATGCTCATATACACAGTCACAAAAGAAATAGATTGACTACAGATAGAGCAGCAAAGATAGCTTTTATATCCTATAATTGGAATCTTTTGCACAAATATAATGATGATGACAACGACGAAGATGACGAGACCTTGTCAACCCCTAGACAGTTGTCTAGCCCGATGAACAGCCCAATTAATGACCCACAACCTTCTATATCTCGTGGAAGCCAAGACATAGAATTCTGTGATATTGATGATTTATATGAAGATCATGACAGTAGCGATAGCGATTAAAATTTTGAATAAATGAAACGAGTGAATGAAAAAATATTTTTATAATTATTTTCTATTTTGTAATAAATAATTGTGATTGTCTAAGTTTTGTTTTATTTTTTATATGCAGAAACATATTTTACAATCCTACTAGTAGTTTCACAGATTACCGCGTTTAAACAAACAAAAAAATCGCTTCAGCTTTATTGTATTAGTATAGATAATGAAAATACCCGTCTATTGGGTTTTTTCCCCCATAAATACCTGGTATTTACCCAAATGGGTAAAAACCTGGGTATTTTCCCGTCGGGTTTTTTCCCACCGCCCATCTCTAAGCCAAAGTAAGTTTCGTATCCTAAATGGAACAAATATAGTTATCATAACATGTGGGTTATAAAATACTTTACTATTAAATGAATATGTTTAGTTGCCAACTTTTGCACCCAAATTGTATTAAAAACAATCGAGTTGTCAACATAATAAAATAACGGTTTGCAAAATGAATATCGATGCACGTCTCTAGCTCAAGCTCGCTCGCTCGTGTGTTTGTAAACAAACAAACGTCAGTTGACCTTGATGAGCCGCACGCACGCGGACGAGTCTTAGTACATGCGAGAATTTTGTTTGTTTTTGAGTTTTCTATCTAAAGTTTCGACTCTATAATCTTGTGTTTAATGTGTATAAGTTTTTGTATGTGTTTTAATTCATAAATTGCGTGTATAATTTGTGATTTGCAATGGAAGAAAAAGTGAGTACCTACTAAACTTTACGTATTTATCTTTTTGAATAATCCTATTAGGGAATAACTACTTACTGATATTTGCAATTGTATGAGTATTAAAATATTCGATTCTTGCAGAGTCCGACAATTGCCGAATTATTGGCTAAGAAACGGAAGTTAACTGATCTTCGTGAAATAATGTTAAAATCATCTCGCAAAAAAATTAATCAAGTGGATGAAAATGGTAAGAGATGTCTTTATTATCACATTTTTTTATAATAAGTATGTAAGTACTGACGAACGTTGGGAATTAGTTGATTTATAATTCATAGTAACTGTTAACTTAGACTTATGGTAATGATGAGTTTCCAGTTGTGTTAGTACCTACGTAGGTACAGACGACAGCACATGAAGAAGTCTTTAATTGATTTTCAACTTTGTCGCTAAAGATTTAGGGTTCAAGATTGATTGAAAAAAATTGGTGATGATGATATTGATGATGATGATGATTAGTCCCTTCATTTATGACTAAAATAATATCTACTATATTTTATTTTCAGATGGGGATGCCAATAACTCTAATAAGCCTATGACCTCTTTAATGTTGAAACCGTATCAAAAATATGATAATGAACTACAGGGTATGTACTAAAACTATTTTACTAGCTACTATTCGTAATAATAATTATTTCTAGTAATTAAATTACCTATATGTGATGTGAAATTTATGTGTATCTGTGTGTTTTAAAACGAATAATCGGTAACTGGTAGCCAGTTTGGGATGAAACTTGATATGTAAATAGACAAGACCTAAGATTACTATGCAGGCATGAGAATCACATCTAGCTGTTACAAACCCAAACTTACATTACTAATGCGAAAGCAAATCTATCTTGTGTCCATCTAATTTTTTTTTATTGCTTCAGATGAACCTAATCCTGCTACACCACTATCACATTCATTGAAAAACATAAGTAACTATGATCCACTATCTCCATTACCGGAGATGTCCCCAGCAACACAAGAACTTTATAATGTGTTAATTACTGACCCAAAACTGCAATTTAATAATACGTCAGATGTTATCGAAAACAGTGACGCCTCTGATGAAGAAAATGAACCGTTTCAGGAAGACAGCGACGACAGTGTTCGTGATCCTGATTTTAACATTAAAACAAAAGTAACAATAGATGAATCAGAAACTGATTGCGAATCAAGTGATGATGCGAAAGATATAAGCAAAGAAACATTAACAATTTCAGGCAAAAATATGAGAGAAACAAAAAGATTAATACCCGAAAAGAATACCAAAAATGAAATACAAACATCGATATCTGAAATATACATTGAAGTGGTCACTGAATCTGAAAATGTTTCACCTATCTTAAAAACAGAAGAAACAGCACAAGAGTCATCTTCGAATAATACACAAATAAACAGAGCAGGGAGTGCGGCGTGTGTGTCAAGCGAAAACAGGGACGAACAAAGTGATTTACCTAAAATGGGTACAAGAGATCCAGAACATGATAGCGCAGTTGCTAATGTAGATGAGGGAGACATACCAACACAAGAAAATATAATGGAAAGAAATGAGAATTTAAATTTAATAATAGAAGATACAAGTACTTGTGAAGAAAGAACTAATGATAACAGAATAAAAGGAAGATCAAGACTAGACAGAAAAGCAAGCAAAATACGAAGGAATACAGGAAAAAGTTATATAACGGAAAAAGGAAAAATAATTCCTGAAAGAACATCAAAAGAGTTGGGATCTTGTAGATTAAGGTGTTCTGAAAGGATTACAACACCTGAACAGACGCAATGTTTTGAAGCTTATTGGAAACTTGGAGATAGAGATAGAAGGGCAACATTTGTGTCTAAATCAGTAATACTTATGCCCAAACTAACTCAAAAAACGAGCATTAGGACATTAAATAGAGAATACTATTGTAAGTACAGCCTGGAAATTTGTAATGAGCAGAAACAGGTTTGTAAAGAATGTTTTTGTAAAATACTAGGAGAGACTAAGGGATTTGTGAATATAATTATAGGAAAAAAGAAATTATCTCCTAACGGAATCATCGATGAAGATCAGAGAGGTCGTCAACCTCCTAAAAATAAGAAGACTGTAGAAGATATTTCGCTTGTTAATGAGCACATTTTAAGTTTTCCTAGTTATGAGAGTCACTATTGTAGAAAGTCGACTGGTAAAAAATATCTACCTGCTGACCTTTCAATTGCTAAAATGTACAGAGAGTATAAAACTACTTCTTCAAATCCTGTGTCCCTAAAAATATATGCTAAATGCTTTCATGATTTCAATCTATCATTTAAGCAACCATCCAAAGATACGTGTAACACGTGCGATGTGTTAAATGCCAAAATTAAAGTTGCTGATGATGATGGCAAATTACATTTGACTGCTGAATTAACTGAACATCAATACCAAGCTGAAAAAGCTTATGCTGTAAAACGTGTGGATAAAGAAACCGCCAAAACAGATTCGTTTATTAGAGCATATGCATTTGATCTCCAGCAGTGCTTGCCTACACCGTATTTAAAAACATCAGTTTCATTTTACAAACGTCAGCTTTGGTCATTTAATTTAACTATACATGACTTAGCATCTAATAATGCTACATGTTACATGTGGGACGAGACTATAGGAGCTCGAGGAGCAAACCAAATTGCATCATGCTTGTGGCACTTTTGCAATAGTTTGCCATCGGAAGTCAAAGAACTGACTTTTTATTCTGATACTTGTGGCGGACAAAACAAAAATAATGTTGTGGCAATGATGTTTATGTTTTTGCTAAATAATCATCCGACACTGCAAAAGATAAACCACAAATTCCTGATCAGTGGGCACTCACATATGGAATGTGATTCTGACCACGCAATTATTGAAAAAACTAAAAAGAGAACACAAATGAAAATCAATCACTTATATGATTGGGTGCAATTAGTTAGGACTTGCAAAGTACAGAAACCATTCAAGGTAATAGTGATGACGGTAAATGATTTCTTGGATTTTGCTGAGCTAAAATCTAAGAAGGGACCCTTTACTGTCAAAAAAGTAGATGATTCGGGGGACAAATTTCTGTGGCAACCTATCAAATGGCTGCAATTTAATAAAAACAATATAGGAAAAATTTATTTTAAGAAAAACCTGGATTGTGAGTCTCCTTTCACTTCAATTAATTTCAAAAAAAGAGGCAAAAGTACCATCGACTTATTTAGGGTGAACCAAATCTCCAAGGAAGCATTGCCAATCAGCGCAGAAAAAAAGAAGGATTTAATGGACATGATTGATTTGATAGACGACTCGTTTAAAGAATTTTATGTTAATTTAAAAACTATCGGCAATATGTCTGCATGTACTGATCCTGATTTGGATGAAGATAATCCAGATGAAGAAGATCCTGAGCTCCAATAAAATATAAATTACTTGCAGCGTTTTCATATTTTTAATTTTCAGTCAAACTCATTTCGTCACTGTGATGTGACAATACATTTTTCTTTATTAATAACTGTGCATTTTTAATTATTTGTCCCTTTATTTTAAGAACATGTTTTATAGATTTGCGCATTTCAATTTATAATTTCTCCAGTTAGTACACTAAAGGTTAAGTAATTATTCAGCAATATAACATTGATTTATGTTCGTAGTCTGTTTGCTGTCTAATAAAAATATCATGTTTGTAATTAAAATAACTTTTTTACCTACTAATTATACACCTCTAATCACACTCAGAAGGTGAATAAGTTGATAACTTTGGTGAATATATTGACAACTCGGTGAATAAGTTGACAACTCGTTGGTGAACGATTTGACATGTCTATTTTTTTCTAAACTATGGACAATTTCGCTTATTTACTGTCATCATTCAATAGATGGTCAAAAATAACCTTCTACATACATAAAACACACACGATAAAGTAATTTCTCGATTTACCAGACGAAGTCAAAACATTAAAATGGCCGTCCTGACAAATTGCTGTTTTAGACATGTCAACGTATTCACGCCAGCCACGGAAATATACCCTAATCTAAAGAATTACGTGGTGGGCCGGGTGTGCAGACCCAGTTTATAATCGAAAGAAAATAAACTATTCTGCAATGCCTTGAACTCGCTAGACGAGTTCACTGACATAGATTCTCAAACTTTTATTAATGAAATATCTATATGTACGGTTGATACTTTTATTTTCATTTTACCAAAAGTCAGTGTGGCTGACTCTGGCTTGGCCACCATCAGGGATTTTAATTTTGATAACACAAATATTTAGTCGCTAATTAGTCGAAATTAGTCGCCAAATATCAGATTTAGTCGGTCACCGGTTCAAAAGTTAGAAGGGTTTATAGGTGGCCGATCTGGAGAGAGTCTCCCCAGCTTGGCCACATTTATATCTCAAAAACTAGGATACCTAACGAAGATCTGTTTTCTCCCAGATTTAGTCGCTAATTAGTCGAAATTAGTCGCCAAAAATCAGAATTAGTCGATCACTGGTTCAAAAGTTAGAAGGATTTATAGGTGGCCGATCTGGAGGGACTCTCCCCGGCTTGGCCACATTTATATCTCAAAAACTGGGGCACCTAATGAAGATCTGTTTTCTCCCAGATTTACTCGCTAATTGGTCGAATTTAGTCGCCGAGTCACAGATTTAGTCGGTGTGTTATTAAAAAGATATTAAAGTAATAAATTTCTCCATACATTGGTACAAGCATGTACAAAACACTTTAAGTAGTTTCTAGACAATACGTATTATGTCTTAAGACGCTACCCCGACCAAACGACCTTGAGTATTCGGTCCTTCTCTGTCCCGTTGATAAGTCTCGCTCTGTCTCGCTCACTCCGCCCGCGCATTTATCTCAAAATCCACAAAAAAATTGGAATTCTTTTAATAAAAAAAGATAAGCGATCTTTTCAAATAAAATAAAATGTGGAATATTTAGATTTTTAAATTATCTATCCATTGGTGTAATTCTTAAATTAACAGAACGTCAACTTTAGCAAAAGAAGCATGCTATCAATAATTTTAGAACATTTTTTACAAGGAGATTTTAAATGTATTTATAACACATAAAAATAAATTAAAATGTGCAATAAACTAACAAATAAAATGCTTTTAGATATAGTTAATTACGCTTCATTACTGAGTTAATAGCCTCTGAATAACGACAAAAAACGCGGTTTTGCCGCGGGGATCGCCTTAAGGTGGAATGTTTGTTTCTAAATAAACCTAAATATATAGTTATTCTTTGTTATTATATATCTACCAAAAAAGGAAAGCAAGCATTACCTAGAAACAGATCTACAATTAATTTTTTTTTTGTAGCAAAGGTTGTTTGCATCAATAAAGTTATTATTATTATAGAACAAAATGTGGAAGTCGCTAGCAGCAAGATCGCTGCGCTCCTGTGCGCTCCGTTTCATTTATGTATGGTAAGTAAGAAAGAGATAGATGCGCGTGTACAGATGAACTACGAGTACATAGAGCGAGTTGCCCGTGACGTAAATTAAAGTCAGCCAGTATAAAGTGGAACTTGTTAAGAATAGTTATGAACTCAAATAATACCGGTTTATTTACCAATGTGTGAGTGTAGATAAAGCAGTGTATGAAACTGCACATAACTAATTATATCTGTGTAAATATGGAGAAGTCTCTGGGTAAGTTTGAAATTATATATATTATTAATGCAAACAATATAGTAGGTAAGCAAAATTATCTAGTAATTTAACATTCAGTTATTATGTAATTTGAAAAAATTCCAGTGGATGAGATATTTGTATTAAAAAAAGCTATTTACCTAGATTAATCTCACATTCGTACATAGCCATGTTTACGTAGGGCTGCGGCTGATCTACGTAGGTAAACATGGCTAAGTATGAATAAATTCTATGACTATTTAAGTACAAAACTTAAAATTCTACGTAAATTAACTAGTAGCATTTCTTTATCTTTGTTTTTTTAGTACATAAGATACTTTTTATTGCGGGAATATGTTCACTAGGGATAATTTTCGATATTCACACGGGCGGAGCCGCTGGCAGAAGCTAGTATATTATAAGTTCAAACTGTGTGTGGTATATCAGGGACGATTCACACCGGAACAGCAGCGACCGGCAGCAGCAGGCAGCGAGGCCAGCGTCACCGCGGCGGCCGCGCTTTTCCTCCTGACACCACACGTCTATTCTCCTCTTGACCAGTTTAGCTTCTAAATAGTGATGTTAATATACTCAGTTGGTCCCTTATTTACTTTCAGAAACCATCTAAAATGTCAAGACGCGGTCGCGGGTTTAAAGTTAACTTAGATAGCCAGAAAACCGTATATCTTGAACATAAAGATGTACTTTACCCAATACAGCCAAAAAGAAATGATGCAATTTATGATCTCCTGTTTAATAAATTTGACAAACAAATGTCTAAGGATGCAATATTTCTTAGCATAAAGAAAAACCACGCACTTTTTTTTGGTTCAAATGTTAAACAAGAGGAAGAAAGAGAAAAACAATCGATTTCGAGTAATGAACTCGTGTTGGAGGAGACAGAATTTTCAACCAGAACGTCATCTGCCGGAGATAATTATGTATTGAATGAAGATTTGGAAAACCAAACAGATAGTGAAATTACATTTTCTATAGTTATAGATGCTTATCAGTGGCGAGAAATAGAGCCTACAAAATATTACTATTACCGCAATGATCCCAAAATACCCAATTCACGCTACAAGTCCGCAAGAAGATTTCAAAAACAAAAGTGGACTACCATTCTTCGACAAGAAATTTGGAAACAGAGCAAGAACGAATGTATATGGATATTTAAAAAAAACAGAGTTCAACCAAATGGTCACATTCTTTGCCAAGGCTATTGCAAACTATGCAAAGCAAACCTCAATATTTATTACTCTGAAAACTGCTGCACATCATCCGAAAATTTTTATGAAATGAAATGTTCGATAACAAATGTCAACAAAAATTATAAACACGATAAATCTGTAAAAGTTAGGGTAACAAAGTACCATAAGCAACAGTTAGAAGAAACTTTAGCAAAAAACCATCCAATAATTACTAGAAATTTGCTAGCTAATCAACACATGGAAATAGGTGATGTAGAACCACCTATTATACCAAATATAGGAGCTCTACAAAAAATTAGAAGTAGGATGAAACAAGCTCCCTTTCTTCACTCTTCACCTGTGTTATCAGTTTGGTGTATGGCATTTACACCACCATACAATGAAACTATTCGACAAATTTCCATATTTCCTTTTTTTATTCTGTACTGGTCAAGGGAACAAAATTATTTTTATAATTTATTTTCTAGATCAGAAAGATATATTAGAGTGTCAATAGATGCGACTGGTTCTGTTGTCAAAGGAACTGTATTACCAGAAGTCAATATCTTTACAAAAAACGCAAACAAACAGAAAAAACACGTGTTTTTATACGTAATGATGTGCTATCGTGAAGATGGTAGCAGTATTCCGTTGTGCCATATGTTATCTGAAGTTAATACGCAAGAAAATATTAGTATGTTTTTAAAGCAGTGGTTGAGTGGTAAATCCGCACCAAATGAATGTGTCTCTGATGATTCTGCTGCAATATTAGGTGCTGTTGTAACAAACTTTACAGGGTTTATTTCTACAAATAGCTATTTACAAAATTGCTTTAACATATTAGAAGGCGACAACAATATTAGGATACCTTGTTACATTCGTCTCGATAAATCTCATTTCGTTAAAAATCTGTATAGACAATCATGCTTCGAACATGTAGATAATCGTGTAAAGAACTTTTATGTTAGATGTGTCTTATTACTTAGGCAAACTGCAAATTATAGCCAATTAAAAAATATTTTGGATGATATTATAACACTCGCCTTGAACAGATATGGTGGGTTAACGGACCAAAACAAGGTATACAGGTGTAGTAATGCATTATTGAAATTACAATCAATAATTACGAATTTAGAAACAATACCTAGTGACATGTCTAAAGAGGATATAACAACTGAATGTATAGAAGAATATGATGATATAGATGAAAACCCTTTGATAAGGTTTTATAAAAACGTACAGACACGAGAAACAATATATAATGAAAACATAACACCGGATTTTGATACCGAAAACCTTTACTATTTCCCTACTTTTCTAACATATTTATATAGAATTTAAAAAAAAATACCTTTATGGGGTGAAGTTATGTCTGAATATTTTTACTTATCCAAACCTAATCCATAAAGTACAAATGTAGAAAGTTATTTCAAAGACATAAAAACTCTTTTAATGGATTCTAATAGGGAAAGATTAAGAATTGATGATTTTTTAATCAGGCATATAACACAAGTAAAAGGTTGCCTGAAATTAGCCATTAGTGATTTAGGACAACATAGAGACAACACACCTGTCAAAAAAAACATTATAACTTTAGAAACAGATGATCGCAAAAGCTTCGAACAAGAGTCTGTATTTTTGGACGTTCCATCTACCATGGAAAATTGGAAAGGACAGATGAAACCTAAATCAAAAAAACCTAAATCAATCCATATTTTAAAAAATGGCTCTGTAACTAATTCGTATGTACAAAATGTTGACACCTTTAATACTTGTGCTTTTGATAGTATATTTCAAAGTTTGGCTATAGCTTATGTTGATCGACCCCATGTTAAAAAACATATATTAGAGAATAAGGATGTTGCAATTTGTCAAATTATTCAACAAATAGTTGAGAACAGTGGGGATAAAACCGAGTTATATAGAAACAGAACTAAATTATTATTAAAGCACTTTCGGACAGAGGATGACACGTTTCACCAACTTGTTAACTGCGAATGCAATACGTCCAAAATTATTGATCACATTCTCTATCCACTATTTTATAGCACAATGCGCCAAAAAAAATGCACTAACGAGCGGTGCTCTAGTCAGAGTAATTTATTAAGAAAGTGTCAGTATTTACCGATTAATATCGATGTAATAAAAAAAGATGGCATTTCAGCATTATCCAAATCGATTAAATTAACAATCGAGAAAGAAAAAGGGATGTGCTCTGATTGCGGCAAGCAAGTGAGATTTCATTACTACTTATCGTCTATTTTATTTATTGAAACAACTGGTATTTCTCAAATTAATCTGACTAACATACCAGTGACTATTACAGTAAAAAAACAAAAGTTTTCTGCTTTAGCGGTGATTGAGTACATACCTGGTGCTATAGGTCATTACAGAAGTTGGTGCTACCGAAAGTCTACAAAAACTTGGGAATGCTTTGACGATTTGCAAGATTTAATTTCTTTACCTTCCACAGAAATAATACCGCATAACTTAATTTACACGTTGTAAGTAAACTCATAAAAATAAATAATAGATACTGTGATTAAAATTTCTACTGTGATTAAAATGTATACTGTGATTAAAATTTATACTGTGATTAAAATTTATACTGTGATTAAAATTACTATTTTAATAAAAAATTATGTAAGGATTGTAAGGATTTAAGTAATAATACTGCTATTAAATATTGTTAAGGTTATTATTATGGTTAGTGCAAAGATTTGATATTGTTTTTTGTTTTTATTGTTGTGTTTATACTATTATTATCCGCGACAGCGGACGCTGGGGACGAGCCTTCGTTATTTTTAACATTTTACTGTAAGTTCAAAAAATGTTAAATAATAAATAATTTTATATTTCGACAACAGAAGTTTTATTATACTAACCTTAATTAGAGCCAAATGGTGTCATATTAGGTATTAGATACCTAATATATATATACAGATAGGTATATACATCTTTGATTTAAGAGCGCTGGGTTCCCGTGCTAGCATAGTATTAGGTAGATACATCATATATTCTTATTTGGAAACAGAAGTTTTATTATTCTAACGTAATTTAGGCCTTAACATTATAATTTGGTAAAACAGTTGTATGCGACTGTACATCTTGACACCAAATAGGCCAAGAGCCAGGTGTAATGTTTTCAAAGAAAATTAACCTACTCTAACATAGCAATTTATAACATAAACAAAATTATTTAATTGAGAATTTATATCTCTCTGACATTTCTAATGACTTTAGACCGATAAAACGAGAAGTATATTACACATATTAACAGAAATATTTTTATCTTGGCAATTTTTCGTTATCTTTTCGATCTAGCTCTTGGACTATACCTTAAAAGTTGAACTCATTTTATCTTCTAAACTAAGACCCGACTAAATCTGTGACTCGGCGACTAATTTCGACCAATTAGCGAGTAAATCTGGGAGAAAACAGATCTTCGTTAGGTGCCCCAGTTTTTGAGATATAAATGTGGCCAAGCCGGGGAGAGTCCCTCCAGATCGGCCACCTATAAATCCTTCTAACTTTTGAACCAGTGATCGACTAATTCTGATTTTTGGCGACTAATTTCGACTAATTAGCGACTAAATCTGGGAGAAAACAGATCTTCGTTAGGTGCCCCAGTTTTTGAGATATAAATGTGGCCAAGCCGGGGAGAGTCCCTCCAGATCGGCCACCTATAAACCCTTCTAACTTTTGAACCAGTGACCGACTAAATCTGATATTTGGCGACTAATTTCGACTAATTAGCGACTAAATATTTGTGTTATCAAAATTAAAATCCCTGATGGTGGCCAAGCCAGAGTCAGCCACACCAAAAGTCACATTCACTCGTAAAACAACGGCGGATTGTGTTCTACATCTTGTAGGGGCTCGAATTTGGTGTTATTATATAGGCAAATTTTACCTTACACGCTACTTTATCACGCAATTGCCGACCTTATGTAAACACAATAAGGATAATAAATTGCATAGTTATTATTATGAAAAGCATTCCCAACCAATTCACATACTAACACGCAATTATCGAACTTATGTCAAAGTAATAAGGATTATGTAAGTGATTTGTGGAATATAATGTGCAAATAGTTGTCTATGAGCTATTTTATATTTATTATACTCGTACCAATTTTGTTATCATTGCTCTTGTGAGTCAGAGGAACTGTTTAAGTAACCATTGTTGTAAGTATTGCTCTTTAAACTCAACTCTCGGTCTATTACTTTAAGAGTTATAATTGAAAGAGGATCCCTTCGTATTGTTAAAAAATAGCCGGCAAAACAAAAGGCACCAGTATTTTTTAACATGAACGTGCTGGTTAGTAAGCAATAAAAGCACTGATAACATTGTTTTTTGCGAAGCTCTCATTGGTAAATCTTCTAGGAATGCACTTGCAAATAAACATTTCATTGAACCTATTGGGTTTCATTTTGTGAAATCATAAGCCCATTTTCTATAAACTATACTTTCAACAAATTCCTTTCTTATTGTTACACACAATCCTAGGAGTGCGAGCGAGAGTTCCGATATGTCTTTAAGTGTGAGCGAGCTTTGTAAATTTTATTTAAATTTTAGTGTTATGAACGACCCTTTCCTCATCGCACGCGTTTATCTGTTATCTATCTTTGTGACCTGGCTTTCGATTACTGGACCTGTTGAAGTACCTACTGTTTTAACCCCTGGCAAGCGTTTACTGGACTTTGAGATTCTTGTGTTTTTATTAATGTGTTTTGTGGTGGGCTGGAAATAAGGATCAAAAGTAGCCGCAGCTTGACTTCTGAAAATCTGTAAGTACTCTCTATTTGTGTTTATTTATTATATAAAAAGTTTAGTTTATTAGAATGTTAGATTCTCATTCTAAATATCTCCTTGAATTAAATATATTTCTAATAGTCCTTGTATTTATCCATACTAATACATAATATTAATGCGAAAGTAGATCTGTCTATCCGTGAGTCTGTCTATTAAAATTATTGTGATTGAAAGTTCGTATGGATGTTTCGTTTTTAAGCTAGAAACTTAAATCAATCGGTATGAATAAATATGACATTCAAAGCTTTCCAAATTTTTATCCCTGCTTTTCCTTTTATAAAAGCCAAAGGGACTCATTGATTTGTATTTTAATGTTGAAAATATGTATTAAAGTAGAATCATTAATTAAAGAAATAGTAAAATAGTAATTTTTTGTCCAAGGCAATATGGATCCTTACGAGAACCCCGTACCTGGAACTTCTCATTCCTGGGAAGACCCCGCTTGGAACACGCTCCATATAGAAGAGACACTCAGGATGATGGATTCATTCAATGAAGAACCAAACAGAGAAGACACAAATTTACGTATCCATTCACCTCAATATCCAATCACAGATTCCGAATTATTTGGAATATTGTCGGAAAACGTAATAGATGAATTGGAGACCGATAATGATGGTGACTTTGATTTCGAATTTGTCGAAGAAGATACTCAACAAAACTATGTTGCGCCTGATGAAGCATGGATGCCCGGAAACCCACAAAACTCCAACGAATTCCCATTTGTGAAGTCCCCCGGACTGAAAGAAGATGTTGGTGATGAGCCCATTCAATATTTCGACACATTATGCACATCCCAGCTGTTGGAATTACTTAAAGACTGTTCCAATGAATATGGAGAAAATGAGAAAACGTCGGCAGCGGGTAGAAAAAGCAGAAAAATATCTTGGAAGCCTGTAACATGTCAAGAACTGAAACTTTTTTTTGGTCTCATATTTCATATGGGATTTGTAAAACTAAATCGCTTCAATGATTACTGGAAAAACGATGAATATTTTAATCAAACGATATTTAGAAAGGCAATGTCAAGGAATCGATTCATGTTAATTTTACGAATGCTATGTGTGTATGTGGGACAAGTGACGTGTAGTTATGATAAAGTAAAAAATATTATCGACTACTTTAATGAAAAAATGATATCTCTATATTACCCAACACAAAAAATAACAATTGACGAATCAATGATGTTATGGAGGGGGCGATTAACATTTAGACAGTATATGAAGGGGAAGCGTCATAAATACGGCCTAAAGTTCTACGCACTGGCTGACCAGCTCGGGGTTATTATGAAATTACATTTATATGGCGGTGCATCTGATTATCTTGTAGGCGGCAAAAATCATGTGCAAAAAGTAGTTGACCATCTGCTTTCAAATTTTATAAATGTAGGACACCATTTATTCATAGACAACTTTTATACAAGCGTCAGTTTAGTCGAAAAATTGTATGCTAGTAAAACCTTTTGCACAGGTACGCTTCGACAGAAGAGGAAAAATAACCCTAGAGAAATCGAATTAAGTAAATTAAAAAAAGGCGAATTATGTATTGTTCACAAGAATAATATATGTGTGTTAAAATGGAAAGACCAAAGAGAAATTAGGGTCATATCAAGTAAATATAATGGAAATTTAGAACACACGCGAAATCGACGGGGTACATTAAAATTAAAGCCTCAAATGGTTATCAAATATAATAAAAGTATGAAAGCAATCGATCGTCATGACCAAATGCTCTCGTATTATTCATGCGAGCACAAATCTATACGATGGTATAAAGAAGTAATTTTACATGTCATGCAAATTCTATTGGTCAACTCCTTTTTTTATATAATAAATGCAGTTCAAAAAAATTAACATTGTACGATTTCCGCTTAAGTGTAATTAAATCAATTGTAGAACCTCATTTGCCTTCCGAATTACAAATGCCTTTAAAAAATAAACTTCATTGTATTATGAAACTAACAAAAGATACCCACGGCAAAACAAAGCGAAGGCGCTGCAATCAATGTTGGCGCACATTAAAAAAAAGGGTGCAAACCATATTTGCATGCGAAGATTGCCCTGGTCAGCCTGGATTGTGTATTGAGTGTTTTAGACCGTATCATAGTTATTAAGAATAAATACAAGAGTGTTGCCTAAAAAGTTGTTGATTATTTTGAGTTGATTTGTTGAGTTGATTTAAATTGTTTAATTGTTTACTATATAAGTTGTGTAATAAAAAACGAGTTTCGATTAATTTAATGTTTTATTTACCTAACGAATTTCAACTTAACAAACATAATATTATAGATTTATTTTTCATTAACACAGCCCTTAGACTAACTCAGACTTGTAGATCAAATAATTTATGTAACTAATCAACATATTAATAAACTATTTACTAACAGTCTTTCATAATTGAGGTTCAGTCATTCTATAATTTTTAGTGCCAGTTATCAGACCTTAAATATTTTGTGAATTGTTTTCAATCAGTTTAATTATCTGATACATAATAAAACGCCTTTTAAAAATAGGCACATTTTGAATTTCACGTCCAATAAAAATGCCAAAACCTTCGTTGGCCCTCTCTATATAATTTGAATTATCAGTATTATTAGTTTGAGTGCTGCTTTCAGTAAGATTTAAGTTTGTCGTATTTGTTGAAATGTCACGTGTCTGATACTTAATATTGTTGTCATCCCAGTCTTGAGAATTATTTTCAAACAGCGCCATAGAGTCGTCTTCTTTATCAGAATGATCTGAAACGAATATGAACTATGAATGCAACCAGTTTTTAGTCGAAATTACATTAAATGTTTGAAACTGGTTAAAGTTAATTAAATGAAAATTCCATCAAAATAGGTTTAGCCAAATAAAAGATAATCTCGGAAAAACTTACATACTAGTTAGGCTGACCCCACATTTGGCGTGCGCGATCCTCGGGCGTGCGAGTAGCGCGAGCGCCGCGCGCGCGCTGCGTGAGCGTCGGGTGTTGCCGCCGTGTGACGTGCATGCAGGGTGCGCGCAACGCGCGCGAGGCGCGCTCGCGACGCTCGAGTCGCGTTCTTACCCCTTCGCCCGCTATCCCTGCCGCCCGCTTTGGCCAGTGCCGTGTTAGCACACGTCGATGCGTTACTGTTACTGTGTGCATGCACGTCACACGGCGGCAACACCCGACGCTCACGCAGCGCGCTCGCGCTACTCGCACGCCCGAGGATCGCGCACGCCAAATGTGGGGTCAGCCTTAAACTGAGAACCTCCTTATTTTTTAAATTTGGTTAAATTAATAAGTTACCTTCTATGCATTGTCGCTTTCTTGGTATCTCCTCCTCCATCTGAGTTAAATCGTCGTCGTAAGACTCCGTTTCTGGCACAAATTGCACTAAAAACATACCAGACACTTCTTAATAAATTTCGAACGTAATCAAAATGTAATTTTACTTAAAACATTATAATATAACAAATTGAATAATCATTACATATTTAAACGTTATTCGAAACTTCACAGTAAACATTTTAAAACTGTACTGTTTTTTAAACTATATTCTTAAAAAGCCCGTATCAAAATGTTTCCGGGTAAAATTGGTTTTTATTTAGTCGAATTTAAAACCTCCTGTTTATAAAAACAATATTAGATATTTAAAATATAACCTCAACAATAACCACTATTTATAAGATTGACAGTCACTGCATAAATTACGAAACAAACTTACCTTTTCTTTTATCTATAGTGTTTCTTGCCATTTTTATATGTTAAATTACACCGTATGTTAGTTAAACACTTTTTAATTGCGTTAAACACGTAACGTACACTGTCACGGCCACAAAAATAACAAAACATTGTTTTCACCCTAACGCTATGCCACTGAACTCGCGTGGCGAGTCGATTCAATTCGTGTTACAGCGCCGGCGACTCGCCCAGCGAGTCCAACGTAAAATGTAGGCGGCATCCGGGACAACATCGCGAAAATCGCAGTGGTAATGAAAGTGTTAATAGGTCTTAGTTCTTAAAGTATGCACTTTGGGGTCTAGATTTTCACGTTTATACAAACCTTGTAAGTATCTGAAACATGTTGCCAAGTATCAATGATGTTCCGTTAGTAATTAAAGAGTTTTACCATGAATAGATCACTGTTTACAAAACAGTCAAATATCACGACGTTCTAAAGGAATTGCATGGTAAAATGTATGCCAAAAATTAGTTTATTCATTCAACTATTCACATGCAAAATTTCATGTCATTAAATTTAGTAATTAAAGAAATCAATTAAAATACTGACGAAGCATCGAAAACCTACATAACCCGACCAAGTTCGGATAGCTACAAAAAAGCGTCCATGCAATATATTTAGGTAACATCCCAAAATTTACCGTATAATACCGGTATTGAATTGGTATAGGTGATAACACAATTGTTGTTTCGATATAATTTAAAGGTCATTTATTTTTGTACACCAAATTTTTGTTCAATTGTTCTGATTTTTATGTCCGTTTCAACCGCGCGGCCACCTCATAGTATTTGATGAAACTTTGCCAGGAATTAGTGTTAATTTGTTACTTTACACACTTCTTTTCGTGAATTTGTTACAAAAAAAACTAAGACGCTATGACAAAAAATAGTTGGCCGCTAGAACCGCCACTTGCCGTAATCATCGCCCGTGATTACACAGAAACTATATAATGCAGATAGACGAATGATGGATCAAAAGAAAGGCCATAATTTGTTCAATTTGTTACAAAAATAAAAAACGTCAAAACGTAAATAAACAAAAAGTTATGCAATATTTAGTTTTCAGGTTATGAGTAGGTAGTTATGTCACCATAAATATCAAATTAATAGAGGCTAATGTGTATGGACAATTAGTTACTAATTTGTTACAGCGAATAAACAGAAAAAATATATTAGAAAGTAGGTTCAATAATTTGTTAGAGTCGATTTTAGTTGGCCGCTCGGACGGCAATATGCCTAAAATACAATGGCGTTTATCTCGTTATTAAAAGTAGGTTTAAGCTTAGTTTAAGTACTAAGCGACGGGTAACGTAAACTAGTTTGGATAAATACGGCGAATATAACTGCAGCATTCATATTTTAAAAGATATTTACAAAAAACAGTAGTATGAAACCGTATGAGAGTAGGGTGACCATGATCACATTAGTACAAAGGCATGTTTTTAATGTTGTACTCTGTTTGAACGAATATGCGGTACGTTTTGCGGCCATATTGATGTCTATTGTTCTTAATTCTTTGAAGTATTTACTGATAAGATTTTCGTTTCATTGACTTTCCGCAGGTGTTTTATGATGGGAACGATTCCAGAAAAAGGATCTCTTTTGTTCCCAAACTATTGTTAAAAATATTTGTCGCACGGGGTTTAAAAAGCCATAATTTTTTGTTGTGAATATTGTCATTACTGTGCTGAATTTTGAAGTGTGTGCTCGTACGTATTTAATTCCCGTGATTTTCATACTACTAAGTTACTGAGACAATTAAAACTAAATTCAGAAGTGTCTAAAACTGCTTAGCTATGAGTTGTGCCCACTTATATATTGGATTTGTTAATGTAGAACTCACCACCAAAAAGTGTATTGCAGACTCAGAGGGATCGAAATCGACTGCGGTAAGTTTAATTTTTACAATTTTATGATGAGATCACGAAGAAGTCTTAAAAATATTCTTAGCTTAATAACTTACATTAATTTACCTGTATAATATAATTGTGGTAACCACACTCCTTTCGTTATTTAAAAAGTAATATTCGGCGCCAATTTCAAATCGGATAATATAGAACAGGATAAATCACGGCTTTTAAGTATTCTTTTTTTTAAACCAATGGCAGAGCTCTATTTAAAGGGCTCTTAAGTTCTGTCCAATCGCAAGCCTGCTTTTATATATGCGTTTCCCGCCAATTGTCTAATTGGTGGGCTGAATTGTCACTCTTTTACTATACGTAAAAGAGTGACAATTCAGCCCACCCACGTTTCGTGTTTTCAAACAGTGAATACGTAAAATTTAAATTAACAAACTTATTAACTGCTATAGTGATTCCCTAGGGAAGAATTAACTGATAATTCACTTAACTGTGAACATTCTGTGTGAAAGTGCATCAACGTGCATCTTGAATCTTGAGACCTAGATCCAGGCAACCCCTAGTGACGAGCGTAATATCCAATGTAAGGATTTCTGTCTTAGGGACAGATTCTTAAGCGCTATAACTGGTCTCTACAATCCGGTGGCTGCTCCCAAATGAAAAAAATCTCCTTTTAAAAATTTTATTAATGTATTGTCGCTGTTAAATGACTATGGGGAATAAAAAAAATGATATCGTTAATATTTACAAACATCAAAGAAATCTTTTTAAAATAACTCGCTGCATCAGTAACGTCGACTTTTCTTAATTATAGAAAGTTCTTGCCCTTAGTATGTACTTACATAGCAGTAATTGGTAGTACCTATGTATATTTTGTGTGTGATGCAGTCAACGGATGTTTGACCTTTGTATTCATATTATCAATTGTTTTATTGCAGCAAAAATGGGTAAAGCTGGACGAAAACCTATTGTTGAGAAATCAAAACAGAGAGAAGTTTTTATGAAATATGCCGACAAACTACTGGATGTTAAATTGAGAGACCCTATATTTGATACAATTGCAAGTGATTTGGATAATCTTATGACACCGGCAGCCCTTTACATGTCACTGAAAAGGAATTTCAGGGAGTTTCTAAACACTGAATGTAAGCAGCAAACTGTATGTCTGTCCTCGTCATCTTTATCATCATCCTCAAGCAATAGCCCGAGAACCTCATCCAAAATATCACATTCTCATGTCGAGTCCAACCAGCATCATAGTGAAAACGACACAAAGAACTTCAAGTTTGAATTAGATATCTATGACTGGAAAAAACTGCAACCATTAAATGTCTTGTATAAAAGAAATGACTTGAGAACATGTACTCCATTTAAAAAATATAAAATACTGCCTAAGTACAAATGGGTGGATATTTTAAGAGAAAAGATTTGGCTTATTTCTAGATTACCATGCACATGGAATTTCAAAAGTTACAAAGTGGAGTCTGAGCATCATATTTTAGTAAAAGGTCAATGCAGTCAATGTAGCGCTTTTACAAAAATAGCGTGTCAAAAAATAACAGATAATATTATTGAAGGACAATGCCAAATCACAGTCGGAGAAAAAAATAAAAAACATGATCCGAGAAAAAAATATAGAATGAATGCATTGGTCAGACGAAAATTAGCTAAAAAGCTCAAACACGATTCAGCTTCTTTGGTTCATAAACAACTGGCAGCAAAAATGTCTAAACAAGGAATTACAGATACAGCACCAGTAATCCCAACACTCAATGCATTGCGAAAAATTAAGTACGAAGAACGAAAAAGAATGTGGTTACACAATAACGTTATTCTGAGCATTCTTACGATGGCTGTGACCAAACCAATTTTTTTACGTGATATACACTTTTTTCCTCGAATTCACATTTATTACTGGACTGATGAACAACAACAATACTGCCGTGAATATCAATCTTGTTTTCAAAGATTAACTATCACATTGGATGCTACAGGTTCAATCTTTCAACCTCTTAAATTACTAAATGGTTATGAATTGAGTAAGAGACTTTTCTTATACGTAATAATATTAATAAATCAATTCGATGTGTGTGTACCTTTATGTCAGATGATAACCGATTCACATGACACTGCGTCTGTTTCTGCATGGTTATTACAGTGGTTGAAAAATGTTCGTTGTCATCCTGACGAAGTTATAACAGACGATTCTTCTGCGTTAGTAGCAGCAAATGTTAGAACATTCAGTGATTTTACATGTGTGAAAGACTATTTACTTCGTTGTTTTAGTATTTTGAATGGAAATAAAGAAGAACTACCAAAAACATTTATTAGATTAGATACCAGTCATTTTATAAAGACTCTGTATAATTTGAATTGCTTCGAAAATGTTGACACAAAAATTAAAATGTATTATATTCATTGTATCCGCTACATTAAAGAATGTCAAGACTTTGCACTTGTAAAGGAAATCATTACAAAAATGATAAAACTTTGCCTACATCAAAATGATTTTGAAAACGATGATTCAGGTTTGAAGGAGAGCAAGCAAAACCTTGACAATTTGTTAAACAGTCATAAGTATGCTGATTTTAAAAATGTGGATCAAAATGAAGAATTTGAATATGATCAAATTGTCATTGATGATGCCGGCGTTCGAGACATTGTCGCATGGTTCGATCTGTTGGTAGATAATGAAAAAAAAAGTAACCCTGCAAATTCCTATGTTGGTAAAAGTAGTTCATATTATTTACCACTTTTCATCCCTACTTTAAAAAGATTATTTATAAAACTTCCTTTGTGGAGCAACGTAATGTGCTCTTATTTCAAATCGGAAACCTTAAACGCATCGTCTTCATGTGTAGAAAGCTATTTTCGCACTTTAAAACAGTTAGTTTTTAAAACAAAAATAGCGAGACAGCGAATTGACGAATATTTGCAGCATCATTACGATTATATCAAAGGAGAATTGCATTTAGCATTAAATCAATTAAAAAACTTAGGTTCCACTACTTTACTAAAATCTAAATCACGCCGAACTAGGCGTGCCATGACTAAAAATATTTATAAAAAAGAAAAGGTAAATCCTAAAAAACAAATCCAACAAAAACAAAAAGAATTATATTTTTCCAGTGATTCTATATTTAGTGATAGACCATCCTATTTGGAGAACTGGCGAGGAGAATCGAATACACATAATCGCCTGAAAAAAGATGATGAAATAGTAATTATAAGAAACGGGAATTTAGCTTTGAAGGAAAGCTCGGGTTATTTCAATACATGTGCCTTCGATTCGGCATTTTATTTAATAGGTCAAGCCTGTATTAGAAGTTCTGCTTTCAAAAGCTTTTTGAGTGAATTAAAAGGAGATTGTGTTATTAATTACATTTTTATGCTTTTGAACGGAGCACATGATATAGAGCAAATTTACAATTGTAGATCAGAAATAACAAAAACTTTTTTCCAAAATAAAGACTGCAGTTGCAATGTGGCTTACATATTTGAAAAAATATTTATAAAATATTTTACAAGTGCTCAATACTTGAAAACCTGTACAAATTGTAATTACATACAATTGAAAAGAGACCATGTATTTATTTTAATTAAGCTTGATATTTTAAAGTTATTTGGAATATCAAGTTTAGAAGAAGCAATTTGTTTCGATGAAAAAATTAACACAATGTGTCAGAAATGTGACACACAGTTGAAAGGAGAACTTAAGTTAGGCGAGATCATAACATTTGATTTAAACGGAGCTGCAGACTCAGTCTTACTCACTGAGCTGCCGATTACTATTAACATTAAGGATAATTACTATTTCTTAGTTGGTACTATAGAATTTATACCAGGCACAAAAATAGGCCACTATAAATATCATTTTTTAAATAACAATACATATTTTTGTTACGACGACAATTCTTTTAAAATCGACATAAGTACCTCTAAGAAAATTTGTCTACATTCTGTGTCATATATTCGAGTCAGTTAATTTATAAATATTATGTTAGTTTATAAAGTTTTTATATTTATCTTGTTGACTTTAATTACTTGATTGTTTTGCCTTTGTGTTGATTTTGAATAAAGAAATTTTAATCGATAACTGACTTTTACTTTTATGAAGTATGCTACAGGATGCCTTAACTTAAAATGTATTTATATAAGCACTCGCCCTAAAAAAATAAGATATAAATATCGAACATTACAACAGTCACTATTCAGTCTCACTTCATTGTGAAAATGCATGGTCACCCTACTCTCTTAAGGTTTCATACTACTGTTTTTTGTAAATATCTTTTAAAATATGAATGCTGCAGTTATATTCGCCGTATTTATCCAAACTAGGTTACGTTACCCGTCGCTTAGTACTTTAACTAAGCTTAAACCTACTTTTAATAACGAGATAAACGCCATTGTATTTTAGGCATATTGCCGTCCGAGCGGCCAACTAAAATCGACTCTAACAAATTATTGAACCTACTTTCTAATATATTTTTTCTGTTTATTCGCTGTAACAAATTAGTAACTAATTGTCCATACACATTAGCCTCTATTAATTTGATATTTATGGTGACATAACTACCTACTCATAACCTGAAAACTAAATATTGCATAACTTTTTGTTTATTTACGTTTTGACGTTTTTTATTTTTGTAACAAATTGAACAAATTATGGCCTTTCTTTTGATCCATCATTCGTCTATCTGCATTATATAGTTTCTGTGTAATCACGGGCGATGATTACGGCAAGTGGCGGTTCTAGCGGCCAACTATTTTTTGTCATAGCGTCTTAGTTTTTTTTGTAACAAATTCACGAAAAGAAGTGTGTAAAGTAACAAATTAACACTAATTCCTGGCAAAGTTTCATCAAATACTATGAGGTGGCCGCGCGGTTGAAACGGACATTGATTTTTCAGCTCCAGAATTGACTGGAATAATTCCGGAGTTCCGATAGGTATTCACATTTTTTAAAAGTTAATATTTTGATTTAATTATATTCTTGTGAACGCACGTAATTTAACGTCTGTGGAATATTCCACAAACTGCTAGTCGAACAGGACGCGCGCGGCTTCCCGCTTGAAACGGTACTTCCATCCTTGAAGAAAAGAGAGGGCAATAATATGTTTTCATTGGCCGCGGCCCGCGCGTATTCGTTTTTGCTGTTGAACTTGAACCTGATTTTGTTTTTTATCCCCAGTCACAAACAAATGTGCAGTCAAGGACAATGTGCGTATGCGCTGTTATTTTGCTATGCATCGCCAATTCTCGATAATAATAATATTGACAAAGTGTGTTATTAATGTTATAGTGTAACAGTGAAGCTTAACATAATTATGTAGTAGGAATATTGAGTCAGTGATAGTGAGAAGCTGATCACAGATATAAGGTAAGATTTTATAATAAATTAATAACTATACACTTATTCATTTACGTAGTTTATGAGGCATATAAATTATAATAATTGTGTTACGTTAACATTGGACAGACACCATAAACCCAAGTTAATATCTACAGATTGATCTAATTCTATTTAGAATTTAAATTCATAATAATAAATTATACTAGACATATTATAATGGCTTTTTCACTGTTCGTGCTGTGCGTCTGTGGAACTCACTCATTCGTTACGCGATAGCCCTTCGTTGGTAGTTTTGGAACATTTTTTGTCAATATAAACTGTAGTTTAAGTATATATTTATAAGTATGTATCATTTGAGTATATATTATGTTTATGTATTTGTTATTTGTTTAGTTTCTATCTGTAGTTTATTTTATGTAGGTACCTATAATATTATAATTAGAGTAGTTTATCTTTTTTTTTCCCCCCTTTCTTACTATGTACACTTGTTTTCTGTCCTGTTAGGGGCAACGCAAATAGAAGACGGCGAGACGAAGGTACGGTACAGACACGGCGCAGATACGGTGCAGGCGCGATATCTGCGCAAACAGACGCGGGGACGGTACGGCACAGAGTATTATTATACAAGGTGCTATTTAGTGGAAATAACATTTAATACACCTCCTTTCGGTTTTTTTTCGAATACTAATTCCCTCCTTTTGTATCATTATAATTCCTATGTACAGTCGAGAGCACATCAAGTGTAACATTGCGCTACGAAAGCCGCCACTATTACAAGTGCAATAAAGGCGTGCTCAAGGTCAAACTGTATAGCTTGATGTGCTGTCGACTGTACTTATGTTTGCAATATGTAACCGCTATGTTTGCTATTTAACTACTTTAAAATACGAATAACATCGAAATACATAAATCAAATCATAATAAGTTAAATTACATCGGATTTTCATTAAAATCATGGATTAAGGCTGATTTACATTGATACAGTAGCTGGCGCCAGCTACTGTATCAATGTAAATCAGCCTTTAAATATCCATATGGACGAAAAAGAGATTGCTCTGCGCCCATACATTGTTCGCCCTGGAGCCAGGAGCATCGGAAAATTATGTTTTGTATTGTTGATCATTAGTAAACTCCTATAAGATCTTGTTTTCATAGCGGACTAGCTGCAGAAAAGATATATGTCCAAAAAAGTATCAGATTTTGAGGTTATAATCTAACCATAACAACGAATATTAGATATAGTTTTTCATAGCTCCGAGTGATCTTTAAGAAACTGATTAACAAAATCATAATACATTTAGCTATTTTCAGTACCTACCTATATAATTAGGTACCTTTGCAGTTTTTTTTAAAGCCTAAATGTAAGTAAATAGGTAAGTGGAACGTTTAAATCCATAGAATCTAATTAACATAGGTAGGTAGATAGTGGATACCTATATTCTTAGCATTGGTTTTGGAGTGAGATTAAATGTTTGTGTATATTAATGTATATATAAAACATTGCGCGCTGTTCAAACGCGTGACTATGAAACCAGCCTTACCAATTAGGTAGCCGGTAAGTTGTGTTAAACCTACAGTCCTACTTTAACTTACTGATTATGTTTGAATAAGAAATAAAACACAGATTTTAATTTCATGTTTTTATTGGTCATCTAAATTGGCAATTAAAATATAGTCTAAAAACTGTGCAGGGGTCGATATTATTTTGATGTCTTGCATAGCTTTAATACCAAATAATGGTCACAACATGGGCGCAGCACCGTGCGCAGCAATATTGTACGATTGCTTGTCGACCAATTTGAGCTGAATCAATTACTATGTAAACAAAATATGTTTTATTGCTGATATGGCCGGCTGTGAATTTTGCCTCGTAATTTCCATATGGTTTCGGAATTATTTAATTGTAGTTCATTCAAATCCGATGGCTGAATCTACAACAAAAAAATATATTGTTGGTTACACATTGCATTTATAGTACAATAAATAAAACAATTTACACTACAAATGTTGCATGACTATAACTGACCAGAAAAGATCTATTAGCTAAACAAAATAGCACATCAGGCAAGTTTAAGCATACTATGGTAGGCACCAGATAAACATGCAATAAAGTACATAGATTTTTCCATAATATCCCTTCGTGGATACTCAAACAATAAATTATGAACCGTTTTTCATTACTAGAAAACCTAAAGGATCACGATAGAAGTTGATTCAGGACAGCTTTATGTCATTATTTCTGTTTTTGTTATTTGGAAAGTCAATAAATGTATGAGGGTCAATGACCGTTATTGCATGGGTATCTGATGTTTACCATAGCCTAATTTCTTGCAAGAGTTAACCAATCAAAAACGTCTCTCACCTCTCAGGGTTGAAATCAATTTCGCACAATATCTAAAATGTGGCTGATACTTTCTGCTTATACGGAGTAACATTGGATTCGTGCCAGTGAACAACCACATACCACACATTGATCATGTTGATGACCAACCATTGATACTTCTTGCAAATCTTGTGATGTTGTGGTAACTCTATTAACAAATAATGTATGACAAGCATCACATATGTAATCATTTGCAGTCACCTGTAATATAAAAACATGTTATAAGTATAAAATAAACATTTTTATTTTATATTTTCTCTTCTATACAGAGCCATTATAAATATAAATAGTTACAAATGGAAGTTAAAGCTTACTACTTGTGGTGCAACTCATTGCTGTGTTTGCACAAGAATGGCATAATTATGGAGAATATGCCGTCTTTGTCTATTGAAATGAATACCACAATTGGCACAACCCGGATGATTGCTTGTTGTAGGAGTATCCCTTGATGAAGATGCTGCTGAATATTGCCTGGCAGCACGATCACATATTTGCCAAAAAGGATGGCAAATATAATGTGATGCACGTACCTTAAACAAAAAAAATAGCAAGTCAGATCAATGGCACCCACTGCAAATCCAATGTCAAAAATGGCCCAATAATAATATATATAATAGTACCTGCAATGGCATAAGTCTTTCTATGATGATATTTCTGATATTCACATTATATTGAGTGTCAGTTCTCAGAGCAATCAGATGATGTGAGCGTGCCCGAGGTGCCAACATTCTATTGCAGAGTGCACAGTTTCTACCAACATTACTTGTTACTGAAGTGTTAGTCATCTCTTGAGCTCTTGTCCAAAAAGTGGTGCATATGAGATCATGAGCTTGAACCTAAAAAAAAACATACTTAGTTCAATTTTTACAGAGTATTTACCTATCAGATTGTTTCTATTATAATGAATATACCAAAATACTTTATAAATTGTTTCTTTTTGTTTTTTGTGAAAACGATAATTGCAAACATAATGTGTAAGGTCAAGTATAGAAACTTATTAGTAAAGAAAGTCTGAGAGATCGCAAACAGAATAATATAGGTACAACAAAAAATAATATAATTACCAAAAGAGTTGCAGTCCATTGTTGTACTCAATGACGAATCTGTTCATCTTCCAACAACATGGAACCATCAGCAGAGCCGCAATTTACACAAAATACACTTTCCATAGCGTATGCGTTAGTCCATTTATGACTGCCAAGTTATCGTTTGAGCGGTACTCCGAAAATCACAGCCAGGTAAGTCGTTTTTGAAAGCAATCCATTATAATAGCCAATTCGGAATGTTAGTAGTCCCGAAAGTCACCAAAACACACCGACACAATTACAAAGAGCAAGCGACGCTAATGTAAACAGTGAAAGCACAGACAGTCAGTCAAGTGACCATTTAGTGACGTCAAAAATTGGAGTGTGTGTAAAAATACGATACAACTTATCGACATTCCCTAAGATTTTGTTACAAGGATGACAATGTCCTACTTTACTTATAAAAACACTCTTCGATACTTTTTATAATATTAATACTTAATAACATTTGTATAACATAACAAAAACATTTATAGTACCTACCTACTTAATGTATTCAGTAACGATAAGTATTTTTATATTAACTGTCGTAAATACCTAATCGTTTAGTTAGAAGTAAACCACACACTTTCTTAAACGATCATAAGGAAACCCTGAATAATGATCATGGTGAAATACGAAGATTTTGATCACTTCAGCATTATTCTTACTATCTATTTAAAATCGAGTATGACCTCATGCACAAAGTACCTATACTCAGTAGGTTTTTTTGAATTAAGTATACATTTAGGGAATAATATGTGGAATGGTAATTGAATGCTTTTATTGTATCTTCTGTTTGCTCTTTATTCGAAATAAATTCAGAATATGATTCATATTGAAAATAATTACACTACAGTTCTTTAAAAATTAAATCGATTGATTACAATCGATTGGACATCCCTAATCTTTTTTGACATGCATGACGTTTGGTGAAGATGGCGGCGATTCATGTTATTATTCGCGAAAATACTTTTTATGTTCGTTTTGGCTTGCAGCTAGTCCGTGTTACAAAAGTATTTGCAACTGATATAATAAAATAGAACATGAATTATCGTGTATGTCCGATACTTTTGTTGCACAGGGCGAATTTGGACATTGTCTTTTGAACAGTTTAAAATATATCGCTACGTATCTTTGTTCATACTGTATATAATGCGAGACGCCGCTTGCGCCTACATCTGCTGGCGACGTGGCGGGGGGCGAGGAGCGGCGTGCCTGCGCCGTCCGCTTGCCGCCTTCAGTCACGAACAAAAGATAACGCAAGACGCACGTCGCTTCGTATACAGGATGCGTGACGATATTGAGTTTAATATTGAGTTTTGCGAGTTAATTGAGCAATACCCGAATATCTATGACTACACTAAGACAGGGTACAGTAACAGAAATGTGCAAGACAAAATATGGCAAGAAATAGCAATAAAAGTCGGTGCAACAGGTATGTATTTTATTTAAATTTTAAACATTATGTCTAGTCTGAAACGGAATCGGAGATCGTTGTGTTAGATATGTTGTAAGATATTCCCTGATATGGTAGGGATTTTCTCCCATTAATCGCATGTTAATGTTTGCTCCTATCAAATTATTTCTAAACCGTGGATTTGATTTTTTACCATCACATGTGCGAATTACGTTATGCAACACACACATTGCTTTTATAATATTATCAACATATTCTGGTTTGCAGCAAATAGGCGTGTAAAGTCCACCAAACTTTGACGCTAACATACCATAGGCACATTCTACTGACTTACGTGCCCTTGACAACCTGTTATTATAAGCTCTTCTCTCATTAGTCAATTGATTTCGACCATATGGTCTCATAATATTTCTTTTTAGTGGAAAAGCTTCATCTGCCACAAAATAAAAGGGCACATTCTGTGTTTCTCCAGGCAAAGGTGTAGGGTTCGGTAAATCGAGATCGCCTAGATCCATAGCTTGTCCAAAAGAGCTAACTTGTAATACTCGCCCATCACTATTTCGGCCGTATTCACCAACATCTATAGTTAAAAAGGAACCATCTGCATCTACAACTGCTAACAATACAATAGAGAAATATCCCTTATAATTTATGAAAGTCGAACCCGAGTTGATGGGCGCTGTAATTCTAATATGCTTTCCATCTAAACTCCCAACACAATTCGGTAAATTCCAGAGAGTGTAAAACCGTTCAGCAACTTCTACCCATTTTTGTCGTGTAGGTACAGGCATATATTCCGGCTGTAGGCATTCCCACAAAACGCTAGAGGTTTCATGCACAATTTGCCGGACGGTACTGCCTCCTCTCAATACATATCCAGAAAGTGATGTAAACGAACAGCCATCTGAGTAGTATCTGTAACAAAAATAAAATAGCAATAAGTATGTAACATTTGTGTGTTTAGATTGAGGTGCCACTTTTCGCATCGTAAAGTGGCTAATGGAGTTATTTAGTAGTAGTTTAGAAAATTTTGTAGAACGGATATTGGATTTTGTATTAGAATACTTCAAAAGTTAAATGAATATAAAGGTGGCACCTCAATCTAACTGTTTGCATTGAGGTGCCACTCAGAACTGGGAAAATTATGGATGAAATTTTATCAAAATTTTGTATTATTTTGTAGTACTCCAGAATTCTGGAGTACTACGAAATTTTGATGAAAACTCATCCATAATATTCCCAGTTCTGAGTGGCACCTCAATGCAAACAGTTAGATTGAGGTGCCACCTTTATATTCATTTAACTTTTGAAGTATTCTAATACAAAATCCAATATCTGTTCTACAAAATTTTCTAAACTACTACTAAATAACTCCATTAGCCACTTTACGATGCGAAAAGTGGCACCTCAATCTAAACACACATTGTAACTAATCTCCTTAAATATTTTTCAGCCCAAGAATGTAAAGAACGGTGGAAGAATATTCGATGTAGTTACAGCAAAAACAAGAAAAGGCTAGATTTGCCATCTGGATCAGGTGCAAAGACGATTAAAGAGTACTACCTTTCACCACATCTACATTTTTTAGACAATTACTTGAAGTCCCGACCAACCAAAAGCAATCTAAGCAAATATGATTGCACAGACGGTAATGATAGTGAAGAAGTCGATGAGACACTGTTTACTGGTCAACTAGCTTCTGAAAACACAAATTCGGATTCCATCTCCAATCAATCCACGCCAACACCGCCACTGCTACCACTATTAAATAAATCTAGGGCAATCTCTTTAAAAGATGTTAATAAATCAGCACATGAATATTTCAGTCAAAGAGCATTACAAATGAAGACCATACATAGAGCTGAGCCTGAAACAGACAGCGATCTAGCTTTTTTTCAAAGCATGATTCCAGATATGAAATCAATGACACCAGCCCAAAAACGAAGATTTAAAATGGGCGTTCTCAATTTATCAGAGCAAATTTTAAATGACCCAGTACCTAGTTATCCTAGGACACAGCCGTATTATCCACGAACACCTTCTCGAGAGACAGATTATGATCCTAATGAAGGTGCAACCCAGCAGACTCTTACATCCAGAGCTAATACAAGTCCAGCACCTTCGTTTACCTCGACTCAGCAGACAGCTAAACATACTGCAGCAGCTAACAAAAATCCGGAAACTCAGCTGACTTTGATATCCGGAGAGTATATAAATCCTGCACCACCGGCGGCAGTGGCTGTAATTGAACAAATAGCTGGGCCTTCAAGACACCGAACTTATGATGAGAAAGCTTATTATCAACTCAGCATTTCAGAATATCAGCAAACGCGGACACCGGGAGCTTATGAAAGAGCACAATCCTTAGCACCTCCGGCAACTCCAACTACATTATGTTTGCCAATATTTTCACCAATAACTCCAGCTACACCTCACCCGAATCCAGAGACATCTATCCAATCTCATGAAGACGAAATAAGTGATTTCAATGAGAACTATCCAATGCCTTGAACTTTATTTATAAATGGCTCTTAGTGCGACAGCTAGCTTGAGTAGTCATGTGCTGTCCCTGTCCGCATGCGCTGATTCTGTATTGTGAGATAAGGACAGCACATGATGACAGCTTGACAGATACTCAAATTAGCTGTAACACTGAGAGCAATTTATAAATACTAATTGTAGCAAAGATGCTAAACCAAAAACATTTTCAATGAATATTATCTTTTGATTTGTCAATAAAAGTTTGATCTGTAAAAAATAGTTTCACTTACCTTAAAGTAATCAGTAGTCTTTCTTCAGGGCTGATTGGTTTTCTCCAATTTGTAACTTGCTTCCGAAGTCCTTCTCTTACTTTTGACAATACGATATGGTAACATTCCAGTGACATTTTATAAACTGTGCGAAAACGATCAGGATATTCATATAATGTTTCCATTATTTTATAGTACCTGTGCTCTTCTGCATTTCTCCACACTGGATGTATCCAATACCTTCTTGGTCTTTGCTGTAAATTAATAATCTGTAGCAAAGCCAGTGCATCTTCATCTTCGTCTGAAGAGGAATACATGTCTTATCCCGTCAATATCACGCTCTATAATGACTTAACTTGCCGTATCGTCCCCGCGTCTGTTTGCGCAGATATCGCGCCTGCACCGTATCTGCGCCGTGTCTGTACCGTACCTTCGTCTCGCCGTCTTCTATTTGCGTTGCCCCTTAAGAACTATCTCTCTTTCGCTCTAGGTTTGCTGTCAGAGAACTCATTAATGAGTTAAGCTCGCCTTTGTACATTATATTTTTTTATTGTAAAATTTATGTATTATTTTGGTGTGTACCTTAAAGTATAATAGTAATAGTAGTAATATATTATAATAAAATCGTAACCAAGTAGATGTTTTTCCTGGTTAAAGACAAACTACTGAATAGAAAATTACAGAATAACTACTGAATTAACTAAACGACCGACTAGATTGTAACGAAATGTTGAAAATAAATATTGTTATTGAATAATCACCTTATATTTATTACCAATATGCAAAATACATATACGTATAAGGCAGATGTTTATTATTGACTTTCTTTTTGTGGGGTTATGTGTAGAGATGGCAATAACGGCTGTTTTTCAATAATTAATTATGCATATGATTCTATATCACTAAGACATACTCCCCTTAAAAGGAAAGCAACTAATAAAGTATCACAATTTTTCATTATCTTTATGTAGTAATCCATGTACCTATGTAAATGTATACTTTTTATTAATGTTTCAGATTATAATGGCGTCTTAATCTCACTAGAAGCGAACACCTCAACGACCTAATTCTACAAACCAAACCAATTGATCCAACGCATCGCGCGGCGCTACCGACGCCGACGGGAGGAAAAATTTAAAATGGCCGGCAGAAAAAGTACTATACCGTTAAATAATATGAAAGTAGTAGTACGAATACATAAAGACACGTTTGTTAAATCTGTTCCTCCTGTTAGCCATGAAGTGTATGACAGTATACAAAAGCAGTTAGCTGAATTATTTAATTACCACATGAAGAAACCTGCCATACAATTGTCAATTAAACGCCATTATAATTATTTTTTTGACCACTGTGAAAACATACCCACCAGTAAACATTATTTTGATGATTCTGATGAAAACAATGTTGATATTACAGACGAATCTGATGAAGTTCAAGTAAAATTTCTAATGGATTATTATGAGTACAGAAATATAGAACCAACAAATCACAAGTTGTTAAAAAATAATTGGACGAATGAGCTACAAGACCACATATGGGCAAAAACGGATATTCAATGCACTTTTTCATTTAAAAGCAATTACGTTCCTTCAAATTTAAAGCTAAATAATATCAAATGTGATGGCAAATGTACCCAATGTGGAGCAAATATTTTAGTCACTATTGATCCAATAACTAGTAATTTCATAGATGTTACTTGTTTGCTAAGCCGATATAAAAAAGATTTTGTCCATGATTCGACTATAAAGAATAAACTTAATTCTGTAAGAAAACAAAAATTAGCAGTAATGTTAAAACATAATAAGGCATTAGCAGTTAGAGCCAAGATGGCAGACAAAATTATAGGCATAAATGATCCATGTGAACCTCCAACATTTCCGAAATTAAGTACTTTGAGGCGTATACGACACGAAGTTAAAAGGGCACTCCAATTCGATAAGAATACAATTCTCTCCATTTATGCTATGTCACAAAGTCCACCTTTTGATTCTTTTGTTCAAAAATTTAGTTTAGTCCCGTTTTTTTTTATATTTTTGGACCCAAGAACAAGGTAAATATTATGATGAAGTATTAAAAAATACACACATCGTTTTATCCATCGATGCAACCGGTTCGATTTTTCAAGTAATTGCACCGCCAAATGTTAACGATAATTTAAGAACTAAAGAACCCAAACATACCTTTTTGTATGCCGTTGTGGCATACACTGCAAACACAAGTATACCTTTATGTTATATGGCGTCCCAGTCCCATACTACTGAAACCATAGCCACGTGGTTAAGCACATGGGCGCGTAACCGTAATACGCCGAATGAAATTATCAGTGATGATTCGTCTGCCCTATTAGGAGCAATATGTCGCAGTTTTTTAAACACCGACACAAACAAATATTTAGCGCAGTGCTTTTCGATATTAGAAGGTGAACATAATTCTATACCAGCATGTTACATTAGATTGGATAAGTCTCATTTTTTCAAAAAATTATACAAACAAAGCTGTTTCGATAAAGCGACAGAAAAATGTAAATACTTCTATATAAATTGTATAAAAAAAATTCACTTGCTTAAGTCCTATGACGAAGTCAAATCAGTAATCAAAGATATCGTTACTGTATCTTTACATGAATATGTAACCCTAGATTTAGATGGGCATTCATGCAAGAAATATGATCAAGCTGTAGCGTGTTTAGCGAATATAAGCGAGTATAAGGTTGACATCCAAGATTTAGATAACTGTAACGATGATGAGGCATTATGTTCTGTATTAGCCGATGAAAAGAATGACACCAACAATGCAGGTACAAACCCACTCATTCAATATTACGACAATATTCTAGAAACCGAAAAATTGTATTTAATGTTAATTGACCCGAACGAACATAAAAACGAATATTATCTACCAGAAATAAATGATACATTAAAAAGACTATTGAGAAAGTTGCCAATGTGGAGTGGCGTTATGGATAAGTATTTTCGTAATGTTAGAAATGTTGGGAGTAGCTCAAATGTTGAAAATCATTTCAAAGATATAAAGACCATATATTTCAATACAAAGCAGGAGCGAATACGTTTAGACGAATTTTTAATACAACATTACACTTACATTAATGGAATGATCAAATTAAATAAAGCTAAATATTCTGAAACTGCTACTAAGATAATTAAGAATAAGAATGAACATATGATTTTAAATCAAGTTAAACAGACGAAAATTATAGGTGATTTCGAGGAGCAATCTATTTTTCAAGACAATCCTGTTGAAATAGAAAACTGGAGAGGTCTAGTTATTCCCAACACAAAAACTATCTCGTCGAAGCCTCTTTACATCTTACAAAATGGTAACGTATCAATATCGAAAGACATCAAAAATGTAGTGACTAATACCTGTGCATTTGACGCAGTGGCTCAAGCTTTCGCAGTCGCATATACTGACCGTATCTCTTTCCGTAATTTTATAGATTCCTTGATTAGCAAAGATTCATTCACTCGTTTTTTTATCCTATTATCTAATACGAAAAAGAATTGCAAAACGTTATACGCAAAACGAGAAATTTTACTAAATCCATTGTTTAATGTTAATGACAATACACTTGATGCAAGACAGTGCCAAATTATAGATTGTGCATGCAATGTCACAAAAATAATTGAAGACATCTGTTTGCCATACTTTTCTGGAAACAGAAAGAAATATTGTTCAAATAAAGAATGCCTTGTTTCCATAAATGACAGCAATTTTAAATGTAAAGACCTACCTTTAAACATTGATATCATTAAGTGTAAAGGCATTGCCAAATTGCAAGAGTCTGTAGAATCTGGTATGAGGAGTGACAATCCTCCTATTTGTAATTTTTGTGGAATAGGCACTGTCGATTTTAAATATGATTTAAATGATTTAATTATCTTTGAACTACATAATTTGTACATAAATCTAGAGGACATACCTCGTAATATTGAAATAAATAATAAGCTATTTTTAATATTGGCTATTATTGAATATGTTCCACCTTTACAAATGCCAGGTATTGGTCATTACAAGGCGCATTGTTCGAGACCCCCGTACACTAATAAATCATTTCAGTGTTACGACGATTTATGTAGCAAAATTCAAAATAGTTCCAAAAACATAATGCCTCATGCAATAATTTATACAACTGAATAGTCTAGTTATGTGATCTGTGATTTTATTATTGAAACTAGAAAATATGAGGTACACTTAGAAATGTTGAGGTTATTTACTGTATTTGCTACTCATTTAAGAATATTTTCTTGAAAATACCTTTTTTATACCAATGTTTTAGTTTATAAGCACTTTCTTAATGTTGATCAAATCTAAACAACTGAATAGTCTAGTTATGTGATCTGTGATTGTTAATCTGTGATTTTTTTTTAAGCTAGTGTACATTATACTTAGAAATGTTGAGGTTATTTACTGTATTTGCTACTCATTTAAGAATATTTTCTTGAAAATACCTTTTTTATACCAATGTTTTAGTTTATAAGCACTTTCTTAATGTTGATCAAATCTAAACAACTGAATAGTCTAGTTATGTGATCTGTGATTGTTAATCTGTGATTTTTTTTTAAGCTAGTGTACATTATACTTAGAAATGTTGAGGTTATTTACTGTATTTTGCTACTCATTTAAGAATATTTTCTTGAAAATACCTTTTTTATACCAATGTTTTAGTTTATAAGCACTTTCTTAATGTTGATCAAATCTAAACAACTGAATAGTCTAGTTATGTGATCTGTGATTGTTAATCTGTGATTTTTTTTTAAGCTAGTGTACATTATACTTAGAAATGTTGAGGTCTTTTTCTGTATTTGCTACTCATTTAATAATTGGTATTGAGTTGTAAATACCTTTTTTATTTTATAAGTACTTTTTAAATGTTGATTTATTTTTATATTAGGCAGACTCTCAAACCTAAACAACTGAATAGTCTAGTTATGTGATCTGAGATTGTTAATCTGTGATTTTATTATTGAAGCTCTAAATATTTTACTTACCCTTATATTCATAATCGTTTATTAAACCTATGTTAGTTAAAACACATTTAAGTTTATTGCTGTCGTTGCAAGCGTTTGTTAACGTTATTATAATTACTTATTTAAGTGTGTAATGAAACATAATTAAGGATGTACTTAATAAAAAAATTTTTTGTACACGGATATTTAAATAGAAAAGTACTTGTTAATTTTTTTTTTTTTGTACTTTATTAGTAAGAACAAAATTCTTAACAATTGATTACGATCTAGCCTAAAAGACTAATAAGCAATTTAACTCTAACTTAATATGTTACGTGATAGATTATGTTAAAACTAAGAATAGTGTCCATTTGCACTTTTACACAATCCGTAGCACTTTCTTAGAGTCTGATATAATTTATAAAACACTATGTTCATGTGTTATATTTATAGCACAACATTGTTACTATTATTCATTCACTTTGTACACTACACTACACTAATTCAAAAGGTTTAGTTCTTTTTAGCCTACGCACTAAGTCTGTGTTGTCTAGCAGCTGAATTGCCTCAACATTCACGTGTCGATGAAGTCTGTGTTCGTGGGCTTCAGCAAATTTTTGGATAATTGTGGTGACGAATTCCATTTTAAGGTCACGGTGAAGGTCGTCATTTCTTATGTACCAGGGTGCATTGACAGCATCCCGGAGTACTTTATTTTGAAATTGTTGAATTATTTTGATGTTGCTTTGTTTAGTACAGCCCCAAAGTTGGATACCATACGTCCAAATTGGCATCAGAATATGCTTGTATATGGTTATTTTATTGTGTATTGACAGACAGGATTTCCTTCCGAGTAGCCAATACATACTTTTATAACGTATATCGAGTTCCTGTCTTTTCTTTTTGACATGAGCTTTCCAACGCAACTTGGCGTCGAGAGTTATGCCAAGGTATTTGGCTGTATTAGCATAAGGCACTAGCATGCCATTTATGTAGATTGGATGATAGTCCAAGTGTTTGTTTGTGAAGTCAATGTGAATTGATTTAGACTCATTCAGTTTGATCTTCCATTTTTGTGTCCAGTCATAAACTTTGTTCACAGCTAGTTGAACTTTTTCTACTGCTTCTCTGTGGCTTGATCCGGTAGCCATAATTGCAGTATCGTCTGCAAAGGTCGCAATGGTGTTGTTTTCCAGTTCTGGGATATCACATGTATATAACAAGTATAAAATTGGGCCTAACACACTTCCTTGGGGCACACCAGCTTTTATAGCTTTTAGCTCGGAATATGCGTCCTCCTGCCGTATTCTGAACATTCTATTAGTTATGTACGACTCTAGGATATCTGCAAATTCTGGTAGCATGCGTCTGAGCTTGAATATGAGACCTTTATGCCAAACCTTATCAAAAGCTTGCGCAACATCTAAAAACACGGTGGCGCAGACTTCCTTATGTTCAAGCGTTTTTTCGATTATGTTAGTTATTCTATGTACCTGGTCTATTGTTGAGTGTTTTTCCCTGAAACCAAATTGATGATTTGGAATAAGGTTTTTATCTTCTATTATTGGTTTTAACCGTTTCAATAGCAGTTTTTCGAATAGTTTTGATAACACGGGCAACAGAGAAATAGGTCTATATGATGATGCTTCATGGGGTGGTTTCCCAGGCTTCGCAATCATAATTACTTCAGCAACCTTCCATGACTTAGGTACATGTTTTAAAATAAATGCAGCATTGATAAGCTTAGTCAGCTTTACTATAGCTTTGCGAGGGAGGTGTTTTAGAATTTCACCTGTAATGAGGTCGTAACCCGGAGACTTTTTCGAGCTAATGTTATTTTGAATTTCTCTCATAACTTCTTTAGGAGTCACAAGCTTAATTCTTTGGTTTTCTAATGGATTTTCACTCTCAAGTATTTCTATCGAGCTTTCATTTGGTTGAAAAGTTTCTTCTAAGTGTTGAGCAAACCTTAGCGCTTTTTGGTCATTGCTTATGGCCCATTTGCCGTCGCTGTCTCTGATGGGCGGTATTTGAACAATCGGCCTTTTTATTAGATTTTTTGTCACTTTCCAAAGAGAGTAATCCGTTGATTTGTCATTGGTTAGCTGAAGAAGGTTGGTATTCAGAGTTTCATCCTCAAATTGTAGAATTTTCCTCTTTAGTCGTTTAGTAAGGTTATTTAGTGATGTTTTATCTCGCGGACACCTTGTTTGCTGCCACTGCTTCCTTTGCTTTCTTTTCTCAGATAGTAATTCCACAATATCTTTAGGATAGATAAATCCCTTATATTTACGTTTTAATTGCGGTGTGTTGTTCCACGCACATTGTTGGATATTAACAATATATTTGTTTACTTCTGAGTCAAGCTGATCTTGCGATTTTATCGGAGTTTTAAGGTCGATAATATTATCTAGATCAAGGGCAAAACTTTCCCAATCTGTGAACTTATTAACCAGGGTTAAGTAGCTTTCTTTGAGCAGGATTTTTTGACTAAGCGTTAATATAATCGAAGAGTGGTCCGAGTTCATATGAAAACCTTCCTCCAAACTGACGTAATTGGCGGATATATTTTTGCATATAAAAAAATCGATAAGATCCGGTATTTTCTGGTGGTCAGTGGGCCAGTACGTTGGTTTACCTGTGCTCATAACTTCGGAATGTGTATCTTTAACTGCACTTAAGAGCTGCCTTCCCTTAGTTGTAGTAAGTCTTGATCCCCAATGCGTATGCTTAGCATTAAAATCGCCGCCAAGGATAAATCTCTTGCCTAATAGTTCAAAGAGATGTAAATATCGCTCTTTTCTTATCATGTGCCGTGGAGGGCAGTATACGGCTGCAATGGACACATGACAATATTTGGTTTTAACAGAAACAGCCACGGCTTGAATGTCTTGTTCTTCATATTTACACTGCACGTAGTGACTAATGTTGTCTTTGATTATAACCGCGCTACCTCCTCTGGCAGAGTTGTCAGGGTGGAGCGAATTATAGACCATGTATCCTCTGAATTTGACAAAAGATTGCTTAGTGAAATGCGTTTCAGAGACCAAACATACGTCTATGTTTTCTGTATCTAGGACCGCCTGCAACTCATTTTGATGTTTGAGGAGCCCATTAGAGTTCCACGCCATTATTTTAAGTGTGTTATTCATTTTTGGATATTTAAAACAGCTGTTTTAGTGCCAGATTCTAGTTTCTCTAATCTCTTGTCAAATGAGGTAATAGACTTTAAAATCTGATTAATCTTATCCTCTAGATTCAAAGGCTGTGATCTTTGTTTTGCAGCTTCCGCATAGGTGGTAACTTGCAGGGGTTTTGCAGTTGACTGGAGACTTGCTTTCTGTGCCTGTTTGTCCAGATTTCGTAAGGGAAGAGACTGTTGGGTAGTTGGTGCCACAACTTTCTTTTTAATATTTTTATTTTTCATCATTTGTATCTGTTTAGCTACTTCACACCCTCTATGGTTGGCAGGGTGAGGTAGACCACAGTGAACACATTTTGGCTTCTCTTGCGGAGATTTGGTACAGTTGACTGTAAGATGCTTGCCAGTGCATTTTACACACCTTGGCTCTTTTCTGCAGTATTTATGAGTATGGCCATATGCCTGGCATCTCTTGCATTGGGGAATGAGCTTAGGATTTTTAAGTGGGTGTATTTCGATTTTACACCCTAAAATATACTTTATGCCATAGATTTTGTTGACATCTTCTTCATTATTAAATGATAAAATGAACATGTTGAGTGGTTCTTTACTCTTCCAGCTCAATTTGTTGTCTACTTTTTCTATTTTCAATCCTTGTGTTGTTAGATCGTCTTTGATACGATCAGGTTGGCAAGAAGAATGTAACTTTTTCACAACAACTCTAATTGGTCTAGCTTGTTTGTTCTCGTATGAATGCCAAAGGTAGTCTTTTTCTGTCAAAAAACTGGCAGTAGCTCTATAAGAGTCTTCTGTTTTGGCGTTAACCTTCACACAATCCCCATTCATCATTTTTGCGGTAAAAGATTCAGGTGGTATTGTTTCAGTTAGCGAGTCGTAGAACGTTTGGTAGTTCTTAACTCCATCTATTATGATTGGCGGTGGTGGAGGCACTTTTTTGACGGAAGTCTCTTTAGCATTATTTTGTTGTTGTTGGGCGCTTGTTCCGGGTTGTTGTTTTGGAGAGAGTGAGGTGTTAAGCTTCCTCTTCTTCCTGCTCTTGGCCCTAATCCACTCAGTCTCTTTAGCGAGTTCATCCTCGTCTGTGCAATATTCAACGTCACTTTTAGCACGCTGGGAAAATATTATCTCGCTTTCCTGTTTTTCTAAGGGTTCTTTAGTTACATTTTTATCCTTCAAGCACTTTAATTCTCCTTGAAGGGCTTGTACTTGTTCCTGCAAGCTATTAATATGTTCATTCAGATTACGTACCATAAGTTGCAAGTTTTCTCTGTCCGTTTTCTCCTGGATATAACAGTCATACAACCGCTTTTCCAGGTCAGTTTTTATCTTAATAGACTGTGAAGCCATTATTTTGTTGTAAGGCGAGTTTAACACCTAAACAATAACTTATTGTAAACACTTCATGATTTCCGCACTTGTAACTAGGTCATGACAATGACACCGATAGATCGACGTAGGTGCACCGCGACGACGGTGCTATGCTGCGTCCGCAGAATACTCTTAACTAGAGCACACGCGCGCGATCGTACGTCTGTTCACTATTGTAGTTAAACAACCACTGTACACGGATATTTAAATAGAAAAGTACTTGTTAATTGAAGATTTGTTTTTATCGTAGATAGTTGGGTTATTATTAAAAAAATATTTTTAATTCAAGAAATGCAATTGTTTTATTTTTTCCTAACGCTTGTGTACGGAACTGTACCATATTAGTAAATACTATATTGGAAGGTTAAGAACGTCTCTTAGATATATGGCTGGGCCGCTTTTTTGTAGCTATCCGAACTTGGTCGGGTTATGTAGGTTTTCGATGCTTCGTCAGTATTTTAATTGATTTCTTTAATTACTAAATTTAATGACATGAAATTTTGCATGTGAATAGTTGAATGAATAAACTAATTTTTGGCATACATTTTACCATGCAATTCCTTTAGAACGTCGTGATATTTGACTGTTTTGTAAACAGTGATCTATTCATGGTAAAACTCTTTAATTACTAACGGAACATCATTGATACTTGGCAACATGTTTCAGATACTTACAAGGTTTGTATAAACGTGAAAATCTAGACCCCAAAGTGCATACTTTAAGAACTAAGACCTATTAAGTGTATTTTACGTTTATATTTTTATCTTTTAAGCCCTACGATTTTTTCTAAATCTGTTTTTTAAACAAATATAAACAAATTCAAAACAACGTATGTAAAAATCTACAGCTCTCTATGTAAGCGCTTTATATGAAAACTAGCTAATGGCCAAACGTTCGCGTAGCGGAAACTTGAATTTCTCCGAAGTTTATGCATGCACTCATTTTATTCATACATACACAATTACACACAAATACACACTAATTTTTGGACACACCTCTTTTCTTCTAAAGTCTATGGATTAAAATAAGTTCCGCCAGGACAACGTTCGCCCAGCGGAATCAGTTTTTGGTGAATTTCTCCACAATGGCTGCGTACACAATTTTTTTTTACCATACACAATTATACGACGTCATACACTAAATATCTGCATAATTAATATTTAAATTCAACAACATTCCGCTGCGCGAACGCACACAAAAATTTGTCGATATTTGTCAAAATCGAAAGAAACAAACCCCGTATTTGTCAAAGCAGAAATAAAGAAGTTATAAGCGTTTTAAGTTGGCCGCGCAATCCTGACGTCAAGGACTGCGCGGCCACGGAGATCTCAGCAACTACTTGGGATAGAGAAATAATTCCTTTTGTCAACTCAAGTCTGTATTTGTCAAGATTTGTCGAAAAATGAATCAAAGCTCTATATCAATATTATAATTAAAAATTCGCCTTGAAAGTCATGGCCGCGCAGTCCTTGATTTGCTATTTTGTTTTTAGTATTTTTTTTATTAAAATTGAAGACTTCATATAGTATAGGAGTTAAAAGGAGAAAGGTCTTAATTTGTCGAAACTGACAAAAGCTTTAAAATACGACTAAAGTGTAATTAAACAGACGAAATCAATTTAAAACACAAAACTCGTGGCCGCGCAGTCCTGACGTTACTTTAAACCATGATATCTCATTAGCCGGGTCCACACCGGACGATCCATCGCGCTCCGATCGCGCGCGGCAGCAGCGCGATCCAAAGATGCAGGCGGTGTGGACGTGCCGCGCGCGATCCATGCGCACGTATTGGAGCGCGCGCTCCCTACCTCGCGCGATCCGTGTGCGGTCGGTTTTTGTGCCAGCCTCAAAGGTGCCTCAGTTGCGTGATGCGCGCGGTGTGGACGGTTGTGTTGGTTCGCGCGATCCACCTCGCCATGGACATCTCAGAAAGTCGCCGTTTGATATCGCTTTATAAAGAATTTAAATGTTTATGGGATCCCAAAGATTCTAATTACACCAATAGAGGTGTTAGAGATGATGCTTGGCGTCAGATTTCTCGTGAAATGGGGAATAAGTCGATCGAGAACCTAAAGAAAAAAATGCGATTTCTGGCGGGAGGCTACAGAAGGGAGAAACACAGAGAGAAGCAAAGCCGTATAACTGGATCCGGTAAGAAAACAAAGCTACTTTTTATCTGTAGGTATTAAAATTATATATTTTATTATAAGTAATTACATCATAATATTTACTGTGGATTTCACGTGATTTCGCTTTTTACATTTAAGCTGTTAGAAATACACGTGGTTATTTTAATGAGTAACTTGTTTATTTCAGGTGCTCAAGATACATATAAATCAAAGTGGTTTGCGTATGATGACTTCGACTTTATGGCGGATAAAAATGAACCCGGAACCACACGCGATACATTGGAACATGTGAGCTATTAGTTTACTGATATTCATTTTGCCAAACTATTGTATGGTTTGTAACAAAGTGTCTTGCTAAGTGGGACCGTATTGTAGTGGCATTTTCTGTTGCTCTTCTTGGTACGACGGCCATCGGTTGTAGCGATTGTGATGGCGGTTCATTTCGCCAGCTTCCAGGTATTACATCTCCATTCTCCTATACTGTATCAAACGTTCCTGGCGATATAAAGTTAGGATTACTGCGTAAGTAGTTATATAGATGAACCGTTGCCAGCACGACTTTAGTCGCAGTTTCTGGTTCCAAAAGCATAGGTTTACGCAGGACTCTGTAGACAGAACTAAGTACTCCAAACGCGTTTTCAACTACTCTACGTGCTCTTGACAGTCGGTAGTTGAAAATTCTTTCACAAGAACCCCTTTCCCGTGTACCATCGTATGGTTTCATAGTATAATCATTAAGCTGAAAAGCTTTATCACCTAGTATATAATAGGGTACCTCAATTTTATAGGGAACTTGCAATATCTCCGGTGGAGGAATATTTAGCTCTTTTTTTTTCAAGTTTTTTATATAAATTTGTGCTTTTGAACACGCCTCCATCTGATATTCTGCCTTTAGTCCCAACATTCACATACAGGAACCTATAATTTGCATCTACTAATGCAAAAAGAACAATACTAGGAAATAATTTGTAATTATCAAAGTCGTTGCCACTATTAAAAGGCGATTGTATAGCGACGTGTTTGCCGTCCATCGCTCCTATCACGTGTGGGAAATTCCACTTATTCTCGAATTGCTGAGAAACTGTACGCCATTCTTCTTTAGTTGACGGCACCTGAAAATAAAGGAGATCTTAATTATAATATAAAGCTGAAAATAAGAATAAGCAGTAAATAGTAATAATAATTGTTGTTACAGGTAGAATCTGATACGACTGAAGGGGAACTTGAAGTTAATACTACAGTGAGCGAAAACGAGAACAGTAACATTACTAGTGACACACAACCGGAGAGAGCCAACCACCACACAGATCAGAGTAGAGAGCAGAATGATCAGAATGCACAATCCAGTGTCCAAACAACAAACAAAAGAACAAAAAAAAGAAAGAAAACTACTTCTAATAATGCAGATGACATATCAGATGAAACTCTTTCAGAGGCTTTCCAACTTCTGCAACAATGTGCTCAGCCACCACAACCGGAAACTGATTCTTACATTGCTTTCGGGCAGTATATATCTACTGAATTGCGGAAATATGATGCAGTAACATTAGTTAATGTCAAAAATGCTATATGCCAAGTTATTTTTCAAGCTGACACAGGAAGATATGGGGATAGCAATTATGGATATTACACTAATTCATATCCTGGCACACCAATAGCATACACTTCATCACAGTCCCAGTCTCTACAACCTCAAAATTATCCAGCTCCAATTCCACAGACATCACCGTCTGCTCATCTAGCCTCCAATTCATCGCAGTCCCAGTTTCTGAAACCTCAGGATTATTCACTTCCACAGTCACCACCGAATTAAATAAGTACCTACCTATATCATGTTTTCAAAAAATAATTAATAATTGTAAACATGTTACTTCTTTAAATTATGATTGTAATACACTACTTTTTTATTGAGTAATAAAGTATGGTTTTACTTACCTTTACATAATCATTTAACAGGTCAATGATGGCTTCACAAACTTCAGGAATAATTATCGATATAGACTGTTTGGAAATGCGGAACAGATACTGCAAACTGACGTACGAATCTCCAGTTGCTAAAAATCTTAATGTTAGTAATAATCTTTCCTTCACAGTAATGGCATCTCTATAATTTGTATCATTCTTTCTTAGCTTGTTATTTAATAATGAACACAATATCTCAAATTGATTAGCATTCATTCTTGCAAAATTGTGTTCAACTTTCATCTGACACTAACTCTGCGTACAGCTGAGTCCCAGATTCCAAGCGATTTTTGTAAATTTGTTTCACCCAAAACCGTCGTTTTCTTTTTTGTGATTTTTTGCGCAAGCATTTAAGCAAAATAAAAGTTACTGCTGCAACGGCAAGACGCCGCCGTTGTACGTGTGACTCCATATCGTACAAGAGTTAGACTGGCTGAATCACGGATCGCCTTAGGATCGCTTGGAGCGCATATTTGGGATCGCAAGTTTCCAAGAGTGGATCGGCCTAACACGATCCACGATCCACGCTCCGCGATCCTGGATTGCGGATCGCGGGATCGATGGATCGTCCGGTGTGGACCCGGCTAATAACTATAGTAGCTAGGATTTTGCTGTAGACGTCCATATAATCCTTATATTAACCCCATTAAAATGACATATCCTTTTACCCTCAACACTGTTTGGGACGCGAGTAATCTCAAGAATTATGTTACCCCATACAATGTTCTAGTAGAGTGACCATAATTTCAAGACCATAAGTTCAAGACAATACAGTCTAAGCGCATTTCTGTTCTGGTTTCTATTGTTAACTGATAAAAAACTTTTTTAATATTTAGATATTCTTAGGCTCAGTTCAGACAGAACGGAAAAGTGCTCGAGCAATTTACTGGTTCAATTAAAATAAAACCATATTACCATTTCCAAAAGCAGAAAATGATATAAACATTGACACAGTCAGCTCGCGCCCGCTCGAGCGTGCTCGCGACTCGGTCGCGCGTCGGTTCGCGCCCGCTCGGGCAGGCTCGGGTGTCCTCGAGTATACCCGACACCGCGCGAGCAGTAAAAAAGATGACAAAACAGATTTAAAAAATTACAGACCTATAGCAAAAATTCCTATATTTTCAAAAATTTTTGAGAAAGTTATCTGTAACTCTTTACATGGATTTTTTGAAAAGTATGATTTATTTTGCAAAGAACAAAACGGGTTCCGAAAGAATACAACGATTAACATGGCTCTATTTGACCTATTAGCTACTGTAATGTCATCTGTAGACAGGAGAAATCGAGTCTGTGCAATCTACACTGACATGACCAAGGCGTTCGATTATGTGGACCATAAAATTTTGCTACATAAATTACACAGTTATGGTATAAGAGGGAACATACTACAGTTAATAGAATCGTACTTAAGCAATAGGCTTCAATGCACAGAAATCTCAAGAATTTGTCCAAAAAGTAAATTAGAAACCGTTTATTTATCAAAACCAAGGTATGTAAAATATGGCGTCCCACAAGGTAGCGTACTGGGGCCGCCACTTTTCTTAATATACATAAACGATCTTCCAAAAGTAACTGCAAACAAAATGATTCTCTTTGCAGACGACAGTACAGCTGTAATAAAGTGTACAAATCAAAATAGTTATGAGCATGACATGAATACTTGTTTACATGACATAATAAATTGGTTACATAATAACAATTTGGTTATAAATCTGAGCAAGACAAAAGTTATGCACTTTCATCAACGCTGCAAAAACCCAGACGTTATTCTTGCCTACCAAGATTGCTCTATTGAAACAGCAGATACGGCGAAGTTTTTGGGTATATTGATCGACAACAAACTCACATGGAAACCTCATGTTGAAGAATTATGTAAAAGGCTTAGTAAATCCGCATATGCTCTCTTTCAACTATCAAAGAAAGTCAACAGGCAAGCTCTTTTAACAGCGTACCATGGTTTGGTTGCCTCTGTTTTACGACATGGTGTTATTTTCTGGGGGCAGTCTACTGATGGGGAGCTGGTATTTAGAATGCAAAAGCGATGTGTAAGGTCAATGTGTGGTCTTAAGACAACAGATAGCTGTCTTCCTTATTTTAAAACTTTAAAAATTTTAACTTTTCCGTCTTTGTATATTTTGGAAACAGCTTTGTTTGTTAAAAATAATCCATACCTATTTCGGAAACTGTCAGAAACCAGAAAAAATCCAATACGGTCTCAGTATGTCAATGAATTGTGTCATGTGAAATGTAAAACTGCCCTAATGAAAAAAAGCTTTTTTGGTATTGCCCCACTCATTTTTAATAAAATACCTAACGATATTAAAAATATGACTGTATTAAAATTTAAAAAGACACTAAAATATATATTGATTGATAAATGTTACTACACAATTGACGACTTCCTGAATGATAAGTCACTGATTAATTGACATACTTCCTATTCCATTTGAAATTAATGTTCCAATTGACATTATTGTTCTATCTGACATTTGTACCATTTGACATTATTATTATTATTTTACATTTTTCATGTTATATCTTAATTTATTTAATTTGAAGTTAATGTTACTCTATTTGACAAAATTGTTCCGATTGACATATTGTTTTCTTTGACATTTGATCCATTTGACATTGTTATTATTATATTTTGCCTATTCTATGTCAATATTTCATTTAATTTATTTTGATTTCTAATTTAATGTAATTTGCATGCCCATGTGACGGTAGAATATGGAGGACTTATTATAAATGAAACACCTGTACCAATTACCCATGTTCGCAAATGAATAAATGATTGATTAAATGATTGATTGATTGATTAAATGAGCAGGTTCTGACTTGCTCACGTATCGCCGCTTGGCTCTCAGTGTCGCTGCTGATTTTTGACGGAATATTCGTATTTTTTGGACATCATGGACGAAGAAAAGTTAATATGTTTGGTACAAAAATATGATTGCTTGTACAATGTGTCAAGCCATAATTATAGCGACAAAGTTATAAAATCAAATGCCTGGGAAGCGATTTCCAAAGAAATTGATAAACCAAGTAAGTAAGTTTTTATAAGTTAATTGTTATCCTTTTCTTATTGCAGATAGATATTTAAAGACTACTAGACTAAATTCAGTGACGCGAGTGTCCTACCTACCTACTAGCGTCACTGAATTTAGTTTGTGTTTCGTTTTGTATGCGTAATGGTTGTGTAGGTAGTACCTACACAACCATTACGCATACAAAACGAAACGCAAATATATGAAAAAATTTACGTAAATCCAATGATATTTAAATACCTAGTTCATTTTTGTTTCTATTAATTTTCTACTAAAGTATAAAATACCTACTTTAGTAGCACAGGTTGTTGGTACCTACCTACTTGAAATGTTTATTTATCATATAATAGACTTCCACCCGCGGCTTCGTCCGCGTGGAATTCTGTTACATACAGGGTTATTTTTTTATCACCTATAAAACTTTCACAACATATTCTGCGTTCAGTATTTCATCCCAAGGGAACATGCGATCAGGATAAAAAGTAGCCTATGTTGTTACTTCCACCTTTTCAAATAACTCTATGCCAAAAATCATGTCGATTGATTGCTTAGTTAGGATGTGAAGGAAGGACAAACAAACACACTTTTGCATTTATAATATTTATATGGACTTCTAGATAAATAGTAGGTATTTTAACCACAGCGCATAATTATATCATCTTGCCATGGGACAGACCCGGCATTTGAATGGAAATATTCTGCAAATTTGTCCCGTATACCGATGATTGAAGTAACATCTAAATTCTCATTCATTGGTTCTATTGGCTCAAAAATGCTGTCTGGCAGATTTTCTGGCTCTGACTGTGGCTGAAATGAGTGAATGTTGTTAACATCGATAAGGAAATTATGTAAACAAGTGCAAGCCAGAATAGTCATATCTACATATTTTACGTCCATTTTTTGCCACCTTTGAAAAATTTCAAATTTCTGCACCATTATTCCAAAAGCGCTTTCAACCAATCGTCTAGCTCGACTTAGACGGTAATTGTATATTTTTTTCTGTGGGTCACCACCAATGCAGTTTCCAGGATAAGGTCTCATTATATTTTTCGATAATGGGAATGCCTCGTCCGCTACAAATACATGTGGCATTTTTTGATTTGTATTTGGCAAACATTTATTTTGTGGTATGTTAAGTGTTTCATTGAATATTTTTTGCCCTAACATAGAATTTGATAATATGCCGCCATCACTATTCCGTCCGTGTGCACCAACATCCACCACAACAAATTTATAGTTCGCGTCTGCAATCGCTAATAATACAGTGCTAAAAGTCTTTTTATAATTGTAAAACCGGCTTCCGCTGTTAGGAGGTGCTCTTATAACTACATGTTTCCCATCAAGTGCTCCAATGCAATTTGGGAAATTCCATAAATTTTTAAAATCTTTTTCAATTGATGACCATGATGAGTCAGTTGGCTTCGGCATCACAATTGGTTGTAGGACCTTCCAAATCGCAGCACAAACTTCATGAATTATTGTGGAAACTGTGCTAAAGCCCATTCGAAAGTTAAAAGCTAAAGATTTAAAGCTACTTCCGACTGTTAAAAATCTGAAAAAAAAGAATAATAATGACTACGTTACAATGACAACAAATTAAGGTGCGTTGATAGGGTTCTCACTAGCGCTCCATGTTTTTAATTTATTTTAAATAAACCACTGAAGATATATTGGATTTTCTTTTATTCGCGAACATGACACCGTAGGGTGGTATTTTAGTGATGACAAACTCTTATGAAAAGCTCGCTGTTTAGTTAGAAAGATGCATTGTGCTAAAAGTGGCCGTTTTTGGTTCAATGCATCTTTATAACTAAACAACGTACTTTTCATAAGAGTTTATCATCACTAAAATGCCACCCTACGGTGTCATGTTCGCAAATAAAAGAAAATCCAATATATCTTCAGTGGTTTATTTAAAATAAATTAAAAACATGGAGCGCTAGTGAGAACCCTATCAACGCACCTTAAGTAGATATAAATGTAATTCTGCAGGAATTTCTAAGAAACATAAATCAAAATACAGTAACAAAAAATACACTCAAATTTTTTTTTATTAGTTGCAGATTGTCAGAAGCATTGGAAGTGTATACGGGACAATTTTAGAAAGGCTATATCTGCGAGGAAACAGAAAAGCGGTGATGCTGGAGGAAAGCGACGCCCTATTAAGTATGAAAAACAGCTGGAATTTCTCAAACCTCATTTACAGCACAGGCAACAAATATCCAATTTAGATTCATCTTCCGAAGGAACACAAGAATCATCAGACATTTGTCCAGTATCTCCACTATCTCCACCATCATTGCCCCAAATATCTACTACATCACAGCCTAAAGCTTCGGAGATATTGCAAAAATATATTATGGCCAAAGAGGCAGAGAATCCTGTAGATACTTTTTTTTCGACAATGGCTGCAACAGTAAAAAGATTGCCTGAGAGAGTACAGGCGGAATTAAAAAGAAAAATTTTTTTGATCGTCAGTGATGCTGAAATCACAAATTACAATATTTACAATGAAAATACACCATCACCTGTACCAGAAGAAAGCAATCTTCATACCGAGGCGATTGAAAAATATATACCAACGAGAGTCAATACCCGCTACGCAGGTCACAGTACATTGACAATACCAGCCATTGACAATTACAATACTACCTCAAAACAATATTTCACAGCTAGAACAAACACGACAGCCAATGAAAATTACAATAATACTGAAAGTTATGTTACTACACCTATCACATATACGCCATCAACCAATCAAAGTTACGATATTACTTCAAAAAATAAAATCACTACAACTAGCACCTACACGCCAACAATACAAAACTATTATACATCGTTCTCAACTAATACTACAACAGATACGCAAGACACGTCTGATATTTTATACGATGATTGTACGAACGAAAACGCAATGTAAGATTAAAAATAGACCAATTGATTGATTCTGATTAAATAAAAACTAATCTATAAAACTATTGTTTTACTCACCTTAAGCATATAGTCAAACGCTCTTCAACTGAAATAGTTGAACGATAATTTGTATTTTGTTTCCCAATATGTGGGCGTAGCAAATGTACCAGCTTTTCAAACTTTTCATAATCCATTTTATAATAGTCGTAAAATAAAACTCCTCTGTATTTTAACTTAGCACACAGAGTATGATATTCACCAAACATACATCGTTCTTGCCATAGGTCGTCTGCCCAGACGCTTCTATTAACTGGATGTTTTCTCCTCGTTTGTATTTTATTTACATGTTCTTCAACTTCTTCCTCTTCCTCTGCCAAAAGCGCAATAATTATTAAATCCCAGTCAATCATTATCACGTACGTGCGATCGCCCCGAGCAATGAAAGCAGACAACTCTGGTGAGTTGATCGCGTAGCTTCGCGTTGACGCGCGCATACTCGCGCATGCTCGAGCCTCCTTTCATGGCGCACCGTCGCGACGCGCATTTTTGCTCTCGGTGTGAATTTGCGGCTAGAGGAGGCTCGAGCATGCGCGAGGATTTTTCCGTTCTGTCTGAACTGACCCTATCAATATTATAATTAAATATTATGTACGTCAGGCTGGCCCGGCCCCATGGAATTTAATAATGAGATTGTTATCAATCCAATGTACCCGGGTATACTAATATATGTAACACCTTCATTTTCAATGTAACTCTTTTTAAAAGAAATTACGTGCACTTCTTAGTGGCCGGGCCAGCCTGACGTTTTCAGCCCGGCCACCTTGTTTCCCACTAATCTACAAAAAATACTGGCAATATTGTGCTACAGATGAAATGTACCCTATAATTTATGCATATGTAACACAAAATCGAATCCTAAAATGCAATAGCATACGAAATATTAGCGGTTGCAGGTGGCCGGGCTGAAATTATTTCGTTAATATAAAACAGTAAAACTGCAACACCTACCAAAAACTAATACCAGTACATAATGAGATATAGAGATATAGAATACATGTAACGCTTTCATTTTAAATTATAATACATATTTAGAAAGAATAATCACTTGAAATTATATTTCAGCCCGGCCACCTAAAAGCGGTAATATTCCCTAAAATCTTATGCCAATTTGTACAGTAAAACCTGATACAGCTATGAAATGAAAGTTACATTCGTTTCGTTTTAGTCGTATACCTTTAAGCCTTCTGTTTGACTAGATTATCAAAATCTGAGAAACTTGCCGAAGAGTGACTATCATTTATTAACTAATTTCAGGACATTTGGTTTGTTGAGTGAAACAAAATGCGTTACTATGATATTTTTATTAATAAACTAAGTAGTATAAATCACACATAATAATTGTTGGATACATAATACCTAAACCTATATATATTTTCTCCGTTTTTGGCTTCACAACATAACCATACAAAGATAATAGTTCACAGACGCTACCACCGATTTTTAGACGGCGCCTGTGTCGCGTCCCAACCTAAGTCGTAAGATATTTTCCCCGAGTAGACAGAATAGATGCGCAAGAGCCGTGTAGTTATCAACACTTCTGACATAATATTTTACGTTTTAATATTACTGTGAGTGTAAAATTTGATCAGTTGTTGCAGTGTAGTTGTTTGTGATGTGATGTTTTTAAGGTAAGTCATAGTTTTGATAAATTAAAATATATCGACAAACAATGTTAATGGGTAGCTAAGTAATTATTTAAAAAAATATACAGGTAAAGTAAAGTAAATCTAAACACTCATTTACTTAATAATAAAACTCCATACAATGCCATCAACTAAATATATTTTATCCTTTCGTTTATAGTCAATAGGTAATAATTTTGGTGATTTACTAACAGTAAGTGTTTAGTTTTTGTGAATCTTATTGTTGTGTACCTACCCTATGTATTTACTTATTATTATTGTGTACTTATTTATTTCGTGAAATCAATAATTAATCAGTTTCTTATTAATTACTGTAAGATTTATATATTGGATTTTAGTGAATTATTCATTGTAATCAGGCAACCGTCGACGGTGTTCGTCTGTACCCGCGCTTCTTGTAACTCCCCCTTGTACGGCCTGCCACAGCGATCCACGTCCCTCGCTCACCGCATTCTTTTCCTCGTCCCGCGACACGCGCCCCTCTCCCCATCTCTATTCTATCTTATATATTTCTAATGTCCCAAAAGTTATAAGTTTTGTGAAAGTAAATTTGATTCTTATGAACATTCTTTGCTTTCTTTCTTTCTTTCTTTCCTTAGGTGCTAAAATATTTTTTAATAGATTTATGTATATACTTGATAATGCATGCAAATGTTACTGCATACACTTATCTTTTTAGGGAATTTGTATTTAAATAAATATTAATGTAGTTATTTAGCCTACATGAATACCTATTACGAAACCATAGTTAAAATGAATATATTTTATTTCAGTTGAGCGTGCCTACACCATGGGAAAACGTAGTGCGTTAGATATTGTGGCTCAAAAACAAATATTTGAGAAACATAAACGCTTGATCACCACGACAAGATATAGTTCTATTATATACAATACCATAGCAAAAGATATAAACTATGTGATGTCACCAAAAGCACTATATCTCAGCTTTAGAAGAAACTTTTTAAACAACCAGAACTCACCTCGGGCAAAAGATGAGTGCTTCATTAAAAGAAATGAAGATAATACCAATAGTATTATAATTTCGTCAACATCATCATCAGGGTCTTCTCCAGTTATTCAACAAGCAAGCTTACTTCATCAAATTAGTTTTAAATTTCCAATTGATGTTCATGAATGGAAGAAAATTGAACCCTTAAGTTATACGTATAAACGACACGATAAAAATAAACCTAGTGCAAGATATCAGACGTACAGAGCTATTCCCAAATTTAAGTGGTCCGGTCTTTTAAGAAAAAAACTCTGGGAGTTTTATAAGTTACCTTGTACTGTAGCATTTAAAAGACATGTTATTCAAGGCGCTAACATTACATTCTACGGACGTTGCACTCAGTGTCAAGCAACAGTGAAAATTCAAAATAAAGATAAGACTGATCATATTACTGATTTTTTATGTGAAATTGATCAACTTCAACCAAATTTTAAGCATAATCCTTTAAAAAAATACGACTCACTCCGTACTCAAGACGAACATTATCTAAGAAATTAAAATTTGATTCAGCAACAATAGTTAGAAAACAAATAGCGAGTCATGATATGATATTTCAAGATAAGGAACCACCTGTATTGCCATCAGTCGGAGCATTACGCCAAATACGTCATGAAACAAGGAAGCAGAAATGGTACCATACCAATCAAATATTATCTGTTGTCATTATGGCAAATACTTCAACATACTCTTCCGTAATTCAGGAAATTTTAATGAAACCAACTTTTCATATTTACTACTGGTTAGAAGAACAAATAAAATATTACAAACAATATGTTCAAGAGTATGGTCGACCAACCATATCATTAGATGCCACAGGCTCTATAATTAAACCAATTGTGTTACCTAATGGGACTAAATTTACTAAAAGATTATTCTTATATGTTATATTAATAACTGCTGATAGCTTTTTAAAATCTATTCCAATTTCACAAATGCTTAGTGATTCTCACACTAAAAATAGCATTGCGGATTGGTTGGGTAAATGGGCCAGTAATGGAATTATCCCTCCTGCAGAAATAATCACGGACGATTCCTCAGCTTTGATTGCTGCTACAATCCAATGCTTTACTTCATATAAATCTACAAAAGATTACTTAGAAGCTTCTTACAGTGCATTGGAGGGACATACAAATAGTTTGCCTGTAGTATATATGCGAATAGATACAAGTCACTTTGTCAAAACTATTCATAATCTTTCGTGCTTCAATAATACAACAGAAAATGTAAAATTTTTCTTTGTTCGTTGTATTCTTTACATTAAAACAGCAGAGTGTATCGTAGTCATAAGAGAGATAACTGAAAATATGTAAACTGTTACTTTAAACTAAATTTTATTCAAAAATTTGCTTTGATGCCCACTGTAATTTGAAAAGAAGAATTCAAGGTATTACAATTGATAAAAAAGATTCTAACAACGCACACAATTACGTAGATGAAGAAAGATTCCTAAATGAGGAGAATGTTTTAGATGTAAGCAATTTTATGGTATGGTTTGATAATATTGTTGCTTGTAAAAATAAACAAGAAGAGGAATCTTGTGAACGCCCCAACAAATTATATTATCCGCCTCTAATATCTACTCTAAAACGTTTATTGGGAAAATTGCCCATGTGGTCAAACGTTATGGCTCCATTATACAATTCAAAAAACAAAAATCCATCGTCTAGTGCATCAGAGGATTATTTTAAAACAATAAAACATATATTACTCAAAACTAAAGTAAGAAAATACAGGATTGACGAATTTCTAAACATACATATTAATCATTTAAATGGAGAGCTTAATATCGCTGCTAGTGAACTACAAAATAATGAGGCACCGCCCCTTCAAGAGCGAAAGATTAAAATCAAAAAGAATCGTCAAAAAAGAACACACCAAAAACGGTTATTTCCTCAAGATTCTATTTTCAGTGATATGCCAAGTTTTGTAGAAAATTGGAAAGGACAAGCTGAAGAGCCAGTTACCGTACCGATTTATAAAATGTTAAAATTTATAAAAAATGGAAATATTGTAACTGGTTCCACTTTAACAAATACATGTGGTTTTGATGCTGTTACATATTTAATAGCTTATGGTTATATTGCATTTAATAACTTTAAATTAGAAATAGATCAGACTGAAAATAATAATAATATGTTATGTAATTATATACAATTTATAGGTAACAAAAACATATCTGAAGCCGCAGTATACGAACTAAGAAATACCATATGTAAAAAGTACTACAAACTATCCTCGAAAAATACAATAGATATAAATTGTGAATGCAATGTCGCAAATTTGTTTGAACAAATGATTTTAGAATTATTTTATAGCGCTCTATTTACAAAAATATGTACCGAAGAAAAATGTGCATTTCAACTTCAAAGAACAGTACCATTTTTACCCATTAATATGAACGTAATTAAAACATTTGGAATATCAGCCCTAGAAGACTCAATTTGTATAGACGTTATTTCGAAGGATTGTGAACACGATTGCCCGGGCACTGTTTTGTCCAGCTATAATGTAAAGAATATTATATCTTTTGATTTAAATGGAACAGATCAAATAATATTGAACGATATACCTTTATCTATCAAAGTTAGAACTAATATTTATGTGATTGTAGATGCTATTGAATATGTAGTATTGGGGGAAAATCTAGGACATTATAAATGCCATTTATTTAATCAAGATCTGTGGATGTGTTATGACGATTTACAGTCTAGTGTTAAAAAAAGTAATTTGGATTTAATATTTTTACATTCCTTGACGTACATTTTAGCTTGATTAAATAACATAATCAAGTGATTAGTACGTTTTTATCGATTCTAATAAGCAATATATTTAAATTTGAATTAGTCAAAATACTTATAGTACAAATGCCAGATATAGGCTAGCAATGATTATTATATTAGCATACGTTTAATTATACAAGTTAACATTGTGATTTTTAGCTGTGATTTTAATATTATGTTAAATTATATATACTACATAGCTATATTTCCATTAGCTGCCACTGAAAGAACTATGGTTCTCTCTTTATTTAAGAATTGTTGTAATAATTATATTAGCATAATTTTAATTGAAAGTTTTCAAAACTTTAAATTCAAAGTTGATGTAAAAATCATTATGAAAATCTGTGATTTTTTACCAAGGTATAATAAGTATTTAACCAAAAATTATCTTCTAATATTCTGAATGAATGAATGTTCGATGTTAAGGTAATATTGATATTACTATAATTTTTTGATAACTGTGTTATTATCAATGTGTAACCTTTTTTTACATTATTTATAATTAACAATTGTTATAGTACCTAATTAATATAAGTACAAATGTTGTCTAACTAATTTCAAAAATGATTATTAAAAAAATATGACAATTACCAATTTTGTTTCACTCAACAAACCAAATGTCCTGAAATTAGTTAATAAATGATAGTCACTCTTCGGCAAGTTTCTCAGATTTTGATAATCTAGTCAAACAGAAGGCTTAAAGGTATACGACTAAAACGAAACGAATGTAACTTTCATTTCATAGCTGTATCAGGTTTTACTGTACAAATTAGCATAAGATTTTAGGGAATATTACCGCTTTTAGGTGGCCGGGCTGAAATATAATTTCAAGTGATTATTCTTTCTAAATATGTATTATAATTTAAAATGAAAGCGTTACATGTATTCTATATCTCTATATCTCATTATGTACTGGTATTATTTTTTGGTAGGTGTTGCAGTTTTACTGTTTTATAGTAACGAAATAATTTCAGCCCGGCCACCTGCAACCGCTAATATTTCGTATGCTATTGCATTTTAGGATTCGATTTTGTGTTACATATGCATAAATTATAGGGTATATTTCATCTGTAGCACAATATTGCCAGTATTTTTTGTAGATTAGTGGGAAACAAGGTGGCCGGGCTGAAAACGTCAGGCTGGCCCGGCCACTAAGAAGTGCACGTAATTTCTTTTAAAAAGAGTTACATTGAAAATGAAGGTGTTACATATATTAGTATACCCGGGTACATTGGATTGATAACAATCTCATTATTAAATTCCATGGGGCCGGGCCAGCCTGACGTACATCAATTCTTATTCTTAATCTGTTTGATTCTTCACTGTTAATATAACGCTGTTATATCGTTATTTCTGTGATTATTGTCAAATAAATTGAGTATACATAAATACTCTTTATTCCCAGGGTCAGTAAAAAAAAACACTGAATCAAATGCACGAGTAAATTTAATATTTTTTACAGATAAATCAGTAAAATTACTATTTTAACATTATTCTAAGTTGGTCTCTTCGGCCGCACTACAGGAGCATCGACGCGAGTTTGCCTATTGCGCTCTCTTTCTAATATTGCTTTTCATTCGCACAACTGCTGGTCAGCGGACCACCGCGCTCGCGTCGAATCGTCACGATACCAGTATTATATCTCAACGGACTGTTACTGCTGTACGTTGTGGATCCGACAGTGATATTCCGATAAAAAGGACATAAGTGTGTATTCAGTGAGAGACTTAGTGTATATTTAAACGTGATATAAATAATTACGTGATATTAATCAATATGGTGAGTTATTTATTTTTGAATTAAATTTGTTAACGATATTTATTTTGTGTTATCTACCACCATACCATGTTAAAACTTTTACCAGTTTTGCTGTAGTCAGTACTTTTACATAGGTACCTAGTTAAAAAGTAGATCGGAATAAAGTCCTAACAAATTAGGCCTTAATGAACAAGGATGGAATTTATTGTGTTTTATATAATTAATAATAATAAATAAAGCCTGGGTAAGGTAAACCTTTCCCAGGCTCTCTATTTAAAAACTAAATAGAGCGTTTAAGGTTTTGCCTAAACCAGACGCAAATTTTAACTCCTGGTAATCTCAAATTATTAAAAAGCAGTTATAAATAAATAGATATTTAAAAATATACTTTTTAATTTAATTTTCAGATAAAAGCGGGTCGCAAAGGAAAAGTCAATAGTGAAAAATTAAAAAAAATATTTCTTAAGTACGGAGATGTATGCAGAAATCGCAGTATTAAATATAATGATCCAGTATTTAAAACAATATCTAATGAGTTAGATAATACGATAGCTCCTTATGCAATCTACAAAGCATTGAAAAGGCACTACGACGAGTATTTTCAAAATGATGAAGATGATAACCTTTATTCACCCCGAGTTCAGAGTAGTTCATCTTCTTCACCGTCGCGTCATAGTGTGGCTTCATTATCGCTGACATATCAAGACAAGGTGAAAACATTTAGTTTTACAATGGACGAGCATGAATGGAAAAAAATTCAACCCGTGATGGTACATTATGCTAGAAGAGATATAAGGACCTCATCGACACACCAAAAATACAGGAGTCTGCCAAAGTTTAAGTGGGCGACTTTTTTGAGAGAAAAGCTCTGGGAGTTATCTAAGCTACCATGTACTTGGAACTTTAAAAATAAGAAAGTTGACGGTGAAAATAACATTTCGTTATTTGGAAAGTGCTCACAATGTCAAAGAGAAACAATAATAAAAACCGAAGCAATTTCTGAAAAAACTGTAAGATTTACATGCGATATACTTACTTGTAAGGAAGAGAATGTACCACACAATCCTAAAAAAAAATCAAAATTAACTCCATACAAAAGAGGTAAATTAGCAAAAATTCTACAGTATAAGCCTGCCGTAGTCGTACAAAAAGAACTTGCGGCCAAATTAATTAAAGACCCAAATCAAGTTTGCCCACCAGTGCTGCCAAGTTTAGCAGCTCTCCGCCAGATCAAGTATGAGAAACGACAAAGCAAGAGACTTCATGCTCACCCAATTTTAAGTATACTCATGATGACTCAAGAGGTACAGAACTTTATCCGTGAAGTGACATTGATACCGTGTTTTCATTTATATTATTGGTCTGATCAGCAAATAGAGTACTATACTAACTATTGTAATAGTTTTTCTAAAGTGACCATTACTGTAGATGCAACTGGATCTTTTTTTCAGGCTATAAAGCTTCCCGATGGAACTACACTAACAAAACGACTATTTGTATATATTGGCATGATTGCTTCGGATTCAATTAAATCTACTCCAATTTTTCAAATGGTTACCGATTCTCACAATAAAGATTCAATTGCAGCGTGGTTAAAAAAATGGTTAATTCAAGTAAGGAGCCCGCCACATGAAATTATTACCGATGACTCATCAGCATTAATTGCAGCTAATGTTTCAGCATTTACTACGTTTAGCAGTATAAAAGATTATGTTAAACGATCTGTTTTAGTCTTAAGTGGCCGCAATTATGCATTACCTGAAGTATTTATTAGGCTAGATACAAGTCATTTTATCAAAACAATTTATAATTTACGTTGCTTTGAAAATAGGGATATAAATGTTAAAATGTTATACGTTCGTTGCATTTTGTATATGAAAGAATGTGAATCGTCTCAGCAAATTAAAACTCTCATTACTGATGTTGTAAGACTATGTCTAACCGAATACGATAACCCAGAAAACCCTGTTTCTGTTTATATTCAGAAAATAAGTTGCACCTTAGGTAATACTACATATACGGAACCTAATGAAGACACCGATGAGAAGGAAAATATTCACGAAAACATAATCCTCGACGATGATGACGGTTTGCTCTCATGGTTTGATGAAATTGTTGAGAGGGAAAAAAGCCTAGATAAAACAAAAAGTTCGTCAGAATCACAAAACTCTTTCTACATGCCTCATTTAATAACAACGCTCAAACGGTTACTCCTAAAGTTACCCCTCTGGAGTAATATTATGTGCCCATTATATAAATCACAAAACAAAGTACCAACATCTTCAGCTATAGAGAGCTATTTTAAAACTATGATAAATTTGTTATTCACAACAAGGTCGAAGAAATATAACATTGATGAATATTTAAATATGCATTATGATTATTTATTAGGTGAAATAAAAATTGCTTTAAATTGTTTAAATAATTTCGCCGACATTGTAGACAAAAAGGAGAAAAACATTAAAAGAAAACGAGGTAAGACTAGGAAGCGAAAAATGTTACCATTTGAAAACAAATGCTGCAAAAAAGAAAAACCTAGTGTAACCAAAACGTTTTTAAATGATTCGGTATTCTCAGTAATTCCTACGTATGTTGAAAACTGGAGAGGCCAAGGTGTTCCTAAAGATGATTCTGCAAATAAACCTGTAAATATAATGTTTTAAAAAAATAGTAATTTTACTGTACAAGATATATCTGAAAAAAATATTAAATTAACAAACACTTGTGCATTTGATTCCGTATTTTTTTTATTGGCCCACGGATTTAAAGAGTATTCATGCATACGCGATTTATTTGACAATAATTGCAGAAATAGGGATATAACAGCGTTGTTACAAATCCTCTGTAACTCTGATAATAACAGTGAAGAAGCAAACAAATTAAGAATAAGAATTGCTTCGATACATTTCAAAAACAATCATTATGATTGTGAATGTAACGCTGCATTTATTTATGAGCACGTCTTAAATGATATTATTTTTAGTGCTTCTTCTGTAAGTAACTGTTCAAATAGTGCATGCATAAATTCTACCCCATCAAGAAGAAAACATGTGTTTATACCGTTAAATTTAGATATAATTAATATTTTCACCATCAGTAACTTGGAAGATTCTATTATTATTCATGATTGGGAAAACAAGCAATGCAGAAAATGCAATGAAGTAGTTCTATTTCATTATACCTTGTCAAAAATTGTTACATTCGATTTAAATGGCACGCAAATGGTGTTTTTACATGAGGTACCTAAAAGTATAATAATTAAACAAAACATTTATAAATTATTAGGTGCCGTAGAATATGTTCCTCCAATACTTGGAACAATAGGGCATTATAAGTGTCATATTATAAGAAATAGCGGAATGCTTTGTTACGACGATAACAAGAGTAAATTAGAAGAGAGTACAAACGATTCTGTATATATCCATTTTTTAACTTATGTTTTAGTAGAGGTGTAAGAGCCGATGAAAAACATTTAAAGTTGAAGAATAATGATTTTGTTGATTTTTGAAATCTTTATATTTGTGCAATGAATAAAAATATTCAAATATTAAACAAGTTTTTTATTTCGTCTTATTTAGTATTTTATTTAAGTTTTTGACTAACAGAACAGAATGCCCTTGAACTGTGCTGTCATAGCCAGTTTGACAAAGATTAAAAACAAATCGAAATTATGGTCACTCTACTAGAACATTGTATGGGGTAACATAATTCTTGAGATTACTCGCGTCCCAAACAGTGTTGAGGGTAAAAGGATATGTCATTTTAATGGGGTTAATATGAGGATTATATGGACGTCTACAGCAAAATCCTAGCTACTATAGTTATTGAGATATCATGGTTTAAAGTAACGTCAGGACTGCGCGGCCACGAGTTTTGTGTTTTAAATTGATTTCGTCTGTTTAATTACACTTTAGTCGTATTTTAAAGCTTTTGTCAGTTTCGACAAATTAAGACCTTTCTCCTTTTAACTCCTATACTATATGAAGTCTTCAATTTTAATAAAAAAAATACTAAAAACAAAATAGCAAATCAAGGACTGCGCGGCCATGACTTTCAAGGCGAATATTTAATTATAATATTGATATAGAGCATTGATTCATTTTTCGACAAATCTTGACAAATACAGACTTGAGTTGACAAAAGGAATTATTTCTCTATCCCAAGTAGTTGCTGAGATCTCCGTGGCCGCGCAGTCCTTGACGTCAGGATTGCGCGGCCAACTTAAAACGCTTATAACTTCTTTATTTCTGCTTTGACAAATACGGGGTTTGTTTCTTTCGATTTTGACAAATATCGACAAATTTTTGGCTGAAACCATTTTCTGATTTGATAACTTGGCGGAGCAATCCTGACGCACATGCTAGCTGACGTGCGGCCGACCGCGGTGCAGCTGACAGACTCGCGGCTGCGCGCGAGCGACCATTTCCTACCCGCCCGCCCTGCCGCTTGCGCATTTCGCGTCATTTTATTAGAGGGTATCAAGTTAGAACGTGCTACGCTCCGTGAGAAAAAGAAAACAATGAATATTGAAGAGAATTTAATTTGTAATGTACAAAAATACGAGTGTTTGTACAACATGAAATCCAAATATTACAGTGACCAACACGTAGTAAATAATGCTTGGACAAAAGTGAGCGCAGACTTGAATATGGGTCTCAGCACACATATGGGATCGGAAAGGGATCGTCACCGTATCGCCTCGAGCCGTTCAGAATGGTTTGTATTAAACTCCCTACTGCAACGCACACTAAGGGCGCGTACACATAGAACATCCGTTTTACAGGTCCGTTTAAACGTATATGTTATTAGCGTATGTAGTTGTATGAGCGAGTTCATACAGAATACAGTATTCCGGATCCAGTAAAAAATACTGATCCGACAAAATAAGCAGCAATCCGTTTTACAGGTCCGTTTAAACGTATATGTTATTAGCGTATGCAGTTGTATGAGCCAGTTCACACAGTATTCCGGATCCAGTAATACTATACTAATCCGTTTTATCGGATTGAAACCGCACGAGGCTTTGCACGGGGGTGCGCGGGGTGCGATGTGCTACACACAGCCGCCATTTGCCGGTTTCATTCCTAGAGTAGTGCACGTGTCCAGTGCTATCATAATCATGGCAAGCAAGGCGTTTGAAAAATATGTTGAGCAAGAAGTTTTGATAAATTGTGTTGAAAGTAGACCAGTTCTTTGGGACAAAACACTGGAGATTTATAAAGATAAAATTGCAAAAACCGCAGCTTGGCGCGAAATATGCGGTATTCTAAAGGAGGATTTTGAAGCTATGGAACAAAAAGAAAGACAAGAATTTGGTAAGTATTTATTTTATATTGTAATGGAGACATTGTTTTTTATTTTAAATAGCTTCATTCTGCCAAGAAACTGACCCAGATTCGGACACGAAATAGTTTTCGAATTCCGTTCGAACTGAATTTGCAGTTCGACCACCTCGTAGCGTTTCATCATCAGGTAGGCTATTGAAATGAAATGCTTCAGATTCGGATGTGTTGCCATCCTTTAAGCCCTCTTTTTCCCTTACAAAGTTGTGTAGAACGGTACATGCCTTAACTATCCATATAGCTGTTGTTTTGTTGACGTCTAGAGGCCGGTGGAATACTCTCCACTTATTAGCAAGAATACCAAATGCACATTCAACGTATCGTCTAGCTCTGGTCAAACGATAGTTATATATTCGCTTATTTACGTCTAAATGCGTCCCGCTAAATGGCCTCATTAAATTTTCGTGTAAACCGAAACCTTCATCGCCGATTATGACGTAGGGAACTCTCGTTTCTGAGCCTGTTATTAATGGGCAAGGTTCTGGTATTTGTAAACTGCCATCTAGCATCATTTTCCAAAATGTCGACTCCTTGAATATTGATGAATCGCATTCTTTTCCATACGACCCAATACTAACATATAGAAAACGATAGTCAGAGTCTACGATCGCTAATAATATGATGGAAAAAAAGTCTTTGTAATTTAGGTACATTGAGCCACTTTTTGCTGGTTTTCGAAGTCTGATGTGTTTACCGTCCACTGCTCCTAAACAGTGGGGAAAATTTGCTTTTGTGTCGAATCCATTTGATATATGCTCCCATTCACTCACTGTTGTAGGAAGTCGCATAAACTCGTCATTCAAGTTGTTCCATATGCATCGTGTAACTTCCTTAATAATGTTGCTTATAGTTGACACACCGACACGAAAGACGTAATAAAGTTCTTGAAATGTACACCCAGACGCTGCATACCTAAAAAAAATAAATTAATCAATTACTATATTATTACACATATATTGACTTCCCATACAAAGTAACGTTAGTGACTGTAAGGGTTTAGTTTTAGTTAATTTTGTCTATTACTGATTATGTATATGTCTATGTTTCGTAGAGGTACTTCTCTATGGTCAGACTATTAAAGATGGCTTGATGAATAAGTCTTGTTTTATTATAAAACTATAAAATATTATAGTGACCAACAAATTTTGTATGGAAAGTCGAAATTTTTATGAGAGTTTTTAGCAAAGTCGTAAATCAAAACTCATACTTATATATATAGTACATAAATAAAATAAAATTAAACTGAACCGAACTAAATTATAAAATTACCTAATTAAAATAAATTGATTTAAACATTAGTAATACTTTTTTGCTTCCCATTATTTACTGACCGATTAGTTCTTGCACTGTCAATTTGACTTATCCACTGACCAATATGGTAATTAATTACTGACAAGTCTATTCTACCTTCTTATTCGCCTTTCACTTACTAAGCTATTGACAACCATCTTATATTATTATTTACTTGCTTCAGGAAAATATGTTATAAAAAAATGGAATTCGACTAGAGATGCCTGGATACGAACATTGAGTGAGAAAAAGAAATTGAAGAAATCTGGAGCTGCTGCCTCAAATACCAAGCCTTACAAATATCACAATCAAATGTTATTTTTGAAAAAAGTTGTCACCCCAGGTGATACACACGAGAACGTCCCTGCTAATGACAACATCACGGAAACAGTAGAAAGTAATAAAGACAACGAAGATGAACCTGATCAGATTACGGAACAAAGTGGTAGTGACAGACAAAAGGAAAGACAAAATTTAGCCCCGCCGCAACGCAAGGCAATCAAAAGAAATGTGAATGAAGTAGACGCCAAAATGATTGAATACATGAATGATCAGTTAAAAAAAAGTAAAAATGAGTTTGAAGATCCCAATTTATCGTTCTTCAAAGGTATTTTGCCGCAACTGGCTTCACTAAATGGCGATCAAATTTTAGAATTTCAGTCTGGAGTGATAAACCTTTTACAAAATATTAAAAGTAGAAGATATGGTCAGTCAAACTACGAGTGGCCTCCATATTCACAAAGTTCTAGCACTCCTCACTACCACACCCAAGGTTATTTTAGTAGGCCACATCATCTTGACTCTACACCATCAGTAGAAGGTTCGCCATCAGTAGAATCTACATTCAGCCAGGAGTCAGACTTGCCAGATCTGTCTATGTTTTGAAATAAATCTTCATTTTTGTAAACCTTTTTGTCATTTTAAATTTTAATTGATAATAACAAAAATTAAAGTTCTTACCTTAAAAATATCGCTAGTTTTACTTCAGGGCACAAGCTTTTCCTCCAGTTTGTGTCTTTCTTTTTTAAATCCTTTTCTAATCGTTTAAGAAGGTCATCAAAAGTAGACGTCGTCATTCGGAAATAAGTAAAAAATTTAGATTCGTCTTCTTTCAGCTGACGCACAACAGCACCACGACAAAATCTTTGCCTTAATAGTGGATGTATCCAATAACGCCGGGGCTTCCTCCGCCGCAGACGACGATAGTACCAATACAACACGACAACGTCCATTCTCGTAGAAAGTAGGCGATACACTGAAGAACGAAAGTCCAGTAGCGTCGGATCTGTTAAAATCGGTCCTGTAAATGCTGTGTGAATATTACCTCCAGTAGCGACGGATCAGTTAAAAAGGATCCTGTAAAACGGATGTTCTATGTGTACGCGCCGTAATCGGAATAATAATGGTGCTCCCACATTGCCGTTAGAAAATGTTTAATAACGTTAGTAAACATTTGTTTGCAAACATTTAATCACAAATAAATTTTCATGTTAGAAAATGTTTAGTAATGTTAGTAAACATTTTATAACAAAACAAATTATAACAAAATAAAACATGTGTTATCTTTTGTTTGTAAACATTTTATAAGGGTGATGGCGGGATAGGCGGTGCGGTGCGGTGGGGGTTAGAGTACGCAGGTCGCTGCGCGTGGTGTCTCGCTTGTCAGTCCCTTTGTGTCAGCGTGCATCGCTGTGCGTGTGTATTAGCGCTCGTTCAGACACGGCGGGAACCGCGCGATTATAGAATCGCATGGAAATCGCGCGGGTCTTATTTATATGAGTTAGGGCGCGTTCACACGACACGCGCACGCTCAGCGCACGCCACCCGCGTCCAACTCGCATTGAAATTTGTTAAATAAGAATTTGAGCCTTATAATGCATCAATAGATCTCAAATTGCATTTAACGAGGTCTACACGCGCACGCCATGCGCACGCCCCGCGCCCGCCTCGCGCCAACCCTGCACTCGCCCTGCCCGCGCTCTGCACCCTCCCCGCGTACGCCTTGCGCCCGCGCTATGGCTGGCATAGATGAGAATATGGCTAGTGTTGTATTGACTGTGATCAAGTTTAGTCGTGTGGCGTGTTTTTTGTTTTAGTAATATATGATGGATAACTTCGACAAAGAAACATTCATTTCTTTGGTGGAGGAAAGAGATGTGCTGTGGGATAAAACCCTTGAAAGCTATAAAGATAAAAGGAAAACTCTACAGGCTTGGCGTGAAATATGTATAATTATTAATGACGATTTTGAATCGCTGTCGGATGTGGAAAAAAATAAATACGGTAAGTATGTTTGAATATACATATATATTTAATAAATTGTTAACAATATTTAATTTGCCATGGTACTCGTCCATGCTCAGACATAAAGTATTCCGCAAAATGATTACGAACTGTACTTGCTGTCATAGTATTGTATTGTATTAATGGCGACCTTGGTAAAGCCGATAGTTCAGGGCCAAGATTGATGGTTGATATTTCACGCATACCCTCTTCTTTATGTATAAAGTTCTGTAGTAAACAACACGTTTTTACAATTTTAACTGCTAAATCAAGTGACACATCTAGAGGACGATGGAGAATTCTCCATTTATTAGCCATAATGCCAAAAGCACATTCTACATATCGCCTTGCTCGGGTCAAACGATAGTTAAAGACCGATTTAGTCGCATTCAGCTGTTGGCCACTGAATGGGCGAAGTATGTTTTCGTGTAACGCAAAAGCCTCGTCCCCTACAAAAATGTAGGGTAGATCGACATTTGATTCTTCCAGTTGTGCAGGCGTTGGCAAATTTAACGTCTTGTTCACTAAGCTTTTCCAAAAAGCAGTCTTTTTGAAAACATTTGAATCACATTCTTTGCCGTATGCACCAACATCAATGAAAATATAATTATAATTTGTATCAACTACCGCCATTAAAACAATTGAAAAGTAATGTTTGTAATTTAAAAACATTGACCCACTTCTTTTGGGCTTTATAACTCTTATGTGCTTGCCATCTATAGCACCCAGGCAATGAGGAAAATTGGCTTTTAAACAGAAGTTGCGAGCAATTTCATACCACTCATTTTTAGTTGGTACTTTCATATATGTTTCTGACAATTCTTCCCAGATACTTTGGCAAACTTCTCTGACTATATAACTTAAAGTACTTTTTCCGATTCTGAATCCGTATCGTAGATCAGCGAAATTATGTCCTGTTGCTAAATACCTGGAAAAAAAATGGAATAATAAATAATATAATTAATAAGATCTGTTTGACTTATTTACAGGAAAACTGGTTGTGAAAAAGTGGAAATCTATGAGAGACGAATGGATGAAATGTCATAGAAAATTAAGCGAGAGCAAGTCGGGATCGGGAGCTAATCCATCAGTTCATAAGTACACATACTACGACAATATGAAATTTTTGACAAAAATTGCCCAACATAGAAATACTGAGTCAAATATGGTACCACCCTGCAACACTGAAAGCGATGACAGCCATGATACATCAATGATCAAGAAGAAGAAGAAAGACCAAGTGCAAGATAAAAATTTGAGTGCAGTAGATATAAAAATGATGCAATTTATCGATTCTATGCAAAAAGAAGAAAAGAAAACTTCTGATGACAGCAGAATTATGTCATTTTTCAAGAGTATTGCTCCAACAGTAGAGAAGTTCAATGACGATGAAGTTATCGAATTCCAATATCAAGTTATTTCAATACTAAGAAATTTAAAACAAAGAAATCTAAACAGCAACACGTCAGAATCACAAAATATACAATTGCAACAGCCCATCCAACCTCAGCCAACCTATGATACTGAAGCTTATGGATATTCTACTGCAGCTGTACCTTCTAATGTGAGGAGCCAAGAAGCTTATGGATATTCCACTGCACCTGGACCCTCTGATGTGAGAAGCCAATCTAGGCTTACTAATTATAGTTCCGAACTAGAATTTGACACTTACACTAGAATTGAACAAAGTCAACCCAGTGTGCAATCCAGTACAAGTGACGACCTTGACTTTGCGACACTGAATTAATTTTATTATTTTGCTACTGTAATATCTACCGCTGTAATTTAAGATAATTATCGTTTTTGATTAATTTAATTATCTTACATTTTCTAAAATCATCCGCCTCGCACACGCCTCACGCCCACTTATATTTCTAGTGACTGTACTACTTCATTCACTAGGCATAGTGGCTTCCAGGTGTCACAACGTGTGAAAGTTTAAACCAAAATGAATTTGACTAGGTTAAACAAAGTTCTAATTACATTCTATATGTATAAACACTGGAAGAAAATGATTAATGCGGGGAGGGTGCAGAGCGTGGGTAGGGCGAGCGCAGGCTTGACGCGAGGCGGGCGCAGGGCGTGCGCTTGGCGTGCGCGTGTAGACCTCCATAAATACAATTTGAGATCTATTGATGGATTATAAGACTCAAATTCTTATTTAACAAATTTCAATGCGAGTTGGACGCGGGTGGCGTGCGCTGAGCGTGCGCGTGTCGTGTGAACACGCCCTTACGCTTATTAGCTTTTTTGAGTCACATGTGACTCACGAACGTAGGGCGTTAATTTTTCTTTACCACGTTTAATGAGTCATATGTGAACACACACACACATGTCTAGCGTCACTACCTACCGCGGCGACATTATGAAACCTGATGCAATCATCGATTACAATGATGCCAAAAAAGGCATCGATATTTCAGACCAACTTGCTTCCTTTCATTCGCCGTTACGTAAAAGTTTATCGTGGTAAAAAAAGATAGCAATAGATTTGCTATTTCAAGTCGCCATTATCAATGCCAGATGCATCTACAACGAGTTGGCAGACGGCCCTAAGTTGTCAGTTTTACAAGTCCAAGAACATCTAGTCCGACATTTCCTTGGACCTGCAGCATTAACCTCAGAAAGTAACCAACCTAAAAGATCTTCAATCTCCTGTAGCTCTCCAAGCTCTTCAATAGCCTCTTCAAGTCATTCTGGACATTCTCTACAAGAAATACCTCGAAATGCAAACAATAAACTTGTCCGAAAAAGATGCACTGGGTGCTATGTCAAATTGAAAAACGAAGGATTATTGGCAAGAAAAGCTAAGCAAGTACACACTGAGTGCAAAAGGTGTGAAAAAGCATTCTGTTTAGAATGTTATAATGAGAAACATGCTTGATTTTTTAATATTTTCTTGTAATAAAATCCTTACATTGCAGTATTAGTTTTATTTATGGCAAATTTTTATAGTGATTAAATGATAAATATAAAAAAATCGCGAAATTTTCTTTTATCATTGTAATCATTAGGCTTTTTGCTATACGTCCACGTATGATTTAAATAAATATCATGTCACGTTCATACCGAAAAATGTGCCTCAAATTGTATAAAGAAATGAGTCACCTGTGACTCATGAACTTATTCTAGTACGTTCCTATGAGTCATATATGACTCATTGGACAGGGAAGTTGTTAAGTAAGTAGGTTTATTCACCAAAAAATAATTGACAGAATTATGTTATAATTATTGTTATGAAGCGTATATTATACTCTCCGTATACTTTAGGTACTTAAATAAATATAAACAAACTTCGGCTGCTTTATGCAGACATTTCGAGCATTTTTCAAATGAAGGTCACAACGGTATTACCATATTTCGTTTGTTTACATTTAGTTATGTACCTAAACATTACAAGTACGGTATGTTAGTTGCAGCTATATCTTTGTGTCTTGCCATGGAACACGCCCATCGTTCACAAAGTAATGAGCGAATTTATCTCTGATATTCAAAGATGACGGTGTCCCTCTTCCCGCATGCAAGGTATTGAGATTAGTCATGGGTGCATTATATAAAGTATCTTTAAATTTTAGACCATCTCTAGTCCGCACATAGTTATGTAGAACACAAGAAGCTTTTATTATATCTTCGGCAAAATCTATGTTTACATTTATAGGCCTATGAAAGATGCGCCATTTGTTCGCCAAAATACCAAAAGTGCACTCAATATTACGTCGGGCTCTCGATAACCTATAGTTAAAAATCCTTTTTTCATATGGTAAACATTTGCCTGAATATGGGCGCATTAAATTTTCTGCTAAGCCGAAGGCTTCATCTCCAACTATAACATAAGGCATTGGTGTTAGGTCTACATTAGATGGTGGTGACGGGCGGGCGACAGGCGCGGGGGCGCCTTCGCCCGCATTGCACCCTGCACCACCTTCGTCGGACATTCCCGGCCCTCCCCCCACGGGGAGGGCGTGAAGGGCCCGCCGTGAAGGCGGGCGGACGTCGGAGGGGGGCTGGACGTAAAGGCTCTGCCGATCTCCCAGTCCCTCTCCACTCAGACGATGCGGGAATGCCGCTGGGTTATTTTAGTGGGTATACCGGGCTAGCCCGGGGAGTCCCACACGGCCCCCCCATCCCCCGATGGGAGGGTGTGCGTAATGCATTTTTTCCCAGCGCAAAAAAAAAAAAAAAAAAAAAAAGGTCTACATTAGATATTGGTTTAGGTGTTGGTATGTTTAATGATTTTTCTGTCAGGCGTTTATAAAAAACCGAATTTTTAAATATAGCAGAATCACTGCTTTTGCCATAAGCCCCAATATCAACATAAGTAAAGCAATAGTTGGCGTCGCAAAGTGCTAAGAGCACTATGGAAAAGTAATGTTTATAGTTATGATACAAAGAACCCGAATCAACAGGCTTTATAACTCGGATATGCTTGCCGTCTATAGCACCAATGCAATTTGGAAAATTTGCATATCTCTCAAAGTCTCGTGCTATTGTCTTCCAGATATCTTCAGTCGCTTCGGGCATGACTATGTTTACCAACTTATTCCACAATGATTTACATACTTCGCGGACAATTCCAGTAATCGTCGATTTTCCTAGGCGATAATTGTAGCTTAGTTCTCCAAATGAACAACCCGTACCAAGATATCTGAAACAAGAATATTATTAATAATGTTATTATTTTTAGGTACACAACTCCAAAAAAAAATGGAAAAACATACGAGATTGCTACAATAAAGAATACAAAAAAGAAAAAACAACTCCTTCTGGTTCAGGTGCTCGTAAAGGAGCCCGATATATGTATTTTTCAAGATTATCTTTCCTGCAGAATAGTGTAAGTAATAAAGACACTACAACTAATATTGAAGAACAGAATGAAAGGCAAAGTGAGGAGACAAGTGAACTAAACGCCAATGCAACCGAAGCCACTGAAATACGTCCCCCTAAACGTAAGAAAACACAAGTGCCAGAAGAAAAAATAGCTGTTTTAATAGAAAAAAGTATCGAGTCACGAAAACATTTTCAGAATGAACTTCAAGAAAATAGTATTACCAAGCAAGATGACGACAAACTCTTTTGTTTGTCGTTATATAAAGAACTCAGAAAAGTACCAGAAAATAGGCGTTTAGCAACCAAAATTGAATTACTTCAAGTGATACAAAAAGGACAAAGCTTACCACCCCCTGTTCGCTACAATACTCAGCAGATCACACCTACGTATTGGCAAGGACAACAGTATACAAGCCCGCAAGGATATTTTACTACATCTGGATCATCTCCTCCTGTTCCGGCACCGTCACCGTCACCATCGCAATTTAGTTCTGGCTCTCAGTCCTCTACAGTTATAGAAAATATTTATGCTGATTTTGAAGAACAATAAATAAATCTTACCTTAAAGTTATTACGAGTTTCTCTTCCGGTGACACGCTTGGCCTCAAATGCGTTTCAGAGCATGAAATATCTTGCCTGATCAGTTCAATTAGTTCATCAAAAGATTTTATTGACATTCTCAAATAGTCAAAAAATTTGTTATCATACATTCTTAATTTGGGATATAATGTTACGAACTGACCATGTACTAGTCGGTCACGTAATATTGGATGCACCCAATACCGCCTTTTTCTTTTCTTTTTTTTAAGGAGCAACCACAGTAAACACACTTCTTCCCCGACCTCCATTTTGAAACTGACGCTAACCCGCACGAAATCGCGTACTAACCGCGCGTGTCTGAATAGCTTCACAATTTTGCGGTTTGAAACCGCGCGATTCGTAAACGCACGATTCCCGCATGTCTGAACGCAGGCTTAGTGGTTGCGCGTGCGCCAAGCAATAAAATATGTCCGGTAATTGGAATAACGATGATGTTTACAAACTGATTGAAATGTTTCAAGCAAGAGAAGTACTATGGAACACGATGTCAGAGAGCTACAAAGACCGAAATAAAAAACACGATGCTTGGATGGAAATTGCCAGTGAATTTAATATGGATAAAAAAGTAATTGAAAAAAAGATTCGATCACTCGTAGGTCAATTTAACCGAGAATGTAAATCTAATAAATCTGGTGCAGGAGCTAATGAGTCAAGTAAATGGTTTGCATTTAAAAAACTCATGTTCCTTAAGGGGATACCTTTAGAATAAGGCCGTTTTTCGTTTTAACGTATCTTGTTAGGTACCTCGAAGAGGGATGTGAGATTACGGTATATGCTTTTTGACTTTATGATCTAGTATCCAACTGAAGGAAAACACGATACGAAGAAATTTTCTCGATAGAAAAAAATCACAAAGTTCGAAATAATTTTTTACTTTTTTTAGCTACAAGACGCAACGCTTTAGATTGATCCTATGAAAATAACTTTAACACTTCTACGTTCGCGGGCAATGTTTACAAACTCCGTCGGTCTCCGTCGGCGCTCCGGGCGTCCGCTTATCGCAAGCGTTATATGACCCGCCTCACAAAAAACCTTATCTCTCCACTCACAAAGCAGCTATTCACACACTTGAAACTGTTATGGGTTCCTAAATGACGACACTATGACGTACAATGTAAACATTAGTCTTATTACAACTCGAAATATAAACATTTTGTATTGATACGAGAGAACTTGCTGAAAGCACTTTTGTTGTTGTATTATGTTGATTTCTGACACAATTGTTGGATCAATTTACGCGAAATTTTGGAATTTAAGTCATAAGAAGGCAAGTAATCTAGTGATAATGTTTTTTTACGAGATATGTAATCAATTTTCGCAATATTAAAGCTCAAACTTCATAGTGCGCGGTGACGTCATTTTGAATTGCGTAATGTATATTTTTGTAAACAAACATCAGAATTATCCCAATAAGATTCCAATAAGAAATGTTTCTTATTGGAATCTTATTGGAATTCATCAACTCATTTTAACTGTAAATCGTTACTTTGTTCGTTCTATTATTCTAAAATATCAAATTACTTACATACGGGAAGAAATCGGGTAACTAGTATTTGTTTCGTAATTTTCACTCGGTAATTTAGACTTTTGACGTTGAATATTAGTTGAAAATGAACAAGAACAAAGTAAATTATGAATTTCTATCAATATTTGGCTTACTTTCTACAGAAAAACACGAAAAAAATCGAAAATTCAAGTGCACAAGTGGAACAGTGTTTGGGTCGAATTCACATTCGTATTTCGTAATGTTGTCAAGCAAATTTTTTCTTTCTGACAGTGTACACAGATTATAAATATTATATACCATAGAGTTCAATCGTTCAGAAACGAAAATAAACCGTAAAAAAGATAAAATCAAGTTTTAAATCACTTGGGTCAGGTGGATCCAAAAGGACCCACCTGAGACTCAACGGAAATAGCAACAAGTGGATCCTCTCGGACCCAGATGAACGCCCACAGGAGCATATAAAATAACCTTATCGAGGTTTCAACTGAACAGATTTCGATATAATAATACTTTTATGTCATCAAATCCGAAAATTTATTTTGGCACTTCCGTTTTTTTATTCCGAGCTACACTCTTATTATCTTCATCTCATCTTTTGCCTTGCAAAAGTATTTGCATCTCTCTCATTTGTTCATTTCTTCAGATGCTCCGTGGAGCTCTTGCAAGTAGGACCTGTATCACTTTTCTGCAAATCGGAGCTGTCAGATCTTCGTAATTTAAATATATTTTTTACAGTAAATGCTAATAGTTTAGCCGTTTATAGATAAATTTAGTGTTAAAAAATGTCTGCACCATGTGAATGTATATTTTTATGACCTTGAACAATATAAAACGCAATATTTTTCTATCCACACAAATTTTTGAATTATGTATAAAATTGGTATGAAATAAAAGAGCAAAACTAAATTAAGTACAACGTCGTTGGGACTTCCTACCTGAAGGCAACAATGGACTCGTTTACCAGGAAATGAATAGCAACGGCTTGAAGAAAATAACGTCTCCAAGTCATCACCTTTACTTGTACATACGTACTGTATCCTCCAATGTTCTCATCTCACAAAGCAATATAGGGTAAACATTATGTTTTCTATATTGGAGTGTCTGTTTATACAGCGTTATTCTTACATTTTAACTCAAGACACACGCTCAAATAAATGTTTTCATTTTAGGATTGAAATACGTCAAACATCAATGTATCAAGAATGTATTAAATGTCAAAGGCAACAAGCCTAGGGAAAATTATGGAGTCGCGTTTGAATTGTGAAAAATGTGTTAAGTAAATACTAGCTTTTTACCCCGACTTTTCTGCGTGGCTTTTTGAAGTACCTACCAGAAATAAATGAAAACTATTTAATCCTACTATTGTTATAAATCTAAATCAATATGATGTCGTAATAGTTGTTAGGCCAATTTTAATTTATCATAATTCTGGGCTCTTGATATTTTGTGACTCTTTATCCCTCATCATTTACTTCTTACCCCATCTGCCTTACTTTATCTCGTACCACAGATATATTTTTGTAAAAATAAAATATTAGCAAGTTCAATTTAATTGACAATGACATAATTTCAAAGCCTTAAGTTAGTTATGACGCATTTTCAACTTCTCATTAGATATTTCACCAATAAAACAGTATGTAAATCAAGCCTTCTTATAAAGTCGGCGAAAAAATGACACATTATTTTTTTATTTTTACCGTCCAAATTTGTTTAAAACGCTTACTTTCTTTCGCTTTTACGACAATAAACATTACAAACATCAGAATAAGGTTAACATTTTTCCAACCTATCAAAAGTCTTGGTACCTAGGTATAGTTTACGAAGACAAAAACAGTACAATACAATATCAGCGTTTTACCTGAAATAAAACGCATATTAAAATACTTACCTCACTGGAAGATTTCTTATGAGATATGTATGTTATCGCCTGGTTCTATACTGTAGGCCAATGTGATAAAGCAAGAAAGAAGAGAGATAGAAGAGAATTTAAACAAAGTTGTAATTAATAATTTATGCATTTATTTAAATACATGTATAAAGCAATTCAATGAAAGTACATAGATAAGTGTACTTTTTAGAAACTTTATCTATAACTACTATGTGTGACTTAGAAATATCATTAACACTTTTTTTTTATAAGAAATCATAAATTGTAATCATAAACAACCAATTTAAGAATATCTGTTCTAGGTAAACAACATTTTTATTTAGCAATGTTAATCAATTGGATTGAACAATTGTGTGACGTTTTGTGAATCAGTACTTCTCATTATTTCTCGTCTATAAAACTGCTGGAATGTATTAGCTGAACGCCAATTTCCACGTGCCAAGATTTCGTCGAGACGATAATTTTGAAACCAGCTTTTGGAGGCTACAGCAGACCGGGTGCTACCTGGTGTGGCTGCAATGCCAGCTTCCCGAAACAGGGTCTTTACCCATCCTGCAATGGCTGTACGTGAAGCAGGTTTAGCCACACCTCTAATCGTAATAAATAAATTAGTTGATTTTGCCGCTTTACGTCTGTCGTTTAATAATGCTATAGTTTTTTCTGTCCAGTATATAGGATTAAAGTTAGAGCTATCGGTATTTAAAAGCAATTTCCAGCCGGATTGCCTATAATTACTGCTGTCAGTTTTGGAGCCAAACCGAGGCCAAAATATTATACTGGCATCAGATCTTATGCAATGATTAGGATCAATATTAAGTAGAGTTAGATCGTGTATTCGCCTACCAGAGCAAAGCAACAACAAAATTCCAGTATGACGTGATGTTTGAAATAGATTATTTCAATCAATTATGTAATTATTCAAAAATGAAATCAATTTATCAATATCCCAAACTGGAGGCTTTGTGAACTTTGGATTTTTAAGGGCATCGAGAGACACGGTGAAGCACTTGCCGTGTCGCTCGACATCTCGAAGACCTTTGACAGGGTTTGGCACGCAGGTCTACTGAGCAAGCTTCCTGCTTATGGCATCCCAGCTGGTTTTTGTAGCTGGATATCAGACTTCCTGAGTGAACGGTCGATCCGAGTAGTCGTTGACGGCTGCTCCTCTGACCTCATGGCTATTGATGCTGGAGTTCCTCAGGGGTCTGTTCTCTCTGCAACTCTTTTCCTGCTGCACATCAATGACCTACTTCAGCTTGGTCTTGTTGGGTACGCAGATGACAGTACGGTTTCAGAGAGATACTTGTCCAGCGCAACAACCAGCGGGGTTGAAGTTCGTTCCTTGAGAGAGGCCATGGTAGAGCGGACAAATTTGACCTTAAGCCTTGTCTCCCAGTGGGGTGATGACAATGTGGTCGCTTTTAACGCCACCAAAACACAGGCGTGTCTTTTTACCGCAAAAAGGAGTCGTTTTGACCAAACTCCTACTTTTCGGGGTGCATCTGTTCCTGTGACTGATCGGCTCGAGCTCCTAGGCATGGAGTTGACATCCAGTCTCAACTTCGGCGCCACCATCGAGTACAAAGCCCAAACCGCGGCCAAAAAGCTGGGCATCCTAAATAGGGTGAAGCGATACTTCAGGCCTGGACAGCTTTTAACCCTATATAAAGCGCAAGTCCGATCCTGCATGGAGTATTGTAGCCACCTTTGGGATGGCTCAGCTAAGTATCAGCTTGCCGCGCTTGACTCGGTGGAACGCAGAGCTAAGAGGCTCATCGGTGACGTAAAACTGGTGGATGCCAAGCTGCATAGCTTGGCTCATCGCCGTAAAGTTGCCTGCTTGTCGGTCTTCTACAGATTGTACTTCGGTGAGTGTGCCCAAGAACTCCACGACCTCATCCCACCGGCCCCCTTCTACCATCGGACATCCAGACGCACTGCATCTTACCATCCCTACCTTGTTGCTATTCCACCGACTCGCACTAAGCGTTTCCAAACGTCTTTTATAATGCGCACAGCAAAGGAGTGGAACTCTCTGCCTGCGTCCGTGTTTCCAAATGCTTACAACCCTAATCTCTTCAAAGTTAGAGTGAACAGGCTCCTTCTGGGTAAGCTCGCTCCATCGTAGACTTTGTCTCGGTCATATCTGACCTAGACTAGAGTCAAGAGCAAACCCATCACATATAAAAAAAGGGCAATAGATATTAAAACATGTCTTACTAGAACGTGTGAACTTAACTGACTTGAAGTTTCAGCGTTACATAGTGTAGAAATTACCGATTTATGTAAAAGTATTGAATTATACGACAACTTATCAATTAAATATAAATCACATAAAAACTGCGCTAATTGTGAACCAGTGGGATTCATTAAGTCAAGGTTTTTATTACGGCACCACGACGTCCAGCGCTTCCAGGCTACCTCGTCGGTTTTTAGTGTAGATTTTCGCCAAAAATTCTTAAGCAGTGATAGTTGTTGAGCGTTCCATGTCTTTATCGCGTCGGACCACCCCCACACTTCCAAACATCGAGGACAATGTTCTCGACCTGCGGTGGTAGGACGTGTCTATAAGGTATCTCTGTAGGTTTCTCAGAGTTAAAGGAGCTGCGAGCGCTCGAGCTTTGAGATCGGCACGCCAGAATACCCTCTCCCATCGAGGTACTACTAATAGGAATATTCCTATCGACTGTTTTAAGTGAGACAGGACTTTGGGGACTAGGAAAGGTGGTGGGAATATCCATGCGAGCTCGTAATTCCATGGGGCACTGAAGGCATCGTGGAACAGAGCTTGAGGATCTCTCAGATCTAGGGACACGTAATTGTACACTACGTGAGCAGTCGCCGAGGCAGATATATCTACTATTGGGGTTCCCCATTTTGCAAACACTGTTTCAACACAAGTCGGCAGTAAGTGCCATTCTGGAGGTTGGCGAAGGCGCGATAAATGGTCCGCATGATTTTTGTATTTGCCCGGAATGAAGTGTATGTTGAAGTGTATCTGATGTTGGTCTAACAAATTCAGAATTCGATAGGTTATTTCCACCAGGGATAATGTCCTCGTACGTCCTTCCTCTCGTAAGTAGGTGACCGCAGTTCAGTTGTCGCTTTGAATGAGGAGCGAACTTTGATGAAGCCAATGAACTTGGTTCTGAAGAGCATATAAAATTGCTAGCATTTCTTTTTCATTGCAATGCAGCGTTTTCTCTTCTTACGACCAAGTTCCTGACAGAGCTAAATTGTTCGCTTGATCCGACGCATCTGTCGTCAGAAAATTTATTGGAGAAGGGTACTGAAGGGGTGACAATTTTGAGCCCACCAGTTTAGTTCCTCTAAGACACCTTGTGGTAGTGGGTAGGTCTTTGATGGCAGGACTGCTAGCGAATTTACGAACATTAGTAACTGTCGATGATTGAGCCGACCCCGAGGGACAACAAAACTGGCAAAATTTATAAGTCCCACTATTTTCTGCATCTCCTTCAAAGTTAACCGCTCTTGTTCGCCTGATTTATCCTGATAGCTTGATTTATCTTTGTAATGATGTCCTGAATCTTTTCTTTTGGTAGGATTTTTTTATTTCCAATGGTTTCTGTAATGTAGGTAGATGAATAAATATTTTACAAGATTGTAAGTCAGGTAGGTTAGGCGCCGGCCGCCGCCGGCAGTCCGCAATATACGAGCTAAGCGACTACACGCCTTTTATTTACTCCTCCGAACGAACATCACAGTGGCGACGAGAATAATTATACTTTTGTGCGCGTGCGTTCAAGAACAATAGTCAAGATGTCGATTGGGAAGATGAGCGAATTTGACGTGGAAACGGGGCACTGGTCATCCTACGTGGATAGGTTGGAAATGTACTTTGTAGTGAATAAAGTGGCGGAGGAGTTGAAGTTACCTACCCTAATTTCTATAATCGGTGATGAAGCGTATGAGTTACTCGTCAGCCTATCGAGTCCAAAGAAACCGTCGGAGTTAAAGTACGGTGAAGCCGTGGGTATAATGCGTCAGCACCTTCAGCCGACGCCATCTTCATTAGCGGAAAGGTACCGTTTTCGGCAGAAAAGACAGGGAGGGGACGAGAACGTGGCAACCTATGTCACGGAGTTAAAAAGATTAGCTCGAAACTGTAAGTTTTCAGAATATTTAAGTGAGAGCTTGCGGGACCAGTTCATATGCGGACTCAAGAGTGACGTCATCAGGCAACGACTGTTTGCGGAGGATGACTCAATAACATTTTCACAAGCCGTGAAGATAGCGAACGCAATGGAAGCGGCGGAAAGAGACGCAGCAGTAGTGGATGGAGCGTCCACATGCAGTCCAAAGGCGGAAGCGGTACATTTGGTCGCATCAACTACTGGGGACAGCTGCGGAGCGAGTCGCAGCAGGAGTGGTGGCAGCACGCGGCCACTCAGCCGCCGCGCAGCGGGCGGCGCGCCTGGCGGCGGCGGCGGCGGCGGCGGCGGTGGCGGCGGTGGCGGTGGCGGCGCCGGCAGGCGAGCCGCAAACCGCGTGGCGCGCCCGTCTACCACGAGTTTCGCATCGGGACTCTGCAACAACTGCGCAGCTTGCGGAGCCACTAACCACAATGTGGCAAGCTGTCGCTATAGGGAGTTCGTGTGCAGCAAATGCCAGCGGACGGGTCATTTACGTCGGGTCTGTCCGGAGAACGTCGAACAATCGTCGCGAGGAACTACATATCGTCGCGGTCGACGGAGTGGAAATATGTATTCCGCGGAGGTCGTCAGTGAGTCCGACGTGGATGCCATCGAAGTGAGTTTAAACCTGATCGGACTCAATAATTATAAGCCCGTAAGTTTGCCTATTTTAATAGATGATATCGTGATAAAAATGGAGGTAGACACAGGGACGGCGATTTCATGTATAAATAATTGTACCTACGATCGTTATTTTTCACATCATATTCTTATGAATGATGATACGATTTTAAAATTTTATGATGGTACCAAAATAAAACCTTTAGGAATAATTCGCCCACGAGTTCGATTCCAAGGGCAGGAAAAACATCTAGAATTGTTTGTAATAAACAACGGTACTACATCTTTAATAGGTAGGCAATGGTTAGCAGACCTACAAATAAAAATACCGGTGCTTACATGTACCCACAAAAGCATGAATAGCATGAATTTTGTGCAAATTAATGAAGGAATTAAAAATATTCTCGACAGATATAAGGAGTTATTCAGCGGCGGACTGGGTCGGTACAGGGGCGGCAAGGCAACGCTGCGAGTGCGCCCGGGGGTGACGCCAGTGTTCCAGCGCGCGCGGCCCGTACCATACGCGCTGCGCGAGCGCATCGACGCTGAGCTTGATGGCATGCTGCGCGACGGCGTCATCGAGCCCGTCGACTGCTCCGACTGGGCCTCACCTTTGGTACCGGTGACTAAAGCCGACGGTACGTTGCGGATTTGTGCAGACTATAAGGCGACTCTGAATCCCGCCTTGCTGATCGATCGATACCCACTTCCTAAGATTGAAGATGTACTGGTAGGCCTCAACGGGGCACAGTACTTTAGTAAAATTGACCTTTCACGTGCGTACAACCAGGTGATTCAACTAGATGATTCAAAAAAATATACTGTTATCAATACACATCGGGGTCTATTTCAGTATAATAGGTTAGTTTACGGTTTGTCGTCAAGTGTAGGTATTTTCCAACGTATAATGACGAATTTATTGGGCAATTTACCGAATGTGCAAGTGTTTCTCGATGACGTCATTATTAGCGGGAAAAATAAAAGCGAACATTTACACGCGCTCGAACAAGTCTTACAGCGGCTATCTGAGAGTGGGCTAAAGCTAAAGCAAGAAAAATGTGTTTTCTTGGTTGATGAAGTGACTTATTTAGGCTATGTTGTTTCCAAAGAAGGGGTCAAAGCGGACAAATCAAAAATAAAAGCAATAAGTAAACTAGAAGCTCCCAATAATATTAGCGAGTTACGTTCCTTTATAGGTATGGTGAATTTTTATTCAAAGTTTATTAAAAAATTCAGTTCTATGTTAGTACCCTTACACAGACTATTACGAAAAGGTGTAGACTGGAACTGGGATGAACAGTGTGAGAGTGTGTTTATACAGATAAAACAAGCATTAATGGGTACCGAAGTATTAGCACACTACGATCCCAACAAACCTCTGATCGTGACGTGTGACGCGAGCGCGCGCGGCGTGGGGGGCGTGCTGGCACAGCCCGGGCCGCAGGGCGAGCGCCCGATAGCATATGCGTCACGTACGCTTACCATCGCGGAGAAAAACTACTCGCAAATACACCGGGAAGCACTAGCGATTATATTCAGTGTACGTAAATTCCATCAATATATTTACGGAAGAAAGTTTATTTTGCGCACTGACCACAAACCCCTAGTATCTATGTTAGGCCCGCAAACGGGGATACCTACCATGACGGCGAGTAGGATGCAGCGATGGGCAGTGATATTATCAGCATACAATTACGACATAGAATATATTCGAACGAATGAAAATTGTGCTGACGGCTTATCACGTCTGCCAGAAAATAATAGCGTCATAAACGTGAAGGAGGAGTCAATACCTGAACAAACGTACCTACACTTTGCACAAGACGGGTTGTTGCTGGATTATAGCGAAATAAAAAAACAAACGGAGAGGGATCCGCTTTTAAGTAGAATTTTAAACTACCTACGAGACGTATGGTCAGATAGGTGTGAAATCGTAAACTTACAACCGTATTTCAATAGGAAAGTGGAACTGTACGAGGAGTTAGGTTGTGTCATGTGGGGTCACCGGGTGGTGATACCGGAAAGATGTAGGAATAAGGTTTTAAGAATCATCCATGAACCACATATGGGCATCGTAAAGTCGAAGGCGTTGGCACGCAGTTACGTATGGTGGCCGGGCATCGACGAGGCGGTGGAGCGCGAGTGTCGCGCGTGCACCGTGTGCGCCGCGTACGCGGACGACCCGCCACGCGCCTCCCCCCGCCCTTGGCCCTGGGCCGCCAGGCCGTGGTCTCGGCTGCATCTAGACTTTATGGGGCCTATATGTGGTAAAACTTACTTAGTTATAGTAGACTCAACATCCAAGTGGCTGGAGGTATTTCAAGTTCCTAGTACTGCAGCGAGTCATACGATGATGAGGTTGCGCGAGCTGTGGAGTAGGTGGGGAATCCCCAGGCAGATAGTGACGGATAATGGACCGCCGTTCACTAGTAGTGAATATGGCCAATTCATACAAAGTGACGGTATCCAGCATATATTTACAGCCCCCTATCATCCCTCATCCAATGGGGCCGCGGAAAATGCAGTTAAAACTTTAAAAAGGGTTATTAAAAAAGCTAATTTAGATAACAACAGTGTAGAACAGGCTCTGAACACATTTTTATTATATTATAGGAATACCGAACACTGCACTACGGGAATAAGCCCATCAGTCGCACTCATAGGAAGACGGTTGCGAACCAAGTTGGACGCGCTAAAACCCGATGTGGAAGTTAGAATACAAAAAGTGCAGCAAGGGCAGGTTGATAGTGCGGGAGGGACGGAAAGGAGGGTGGAAGTAGGAGACGACATTTGGTATCGACAATATCTAAAGGGGGAGAAATGGCTGCCCGGTACTATAGTTAACTCGACAGGGCCCAGCAATTATAAGGTACTAGACAGTAACGGTAAGCAAGTACATAGGCATATCGATCAGCTTAGGCGAAGGACTAGGAGTTCGCTAGTGGTCCCCACAGATTGGTCACGTTCACCAGAAGCTTCAGCTCCTAAGTCGCCCCTCGAAGGCAGGTCGGAGCGGCCGGAGGTCTCGGTGGCATCGTCGTCGCCTGCACGGAAGCCTGCGTCGTCACCGACTCAGAAAAACGATCAGACCGATCAAGATACAGTGGCAGAAGAGTTTTCGACGCCACCGTCTATACCTGTACCGGCCCAGTCTCGCCCCATTAGGAAATGTAGGTTTAATAAAGATGTTAATTATAAGATTTAATTAAGGATTTAGTTAAGTATGTAATTGTTAAATGTACGTTAAGTATTTAGTTAATTATAAGTTATGTTATCAGTATATAGAGTAAGTTAGTTATTGTAATTATTAAGTTAGTCACTTGTAGTTAATTAGTGGTGGAGGGATGTAATGTAGGTAGATGAATAAATATTTTACAAGATTGTAAGTCAGGTAGGTTAGGCGCCGGCCGCCGCCGGCAGTCCGCAATATACGAGCTAAGCGACTACACGCCTTTTATTTACTCCTCCGAACGAACATCACAGTTTCTATAGTATCCCTAAATAAATTATCTTTTGAGGAGAAACAGCAGATTTTTCGAAATTTCTTTTCCACCCCAGTTTTTGTAATATTTGTACAGTTATTTTGACATGCTCGCGAAGCGTGTGAACAAAAATGGCATGCCACCTTTTGAAAAAACTAAAAACTACCCGCAACCACCAGGTGGTGCCACTGAGCCGGAAGTATAGAGGGAATAAAAGTACGAAAACTGGTAAGAAATCGATGGGAAACGGAAATGCCATCTCATATGAAAGCTTCCAGTGACGGTCAAGTAGTTTAACCCTTTCAGACCTGGCGTCCACAATTGAGGACATAAGATAAAATTAAATCTTTACGTATTGATTTCGTTCATACGTACAGAAAAACGGTTGTATTCATTTGTTCACATAATAAGTCAACAAAAACGCTACAAGTAGCGCTATCTTGTATCGTTTTTTAACATCTTTTCGTCAAGTTTCATCCAGTGATCGTACGTGTTTCGACCCGTTCAGGTAAGCTGCTTTTTTTATTCGAAAATACTAAGATTTTGCGAAAAATTTAAATTAACTTAAATGTGTATCAATAAGTTATATTACTAAGATTACATATGATTTAGTTTTTGGGTCATTTATTGTTATTTTATACCAGAATAATAGATTTTTCGATTTGTCCTCAAATGTGCTCATCAGGTGTGAATGGTCTTTTCTGTGTAATATTCAAATAGTGTAACGATATTTGAAACCAAATAAGTTTATTTTATAAATCTAATTATACATTGTTTTTGCAACATATTTTTATTAGAAAAAATGATCTAACATTTCTTTATACATATTTTTTCTGAATAAGTTTTCAACGAATAATGTTTTCACGAAATGCCTTGGATCTACTACGTGACGGAAATCTCTCAGACTTCAGTTATCTTCAGATGACGACGATGAGAATGGAGGTAGTCTTGCTCGAGACTCGCGATTTGTTCGATTTGGTGCAGATACAGTTAACCAAAATCAAAGGGAGATCTTCCCTCCAGACTCTGATGAACATGAAACGGATGATATTCCTCTAGACGACATGTTTGTCCCACCTGATCTTATACACGAAGTTCCTGACAATTTTGATGGAGTATTTGTGTAAACCAGGAGCAGCTTCTTCAAACGAAGATATTTTTGTGAATTTGACATCAAAGTCGAGGATTAGGTGGAGGCACAGAGAGCTGGAAAATACTATCCCATCAGACTGGTGTCCACCAATAGCTATTGACCCTATTGTAGAAGCTCCAGTCGATTATTATCACAGAAACGTTCCGCAACAGTTGTTTCACATTATGGCTGAAATGACAAATTTATACGCAGTGCAATCACACAGGGCTAGATTTAGGCCCACTAATGCAAAAGAATTGGAAGTTTTGTTTGGATTACATTTGGCTACAGGAGTGTTTAGTTACCCTTGCTTGAAAATGTATTGGGAATCCAATATCAGCATCCCCCTTTTCTCAGAACATATGTCGAGAGATCGATTTTTCGAGCTCCGCAACAATTTACACCTCGTCGGCAATACAAAAATACCGACAAATTGCCGAAATGCATTTTACAAAGTACGACCAATCTATGACCATCAGGAGTAGATGTTTGGAACTACCATTCGAGAAAGATTGATGAGCAGATGGTCCCTTTTACCGGGAAACATGCAACGAAGCAATATGTAGAAGGGAAACCTTGTCCTTGGGTCCTGAAATTATTCTTTTTATACTTACAGTAAACACGGTCAAGCCTATGAAATATAGGCTTTTCTATTTCTAGTTTTTTTTTTTCACTTTGATTTATATATAAAGGAAGATCTCATTTAATTTGTATTTACTTTATTGCCTTTTTCTAATAAAAATGTAGTATACTAACAGTGATTATTAATGTATGAAGATACTAGTAAACATGTATCGTAGTTATAATTAAAGCCGGTTGGCCACATTTGTGCACATAAAGAAAAACAAGTTTTTCTCAAAAACTTGGCTCCCAGGATTTTTTTTATTATTTTTTTCCTAGTTCTTATTGCATATTATAACACTGAAAATTTACTTAAATACGTTCGAGAAAATAGAAAAAGTCAGGTCTGAAAGGGTTAATACAAGTATTTTTCCATGATTTGGTATAAGTCTTGAAGATGTTCCGTGGATGAAACAACAATCAGGATGAAACTATTTACTACTTAGCAATATGGGCCTGAGGATGGAACCAGGGTTATCCTACAGCCCCGGATTTGGAATGCCGCATGTAATAGCAGCGGTGCTCATGTATACTTCCGATGGAACTTTACTGAAAGGGTCATTGCATCACATTTAGGGTCTCATATCAACCGAAAGGCGTCCACTGATGGACATAGACCTCCCCCAAAAGGGGGGGTTGCCATAATCGCCACGCTTGGCAGGCGGGTTGGCGATCGCAGTGTATGGTTGAGTTTTACAGAGAACGCTGCTGCCCATTCTCTGGCGAGTCCCTTAGTCGCCTCTTACGACACCCATGGGAAGTGATGGGATGGTATTATTCTTTTACGGCACCAGCCGACACCATACGGCATTTAGGATCTAATACTGATTAAGTATGTCCAGCAGTGGACGTCTTTCGGCTGATATGATGATGATGATGATGACTGGTTAACTAGGTATTGAACTCAACTAATATGATAAAGAGTTAAAAATATATGTTTTTTTTTTTGTGATTGGTTTTGCTCTTGACTCTAGTCTAGGTCAGAGATGACCGAGACAAAGTCTACGATGGAGCGAGCTTACCCAGAAGGAGCCTGTTCACTCTAACTTTGAATAGATTAGGGTTATAAGCGTTTGGAAACACGGACGCAGGCAGAGAGTTCCACTCCTTTGCTGTGCGCATTATAAAAGACGTTTGGACACGCTTAGTGCGAGTTGGTGGAACAGCAACAAGGTAGGGATGGTAAGATGCAGTGCGTCTGGATGTCCGATGGTAGAAGGGGGCCGGTGGGATGAGGTCGTGGATTTATTGAGCACACTCACCGAAGTACAATCTGTAGAAGACCGACAAGCAGGCAACCTTACGGCGATGAGCCAAGCTATGCAGCTTGGCATCCACCAGTTTTACGTCACCGATGAGCCTCTTAGCTCTGCGTTCCACCGAATCAAGCGATCAAGCGCGGCAAGCTGATACTTAGCGGAGCCATTCCAAAGGTGGCTACAATACTCCATGCAGGATCGGACTTGCGCTTTATATAGGGTTAAAAGCTGTCCAGACCTGAAGTATCGCTTCACCCTATTTAGGATGCCTAGCTTTTTGGCAGTGGTTTGGGCTTTGTACTCGATGGTGGCGCCGAAGTTGAGACTGGATGTCAACTCCATGCCTAGGAGCTCGATGTTTACAAGACGTTCGATTTATTTTTCACTGATACAAAACAATCTCCGGAAAATGCACGGTTTCTGTGGAAAAGGCTACGTGAGTAAAGCCACGCGAAAAAAAAAACAAATTGACTACTTATCTTTTCATTCGTTTTCATAACTTGTGTACATATTTCAATAACGATTAAAATATAACTTTTATACAACTGGTCTACTCCATACCTTCCGTATGCTTAAAAGTGTCTAGTACTATCTCTATCGCACAATTATGGCCATGTGCTTAAATAGTTAACTGAATTAGTAGTTTTCACAATAATTTGGGACCATACAAAACATGATATAATTTACCAATTTACCATTTTGTTAAAATGAGTATTAAAACAAATCAATATTTTTCGTCGCTCGATATTTTATTAAATTGTATTTTATCTACGTCTTAAATCACTGTTTATAAGAGTGCTGATTTGTGTTAATATTTTGACAGAAGAATTTTATGAAGTTTGCGTGCGGGCAACACTGAATCAGTTGGCGGTTTGAATTAATTTCATGTTGTGGCGCTAGGTTCGATATTTCGGACTTTGCACATGGAAGCATGCGGGGACTGCGCGGTGCCAGGAGATGAAATCGGTTCTTTCGAGCTATCATTTATTTCAAAGATACGGCCTTAAAGGCAAAAATATTCCAAGTTTAACTGTCGATGGAGGGTTGCAGGTGAGTTTTATTTTAACGTCTTTTAATAATATTTAGATGCCCAGTCCAAAAACCCTTCATTTGAAAAATATTCTGCGAATTCTTTTCTTATTTCTTTCCCATCATCTGTCAGGGATTCACATGCTTCAAGTGGTGTTAATTGCTGCTGTTCTAATCTCCATTGTCCATCGATACGTGTACCAGTTACTATGTCATCTCCATCATAGAATTGAGATGGAGCGTAAATCATGCTCGATTCAGTTTTTCTTATAAAATTATGCAGTAGCACGCATGTCATAATTAAAGTAGTAGTTTTTTCTGGATCTAATAATATTGTAGTTCGTAAAACTCTAAATCTGGCTGACAAAATCCCAAATGCGTTCTCTACTGTTCTCCTCGCACGACTCAGTCTATAACTGAAGATTCTTTCCTTAGAATTGCTATCCTGTGGTCCTGGAAAAGGTTTTAATAAGTGTTTTTCTAAAGGGAACGCATCATCTGTTACGAACACATAAGGAACAGGTTTGTTTCTGCCTGGTAGTGAGCTGTCACTGGGTATTTTCAAACTATTGTCGTTAATTTTATTTCGAAATTTTGTGTTTGCGAAAACTCCGCCATCACTTATGCGTCCTTGGCAGCCAATATTCACGTACAGAAAGTTGTATTCTGCGTCCACTATCGCTAAAAGTACAACGCTGTAAAATCCTTTATAGTTGTAATATTCACTGCCGCTATCAATTGGCTTTTGTATGGCTACGTGCTTTCCATCGATACTTCCTAAGCAATTTGGGAAATTCCATTTTTCTTCAAATGAATTTGCCACGTGTAGCCACTCTTGAGGTGTTGTTGGTATCTGGAACAAAAATAGAAGATTAAGAAATAGGCGCGAAAAATAAATTTATAACTCGTTATTCTAACAAATTTTATTGGATATTTTTATTAAGTATGAAATATTAATAGAATACACTATAAAAAAATATGATTTCAGTTAAGGGTTGTTAAGTAATAGAAAAAGAAAATCGCGGTTATAGATTTTTTTACAATTTTAGCTAATTTGACGCGCCTATAACTTGAAATTATCGTTTAATTCTATTCTTTCAGGGTAACGAAGAAAACAGAATTGCTTCAGAAAACACTCTCAGTTTGAACGAAACAGGAAATACTGTCACTGATGAAACTACGGGCACGCCTTTCGCCACCCCAAAACCATTTCGGAAAAGAAGACGGCCTGAAGTAGAACAAGATCCAACACAACAAGAAGCTGTAAATATTTTACAAAGAATGTACGAATCTAGAAAAAGCAGGGATGAAAATGACGCATTTGGAGAGTATGTCTCGATGAAACTGAAACAAATAAAAAACAGTCATGCTAAGAATACTGCTCAACATCACATTAACAATATTTTGTACAATGCGACAGTGGGACAATATGATTTTCCAACAACCTTTACAGACCCAACCGCTAGTAGTTCCTGGTGATACAACTCTGAACCAAATCTATCCACTTTTTCGGAAAATAATGCTGACTGTAGCTCGAGAGGATACTACACCGCACCGAGTCCCTCGGCTTCATTTGAAACCAGTTCTTCGGATAACTCCAGGACACATACTCGTACCAGCGCAAGAACACAGAGTCCGTCTAATTTATCGGAATCAAGCCAAGATTCGACCCAATCATTAAACGATTTGTTGGAATCAATAAAAAATTAAAAAATACATGTTTGGTTTGTTAATTATTAAAAAAATTATTAGTAAGGTAAGGTAGGTACCTACCTAAAGTATGATTAGATTAGATCATATTAAAAGTAAATAAAAAAATAATTAAAAATGTTGTTTGACTTACCTGTATGTATTCCTTTAAAACCTCATTGAGAGCCTCGCACACTTCTGGTACGATAATAGATATCACTTGGTCTGACAACTTGAACACATTTCCAAGACTTTTATAACTGCTACCAGTTGCCAAAAATCTTAACGTTACGCAAGTCTTTCCGTCACACTTACAGATTTTCTAAATGTAGTGTCTCGTTTGCCTATTTTTGCCCCAATTAAATTTTGTAGATATTCAAATTCGGAACTGTTCATTCTTATAAAATCTTTTAAGCAACCGTCAATACCCAAATCCTTGAGATAGTCTGTGGCACTATATTTTCCTCTAGCTTTTAGCGTTTGGCGCATCCAATAAGAGCGCTTTTTCTTCTTTTTTAAACAAAAAATAAAAGCTATTCCATCCACATCCTTTGGGTTTAGACTTCAGGATTCCATGTCGGCACAAAGAGGGCAGTAAATATAAATGTAGTTCTTTCACTACGCGCCAAGTTCTAATAAACCGTAGTGCGTTTTATGCTAACACGTCCAAAATTGATCAGGATACCTATCTTTGTAGATTATTACATTCGTATGAACCACAGGATAAAACCAAACCATCAAAGAATATGAGAAAGAGAACTGTAAGCTGCAGTTACAACTTATTTTGTAAGAAAAATAAAATTAAACCTGTGTGTAAGAAAATGTTCATTGCAGTTTTTAGTGTCAATGAAAAAAGGCTTAATATAATCAATAGAACTACAGTCAGAGGAAACATTCCTAAAGAAAAGCGTGGTGGGGACCGTAAGTCATACAAATCTATTGATAAAAAGGAATCACTAAGGAATTTCATAAAATGTCTACCAGCAAGAGAAAGCCACCACAACAGACAAAAATCAAAAAGAATATATCTGTCTAGTGATTTAAACTGTAAGAAACTAATGGAGTTGTATAATTCTTATTTATTTATTTAAACTTTATGTACAGTAGTGGTACATGGGCGGACTTAATGCAACAAGGCATTCTCTACCAGTCAACCTTTGGGTTAAAAAGACTACACTGTGGTAGGTGTACAACAAAAAAATAAAAATAAATGGAATCTTTTGGGGAACATTATACAAATAATATATTTAATACTAATAAAATACATATATAAGCTAAAATAATAAACTAATAAATACGATGTTCGATGTTCTGTTGCCTCAAACTTGCAAGTAAAAAAAACCATGTTTTATAAAATATTTTATGAAGAGTTTAATGTAGGATTTTCTGCGCCATCCTCTGATGCTTGCAATGTGTGTGTGCTGTGGGGAAATAGAATCAAAAATGAAAGAGACAGTGAAAAAAAGCAAAAATTAATGGTAGAACTTCGGGTACATAAGATAAGGGCCAAGGCATTTTATACCCACATGAAAGGTAATCCTCCAAACTCCATTTCACTTTGTTTTGATCTTCAACAAGTCCAAGCACTTCCAAAAACGCCTATTCAAGATGCCTTTTATTCTAGGCAAATAAGTCTTTATAATTTTTGTGTAGTACCTTTAAATTCAAAAGATCCTTGGTTTTATACTTGGGATGAAACCATTGCCAAGCGCGGGCCAACAGAAATAGGATCAGCTGTATATGATTATCTATCCTCCATGAACATTGACAATAATGTTGATACTATACGTTTATTTTGTGATGGCTGTGGAGGCCAAAATAAAAATAATCATATCATACATTCACTAATGCAATGGCTTTACTCCAAATCACCTGCTCAAGTGAAGGAAATACATATATTTTTTCCAGTGCGGGGTCACAGTTTTTTGCCCGCCGATCGCGTTTTTGGACGACTGGAAAAGGAATTAAGAAAAATACCAGTGATCACCACCAAAGATGGTTACCATGATATCTTCAAAAACCATGGCAATGTAAGGTTATTAGGAAATGATTGGCAACTGCTTGAAATAAAGGATTTAAAGGAAAATTTTAAAAATGTGGAGGGATTACAAAAAATAAAAAGAGTCTGGATAAAAAAAACTGTTAAAAGACAGATGACTATCGGTTGTGAAATAAAAGCTTCCCAATATTATAGATTTGATGGAAATGATCCTTGGCAGACATTATTGAAACGGGGTAAACGTATTCCACTAACTATTGATGTTGCAGAATCTATTCCGCAGCCAGTTTCAGAAAAAAAGAAAAAAGATGTAATAAATTTACTTGAAAAACAATTTGGGGAAGAATGGACTGCCTTGCCTGAACTTCAATGGTACAAAACTATTTTGTTACATGTGACGGAGGAACCAGCTGAGGAACATGAATATGATTGTGTCTGCAATGAAGAGGATGTAGGAGAAGTCCGTGTGTGATTTTCAGATTTTAATAAAAGTTTTTAGAAAACAATTTTTTTTTGCTAGCCCATCCTTTGGCTTAATTCTAGGAGTGCCAAAACAAAATGGCTTATTTCTTAGGAGTGCCAAAACAAAATGGCTTATTTCTTGGAGTTTGCGACTAAATGGCTTATTTCCTTAAATCATATGATAATAACTCATAATTTAGAGTATTAAAAAAAATATATACACTGTGAAACGATCTATTAACGTACCTAGATTATGTACATAGAAGTTTGTTACTAAAAATATTCATATATGAAAAGTTTTCGTATTTTTCTTGGTCCTGAAAAAAAATGACCATACAGAAATAAGCCATTTTGAAAAGTCACTCCTCAAATGTAGATGATGAATAGATTCCGCCATCGCTGTTTTTTCCATAGGCTCCTACATCAACCGCTATGAATCTGTATTCAGAATCAACTATAAACTAAGCTAACAAAACAATAGAAAATGTTTTTTTATAGTTAAAAAACAACGATCCACTATTGGGAGGTGCAATTATATTTACATGTTTGCCGTCAATGGCGCCTATGCAATTCGGAAAGTTCCATTTATTTTTAAATCCTTCTTCGATTCCTTGCCATGTGGCTGTAGTTGGTTGAGGTATATGAATTGGCATTAATTTATTTAATATTGCATTGCACACATCTATTACTATCAAACGAATAGTTGATTCTCCTAAACGGAAGCTCGATGATAAATTAGTAAATGTAGATCCAGTTATGAAGTACCTGCAACAATAAATGTATATTTAATATACGTTTTATAATACGTGTATATGTTTATGTGAATGTGTGTGTACGTACTCCCTTTCACACATATATGTGTAACTACATGCGCTTGATATAGTTAACCATGATTTATTTTATTTCAGAATCTGAGTGCAAGAAAACTTGGTTAAATCTTAGAGAGTCTCACCGACGAGCTATGAAGAAGCGTAAAACTAAAAGTGGTCAGGCAGCCCCGACGACGAAAAAGTGGACCTTTGAAGATGAAATGAGTTTTTTAGTACCTCATTACAAAGAAAGAAATACGATCTCTTCGGTTGATGATGATGACGGTTCAGATGTTAGCAGTTTCTTGGGTAATGATGATTCACAGAACTCAATAAACATAATTCAGTCTCCAGAAAACTTACAAGCGGAAACTACTCCACTTTAACCGCGTCCTGAGTCTTCTGCATCTTCAGTTGCATCCAAAATTTCAAAAAAAAAAAATCTTAATATTGAAAAAAATTCAGCGTCACAAACTTTAATGAAATATTTATTAAATCACAACGAAACCAAAAAAGAAGATGAGATAGATACATTTTTTAAGAGCATTGCGGCAACGGTTAAAAAAATTTCAGAATATAACCAAGCTGTTATGAAAAGTAAAATATATAACGCAGTTTCGGAAATGGAGTTAAAAGAAATCGCAGAGAAACAAAGCTATTATAGTTATCGCAACCCTTACATTCCCCAAAGAGAAGATGACATGCCTCGAGGTTATACCACTCTAAATAACATTAGCCACGAGATACAATCAACATCTGGCGCTTCAAACATTCATGATTTTAATATTTCAAACTTAGAAGAAAATGGCGCGTCAAATGCTGACGATCTTGATACTTCAAACAATCTTTAATTTATACAATGATTGTATTTTTGTTGTGGCGCTATTTTTGTTTAATTGCCATTATTTTTGGATTTAATAATATAGTTTTGTATAATAAAAAAATATGTGATTTATGGGTATTTTTTTTTTACCTAAACTACAAAAAAGTTGCATTTACTAAAATACCTTACGCAATCACACAAAATATATACACACATACACCAGACATAAAACGTACATCCCCTGTGCACACCTGTAGGCCAAGCACGAATATCAAACGATTTCGAATCGACAAAGTATCGAGGCCTCGATTCGATAACAGAGTCTGTCGATAGTAGGCAGCACGAAGCACATTCGAAGCACTATCGAACACTCGATTCGAATTCGAAGGTGACGTCACACTAATGTAAATAGGGACGAGCCATAGTGAGCAAAATGAACGATTGTTGAATGGATAGTGCGTTCGAAAACTAAATCAAGTTGATTATATTTTTTTCACCTTTGATTAAACGTTTTATTATTATTAAATTTAAATAAAAACTTAATGTTATATAAAGAAGAGACCCAAAGTTAATTATTAGACATTATAAAGTGGCATTATCTTCGACAATATGACAGAGTTTTGGAGATTTGATTTTTAAAAAAATCCGGATTCCGAACGCACCCACTTGACTTCCGACGCGCGACGGCGCCAAGCCAAGGCTAAGTTTGTTTATATTTTGCTACACTTCCACAGCAAAAGTATCTTTCTTTTCTTATCTTAAATAATTAAGTGGTTATTTGTGAATATTAATCATTATGAGAACCAGTCAAACACAATATGAAATGATGGTTGAATTCATGGAAGCGTGAGTAAACACTTTTAATAAGTTTGAGTGGCATAAACTTTAGTGTGAAGTGTTTTAAAGTGCAATGCTATTTCTATTCCAGAAATGGAGATTTGTCTAAACCTTCAGGCGGCCCACGAGGCCGGAATTTTATACAAATGAAATGGAAGGAACTCACAAATAAATTGAATAGTGAAGGCACAGGCGAATCTAGGTCTGAGGAGAAATGGCGGAAGGTATGTTAACTCAAGTGACGCTATTTTTTTTGTTGTTGGGGCACTTGAATTAAGTCACTCTTAAGTCTCTGCTTTAAGTACTTATCCAATATCTTTCCTGAGAATTCCTGCTTAAATTATTGTTGTTTAATTCAAGGTGTGGAGCGATTACAAAAATAATTGCAAGAAGAAGTGTGCCAAAATTAATAGGGCCGTTAGTGGCACTGGTGGAGGGCCAGCACTCCAATTAACCTTGACCGATTTAGAAAACCGAGTCATGCAGATAATTGGAGTGCAAGCAGCTACTGGCATGGTGGTGGAAGAAGCAGGGTTTCAACGGGTTAGCTTACTTTTAAAATTTGTATTTTTTTTTATTACCTAGTAGGTAATTAATTTATTTTTTTCAGGCTGCTGAAATTTCCCAACCATCAGAGATGATAGTTCCTGATGCACGTGACGATGATTATGAAATAGGTAAATATGAATATTACTTTTATAATCATTAATCGATTAATATTTAGTATCTTGTGGTAACGTATGTTTATGCATCCCTAAATTACATAAAAGCATCATCATTTTTATTCAATCAAATCTTGAAAAATAGATTATTTATATAAAAATCCCATTATACACACATAAATGTCACATTACACAGTAAATGTTTCTATAAGAATTCAAGTTTCTGCTAATAAGAAAAAGGACTACTCTAATCAACTTTAATATATGTTTTACAGATTGGAATATTCCGGGCACGAGTAGCCAGCCAACAGTGGCTCCTCCTCCACCACCGAGTCCACCAGATGAAACCCCAGCTCTCCCATCAACTGAGGCTCATCCATCATCTTCTCAAGAAGAAGAGACGTGGAAACCACCACCACAAAAAAAGGCTAAGAAGGATTTAGGATTAGGAAAAATGTTTTTAGAAGCGGATAGAAAGGCAAGGGAGTATGCTAGAGAGCGTGATAGGGCCTATGAAGAATTAGAGAAAGAGCGGTTGCAGATTAGGAGAGAGGAATTGAGAGTTAGAGAATTAGAGATGCAAGAAAGGGTGAGACAGAGAGATGATGAATTGCGATTACAGGCTCAATGGTTGGACTTTATGAGAGAGGCTATGGAAGTTTTTGTAAGGTTTATGGAAAAAAAGTCTTAGGTTAAGATTATTTTTTAATTAATATAAATGTTCTATTTTTTAACATTATTAATAAAAAGTAAAGTTATGTGTGTAATCTATTAATTCTATCTACTAAAATATTCCTTATCGCCCTTCCCCTAATTAAGTCATCTCCTCCATTTTCCTGAAAAAGATGGTCAGAAAAAGATAAAGGCATGTTTTGGAGTTCTGCTGGTTCCGGTTCAGGTACGTTAAATTTTAGAGCTAAATTATGCAACACACTGCACGCAGTAATGATTTTTGCACATTTCTCGGGTCCATAGTGGAGTGTGCGATCTTTGCATAAGCAACGCCATCGGTTTTTTAATCGACCAAAGGTATTTTCAATAACCACCCTCGTCTTTCCATGGACTGCTGTGTATTTGTATGCTGGAGTCCCCTCAGCAGCATCCGGAATTGGTGTCATTAACCAGGGACGTTGTGGATAGCCTGAATCACCTGTAAATATTCAAAACTGTTGTCAAGCTGTAAGACAATAATAAATAAACAAAATAAATGATTTTATGTATAACAATATTTAGATACAGGATAATTTTTTTTACAAAAAAAAAAAAATCTTACATTTTCCCTAATAGATATTGCAATGTTCATACTTACTTGCTTTTTATTAGGTCTCTATCAGCTCGAGTACTTGGGAACCGTATAAAGGTGTTAAGGATTGCTGGAGTTACAAGAGCATCAGTGACTTCCTTCACACATTTGCTCACTGTTGTTTGGCCCAAATATTTAGCCATTCCCACTATTCGCTGATAAGACCCAGTGGCATAAAAAGATAATGCACAAAGAACCTGTAACATAAAATATTTATTTGATTTTTAGGATGTAACAATTAACTATTAGCTTTATAGATATTTTGTTTTATTAAATACTAAATAGGTAAGTTGTAGTTAGGTATTGAAATACAAGTAGAAGATATTGAATAGGTATAATTATGTAACATATAAGTGGGTACCTTAAGTTCTAGACTGATTCGAGAACTCGATGTTAATGATGTTTTTTGTTGAAGTTGCTCACAGAGGAACATAAAAGCTTCTTTATTTAGGCGATATCTATTTTTAAATTCGGTTTCATTTATGTCCAGTGGGTTAATTCTATTCCTAAGTTTTGCTCTGCGCGTAATTTCTCTATATTGTTAAAAAAAACATACAAGTAAGTAACTCAAATTTTTTTCAAACACATTAATTCTATAGGTACGCAAATAAATAAAATAAGATTCATGTACTTACCTTGTTTCTCTTGATTGATATCCATCATTTTCTAGTAAATTTGCCGCCAGAAAATAATATACGGTACTATGTTCATACAGTGGCGGTCTTTGCATTTTAAATTATTTTGGAGCTATTAATAATTGTTCCAATAACTAAACAATAATTTTACAACTTTAATTCACAAAACTAACTCTAAACAAAACATAAACACGGTTAAAACTTTACTTTAACGCTTTTCGAAACCTTTCTCACCGACTATTTTCAAGTGAATAATGTTTCGAGCATACTCGATAGCCAGCCTTCGAGAGTTTACATTACCGTACGTCAAAACAATGTTCGTGCTATCAAAAATCTCAGAATTGTTTATAAGTTTCGAGTTTCGTTTACCATGTCGATACGATTTCGATTCGAAAGCGCGCTAAAATCATTCCTGCTGCCATGTTTTGTTTCCTTTTACGCCCGATAGGGGCGCTGTACAATTCTCATACAAATGTTACTCGATTTCGATACGAATAACTTTTCGCAAATATTCGTGCTTGGGCTACTGGTGCCAACCAGGTCAGCCAGGGGGCGGCGAGGCGTAAGCGCGGTGTCGCCTAGCCGTAGCCGAGTTGACGTACAGGCGCTGCTGATACGCTTTCGTTACGTGCATACGGTAGGTTGACGCCTGGTTGACAGCGAGGCGAAAGGCGTTACGGTTACGATCCCTTTCCGATCCCATATGTGTGCTGAGACCTTATGTCTGGTGAGTATATTTATTCCACAATGTATCGAGTTTTGCATTAAGTAGGTACCTATACATTAACTTCGGCTCCTTACCTAACAAAATCCAACCTTTCGTTTTGCCACGTTATCGCCCCATTTGGAGAATTGAAAAAAGACTTGAATTTGTTTCTAACGATTATACCACTATTATTATTTTGTAGGTCATCATTCTCCTGTTCATCTACAATTAGTAAAATACTATTTGTTGCAGCAGATACATTTTCCAACTGATCCCCAAAATCATTTGGTTGCGTACCCGTTGGACCTCAAAGATTAGACCCTATTACAAATGTTACCCGTTCGACCTAATTTTTAGGTCCCTTTGGACCCTCTTCAAAATAAAATAATCAATGTGCCCATTGGACCTCATTTGTAGTACCCGTTGGACCTTCAAAATTAAAACAAGTAAAAAAGTAAACGTTGGACCTCTTTTTTAGTACCCTTTGGACCTTCAAAAAATATGTGTTCATTTGTTGTTCGTTCAATGTTATTTAGTTGGGAAAGGGGTACAGTTATGTTGAAAATTGTTAAATGGAAATCAAAAAAATTGACGAAACAAGTACCTAAGCAAATACACGGTATTACTATTATTATTATTTTGGTAACCTTCATGTAGAAACACCAATGAAACTTATGTATATAAAGTGTAATATGTTTTATAAGTAAAATAGACAATCGAACATTATCATTTTTTGGACATACGCAAGGCAAACTCGCGTCTAAGCTAGACCTTTCCTCGCTCTCTTCGGCGCGCGGGGGCGCAGGGAGTAGACAAAGGGGTATGGTGCGGGGTGAGTATTAGAGGGATCGCAGGCCAGCAAAAACAAAACAGTGACATTTTGCATTACATTACAATTAGTTGGAGCTTTAAGTTGTTGACGTGTGTGCATTTGTGCAATAAAGTTCCGTGTGGTAAAAGGTGATAATCACAAGTAATAAGAAAACAAGGAAACGTTTAATTAAGTACCTGGTAAGTATTAAATTACTTTATCTGTTGCATGTTTAAGTGATTTTATTTGGATGTATATTTCAAATCTTCCGTGGTTTTCTTTTCTGATAATTTTGTCACTATTATTTCTATATTTAATTTGTCTCTGCTAATTATTGAACAATTATTACTTACCATACTGTGAATTTGTAAAATTAGTCATGCTAGCATTCCACCAAATTATTATACATTAATTAATTTGTTCATACACACACGACTCCAGCCGACCGTCGACTAGCCGGTGCAAAATGTGTCATTATTAGTAACATTGGTTATGATTAAAATAAAAAAAATCATAATAATACACTTTAGTCTTCTTTGGAACTTTGTTTTATGGACACTCTTCATAAGTTACCTAATTATTGTTATAGATTTTAGTCCAATTGTTTTTCTTATTTTTAATTTCTTATTTCTTTTTCTTATAGCTGAGTTTACTCAATTAGTTGTCTTTTATGTTGTGGTAAATTTACTCACTACTTATTTCGTGTAAAATAATAACTTAAATAAAACGAATATATTTAATGGCCTGTTTCAGATTAAAGAAGAATCATTGTTAATGAATAATGTCTCAAATAGAAGTAGTCCCTTCAACAAGTCGACATAATAATATAGATAAAACACAAGAACTTTGTTTCGTGACATCTAAAAGAGGTGGTGAGATTCTGCTAAATGATGGTTACCAGTACTATAAAAAAAAAGATAATAAAAATGGGTCCTCACGGTGGAATTGTTAATATAAATCGAAGTGTCGCGGCACTATAACAATTAAAGGAAATACGATTATGAACAAAGTCAGTCACAGTAACAATTGTGTACGTGATCACGCTGGCAATGAAATAAAGAAAGAAATAAGTACATGGAAAGTTGAATCTGGACAAGGAGTTCTTCCTCTGCAAACAATATATAATGAAGGCGTTAACCGGTTGAAGGATAGAGGTCTTAACCTATTGACCCGGATACCTAATTTTAATAATGTGAAGCATGGACTCTATAACAGTCGCAGAAAAGAATTTGGCATCGATAATATTAAGCCAAAAACAGTTACAGATGTCAAAGTTCCTGTAAAATACAACGACTTTTTAATGGCTGACTATCAAGAAGGTGCTCGAAGAATTTTAATATTTTCATCAAAAGAAGCAAGAGAAAAATTGAAAACGGTGAAACATTTTTTTGCAGATGGGACGTTTAAATGCGTAGTACCGCCGTTTGTACAAATGTACAGTATTCACGGAGATCTCGGTAGCACCGAAAAAAGCACAAATATTAAACCATTGATATATGCTTTGGTTACTGATAAAAAAGAAAAAACTTATCAAATTATTTTTCAATTATTACTATCGCAAAATCCATCTTGGAAGCCAGAAAAATTTACTACAGATTTTGAAACTGCGCAAATGAATGCTATTCAGTCAGTTTTTCCTGAAGTGGACATTAAGGGATGTTTTTTTTCATTTTACTCAGGCTTTAAGTAAAAAAGCAAAGAGTCTGCACATCTTAAAAAATCGCGCGTGTAAGCGACATGTTGCTTTATGTGCCGCTTTAGCATTATTACCAGAACAAGCCACAGATGAAGGTTGGTTTTATATTATGGAGGACTGGTCCGAAGAAAATGAAAATTTAGTTAAATTTAATGACTATTTTACAAAACAATGGCTGCAAAAAGAAGACATGCGAAGAATCTGGTGTTTCAACTCTGAAAGACATCGTACAACTAATAGCGTGGAAGCATGGCACTCGAGTATTAATAAAAAGTTGTGTGGTAATACAAAGCCAAATATTTTACAATTTTTGAGCATAATTAAAACAGACGCATCAATGACAAGTTTAACTATAGCAAAACTAGAAAATGGACACCAAATACTAAATAAGCGCAAAGAGTACATAGAAAAAGATGAAAAAATCGCTTATATTCTAGAGCAATTAGATAACAATTATATTAATGTAGGTCATTGCTTAGAGAAGCTGCTTACATATGTATTTTAAGTTTGTCATTTAACAATACTTAATGTCCTTCCAAAAAATTATTTGAAAATTCTGTTACTTGAGCTTGACTTGAGATTGATGATGTTATTTTTTATGTGTAAAACCTAAGTATGGAAGCTAACTAAGCTTCCATACTTAGGTTAATTTAGGTCCAAATTTAGTCTAAGTAAATTCTAAAGACATACTGTGATTATAAATTGATCTGTGATTTAATGTTATTTTTTTTTTAACATTTATGTAATGTTATTTTTGTAAACTCACCTTATGGCAATATTGTTATTTAATTGTAATTAGAATTTGTGATCTAAAACCATGTTAATCATTATTATTATTATTTTTATATCTTTTGTCTGAACTTTGGGATAAGACTGATTTCAATATTTGATCTGTGATTTATATACTCTATTTTACTTAAAATATACAATATTTTATATTTACGAACGAAATAAACGATAATAACACTGAACAGTGATTTAGAAACATGTAAAATATATAGTTATATTTACAAATTTATTTTAAAAAAAATAACTTAATGTTGCAACATTATGAATATTACCGTCGACATTGAGTCGTCAGATTAGGTAACACTGACATGTCAGGCTACAACGTTTTAATTTTGAGAAAAGCCGCCATATTTAGGTTTTGCTTGCAAAAATGTAAGTAAATTCTATGATATACTGTGATTATAATCATTTATATGATTTGTATTCAATAATATAGGTACTTTAATTGCTTAAAAAAATAAAGATCATGTAATGGCATTACTGTTATTTAATTGTAATTAGAATTTGTGATCTTAAACCATGTATAATATAATAATTATTATTTTTATATCTTCAGTCTGTTAACTTTAGGATAAAACTGAGTTTAATATTTGATCTGTGATTTATATACATTATTTTACTTATAATACACATTATTTTATATTAACAATTATCCACACCCTTCTGGTACAACCTGTAGGAATATACCAACTTAAAGATTTATAATCGGGTAAATACGTGATCTAATTGGAATAGGTGATTTTATCTATACATATAAAAATCAAAGTCCTGACTCATTCACTAAGTCACCAACGCAGGGCCCAAACCCCTGAACCTATAAAGCTGACGTTGTTGCTTTTATATCTTTGAATAAACATATTGATTTATTTATTGCATCGTGTTTTATTTTTGATAAAGTGTCTCACTTTTGTGCACGATTGTACTTTAGCTTTTCATACGAAGATGTAAAAAAATGGGTCCAACGGAACACGTTGTTTAATAGGGGGTCCAATGGGCACTAAAGTATAGGCAAAATCCAAGTTTTAAGGTCGAAACGGCACAAGGAGGTCCAAAGGGTCATGATAGTCAGTGAGGTCCAAACTTGGAGGTCCAACGGGTACGCAGTCAATCATTTTCAATTTCATGATTTCTTATGTAATTATGTAAACATGTGCATGCAAGAATCATAATGTCGACATATCTCGGTTGCATTCGTAATCTTTTTTGGAACACTTCAAACTTTTGTTGTAGTATGCCGAAACTGCTTTCTACAATACGCCTTGCGCGGCTTAACCGATAATTAAATATTTTTTTTTCGTTATCGCCTGTTAGTTGGTTGCTAGGATAGGGTCTCATCAAGTGTTCAGACAGGGGAAAACCTTCATCCCCAACAAAAACATGAGGCAATTCCTCTCTCGTACCTGGCAAACATTTATTAGAAGGTATACCGAGTGTTTTATTTTGAAGTTTTCTCCCAAGTTTGGAACTGCTCAAGATGCCACTGTCACTATTGCGTCCATACGATCCGATATCCACTACAATAAATCTGTATTTTGCGTCAGTGATGGCTAGCAAAACAGTACTGAAAAACTTTTTGTAGTTATAGAAGAGGCTACCGCTATTCCAAGGTGCCCGAATATTCGCATGCTTGCCATCTATCGCACCAATACAATTAGGAAAGTTCCATATAGTTCTAAATTCTTCTTCTATTCGGGTCCATAACTGTGGTGTCGGTTTTGGCATAACATGTGGTTGTAAATATTTCCAAATAGCTCCGCAAGTTTCATGAACAATAGTGTGTACAGTACTGTGTCCCAATCTATAACTATGAGATAGTGCCTGAAAACTGATGGCGGTAGTTAAAAATCTGAAACAAAAACATGTCACCGGTTAAAACTCCGAAAGGTCGTATAGTGATACATACATATATTTACAAAGGCTGCATGTTCTCCGAACGTTCGTCAACCGAACGCTGTCTTGGACAGGCGTACACCACATATCGTTGTGTTGTTGTTATTGTTATTATAATATTTTCTTTTTTTTTTAGTGGTAGAATGCAAAAAACTTTGGAAAAAATTGAGAGACAGCTACAGAAAAAGTCTTCGTTTACGAGAATCTAAAAGTGGTTCTGCAAGGTCGAATGATCGCGCTATAAAGTATGAAAACGAGCTACAATTCATTAAGCCTTTTATCCAGAACAAGAAACAGACTACAAATTTGGATAGTTCGCCAGAAGTTACAGACATTGAATCTCAGTCTGTTCCGTCTCCACGACCTTCAATATCAAGACCGCCATCACAATCATCATGGACACCTACTCCTCAAAATGAACAACCAAAACTGTCAACAATGTTATATAAACAGTATATGGAGTCAAAGCTAAAGGAAGATGACCCCACTATCAGCTTTTTTCTCACCATGGGCCGTACTGTAAAGAGAATGCCAGCAAAAGTGCAAGCTGAACTAAAGAAAGAAATTTTCCGCCTTGTCAATAATGAAGAGATTAAACTGGCGTCATTTGAAAGTAATGAAGCTCATAACTCATCAACTGATTTGGATACTGGTGCCACAGGAATTTACACAACCGACTCACCGCCATCACCTTATATACCACAACCAATATCTAGAACACCACAAACGCCTTCAACTTACACACCATACCCAATACCTAGGACACCACAGCATACGCCTTCAACTTACACACCGCATACAATTTCTAGGACACCACAACAGCCATCTTCAACTTACACACCACAACAGATCAGTAATTTTTCATTGATTGACAATACAACAGAAACAAACTACTCAAATCCTTTGAACGACATGGTCAACGAAATGTAATCAAAACAAGTAATATAATTAGGCAGAATATTAATTAATATTATTATGAAAAATAATTGATTAAAACGACGAATATAAAATAACCTTCTTTTATTTAAAATGTTTTGAGTTTATATCTAATATCTATATGTTTTTTTAAACAGTCTAGTTAATTAACTGAAGACCGTCTGGGTCAGTGGTAGTGTGCTTGACTTCTGATCCAATGGTAGTTAAATTATACAAAACAATATAATTATACAAAATAATACTTACCTGAGGCATATAGACAATCGTTCTTCAACAGATACAGGTATTCGAAAATTTGTTTCGTGTCTCTTGAGGTGTGGCTTTAAGATATTCACTAAGGTTTCAAATTGAATATAGGTCATTTTATAATAATCGTAGTACAAATCTGGGTACTGATTTAAATTTTTACAAAATGTTTCAAATTCACCAACTTCTCTACTTTTCTTCCATAAATCATGTACCCAAAATTTTCTTTTCCTTTTTCTTTCCGTTTTGTTTGTTACTTCTTGTTCTTCTTCTACAGCCAGTGCTATGATACATAAATCCAAATCCACCATATTTATTGCCACACAACTTTCCTTGAGTGAAGTAGATCGCACACTAGTTTTCAAAGCTACCACGCGGAGGTTCATTGCGGCGCCTCGGGATGCCGCGCTGCCTCTCGCGGCGCCGCACTGCCCCGCGCGGCGCCACACTGCCTCTTGCGGCGCCGCGCTCACTCACTTGCTCTTACGGCCGCTGCGCGCCGCTGCTCTTTTAGTGGGGATTGACCCTTATTTTGTACAATCATGCCGCCGGCTTGCGCCCGCGCGGGCAAGCCGGCGGGGCAGCATGCCGATGCCGACGGCATCAGCTGGCCATACACGCACAGATCTACCCGACGGATCTGTCCGACAGACGTGCTTGGCGGACAGATCCGTGCATGTATGGTGAGAACGGACACGGATTTGCACGCCGGGTGCCTGCCCGCTGCCCGTGGTCAAATCGAGCAGATCGGGCACGGGGCGGGTAGCGTAAAGGAGTCTACACACCAAACCTGTTCATGAGAGCAAGTGGTTTGCCTTTAAATCTTTGAATTTCTTGCTCAATAAAAATAAACCTACTGGAACAATCGATACGGTATGTAACATTTCAGTGATGTTGTATTATTTTATTTCTAACCTAATTATTAGAGCACACAAGAATAATATGTAAGCTTGGCCCGAGTGAAGAGAGGCGCGCGGTAAATAAAGACAGGTACTTATTTTATCTGCCTTTGTTGTTGCGCTGCCGCTATTGTTATTGCACCGAAATATTTCTAAACAAATTATTTCTTGGAATGGCATGTGCACAGATATAATAGTCATTGCAAATGTATTTTTTAAAAACTAACAACTCTTTTCTCAACAATCTTTTGATTTCGCCGAATTTCTATTATAAACCGAGAGATTCCGTACCATTTTCTTTTTTTTTTCTTTTTAGGTTGTTTTAGAAATATTATTATTAATTATTATTTACATTGATAATAATTATCAATGTAAATAATAATTAATAATAATATTTCTAAAACAATTAGTATTAGGTATGATTTATGACCATTGTCTTTTTTTTCATATATTCCGAGCGGTGTACCTACTCGCGGGTAAAAGCTAGTGTATAATACATTTCATAAGTAAACTGTTGGTGATTCAAATAAAATATTATTTCAGGAGATAACAGCAACTGACAATAATGCCCAACATGCGGACAATGATGCTCAACATGGGGAAAACGATTCACCTCAAACGTCAATCATCATTCCCCAAGCGAATAAACGTTATAAACCTAATACAAGTATCTAATGAGATGGTGTCGGAAGCATTAAATTTAATGAGAACAGTCAGTCAACGGACAAATCAAAAAATAAAAGATCAGGACGATTTGTTTGGCGAATATATTGCGACACAACTTAGAAAATTTGATAAAACAACAAAGGCAATAATAAAACATCGGATTAACAATATCTTTTTTGAAACCGAAACTGGATATCGTTCAGACATGTTCGAAGCTTCGCCAAGACCTTCTACTTCCCATAGTCATCCAGGATATTATACAATGGATCAATGTGATGTAAATTCCTACTACTCATCATCCAACTCTGCCGTAACAAACCCTGTTTCACCGCCTCTTGGTGAACCTTCAACATCTTCAATTGAACCTTCGTTACGTGTGTCGCTTCAAGAGAGTGGTGATATTGAGAACATATTATCATCTATTGAGTCAGATAAATAGGTTTATTCCACAAATCCCCACCGTATGCACTCTGAGAATAACCCTATCACCTGATGCGAGATAACGTTATGTAGGCACAAGTATTTCGTCTTAATGTTGTTGTCATAGAATCGTCATAGTATACTCAAAATGCATAAAAACATCAGTGGGGATTTCGCGGTGGGGATTTATAGAATAACTCGGTAAATAAAACCACTTATAAATGAACAAAAACAAGTGATTTACGAAGTTTTTAATACAAATTATAATAAAAATACAAGTACTAATACAAGTATGAGTTTCATTAAAACTTACGAGTTAGTCATTGATCATTCTGCCATGGTAATCTCCCGACATCGGAAAGAAAATATTGAACCAATTCTGTCCTTATAACCTCAGGAGATTGTGTCCTTGTAACCTCAAGGGAATGTGTATTGTCTTGTCTAGGCAAGTCAGCAAACAAATTATTTTCACGTGGTTCCCTGCGCCAATCTCCTGGATTGATTTCTCCCCTACTATTTTCAGTATCATATTCATTTTGTTGTATTATACCATGTCGTTTTACATAATTGAACAAATGAATACATGCCAATGTTACAATAGTAACTTTTTGTGGATTTAGCTCGATGGGTTTGTCAAATATCTTAAATTGTTTTGTTAACTGTCCAAATACGTTTTCAACTACTCTTCGACCTCGACACATGCGATAGTTGTACACTCTCTTGGGAGACCCTTTCGCATGATTACCATCATAAGGTTTTAAAATATTGGTTTGTAAAGGAAACGCATCGTCGCCCAAAAAAAAATAGGGTACTGGCATAATTCTTCCAGGTAGAGGTTTTTTATCTGGCAAATTTAAATCATTATTATATAACATTCTGCATAATGAAGAGTTAGCAAATACACCACCATCGGAAATGCGACCCTGGCACCCCACATTAGCGTATAAAAACTTATAATCTGCATCCACTAATGCAAACAGTACAATACTGAAATACATTTTATAATTAAAATAATCGCTTCCACTTCGTGCTGGACATTCAATTCTAATGTGCTTTCCATCCATAGATCCAACACAATTAGGTACATTCCATCTACTCAGATATCCATCTGCAACTTTTGTCCATTCGTTTGATGTTCGTGGAATCTGAAATCGGAAATGTGCTCGGTGATAGGATAGCCATTTGCCTACTTATATAGTAATTTTTCGGAACATAGTTTTTCTGGAAGATTAAAGAAAGTTAAACGCCCATATATGTAAGATTGCGCGTACCCTGGTACGCGTACTCAGTTTACGCGTATCCGGAACGCCTAGTCCATACCTGCAGCTACGCGTTCACTCTTGGGGTACGCGTACCGCGCGAGCCAACTCGCAGCGCGAGCCACCGTCAGTCGGTTTTTGGTCGCGCGTCAAAGAGGACGCACGCGGCCGGCTACGCTATATTTGGACGGCAAAATGAATAAACACGCGTGTTCTTCGAGTTTCAATAGTGAAAATATTATTAGATTGATTCAACTTTATGAATTTCACCGGGTCTTGTGGGATAGCACACTAACTGATTATCGAAATAACGATTTACGCCAAGATGCATGGAAGGCAATTTCAAATGAACTGAACATTCCAATAGGTGAATTAAAAAAAAAGATGACAACTTTATTAGCAACTAATAGAAAAGAAAGGAGCAAAATCAAAAAAAGTTTAGTAACAGGATCAGGTAAGTTTTTAAATTGTTTATTTACGCATTGTAGGCATTGTATTTTCGCATTGTAAATTGACATATTTATAATAGCCTATATACTTTTAAATCTTTTTTTTTTACAGGAGCTAATGATGTATATATATCGAAGTGGTTTGCATCTGAATATTTTACTTTTCTAAATGATAAGGACAAACCAATGCCAACAACGGAGACTACTGTAAGTAATTACGATTAGTTATTAACGTTATTATATTTATACTTACCAGCTGCTTTATGAGGCTTTTTCAATTTTATTATACATATCGCTGCTTAAATTCAAAACGGCCGCAATTCGAAATCTGACTTTTTTACAGGAGAGCCCGTCAAAGTTTTCATTTCGGTTTTTGGTTATTATTTTGATCAATCTACATTGTATATCTATGTGTTATATATCATCGGATGCAGATTTCAAGCCTCTATTAGTTTGTTATTTTATTTTTTCTCTAAGTTTCACCCAGTAAATATAACATCACATAAGTCCCTTTTGATTATAAAAAATCAAATTTAATGTTTATGAATTTTATAAATAAAGCAGCCATATTACCACTTTGGAAGAGTCTCTCGCGCAAACTGTTCAGTTTAGAAAAAAATGATGTTAGTAACCTCAATATAATTTTTAAAGACCTATCCATAGATATTCCACACGTATGGGTATGGTGAAAAAAATTATTTTGAGGTTCAATTCTAAGTATGGGGGGCACCCCCAAAATTTGTTTTGTTTTTATTTTTCTGTGAAAATCCTAATGCGGTTCACATAATACATCTACCTACCAAGTTTCAACAAGATAGCTCTTATACTTTCGAAAAAAAGTGGCTGTGACATACGGACGGACAGACAGACAGACATGACGAATCTATAAGGGTTCCGTTTTTTGCCATTTCGCAACGGAACCCTAAAAAGGGTGATAACACCTTGTTGAAGAATTATAGAACAATCTCACTTCTGTCCCATGCATACAAGCTGTTCTCGAGAGTCAATACGAACCGTCTCGAACGCAGGTTTGGTGACTTCCAGCCTCCCGAACAAGCCGGTTTCCGAAAAGGTTTTAGTATCATAGTTCATAGACCTCATACACACGCTCCGCCAGATTATAAAGAAGACAGAGGAGTATAATCGGCTATTATGTCTAACATTTGTGGACTATGAGAAAGCCTTTGATTCAATCGAAACCTGGGCAGTATTGCAGTCCAACGATATCATATCGACTATTGGGATATCGAAGAGTTGGAGTGTTTATTTAGAAACGGCACCATGTCCATCCGACTTCAGGAAAAGACCACGAAACCAATCCAATTGCAGAAAGGGGTGAGACAGGGAGAAATTGTTTCTCCGAAACTGTTCACGAACGTTTCCCAACAGTGACAACGGTGGGCCTTAAAATGAACATGGAAAAGACAAAAATCATGTCAAATGTCCATGTGTCCACTACCCTTGGACAGATTGTTCAGTTAAATCCAACTTCAACAAAGAGGTCGCCCGAAGAATCCAACTCGAATGGGCAGTGTTTGGGAAGCTACGTGATATCTTCTCGTCGAGTATCTCACAGTGTCTTACGACAAGGGTGTTTAAAAAGTGTGTGTTGTCAGTGAGGACATACGGCTCTGAGAAGTGGTAGTTGACTGCCGGCCTTTTAGAGAGACTAAGTCACTTAACGAGCAATGGTAGGCTCGGAGTTTCTTTACGGAATAAAATCCGGAACAAGGATATTCGGCAAACAACCAGAGTCACCGAAATAGCACGTAAAATTTGGGAGTTGAAGTGGCATTGGGTATAATGGGTAAGCAACATTGCTCATAGAACTGATAACCAATGGCGAAGAAAAGATCTCGAGTGGCGACCACGGACCGGAAGATGTCTAATAACTTACAGTAATGATTATTTTCACATTTTGTAATAATTCAAAAGTTCGTTGTTTACATTTTCCACTCCCAACCACTTGCCACCAAAATCGTTAAAATATCTCAACAAACAAGTTGCTCTCGTAATACTAAAAAATAATTTCTTTAATACAAACAAAGAGTTAACAGTGTTAGTATCAACAAACTAACTAGTGTTAATATTATGAAGACTGTGAGTACGTGCGTCACTCACTGTGACAGAATAATATTGCTCGGCTCGTCCTTTCTCCTCGATCGCCTACTCGGGTAGATCCACCGCACTTAGATAATATGTTTTTATACAGGGAGTGAGACAGGCCTGGTTTAGGTTGTAATTATTTTGTTAAGTTTTAAATTTAAACATTATTTGCATATTTGTTTATAAAAATACTGGCACAATCACCATAATTTTATATGCAAAACAGAAGCATTCCAAAATACTGCACTATTCTTTAATAGAATAATAATAAAACACGTTTTATTCAAACTCAAAATGGACATATCACAAAATACGGTACTTTTCTTTGTAAGATTATGATATACTTATAATGTAATTTTAAAACAATACGGTTGTATTTTGAAATGTGGCCCTTTTTCACATAACAAACGTGCGCTCCCGCTGACTGCAGGGTCGCAATCCGGAATATGGCGGCTTTGATTTGAAGTTAACCATCTAAGTGACAAAATGTAAAAAGGGCGGTTGTGTAATTTGCTCATTTCTAGTGCTAAAATACTGGGTGTCTTTTTAGAATATGAAAATATAGGCAGCATAGATACGATTTTTGCTTTAAAAACGATTTGATTTTTTTTCGATTTGCGGCTGTTTTGAATTTAAGCAGCGATATATTACGCGCGTTAAATATTGTTTGAAACTCGGTACGGTGCGCGGTCACACAATCGGCCAGACGCCGCGCAAGCGCCACGCATGCGCTCCGCACACACGCTGCCGGCGGCGTCCCTCGCGCTCCGATCCCGCGCCCGACTCCCGAGGCCAGTCGCCAGTCTGAGTCGCGCGCGCCCGCTCCGCACGCAAGTAACGTTTCAATCGATTCCGCGGCTCTTGCTCGCTCCCGCCAAAAGTTTTGTTTTTTATGTATGTTAGAATATAGTTATAGTTCCAATAGTTGTACAAGTCACTGTGCGCTAATAAACTGTTTATGTGCTCTAAGCGTAGTGTCTTTCACTGAGTACAAACCCACGCCACCACCATCATACATATTATTTTAGCCTACGTTAATCCGTGTAGTTAGTACACGTTTTATTTAATATAAATGTCACATTAAAACTTAGTGATTATTTTGCCACTCAAGGGGGGGCATTATTAACAAAGTGTTCCGCCAGATGTAAACGTATATGAGTAGGAGTATTGGGCGATCTCCTAGGTACACTGTCTAAAGGAAAAAAAGAAGTTAATTGCTGTTGGTCTTGTCGCCATGCACCTGGAACAAGCTCTCCTCGCTGTTCAGAGTCAAATGCATTCGTATGTGCGTAAATATTTGATAGTCTGCTTTTTTGTAAAAAATTGTGTAAATAAACAGTTGCCAATACAATTTTTGTAGCTTTTTCCGGTTCCAAAAGCATCGGTTTTCGTAGTACTCGAAACACCGAACTCAGTATCCCAAATGCATTCTCAACTACCCTCCTTGCTCTTGATAGACGATAATTGAATATTCTTTCAATAGATCCTCTTTCTGGATTACCCGAAAAGGGTTTCATGGTATATTCACTGAGGGCAAATGCTTTATCACACAGAATTATATACGGTACCTTCACATTGTAAGGAGTTTGTAGTATTTCAGGATTCGGTAAATTTAGGCTTTTGTTTTCAAGGTTCCGGTACAAGGAAGTGTTTTTAAAAACACCTCCATCTGATATGCGCCTTGACATCCAACATTTACGTACATAAAATTGTAATCAGCGTCAACTAATGCTAACAATACAATGCTAGAATATTGTTTATAATTGTAAAATTCCGTTCCACTATTTAATGGTGCTTGAAGGCAAACATGTTTGCCGTCCATTGCGCCTATTGCATGAGGAAAGTTCCACTTTTCTTCAAATTCTTTTGCAACGGCCATCCATTGATTTTCAGTCTCGGGTAGCTGTAACAAATTATTTCATCTAGATCATCGGAGTCATGGCGAATGACTGGGGCTCGCGGAGCGCTCTGGATCGATTGACCTCGCGTACAGGTTCGCGGCGGTCCGTACAGGAGCTGTACGCGTATCCAATGTACGCGTGGACAGTGTTTCCCAACTACGCGTAACACAGGAACGCGCTATCCGTACGCACCTTAATATCCAAGTGTTCACGTACGAAACGCAAGTGCGGTGTAAGTAGCGGGCAAGCTAGCGACTGGCGCGCGCGCGCCGCTCGCGTCAATATCAAACGCGTGAGATGTTTGTGAGTGTTCACGTCGAACTAGCGGCGGAGCGCGCGATTATCTCGCGACGTCAGGTAAGTTCAACCAGTTTGAACTTATCGCTAGAAACGCTAGCACGTTTTCATCATGTCACACTCGCGCAAACGCCAGGCGGCCAATGTGAACACGAACCCGCCACGTCTCCGCGACCGCACCCGCCACCGCGCCCGCGCGTTCCAACGTGAACAAGTACCAACCCGCCGGCCTTAGGGCTATTACGCACTGTCGACTAGTCGCCGGCGACTCAGTTGTCGACGACTGTAATATTGTATAGTTTAAATAGGTGTTTACGCACTAGTCACCGGTTGCCCGGGCGACTCGGCGACTCGCCGCGCAGTGGCGACGCACAGGCAACTGCCGGTCGCCGGCGACCAATAGGAGCACGGTTTCAAATGAAAGCATTCACACTGCGAGCAACTGTCGTAACGACCGGACGGCCGCGCACAATGAGTTTTGACACGGATAAATTTATATCGTGAATACAATCCCGAAAAGCTATTTGGGATTTACAAAGTGAGGAATATGCTAATCGGGATTTGAAGAAAAAACAGTGGGAAGAAATAGTGGAGTTATTTGGAGGTGAAGAATTATCAGACGAAGAAAAAAAAAACTCAGGTAAGTAAGAAATGCCATTTATTTTTTATTAATTAATACTGCTCATCTGCCAAGATAATTGACCCTCAGTTGTAAAGTAATCAGCAAATACATCTCTGTATGATGCACCACGTCGCGTAGCTCTTTGGAAACCGTTTGGGACTTCTTCAAAGCCAGGAATGCTCAGGGTATCTTCAAATTTATATTCGTCTCTTTCTCGGACATAGTTGTGAAGAGCGCAACATGTTTTGATGATCCTTGATACTAGATCTAAATTCACGTTGATAGGTCTGTGAAAAATCTGCCACTTGTTTGCTAATATGCCGAATGAACATTCAATATGGCGTCGTGCACGAGAAAGCCTATAATTAAATATTTTTTTCTTTGTTGTTAAATTTGATCCACCGAACGGTCGCATAATTTTGTCAGTTTGTCCAAATGCTTCGTCACCCACAATAACAAACGGTACTGGTATAGGGTTTGTCGATGAAATGGGCTTAGGTTCGGGTATTTGCAAATCATTGTTCATTAGCTTTTGATAAAACGTTGAATTTGACCTTAAGCCTTGTCTCCCAGTGGGGTGATGACAATGTGGTCACTTTTAACGCCACCAAAACACAGGCGTGTCTTTTTACCGCAAAAAGGAGTCGTTTTGACCAAACTCCTACTTTTCGGGGTGCATCTGTTCCTGTGACTGATCGGCTCGAACTCCTAGGCATGGAGTTGACATCCATTCTCAACTTCGGCGCCACCATCGAGTACAAAGCCCAAACGGCGGCCAAAAAGCTGGGCATCCTAAATAGGGTGAAGCGATACTTCAGGCCTGGACAGCTTTTAACCCTGTATAAAGCGCAAGTCCGATCCTGCATGGAGTATTGTAGCCACCTTTGGGATGGCTCAGCTAAGTATCAGCTTGCCGCGCTTGACTCGGTGGAACGCAGAGCTAAGAGGCTCATCGGTGACGTAAAACTGGTGGATGCCAAGCTGCATAGCTTGGCTCATCGCCGTAAGGTTGCCTGCTTGTCGGTCTTCTACAGATTGTACTTCGGTGAGTGTGCCCAAGAACTCCACGACCTCATCCCACCGGCCCCCTTCTACCATCGGACATCCAGACGCACTGCATCTTACCATCCCTACCTTGTTGCTATTCCACCAACTCGCACTAAGCGTTTCCAAACGTCTTTTATAATGCGCACAGCAAAGGAGTGGAACTCTCTGCCTGCGTCCGTGTTTCCAAACGCTTACAACCCTAATCTCTTCAAAGTTAGAGTGAACAGGCTCCTTCTGGGTGAGCTCGCTCCATCGTAGACTTTGTCTCGGTCATCTTTGACCTAGACTGGAGTCAAGAGCAAACCCATCACAAATAAAAAAAAAAAAAAAATTGTAAATATAGTTGAATCGCAATCCTTTCCATAGGAACCAACGTCTATGTATATGAACTTATAGTCAGAGTCACAAATGGCAAGCAAAATTACAGAAAAGAAGTGTTTGTAATTATAACACAATGATCCACTGTTGTATGGTTTTATAATTCTTACATGCTTACCATCTACGGCACCTATGCAATTTGGAAAATTGGCCCGTAAATGAAAATCTTTTGCGATTTTTAACCAATTTTCTTTTGTCGGTTGCGGTAAACACATGTCTTTTAGTACAACCCATATAAAATGACAAACTTTTCTTATTATTTCAGCTATAGTTGAAATCCCAAGTCTGTATGAGTAATGTAAATCTACAAATTTACAACCGCTTCCAAGATATCTGGAATTAAAAAATAATTTAAATATATACATTATTTACAGGTCATGCACTTAAAAAAAAATGGAAAAATATAAGAAGCTGCTTTTCGCGAGAAGTACGAAGATTAAAAAATACTAAAAGCGGATCTGCTGCTTCCCATAAAACTCCCTATATTTATTATAATCAGCTGTTATTTTTGAAGAATACCGTTGGTAATTTGAACACAGAGAGTAACATTGCTGAACAAGAACATTTGACAAATGATCAAGAACCTTTAGAACCTTACTCGAGAGAAAATATAGTCGGAAGAAAAAAGAAAAAAACGTCAGATGATGGCACAAGCGAACTGTTAACCACATTAAACAAGTGTATTGAAACTCGCAAAAATAAGGAGGATATTTTGGAACAAGATGAGGACAGAATGTTCCTGATGTCCCTATTATCATCATTTAGGGCAATTCCGGAGCACAAAAAGTCAGCTGCGAAAATTCAATTAATCAGTGTAATCGAATCATTCCGATCCTCTACTCAAAATAATATGTATCCAAACACAATGTGGCGAAATTTTAACGAGTACGAGTATGAGCGTGGTTACTTCACACCGGAGGCCGGGCGTTCAACAGCACCAAGTCAACAATCACGCCCTGAAGCACAACATTATTATACGCTACCAACTTCAACTCCTTCAGAACGTGAACGCCCAGAGTCGCGATTTTCTACTGTCACTTCAAATACCTCGCAAGATTCTGACATTTTGGATCTATTTTGAATATTTCCTTTTGTTGTGCGTTCGTTTATAACATTGATTTCATTAAGTACTTTAAAAAAATACATGTTTTTCGGCTCGAGTGAAGCCTGAGTGGATAATTGGTGAAGGAGACCGACTTCTTACGGGGTCCATGTTGTCTTGTGGGTTTTCATTCGCCATTTTTCAAAAGAAAATCAATATTAAATACAAATTATTTTAATAACAAAAGTTCGTTTTTCTTTTAAACTAACAAATAAAAAAAATGTAAAAATAAATAAATAACAAAAATCTAATTTGTTTTTAATTAAATAATCAAATTAATTGATTAACAAACGAAAATCAAATCAATTAATGTAAATTAATATTTAATCAATATATAATTTTAAAACAATATTTACATAAAATAATTACAAATTTCAAATAAATAGATGATTATAAAATAATAAAAGTGACAATAATAATAATTTGATTCAGGCGTAATCCGTATCACAATTAGAGTTGTGGACGGGGCGGTCGCTAGAATCGGAATGACCGCTCTGCCCAGCGCTCCGGCTTATAAAGGCTGCGCTCCCTTCCACAACTCGCCTGATTCATTGAGTGGTACGATGATGTCACGTGTGTACGATGAGCATTGCGTTTCGTTTTACGTTGTAATAATTTACTCACGCCGACATGTTTTATAATTATTTACCGTATATTTTTAAATTATGTCATCGAAGAGTAGACTTACAGATAGTGCCATCCACGAAGACGCGCCCCACTCTTTGTTCAAATGCATGTGTGCTATCTTCCGCATGTGTTAAACATCTGTCGATACACGCTAATTATCGATAAATGCAAACGCACACTAATAGAAATTGACTAATCAGGAAAGAGTATTATGAACAGCACGAAAGATGCTCTATTTAAATTTAATCGCGCGTCTTCGTGAATGGCATTATCTGTAACTCTAAACACACTCCCGGACACATCTATCGGCCCACCTTGAGTTTTAAGTTTTGACTGGAGACCAGCTAAAAATAAATGTTAGGAGGAGCAATAAGTTTTTGCAGGTGTGAAGCTGATTTACTGGCCATCGTTTTCGTAAAAAACTGCATAAAAACTTATTGCACCACTTAACATTTATTTTTAGCTAGGGATTGTCAACACTTTAAACACTAGGTTTGGCCGATAGATGTGTCCGGGAATGTAATGTAAATTGTGTTAAAATCCCGTAAAAAATAAATGTTAGGAATGAATTTTATTTGAATTGTCACTTACCTTAGTGTTATAAAAAGTTTTTCTTCCGGAGAAATACATGGTCGCATATTTGTATCTATGCCAGTTATATGTGGTTTTAGAAGACACAATAAGTCATCAAACGAACTCACAGACATTCTTGCATAATTAATAAATTTACGAGGATATTTTCTAACGTCTTCATAAAATAATTTAAACATTCCCTTTGACCTCCGTTCTTCTAACAAAGGATGCACCCAATACTCTTTTGATTTTTTTTTATTTTTCTTTCTTTTTATAATTAGTAGCGCCGCTACTATTGCAAGTTCTTCAACGTCCATTCTGCACGAATGTACTTGGAATACTGTCGCTCGGCTCGGTCTCCGGCCCTAGTTTCCCATGTTTCGGTCGCCGAGGGACCTTGGATAGTTATATCCAAGGTCCAAGGTAAAATAAAATAAAATAGTTTATTAATTATAACTTTTTGAGTCCTTTCCTAGGTCATCATTACAAAATAATATTTAATAATAAATAAAGATTTTTACCTACTTTATTTTTAAATTTAAGCCATTACAGATTGCAAATCAAATTATAAAAAATATATCTATGTATATTATATATATATATTACAATATTATCCTGGTTAGTTAGTACGCGTGCTCAAATAGGTACCTATATTCACGAAATATATTTTATTTGTCTACAGAATCTACAGATATGCCTAGAAATTATCGACCCAAACCGGGAGCGAAATCTCTTAAAAAACATGACGTAGCCATAATTAATCAAGCTTTACCTAGACATATCAGCTGGAAACACATCGATACGACGTATTGCTGAGAAATATGGAATTTCATATTCAGTTTTACAGAGACGCAATAACAAATCAGTGAAACCCCATGGTGGCCAAACGGCAATAACGCCAGAGGCCGAGGCTTTTATTGTAAAAAATTTAAATATTTGTGCGGATTGGGGTTATCCGCTAGACCAAAACGATTTAATGTAGATACGTAGGTACCTATATTAAACAACATTACACACGAAATTCATCCGTCATTTTATGTCCGTTTCAACCGCGCGGCCACCTCATAGTATTTGATGAAACTTTGCCAGGAATTAGTGTTAATTTGTTACTTTACACACTTCTTTTCGTGAATTTGTTACAAAAAAAACTAAGACGCTATGACAAAAAATAGTTGGCCGCTAGAACCGCCACTTGCCGTAATCATCGCCCGTGATTACACAGAAACTATATAATGCAGATAGACGAATGATGGATCAAAAGAAAGGCCATAATTTGTTCAATTTGTTACAAAAATAAAAAACGTCAAAACGTAAATAAACAAAAAGTTATGCAATATTTAGTTTTCAGGTTATGAGTAGGTAGTTATGTCACCATAAATATCAAATTAATAGAGGCTAATGTGTATGGACAATTAGTTACTAATTTGTTACAGCGAATAAACAGAAAAAATATATTAGAAAGTAGGTTCAATAATTTGTTAGAGTCGATTTTAGTTGGCCGCTCGGACGGCAATATGCCTAAAATACAATGGCGTTTATCTCGTTATTAAAAGTAGGTTTAAGCTTAGTTTAAGTACTAAGCGACGGGTAACGTAAACTAGTTTGGATAAATACGGCGAATATAACTGCAGCATTCATATTTTAAAAGATATTTACAAAAAACAGTAGTATGAAACCGTATGAGAGTAGGGTGACCATGATCACATTAGTACAAAGGCATGTTTTTAATGTTGTACTCTGTTTGAACGAATATGCGGTACGTTTTGCGGCCATATTGATGTCTATTGTTCTTAATTCTTTGAAGTATTTACTGATAAGATTTTCGTTTCATTGACTTTCCGCAGGTGTTTTATGATGGGAACGATTCCAGAAAAAGGATCTCTTTTGTTCCCAAACTATTGTTAAAAATATTTGTCGCACGGGGTTTAAAAAGCCATAATTTTTTGTTGTGAATATTGTCATTACTGTGCTGAATTTTGAAGTGTGTGCTCGTACGTATTTAATTCCCGTGATTTTCATACTACTAAGTTACTGAGACAATTAAAACTAAATTCAGAAGTGTCTAAAACTGCTTAGCTATGAGTTGTGCCCACTTATATATTGGATTTGTTAATGTAGAACTCACCACCAAAAAGTGTATTGCAGACTCAGAGGGATCGAAATCGACTGCGGTAAGTTTAATTTTTACAATTTTATGATGAGATCACGAAGAAGTCTTAAAAATATTCTTAGCTTAATAACTTACATTAATTTACCTGTATAATATAATTGTGGTAACCACACTCCTTTCGTTATTTAAAAAGTAATATTCGGCGCCAATTTCAAATCGGATAATATAGAACAGGATAAATCACGGCTTTTAAGTATTCTTTTTTTTAAACCAATGGCAGAGCTCTATTTAAAGGGCTCTTAAGTTCTGTCCAATCGCAAGCCTGCTTTTATATATGCGTTTCCCGCCAATTGTCTAATTGGTGGGCTGAATTGTCACTCTTTTACTATACGTAAAAGAGTGACAATTCAGCCCACCCACGTTTCGTGTTTTCAAACAGTGAATACGTAAAATTTAAATTAACAAACTTATTAACTGCTATAGTGATTCCCTAGGGAAGAATTAACTGATAATTCACTTAACTGTGAACATTCTGTGTGAAAGTGCATCAACGTGCATCTTGAATCTTGAGACCTAGATCCAGGCAACCCCTAGTGACGAGCGTAATATCCAATGTAAGGATTTCTGTCTTAGGGACAGATTCTTAAGCGCTATAACTGGTCTCTACAATCCGGTGGCTGCTCCCAAATGAAAAAAATCTCCTTTTAAAAATTTTATTAATGTATTGTCGCTGTTAAATGACTATGGGGAATAAAAAAAAATGATATCGTTAATATTTACAAACATCAAAGAAATCTTTTTAAAATAACTCGCTGCATCAGTAACGTCGACTTTTCTTAATTATAGAAAGTTCTTGCCCTTAGTATGTACTTACATAGCAGTAATTGGTAGTACCTATGTATATTTTGTGTGTGATGCAGTCAACGGATGTTTGACCTTTGTATTCATATTATCAATTGTTTTATTGCAGCAAAAATGGGTAAAGCTGGACGAAAACCTATTGTTGAGAAATCAAAACAGAGAGAAGTTTTTATGAAATATGCCGACAAACTACTGGATGTTAAATTGAGAGACCCTATATTTGATACAATTGCAAGTGATTTGGATAATCTTATGACACCGGCAGCCCTTTACATGTCACTGAAAAGGAATTTCAGGGAGTTTCTAAACACTGAATGTAAGCAGCAAACTGTATGTCTGTCCTCGTCATCTTTATCATCATCCTCAAGCAATAGCCCGAGAACCTCATCCAAAATATCACATTCTCATGTCGAGTCCAACCAGCATCATAGTGAAAACGACACAAAGAACTTCAAGTTTGAATTAGATATCTATGACTGGAAAAAACTGCAACCATTAAATGTCTTGTATAAAAGAAATGACTTGAGAACATGTACTCCATTTAAAAAATATAAAATACTGCCTAAGTACAAATGGGTGGATATTTTAAGAGAAAAGATTTGGCTTATTTCTAGATTACCATGCACATGGAATTTCAAAAGTTACAAAGTGGAGTCTGAGCATCATATTTTAGTAAAAGGTCAATGCAGTCAATGTAGCGCTTTTACAAAAATAGCGTGTCAAAAAATAACAGATAATATTATTGAAGGACAATGCCAAATCACAGTCGGAGAAAAAAATAAAAAACATGATCCGAGAAAAAAATATAGAATGAATGCATTGGTCAGACGAAAATTAGCTAAAAAGCTCAAACACGATTCAGCTTCTTTGGTTCATAAACAACTGGCAGCAAAAATGTCTAAACAAGGAATTACAGATACAGCACCAGTAATCCCAACACTCAATGCATTGCGAAAAATTAAGTACGAAGAACGAAAAAGAATGTGGTTACACAATAACGTTATTCTGAGCATTCTTACGATGGCTGTGACCAAACCAATTTTTTTACGTGATATACACTTTTTTCCTCGAATTCACATTTATTACTGGACTGATGAACAACAACAATACTGCCGTGAATATCAATCTTGTTTTCAAAGATTAACTATCACATTGGATGCTACAGGTTCAATCTTTCAACCTCTTAAATTACCAAATGGTTATGAATTGAGTAAGAGACTTTTCTTATACGTAATAATATTAATAAATCAATTCGATGTGTGTGTACCTTTATGTCAGATGATAACCGATTCACATGACACTGCGTCTGTTTCTGCATGGTTATTACAGTGGTTGAAAAATGTTCGTTGTCATCCTGACGAAGTTATAACAGACGATTCTTCTGCGTTAGTAGCAGCAAATGTTAGAACATTCAGTGATTTTACATGTGTGAAAGACTATTTACTTCGTTGTTTTAGTATTTTGAATGGAAATAAAGAAGAACTACCAAAAACATTTATTAGATTAGATACCAGTCATTTTATAAAGATTCTGTATAATTTGAATTGCTTCGAAAATGTTGACACAAAAATTAAAATGTATTATATTCATTGTATCCGCTACATTAAAGAATGTCAAGACTTTGCACTTGTAAAGGAAATCATTACAAAAATGATAAAACTTTGCCTACATCAAAATGATTTTGAAAACGATGATTCAGGTTTGAAGGAGAGCAAGCAAAACCTTGACAATTTGTTAAACAGTCATAAGTATGCTGATTTTAAAAATGTGGATCAAAATGAAGAATTTGAATATGATCAAATTGTCATTGATGATGCCGGCGTTCGAGACATTGTCGCATGGTTCGATCTGTTGGTAGATAATGAAAAAAAAGTAACCCTGCAAATTCCTATGTTGGTAAAAGTAGTTCATATTATTTACCACTTTTCATCCCTACTTTAAAAAGATTATTTATAAAACTTCCTTTGTGGAGCAACGTAATGTGCTCTTATTTCAAATCGGCAACCTTAAACGCATCGTCTTCATGTGTAGAAAGCTATTTTCGCACTTTAAAACAGTTAGTTTTTAAAACAAAAATAGCGAGACAACGAATTGACGAATATTTGCAGCATCATTACGATTATATCAAAGGAGAATTGCATTTAGCATTAAATCAATTAAAAAACTTAGGTTCCACTACTTTACTAAAATCTAAATCACGCCGAACTAGGCGTGCCATGACTAAAAATATTTATAAAAAAGAAAAGGTAAATCCTAAAAAACAAATCCAACAAAAACAAAAAGAATTATATTTTTTCAGTGATTCTATATTTAGTGATAGACCATCCTATTTGGAGAACTGGCGAGGAGAATCGAATACACATAATCGCCTGAAAAAAGATGATGAAATAGTAATTATAAGAAACGGGAATTTAGCTTTGAAGGAAAGCTCGGGTTATTTCAATACATGTGCCTTCGATTCGGCATTTTATTTAATAGGTCAAGCCTGTATTAGAAGTTCTGCTTTCAAAAGCTTTTTGAGTGAATTAAAAGGAGATTGTGTTATTAATTACATTTTTATGCTTTTGAACGGAGCACATGATATAGAGCAAATTTACAATTGTAGATCAGAAATAACAAAAACTTTTTTCCAAAATAAAGACTGCAGTTGCAATGTGGCTTACATATTTGAAAAAATATTTATAAAATATTTTACAAGTGCTCAATACTTGAAAACCTGTACAAATTGTAATTACATACAATTGAAAAGAGACCATGTATTTATTTTAATTAACCTTGATATTTTAAAGTTATTTGGAATATCAAGTTTAGAAGAAGCAATTTGTTTCGATGAAAAAATTAACACAATGTGTCAGAAATGTGACACACAGTTGAAAGGAGAACTTAAGTTAGGCGAGATCATAACATTTGATTTAAACGGAGCTGCAGACTCAGTCTTACTCACTGAGCTGCCGATTACTATTAACATTAAGGATAATTACTATTTCTTAGTTGGTACTATAGAATTTATACCAGGCACAAAAATAGGCCACTATAAATGTCATTTTTTAAATAACAATACATATTTTTGTTACGACGACAATTCTTTTAAAATCGACATAAGTACCTCTAAGAAAATTTGTCTACATTCTGTGTCATTTAATTTATAAATATTATGTTATTCGAGTCAGTTAATTTATAAATATTATGTTAGTTTATAAAGTTTTTATATTTATCTTGTTGACTTTAATTACTTGATTGTTTTGCCTTTGTGTTGATTTTGAATAAAGAAATTTTAATCGATAACTGACTTTTACTTTTATGAAGTATGCTACAGGATGCCTTAACTTAAAATGTATTTATATAAGCACTCGCCCTAAAAAAATAAGATATAAATATCGAACATTACAACAGTCACTATTCAGTCTCACTTCATTGTGAAAATGCATGGTCACCCTACTCTCTTAAGGTTTCATACTACTGTTTTTTGTAAATATCTTTTAAAATATGAATGCTGCAGTTATATTCGCCGTATTTATCCAAACTAGGTTACGTTACCCGTCGCTTAGTACTTTAACTAAGCTTAAACCTACTTTTAATAACGAGATAAACGCCATTGTATTTTAGGCATATTGCCGTCCGAGCGGCCAACTAAAATCGACTCTAACAAATTATTGAACCTACTTTCTAATATATTTTTTCTGTTTATTCGCTGTAACAAATTAGTAACTAATTGTCCATACACATTAGCCTCTATTAATTTGATATTTATGGTGACATAACTACCTACTCACAAATATTTTATTTTAATTATTAAATTAGTATTTACCACTTAAATTTCAAAGTGAAAAATAGGAGTGCATAAAAGTGAGGTGTTAAGTTACACTAAGCATCGTATTCCTGCGTTGCGACAAGATCCGGCCTCCTGCGCGTGAACATCTTGCTGGAATACTGACATCTCCCTCACACAGCGAGTGAGCCGCCCACTGACGAAGCCCATGAAGGTAGGTGCCTTTCTGGCCCCGCCCTTGCAAACGTCACTCCTGGCGAACACTACTGCCACGGACTCTCTGCGCGCCTAGTACTTGACGGTGCTTAATAACCCGATTATTGTCGAATAACGGTTTCCAAGCATTATTATACGGCCTTGCTTTTGCTTGATTGAACGGAATATCATCATTTAAATTGGCTGATTTGCCATTGCTACCTTTTGAGCTTCTACAAGGACTGCCTACTGCCTCTCTTTATACCTGCTCTCCTGGTAATTACGTGGTCGTCTTTACGGGATCATGCCTATTAATCGTACACCTCCTCCGATATCTGTTCCTGTGCTTTCAAACTCAACTTCGAGCGAATGCTTAGCGCCTGTATCGATACACGATGCAAACTTACACCAAAGCCTATCAACGCCTGATCTTTCTGTAAGACCAACAAACATCACAGAGCGTAAAAAGAGGAAGTTTGAAGGTAAGGAACACAGTAAGGAGGATACGGGCCCGGTTACTTTGTCTACTTTTAATACCTTCTCGGGTGAACAGGAACTTCGCTTTGAGGACCTAATGGAAAAGATTGGTAGCATTATTGTTCAGAACTCAGAGCTAAGGCACAGTGTCGAAGTCATGTCGTCTAAATACGATGAGTTCCTGGGACGTATTGTCACTCTGGAGGCGGAACGGATGGATGATAAAAAAAAGATTCAATTACTGGAAGACAAGTTAGAGCAATTGGAGCGGAAATCACGCTCGACGGGCATTGAAATTAGAAATGTTCCTAAGACTGATGGAGAGACAAAAGACGGCCTTTGCAACCTGGTCGTCAACATGGGGTCGTCATTAAATATTGATATCGAAAGCTGCAAGATAAGAGATATTTATCGGCTTAAATCGAAAGACAACTCCCACCCAATTATTGTGGACTTTAGCACGGTTGTTACTAAGGAAAAAGTCATAAGTGGAGTCAAAAATTTCAATAAATCGAAGGATAAAGCAGCTAAACTTAATACCTCTCACCTGAAAATAAATAGCCCTTTGGCACCCATATATGTCGCTGAGTGCCTCACATACCGAGCACAAAAACTTTTTTATATTGCCAGGGCTTTCCAGCGGAGCCATGGCTACCAGTTTTGCTGGACTGCCAATGGTGCGGTGTACCTTAGAAAAAAGGTCAATGATCCGCAAATTCGGATTTCCTCAGAGTCTGATGTGGAAAAACTAAAGTGCACCAAGTGACTGGACTTAGTTATTGTATTTTCATATTATTGTATTTTTAAAATGTATTTTGTGCATGCTTTTATTTTTTTACTGCTAATCTGTAAGTCTTGTCCATCTACACTCAACATAAAACTTCATATACACGTTTACAAACCTAAAGAAACGAAGAGTAATCTATATAAATGTCCCTGTACTCACACTTTTGTTACATTTAACCTTGTTTTTTACTTTGGTGGCTATCTTTTACTTTGTCCTATTTCATATACAGACATATTTTTGGTGACTTAGATAGCTTAACAAATGATATAGATAATTGCTCTGTGTCAAAAGTATCCATCAGTGATTTAGATCACTGTCATACATTGATTTCTTTTACGCCGGACAAACGTTTGACCATACTCACGCAAAATATCCGCAGCATAAATTGTAATCTTCCTGGACTTGTGCTATTACTTGATAGATTAAAAATAAATTGTGACATTATAGTCCTCACGGAATGCTGGTTATTAAAATCAAGTGTTATTCCTACTTTACCAGGATACCAATCGTTTTCTACTATAAAAAACTTAAAACAAAATGATGGAGTGATTGTTTATTACAAAGACCATATTGAGTTACTGTTTGAAGAACCATCATTTCAAGAAGGAAACTGTCTTATAATGCGTCTCGGCAAACAGTTTGCTATTGTTTCTATCTACCGCTCTCCCTCTTACAAAAACCTTGACCCATTTCTAGACTCTTTACATGAAACTCTTTTAAAAGTAGACGGATCAAACAACTTGATATTGATAGGAGATATTAATATTCCTATCAACAACTCTAAAATAGATTTAATTGGAGAGAAATATTTAACTCTTACAGCGTCTCACGGATTACTACCCGCCCATAAAGAAATTACTCGCAGTGCGAGTGGCACATGTCTTGACCATGTATTATTAAGGAGCTCTTACCGTACACATACAATAATTCCTACAACTACTTTAACTGATCATTACCCTGTGCTTTTATGTTTAGATTTTACTGTACCGAGAACTCTTACAAACACCTCGTACAATGTAACCAATGAGGAATCTTTAACCAAAGACATACTAAAAATAGATTTAGCTCCAATCTTTCAGTCAAATGATCCTGCTTTTTCTCTTAACTACCTAACCAGCTCAATACAGACCGCCATTAAAGAAAACACTGTTATTGTCAAAACGTCTAGGCGTAAGAAGATCACTAAGCCATGGATAACTCCTGGGTTACTGAGATGCATGAGAAATAGAGACAGGCTACACAATAAACTAAAATCTTCGCCAGATAATAACACACTGAAACTAACATACACACGATACCGGAACTTTTGTACCGAAATTTTAAAGAAAGTTAAACGTGCATATGAAAAATCGGAGGTCGAAAAATCAAAAAATAATCCAAAAAAGCTCTGGAAATGTTTAAAAGAAATATCTAATTTTAATAAAGTTTCTACTCACCCCAATCAGCTTTTGACAATAGGCTCCTCACCCGAAAAATCTTTGGACAGTGTAAATCAGTATTTTGTTAACATTGGCATGTCGTTGGCTGAAAGCTGCTCGAAACTGCGCGATTCTGCCTCACCACTAGTGACGGATTTTTCCAGCACTAGAACACAACTTAACTCCTTTGTGCTGGAGGATTCAAGTGAGGATGAAATTTCTCGCCTTATAATGGGTCTAAAAACGGATTGTACGGTGGGCCGTGATAATATATCGAATAGTTTCTTGAAAAAACATCTTGATTTCCTTGTCTCGCCGCTTACTTTCATTTTTAACCAGTGCCTCCATACGGGTCTTTTCCCTTCCCAATTGAAAAACTCCGAAGTTCGTCCAATTTTTAAGGATGGTGATAGAAATGATGTCTCCAATTATCGTCCGATTTCTATTCTACCTGCTATCTCAAAAATACTGGAAAAGATAATTAACAGTAGACTCACTAGATATTTGGAACAAAACAACCTACTTGCAAATAATCAGTTTGGCTTTAGATCTAACAGATCTACAGATGATGCTGTTTATTATCTAACAAATTTTGTGAGTAATAACCTGGATAGAGGGCGTAAATGCTTATCTATATTTCTCGACCTCAAAAAAGCGTTTGACACCATTTCTATTCCCATCTTAATTACCAAGCTGGAAAAACTTGGAGTGCGAGGACTTCAACTCCGCCTTTTCGAGAGTTATCTCACAGGGCGGACGCAGCGTGTTCGTATAGGGAGTTTTGTGAGTGCTGATCTTCCGGTGGCATTTGGCATTCCCCAGGGTAGCATTTTAGGCCCTACACTCTTTCTCATTTATATTAATGATCTCACTTGTATCGACATTCCCAAGGGTGACATCATATCATACGCTGATGATACAGCTCTTCTTTTCTCTGCCGATACCTGGGATGAGGCCTTTAATGCTGCTCAAAATGGGTTTAATATCGTAAACCAATGGCTTAGACTTCACCTTTTAACATTAAATTCTGACAAAACCAAATACCTGACGTTTAGTATACGCCATGCAACAAATGTAGGGAGCAACTACAACATAGTCCCTCACCAATGCTCCTTAGACACACATTGTAATTGTAGGCCTATAGAACGTGTCAATTCAATAAAATACTTAGGGATCTTCTTTGACGCCAATCTTGGCTTCAAAGACCATATAAAATTGCTCAGCACTCGAGTCAGAAAGCTTATATATGTGTTTAGGAAGCTGCGATACTTTGTTGATGCTTGTTTATTGAAACAAATCTACTTTGCTTTGTGCCAGTCAGTACTCACATACTGTATCTCATCCTGGGGAGGAGTTCCCAAAACAGTTATTAAGCCCGCTGAGATTGCTCAACGCGCAATTTTGAAGGTTTGCACTTTCAAGCCACGGTTATTTCCCACTATAGAGCTATATAAATACTGTGAGGTGCTTACTGTCAGACAGCTCTACATACTAACTATAATTTTGAAGCAACATCATGAATTAGCATATGACTCCAACCTTACACATAGGCGTAGAAAACAATTGGTATGTACTCGTGAACATAAACCGAAAACTTCTTTTATAAGAAGATTTTTTATATTTTTGGGTCCCCATGTCTATAATAAATTAAGCTATATTTTGGATATTTACTCGCTTAATAGGGTTCATTGCAAAGATAGGGTGAAAAAATATTTGTTGACATTAACTTATGATGACACAGAAAAATTATTTACCGTACCGAGGTAGGCAGGGTCCTTTGTGCAATTTCTAATTCACTCTTCGTTACTCTATATTGACATATACACTCAAATAGTCACACCAGCTTACTCCGCACAGTATCATTTCTTACATCATCACACACACACCAACACTCACCTCCCTTTACACTCACACTCACCTATCATCACACATACTCAACACCTAACTTTATTTTCATTTTTTTAAGTTTTGTTTCTTATTATACAATTCAAACAACGCTGTACTCGTTAGCATAATTTGTGTATGCAAATATTATTCCGTGAGGTTTGGCGCTGTATACCGAGATACAGGTTTTTACCTAGTTCGGTTACAGAGGCACTTACTATACTGTATTGTATTTATAATTATAACACTAGCTTACTAAATTTAAGTCTCTTTTGTACAATCTTTTTGGGTAAATAAACATTATTATTATTATTATTATTATTACTCATAACCTGAAAACTAAATATTGCATAACTTTTTGTTTATTTACGTTTTGACGTTTTTTATTTTTGTAACAAATTGAACAAATTATGGCCTTTCTTATGATCCATCATTCGTCTATCTGCATTATACAGGGTGTCCCGTAAATAATGGATCAAACGTAACGGGTAGGTAGCTTACCTCATTTCCAACAACTAATTTGAACAGTAAAAAAAAAACCCATAAGGTAACCAAGATAATTTTTTTTTTTCGATTTTTACTATTTTCTGTACCAGCATTCAGTGTTTTTAATGCTGTTGCTGCAAATGGTATCATATTTAGGTGTGATTTTTGTCATACATTTCTGAATAGTTTACTAGTGTTATAAGATACCATTTTTTTAAATAACATTTTACTTGCCTTAGAAAAAAAATCTTGAATTGAAAAGTTTTGTTTTTACGATGAAAAGACCAGAATTGGAAAAATTCTCCTGTAAAAAAAATGTATGACATCAAAGTGTACCATTATTTTAAAAACTTGTAAAATTACTAAGGTTTGCAAATTGGTATAAAACTTACGTCTAGTCCTTGCGGTTACAAAGATATTGCTACTCGTATGAATGTGATGAAGAAGACAGAACAGAAATTAAAATGGTACAATCTAACTTTTCTTTCTCGTAATGGCTTATGCTTGTAATCTAAGCATGTGGTTAAGCGTGTAGCGTAATTCCGAGCCGATGACGTCATCTGTTCGGCATTTGGGACCGCTACCTGCGGAGTTGCACCTCACTCAGTGTGAAAGGGATAGATAGCGCCGCTTTTGTATTTTTGGTAATGTTGCTTGATTTTATTTGTTTAGTTGACACGAATCTCTCTTCGAGTTGATACGTACGTCAGACTACTTTCGCTCCTGCTGTGCCTAACGAGGCTTCCGGCGACTGGGACCGCAATTAACTAGGACCGCGGTCCCAGTCGCCGGATCCGTAAAAAATAAATATTTTTCTTCCGGCGACTGGGACCACTCATAGATAACTTAAAAAAATCTATAATTCAAGCCAAAATCGGTACAGTCAAACGAAAAAATTTCTAAATTATTTATATGAATATCATTGGACTCGTTCTAGACATGATTTTATCCTATGCGCTTAGTAATAGATTAAGCTAGCCCGTTTTAACATAATTCACACATGCAGGTAAAACACACACAAAGGGCATAGCATTGTATAATACTATGACTATCACTCTCTAACTCGAGTCCGTTTTGCCTGTCGATTTCAAGGTCAGGTAGCCCTTTTGTTATAAACGAGAAATTTTGCATTGCCCGATGACTGGCTCGGCCAATCACGAACAAGAAGCTTATCAGTTTAAGAAAGTCAAGTTTTGCATCAGACAGTGTCATATTAGATCATTGTAAGATACTGCGCTGAATATTTGTTGCAAATTGTGTGATGTAAGTGGTGGTGTATAGTGACTTCATTTAATACTCTTCAGGTATGTAAAACAATTTTTAGTAACTTATTTATAAACAAAACAAGCTAATAAGGGGGTTAAACGACGTGGTTACAAATATTTTTACTTTAGATTGCTTCTCATCTTTGATGCGACTTTTTAATATCACAAAAAAAAATGTCATTTGTTAAGATTATCTGATAGTTATTTTTTTTTCGATTTTAGAATTATCAAAATGGATGAAAAAAGTCCTTCAACTTCACGTGGTGAACAGTCGTTTTATATTGATGTCACACAAAGAGGACGTGAACTTTTGCGAAGAGCTGGCTATGAATATATTCTTAAAAGAATAAACAAAGATGGCTCAAAACTATGGCGATGTGCAAGAAAAAATGTTTGCAACGCGACAGTAAAAATCAGAGTCGATGCGATGACTATTTTGAACGAAACTGCTCATTGTCATGAACCTATTGATGTCGCGAAAGATAAAGTGAACCGCCAAATGCAAAAATGTGTAGAAGATGTTCAAAAGGATATAAATATCCCTGTTGCACAAGTGTTTGAAAATAATATGGAAGTTCTTAAAGACGAGGGATTACAGCATGTTACACAATTACCACATTTTCACAACATAGAAAAGCGACTCTACAAAAAAAGAAACGATGGTATTGGAGCAAAAAAAGTCACTTTTCACAGAGCTGCCGACGTCGAAGTACCAAAAAAGTACCAAAAATTGTTGCTTGCTGACTATAGAGGGCAAAAAAAGCGCGTAATTGTGTTTGCAAGTGAAGAAATTAAAAAATATTTTAAACTGTGCAAACATTTCTATATTGATGGCACATTTAAAATTTGTATTAAGTCATTTTATCAACTCTATACTATACATGCAGATGTTGGAAGTAATGAAGACTACGTAAATGTTGTTCCAGTAGCTTACGCACTTCTACCTGATAAGAAGAAGTCTACGTATAAGTTGCTTTTTGAACTCATAAAAAGCCAGATACCCGAATGGGAGCCGGCTGTAATGACCATGGACTTCGAAGTTTCATCAATACAAGCGGTCAAACATTTTTTCCCTGGTGTGAAAATAGTAGGTTGCATTTATCACTTCAAAAAAAGTTTGTGGCGTAAAGCGAAGGAATTGGGCGTCGACAAAACTCAACCAGGAAAAGACCATGTTCAGCTATGTTCGGCGCTTTCTCATCTCCCACTAGATATGGTCGACGATGGCTGGTTGTATGTCATGGAAGAGTCGCCAATTAGTGCAGAAATTACAAACTTTAATGACTACTTTGTACAAACATGGCTAGAAAATTCAACACTCGCAGGTACATTTACTACTTATGGGGAATTAAACAAAACAAATAATGCTGTCGAGCAATGGAATAGCCACATTAGAAAGTACATCAAACCAAAGCCAAACATTGCCCAGTTGCTGGAAGGCCTCATAAAAGATATGAAATACTATTCTGGAGCATTAAAAAATCCTAACGGTATCCAAATATCGAAGAGGAAGCATTCTTCGATTGCAAAGATGAAAAAAATATATAATTCTGTTACTGACTTACTTAATTGTAAAATAAGTATCGGCCATTTTTTGGAGAGATTACGATAAACATTGACTCCGGATATGGGTATAATTGATCTATATGTAGGTTTTAAGTTATTATATCATTTGACTGATTCTGTGAAGCCATGACGGCCATTTTAAACTAATTGTGATTTATGTTTTTTTTATTTATTTTATTTACGGTACTACTTAAAGACTGATTTTGTGATAAATAATTACTTACTGATTGTTAATTGTTTGAAAATTGTTGATTATTATTATAAGCATGACTTATGTGTATCTTTTTGTTAAGTATATTTTAAATAACAGAACAGTGGTCAAAGGGTGTTTTAAATGTATAACATTATTTTTATATTTTAACAGAGTTAAGGCTGATTTCGTGATAATTATTTACTTGACTGATTTTGGGTGAAGCCATAACGGCCATTTTAAACTAATTGTGATTGACATAGATAGTACCTACGTTTATAATTTTTATTGTGATTTATGTTATTTTTTTATTATATTTACGGTACCACTTAAAGGCTGATTTTATGATAAATAATTACTTTCTGATTCTTAATTGTTTAAAAATTGTTGATTATTATTATAAGCACGATTTATGTTATTTTTTTATTACTATTATTAGCATGATTTATGTGTATGTTTTTATTATGAAAGTTTTAAATAACAGAACTGTAGTCAGAGGCTGTTTTTTTTATATCAATAAATGATGTTTTTAAATCAAAAAGGATTTTTCTTCAATTATTACATCTAAAAAATTTTCGTTTGACTGTACATTTTTTTATTTCAGTTATCATTTATGAGTGGTCCCAGTCGCCGGAAGAAAAATATTCATTTTTTACGGATCCGGCGACTGGGACCGCGGTCCTAGTTAATTGCGGTCCCAGTCGCCGGAAGCCTCGCCTAACTGTTGTGTTCCTTAAAATTAAACTTGTGCGGTGTATTTGGACTTTGCTTTGCCTAACGATTTGGAACTGTTTGTGTTTTGGATGAATGACTTGGCAATCCTACGGACTTCGAAAACAATCGTTTGTGTGTGGTTGTACGTGTGTGCAGTAGTACGATGCCTCGTTACGAGTACACGCCACGGGAGTATGCCGAAATGCATTTTATCTACGGAGAAGCAAGAGGTAATGCCAGGGCGGCCGCAAGATTGTATCGTGAAAGATACCCGAACCGGGATCGACATCCCGACTATCGCGTATTCATTAGAGTGCATAACGCGCTTCTTGAGGGAAGAATTCTTGGCACCGGAGTTGGGGGTGCCAGTGAAGGGCGACCGTCACAAGTCAATGACGAAATTATTATTCGAGAAATCGAGGAAGATTCGTCGGTCTCAATTCGCGTCATAGCGCAACGCACAGGTATTCCAAGATCGACGGTACATCGAGTTCTAAAAAGGCACCGGTTGCACCCATATCACGTGCAACGTGTTCAAACGCTGACGTCACGTGATTACCCGCAAAGAGTAGCATTTTGCCAAAGGATGCTTAGAATGATACGGGCGGACCCACAGTTTTTTAATAAAATTTTATGGAGTGACGAGTCTTCATGCCGGCGAGATGGATATCTCAATTTGCATAATTTGCACAGTTGGCAGCTGGTAAACCCACATTTGATGCGAGAGGACAGGAGCCAACATCAATTTAAAATAAATTTATGGGCAGGAATAATAAATGGGCAAATAATAGGGCCCTTTGAACTACCAGCAACTCTAAACGCCGAATACTATCTGCATTTTTTAAGGAATGAGTTGCCAACGTTATTAGAAAATATTCCAGAAGACGTGCGGCAAGCAATGTGGTTACAAAATGATGGATGCCCCGCTCACTATGCGACGGCAGTAAGGGCGCAACTCAATGAAACTTACCCTGACAGATGGATCGGCCGATTAGGACCAATTTTGTGGCCTCCGCGATCTCCGGATTTAAATCCCTTAGATTTTTTTTATTGGGGATGTTTAAAAGACAAAGTTTACAAACAACGAATAACGTCGGAAGAAGAATTACGTCAGCGCATCCAATCTGCTGTATCAGAAATAAACAACAGCCATTTTGTCCGTCGGATAAGAGCTTCCTTTATTAGGAGGTGCAGACTTTGCATTCTCGTAGGGGGACGTCAGTTTGAACATTTACTGTAAAAACAAAATAAACGATTTATTTGTATTTTTTTTTAATTTAACCTCCTAAGTTTTTTCATACGCTGAGATACCTAAACATTTTTAAGAAAATAGTTGAATTGTGCACACTTTTTCAATTTTATTTTATTTCGTAATTTTGCACCTCTGTCAGATTCATAGCAATATCTTTGTAACGACAAAGACTAGGCGTAAGTTTTATACCAATCTGCAAACCTTAGTAATTGTACAAGTTTTTAAAATAATGGTACACTTCGGTGTCATACAATTTTTTTACAGGAGAATTTTTCCAATTCTGGTCTTTTCATCTTAAAAACAAAACTTTTCAATTCAAGATTTTTTTTCTAAGGCAAATAAAATGTTATTTAAAAAAATGGTATCTTATAACACTAGTAAACTATTCAGAAATGTATGACAAAAATCACACCTAAATATGATACCATTTGCAGCAACAGCATTAAAAACACTGAATGCTGGTACAGAAAATAGTAAAAATCGAAAAAAAAAATTATCTTGGTTACCTTATGGGTTTTTTTTTTACTGTTCAAATTAGTTGTTGGAAATGAGGTAAGCTACCTACCCGTTACGTTTGATCCATTATTTACGGGACACCCTGTATAGTTTCTGTGTAATCACGGGCGATGATTACGGCAAGTGGCGGTTCTAGCGGCCAACTATTTTTTGTCATAGCGTCTTAGTTTTTTTTGTAACAAATTCACGAAAAGAAGTGTGTAAAGTAACAAATTAACACTAATTCCTGGCAAAGTTTCATCAAATACTATGAGGTGGCCGCGCGGTTGAAACGGACATGTCATTTTACTTTTGTTTTACTTACGAAACTGCTCACGAGATATACTATCCACACACTACTCTGGATAGTATATCTCGTGAGCAGTTTAGAGTGATAGATACCTAAATTAAACAAGCAATCACTTGCTGCCATACCCCGACTTTTAATTTTATTCAGTAAGTTAACAAGTTTTGATAAAAAAAAACGATTGTGAGGTGGAGTTAGAATGAACCTAAGAATGTACTTATAAGCACATTTTGTCTTATATTTAAAAACTATTTTAAAAACACGGTTAAAAGGTTTAAATATTGTTTATATAATTTTGTTTCGGTTTTTTTTTATAAAGTAAAACGACATGACTTCTATTTTGTTTATATGAGGAGAAATAAAACAAGGAACTTACTTTTGCAAATAAAAAATAATAATTTTATTTCCCACATGTTCTAAATCAATATTTAAAATTTTATTTAAATCAAACCATTTTTATCATTCGTTCATATATCGTTCCTTACGCAAAATCGTTCATTATCCAACACTATTAGTTGTAGTATGGTATCATTATTTTTCTATGAACTGTCGAAGTTACTGAATAAAATTAAAAGTCCAGGTAAAGTAGTTGCTTAAGTATTCCCGCTAGATATAAACACGTTTCGTGCTACATATTAACAATAGTTATTTTGCCATGGTACATTGCCATATTCAGAATTAAAATACTCCTTATATTTGTCACGTATATCATTAGCTGTTGAAGGAACTATTTCTGTTGAATCAAAGGGCAAAAACTCCTCTAATCCACACCCGCTTAGAGATTCTTGCATCCCTTTTACGCCCTCCTCTTTGTGTATACAATTCTGCAGTAAACAACAAGCTTTCACAACATCAACAGCCAAATCCAATGACACATTTAAAGGTCGATGAAAAATTCGCCACTTATTGGCCAGTATCCCAAAGGTACATTCTACATATCGTCTCGCTCTTGTTAACCGATAATTAACACGTTGCCTGCCATATATGGAAATCCGAATACATTTGCGTTTTTCATCAGTCGCTTAAATGACGTGAAATGACTTATTTATAAGATTTCTATATATAATATATGTTTTTATATATTTTTTTGTATATTATGTGCTGTTTTTAATCCGCCGGTCATTTACACCCGGCGCGGCGCAAATGTAATATTTTTTTCATTGGAGCCACGCCGGTCAAATCGCCGGTCATCCTTGTTAGTCGCGTAAAAATCCCCGCCAGAACGTCCATCCTGCGCCCGAGCGAGCGCGCTACTGATGAGTGAAAAATAAAGAAATATTAGGATAGTGCATGCTGCGTCCCTTCCCCGCTGCCCCGCATTACATTTCTTCCGCGTCCTGTGCGAATGTTTTTGTAATTGTAGGTAAACAACTCAGTGCAAAGTTTTATTTGTCACAGATCGGAGTGCGCGCTAAATGGTCACCTAACATTCTAGTTTATTGTTATTATTATATGTCAAAGCTATTGAACATGTTATTTGACGATTTGGATCTAACTTTAGATGATTTTCGTGAAATAGAATATATTGAATCCCAATTTCGTGAGACGGAGAGTCTTTCAAGTGATAATGAAGAGGTTATTCGGTTTTCCAATCGCCGTGCAAGGAAGCGCTGCATAGTGCCATCTGATACTGAAGACGAAGAAATCCTTGTACCCTCACCGTCAGAGTCTGGTTACACTCCAAATACGGAATGGCACGAACCACAAGGTAAACAACCTAATATAATACCTTACACTGAAATTTCTGGTTTGAAGCCGATGCATTTGCGACACGCTTTAGCTGGCGGTCAACCTGCAGATTTTTATAATTTGATGGTACCAGAGGCTCTGTTAGAAGATATAGCTAGACAGACCAATATTTTTGCCGCGCAAGTTTTATCTAAAAGTCGATTATCGCGCCAATCCAGGCTACACTTGTGGAAGGACACTGATAAAACTGAAATCAAGAAGTTTTTTGGTCTTATAATTTGGATGGGTTTGGTAAAATTACCAAAACTGGCACTTTATTGGTCTAATGACCCAATGTACGCTCAACCGTTCGCTAAAAATATTATGAGCCGCAACAGGTTTGAAATATTACTGAGGATGTTGCATTTTTCTAATAACGAGGAGGCTCGAGAAAATGATCGTTTATCGAAAATAAGCAATCTTCTTTGTGCCTTGAATGCTAATTTTGCTTACCACTATACACCTAGTGAATTTCTTTGTGTGGATGAGAGCATGATTCCATTTCGTGGTAGAGTAATCTTTAGACAATATAATAAGCAAAAACGCCATAAATATGGTATCAAACTATTTAAATTATGTACTGTTCCCGGATACACTTGGAAAATTGAGGTTTATTCTGGAAAACAGCTCGATTCTGCTTTTTCTACACCGACAAATGTGGTGCTCAGGCTGTGTGAGGATTTACTAGGAAAGGGCTATTCTGTATTTGTAGACAATTGGTACACAAGTTTGGATTTGGCAGAAAAGTTAATTGACAATGAGACACATCTTATTGGTACTTTACGTAAAAACAGAAAGTACTTGCCGAAACAGGTGATGGAAGCCAAATTAAACCCTAGTGAGTTTGCAGCCAAAGAAAACAGCAAGGGAATTACAGTTATGAAATGGAAGGACAAACGTGACGTTTGTCTACTGTCAACTAAACACTCTATAGGATTTATAAAAACTAAAAATAAGAGAGGAATAGAGGTGATTAAGCCGAAGATAATTATGGATTATAATAAAGCTAAGGCAGCAGTAGACCTCTCGGATCAAATGACAGCGTATTCTTCTCCGCTTCGAAAATCTATCAAGTGGTACAAGAAGTTGGCCTTAGAACTGCTTCTAAACACAGCTGTAGTAAATGCTCGGGTTTTATATGAAGCTACCACAAAAAAGAAGATACCTATTGTTACGCGCCAGAATTAATGTTGGGTACATGGCGGCATTTGCGTACTGCTAACGCCATCTAGTTTCAAGTAACGAAACATTTACGTGCTGCCATCTAGTATCGAGTAGCAGACACTTGCGTGCTGCTGGCGTCATCTAGTATCCAGTAGCAGGCATTTACGTGCTAGAACATTCTCGATGTTTAGACACCTGGTCGGTCGGGACCCGTGTGTGCCCGAACTTTCCAGAGGTTTCCATACAGGAGGGTTCTGGAAATGACTGTCGGTTTATAAAGGGCGGACATCCGGCGACGGCAGTCAGTTTTCAATTGGCGATACAAACGATAACTTCGAGAGCGATCTTCGACTGCGAATTATAGTGAAGTGAAGTGTTCAGTAGTGCGATTGTGTTTTATAATCAGTGTGTTTTAAAGTGATAATTAGTGTTGTGGATTAAAGTGTCAGTTTTGGTTGTTTAATCGGCTGTTTTTATTGTAACGAACCCCAAGCTCGTAACAATTGGTGTCAGAAGAGTGGATAATCATGCCGATTCTGCCAAAGGACGACACGGAGGGTATCCGTACCCGTAGTCAACGCCAGCAGGAGACGGACCAGAGGCGTTTTGGTGGTGCAACGCCGCAGACGTCGGAAGGTCAGCTACCGACCATGGAGGCCGGCCCGTCCACAGCAGCTCCGGCATCATCAGCACCAGACTTTGCTGCTCTGATGATGATGCTGCAGGAGCAGGCGCGCCGACAGGAGGAGCAGGCCCGACGCTTGGAAGAACAGCTGCAGCGCGACAAGGAGGAGCAGGCCCGCCGACAGGAGGAGCAGGCCCGCCGACAGGAGGAGCAGGCCCGCCGACAGGAGGAGCAGGCCCGCCGACAGGAGGAGCAGGCCCGACGCTTGGAAGAACAGCTGCAGCGCGACAAGGAGGAGCAGGCCCGCCGACAGGAGGAGCAGGCCCGACGCTTGGAAGAACATCTGCAGCGCGACAAGGAGGAGCAGGCGCGCCGCCAGGAAGAACAGATGCTCCTCATGAAGGAACTTCACGCGTCCTTCGGAAAAGACATGAAGGAGGTGAAGGATAAGGTTGCTCAGCATGACAACCGCTTGTCAGACGCTGAAACCAGGATCAGCAAGTTTGATGACGTCATTGCGGATGTGAAGAAGGAGTTGAGCAACCTTACCTTACCTTACGAAACTGGCTTACGAAACTGGCTTGACAGACCACGACACAGTCTTAGTTAGTGTATCGATGGATACATCAAAACTACTGTCTTCTATACGCCAAAGCAAATATAAGACTACGATCGACTATGCTAGTGTCATATCGGATGTTGAGAATGCAGACTGGAGCACAATAATGAATCACTATGATGTGAATGAGGCGACAAATGAGCTTACAACAAACCTGCAGGAAATCGTAACACGACATACAAAAAAAGAAATAGTGCGGAACTCTAAGTCGATTAGAAGGCCCTGGATGACAGCAAACCTACTGAAATGTGTAAGGAAAAGAGATGCCCTCCATAGTGAAACAAGGAAAAAAGATAATATTGACAACCACACCCTACATCAACAGTACAAAGCATACAGAAACACTTGTAACAATATTATACAGAACTTAAAAATTGCCCATGAAAAACACCTACTGGACAGCTCGAAAGGCAACAGCAAAAATACTTGGGCGGCGTTAAAATATATCTGTAACCTGAACAATAAGACATTGTCTAATATGGCCCTCCTAACTGCCAATCCTGATCCAGTGGTCGCGTTGGACATGGCAAATAATTTCTTTGCTAATATAGGAGAACAATTAGCTAAAGACAATTTACTGCGTCTAAAAAATTCGGAAACCGACCTAGCTAAATTAATCAAAACAGCTGGCAACATGGATGCCTCACCAATTAACTCCTTTTTCATGAACCCTACCGATGAGATGGAAGTGAAGGCAGTTCTGTCAAGCCTAAAAAATGATTCAGCTCCTGGATGGGATGGAATATCAAATCGGGTCCTCAAACTCGCCCAGCACTGTCTTGCGGCTCCTATCGCGCACATCTGTAACTTGAGCATGTTTAATGGAAAAGTCCCGACCCAAATGAAGATAGCAAATGTGTGTCCGATTCATAAAGGAGGAGATGCAACTACGGTGTCAAACTATAGACCAATATCCCTGCTCACGTCACTGTCGAAGATACTGGAGAAACTGGTGAATAGGAGACTGTTGACATATCTGGAAGATATGAAGTTGCTTTCCACAAATCAGTACGGCTTTCGCAAGGGCAGGTCCACGGAGGACGCTGTCACTAATTTAGTAGATTTTGTTGTGGGCCAACTTGACAAAGGGCTAAGATGTGGAGGCGTCTTCCTGGACCTTGCAAAGGCTTTTGATACTGTGTCAAAACCGATCCTTTTCAAGAAAATGGAACACATTGGCATTAGGGGCACTGCACTGGATTGGTTTATTTCGTATCTGACAGAACGCAAACAAAGGATCTGTGTGGGAGATTTACAGAGTTCCCTCGCCAGTGTTGGGTACGGGGTGCCTCAGGGCAGTGTCCTGGGCCCTACTTTGTTCCTGCTATATGTCAACGGTCTCTGCTCATTAGACCTCAACAATGCACAGATCTTTGCGTATGCCGATGATACGGCTGTCATCTTTTACGGAAAATCCTGGGAAGAAGTCTACAGAGCCGCAGAATGTGGGATGATGACTGTCTCTAAATGGCTACAGTACAACTTGTTGACACTTAACGTTGCAAAAACAAAAATGGTTAATTTTTCAATCAACAAAAAATCATCTGCTCCTTCAGAACTTTTACTGAAGTTCCATAGCTGTGACTTCTACCCGGAATGTACCTGCAACTGTCCCACTTTTGATCAGATTGAATGCATTAAGTATCTTGGCATTAACATTGATAAACACTTGACTTGGAGTAGGCATATTGACTCTCTGAACACACGTGTGAGAAAGCTTTTATACATTTTCAGGAAACTGAGATCAATAGCAGACCACCACACTCTGAAAACAACCTACTACGCACTGTGTCAGGCAATTCTAGGGTATTGTGTGGTGGCTTGGGGCTCTGCAGGCAAAAGCATCCTTATTACTGCTGAACGAGCGCAAAGAGCTATCCTAAAAACATCTTTTAAAAAGAAGTTACGTTACGCTACAGATGCACTGTACCGAGACACTGGTATGCTAACAGTTCGTCAGCTGTATATCAGGGCAGTCATCCTTAGGTTCCATTCTACAGCACCAACCTCCATGGTACAAGATCAACGTTCGCGTAGACTACCTAAGTGGGATAAAACGTTTTGTCATCGGGTGTTTGGACATAAAGCGTACTCTTATATGGGGCCACACTTATACAGCAAAGCAAATAAACATCTGAACTTGTTTTTCATGACCAAGTTCTCATGCAAAAAACTTGTAACGGAATGGCTTCAAGGTTTAAACTATAATGAAACTGAACATGTGATATCAATTTTTTAGCTAACTCAATCCACCTATTCAACACATATACCCTCAGAAACTCATAACCCTTGCACACACACACACACCCAACTTCTAACCTTCACCAACTTTCATCAACTTACACTCATACACATACACACTCTCAGGATACCATAAGCGCTGTCAGCGGCTGTAACATTTTTTTTTTATTTTTTTATTAGTTTTGAATTTTTGTTTTTCTTTGTTTTTTGTTTTAAAATGTTCAGAATCCAGAATCTGTATAGAACTGAATTTTGTACACTATTTCTTAGACGAAAGAGACTGAACCCCACGACACAGGGTATCCTAGTGTGGGGTTCAGTGTCATGTAAAAGATGGATATTTACTCTTTATGAACAATAATTTTTTTTTTTTTTTTTTTTTTTAAACTTGGAGATGGGATTGCTAATTCAGCAGCCACTACACCTTCGCCACGTGGGTTCAAAGTGCCGCCGTTCGATGGGACGTCTTCTTGGTCGGCCTACAAGATTCAGTTTGAGGCTGTCATGAAGGCGAACGGGTGGAGTAAAAATCAGGCCATGACTGCCCTCACCCTAGGCCTGCGCGACCAGGCCTTAACTGTCCTGGAAGCTATCGGTAAGGAGGTGACTTACGAGCAGCTGCTTGAAGCGTTGGAAGCCAGGTATGGCGACGCTCATCTGGAGCACGTGTTTCGTGCGCAGTTAAGGGATCGCGTGCAACGCAGCGGTGAGAACCTGCAGCAGTGGGCTCTTGAAGTGGAGAAGCTGGTGCGAAAAGCGTACCAGTCTGCACCAGCGCTCATTGAAGGGAACCTGGTGCAGGCATTCATCGACGGCATCCGCGACCTTGAGGTCAGGGCTGCAGTGAGGCTCGGGCACCACGGGACGCTTAAGGACGCCTTGGCCCATGCACTGGAGGTGGAAGGTGTGCGGCAAGATCATCGTTCCCGCGTCAGGGAGGTTGCAGCGGTTACAGTTCGCGATCGTTTAAAAGGATACAGCCCTAGGTGCTACGGCTGTGGTGAAAGGGGCCACCTTCGATCCAGTTGCCCTAAGCGAACTGCAGAAGGGGAAGGTAGCCGATCTCCAGAGGGCAGGGCGGCTTATAGCACCGCCCAGCAACAGCAGGGAAACGAGTAAAAGCCAGGACTGCGGGGCGGGTGCTGGCTGATGTTCAAGGAGCCCCAAGGATTTCGATCTCACAAACCCGTGACGGGAACAGCCTTATCATCAAGGGCGAGGTCAACGGGACGTCATGTAAGCTGACGATAGATACTGGAGCCTCTCGCACGGTTGTCAGTTCCCAACTTATAAGTCGGTTCCTTGGGGACTCTGCATACAACCGAGAGCGCATAAATTTGGTAACAGCCACCGGCCAGCGCATACCCGTCCGAGGAGAAAAAGAGATGGAGTTGAAGCTAGGCAACAAAATCTACCTGCATAATGTTGTTGTGGCCGATATAATGGACGATTGCATCCTGGGCTTAGACTTTATGAGGAAGAATCGTTGTGAGATCGACGTTAATCAAGGAGTTATGAAATGTGGACAAGAGGAACTTTTCATGGAAGGGGCTTTACCTGGAAATGTGTACAACCTAAAGAAGATTGTTCTTCCTCCGAGATCGGAAACGGTTGTGCCGGTTAGTCTTCCTCGGAATCCTGGGCAAACTCATCGTTGCGTACTCGTGGAAAGGGTAGACAATGACCTTCCATGGAAAGTGGCACGAACATTGGTCAGAGCCACCGACATCTCAGGAGTACGTGTGCTGAACCTTTGTGACAAGGAGCAGGTGATAGAAAAGGGCACACTGATGGGTACCTGCGAGGAAGTGGATTGGTTGCGTCGATGCCAATATCTATCAACTGGGACCCTCAGCAAGGATGCACAAACGAGAGTGACCACACTTTTAGAAGACTGTCGCAGCGCTCTGTCTCACAATGAAATGGTCAGGGCGAAGAGGATGTTACTTAAGTACACCGATGTTTTCTCTTTGAACGATGCTGACATCGGGAAGACTGGCTTAGTTCAACACAAAATAAACACGGGAGAAGAATTGCCTATCCGTCAACGGCCAAGGAGATTACCGGTAGCACGTGAAAAGGAAGTGGAAACCATGATCGAGGGAATGGTGAAGGATGGTGTTATAGAACCTTCATCCAGTCCATGGTGTTCACCGGTAGTGCTGGTAAGGAAGAAGGACGGCAGCATGCGGTTTTGTGTTGATTATCGTCGTCTGAACGACGTGACGAAGAAAGACAGCTATCCCTTGCCAAGAATTGATGACACGCTGGACATGCTTACTGGAGTAAAGTGGTTTAGCACACTAGATCTAAAAAGTGGCTACTGGCAAGTAGAAATTGACCCGAAAGACAAGGAGAAAACTGCATTTTCGACAGGAAAGGGTCTATGGCAATTTAAAGTTATGCCATTTGGATTGTGTAACGCTCCGGCAACGTTTGAAAGATTGATGGAACTGGTACTAACCGGGTTGATTGGTGATGCCTGCCTTGTCTACTTGGATGACATCATCATCGTAGGCCGTACGTTTGAAGAACATCTTCAAAACCTGGAACGCGTGCTCATGAAGATCCAGAGTGCCAACCTCAAGTTGAGTCCGAAAAAGTGTTCATTTTTCAAACGGCAAGTTAGCTTTTTGGGTTATGTTGTGTCGGAAGAAGGTATCCGCACGGATCCAGAGAAAATCGCCGCTGTCAAGGATTGGCCAATTCCAAAAGACAAGACGCAGGTCAGAGCATTTTTAGGTTTGTGCTCCTATTATCGGCGTTTTGTCAAGAACTTTGCAGATATAGCCAAACCCCTGCACAAGCTAACTGAGGAAAAGCGACATTTCTGTTGGGATGAAAGTTGCGACATCGCTTTCCAGGAGCTAAAGGACCGTCTGTGCAAAACACCTATTTTGGGGTATCCTGATATCAGCAAGGAATTTATAGTTGACACAGACGCAAGTGATATCGGACTTGGCGGTGTGTTATCTCAGCGGAATGGCGATCAAGAGGTTGTGATTGCATACTTCAGCAAGTCATTGTCGAAACCAGAGAGGAATTATTGTGTCACGAGACGGGAATTGCTTGCTGTGGTAAAATCATTGCAACATTTTAGCAAATATCTACTGGGGCGGAAATTTCACCTACGAACTGACCATGCTGCGCTGAAATGGCTATTGCAGTTCAAAAATCCAGAAGGACAAGTTGCGAGATGGATTGAACTACTGCAGGAATACGACTTTGTGGTAGAACATCGCAGCGGAAAATCTCATGGCAACGCTGATGCACTGTCAAGAAGACCTTGCCCTGAAAACTGCAAGCATTGTACTAGGCAAGAGGGTAAAGAAGTCATACCTGTGAGGATGCTCAAGACAGACCTCAGCAACGAGTGGAAGGAAAGCCTACAACATGCTCAGCACGAAGATTCAGACATCAAGCCGATTCTGGAGTGGATGAAGGCCAGTGCTCCTAAGCCCACGTGGAGTGATGTCTCAGCAATGAGTTCGATCACAAAAAGCTATTGGGCCCAATGGGACAGCTTAGTGATTCAGGATGGAGTACTGTGCCGTAGATGGGAAAATGCCCGGGGAGACAACTGTCACTTGCAAATGGTTGTCCCTAAAGTTAAGGTACCGGATGTTTTACAGCTATACCATGATGGTTGTTCAGGAGGCCATATGGGAGTTAAACGCACTCTACTGAAAATACGGGAACGGTTTTACTGGGTCCATTGCCGTGACGATGTTGAGGACTGGTGTCGGAAATGTACAAGTTGTGCGGCTGTAAAAGGACCTCAGACTCGTAGCAGAGGTGCATTGAAATTGTACAATGTTGGTGCACCATGGGAGAGGATAGCCCTGGATGTTGCGGGACCATTTCCGGAAAGTGATAGTGGTAACAAGTACTTCATGGTTGTGATGGATTACTTCACTAAGTGGCCGGAAGTCTTCGCCATTCCAAATCAAGAAGCTTCAACAGTTGCAGATAAACTGGTTCATGAAGTCTTCTGTCGTTTTGGAGTACCCTTGGAGATTCACAGCGATCAAGGAAGGAATTTTGAGTCACAGATATTCCAGGAAACTTGCCGAGTTATGGGTACTCATAAAACAAGAACAACTTCTTACCACCCACAATCGGATGGAATGGTTGAACGATTCAATCAGACATTGGAGAGATACTTGGCAAAAGTTGTGGAAAATCGGCAACGCGATTGGGACAAGCACATACAACCGTTTTTGTTGTCATACCGAAGTGCTGTTCACGAAAGCACATCAGTGACACCAGCTTTCGCAAACTTTGGTAGAGAATTACGGCTGCCGGCAGACCTGATCACTGGAATGCCACCTGATGCCCCACGTAGTATAACCGATTATGCGGATGACTTGCGGAACAAAATGAATGACATTTATGAGCACGTCAGAGAATCGGGCCAGCAAATGTCTAACAAGATGAAAACCCGCTATGACCGCAAAATGAACAATAAAGGTTTCGATAAAGGTTCACTTGTGTGGTTACACAATCCAGTTCGCAGTAAAGGGAAATCTCCTAAGCTTCAAGCTAAATGGGACGGGCCGTACCGGATTGTGACAAAAATCAATGACGTGACCTACCGTATACAAAAAGGTACAAGAAGTGCTCCTAAAATCGTCCACGTGGATCGACTGGCGCGTTATTATGGGGCCGATAATGCTCGGGACGAGCATGTCTTAGGAGGTGGCAGTGTTACGCGCCAGAATTAGTGTTGGGTACATGGCGGCATTTGCGTACTGCTAACGCCATCTAGTTTCAAGTAACGAAACATTTACGTGCTGCCATCTAGTATCGAGTAGCAGACACTTGCGTGCTGCTGGCGTCATCTAGTATCCAGTAGCAGGCATTTACGTGCTAGAACATTCTCGATGTTTAGACACCTGGTCGGTCGGGACCCGTGTGTGCCCGAACTTTCCAGAGGTTTCCATACAGGAGGGTTCTGGAAATGACTGTCGGTTTATAAAGGGCGGACATCCGGCGACGGCAGTCAGTTTTCAATTGGCGATACAAACGATAACTTCGAGAGCGATCTTCGACTGCGAATTATAGTGAAGTGAAGTGTTCAGTAGTGCGATTGTGTTTTATAATCAGTGTGTTTTAAAGTGATAATTAGTGTTGTGGATTAAAGTGTCAGTTTTGGTTGTTTAATCGGCTGTTTTTATTGTAACGAACCCCAAGCTCGTAACACTATTATTGAATTTAGACGAAAACTGTCACAACAAATGATTGACTCAAACCCACGTGATGGAGCTAACATTCCATGTAGGCCAAAGAGAATAAAACATTCTCTTGTAAAAGCAGACGGAAAGGCTGTGACGACAAGAAAATTTTGTGTAGGTTGTTACAAAAATAATTCACAAACGCATGGAAGAAAAATTGCCAAAAACAAAACCAAAAAGGTTACGACATTTTGTTCAGTTTGCCCAGACAAGCCATATTTGTGCAGACCGTGTTTTGATAAAAATCATTAATTTTCTGTTTGTTTTTTAATTTTAAATTACTTTGATCTCAACACAACATAATGTGTCTCTAAATAACACTAGTCCTTGATTTGTAATAATAAAAATATTTTAAAAAGTATACTGTCTTTAATTTACATCATAATTTTGTTTGACTCGCTACAAAAACATTCATACAACCAAAAAATTATAAAAATATTTTGAGGCCAAGTTATCTAAAGTGATCATTGGGGCCGCGCCGGCTTACACGCATGGCCGTCAGCGAGCAAAAGGTGTTCAAGTTCACCTTAGTTGTGCCGGTCATTTAAGCCCCCCATGGCCCAAACGCTTCTACCAAGTGCCGGTCATTTGGACCCCCCATGGCAGCTAACGTGTTAAAAACGGATTTTTCTGTATCAAGCTGTTGCCCATTATATGGGCGCAGTAAATTCTGATGTAGTGCAAATGCTTCATCGCCTACAAATACATATGGCAAGACAATGTTAGTATTAGGTAAGGAAGCAGGTTCTGGCAAGTTCAAAGTATTGTTGATCATGTTGTGCCAGAAAGCTGTATCTTTTAAAACACCTGAATCACAATCCTTTCCATAAGCACCGACGTTTATATAAATAAAGTTGTAGTCACTATCGGCGACTGCCATCAATACAATCGAGAAGTAATGTTTATAGTTCAAAAACATCGATCCACTTTTATTTGGTTTAATTACTCTGATGTGCTTTCCATCTACAGCACCGACACAATGAGGGAAATTAGCAGAAACTTCAAATTTATTTGCTATTGCTAGCCAATCGTTCCTACATGGCATTTTCATATATTTTGGGTAAAGTTCAGACCATATTAGAGAACATACTTCTCGTATGATTACGCTTAAAGTTGATTTTCCAATTCTAAATCGATATTCAAGATCGGCTAATGAAGTTCCGGTTGCTAAATATCTGCAATTGAAAAAAAAAAAATTATAAAAATATAATGAATTATTAATATTAATTATTTCAGGTAAAATATTATCTCAGAAATGGAAAAATATAAGAGACGCGTGGATACACAATACATAAATATCAATATTATGATAATTTACAATTTTTGAAAAAAATTACCCCACGGCCACCCCAATCTAGATCAAACATGCCGGAAGAAAAAAAAACTGAAGTTACTAATATCAACAAAAGAAAGAAAAAAGAAAAAAAAAAACCTGTAGATAAGAAAATGATTAAGTTTATGGAAACGTTAGAAAAAGATGATAGTAGAATGATGTCTTTTTTTAAAGGTATAGCTTCTACCGTGGAACGCTTCAAAGACGAAGACATTGTTGAATTCCAGTATCAAGTATTGAATATTATAAGAAATATTCAATATAAAAATAGTTATAGCGCTCCACATCATTCACGCACAACAGATGCAATGGACTCCCCGGCACACTATGGTTACAATACTGCTGCTGGACCCAGTACGAGAGTTCAATCACAGGCTTCGAATTATAGCATTGAAAACGATTCATTACAAAGCATCCCAAGTCCATCTACATCAAGCTTGATTGATTTTGATTTTTCTACATTAAATCAGAATAATTAATTAAATACTTTACCTCAATGTAACAACCAATCTCTCCTTAGCAGATATAGTTGCTCGCATATTTGTATTTGTGTGTTGCAGTTTGTTCTTTAATAAATCTAATAATTTATCAAACGTCTTGTAATTCATTCGAAAATAATCACAAAACTTGGCCTCGTCTTTTCGGAGATCTTCGTAAAGTGTATGAAATTCACCATATTGCTCCCGTGCCGACAGCATAGGATGTACCCACAACTTTCCGACTCGACGTTCTTTTTGCCATTTTCTATACATGTAGTAAGCAAGCACAAACTTCTTTTTCACAAAATTAGACATATTTGTGTCACGTGCGATCTCGCGGCGTGCACGTACGCGGCCGGTAATGGAATGAATCAAATAGACGCGCGGTGGCGAGACGAAGACCGCGCGCGGTGGCGGCGCGGTGGCGGCATCGTGTGCAGGAGCGCTAAGAGTGCGCACTGTGACGCGTGTAAGAGTGCGCGCGCACTCTTACACATCTGAGATTTCTAGTATTTCAATAATTTTGGTTAGATTACCTACTTTAAGCTTTATTATTTATTTTCAGCACTATGTCTAGGAGAGAGAGAAAGACTGAGCGACAAAATTGTCAGGCTGAAACAATGGAGGAGGCTCGGAAGCTTATAGAAAAGGGTAAATCGAAAAGATCAGTTGCTGCCGCCCTCGGTATGGCAGTCAACTTTGAGAAAACGACTAAAGAGGTCGGAACCTGCCACAAAATTGGGCAGGTACGAAACAACATTTACTGAACGTATGGAAAAAGACTTTTCTGAACATCTAAAACTTTTAGATGACATGTATTTTGGCATGACAGCGAAAACACTGAGAGGGTTAGCTTTTGAATTTGCAACAGTAAATAAAATTCCGCACAGATTTAATAAGGAAACTAAATTGGCAGGAAAAGATTGGTTACGAGGATATCTACGTCGCAATCCAAACATTTCACTAAAGCAACCAACGTCGACAAGTGTTGCCCGCGCTATGGGTTTTAACAGGCCACAAGTCGAGCGATTTTATCTATCAACTTATCAGCATTGCTAGATAAATACAATTTCCCGCCCCACAGAGTATTTAACATGGACGAAACAGGTATAACTACTGTGCCTAATAAGCCCCCAAAAGTATTGAGTACGAAAGGTAAACGATCAGTAAGTAAAATATCTAGTGCAGAGAGGGGTGTTAACATTACGGTTGTGAATGCTATGAGTGCATCGGGTATATATGTGCCACCTGCGTTTATATTTGGACGAAAAAGGATGAAGGCCGAGCTTTTGGATGATGCACCTGCTGGATCAATCGGCATGATATCTGACTCAAGTTATATCAATTCAGATCTTTTCATAAACTGGTTAACACATTTTAAGGACCATGTCAAGCCAACCAAAGAAAGCCCTGTCCTCCTGATTCTGGATAATCACGTCTCACATTGCACAATCAGCGCCATAAATTTCTACCGAGATAACCACATTATTGCACTGACTTTACCTCCTCACACAAGCCACAAAATGCAGCCACTTGATTGTGGATTTCACACAGTCCTGAAAAAATACTATGCCAATGAATGCGAGAAATGGTTACGGAACCATTCTGGACGGGCAATCACTGTATTTCAGATGGTTGCCATTTTTACTCCTGCATACCTCAAAACTGCTACTTTGGCTTGTGCTGCGCAGAGTTTTAAAGTGACTGGCATTGTACCTTACAATCCGGACGTTTTCACTGAACTAGATTATTTAGCAAGTTCAGTGACAGATAGAGATCCTGAAGATGTTAATGCTACAGATACAACACAGAGAGCTTCAAGACCATCGACTGAATCTGAGTCAGCATCACAACTGCCTCTGAGCGCCTCAGTCAACAAAGACCCTTCACATGATGAACAACGACTTGCAGAGGATGTCACAGTGGCTTCAGTTGAAAATAATTTTACGGCACCCGAGTCATCAACGCAGAATTTATCCAGCGCAACAGAAAATCCTTTTGCATACGCGACATCCTCTCCTACTCCAGGAACTTCTACTGAACATTCTGTTTTTAAAACAGTAAGATTTATGCCCCGTTCCCAAAGCTCAGGCTAGAAAAATATCGAACAGAAAACATAAAAAATCTGACATAATTAGCAGTTCACCATACAAAATTGAAGTAGAAATGCAAATTAATATGAAAAAGAAACCAGCATTTAAAATTGACCCGAAAGGACCCCAAAAATCTAATCCCAGCAAACGTCAAAACGCACGAAAAATAGATCAAGAACCTAAAAAACCAAAGAATGCTCCAAAAAAGAAGAACTGGAGCTGTGTCGGCTGCCAGGAAATATACAAAGAGCCTATAATAGAAGATTGGATTGAGTGTTCAGACTGCAAAGAATGGTGGCACGAGAATTGTACCGCCTATCTTGGCCAAGGTCCCTTTAAGTGTGACTTATGCGCTCATAATTAAAATGCGCACTCTTATACACCTTGGCGCGCACTCTTATACGACCGATTGTATAAGAGTACGCATTTCTCATTTTTGTGTTATGTTATACTTATACCTAAAATTATAGTAAAAACTTGTTTAACTTCATGGTGATTTTTTCTAAGATATATAGAGATTTAAAATAAATTAAGTTGATTTCTTTGACTATCATATTCTTTTTAATACAAAGCCTCATTTAAAAAGTGCGCACTCTTGCACCACCTTACCCTATTCATCAAAAAATTTGCCAGAAAGGGTGTGCGATCACGATACAAAAGCTCTTCAATGTTGCAATTAACAATGGCGCAAATTAACAAATTGCATACAACATTTTATGCCCATCCGAATAAACAGAAACAAGACGCACTCATTTTAAAATTTTGCTCTATTGTACCCGTGAAGCTCAGGCCTGGTTTTAAGGGGAAAAGACAGACAAGCATTAAATACGCAGTACACATTGACAAACGAAAAGTGCCCATATGCCAAAAGTTCTTTCTTAAAATATTTGACATAACTAAGCACCGGGTGGCGTATGTTATGCAAAGGTTTTTTTTTGTTGGTGAATTTGCTGATGAACAGCGTGGTGGAAACCACAAAGAAAATAAATACAAGGAACAGAAACAATCAATCCATAATTTTATTAGAAATCTTCAATGTGTAGAAACACATTACTGTCGCAAAACAAAGCACACTGAAAGAAAATATCTGCCTACCGATCTGAACTTATCAAAGCTGTATGACGTTTACAAAAGAAGCGAATATTCGCTTCCAAATGTGAAAAAATCTTACTTTAGAAATATTTTTAACAACTATTACAATATTGGGTTTGGATCACCGCAGACCGATGTCTGCTCTAAGTGTTTGGAGCTTTCAGGCAGAATTAAACATGAAACTGATGCCAGCAAAAAAAATGTTCTTATAACTGAGAAAAGGGTTCATTCGCTAAGAGCAAAATCTTTTTTTGATAAGCTGCGAGAAGAAGCAGATGGGCTTAAAATTATCTCTTTTGACTGCCAGAAGAATCTTCCCCTCCCTAAGGTACCGGATCAAATAGCGTATTACAGCCGACAATTATATTTTTATAATTTGACCATGGTGGAGGGATCATCCACACAACCATTCTCGAAAGAAAATGTCTTCTCTTATGTGTGCACTGAAAATGAGTTCAGCAAAGATTCAAATCTTGTTGCGTCCGCGGTGTACCACCGTTTAACTGAAACGGATAAAACTAATATCACAACGATTCGATTGGTCGCCGACGGTTGTGGCGGCCAAAACAAAAACTGCATTGTTATTGGTGCCTGCTCTAAATGGTTACTGAGAAATCCCAGTATCAAAACAATTGAAATAGTGTTCCCAGTTACTGGGCATTCTTTTATGCCCGCGGACAGGGTATTTGGAGTAATTGAAAAAAAATTGAAGAAACTAGAAGTAATTTTACATCCAAAGGAGATAAAAGAAGTTATAGCAGAAACAGCGACTTTGGTGGAACTTGGAAAAGATTGTCCGATTTTAGACTGGAGGGGTTCAGTTAAAATGTAATAAAGCCGACAACATCTTGGTCAATACAGTTCAAGGAATGTAAACGGTTTATCTTGAAACGATCTAAAAAAATGGGCAATGTACTGAACTATTTTACAAAAGTAACGTGGCAAAAGCAGTAAACATTTGCAAACGGCAAAAAAATATTGATATGATTGAGGCGCAAGTTTTGCTCTCAGTTGTGGCGATAAACAAAAATAAACTTGCAGACGTTAATAAGTTGCTGTGCAAGCAGTTTGGGGCCGAGTGGATGGATTTGCAAATTTTAACATTTTATAAAGAGTTACTCAGCTCACAAGAAACACTTACAGTTTCATCTGTAGTAGAAGATTTTTGTGAGGAACCATTGGAAGATGGTCACGACTTACGGATTTAGAAAAAGGAAAAGAAAGATTTTTTAAATGTTCAATTAAAAACTGATTTGATTAATTTTCACACACATCCATCTTAACATTCTCATCTCCGCTACATGCAATCTTTTTTCATCCGTTTTTTTCTTTTTCTTCGTTTAATTACTTTCAGTAAACTTAAAATTGCATCGATTTTTTAAACTATTGCTTCAGGTATGTTTAATATATGATGTCATTTTATATCAATTGAAATGAAAAAATAAACAATATTTTGGTTACGTGCAAATTAACATTATATGCGCGTGGACTTAATAAAAAACTTTTATTTTTTGTGAGAAACTGATTTTCGTTAATATTTTGAATTAAAATATGATAATTTACATTTTGTATGTTATTGACAACCCTTGGTTTACTTCAGATTTTTTAGAATCAAATATGGCAATCTGACATTTAGTTGGGATCAAACATGGATATCTGCAATAGGCTTAACATCAAATGCGGCCATCTTCAATGTTTAGAGTCAAAACCGGCAATCTGAAAAAAAGATTTGTCACCTACTTTTTTGATATTGACTTCACATCGTTTTTTGTGTATTTACTAATAGCACCAATAATTAAAGATACCTAAACAAATAATAATTATTTATTAAATATGAAATAATTAAGTACAAACGTTTTTCTTTTATTGCCACTATTTAGTCAAAATGCTGATATCCGCTTTTGATTCTATAGGACTCATGTGTAAACAATCATTTTTATTTTTGTACCTACACCCTAATTTAGATTCTTTGTTCATGTTTCGAATCGTGCATAAAGCCATCCACTATATCCTCTCAAAGGTGCATTCTCGGATCTCTCGAAAAAAATTTTTTACCTAATGCCACCTACGCACCATATGCGTTTGGTGTCTTTTTTCATATTTATCAACAATATTTATTAATATTTTTATTAATTACATCATAAGTAAGCTATTTTCAAACACAACACATAATAAAAGCTGGTGGCACCTGGTCAGTAGTGTTTAAAAAAAGGTGGCATTGAATGGGTTAAAGAATAGTCAAGTAGGTACACCACAGTTTGTAGTTCATCATCTGCCTAGCCTTTTTCCAATTGCATAGGGGTCGGCTTCCAGTCAAACCGGATTCTGTTGATACCAATATTTTATGTAGACTATATGAAAACCAACCTCAAACCATCCACAACAAACCTCAGCAAAAGTTGCCTAACCTTAAAGATCAACCCGTGCAGCTATTATAATTTAGCAACAAGCTGTTGGTACAGTTTTTTTATCTCACGAGTGCGGGCGAGCCATAGTTGTGTAGGTAAATGTCCTTTTGTTCTTAGTTGAGCTACACAATGACTGACAAATACATACCCCACCCCAACTGGTTCGCTCAAATCATCTCATAACAAATTACATAACCTCCAAAAGATTGATCTGACCAAGATTATATATTATACAGCAGATTATAAAGTGCAGACTTTTCTGCACTGTAGGATACTATCACCACTACTCACAGACAGGACAGACAGACAGGAAACTTCAACTTCATCAAAGATATACATTTGTGTTGTCTGTGAATTTGTTGTTTTTATTCACAAACCAATTTGCAAGACTTGAGATAACCAACACAGTAAAAACCTAATCAAACACAAGTGCAGGAGAGAACCTTCTAAGCTTCCAACAACAGTCAACATTTGAAGCAATCACAACTTATATTGCTACATTTTTTTTTTGCGACGTCGATGTTTTTCTTTCTTTTCACCATTTTGGTACAAGTTAAACTCTTCCTAACTAAGATGGATCAAAATCTAACCAACTGTACAACGAAACAACCAACATGGAAAACTGATTTCGGACAAAAGGAACGTACTGTCAGTCCCTGCCGTAAATTGTAGACTGTAGTTGACACTGGAATGTCCACGCATACCTAGTCTCAAGTGCACGGCCATGTATTATCGGTGCTGGGGGGCTACTCTCTAACAAAATCCGTAGTTTCGGCCTTAGTTGCGGGCGGGCATTTTCTACTCCGTATCACCTAACCACTGAGAACTAATGATAACGCGATTTGACAGTTACTGTGAAATCGTGTTGTCGTTCATTCTCAGTTCGGGTTCGGGACTAATCGTAAGTCTGTAGGTGCTCTTGGTATTATTAGACTTCAAAACACCACTACCATTAAACATGAATCACAGTTAAGACAAAGAAAACTTAACAATAATGTAATCAAATCGACGCCGTGTAATAATTCACATATCCAAAAGGCCAATTTCACATTCACATGTTAGATTTTGTTTTACAGTTTCACTATCAAAAAGTTTCTTTTGTAACACCATCGCGTGTCGCCAAGAAAAACGCTCACCTCAATCAGTGGTGTTACCAACGTAGAAAAAGTATTCCCCCTAATACTAAAGTCATAAACCCCTAAAATCACCAGACAGAACTACCGCAAAATGCAATTATAATATTAATTTATAAAATGACGTACTTTTGTATTGAAAAAAAAAAAAAAACAAAAACAGTTATACCTATTGACATTAACAAGACGTTGACTAACGTTGATAAATTGCTCGTCGGCGCAGAAATAGAATAACTGCTGCTGTAAAAAAAAATAAGTAAAGTAGAACCAACGTACGAATTCTTCATTTTTAGTAAGCATAGACTACATAAAATAAAATAACCTTTTTTATGGTTAACATTAACAAAAGTAGTTTAGTAACGAAGAATCCTTTTTTTTTTTTTTCTATGGCTTTGCACGGTTTGTGCATTTAGCCAATGACACGTTTGGTTTACTTGATTTGAAGATAATAAAGTTAGGGAAACGAAATAATAAATAATACTAATTATTTTATCGGAATTTGGAATAGGACGGATATATAGGATCAGGTTTTTTTTTTTTAATGTATGATGAACAACATACAATGACGAATAATTATAACTTAATATTATTGAAGGTGATGAATGAGACTATACATTTATATACAGGAAAACTATTTGTACAAAGTAAAGAAAGTATTGAGGTAGGAAAAGGAATATCAAGGAATAAGAGGTTACTGAAAAAGGAAGAACGGTCGTATAAGGGACAGGAGAAAAAAATGTGAAACCAAAACAAAACACTGACAAGTGTTGCCAACTGACTCCGGACTTGTCTTGTCTTCTTTATTTTGCCACGTTTATTTAAATTTATGTCGCACTACAATGTGGGCTACCGTTTTTGTACTTACCAGTTGGCGCCACTGTTGAGTAAGGTTCTCATCAATCATAGCATTAGAGTTGTTATTACGCGCATGTGAACAAAGTTAGAAGGAAAATAAAAAATAAAAATCAAATCAAAACAAATTAGTAAATAAACTCGCGTAAATAGCCAACCAACAGTGAAAGAACATCGGCCAAATACGACCTGATCGAAATATGAAACTGACACCAATGATACCTACGTCAAAAAATAGAGACTTAAGTGTATATTAAATTACGGGGCTCAACCACAGACATATATTTATATGTCTGTGGGCTCAACTTATTTTATTGGAGCCGGTAAGATAATTTAGCTTTGTAACAAAAATCTCATTTCCTTACTACTTTTTGTAGGTTTTGGAACGCATCTAAACCCGTCCCGTTTTTATCTGTGATTTTATCTTGGCACTGCCATTAAGCACTTACTTTTTTAAAATACTAGATTTTATTGAAGAATTTTTATTTATTTTTGTAGTTTACTATCAGTTACATCATTTTTAGATGGGGATATGGATTGAGTATTCCGAAATGAGTTGCAAATGATAGGTTGACAGTAAAATAGAATGCACAGAGCGGAACGAACGGCGGTAAATGCTTTGACAGCTTTCATGTCATAATGAGGGCTGTCAAAGCGTTTACCGCCGTTCGTTGCTTTTTTTTTTAAATTAGATCCTGACGGTACAGGCTGAGGTCTGAGACCATGCTGCCTCGCCGTTTGTTGCTCTTGCGTCGTTGCGTACTGTGCGATTTCTTGTGGTTTTAGTGTTTTATTTGTGACTTGGCTACTATAACCGACTCCGGCCGTTTTCATTTTGTGGTTTGCGCTGTGGTTATAGTCGTGGCAGTAGATTTCAGTATTACCTACATCATAACCTTGAAAGTAACGTTCTAAGACCCTCGGCTTTTAAAACATATATTTCAAATATAGGATTAATTGTTGTGCCTAGGGGAACGAATTAATCCATACACTATTCATGTCCACGATATTTTATAGTCAGGTCACACGATGTATGCAGTGACCGACCTTATTTGACATTTAAAACTTCACGCTACACTAGCCCCTCTAGCGGCGAATTCAATGCGATAGCCCTTATTCTGCCATGTCGAGAATATCCGTAAATAGAGTTGTCATTAAATTTATTCCACGGAATAAAACTTAGCTGTGTTGATTGGAGTTCATTTATTTATGTGAACTAACAGTACAATGTATTGAATAGGATCAATTTTCGAAAATTAAAGCGATTGGTAAAATGTGAAAAGCCTGGCAAATCGCGAACATGCAAACATGAAGCCTATGTTCTAGTTTATCCAGACCTCTGACAACCCTATCAGTATGTAGGTACCAAAGAGTATAATAATATTAATAATATATATCGGTCCACACCACAGACTAGTCCACACGCAGCGACTAAATCTGAAAAGTCGCATGTAAAAAGTTTAGGCTTGTTGATAAAGATACCAGCTTTTGCTCGCGACTTCGTAAGCGCATAGATATCCCGTTTTTTCAATCTTTTTGCAAGCATTTTTTTTTGCCAAATTTCAGCTATCTGAAATCAGTAGGTAGTTTCGGCTGTGCGTTGTCTGTCAGTCACTCAGTAACGGAAGAATGTTAATTTAGCATTACAACGATTTAATTTTAACAATACATCAGTGCATATCTTCCAAAGTAAACATTAGTCAAATTAAGTGTGAATCTGGTTTGGATCGAGAGTGCTGTCGCCAGCGAGAGTGAGTCGCCAGCGATTTTTGTCGCTGTATAACACCCCACACGATGCAAAAAGTTTCTTCGTCTTCGTACCTTATGTTTCTCAATATTTCATATATATTTCAATCCTATTTAAAATGCTTCCTGTTGTTCACTATGATGCAATTTCCATCCATAGTTGCGTCTGTTGAAGAATCCGCAGTTGACAACAAAAAAATCAAGCAAAGACATTGTACCTTTCTGTGCCTTTCACCGATGGCTTAAAAAATAAATTTACTGAATTGTGTATTTTTGTTAGTTTATTGTGGACAATACAAAGTCTGTTATCTCACGTTAGGTGCTCACTATAACTATTCCAAGGTACAAATATACTGTCGGTTCCTGTGTAATTATTTGATATTTCCTCACAATTTCTATTTTATCATTTCTAGGTGTAGGATTTCAATATTTTTTTCAGAACATTTCAAACTTTTCCGCAAATATATCCGTACATTTCTGCGTTATATGGCCACAGGTTGAAGAGTCGGGCGGTCGAGAGAAATATTTAGGTGGCAGCACAGAAGTTTTAATGCCACGTATTTTTCTACTATAAGTTTCGAATTTACAACATTAGAGATGGCACAGTCTGTGCGGTGCATGTTCCCTCAAACGGAGCTTGTAAGAGCTATAGGTGGTAGGTGGTGGTGCACAGAAGCGCCAATTTCAAGTATTGAAATGGAAAAAAATGGCACAGTCTCCGCCGTGCACGTTCCTTAGTGTGTAAGTTCTACTGGCTTACTATGTGAACCAAAGAATTCGTTTCACACAATCACACAATAATCTGTCAAATTTCATTTTCATCTTTATCACTGACTCATTAGGTTCAAGGTTGATTGGTAAAATTTGACAGTGACAGGTAGCGTGATTTACGTGCTTCTGCTAAAGGGCCGTCCGCACACATCCGGGTCAGGGCTATCCGAGTTCCGTGTCAGGGCTATCCGAGTTCCAGTCAGGGACGGGCCGTCCGTCACCCTCGTCCACACGCATCCGTGTCAGGGATATCCGAGTTCCGAGTTATATATATTATTTTTCATTTTTGTATTTCAATAATGTGGATTAGATAGATCGTAAATAATTTTATTTTGTCGGACAAGTTCTATTAATTTTTCTGTGTTCATATTGCACAAGTACTCTTGAATCCCTGACGGGACACGGCGGGAACTGAAATAAAATCGGATAGCACTGTCAGTGCGTCCGTGCGTCCGTGCGTCCGTGCGTGCTCCGGGGCACTGACGATCCGGAACCTCCTGACACGGATATGTGTGAGCAAGATCGTACAAATTGTATGTAACCGATTTTTCTCCGTCCCGGCCGTGTCCCGTCAGGGACGGGAACCCGGATGTGTGTGGACGGCGGTTAAAATGGCGTTTTTACACCCGCAGGGCTGTCCAGACAATATACGATCGCGGCCGATACAAGTCAGTTTATAGATTGGAAACAAATGTTTTTTTTGGACAAGCTTTATTAGTTCTTCTTCTTTCATTTATCTTTTACAATTCTAGGAGTTATGACACTGAATACTAGCCTTTTAACCAAGAGTATAAAGAAATTAATACGGAATCTTTGTCTATTAAGTAAATAATGTGAAGTGTAATTGTTCATTTAGGTATGTATGTAATTTTACCATAAAAATAATAAAATTTTAACAATTGTGGTACTTCATAAAAATGTTGCGGGCCGCATAAATATTAGCCGGGCCGTGTTTGGACAGGCAGACCTGGGATAGACGATACCTATAAAAAGAATTTTGAATCGTTTACTCGGTACTACAACTTTCGAGAAACCGATTCAATATTTTTGGAACGAAGTTCATTATCGCGCGTTGTGATAGGGGGCTAGACGGAAACAATTCTCACGAAAAGTTTTAACGACACTTTTTGCTATAGTTGTAAGCCGTGCGACGTGCGCGTGTTTCTCTGTCTGTCTGTCTCTCTCTCTCTCATAAAAAGCAAGCCAGTTACTTTCGTTTCGTCTTTCTATTTCTTTTTACATTATATTTGTAAGGTAGTGTAGGCAGGGTAGGCAGGGTAGGTGGGTAGGCAGGGTAGGCAGGGTAGGTACGGTGGGTAGGGTAGGTAGGGTAGGTAGGGTGGGTAGGGTAGATATTAGGGTGGGTAGGGTCTAAAATTGAGCCTACTGACAGTATAAAGAGGGGAAGTAGGCTATCTCCGGCCCAATCGGCGATATAATTGCCTACTGTCTCAGGGTTGTCACTTTTAGCTACATTTTTATTCAGTGCCCATAAATTGGCAAGCGTCGGGAAGATGTATTTTTTACATGTATTGTCGTATGTGGGTACAGAGTTTGTGAGGTTGGTTTTACCTAAACGATGATGAAACCTTTCACGATGAAAGAAAGAGCGACGGGCCAGCAGACGGGTGGCGCGGGACGGTGATGAGCACTTGTAAACGGTAGGTTACTGATAGTACTGTCACCAATTCATTCGTTTAAAGTAAAATATACCGGCGGGGCGGTGGGGGCGCGACTGTCCGCGCTTCGTCGGATTCGGTTGTCGCCCAAACCGCTAACAAATATTTATAGACTAAGAGCTTGTGTTTAAATTATTTGCTTAGTATATACTAGTCAGTTTTTTTTTTGATAGGAACAATGTAGTATTTGCACACATAAAGGATCATATTTCATTTTTATTTTAATTAATACAGACATATCTATTGAATCACATATCTATTACAAAATTACAAATTAGGAGCTACAGAAAAATACTTTCTTCGGTTTCGACTATTACGAAACGCCTTGTTATTAAACTTTAATGTGTAATGTATCCGCATCCTTATAATAACTTTTGCAAATATAATTTCGGAAAGCAACAAACAAACAACACAACCAATTACAGACAACCAACAGACATACCAATTTTGCAGTGTATGTGATCATTTTTAAATGCTTTTTGGAATATCTGCTCCATCCTCTTAATATTTTCTACAAAGTCGTCGGGTGGAACCACTAACATTTGGTCTCTAGAATAATTTTTGTAGTGAAGGTACCTAGATTTTGCACTTAAATTGCAAACTTGCTGATTAGAGTTTAAATACGATTTAAGTTGTTCGCAATCCTCGTGACGATCTATGCATTTTTTCAACAAGGCTCCGATTTTCCGCTTTCCTGTTCAATAGGAAATCTGAACAGAGACAATTCTGGAATCGATGAATTATTAAGACACCCAAACACATAGCAATACGTTCTCATGCGATTATCACATATTTTTCATTCATTTAGCGGTGCCGAAAAGCCGTGACGCGCGAACCTCGTGCGGTGTTAGCCCCGACTGGCGCACTGAGAAACGGGTCGAGATTTTGTTTAAGTGTGCGTGCGGCGAAGCATAGATAATTTGGCGCACACATACAAGCCGCGCGCGGTGCGTTTGTATGAAGATAACTTACTTCCCCTCTTTATACTATGCTACTGATTAAGTTTATATTACATTATATTTGTTAATAATAAAAAAAAATATTATTATAAGTTAAAAAAAAAGATTACAATTCCTTCTCTAATTACTTCTCTGAACTTCGTTCCATCCGGGTGTCCCTTGACACCTTTCAAGTTTTTTTTTACACCCAAAGACAAATAATACCTGTTACCTGGTACCATTTAACCCAAAGACAAATAATACCTGTTACCTGGTACCATTTAACCCAAAGACAAATAATACCTGTTACCTGGTACCATTTAAGTCCGTGGATCAGTGGATGGGTGCCTCACAAAGCTCGTTTAGGCTGCGTTTCCTCCAGATAATTACGAGGATGCGTAACGAGGAATTTGTTTGATAAGAACGCTCGCTCAGCGCAAGCGATGCTATTGGTTCTTAACAAACACCTACCTCGCTACGTATCCTCGAAAATCTCTGGTGGAAACGCACCCTAAGCACAGTACAAATATCTACCAGTATTGTGACTTGGCCCTCTCCTTGAAATAATTACCTACAGCCGCGCAGTACGTAAAGACGCGGTAGGGCTACCCGCCTCCAGTATTTTAATTTCATCTACTTGCCTACTTGAGTTTCTTTCTATTTCTGTGATTGTAAATATTACATTTTATATTAAAAAAAAAATGAAAAAGCATATAAATAAACTGTTGTCGCCGAAGTTTACCAAACTCTAAATCTTACAAACTTCAACACCTACCTAACTGCCTCCATGGTTGAGTGGTTTAGGCGTTTGCCTTGTGACCCGGTGGTCGTGGGTTCGATTCCCACGGGAAGCATACTTTGTAAAGTTGTTTCCAGTTTGGCTAGGACATTGCAGGCTTGAATCACGTGCTTGTCTGATAAAAAGATGATTCCGTGCTTCGGAAGACACGTATTTGCCGGTGGTCCCGACCGCCAAGTGGCGGTCGTCAAATAAACCATGTCAGAGGCCCTTGAGGCGGTTTAAAAACTCTGACACTAGGGTGTGTGGGGTCGTTAGACCTTACTGCTCACACGATAAGAAGAAGAAGAAACGAAGAAACGACGGACGGACGAACGCCGGACGACGGAGAAACGATTCTATTGATTCTTAACACGTTTCACCGAGGATAGGTAAATTAAGCGATTCTATTGATTCTTAACACGTTTCACCGAGGCTAGGTAAATGAAGCGATTCTATTGATTCTTAACACGTTTCACCGAGGCTAGGTAAATGAAGCGATTCTATTGATTCTTAACACGTTTCACCGAGGCTAGGTAAATGAAGCGATTCTATTGATTCTTAACACGTTTCACCGAGGCTAGGTAAATGAAGCGATTCTATTGATTCTTAACACGTTTCACCGAGGCTAGGTAAATGAAGCGATTCTATTGATTCTTAACACGTTTCACCGAGGCTAGGTAAATGAAACGATTCTATTGATTCTTAACACGTTTCACCGAGGCTAGGTAAATGAAACGATCTTATTGGTTCTTTACACGTTTCACCGAGGCTAGGTAAATGAAGCGATTCTATTGGTTCTTAACACGTTTCACCGAGGCTAGGTAAATGAAACGATCTTATTGGTTCTTTACACGTTTCACCGAGGCTAGGTAAATGAAGCGATTCTATTGGTTCTTAACACGTTTCACCGAGGCTAGGTAAATGAAGCGATTCTATTGGTTCTTAACACGTTTCACCGAGGCTAGGTTAATGAAACGATCCTATTGGTTCTTTACACGTTTCACCGAGGCTAGGTAAATGAAGCGATTCTATTGGTTCTTAACACGTTTCACCGAGGCTAGGTAAATGAAGCGATTCTATTGATTCTTAACACGTTTCACCGAGGATAGGTAAATTAAGCGATTCTATTGATTCTTAACACGTTTCACCGAGGCTAGGTAAATGAAACGATCCTATTGGTTCTTAACACGTTTCACCGAGGCTCGGTAAATGAAACGATTCTATTGATTCTTAACACGTTTCACCGAGGCTCGGTAAATGAAACGATTCTATTGATTCTTAACACGTTTCACCGAGGATAGGTAAATGAAGCGATTCTATTAATTCTTAACACGTTTCACCGAGGATAGGTAAATGAAGCGATTCTATTAATTCTTAACACGTTTCACCGAGGCTCGGTAAATGAAACGATTCTATTGATTCTTAACACGTTTCACCGAGGCTAGGTAAATGAAACGATCCTATTGGTTCTTAACACGTTTCACCGAGGCTCGGTAAATGAAACGATTCTATTGATTCTTAACACGTTTCACCGAGGCTCGGTAAATGAAACGATTCTATTGATTCTTAACACGTTTCACCGAGGATAGGTAAATGAAGCGATTCTATTAATTCTTAACACGTTTCACCGAGGATAGGTAAATGAAGCGATTCTATTAATTCTTAACACGTTTCACCGAGGCTCGGTAAATGAAACGATTCTATTGATTCTTAACACGTTTCACCGAGGATAGGTAAATGAAGCGATTCTATTAATTCTTAACACGTTTCACAGAGGCTCGGTAAATGAAACGATTCTATTAATTCTTAACACGTTTCACCGAGGCTAGGTAAATGAAGCGATTCTATTGGATCTTAACACGTTTCACCGAGGCTAGGTAAATGAAGCGATTCTATTGGATCTTAACACGTTTCACCGAGGCTAGGTAAATGAAGCGATTCTATTGGATCTTAACACGTTTCACTGAGGCTAGGTAAATGAAACGATTCTATTGATTCTTAACACATTTCACCGAGGATAGGTAAATGAAGCGATTCTATTAATTCTTAACACGTTTCACCGAGGATAGGTAAATGAAGCGATTCTATTAATTCTTAACACGTTTCACCGAGGCTAGGTAAATGAAACGATCCTATTCATTCTTTACACGTTTCACAGAGGCTCGGTAAATGAAACGATTCTATTGATTCTTAACACATTTCACCGAGGATAGGTAAATGAAGCGATTCTATTGGATCTTAACACGTTTCACCGAGGCTAGGTAAATGAAGCGATTCTATTAATTCTTAACACATTTCACCGAGGATAGGTAAATGAAGCGATTCTATTGGTTCTTAACAAACACATCGCTCGCTACGTATCCCCGCACATCTCTGGTGGAAACGCAGCCTTAGCTGTTGGTTTTGGCTGTCATTTGTAAATTTTTGGCGTTTGTCATTACGGATAGTAAAGCACATGGGCCTCATCAGAAGGCTCAAGGTAACTCAGAGGGCAATGGCTCTCCATTGCCCTCTCCAAGAACCAAACAACCAAACCAAACTCCAAGCATTGCCCTCTGGCAATGCTTGGAGTTTCCTTGCGTGATCGAATCAAGAATGATGATATCCGCAAGAGAACCAAGGTTACCGACATAGCTCGAAGGATCGCCAAGCTAAAGTGGCAGTGGGCAGGGCACATTGCTCGCAGAACAGATGGTCGATGGGGCCGAAAAGTTCTGGAGTGGCGACCGCGTACCGGAAGGCGTAACGTTGGAAGACCTCCCACAAGGTGGACCGATGATCTGGTGAAGGTCGCGGGTAGCCGATGGATGCGAGACGCACAGGACCGGTCGTTGTGGCGACGCTTGGGGGAGGCCTATGTCGAGCAGTGGACGTCTTTCGGCTGATATGATAATGATGATAGTAAAGCACCAGAAAGTCTGAAACGAGGCAGTCTCTTGCCAAAACTCCTTGGCAGGTTTTGACTGGTGTAAGATTTCCTGTTACCCAGTTACTGGGTTTTATAGCATCGGATCTCCACAAAACGCATGTATTCAGCTGCAACTGGATAGACTGGAAGGCGACCCCAAATAAATATGTAGTTTGGGAAAAGGCTATTAGGTAGTTAGATTGCTTAGGATTTATAAATTCTATATTTATTTAACCGTAAACGAGTTGTTTTGACAGCTTTGACGTAGGGTTGACGTCATTGACCCACGTGCCGGTGTTCACGTCAACCCCAACTGTGACGCACAGAATATTGTTATTGTTACCTACTACGCAGGCTTTTTGCCCGGTCAGCAACATTTATCTAGAAATACATAATTAAAATCTATCGGTACTAAGAGTTTGTTAGTTTGTTTGGTTGAACGCGCTAATATCTGTAACTACTGTTTCGAATTGAAAAAGAGGAAGGCTATAGGCTATACAATATCAGTAGAGCACAGAGCAATAATGAAAAATGTGACGCAGACGAAGTTGCGCGGGTCAGCTAGTGTTCAATAAAAAAACTTATAGGTACTTATTCATTAAAAATCCCTCTTAAAATATATCTACGGTCAGCAACGAAAATCGATTTATACTGTTTGGTTGCTTTTATGGATTCCCTAGATAGATGGCGATCTTCTTGTGTATGTCACGCACTGCTGGGGCGAGGCCATCGAGAGACACGGCGAAGCACTTGCCGTGTCGCTCGATATCTCGAAGGCCTTTGACAGGGTTTGGCACGCAGGTCTGCTCTGCAAGCTTCCTGATTATGGTATCCCAGTTGGTTTTTGTAGCTGGATATCAGACTTCCTGAGTGAACGGTCGATCCGAGTAGTCGTTGACGGCTGCTCCTCTGACCTCATGGCTATTGATGCCGGAGTTCCTCAGGGGTCCGTTCTCTCTGCAACTCTTTTCCTGCTGCACATCAATGACCTACTTCAGCTTGGTCTTGTTGGGTACGCAGATGACAGTACGGTTTCAGAGAGATACTTGTCCAGCGCAACAACCGGCGGGGATGAAGTTCGTTCCTTGAGAGAGGCCATGGTAGAGCGGACAAATTCGACCTTAAGCCTTGTCTCCCAGTGGGGTGATGACAATGTGGTCACTTTTAACGCCACCAAAACACAGGCGTGTCTTTTTACCGCAAAAAGGAGTCGTTTTGACCAAACTCTTACTTTTCGGGGTGCATCTGTTCCTGTGACTGATCGGCTCGAGCTCCTAGGCATGGAGTTGACATCCAGTCTCAACTTCGGCGCCACCATCGAGTACAAAGCCCAAACCGCTGCCAAAAAGCTAGGCATCCTAAATAGGGTGAAGCGATACTTCAAGCCTGGACAGCTTTTAACTCTATATAAAGCGCAAGTCCGATCCTGCATGGAGTATTGTAGCCACCTGTGGGATGGCTCAGCTAAGTATCAGCTTGCCGCGCTTGACTCGGTGGAACGCAGAGCTAAGAGGCTCATCGGTGACGAAAAACTGGTGGATACCAAGCTGCACAGCTTGGCTCATCGCCGTAAGGTTGCCTGCTTGTCGGTCTTCTACAGATTGTACTTCGGTGAGTGTGCCCAAGAACTCCACGACCTCATTCCACCGGCCCCCTTCTACCATCGGACATCCAGACGCACTGCATCTTACCATCCCTACCTTGTTACTATTCCACCAATTCGCACTAAGCGTTTCCAAACGTCTTTTATAATGCGCACAGCAAAGGAGTGGAACTCTCTGCCTGCGTCTGTGTTTCCAAACGCATACAACCCTAATCTCTTCAAAGTTAGAGTGAACAGGCTCCTTCTGGGTAAGCTCGCTCCATCGTAGACTTTGTCTCTGTCATCCTTGACCTTGACTAGAGTCAAGAGCAAACCCATATCAAATAAAAATAAAAAAAATAAAATAGATAACAAAAAGGATCCGGAAAAGATATAGCCCGCAAGAGTGACGGTGATTCAGCTGACGACGCAATATTAGTCTCAGCTTGGTTCTGAGAATCTGAAGCAGAAAATATTATTATTTATTTATATATTATTACTTATGTATGTTTTATTAGAAACCATGTTACCAATTTATTAAGAACATGGTTCCAGGCAACTTACATTCTTCAAACTGATGGAGAGTTAGTATACCTGATTTATTTTCATCGTTAGCACTGGGCTGAATATCCAACCCGTCATACTTTTCATGCAAACGCTCGTACTTACGTGATTATGCCGTTGAAACATATCTATCTTTTGTTTATTTTTTAACTAAGAGGTGTCTTGTGCACCTTGAAACCTAGGTATATATCTTCGGTTATCCTCGGTTTCTAACAAATCAAAAAATCGGCTGTTTTGCACAAATTTTACCTGAACTTTGGCCGTTCATAATGTAGTCATTAATGGTAAAAGTTAAGAAAACATTTTGATAGAAACCTTGCACATGTAATGGAAATTCTACATGACAAATATTTATTACACAAACTTGTAAGCCTTATTCAAAAACATGTATAAGTTACCTAGAACAAGTTATATGAAATTTTCGAACTCGAAAATAATGCTCGCGTTGACGATAGACGGATCGGGAAGGGCCCTCTCAAGGCTGCTTTCTCGAGAAATGCTTAAAAACAGGGTGCAGATGAAGCAACTTTTCGTCGGCATTTACTGAGAAATTACATCTGAAAAAAAAACTGGCCAAGTGCGAGTCGGACTCGCGTGCAAAGGGTTCCGAACGAATTAAGTTAGTTTAACATGTTATTTTAACACTACAGACTTCTAATAGGTTTTCCTGTAATCTTTAGGTAAAGATCTATTATTTCCATTTTTTTTCAAAATTTTGGGCTCAGTAGTTTCGGAAATAAGGGTTTGTGGTTATTTTTCGTCTAATTTCTTGAATAACTTCAAAACCATTTATCTTAAAATTATGAAAAAAAATATTCCCCTTTTATTTGATATGTCACACGATATTGTTCAAAAATCTTTTTTTTCATTTTCTAGTTTGACTAATTGAATGAAATTTAAATGAAATTTTTAGTATGGTATATACCCCCAAAAGTGACCCACTTTTGGGGGTATATACCATACTAAAAATTTAATTATTTACGTAACGCGTCCGTTTTTGGGTCATAGAAGTCCATATGTGTACCAAATTTCAACAGAATCGGTCCAGTGGCCCGGAGAAAACTGGCTGTGACAGACGGACAGACAGACAAACAGACAGACACCCGAGTGATCCTAAAAGGGTTCCTTTTTTTTCGGAACCCAAAAAAAAAGGTAGTAATCTACATAATATGATACCAGCCAGAATTTATGTATCGGTATCACATAATAAGAAAAAAAACCACCAAATCACAACAAAAGTAAAAAAAAATACAAATAAAAATAATTTGGATTTATTACTTTTTTAAAGTATGTGTTATCCTTACTCCTTACTAATATTATAAATGCGAAAGTAACTCTTTCTGTCTGTCGCGCTTTCACGCCAAAACTACTGAACCGATTTATATGAAATTTGGTACACAGATAGTCTAGAGCCTGAGAAAGGACATAGGCTACTTTTGATCCCGACAGTATATTCCCTAGGGACCACGCGGGCGAAGCCGCTGGCAGTAGCTAGTGGGCTGTATATCATCACGCTAAGACCAATAGGAGCGGAGCAGTAATGAAAATTGTGACGCAGACGAAGTTGCGCGGGTTAGCTAGTTTGTTTTATAAATAAAATTTTTATATATCTAACATTGAAAGAATTTTTCAAATCGGACCAGTAGTTCCTGAGATTAGCGCGTTCAAGCAAACAAACAAACAAACTCTTCAGCTTTATATATTAGTATAGATTAGTACTAGTTGACCCGCGCAACTTCGTCTGCGTCACAATTTTCATCTATAATATGACTCCTACCCTACTCCTACCCTACTCTTTAGGGGGATGAAAAATAGATGTTGGCCGATTCTCATAGATACCGGATAAGCACAAAAAATTTCATCAAAATCGGTCAAGCCGTTTCGGAGGAGTATGGCAACGAAAACTGTGACACGAGAATTTTATATATTAGATAGATTAAAGCTGCGGATAGCGAAGTGGCGCATAGAGGAGTAGTTAGCTCCGTTTATATGCACAAGGTCATTGGCATGTATACAAGCCTTAATGTAACAACTTTCGAGTGTTAGTCGATCTGTCACACTGCTTGAAATCAGAAAAATCATTAACTGGTTTTGCCCAAAGAAAATTACTTATTACAACCCGTCAACCTCCTATGGCACGATTTCGTGTCATATTTTTTTAATTACAGTTTATGCCCAATGGCATCCCCGCTCCGGTCACAATAGCCGTCGCGATGCAACTAGAATTGAAAAGTTTTATTGAAAGAGAATGTCATCCCCCGAGTGTCATAGTCATAGTCGGCCTTATAATGTTCCCACTGTTGGGACTCAGGCCTCCTCTTTAGAAGAGGGAATGGGCCGTAATCCACCACGCGGGCCCAATGCGGGTTGGTGAATGTCACATGTCTTCGAATTTTTGGTTCTAGGACATGCCGGTTTCCTCACGATGTTTTCCTTCACCGTTTGAGAGCAGTGGTGATGAAATAAATTACACAAAGTAATGTGCCTGGTTGGGTTTGAACCCGCGACCTACAACTCGTAAGTCGGAGCCATTACCACTCGGCCACCACTGCTGCCCGAGTGTGTAAACCTTGCATTTTTAATAATAGAGACTGCGTGGTATGCCATGCGGTATGCCATGCAATAAAAATTAAGAGGTTGACGGGTTGTTGTTGCGTCGGCTATTGCGGCCGGACGACGACCGGATAAAACGTTTCGAATTGAACTACAGCACGACAGTAAACCATCATTTATTTCGTTTTTCCGCGACTTAGTTGAGGTTGGTTACCATGTTTACTGGAAAGTAGGTACTGGTTGTAGCCAAATACCAATATTGAACTTGGAGAGTCTGGCTATCTGACCGCCACAACCCAGTTACTGGGTAGCACAATACCCCTGGGAATCCCATAAGCTTACTCCCGGGATAAAAGACTAAAATAGCAAATGCTGTTCCAGACTATAATCCGTTTCTGTGCCAAAATTCATCCAGATCCGTTTAGCCGTTCTGGCGTGATTGACAAACATTAGAATTACGTGCTCCGTCTTCGACCACATCATCGCTTACCATCAGGTGAGATAGCTAGTGGTCAAACGTATGCCTATTATTGTAAAAAAAAGTAAGATAATCACGAAAAGCCCCTTAGCATACAACAAACAATACCTAAATTACATAATAAAAAGTACCTACCTAGGTAGGTACTTTTCAGCATAGATGAGTACCTATTGCTCCTTGATATTCAGATTACACTTTTATAATGTGTTAAGTTACCTACCTACATTAATTATTCAAATACATGGAACTAAATTAATATTCTGAATCTGTTGCCAAATGTAGAGTTAGTTTAATGCCAAACAGCTTGGCATGGTAGCTTATTGCCGGTTTTAACGACACTTCCATGAAATTGTAGACTAGGTAGGGACCTATTTTAATTGTATCAAATACTCGGAACATATGTTTTTACATGACAAGTATTAGAATCTAGACCACAAGTTTATTATGTACTTAGATGGTAAAAAGGAAAAGAGTTAATTCGCGCCAGGAAAAGCGCATACAAAAAATCTAATTATAAACTAAGAAACATAGACATAAAAACAGCTTCTTCTTTCTTTTAACTATTAGTTGGACCATTCGATTAGATTCTAAGTTTTTATTCGTTTAAAATACTACACAAATCTGTGTTCGATTCATGGGCGCAGGGAGAGGGGTGCAAGGGGGTGCACTTGCACCTCCCTGGCTTTCAATAATACATACAGAAAACATGAAGAATTAAAAAAAAAATGTATTAGACAAGCGGCGTTTAGTAAATGAAAAATTAATAAAAAAAAAGAAAAAAGAACAATTGAAAAAGTAAAAAATTAATAACTACCGCTGAGAACAAACAGAAGCTGGTGCAGAAAAACATCCGTCGGGGCTGCCATTTGTTGTCCTGGAATTACAGGATACAATGATCGCTCACATAATCTGGGCCCCAAGTCTGCTATTACAATAGTGTCAGAATGGTCTCATAATGATTTCATAATGGTCGATTTTGACAAGAAAAAAAAAAAAAAAAAGCTTCTGTCAGTGGCCTTAGTGCGAGTTTTTTAACGTTCTCGATCGCGTTAGCGTAAACGTCAATTTGTATTAAAACTGAACAAGCGCCGTCTGGTGACAATAATGAAAAACCTTTTTTTTTTCTATACATTTTGACATAAGCGAAAGTTTACGTTAACGCGATCGAGTGCGTTAAAAAACTTACACTAAGCCCTCTGTTCTCAGCGGTAGTAGTTGCGTATTTTGCTTTCCTGTAAATTTCCAATGGTGTTGTTAGGTGTGCTGACAAAGAATAACGCAGGTGTCCAGCAGTGCTATTCTCTAAAAGACAATTTCGTGGCTGTAAGCTGCGACGAGCTCGTCGACGAGACAGCCTTGAGATCGCCCGAGCGTGTGGCGCTGATACAAACTGTATTCACTAGCGTGGCTGTGGTCGTCAACGAACTTTAAGCTGTAGCCTCTCGTCGCTGTTTCGTAGACGAATTAGGGCCTTGAAACAAATTATTTTAATCATAATCGAGCAATCTCGACTGAGAATTTTAGGGGTTTAAAATTTGAAATAAATGTCTATCTTTAAGTATTTTAAGGAATAGAGTAAAACTATGCACAAATTCCATAATTATAAGAATTTATTGCTTATAATTGTTAAATTTTTAAGGCTGAATGACGATTCCTTTGCCTATTCCGAGTAACGCAACGTGACGATGAAAACGAACATGTAAACAAAAAACAATAGACGCAACGCTAACAAAACCACCTGAGTTTTAAGTTTGGAAACTTTTATTTGTGTCGGCATCAGCAGCTATTGCTTTGAATTTTATAGATAGTTCTGTGACCAAGAGGATAAATAAATAAACCTACTGAAACGTGAGTATTACGATAAGTATTTTCACTGTTATCAAACACCGTTATTACATTAAAGTGCCACGAGATATTAATAAAATTATGTTACTAGGTATTATTTTATAATATTAATGTACCTATAACTATATTGTTGTAAAGGAACATTGTGTAATTTAAGCATGCCAGTGCGTTCCATCCCGTGTGCAAGTACAGATGTTACAGTTCCCGTCACGCAACTTTACTTCCCCGAAGTACGTCGCAATCGAGTGCGCAGAATGTCAATTTGACAAAAACATAATACAGCGCATGCGCGTGTTTGCGCAAGATGGCGTATGTAATGGCATCTCACTCGCTCGTATACGTTCGATGCATACGTGCGACTCGCTTGCTCAATGCAATACGACTGTTGATGCGAAAAGTGTTACACGTTGTTATTGTTTATAATTAATTATTATGGTTATTTCTTACTATTTGATTTGTTTTTTGTGTGTTTTTGTGGTGTATGTATTTGTGGTGTTACTTTTTGATATTGTTATTGTTACTGGTAGTCTTTGTTACTTATTTATAATATAATACGTATAAACAAAAAAATATTGTAGGAACGTAACACTTGTTTACGCGATTGCACCTGCGCGGTCGCCAATAAAACCTAACTTCGGAGGGGTAAACAACGGTGATGCGAACTGTAGGTTAGTAGAGTTTGGAAGAGCGACGTTGGAGCGACAAATCGTCACTTTTCTTAGCTTCTTCTAATAAATTAAGCTTTATAATCAACCGATCTGCCATTTTTATATACTTATAAGAAAAATAAATGTAAGAGTCGAACGCGCGATTATTGTAGCTTTTGGATTTGACAGTTCGAAGCGAGGCTGTGTGCGAGGCTGTAAGCGTTTTCGTCGCTGTTTTTTCGTAGGGAATACCAAAATGTATGAAGAACTGTCAATTTGTTCGCCGTTGGGTAGTTTTAACTCACGGCCGTCACAGCCTTGAGCGCTAGTGTAGCTTTACGTAGCTTAGAGAATACGAAACTGAGTTTCACCGCTGCAGCAGCGCTGTACACAAGGCTGAATCTTTAGAGAATAGCATAGCAGGTGATCCATCCACGCTTCCCGGCCCACTCAAACCGCTTTAGGGCGGGGGCCGGAGTACCACTAAAAAGTGAAATTTCAAAAACTTTTTACAAAAATATACCTTCTAAGTACAAATAAAAAACACTACAAAGTATGAAACAAATTTAATTACGGAAGTCGGTGCCAAAGTATTAAGAAACAACCAAAAACACCGACTTCCGAAATTAAAGTTGGAAGTCAGTGGCTGTCCGCGTCTGTCTGTTGCTCCATTGACTTCTAACAAAAACGTATCAAAAAACGTACGTTTACGTTTTTCACTAAAAGAATGAGCGATACACGTTTGTATAGAATAAGAATAGAATAGAAAACATTTATTCAGCATAGACACAAACTCACTGCAACATAGACAAAATGAACAGTAATAATAGTAGGTACGAGTACATAATAATTGCGCTGAGCGTGCCCATACCGAAAGGGTAGCCATCTCAGCATTTGCTGAGCGTTAGACACCCAGCGCTGGTTTTCAGTTGGCACCCCGCAGTGACACACGGACGAAGGTAGACACAATAAACAGAATACTTAATTAAATATTGATAAAATAAACATATGAATGACATTTCTTATTGTTCCTCAGTGTGTTAAGATGAACTCAAATTATGTTTAAATGCAGTACCTATTACTTAGTACTTTTGAGAAATATTTGATGGGCTGTTGTCTACTAAATACTGTAAGTACTTAGTATAATAAAATGAAAAATTTTGAGCCACTCAATTAGAATCTAAATACGGTTCCTAATTTTGTATAATGTTCATGTTTCTTCCTATATTTTTAGGGTTCCGTACCCAGAGGACCCTATTACTAAGCCTCCGCTGTCCGTCCGTCTGTCTGTCAGCGAGCTGTATCACATGAACCATAATAGGTTGACATGACAGTTAAAATTTTCAGAGTGTGTATTTCTGTTGCCGTTGTAATAGAATAACAAATAATAAAAATAGGTAAATAGTATTCACTTCACGCGCGAGTCCGACTCGCACTGGGCCGGTTTTTTGTTTGTGCAAATAAACACGTCAATTTTATACAGAATCTATTTATGGCAGAAATTCGGTTAAACGTACATAACAAGTTTGCATAATAAATTCCCAGGTTCGAAAAAGAGGGGAACTCGCAACGCAAGTCGCGTGCTACCTTAGACTCTTACGCCACACCTGTCTTTTTTAAAGCTTATTTCTCGACTTCGTTATTTCTAAGGCAAACTAAAAACACTAGGTGTACCTACATAGCTACCAGCTGCAAATTCCTTTGTTACAACCTATGGTTTGGCGCCAGATAAACGTGCAATAAAGTACATTGACCTTTCCCTAATATCCCTTCGTAGTTACTCGAACAGTAAATTATGAACCCATTTTGATTACTAGAGAACGTAAAGAATCACGATATAAGTCGATTCAGGATAGCTTTATGTCATTATTTCTGTTTTTGATATTAAGACAGTCAATAAATGGTGAGCATCAGGATGGCTGGTCGTCTGTATCGGTTCGCGTCAAGCTGTTGACCAAAAGTTGCTACCTATTTGCTACTTTTTAGGGTTCCGAACATCCGTAAGTAACGGAACCCTTATAGGATCACTCGGGTGTCTGTCTGTCCGTCTGTCACAACCAGTTTTCTCTGCATATACTGGACCGATTCTGTTAAAATTTGGTACGTATATGGATTTCTGTGACCCAAATACGGACGCGTTACGTATATAAATAAATAAACGGTCATTTTAGGGGGTCAAAGTAGAAAAGAATTTTTAAACTGTAGGTATCGTGTGACATATCAAATGAAAGGGCTTATAGTGAGAGTTTTAATTATATATATTTTTTTCATAATTTTAAAATAAATAGTTCAGATGTCATTCAAGAATTTAGATAAAAAATAACCTCTACTACTGCGCCTAAAATTTTGAAAAAAAAATTAGATAATAGTTTTTTACATACATTAATATCGTTGAGGTCAAGGTAAATGATTTGATGCCATTACAATCAGTTCTACGACATCGAATCATTAATTGATCGTTGTTCATTAGTTCATCAGCAGCTTCTTGTAACTCAATAATTGGCCTCTATGTTGATGTCCACATTCAGAACTGGTAGCTTCCTAGTCACATTCAGTATTGGAACAGGTTTCAGCTTCATCGGCACTATATATGCAGCCAATTAATATGCGTTCAAACAAATTGTTAATATTGCAATCACATTTGATTTCCACTATTGTACCACATTCTTATGTTTGGAAATACTTTTGTGCTATTTCGGATCGAAGTCTTTATACTTCTTCAGTATTTTACTATCTGCAATAGGTACTTCTAATAAATCGGCAAAATATGTGCTCGCTATTTCGTGTTATACAATTGACATTATACCCATCGACATATGCAATAGACAAAACTTGACCAATAGAATCCATAGCGCAAGTATATTTTATTATTATCCTAGTATCCACCAATATGTAATTTATTTCCATTCGATAACAACAAAACCTTTTTACTGACATTTGTTTTTTTTTTACTTTCCTTTTTTGTATACCTAACTTTACTCTTCCAGTTTTCTAAATATGAAGGTAACTCTGTAAAAATGGAATCATCGGTAAAACCATGAGACGATCTTTTATTTTTTGTTTTTTTTTTTCTACTTGGTTGGAATCTTTTGACAAAGGTCCAAAGATATAATATACAATTATATTTCTATGCAAAGGTCGTTTTAATTTTTTCTTGTGAGGCAGATTACTCATTCCAACCGTTAGCTCCCCTTACCTCACCCATTATGGTAATTAAAGAAATAAACATAGGCTATAGTTGGAAAAATAACAAGAACAACATTGATGTAGAAACAAAGCTATTAAATTGAACAAATCAAAACTTATATTTCCAAAATGGTTCAATAATAAAGTTGATTCAGAAAATATAATTGCAACTCATGTTGTCTTGGTAATACCGTTTTGAGTAGTTCCTACCTACGTCCCTAGCGAACTACTATTGTTTCTCATGCTTTCCAGTTTATGATTTTTTTGTAATTATTTAAAAACAGAAATATTATTATTTAGTAAGTTTGACGTTATGTTTCGATATTTTTTGTAATTTTTATAATAATCATGTAAGTAGATATGTACCTATATTTTTACTAATTATTTTATAATGGAATGATTTAATTTAATTATTCATGCAAATTCTTTAAATTAATTATAAATTGTAAATCTTTAATTGAGAATGCTGTGCATACCTATAAGTGATATATTTACACAGAATTGAAGATTTGTGATTGCCAGTTATCGTTATACTTAATTGTAAATATGTCGTTGGTGTGCCTTACTTAATAAATAAATAAATATTACCACTGATGGCTAATCGTTCTGCCACAGGAAAACAACAACTAAAACTAGTTGTATGGTGCACATGAAGCTGAATTCCGTTCCAACTGATTGCTCAATCAATAAAGTGACTAGGAGACACCGCAGTGTTAAAATTCTCTGAAGAAAATAGGCCTCGCCACAGAAATATAAAAAACAACGTCGCCGATGAAAATTTAAAAACATTTCGATTTCCATTTTTTTTTTCAGTTTTTGTCCCGTCGGACACCGAGCACGCAAGACAATTGAAAGACAATACCATTTGGCCCCAATCGGTTATTACGGTCCTTGACTGGTTAAATGATGTATGGAACCCTTGGCGTGCGAGCCCGACTCGCTCTTGACCTGTTTTTTTGTTTTTTGGAAGGGATATCATCAAATGACTGGAGCTCTGGGCGGAGCGGAAGGGAGTGTCATACTCTTACTGACTTAACAACCAGTGTTCCTCAAAATGCTCTTTGCGTTCCATGGCCGCGGTAACTTTTACGAACAATATTATTTCTGTGTCCGTATCCATACCTAGATGGGTTAAAATGACCACTTTAGGAGAATCATATTAGTAATCACGCAACAATCTGTCAAATTTCATTTTCCAAGGTTGGTTGGGAAAATTTGACAGTGACGAGTAGCGTGATTTGCTTTCTGATTCTGCTAAAGTTGCCTTTTTAGACCCGCTGATCCGAAATCCCTGGTCAGAATTGTCACGGAACATCAATTTCTATAACTAAAGATGATATGCATATAATTGCTACTCTAATATTTACAAGATATAACAACTGAATCTATAATTTTATTTTTAAAAAGGTCAGTTAATATAATAAACGATTTTCAATTTTCTTTATTCAATTAAACTATACCTACTTAATATATACACTTTTTTTTCTCGTATTGACTTTTATTCAAGCTAAAAAGTAATATTAAATAAGCAATAAACCCTAACTATATTCTTTGCTCAAAGAATTAGTAATGCCATTCAACGTGGCAATGCTGCCAGTCTTCTGGGCACGTTTCCGAATGACAGCGATGCGGAGGAATTCTTCGACGCCTAGATATGAATATACAAAAACAAACACACTCTATTTGTTTTTGTATATTCATATCTATATGTATATACACTTAAAATAAAAAATCCTAACTAAAATAAGGCGTAATTGCTACTAACATATACTGTGGACCAAAAGTTGTCTTATTTCTGAATAAATATAAATATACGCTTTGTTACGCCTTGTTTGCAAAGTATTGACAATGCCACCGTCTTTACCAGTCACCGTCGTGGCGTCTCGATGCTTTGAGAAAAACCCATTATCGGTGTTGACAGAAGAGAGCTAAACGTAATTGACATGTAATTAAATCCTCTATTCTACGGGATTGTACAGGACGGCAGGCGTCTCTCTCTCCCCTTGGACATCTTTTGTCTACACTAGTATTATAAAGAAGAAAGATTTGTTTGTTTGAATTGAATAGGCTCCGAAACTACTGGACCGATTTGAAAAATTCTTTTAGCATTGGATAGCTACATTATTAAGAAGTAACATAGGCTATATTATTATCCCCGTACTCCCACGGGAACGGGAACTACGCGGGTGAAACCGCGTGACGTCCACTAGTATTAACTAGTTTCACTGCAGTACCTAGATTAAAGTCAGGGAAATTAATTGAAGCCCTCTTAACATAGGTGTAAAAAAATAGTGAAAACTTATACATTTTTACACTCATAGATAGAGCTCATTATATCTAATACCTTTAAATGAGCAATTCTTGTACATCCTTACTTCCTTACTACCTGTCGCGCTTTCACGCCAAAACTACTAAACCGATTTTAATGTTTGGTACACAGATAGTCTAGAGCCTGAGAAAGGACATAGGCTACTTTTTATCCCGGGAGTATGATCCCTAGGGACCACGCGGGCGAAGCCGCTGGAAGAAAGCTAGTATATAATTGTATAATCTGAATCTCGGAAACGGCTCCAACGATTTTCATGTTAGTATGCAGGGGGTTTCGGGAGCGATAAATCGATCTAGCTAGGTTTGATTTTTAGAAAACGACGTACAAAAACCGAGCTAAGCCCGGTCATCCAAGTACTATTCTTTAAAAGAATACACCAAAATATAAAACTTTAAAAATTTTTCTTTATACTTTACTAAGAAAATCACTTTTAATGGCATCGACGTCTTTTACTATAGTCATTATATGGTTCACAATAAAAAAGACGTCAATGATATTTAGGTAAAGTGTCCACAATTTTTTTTAATAATTTTTAATTTATGTGTGGGTATTAATTTAGGTGGCGGAATACTGATGGGATAAAAACGTAGGTACCTAGATAGGATATCTCTTTCTCTCGATGTGAATACTGAAATATAGAAATTCTTCTAAGCCACATAGACGGGTAAAAATGTATGGGAATTGAGCCTTTTTATGGTTCCGAACAAAAAATGGAACCCTTATAGGATCACTCTGTCTGTCTGTCTGTCCGTCTGTCACAGCCAGTTTTCTCCGGATCCACTGGACCGATTCTGTTGAAATTTGGTACACTTCTGTGACCCAAACACGGACGCGTTACATAAATTATTATTTATTTAGTATTGGGGTCACTTTTGAGGTCAAACTAGAAACTAAAAAAAAAGTTTTTTGAACAATAATGTGTGACATATCAAATAAAAGGGCTTACTGTGAAGGTTTTAATAATATTTTTTTCACAATTTTAAAATAAACGGTTTTGAAGTTATACAAGAAATTAAACGAAAAATGACCTTCCCCCCCCTTGTCTCCGAAACTACCTATACTAAAATTATGAAAAAAATGCAAGTAATAGATCTTTACCTATAGATTACAGAAAAACCTATAAGAAGTCTATATTGTTAAAATAACATGTTAAAAAAATAAAATTCGTTCGGAAGCATTTGCACGCGAGTCCGACTCGCACTTGGCCAGTTTTTTGACAGATTGCGACCGAGATGCGAATGCAAACGTTGCCTTGTTGGCCCTCAGATATTTCAAAAACGTAATGAAATCTTTCACAGCACGAAGTAGTTCTATTTTTAGGGTTCCGAAAAAAAACGAAACCCTTATAGGATCACTCGGGTGTCTGTCTGTCTGTCCGTCTGTCACAGCCAGTTTTCTCCGGATCCACTGGACCGATTCTGTTGAAATTTGGTACACATATGGACTTCTATGACCCAAACACGGACGTGTTACATAAATCATGAAATTTTTAGTATGGGCGTCACTTTTGGGGGTCAAACAAGAATACTAAAAAAAAAAGTTTTTTGAAAAATACACATAGACATTTCAAATGAAAGGACTTACTGTGAGGGTTTTAATTATATTTTTTTCATAATATTATGGTATAGAATTTATTCAAGAAATTAGACGAAAAATGACCATTCCACCCCCCTTATCTCCGAAACTGCTGAGGCTAAAATTTTGAAAAAATTGGAGATAATAGATCTTTAACTAAAGATTACAGGAAAACCTATCAGAAGTCTGTAGTAGGTACTGTTAAAATAACATGTTAAAAAATTAAATTCGTTCGGAACCCTTTGCACGCGAGTCCGACTCGCACTTGGCCAGTTTTATTTAGGTAACCAACAGCGATACTTTAATTATACCTACTTGGATAGTTTTATATGGATAATAATAATAATAGGATTTCCTGTTACTAAACTAGAAAACAATATGCGAACAGACTTCAACGGACCTATAATATTTGTAAATACCTACTATGGAAAGTTTTTCCAAATTTCATTAAAAGTTTTTTCAAGTTTAAAATCATAATTTCCAGAGTAAAAATATGTATACTTAGGTAAATATAGGTTATATGTGAAAAGCAAAACTAGTTTTGGAAAGAAAATTAAAAGATGGTAGATCAGATGCCTACCATCTTCACATGAATGTCAGACCATGCTGCCAGTTTATTCTGTAAACAACTATTTCGGTATCGACCTTCACCTGAGTGACAAAGCTCACAAAGTGAGCTTTATAACACACAACATAAAGGTCTTATGTTTAAATACGAATTTGATACTCACCTCGGATTTCGCTGTTGAGACACGAAAATGTTGTTACAGAATAGCACTACAGGTAGTCTATTCTGTAAATAACTATTTCGATATCGAGCTTCATCTGAGTGAAAAAACTCACAAAGTGAGCTTTATTGCACACAATTAAAAGGTCTTAATTTGAAACTCACCTCGGATTTTGCTTTCGAGATACGAAAATGTTGTTACAGAATAGCACCACTGCTCCGCAATTTTCGGAGAAGGTAGGTACAGTCGACTGCAAGTAGTTACCACTGGTGACTAAACCAGTACAAGCATCGGGGTGAGTGTTACCACTGACACGTGAGGTCGACAGTAAGTACTTACCAAAAAATTATAAGAGCTACAATTCCAGGTACCTACTAACTTCTTATGAAATGTTCGCATTCGCAACAAGTCTCAATCCGTGAAAATACCTCTAATTTTCTTCCAAAATTTCGACAGATTGTGACTGCGATGCAAATGCGAAAGTTCTTTAAAAATATAAGAATTGGTCCAAGGAGTAGAAATTCAGTCTACACAACATTTTGACAACTTTTTATTGTTAAGTCACCGAAATGATATTGATAATTTTGAAACGGTTTTTGGTTCGAGAATAGACCTTTTATAAAAATAGAATGATTAGCTATAGGATGGTAAAGAAATTTATTTTAGTAAACAGGTTAGGTTACCTACACATTTTTTTACTCGTCAATCGTCGTTTTCGTCGTTTCTTCGTGTCAATATTTTTACCCTTATTAATCTAGACGAGGGCCTGATTAGGTAGGTATTTAACTACTTCAGGCTTAGACTATTCTTCAGGGTGATTAAAATATAGGTACAAAACAAAATCACATAAGTAGGCATTTCTATGCAAATAGGCAAAGTGCTTCAAGTTCTTCAATAACAAACCTATCTTAGTATGAGGCAATACATGAAAAATTCCACTAGACACACAATAACACCTTCAAGAGATACTGCATTTTTTATTTTAAAATACACGTTTCCGTTATTATAACAAATACGCCATTACCAAGTATGAAATGAATTGAAATGTACCTACTTATGCATAGAACAATGCAGTCATAAAGGTTAACGTTCACATCTCGTCCGAGACCGATAACATTCGACCTCTCAATAAACCGACCATAGCTAAAACGTCTATACGAATAGAACCTCATTCGTACCAGACAGACCACCAGGTTTTGTCGGCTTACAACTGTCTGTCAAGCCTCCACTGCCTCCAAAGTGAATGCAAAGTAACGATCACCACCGAAATCACCCGAACGACTTCGGACCACAGAGGTTATAAATAGACCCCGCTTGGAAAATGCCTCTTCAGTATTATTGTGACCGCGGCAAGGGAGGACGTTTTCCACGCCGTCGTCGGTGCGCCCGCCAACAATAACATTGCACATATTGCACATTGTTATGTGAATACCTTATTGTTATCAAAACAATAAAATGCCTGCGGACATAATGTCGAGCACATGTCGTGGTGAGAACTTCGGTAGAAGTTTCAATAAGAAAAGTATTGAAAGTGAAGTAAAGTCTGGTTTTTTGGTGCTTTTGGGACCTGGCGGGATGCGGCAGGACGTGAGAGTCGTCGTGTACAGAACCTCTTTGGAGCATTTCGCGGTGATCTATCCCAGGAAAAGGGTAACGAAGCCGATCGGCGTGGTGAACTTGAGGAACACGGCTGTTGAACAAGCCGAATCCAGTAGCGGCTTCATTGTGCGACAGAAAGGCTACGACAACACAATCTCTGCGAAGTTCGTGTGCTCTGAGCGCGAAGTTGAATCTTGGATGTGTGCGTTCACGTCGAGGTCTTCACCGCACTGCGCGCACACCAGTCTGCCGGTCCTGGAGGAGACGGAGGAGAGCTAAGCAAATACAAGGTTATCTAGCCGCTAAATGGTCTGGGTTATCTTCCTAATTTTGACGCGCCACGTCAAAACGAGGTTATGTTTGTTTTGCAATGGGATGCGAAAGTGAAAGTCGCGTTTTTTGCAAACGCTCGAAAGTGTCTCAGCTGCGGAGCTTAATAAAAACAAGTGCTACCTACAGTGTTCGTGTGACTCATCTAGGTTACACCATGTTGTTGTCTGGGTCTTAGTAGCCGTGGTATTTTGCTTTGCAAATGAGAAACGCGATTGTGTTGGAACAGTTACGTCGGATAAGGAAAGAATATTTAAATTGAGCGGGGTTGTTCACCTTGCACGTTTGTTTTAGTTCCGATACACGGTGTATTTGATGATTCTGATCTGTTGTGAGAGAAAATCACCAAGCGGAATTTTACATAGTCTCAGGGTTTCGACAAACATTAAATCAAGTGGTTAATGTTTTACAAATTTTTGCATTTGTGTAGTCGTGTTTGTGATTTAAAATCACGGAAGTTTTACTAATGTTATGAATGCAGATCAGATACCTACGAAGAACTTAGCTTTTAATCACTTACTTAATGAGTTAAGTAGCACTCAAACTGTAGCAATAAACACAATGAATGATGAAAACTGAATCTGTTAAATCTTGTTAACGCAATGCAATGTTTTTTGTGGTAAATCTTATAATGATTTATATTATATACTTTCTAAACAATAATAGCAAATCGCTTCCATTAGGTACTTACTTCTCGTTTCGAAATACTGGGGTTGTATTAATAAATAAATAGGTATGTAATAATTCCTTTACATTTAACGTGAATTTCGAAAAGGAAACTCTTAGCCTAGCAACACCACATCCAATGGTGCTAAGTGAAGTATCCTTTCTGAGTTGCATACAATTTACGCTCTTGCCAGTTTTATGTGACATTCTCCACCTGGCTTAGTAAAAGCAACTTGAAGAGGTTCTAAAGCCTGCACTCAAGAACAAAACAATGAATACAGTCTGCTATAGTATTAGACGTCTAGCCCAGTATGGCTAGCTAGCTATGGTCATGTGCATTGTGCATTAAATGACGACGAAAGATATACATATATATCTTTCGTCTGCCGTATTTCGACAGGCTGTTCGGTATTCAGTATCCAACTGAAAGAATTCTTAAGATTTGCCAGTAATATTTAATTGGTCTATGTAGTCTCACTATTATAGTATGATTCTGGTTTCCTCATGCCCTAGACTTGTATTTTTCCTTTGGAGATGTTTTTCTCTAGACAAAGTGATATTTTATTCTATCTTAACAACGATTTTCGAAATTCCAAAATGAACCATGTAACATTTTGGCACTTAACGCAATTCAATTTTGCAAATTTTTGGCTCTTGTAATGCTTTTCGCTGATAGAAAATCAATTTGTCTGCAGCCGGAGATGTCTATAGTAAAACACAAATGCACGTAGTGCATTAGGAAACAAGAATACCACTATGTCAGCTAGTTAGATAGTTACACAAGTTTTGACACTGGTAAATATTATTTTTACCGTAAGTAAATGAACTTGTTCACATTCGGGACAAAAGTTGGACGGTTATTCCCACACTTATCACAATGGTCATTGCAAAGCAATTTAACTGTCTCAAGCCGTTCTACGAGTATCTCTATCTATTGGGGTTTGATTTCTGCACTTTAGTGGGTGATAGACGTACGAGCAAGTACGCGTACTTATGGCTCGACGACCTTTTTCTCTACCCTTCTTGTTTTTTAAGTACGCGTACTTAGGGTGAAACACCAGCGAAAAAGGTCGTTGAGCCATAAGTACGCGTACTTGCTCGTACGTCTATCACCCACTTTAGTCCTGATGTTGGACCATTGTGCGTGTTCTCAAGCCGTTTCCGACAACAGTGATTGTGATCCCAAATTTTTTTAAGTACAGTCACTTTACTTGCGTACGATTTGTTTACTGTCAGTCTGTATCATCCCACTGCTGGACAAAGGCCTCCAGGTCCCTTCAAGGCAAGGACAGTGTGGCCTAAAGGCTGTCGATTTTGTTTATATCATCCCGTTTTCTTCTGCGTAGTTTGATGGGACGCCGACTGTCTGTGTCAGGATTTTTAACAACTCATTTAACTATCCTTACCAATGTTATAAATGCGAAATTAACTCTGTCTGTCTGTCTATCTGTCTGTCTGTCTGTCGCGCTTTCACACCAAAACTACTGAACCGATTTAAATTAAGTTTGGTATACAGAATTTAGAGCCTGAGAAAGGACATAGGGTACTTTTTATCCCGGGAGTATGTTCCCGAAGCCGCTGGCAGAAGCTAGTTTTAATATACGTAGTACATTCTACGTTAACGTAGGACTTTCAATGTACTGTAATTTGCTGGAAGTAACCTACCTACTTTGTTTTGATTCAAAATCTAATTTTATTTGTTATGAATTCATGACTGTATAATTTGAGTTCCAGTCTCAAATATTTAATAAGGGATCTATGTCAGACATTAGAACTAGACTTTTTTGTAATTAGTGTATACCTCAAAGTTAGCAACTATCGTGGTTATATATATAATATGTGTGTTTGATATAACATTGACTAAGCTTAAAACTGAAATTGTAATAATTATTTGTTTCAACTAATATTTAACTTCAATCAAAATCACATTGTTTCCTATTATAGGTTCAGGAGTTCATTGTTACCTTCCTATGATATAAGCGAAAGCGAAAACCACATAGACTAAGTACTGTTACCGTGTATCGGAAACATATAACGACTAACCCTCGGTTTCCGAAAATATATTGACAACGCTTTGCAAATAAAACGCAAGTCAAGCGATGCGATTGGCTACTAATGTTCATTACCAATCGTGATAGCCAGCGCGCGTTTGATAATTATTTATCTCAATAATTTTACGATAGTTTTCGTTCGATAAACTGGGTGTAACCACTTTGAAGTGATAATTATGATATGAGCTTTAGTGTACCAATATTGAAATGTAATGGAGGTTGTCGAACTGATTTTGTCTGTATTAAATTTTGTAAATTATATATCTTTATACAAATAAAAATGTAGATTATTGTAGATAATAGTTGTTGTATAAAGGACCTTTGAATAAACTGTATTATCCATAATTTAGAATGTTGTGTGAGCGCGTAATGTGCGTACATTTTCTATCTACCACATAAAAATGGCTGTGGTACGAGTGGGTATATTAAATCACTGTATTTTTAAATGACTAAAAAGATGTATGTGCCAATTTTATTCATTTCTATGAGGAAACAGACATTTATGTCGTATAGACAATGCCATTAATTTCATAATGGTTAAAAACGAATATGTACTTAGTTGTGAACATTTTTTATTTTATTTAAAGGATTACAATTGCTTAGCTTTAGGATCAACTTCAATTATTCTTAGGGCTGCCATCACATAATTTGCCGACCCCGGACAAAAATATAAAAAACCCCAGACATTTGGGTGAAAATGAGTATTTTCTCCGAACGCAACCAAAAAAGAAATTCACCCTTTTAAATAAACCTTATGTTTTTTGTCTATTTGCAGAAACGCGCTTATACGGAAAGGTAATCTCTCTGTAATCAAGCAAACTCGAAATCGAGGGCGAGCGATGCGAGCTCGCTAATTTCAGTACCCCGGCTCGGATCAGATTGTATATTTGTATTAACCACTCATATCTAGTTCCATGAAAGTTTCTTTGTCAACTTATGCCTGAGAAATAATGATGTAAGAGCGATCGGAGCGAGCATGAAATATTTTTGCCAAGTTAGCTAGTCCGCGGCTTACAATTAAGAATTATTTTTTTAAATAAGATTTGTTTTAATATATTTCTACATTTAACCTTTCAATCAATGGAGTTTCCCCGGACACAAAAAAGAATCCGGGTATTGGTCCGGGACCCTTTTTGAAAACCCCACCCGGACGCTCCCCAGACGCCCTCCAAACTATGACAAATCCGGGGAAACCCGGACGGATGGCAGCCCTAATTATTCCTTATAGTCTTACCTCCTTGCTACATGTTACCCAGTTGGTCGTGGAGGTCAGACAGTGTCGCTCCTTACGAAAAACTGTAGCTCAGCTGCATCCGGTTGTACTTGAAGCCAACCCCAACATAAGTAGATGGGATATGGCTAAGCAGATTGACTCGCTTCTAAATGTCCGGGTGCTTCTAAATCAAAACTTGACGTTTTTACAGGGCTATACAGAGTTATTTGTAAAACACTAACAACCTCTTAGGGAGTAAAAGTACACATGATTGTAACTCACTCTACTTTTACTTTGAGACCAAACCTGAAAACTAGAAAAAAATATCAACTGTTTCATTACCACTTTTTAATATTTATTGATAAAGTTACTGGTTACAGATACATACAGACTTAAACAACTACACTATATAATTATCAAGAAATGTTTCATAAATTTACATTGGCTAAATAATGCATTTTGTATGAAACACCTGATATTTTTTTCGAGTTTTCAGGGTTTTGGTCTCAAAGTAAAAGTTGTTTATAATTATAATCATGTGTTCTTTCACTCGATAAGAAGTTGTTTGCGTTTTACAAATTAATAACCCCGTATAGTGTATATTACACGATTTTACCCAGTGTTAAAATATTTTAATCAATAGTTTTCCTTGGCTGTAACAATCCTTTTCGGTAAATATATTACCCGTTGTCAGGTCTATGTTCCATGAAATTAAAAGTAAAGACTCAACGTTTGCGGAGTTTCACTAAATAATTTAATTTGAACGTGTATAATTTGACGACAATATTATTCTTTCCTCCTCTTGAAAATACTGTTGCAACAAAAAAAAAAAAGGATTTATTAAATAAAAACAATGTGTTGTACCACGACTTGGTTCTTTTATTTTTTTTTCGAATATCCTCAATCAAAGCGTACGTACCACCCATGTCTATTTTGTGAAATTCATTCATAATAGTAAGTTAGTTTAGTACTTAAAGTTTTAAATGTACACTTTTGCTTGAAAATAAAAGATTACCTAATCTAGGTTATTAAAACAAATTCAAATTCCAATTTTAGAGTTCCGCACCCGAAGAGTAACCAACGGAACCCTATTACTAAGCCTCCGCTTCCCGTCCGTCTTCCTTTTTTTTACTATTTATAGGCGCGCGTTTGACCACTATCTCACCTGATGGTAAGCGATGATGTGGTCGAAGATGGAGCACGCTTGCCTAGAAGCAACCTATTCACTCTTGACTTAAAGACTCCCAGGTTGTAGCTATCAGGAAAAACAGACTCCGGCAAGGAATTCCACTCCTTAGCTGTACGCACTATGAATGTGTTCCCAAAAAGTTTAGTGCGTGTGGGTGGGATGTCCACCATGTACCGGTGGCGCATCGCCGTTCGTCTTGTGGTCCGATGATAGAACGGGCTTGGCGGAGTTAAATTATGCAATTCCGTCGCACATTCCCCAAAATGCAACCGGTAGAAAACCGATAGGCTAGCGACTCGCAGTCGATGCTCAAGATTTTGGTTTTCTGTCCGTCAGCGGGCTGTATCTCCAGAGCCGTAACAGGTAGACAATTGAAATTTTCTCTGACTGTGTATTTCTATTGCCGCTATAACAACAAATAATAAAAATTACAGTACATACATTAAAAATTAAAGGGACCTACCATACAAGAAACGTGTTTTTTTTCGGTTTATGGTACAGAACCCTTCGTGTGAGAGTCCGACTCGCACTTGGCCGGTTTTTTAGATGAATCACTCCCGCCTCGGTCAGTAATTCTGTACAGTAAATACTATTTTTTTTTTAACATAACATAACACCTGTATTTACCGAAGTGATGGGCGAGGCAAAGGTGCTCCAGGTGCTCCTATAGTACACCCACATTTCGCTGTTTAAATAATAATAAAAATTATTGTTTTTATTTTTATAATAATCCTCACTAATTTTATAAATGCGAAAGTAACTCTGTCTGTCTATCGCGCTTTCACGCCAAACTACTGAACCGATTTAAATGAAATTTGGTACACAGATAGTCTAGAGCCTGAGAAAGGACAGAGGCTACTTTTTATCCCGGGAGTATATTCCCTAGGTACCACGCGGGCGAAGCCGCTGGCAGAAGCTAGTGATTTAATAATTTATGTTTAAGTCCAATGTAGTTGGAAAAATCCTTCAGTCGACAAAAAACTAGACTTCGGCCTGCTATTGAGAAATTCCGGATGAAAAAACCTAATAACACTTTGTCCGACCCGGGAATCGAACCCAGGCCCCATGATAAGCAGTAGCGCTTGCGACCACTGGACCATGACCAACATCCAAGGTGTACCTACGTAACTATAAGTTCTTTAACCTCCTTAGACTAATTTAATGTATGCAAGTTGGTCTCCGCCAAGGTCTCAAGTCTAAAGCCACACAATGCTTAATATAAGCGATAAAAATAAATACCGTGACTGGCAAATCGAGGAAAAAACCTCTCAATTTTTTTTGTTTTTCTAACTAAATCATTAAGGCGTTGAACATTGTGTACCCACACACGAAGCCTCAAAGAGATGATAAGATAATGATATGATTTTTATGGTTCCGAAAAAAAAACGGAACCCTTATAGGATCACTCGGGTGTCTGTCTGTCTGTCTGTCTGTCAGAGCGAGTTTTCTCCGGATCCACTGGACCGATTCTGTTGAAATTTGGTACACATATGGACTTCTGTGACCCAAACACGGACGTGTTACGTAAATTATTAAATTTTTAGTATGGGGTCACTTTTGGGGGTCAAATTAGAAAATTAAAAAAAAGTTTTTTGAACAATATTGTGTGACATATCAAATGAAAGGGCTTACTGTGGGGGTTTTAATAATATTTTTATCATAATTTTAAAATAAATGGTTTTAAAGTTATTCAAGAAATTAGACGAAAAATGACCATTCCCCCCATTATCTCCGAAACTACTGAATCTAAAATTTTGAAAAAAATGGAGACAATAGATCTATACCTAAAGATTACAGGAAAACCTATTAGAAGTCTGTAGTTTTAAAATAACATGTTAAAAAAATTAAATTCGTTCGGAACCCTTTGAACGCGAGTCCGAGTCGCACTAGGCCAGTTTATTTTTATTTCTCACCACAATATAGGTACAAAGGCGTGGGTGACGTGGGCCACCGCCTACGGCCTCGCGGTCTAAAGGGCCTCGCAGCATTGGCTTTTTTCAACTCAGAAAAAAAACTAATCCGTATCTATTTGCAAATATTTTTGCGCTCACTTTGCTTGCTCTTGCTATTTGAATTATTTTTATTGTTTAGGTAAACTTCAGTAAGTATCGTCAAAATATTAGCCGCGGCGGGATAGGCACTATGATTTACTTGTACAAAAACTCAAAAGGAAATCAAAACTATTCGAGGCAGGTTGCGATTGAGTTCGCCGCATCTCACCCTCAATCGTAACCAAATCCAACCTCTGAAAATCTCCCCAAAAAACACTATTCTTAGGTAGGACCTAGAGGGCCTCGCAAAATACCAATCTTGCCCACATACAATATTAATCTTGCCCCGCCACTGTATAGGTACATTGGAGAGGTATCAATACAAAATACGTAACAGCAGTAATATTCTTACTGTGGGAGACTGGTGCCTAAACTAGAGTTGAGGTCTGTATTTCAGGACATCAGGTCTCCACCTCTTGGATGATGATTTCATTTTAATGTATTGTACAGTACATTGCAATAAGAATTTACAAAAAACATGGCTTTTAATAATAGAAGATAAAAAAGGAAACTAGAATTAATTGGTATTAGTAGTTTTAGTAGGTAACTCTTTCGGTGCCCAGAACTCAGCATATGGGTCGACGACGCGGATGCGGGCACACGAACAAATTATGTTGCGACCCATATGCTGAGTGATGGGCAACGATGGGCACTAAAAGGGCACTAAAACCGGTAAGATTGTGTATCTGTGAGTGAGTAAGGTGTGTGTGTGTTAGATGTCAGCATAGAAGAAGGAGCCCGCTAGGACCAGTGCCCGCCAGAGTTGCGGTAGCGGTAATTGTTCGAAAGAGTCACCGCGGCCCTGGAACGCAAAGAGTATTTGGGGGAACACGGATGGATTTTAGTCAGTAAGAGTCCGACACTCCCTTGCCTTCCGCTCCGCCCAGAATGGAAGGAGTCTTACCTACCTTTATCTTTTTTACTTTAGAACTTCTTCTGCTACTTCTTTAGATCAGCATGAATGTTACTAACAAACGAGTGCTTATATAGTCTATTATTTCTGGCCAAGTTAGCTTGTTCATAACTGTAGTAATTCTAAAATGTTGATACCGCGAAATACTTAGAACGAATTTCATTTTAAATTGCAAAGCGCACGCGGGCGTCAAGCGGAACGGCCTGGTTTTTGTAAAACACGCTACATCAGCTACATAATATAGTAGATATATACCTACCTACTTCGTCTCTACTCATGACCAGATAACTTACTATTGGCCAAAGGCAAATGAGTTCTTAATTATATCTATAGTTCTTGCATTGACAGCGATGCGGAAGAATTTTTTGACGCACTATTAAAGATCTCACTGTCCAAATCCAGACCACAGTCCTACAATTATTTGATGAAAGTCTGACGGCCTTACCGTCGCGGCTGCCTCCATGGTCGACTGACGATTCCTACGGGAAGTGTACTTTGTAAAGTTGTTTTCAGTTTGGCTAGGACATTGCAGGCTTGAATCACGTGATTGTCTGATAAAAAGATGATTCCGTGCTTCGGAAGGCACTTATAAACCGGTGGTCCCGCGCGGCCGCCAAATGGCGGTCGTCAAATAAACCATGTCAGAGGCCCTTGAGGCGGTTTAGAAACTCTGACACTAGGGTGTGTGGGGTCGTTAGACCTTACTGCCCACACGATAAGAAGACCGTCGCGGCGCACATAACATACTGCTTTAGTACTTCACAAAAAATTCGCGCGAAGAAAAATCCGCACCGCATCGCGTTCGATTTGTATTTTGTAGCAAATCGTGCGCGGTTTTTATTCCGCGCGATTTTATTTTTCGCAAGTGCAGATACTTGCATAGGATTCAATGTGTTACAGAATTGCGGAAAAAAAATCACAGTGCGAACATGGCCTTAGGTAGATAAGTATTTGCCAAGAAGCTTAAAACCGTAGTTCCTCTACGTGTCGCGTTTTTTTCATGTCCGACTATGTTGCTTATTTTGTGAGCACAGACTGTTATGACTTATCATGAGTCATATCACTGCGTATTGGCCCAAGTTATTGTTCACTAGATTCTGTCCGCGGCTTCGCCTGTGTGAAAGTCAGAAATTAATTTAATGGGACATACCCCCGGAATAAAAAGTGCATCATCAGCATCATCTGCCTAGCCGTTTCCCAACTAAATTGGGATTGGCTTCCAGTCAAACCGGATTCAACTATATACCAGTATTTTACGTGGAGCGGCTGCCTACCAGACCTCCACAACCCATTAACTGGGTAACATGGTACTCCTTTGCATGACTGGTGACAGATTTTCTGGTTTCTGACTATCCACAACTACTGCCAAAGATCTACATATGACAGCCGGGACCAACGGCTTAATGTACTTTCCGAGGCATGGAGGAGTCTCCACCCATCCACAGACCAACCTCGACAAACGTTGCTTACCTAATCTTGAAATCGACTCGAGCCGCTATTATTGTTTAGCCACGAGCTCAAATAAAAACTATCATGTGTCCTAATTCTGGTCACACGGATAGACCACTATCCATCATAACCGTGTGACACGTTTCATGTTTTACCAAAATTGGTTCAGCGGTTTAGGCGTAAAATGTCACAAACAGATAGTTACTCTCGCATTTAAAATATTAGTATGGGTGTATGATTCACAAGCCTGTCCTTGTCTGTATAGACATGTCACACTATGTAGGTACTCTGTCCATACAATATTTGCCAGCCCCAGATTACTTTTGGCGGGGAGTCAAGTTACTGTAGTGCTATTCTTTAACAACATTTTCGTATCTCGACAGTGGAATCGGAGGTGAGTTTCAAATAAAATTAAGTCCTTTATCTTGTGTGCAATAAAGCTCACTTTGTGAGTTTTGTCACTCAGGTGAAGCTCGATATCGAAATAGTTTCTTACAGAATAGACTAGTTGAAAGCTAAAATCCTAGCGTAGGTATAGATAGAATGTACCAAGACCAACCTACCTATTGGCCATGAAAGTAATCTGTGTTAAGATTTGATATGTACTTTCACTCGTGTTTAAGACGCAATAATAGGTAGGTACATAAGTAAGTAGTTGTAGAAAGTACATAAGTACTTAGCTAGGTACTCTAAGCTTGGGACTTTCGCCTATCCAATTTGCTTTTTATAATGGTTAAATCATCTTTTAAAACTCAAACAGTGGCGGCTACACAGACCCAAACAAAGATACAAACTCACTCTATTATGTAGAATTGTAGAGTACATATAACTGACTTAGTTATTATGTTTACTGGTAGTAAAGATATCTAAGTAGGTAAGTTACAATATGTACTCTACAACGCTAAATAATAGAAAGAGTGTGAGTTTGTATCTTTGTTTGCTTCTTATAACCTATTAAAAGTTTTCGCAAGTTGCCAGAACATTTACAAATTCACCAATTTGTTTGAAACCCATATAAATGCTAATAGCATTGGCATCTGCCACAAATTCCCAAGCTCTTGTGATCTCTGAGGTATTTGATTCGGGTATTTCGCCGTGAGTTTTCGAAACATCTCAAATTCTCAATTATGTATTCTCGTAATTTCGTGATCAATTAGGTACAACACTAGGGCAAATATTTTTTTCAATTCAGTTGGTACTCTCTGGTAAATCCGGATGTCGCCTAATCTGTTCTTTGCGAGGAAGGACTAGATCTTCGACCACAACATCGCTTACCATCAGGTGAGATACTGGTCTAACGTATGCCTATCAATAGTAAAAAAAAAAAAAAAAAAACTACATTAAACTAATAATAGAAATACATGGAGCTGAGCAAGATATCTGGCAAGGCGCGTTGGTGAAAGGTGGAGTAAGGCGGTGACCGATTGGTGTCGCGGACTGGAAGAATAAGTGTGGGTCGTCCGGGCGACGAGATGGGTAGATGACATTGATGCCATCGCTGATAGAACCTGGATGAAGCTGACACAGGACTGTGGGGATTGGCATCAGAAAAGCGAGGTCGATGTTCAGCAGCGGGCGAAGAATGAAAGAGTGGTTCATAAAATAACCTTCCCTTGGTGCCTATTGGCCTAGCTCTATTCTGTCTCCTGCTTGATAAGGAGGGAAGTGGAAATTATATTTTTAGGGTTCCGAACAAAAAACGGAACCCTTATAAGATCACTCGGGTGTCTGTCTGTCTGTCCGTCTGTCACAGCCAGTTTTCTCCGGATCCACTGGACCGATTCTGTTGAAATTTGGTACACATATGGATTGTTATGACTCAAATACGGACGCGTCGCGTAAATGATTAAATTTTTAGTATGGGGGTCACTTTGGGGGTCAAATTAGAAAATAAAAAAAAAAATTCTGAATAATATCGTGTGACATATCAAATGAAAGGGCTTTTTATGAGGGTTTTAATTATATATATATTTTTTTAATTATATTAATTAGATGAAAAATGACCATTTTCATCTAAGTTTCGGAGATACCTCCGAAACTACTGAGCTTAAAATTTTGAAAAAGGAAAACCTACAAGAAGTCTATGGTTAAAATAACATGTTCAAAAAATTAAATTCGTTCGGAACCCTTTGCACGCGAATCCGACTCGCTCTTGGCCAGATTTTTTTTTATACTCCTCCGCTGTATTTTTCTGATTAAATTCGTTGCAGGATCCAAGACAGTTGAATCGTTTCTGCGGGACTCGTCGGGCATCACTGGCTCGGCGTTTTTCTGGTAGTCGCCACTGTTGATTCTGGCTTTCAGGAGTTGCAGTGGTTGGGAACGTGTGGCGGACTTGTCCCAAAAAAAAGTAGGTACCTAATGAATGTAGCTAGGTACGTATGTGTGTTGCACTTGATCACAAAATAACCTAATAACCTAACCTGTGTAAAAAATAAAATTAAAAAATGTTGCTATCCGAAGTCTTACTTTTAAAACTGGGCTAATTTAAACGTTACCAATATTGATTTACATTCCAGTTTTTTTTTGTATCCGCGCCAACATGTTCTTCAGGCTATGCAGATAAGGTTTAAAGTCGGTGTAGATAACTAGTTACACAGTCTTAGATTTCTATCATTTTTATTACTTTCTGGTTAATTTAGGTTAGTACCTATATCAGTACAATCATTCATTACCTAACACTGCCCGTCCATGTGAAAGGAACTAGGATCACCACTTGTTCTAATAGGAATTTAATCATTTAATTTACGTAAGTTTCAATTAGTTTAACTTTTAATATTTTATTAAAAAGAACGATTAACATTTTTATTCGAATATTTGTAGGTATGCCAGTGAATGGCGAAACATGTCATATCCTGGTCCTATCTATGTATCTATACTGATATATAAAGCTGAAGAGTTTGTTTGTTTGTTTGCTTGAACGCGCTAATCTCAGGAACTACTGGTCCGATTTGAAAAATTCTTTCAGTGTTAGATAGCTCATTTATCGAGGAAGGCTATAGGATATATCATCACGCTAAGGACAATAGGAGCGGAGCAGTAATGAAAATTGTGACGCAGACGAAATTGCGCGGGTCAGCTAGTACTAATATACAAAGCTGAAGAGTTTGTTTGTTTGTTTGCTTGAACGCGCTAATCTCAGAAACTACTGATCCGATTTGAAAAATTCTTTCAGTGTTGGATAGTCCATTTATCGAGGAAGGCTAAATATCATCACGCTAAGACCAGTAGGAGCGGAGCAGTAATGAAAATTGTGACGCAGACGAAGTTGCTCGGGTCAGCTAGTATTTAATAAGACCCTAAATGTAGGTATCATGTTTTTTATGCAAATAAAATAACTATTCTTATTCTAGGAAAGCTGAAAATATGTATACTAAACTGAGTATTCGCTAAACATTTTCTTCTGACACTAGAGCATTTTCATGTAAAGAAATGCTTTTGTGAAAGTCGGAATATGAATACTCCTTGGATAAAATGTGTTGTACCTATGTCCTAATTATGCGCCAAATCCAAAGGCACAGCCGATAAAAGGTAATCCCATCAAAAACGTAACTTGTAAAAAAACCAAGTCTCGCAACTCAGTTCATCTACCGTAAAAAGTTGTGAGATCCATGAAATACCCAGTCGCCTAGTCGGTTAATTTATTCAGTCCCTACGGGTCCTTCTGTCTTAAGTTATTAAGTAATTAGCTAACCTAACAACATCTTATAGTGACCATATCAATATTAAAAATCTTTTATGGTTTAAATACTCCCCAAGGAACCTACATGCCAAATTTCAGCTTTCTACGACCAATAGTTTCGGCTTTGCGGTGTCTGTCAGTCAGTTACGGAAGAGTTTTATATGCATCTAAATTGATAGGTAGGTACATGCAGCAGGCGGCGGCGGTGGCGTGCAGGTATTAAGCGTGGATCTATGAAGGATTCAAGTATTCGTTTTTACGAGTACCTAGGTATAACATTGATGTGAATGTTTTATGTTACGTGAATGTTTAATTTTATAGTTAAAAATGTAGGCTAACAATAACTAGCGTAGGTATTGACGGCTACATAAGTGCAATACTATAGGTACCCAAGTTATCGCGAGCCTACGTGGGAATTACAACCGTATCAGGATCAATAACTGCCTACAAATTGTGCAACACGGCTCAGAACACGTCATTGCTATTTTTAAACTAGTGGCACCGGCCGGTTTTACTTGAACTCTTTGCGAATCTATGTGAAATGTAGCTTCCTTATGTAAGAAATTCTAAATGTACCTTTTTATCTAGTTAACCTACGACTGCCGAGGTCAGGTTTTCAGATACCTGTACCCCACTCTAAGATTCCTTTAGGCCGGACTAAAGACGTGAGAAAAGCCCGTTTTAGTTTTTGGTTTGGCATCTCGCAGGACAACCTATGAGATTATCTCTTTATTAACTTAAGGCTTGTATACATGCCAATGACCTTGTGCATATAAACGGAGCTAACTATTCCTCCATGCGCCACTCCGCTACTCGTATTTTTAATTTATTACAAAAAAATAACACATATTTTAAAAAAGTAACAAAACCAAATTATTTTCGTTTGGATTGCAAAGCAGCATTCTTAAATTTTTTTTTAGATTTTTGTTAAAAATGAAGGAGTAAAATGGTTTCATCTCAACGATTTGGAGGTGACTTGGTGTTTTTTTTTTCTTGTTATCTGATACCGATACATATATTCTGGCTAAACCAAATTACGTATCATATCATGTAGATTACTACATATTTTTTTCAGATTTAATTTCTCAGTAAATGCCAACGAAAAGTTGCTTCATCTACATGCTATTTTTAAGCATTTCTCGAGAGAGCAGCCTTAACTTAAAAGCTAAGCGACTACGCGCAAAGGGCACCAACGCAAGGGACCTTTGTAGGGTTCGAACGGCGTTCAACTGCATCGAACTTCGATTATTTACTGACGAATTTCAAGCTACAGGCTCATCGAGGACCGATTTTATGTGGTGTTATAGCATGTTTTATACTTACACTTAAAGTCAATTTTGTAACCGCCATCTGGCGGCAAAATGGAAATCACATTTACTCCATCCGAAATGATGTAGGTGAGTAGGATATGGGAGTTACTGCAAAAACACACACTTAGTCCTCAGAAGTTGTGTGACCAGTGTGACTATAGCTGGTTCTGTGGTTTCTGCTCACTATAAGCTTTATATTAAATAAGATTATGCCGTGGGATGGGTCGTACCTAGCCATACTTACCTATTAATAACAAAGCTATGGGTATGTATAACAGCATTTGTCTAATACAATCGTCTTAGCGATCCATGCCACATATTCAACATACAAACAGTCAATACCTATATTCAGGTCCATATAGCAATAACGTTCTAGGCACTAACGACCAATTAACAAAACAGTTAGTGACTTTAAAATGAAGAATAAAACGAAACGGACGCGAGAGAAGGTGCCTGCCAAAATGCAAAATCTATTTGCAAGCATCCTATTCGTATTGTTTTCCTTCGCTTTCTACCTAGCAATCTCCTTCGAACCACTTTCAAAGGAAGAACAGATAAAGAGATTCAATAAAATCACTGAGGACGTGGAACCATTCAGGAAGAACCTAACGGAATGCGCACGCCAAGTCAAAGCGTCTATGGTCGACGTCGAAAACTTTTTAAAGAGAATCCCGCAGGCGAATCTCCAAGGAAAATGCTTCGTGGCCTGCATTCTTAAACGTAACGCTATCATAAAGAATAATAAGATCAGTAAAGAACAGCTGTTGGAAGCTAACAGGGTTGTCTATGGTGAAGACAGTGAAGTCATGTCTCGTTTGAAGCTAGCCATAGGAGAATGTACGAAGGTAGTCGATGGCATCTTTGAAGTTTGTGAGTACGCGTCCGTTTTCAACGATTGTATGCATATCAAGATGGAGCATATCTTGGATCAGGTGATGATGGAACGACGCATGGATGCTATTGGCAAGATAACGACGGATCCTGACCAATGGGGCGAAGCAGAAGATGAGATTTTGAAGCTAGTTAAGGATGAACTTTAGTTTATAAAATTTGCTTGTTTTTTAACCGGAGTTTTAAGCATAAGGGCAAAAACACAAGTAAAATCTTTTGGATCAGCAATTTCTGTGTCTCTTTCCTTTAGTCACTTTTTTTTTAGGGTCGTCATAAACTAGAGTGAGAAATCCTCTCGCCTAAGAGTATTTCTCATCGATCAGCGCTATTACATCGGGATAGGCTTCTTCATTCTCGTGAATTACACTTAAAGTGATGAATATTTGTGAGGGAACATGTGTTTTCACCTTTATGCGGTTGTAGAGCCTGTGTTTTTCTTTTGTTTTTAGTAAAGGGCTACTATTTCAATAGTTTGTACTATTTAAATAAACGTATACTAATTATATGGATATTTGTTACTCTTCTACGCAAGAACTACTGAACTTTACAATAGTATAGCACCAGAATAACACATAATTAAGTTATAATTTATACAGGGCGGAAATACTATTTGGAGCCTGTAATCTAAACTTTGTAAACAAGGACTGACCATCCCCTATTTACATTCCTCAGACAAAAGTTTTCCGTCTAAATCGGTTCCTAAATCGGTCTCGGTCGGTAATCGGTCTTTCTGAGGTACTTAATCGGACGTTTATTTGTCCGTTAACCAATAGCCAACCAATGGCGTTGTCATATAGCGTTAACGGGCAGATAAACGACCAATAAAAACCTCACAAAACCAGGCACGAGTAAATCAATTCTGCATTATACTTGTCATATGGTAGAGGAGACGGTGGAAGATTAATTTAAGAGAACAATTTTCTATCGGCAATCTGTCATAGGCGTGTTTACCAATTAATTAATCAATCTGTACTAATATATAAAGCTGAAGAGTTTGTTTGTTTGCTTGAACGCGCTAATTTCAGGAACCAGGTCCGATTTGAAAAATTCTGAGATCTTCCACCATCTCCTCTACCAATAAGTGACTGAATATTTCTAGTGTGTGTGTGTGTGTGTGTATCACTTTAAAAAATAAAACAAAAAGTTGTTACGAAGAAGTTTTAATTCTTTTCGAAATCACCTAATTATAACTTCGATATGATTCACTTAAAATTTACAATAGAAGCGCACATTACAAAACAAATTGGACACAAACTTGCTCCGCGTGACAAGTAGGTATTCACTTGGTGGGCACATCGCATCGTTCTTGGCGTATGTTGGCTTAGAGCTACAGTTTTAATATAATTCAAACTGTTGAAATGTTTTTAAAGGTCTTGGAATCTTTAGTTCGCTATGTGATTGGTTTACAGAAATATTAAGGAAAGATATCGGCATTTGAAGGCAGGTTACAAAATTACAAAATATTGCATTATTCAATCATCAATACATTGAAAATTAAGCTGACATTTTCTAAAACAGTTTTCGAAAATGTTTTTCTTTAAGAAACAATATTTGTGTCCCATTACAGAGAAGAGCATCGAAGAAACTTCGTTGTTATAAAGGTATATTTGAATTCAGAGTTCGAGATTACAAACACATTTTGGAATAATAAACTCTATGTCGTACGAGACAAAGTTCAATTCCTTTGCAACTCTTGCATTTTATGTGCCTTTTTTTAATACCAAAGTTCACTTAAAATATTCAACGCTAAACTTGATACTTGAGTTGGAGGCGATGGATTGAAATGACCTCGAATTATGAATTCTCCAATATAATCTAAAGGTAAAAATTATCAAATAAAATAAATACGTTAAAAAAATCAGTTCACAACAAATTATCGTGAACAATCAATGTTCACTATTCTAAATAAAGAAGAGTGTATTTACACAGTCCTTCTAAAATAGGATTTGTACTACGACACTAGAAATCTGGGAAACTGACGTGTCCAAATTCTAAAACATGTGATACTACCGAGCCGCAGTGGGCCCGCGTGGTGGATTAGACTGTTTCCAACAGAGATGAGCGAGAATACGTAGCGAGGAATGTGTTTGTTAAGACCCAACAGAATTGCTCATCTATATATATAAAAATGAATTGCTGTTCGTTAGTCTCGCTAAAACTCGAGAACGGCTGGACCGATTTTAATAATTCTTTTTTTGTTGGATTCGCCAAAATACAGGGAAGGTTTAAAAGCAAAAATAAAATGGGTAGGTAGGTAGGTAGGTAGGTAAGGTAGGTAGGTAGGTAGGGTAGGAGTAGGGTAGGAGTAGGGTAGGAGTAGGGTTGGAGTAGGGTAGGAGTAGGGTAGGAGTAGGGTTGGAGTAGGGTAGGAGTTATATTATAGATGAAAATTGTGACGCAGACGAAGTTGCGCGGGTCAGCTAGTTGATATATAAAAAACTCAAGATGCAGTCTCGAAAAAATGCAACACTCGAAACTGTTGTCAAAAAGTGACATGTATCAAGTGTCATGTGTGAGTTGTGTTTAGTTATACTATAAACATTTGTTTTGTAAATTCAACCTTACACGGATCGCTTAGAGTTGTTTTTACAAAGCAGTGCAGTATGGCGAGCGATGCGAGACTGTTGAAACTAGTGTACAATTTTAGATTGTGCGCTTGTTTTATGCGGACGTTTTTGAGATGCTGTGTGTGTATCTTGGGTTTTTATATATCAATGGAATTGGTACAGGGGTCAGTGGGTCGTCTGAAAATGAAGCGATTCTATCTATTCGTATTGATTATATTGGTTGTTTCTTCTTTTTTTAATGTTTATTGTGATCATTTTGTTTTGATACATATTTTTTTTATATTAAATGAACTGTTGGTAATTTTAACTATTGCATATTACTTAATTTTATTGTATTTTAATTTTAATTGTTGTGTGTACATGAGTCAATCCGAAAATGATTATTAACAAACACATTCCTCGCTACGCATCCTCGTTCATCTCTGATGAAAACGCAGCCTTAGGGTGCCTGTCTACTTCAGCGGAGCGAGGCAGTGGAGAGGACAAACGGAGAAATTTTAACCAATGGAATTGCACAAAATCTCCGCACCACATGAGTCACTCACATTTTGGGCAATTTCATGGGTTAATATTTCTCCATTTCTCCGCTCCGCCTAAACAGCCCACTGCCTCTCACAGAGAGGAGTCCTGTGTACCAGCAATGGAAACAATATAGGCTGAAAAAGACTATACTAGACATTTTGAGAAATAAATCACAAACGTAAATAAATAAGCTTTGTTTATCAAATGCCTGATAATCTACTTTATAAGTGTCGAGAATTGTATACCATTGAATTGTCACGTCAAAATCTTACAAAATACACCAAAATTGTTGTAAGTAGTATCGCAATCAAAATCCAACAAATTCGCAACGAAATCAAAATGCGATTTCTCTAAGTCACATTCAAAATATCAAACAAACTGGCTTGTCTAAACTAAGGGGCTAAATACCTGTTTCATGCACTTCTCTTTATACAAATATTTAGAAGACATCGAATGTACAATTGTTCCTATATTACCTAGTACTAGCACTAAACCCAGGGGGCACTTGAGCTGTTGTTCCGTAAATAAAAATAACGACCATTTTTATACACCATTTCTTCTGATGTGGACCGATGTTTTCGTAAAATTTTAGGGCATTATGTATAAAAAAAAATCGAAACATGTGAGTTTAAACACTGATTAGTGGGTTTTAAATTTAATTTGTCTATGGATAATTAGCTGGTTTACAGTTCCATGTACCACATGTGGTCTGCTTGTTTAACTATTGTGTCTGCGGTGCGGACAGTGAACCTGTTAGAATCTATTAATCAGTATTTTAACTACGCATACGATTAGTTTTTATAAATAAAGATTTTTGTGTTAAAAATCACTAAAATGTAAATTTTAATTTTGAAGTCTGCTACTAGAGTGAATAAAAAACGCAATTAGCGTTTATTTTTGCCTAAAATTTGAATATTTTTGGTCTACTTACAGTCAAATAGACTAAAATCAAGATTATTCGCTCAAAATTTCTCTAGCTACGAATACATTGCAGTAAAACTTGTAGTGAGGATAAACATAGTTTTCTTTGTTAACACCAAATATCGCAAAAATCTCAAACAAATATAAATTCAGTGAAAAATTCATATTATTAAGTTAACACACATCAGACCACAAAAATGGGTACAACAACGAACATTTTCAAATATTTATCTTAGAACTTATTACGAAAAACAATCCATACGAAAATGGTTAAATACACTTATATTATTACCAGATGATACCTATTAACATTACAATCTAAAAACTAAGGTATCATACAGTCTTAATTTCATCAACATTTTATTTAAAACCCAGATTGTATGTTAAAACTTTTTATATAAATTACTATTCACTATATCAATAGTTTAATCAACCATTTTTCTTAGCTAAAATATATAACTACCCTATTCATCGAAGTCATGTATAGTACTTATACCTAGTATCGTTAAAAGAAATTCAAAGGTATAGAAAACGATAATATGGCAGTGTCCTAAAACAAAAATAATATGTAATAATGTTGTTAATTAAAAAATAGTAAGCGTATATTGAATTCTAACTTTAAATTGTAAAACTATAGTTAAAATAATGTAAAATAGTATTTTATTTAAGGGTTAAGTTCAAAATATCATCTATTTATTAGCAATTATACTGGTATCTAATAATTTAAGATTTCGTTCAAAATTATTATGGCTAATTGAAATATTTTTGTAAAACTATTCGATGCGGGTTACATGCACGCGAGTGTATTTAAAGCTAACAGTGTTTAGCAACTAGAGACAATACAAAACAAAGGAAAGTCACTGACAAGAACAAACTGGTTGGCAAAACAGTTCATTCCTGGTTTGTTACAGGTTTTTTTTTTACTATTTATAGGCGCGCGTTTGACCACTATCTCACCTGATGGTAAGCGATGATGTGGTCGAAGATGGAGCACGCCTGCCTAGAAGTAACCTATTCACTCTTGACTTAAAGACTCCCAGGTTGTAGCTTTCAGGAAACACAGACTCCGGCAGGGAATTCCACTCCTTAGCTGTACGCACTATGAATGTGTTCCCAAAACGTTTAGTGCGTGTGGGTGGGATGTCCACCATGTACCGGTGGCGCATCGCCATTCATCTTGTGGTCCGATGATGGAACGGGCTTGGCGGAATTAAATTATGCAATTCCGTCGCACATTCCCCAAAATGCAACCGGTAGAAAACCGACAGGCTAGCGACTCGTCGTCGATGCTCAAGACTTCGGAGCTTCGTCGCGACGAGAATATCATTGCCGATGATGATGACGAGGTCTCGAAAAAAATGGACACAAAAGCCCTTCACTACATTTGAAGCGTCAAATGTAGGGAAGGGCTCTTGCGTCCATTTTTTGCATTTGATATAACATCGCCTTTATTGCGTAGCAAAGGAAGTAAGTTTAAAATGTAAAGAAAGTTTTTGAAGGAAATGTCTGTACTTCCCTTTCTTTATTCCTCTACCTACAGCGTAAATAACGCAATGAATCTTATTGGAGAAAATGAAATTATCATTTATAATAATTTGTATACTGCATATTTTCAGGATTCTTTTAATTCGTATTGTTTCATCCAACACTGACATGCTCTTGGGATCAAACAAGATTAGATAAGGTAGGTACTCCTTCATACAGTTGAGATGCTAACTTGGAAAAAAGCCTGCATCAGATCGAAAGTAAACTTCGCTAAGTTTTCATAAAATGCAGATTGATAACCTATTTTACAAGGCAGCGAAAATAGAAACTGGGAAGACGCCTGAGAAGGGCATACACAGGCATTATTGGTAATAAATTTATCAATATATCCCCTGGCATGATCTGACCATGTCGGTGATGTTTTTCAGAAAGGCCAGATGCGTAGTACAAAGGGCGTGGGTGGCGTTCTCCGTAGTTTCTGCCTACCGCTATTACTCTTTCATCACAATGTTTTTTCATGTCTCTAGTAGCCAAACACTTATTCACTAATAACAGCTATACAACTAAATTAAGATCAAAATATACACGCCGCGCTGAGCGGCCATTATCATCGATTTCACGTTAATACTACAAAAATACTTCATTTTATCATGGACTCTTTATTTTGGCCCACATTGTTTGATTCAAAAATAACTTTTTTCAAAGAAAAGGAAGAATATTTACAGAAGTGTTCGGCAGTATGGTTCAGTCGCGATTAAAATTTTAAGAAAACAACTACATCTAAACAAAAAAAGTAGATTTTAAAATGAGAAATGAGTCCAAATATCGTAAGAGTAGTTCATACCGATTACTATGAGTATTGAAAAGTATATCAAGTAATTTTTAGACCCAAACATTAATTTGATCTAGTAATAATTTCAAAAATATGTTTGATAGAGAGTGATTTTTAATTCGTTGGTAATCTTTCAGGGAGTGAAAAGTCTATATGAGTAACTTCATAAAGTTGTGTGAAAATAAAAGCATGGCAGATTTTTTATAAATTTTTAGGGTGTCAACCCTGACTCATAGCAATAGTTGCTATATTTGAATCTAAATTCAAATACAGCAACGGTTCAAATCATATTAGTTTGAAACAACCAACTCTGTATCATACAAGACTTACTTCAAATTCCTTTGAACCCATAATTTTAAGGTCACTTAAAAATATACGCTTCGCTAAAGCCGATACTGAGTTGATGGCAATGGATTCAATGATCTCGAAAAACAACCCCTAAAAGTTATCCAATTAATTAAAAATCACCTTATATATAACATTATTCAATTACCTATTGTTCCTATAAATATTAAAAAAGACATTGTATTTAAAATCTGCTATTTTGTGAACATTCACACTTATAATTTCTATAACATTGTGACATTCAAAAGCGCCAGTCACTTCACTCCGTCCATTCCTTAGGATTTTTATCTGCCGAATAACAAAAAAGACTTAAATTTTTTTTTTTATGTTTGGACAAAATATTCTGTGAAAATAAAAATACCGATTCCTAAATTCTTAAAAAAATATGAAACCAAAGCATTAACACATTGTTTTTATTCATCTTTTAAAACTTGGCAGACAACAACCTTAGTTTGTAGAAAATTATAATTACTGACGCAAAAATATAATAGGTAATTAAAAACATAACATGTGACCAATGTTTGAGTAAACGTTTCGCCTGTCTATTCTGTAAACATTTTGAAAACTAAACTTCACTAAGAATGACAGTTGACTGAGTGAGTGTTGAATTTTCACTTATAATACCACAAGAGCTTCAAAATTATCGGGTATTATCCCGATAGGTTCGTTGCAAACAAATGAAGGAGTCAAGTGTTTCAGGTTAAAAAATCACGAGCGCGAAGCGCGAGTGATTTTTCCTGAAAAACTTGACGATTTTATTTGTTTGCAGGGAACCTTGAGGGAAATGCCAGATAATTTTGAAGCTCGTGTGGTATTCGGGGGATTATTTTTCCGTCCCAAATGTCGGCCAATAGAATTGCACCATTCGACGTCACGTGGTACAACCAGAAAATTTTCAAAAAATTATCAGTATAATACCATGTAGGTTGTACCACGTGACGTCGAATGGTGCAATTCTATTGGTCGATATTTGGGTCGGAAAAATAATCACAGTAATTTTTTACAGAATACTTGTACAGACAGAAAAAAAAACGATAATTTGAGCATTAGCTTGAAATAAGTCACTGTAATCTTCCTCCTTTAAAATAATATCGGGGGCCATACTATGGCAAGTCAAAGCCACCATTATTCCAATGCGTGAGAAAGACAGAACCATGCGTAACCGATAGCACTATCTCTTCCGCGCAAAGAAACCAAGACGGTTTAAATATGTCTTAGTACGGCCTCTGATTGTAATTTTCTTTTATTAACATAAAATGTAGATTTTTTTTATTCTAATGATTAACTATCAAGCTGACTCAAGTTCACAAAACACATCTTAGGTGTACTGAGCATGAAGTAAGCTGTCATTCAGTTTTGTTTATACAGTGGTACCCAACTAATAAGGCGCGTCGTGAATCTTTGTTCGCGCAGAATAGAAAGTATGGCCCCGATGATTAACAAAAGAATGTTTAAAACTTACAATCAACCTTAGATCTCTATTATAAGGTTCATAATACACTGCAGCTGTTAGTTCCGTCTCACTCGCGCGTCACGTGCATGCCACGCGGCGCGCGCTAACATGGCGGCAGCTGCCGACCAATAGCGGTACAGGAAAAAGAAGCGCGTTGCGTGGAGCGTGCCGATTGGTCAATAGCATTTCCCGCGCTTTGAAAATTAATCATCTGCGCAGGTACATCGGTAAGCCATATCAGTTGGGTACTACTGTACAGATTGTCAACTCACATCATATTCACTTCACCTAAGCTTACACGGTGAGAAATTTAAATAATCGCACTGCAGTTGCCTGAATAAAGACACAACATAGTTTTTTTTTTTACAAATCGCCATATTTTTCTTCTAAATAAAAAAGAGAATTATAAATATTGGGCCATACAATTATAACACCTGTTCCCATCACAATTTATATACTAGAATAATGTCCCAAACCTCGAGGGTGTAGGCCTCTGTCATTCCGGCGGGCAGCTTTGGACGAAGGAGGCGGGGAATAGGCCAGTGCGGCCGGTCCTTTGAAGGGTTCCTTTGTACCAGCCGTCGCCTCTCTTTTTCGATACTATCACTATGTCATCCACTTTTAGTTCTAGCTCGTATTCTGAGTTGGGCGGGTACGGGACTATGCAGCGGAATCTGTGGAATAGATTTAGATAAAATATAAAAACACTTGTGAAAAGGTCGTTTATTCCATCGGAGATCTCATGCACCGCTTACCAAAGGAGTCGGCCAAAAGCTCATCACTATAATAAGTATTTTTAGGCTCAGTAGTTTTGGAGACAAGGGGGGGGGAATGGTCATTTTTCGTCAAATTTCTTGAATATCTTCAAAAACATTTAATTTAAAATTATGAAAAAAATATATTTAAAACCCTTACAGTAAGCCCTTTCATTTGATATGTTACATGATATTATTCAAAAAAGCTTTTCTTTTTAATTTTCTAGTTTGACCCCCAAAAGTGACCCCCACGCTACAAATTTCATGGTTTACGTAACGCATCCGTGTTTGGGTCATCGAAGTCCATATGTGTACCAAATTTCAGAACAGTAATAGTAATAACAGAATCGGTCCAGTGGATCCGGAGATAATTGGCTGTGACAGACGGCCAGACAGACAGACAGACACCCGAGTGATTCTATAAGGGTTCCGTTTTTTGTTCGGAACCCTAAAAACCAGAGTAAGTGAATTTAAGATTATTTTAAAGTAGATCGATGCCTCCCACGTAAGTTGTTGTAACCTACAAAATTGATAGTGTAGTGTAGTTTCTTATTTAATGTATATGTTATGCCCAAAGGTATGTAACAAGAATGTAGTGACAGGAGTCAGCTTCGCTCGCACACTCTAGCTCCCGTCATCTCATTCGAACCTAACCTATCCGTGTTTGGGTGCCCTAAGTTCCCACAAATTAAACCTTCTTTCGCGATGTGGTTACATCAGGTAACCACATCCCCCATTCACCCGGACCCGAGGTGGCGGCGCGTGGTGTTCCCGTGCACCCCTCTTTGACGTCGCGGGGGGAGTCAAACACCTCACTCCCCTCGCTGACCCGAGGTGGTCCGCAGAGGCGGGCCAGCACCAGCTGGGCATTACAGAAGCCAAATAAGTTCTCGCGATCTCGGGCGTAGGTGAGAGATGGAACACCGGGGTGGTTTTCGTCAGTAAGACTCTGACGGACATCCATGAGGATTTCCCCACGTTAAAAAAAAGGTAGGGCACAGCTAGTCTATTCTGTAAACAACTATTTCGATATCGAGCTTCACCTGAGTGACAAAACTCACAAAATGAGCTTTATTGCACACAACATAAAGTTCTTAATTTGAAACTCACCTCGGATTCGACTGTCGAGATACGAAAATGTTGTTACAGAATACCACTACAGAACGCATAGTGGCCGTTTTCTAAAGTATCAGGACGCGAAATTCGCGATATGGCCGTTAGCAAAAAGCTACAACGCGTAGTGAACTGTTTTTTTTTTGCTCAAAGAGAGTTGAGCGTTTTGGTCTTTAGTCATACATATTATCCTGTACCACAATTTTATAAACTACAACAACTTACGTAAGCATCGACATTTTAATTTTGATTATAAACTAGCTTCTGCCAGCGGCTTCAACCGCGTGGTCCCTAGGGAACATACTCTTGAGATAAAAAGTAGCCTATGTCCTTTCTCAGGTTCTAGACTATCTCTGTACCAAATTTCATTTAAATCAGTTCAGTAGTTTTGGCGTGGAAGCGCGACAGACGGACAGAGTTACTTTCGCATTTATAATATTAGTAATTAGTAAGGATTAGCAAGGAAGTAAGGATGAAATTACTATACATAACCGATACAACTGTCTCTTTTTCGCACTTACTCGTCATATTTTATTCTATTTTATTGAATTATCGGACTAAAAAATCATATTAAGTGATTATAAGATTATTTACAAGTATATTTTTATTATAAATCTACATAACATTCTTCAGTTACTGGTAACTGCTTGAGTGACTGACAGACAACGCACAACCGAAACTACTGGTACCCAAGTCCTAATTTGGCATGTAGGATTTCCCGAAATTCCTACGGGAACGGGAAAAAACGAGATATACGCGTACGAAGTCGCGGGCAAAAGCTAGTCTACACTAATATTATAAAGATTTGTTTGTTTGTTTGAATTGAATAGGCTCCGAAACTACTTGACCGATTTGAAAAATTCTTTTAGCATTGGATAGCAACATTATCAGGGAGTAACATAGGCTATATATTATCCCCGTACTCCCACGGGAACGAGAACTACGCGGGTGAAACCGCGTGACGTCCACTAGTAATAAATAAAATTACCTTTCTTTATTGGGTTGCAAGTGGTGCCTATCTCGCCTCGAAGCGGTCACGTCTAGCGACTGCGATTTTCGGTGTTGAGACTGCCACGGGTTTTCTGTGCCCGCTCTGTAAATTGATCAACACGTTATTCTAAATAGCTCTTATTGCTAACTAGGAAGAGGATAAAAGTCATTATTTGATGAAATTGGGTATAATATCAATCCATCGCCACGAATACAAAAATAGACTTTGGCGCTGTGTATTTTAAGTTAACTTTTAAGTGGTCTTTTGTATTAAAAAGGGCACTAACCCTGAATTTCGCTCAGCACTGGTTTACTAGATAGGTGCAAATTATGTATTGAATAGTTGCAAAGCCAACAAACATTATAATTAGGGTCAAATTAAATAAGCTTGCGAAGTTCCACTGTCTTGATAAGTACCACTATGTAATAATGATAAAACAAAAAAAAAATATTATCTCATATTAGTAGCAACTGGTCAACATCTTGAACGAAAATGGCGCCAACACAGATCATTCAACCTGACGTTGTATGGAAACGTGCTCCGGCGCCACCCATTCCGTTCTCAAATGAAACAGTAAAAAGGTTAACCCACCCCACACATATCCGTAGACCGTGATCTGTCATGAGATCAAAAAAATATCGGTGCATACATTTTATATGGACTCGTTCACACACGTCCGTGTCAGGGGGGCTACTCTCTAACGAAATCCGTAGTTTCGGGCTTAGTTGTGGGCGGGCATTTTCTACTCCGTATCACCTAACCACTGAGAACTAATGATAACACGATTTGACAGTTACTGTGAAATCGTATTGTCATTCATTCTCAGTTCGGGTTCGGGACTAATCGTAAGTCTGTAGGTGATACGGAGTAGAATACGCCCGCCCGCAACTAAGCCCGAAACTACGGATTTCGTTAGACAGTAGCCCCCCAGGGCCGTGCCCGGGGCATGTCGGGCCACGACCCGTCCACGTCCCGGGCACGGCTCGGATATGCGTAGATCAACCTTTATCGTTTTTCGTCACCCTAGTATAGGCTGATCAAGAAATAATGATAATCGGTCATCTTTCTTTTTGCTAGGCGCCTATAGGTTAGGACCTATAGGCGCCTAGCAATGCGTGATGTTGATATCCTTCCTCAAACATTTGGCTATCAAATGCAGAAGATTTTTTCAAATCCGACTGCTAGTAGAGATTAGCACGTTCAAACATAGACAAAACTCTTCATCTTTATTTTTACTTTAGAAAATACTAGCCGATTTTATCATTACTTTTTGATCAGCCTGATATTCCAGATGTTTGTTGGCTATTTTATAAAAGTTTAGAATTCTATTTTTTGCTATACTCTATTAGACATTCATCAGGTAAGCGGAATTTAAGTAATTTTATCTGACACTGCATATTCATTCATGAGCTCAGCTTGTCAAAATGATGGGAGGACAGTGAATGTGAAATAAAGCAACACGGCAAACGTCACACCATGCTCAAATAATCATGAACGACACTGAATGAACGACAAGCAAATCTCGTTCATTTGGCACCATTAACAGTACAGTAGTACCCAACTGATATGGCTTACCGATGTACCTGCGCAGAAGATAAATATTCAAAGCGCGGGAAATGCTATTCACCAATCGCTACGCTCCACGCACCGCGCTTCTTTTTCTTGTACCGCTATTGGTCGACAGCTGCCGCCATGTTAGCGCGCACCGCGTGGCATGCACGTGACTTGCGAGTGAGACGGAACTAACAGCTGCAGTGTATTATGAACCGTATAGCAGTGATCTAAGGTTGATTGTAAGTTTGCTTTCTTTCGTTAACCTTCGGGGACATACTTTCTTTTCTATGCGAACGAAGATTCACGACGCGCCTTATCAGTTGGGTACCACTGTACTATGTGTTATTAAGAGGAGACTAGTCGGTAACGCTTGGGCCTCTCTCAATACAAACGCATTCCGCTGTTTTCTTCGTGGATAATGCTGCCAGAGCAATCATTTTTTTCCAAAAAATCAAGATTAAAATAATACGTGCCTCTGTCTTTTTTTTCCTCTAAAACATAATTACTTAAAAAATTATGACAATCCAAAAACCCGAAAAAACAGCCCATTTTACCGCCATGTTCAGACAACTGTCAAACAAATTTGATTAGGTTTTAACAAATTAGATAATAATAGAAGCATAGATATATATAGTCTTCTCTAAATTTTGATATATATTTTTATAGATCAGGTCAGTTTTGAAGAAGAAAACAGCGGAATTCAAAACGTCTTTTGCTCAAGGTTTTCATAGGTAAAATCAGCCTCTGCTGCAGTTATCGCTTTCGCACTTTACTTGACAGGGCGCAGCGTGACGGCATCGGCAATAGTTTCTTCAAATACCTATTTTTCTAATTCCTCGGGACTAGAGTCCCCTCTTAAGAAGTGTATGTAGGTTCAAATAACACGAAGTCAGGACATCCTGCCCCACGGACCTCAATATGAGTGTGTTTGTGGATATAACCTGTACAAAGGCCGTCATTCGTGCAGGTGTACGAATGTTGGTGCAGGTATATGAGAGTGTCTGTCCTGTGTTCGCGCAGGGCCGCCTGGTGTGGTTCACTTCTTGTGCATGTGTATAACTGTGCGGATGTATGAGTGTTTGTGCGGATTAAGTAGCGTTTGTACATGTGTATGAGTATTCATGTCGGTATAATGAGCGTGTCTGTGCATACAATCTGTGCAGATGATGGTGGTCGTGCAGGGCCGCCGGTGCAAGTGTCTCTTTGTGCATTTTCGTGCAGGTGTACGAGTATTCGTGTAGGTATATGCGTGTGTCTTTGTCGTGTTCGTGCAGTTATCTCCTTGCGCGTCTGCATAACTGTTTGTTCGGATAAAAGAGTTCTAATAAGGATTTATGAGTGTTTGTGAATATGTATGAGTATTTGTGCGGGTATATGAGGGTGTCTGAGCATACAACCTGTGCAGATGATGGTCTTCGTGCAGGGCCGCCAATGCGGGTGTCTCCTTGTGCGTGTTCGTGCGTGTGTGAGTGTTCGTGCGGGTATATGAGCGTGTCTGTGCATACAACCTGTGCAGATGATGGTGTTCGTGCAGGGCCGCCGGTGCGGGTCTCTCCTTGTGCGTGTTCGTGCGTGTGGCCGGCGGCAGGGCTCGCAGCAGTTGCGAGGGACATGAGCCCGACCTGTACCCACACCGTTAGTATGCCACGAGCCAACATCAACAATATAGTTATGAACATTCATTTATGTATAAAGTTGTGGGAGAGAATTACCGTTATAAATAGAATATTTTAGAAATTATTCAAATTTTTTAAAAACTGTAATAGGATTTTTTTTTATTATCTACTTTGATAATAAAAACGAAACAAAGTTTACAAAACAAAATATATTTTTTTATTTGAACAGCCATGAGACCAGAATAAAAATGTAAAAGAAATAATAAAATACTAGATGTTGGCTTGAGGCAAAGTACACACACGTGAAACACAAAATGCAGGGACAATGAGTGCTGTTAGAACAAATAAACATTCAAGCACAAACAATATACACGGGCAAATTAAATTAACTACAGAAACTCCATAGAAGTAATATGTATTGAAAACTAATAACAATAAAACGAACAAATCATTGTTATCAACAAGGGTTCCGTACCCAAAGAGCAAGCAAAGGAACCCTATTACTAAGCCTTTGATCTCCGGCCGTTTCTCTGAAAGCAGGGGGCTACTCTCTAAGCTCAATGTCCGTAGTTTCGGGCTTAGTTGCGGTCATATTCTAATCCGTATCATCTAAGGACTTACGATTAGTCCCGAACCCGAACTAAGAATGAATGACAACATGATTTCATAGTAACTGTCAAATCGTGCTGTCATTAATTCTTAGTGGTTAGGCGATACGGAGCAGAATACGCCCGCAACTAAGGCCGTAATTACGGACTTCGGGCTTAGAGAGTAGCCCCCCAGGCTATATCTTATTTTTTATTCGTAACTGAATATCCGATATATTCGCTTCTGAGGACTTTCGCTAGTTAATTTAATTTGACCCTGTATTTGAAAACAATGAACATGTTAGGATCACATAATATGCATAACGATGCACACATAAAAATGTCATAAAAACGTTCTGATTTCTGACTCAAATGCTGTCAATTCGGTCTAGGCCAGTTTTATAGGCCCGAGTCATTCTTGGAGAAAAAAAAAACAGTTTTATGCTGTTAGTACGAGCATCAACTGTGGAAATAATAAAAATGTGTACAAAGTTGTTTATTTGCTAAATAGAACTTTAATTTGTCTTATCCTTCTTAGCTCTAGAAAAAATAATACTAGCGATTTTTTTTTAATATCTTTATCAGCGACAAAGTTATACAAAGAGAAGTTTTAACATAGAAGCTGACGTGAAAATCTAAGAGGGACAGAATATATATTGATATTTGTTTTTTGATCATATTGATTCTGCGTTCACTATTAGTTTTCTACACACATATATCAATGTAATCTGGTTAGATAATACATTTTTTTTAATGCATTTTTTCTATTATACTCAACTAAAAGAATGAAAATAAGTCAACTCATATTTGTGGTATTTTCAGCTTTTTTAGTCCAAATTCAGAACGTATGTAGGCTTAACATTAAATTAAGCAATATCGCACAGAGCTTGAAATAGAACAAACACAACTTATGAGAACTTGACGTTAATGGGTCAATGCACCAAGAGTAAAAATAATATTGATGAGTAAATTGAGAAATTTGATATATTTTCGACGTTAATTTGTATTTCTTACGTGGAAATAACTTCTTTACTAATTTCAACAGTGTAGTCCGTTTAGTACGACTTCGTATTTAACAACCAACCGTTTTTAGCGACGTAAGTATAGACATATGTTTGGTTTTAATATGAGCCACTATGAAATTGTCAGTTCTTTTAGTATGACTTCCGGTAAGAACGACGTAATATCATATTGTTCCTTGGCCGTCGTTATAATCGGATTCTACTGTGTGTGTTGTTATATCTCACGAGTGCGGTCGAGCCATAGTTGTGTAGGTAAAACAAAGTCATCCGCCGCGTCTGTCTGTCTGTCTGTTCTCAAACTCAAAAACTACTGCACTAATTTTCATGCTGTTTTCACCAATGGATGGAATGGTTCTCGAGGAAGGTTTTAGTTAGTACAATTCGTCTAGAAAAAAATAGAGATCCTTAAGCGTGGACGAAATCGCGAGCGAAGTGCTAGTATACTTATAAATTACATTTTTAAATCAATAAAAAGTTAAAAAAAATAGTACTCCACTGGTACCAAGAACAGGGGGGCTACTCTCTAACGAAATCCGTAGTTTCGGGCTTAGTTTCGGGCGGGCATTTTCTACTTCGTATCACCTAACCACTGAGAACTAAAGATAACACGATTTGACAGTTACTGTGAAATCGTGTTGTCATTCATTCTCAGTTCGGGTTCGGGACTAATCGTAAGTCTGTAGGTGATACGGAGTAGAATACGCCCGCCCGCAAGTAAGCCCGAAACTACGGATTTCGTTAGAGAGTAGCCCCCCAGATTCCAAGCTACGGGCTTCAAAGACGGCTACTTCCAAGCTATGGGATTCATATGAAGAAGGCTTTAAAGAACTTCCTAACAATGCGAACCGTGTCCAGAAGGACTGCTATCTGAATCAAACCCTGCCTAACGAGAGCCTCCTAAGGTGTTGGTCGAGCCTCGTGGCTATTATAAATGGGAAAATCAAAAACCTATCTCCCGCCGCTGACCTGAGGTGGCCTGCAGAGGCGGGGATTACGGAAGTCGCGTACGTTCCCGCGATCCCCGGCGTAAGTGTGAGATGGAACACCGAGGTAGTTTTAGTCAGTAAGAGTCTGACAGACCCCTTCGCCCGGACATTCACGAGGATTTCCCCCGTAAAAAAGAGCTCGTGGCTATTAAAGTGCAATGTGACTGACCGCACGTGCACGGGGTGGTGCTGCTGCGCGCTGAAGGCCAGCATGAGCGACGAGCCGGGCCCGTCGTCGAACACGGGGTTGTCCATGCTGTAGCCGCTGTAGCCGCCGTAGCCGGCCGGCGGCGGAGACTTGCACTTCTTCATGGCGGCCAGGCGCTTCATCAGGCTCACACCCGTTGAGATTGACGACTTCTCCGCTTTCGCTTTTTCTTTTGGCTGTTGAGTTGAAATTGTAAATGTATAATGATCTTTTGGGAAGTTGTTAAAACAGAACAAAAGTCCCATTATTTTACAATTTCTAAAGACATTTTCCCAAATCTTTACTAACATCGCCCCCACGACAGTGACATTCAAGTGCCTGAGGCCAATGGCTGCACCCCTAACCAACGGCTGATTTAGCTAGTTGGCTGCGACAGATATACTACATAGTAAATTATAATGAATCACTTTAAAGGAATGGGGAAACTACAAATACACAACCCACAAAAACGATTAATTAACTTACTGTTACCGTGGCATTGTTATAAAATAATAGAACATTTTTCAATATAATGTTGTGATTTTATAGTTAACGATAGTGATACATGCTTCTATAACAAAATCCTTTTCCTGTATCGTGTCAATGTTCTACGTGTTCAAGAGTGAGAATGTATTGTAATGTTAGTTTAATCTGTAAGTTTTGTGAATAAACAATTATTATTATTTATATGCCAAGTGACAGCTTGCTGTTGATTCATGTGTTTTTTGCGTCCAAATAAACATCGTTTGCTTGGTTGAAGATGGCAATATGGTGAAGTGAAATAGGCAAAAATTTTATATTCAAGTAAGTTTTACCTTTTCAGATCTAGGCGTACTTTGTTGACTCTGCGCTGGCGAACACCACGGGTAGGTCAATGGTTGAGCTGTAAATGTTCAGATATGTAGATTTAATTTATGTTATTTATATTGCAATATATTAATAGCATAAACAATAACGCTTAGACAAGACGGATAGGGGATGGGCGGTGGGAAAAACTCGACGGAAATATACCCAGGTTTTTACCCATTTTGGGTAAAATCCGGGTATCTTTGTGGGAAAAAAGTCCAATCGACGGGTATACATACAGCTGAAGAGATTCTTTGTTTGTTCAAATGCAGTAATATCACGAACAAAATCAGCCGTTTAGTACATTTTGTCGAGTTATGTAGACTTTGGGGCAGTCGATTTTTTTGTCGAGATTTCGGTGTTGGTCCCATAGTAAAAGTTGTTCATTATAATGAGTACAATGCTCCCTTTTAAGGTATTGCGTTTATTCTGTTACATGTTGGGTACATAGATTAACTATGTGTACAGTGGTACCCAACTGATACGGCGCGTCGAGAATCTTCCTTCGCACATAAAATAAAGTATGGCCCCGAAGATTAACGAAAGAAAGCAGACTTACAATCAACCTTAGAACACTACTATAAGGTTCATAACACACTGCAGCTGTTAGTTCCGTCTCACTCGCGCGTCACGTGCATGCCACGCGGCGCGCGCTAACATGGCGGCAGCTGCCGACCAATAGCGGTACAGGAAAAAAAAGCGCGTTGCGTGGAGCGTGCCGATTAGTCAATAGCTTATATAGCCGAGCTTTGAAAATTGATCTTCTGCGCAGGTACAGTTGGGTACTAGTGTACTACATACCCATGAGCGGCGCAGGGTCGCGCGCGCGGGGCGGCGCGTCGGGCGCGGCGTGCGCGGCGCCGCCGGCCGCGCTGACGGCCGCCACGCAAGCCGCCGCCGCTACCACCGTCGCCGCCTGCAACATCACACGATTTATTACTCACAAGTATTTTGTACTGTCCGAACAAAACTAGTTTTTACGGCCGAAACCGAAACCAATAAGGAAAATGCATGCAACTTATTTTATGTTTATTTATTTATAAATAAATAAATAAATAAACTTTTTTAATACTTATTAGCTCTAGTAAACAATCATGAAATTATTTTTTAATTACCTTCATCAGCGATAAGTTATAAAGCTTCAAAGATTACTAGAAAGAGAAGTCCGATATGAACTTTAACGTCAAAGTCCATTACGCCTATACAGCTGCCATAGTAAACAGCGTTTTCGCGAGAAGGACATTTGTTTAAAATAAACCATATTTCGCTTATTTATCGAGCAATTTTGATTCTGTTTTTACTGTTTTTATTATATTTTTGTATATTTTTAGATAAACTGTATGCATAACAAATATATTTTTTCATGCATATTTCCTATTCACACTAAACGTTTTCAAACATCTTTTATTATGCGCACAGCAAAGGAGTGGAACTCTGTCCGCGTCTGTTTCCAAACGCTTACAACCCTAATCTCTTCAAAGTTAGAGTGAACAGGCTCCTTCTGAGTAAGCTCGCTCCATCGTAGACTTTGTCGTCTCTGACCTAGACTAGAGTCAAAAGCAAACACATCTAAAAAAAAGAATATGGTCTAGAGCGAGTCGGACTCGTGCACCGGGGGGTTCCGTACCATCATATAAAACGTAAAATGTTTTTAAATTTTCATCGGCGAGGCCTATATTCGTCCGAGAATTATAAAATTGCGGTGAATATTACAGTTTTGGATAAGTGCCATCTCTTGACCAATAGTGGAATTAATGTGATTTTTGTTGATGATTTCTGATCTTTACATAAACTTCTATCACATAGAATAATTTCACATTTTTCTCTATGCAAACTTCGGAGACAAGGGTGGGGGACCCGATCAAAATTTATACATTTTGCGTCAAAGTCGAAAACCATGCGGCCTAAAAAAAAGAAAAAATGGTTGGGAATTTGCAACCCACATGCCTTAGTAGCTCCTCTTCAATTTATTAAGAACCCCTTTCAGTCACAGATGCAAAAAAATATAAACATCTTTATTTCTTTTTTATTTGCAAAATATGTAGTTAAGCATACGTCATCTAAAACTATTCCAAATTTCAAGTTGATAGCATTAGTATTTCTTGAGATATCCAGCTGTGACAGACGGACAGGCTAAGTCACACCATGAGGGTTCCTTTTTACCATTTTGGTACGGAACCCTTAAAATAACTGATGATATTTTTGTGCTTGTTATTTCAATATTTTTCTTATTACCTAGTTTCATTGATATTACAAAACTGAAAACCAATGGTGTTTTATATTGTAAGTTTGTACGGTATATTTTATGGTGGTGAAGGTAAGCAAAAATGCCATCAAATGGAATAAAAGTGAATCTACTGAAAACATTTTGCATGACAAATTGAAACTGGTTTCGTGCGATTCCCAACCCCGTCACTCTTTCGTTATTTACGACGCCGTTCGATGTCAGAATGGAGTAGTTTGTGTGTATCAGAGTGGAGTAGTTTGTGTGTATCAGAGTGGAGTAGTTGCATGTATCAGAGTGGTGTAAATATTTTTATCAGAGTGGAGTAGTTGTATGTATCAGAGTGGTGTAAATATATGTATCAAAGTGGATTGGTTTGTGTGTATCAGAGTGGAGTAGTTGCATGTATCAGAGTGGTGTAGATATTTGTATCAGAGTGGAGTAGTTTGTGTGTATCAGAGTGGAGTAGTTGCATGTATCAGAGTGGTGTAGATATATGTATCAGAGTGGAGTAGTTTGTGTGTATCAGAGTGGAGTAGTTGCATGTATCAGAGTGGTGTAGATATATGTATCAGAGTGGAGTAGTTTGTGTGTATCAGAGTGGAGTAGTTGCATGTATCAGAGTGGTGTAAATATATGTATCAGAGTGGAGTAGTTTGTGTGTATCAGAGTGGATTAGTTGCATGTATCATAGTGGAGTAGTTGGTGTGATTCAGAGTTAAGTAGTGGTTTGTATGTATCAGGGTGAAGTAGTCGTGTGAAAAGAGTGGAGTAGTTGGTGTGTTTCACAGTTGAGTAGTTGTTTGTATGTATCAGGGTGAAGTATTCGTGTGAAAAGAGTGGAGTAGTTGGTGTGTTTCAGAGTTGAGTAGTTGTTTGTATGTATCAGGGTGAAGTAATCGTGTGAAGAGTGTAGTAGTTGATGTGTTTCAGAGTGGAGTAGTTGGTGTGTTTCAGAGTGGAGTAGTTGTTTGTATGTATCAGGGTGAAGTAGTCGTGTGAAAAGAGTGGAGTAGTTGGTGTGTTTCAGAGTGAAGTAGTTGTTTGTATCAGGATGAAGTATTTGTGTGTATTAGAGTGGAGTAGTTGTGAGTATTACACTGGAGTAGTTACATGTATCAGTGTGGAGTAGTTGCATGTATCCGAGTTTAGTAATTGCATATACCAGAGTAGAGTCGTTGCATATATCAGAGCGGAGTCGTTGCATATGCCAGGGTGGAGTAGTTGCATGTATCAGAGCGGAGTAATGCATGTATAAGAGTTTAGTAGTTTCATATACCAGAGTGGAGTAGTTTCATGTATTAGAGTGGAGTAGTTGCATATACCAGAGAGGAGTAGTTGCATGTATCAGAGTGCAGTAGGTGTGCGTACCTTGTCGTGCTTGGGGCGTGAGCTAGCAGCGGGCGCGACGTAGTTCCCGGGGAACACTCCGCAGCGCTGCGAGCGCTCCGAGCAGCCCTTGTACCAGCCGTCGCGGCAGCGCTCCGTTACTGTGTAGATACCTACAAACAAAGATGATATTTAGTCCTTAAAAACGATTTTAAAAATGTTCAAAATTATAATGTCATTCTTAATTTTATATCTTTTTGTGGCTCTCTGCCCATTTCGTTTGAAGTTACTAAGTCGGAAATATACGCTTTGTGTTTAATAACAATATAAACTAACAGTTACTCAAAGAATTAATTATTATTAATTCTCCCCCCCCCCATTAATTTTCTAGTTTGACCCCCAAAACTAACCCCATATTCAAAATTTATTTATGTAACGCGTCCGTGTTTGGGTCACAAAAATCCATGTGTACCAAATTTCAACAGAATCGGTCCAGTAGATCCGGAGAAAACTGGCTGTGACAGACGGACGGATAGACAGACATCCGAGTGATCCTGTAAGAGTTCGGTTTCTTACGGATGTTCGGAACCCCAAAAAGAAAGAAAGAAAAATGATTATTTGAGACTCGCACAAGACAAACAAAAAAGGAAAATAAATTCAAAGCTAATGGTGATAATTAGTTATTTTATATGTATTTATGTTACCTCCTTTCTTGAGCTCAAGTTCGTCCGGCTTTTGCGGCTTGTAGGGGTAGATGGCGACGTAGGCGGCCGGCAGCGGCCGCTCGTTGCTGCGCGAGCGACGCCGCCGCCGCTCCGAGCGCTCGCTTCGCTCAGAACGCTCCGAGCGAACCTCCGTGCCCGCATCCAGGAGGCTTGTAGCGAGGATTTCTGCCGAATGTCTGCGGAAAAGTTAAATTGATATAGATTGTATGGGCCGCAGGAGACCGCTGGATTCAAGACACACAGGGCCGGTCGGCGTGGCGAAACTTGGGGAGGCCTATTGCTGCAGTAGAAATCTTTCACCTGATATGATGATGAAGATGGTAATGAATTGTGTTGCTGGGGAGTTTGTCGCCTCAACAAACTTCCCAGCAAAAGACGCATATTAAAATTAACGACATAAATAAATGATTTTTCTTTTTTTATAGTCCAAAAACACCATTAATGTGACAGCGCCACTTGAAGGCCTCAGCTGAGCCTAAAATCAGGTATGTCACAGCCTACTGTTTTAGACACAGGCCAAAAACAGACATAAAAAAGCAACTTACCTGTTTTGAGTATTATGATTCCCTTGCAGGTGCGTTGAAGGAGTCAAGCTATGCCTCTTCTCCCTTTCTCTATGGTGATGGTCTCGATGTGCCCTAGTGACCATATAGTTCCCATCTTTGCCGTGAGAGGGCGACAGCGCCGCCTGAAGGCCCAAACCAAAGTTCAACAAAGAATCCGGCCCACTCGAACGCACCACGTTTTTACTAGACGATGGCGCGTCAAGCCGCGTAGACTCATTATTGCTTGCACCTTCCTGATTTTCCTCTTGAGTTTGCGACGCATTACTCGCACCCGTTGCATTCAATTTTGGACTCTCTGACGGCGGCAAACTGACATTCAGAGAAGTATTCGTTGCCGTCGAACTTTCGTTCAAACTCAGCACTCCCATTGAAGTGTTAAGAGACTCGTCGTTGTTCGTTTCTTCTTCTGGCGGGTTCTGGTTTATCTGGTTTTGGTTTTGATTTTGAGTCGTATTAGAAGCGATTACGGTTGCATTTCGTTCGGTATTGTTGTCAGGTGAGCTTGGAAGGCTCGGTTCAGCGCTTTCGCAAGTACTGGTGTTGGAACTGGTATTAGGAGTAGTCGTGGAGCTAACACCGACTGATCCGGGAGTATTCACACTATTCGAACTAGAATCGGAGCTGACATTGCTAGTATTAAAATTAGCAACGGAAACTGGAAAATGTTCGTGTGTCCTCACATTTTGGTAGGTAGTTTCGACCTTATGGACCGGAGTAGAGTTATAGCTGTCGTATTTCACTGTTCGTAATCTGTCGTAGTTTTCTCCGATTCGTGACACGCTTTGTATGCCCATAGTACCTTGGTGCGACTTGTTATGCATATTGGTGAATTGTATGAGGTCTAAGGAGTGTTTAGTTTGTGTGGGCTCCATAATATTCCTGGGCACTGCGGTAGTGGTGACGAGGCCTCCGTGAGAGATAGCGGTGACATGTTGGTTGATGGGCTGCGGCACCAATATTTGCGCCTGTTGGGCCAACATTGTCTGGGCCGCGTGGTAGTTGGGGTGGGATTGGCTCATGGTGGCCATGTTTTGGTAGTTGCTCTGAACTGTGGAGGGGGTGGACATCGACATCTGTTGGTAACGGTGAGTGTGTTGCTGTAATAACGAAACAATAATTCGTTACAACGGGTTACATACTTAAAGTTTCGATTTGCTCAATTACACTAACTGTTATTTACATTTTTCACAAAATGTTCAATGATAATTACTACTGTCATTTATCTTATAGTCTCAGCGTATTTTTGCAAATACACCCAATGAAAAATATACCTTACTTATAATAGAATAAAGCTTGTTTTGTATTAAAAAACAAACTGGACAAAGACACTATCAGACGGTGGAATTGTTTTCGTACAAAAATAGTTAAGTTAATAGTTATAGTTGTATGTACCTGTGCATGATGTCTGTGGTCGGAGTGCGACGGCCTCGAGTGTTCGGGAATGGGCGGCACGGGGCGGTTTAGCGGCACACTGTCAACACATAATATATATCTATTAACATTGGTTATCTGAATGAATATAAAAGAACTAGCTGACCCGCGCAACCTCGTCTGCGTCACAATTATCATTACTGCTCCGCTCCTATTGGTCTTAGTGTGATGTTATATAGCCTATATAGCCTTCCTCAATAAATGGGCTATCACACTGAAAGAATTTTTCAAATCGGACCAGTAGTTCCTGAGATTAGCGCGTTCAAGCAAACAAACAAACTCTTCAGCTTTATATATTAGTATAGATATAGATTAGCTACTTTGTCAGCAGCTACGCCCGCCGGCATAAAAAAATCTAATCCAGAACACCTATGGTGTGCCAAATTTTATCCAAATTCGTTCAGAATTGAAGAGGTTACAAACAGACCTCTTTCATATTTAACCCACCCCAGATAAGTAACGAATTAAATTATTTTCCAAAAGTTAGCGAGAGCTTATTTTGTATATGGTGAAACCAGGTCTAAAAGGCTAGTAATATCGGGGAACCTGTTCATAAGCTGTCGCGCGGCCTGGTTGAGCTCGACGAAGGCGATGGGGAAGATGCCGACGCGCTGGTCGAGCCTGCCCTCCGCCCAGTTGTCGTCCACGCGCCGGTGCACCGTTATTATAGCGCCTGGAAGCGTGCCCAATACATACATACACATATTATTTAGAAAAACTGCTCTGTATATCTAGACACGCGGCAGCGTGTCCAGCCAAAGTTCAAAGAAAAAGGAACTGGCGACACAGCAACCGTGCGTAATAAATATTACTATTATACTTGGCTAGTTTTTACTAGAAAGGCTACTTTTTACAAAAAAAAATATAACCGACTTCCCAACAAAACACTACAAAGAATAAAATAACCTTAATTTCGGAAGTGGTGTTTATGGTTTTGTTTCTTTGTTTTTTAACACCGACTTCCGAAAAATACCCACCGAATTGAGAACCTCCTCCTTTTTGGAAGTCGGTGAAAAATCTTCTTTTTTTTACTATGTATAGGCATACGTTTGACCACAATCTCACCTGATGGTAAGCGATGATGTGGTCGAAGATGGAGCACGTTTGCCTAGAAGCAACCTATTCACTCTTGTCTTCTTGTTTTGGATTTTTAGAAGAGTAAGATATACGTATTTCGACCTTGAATATAAAAACTGTAACTTGCTTAAGTATAACATAAAGATGATAAGTAAAGCCAAATATAAGATAATATTTATGTAAAAACTAGCCAGTCGAATCTTGAGCCTTAATTTATCTTAATCCAGAATTATCTAAAGAACTTGGCGCCTATTTGGATGTAAGTTCTTTTTTCGCTCAATTCAACTATCGCGGATATTAACATTGAACTTGGCTTCCATTTTCACATTTATGTTTTTGATGGGATATAAGTTATACAGGCCAGACCTAGTAGGCTAGTTTTAAAAAAAAGTGAAAATTATATTTTTATCAGGCGTTACAGTCAGAAGCCATAAAATCTGTCAACAGTCTTGCCATTCGCTTCCCACAGATTAAACAATCTGCATGCCACTAGATAGTCATCCAATGGTGGTGTCAGTGACAAGACTGCATGAGTGGCGATTAGGACAAAACTTTTTAGGAAGATGTTAATTGTCATACTATGTTGGGTCGGATACAGCTCAATAGCAGTGTTTTACATGGCGCCACTGCGTATCCGACCTCTAAAACTCAGACACTGGGTACAGTAGTACCCAACTGATATGGCTTACCGATGTACCTGCGCAGAAAATTCATTTTCAAAGCTCGGGAAATGCTATTGACCAATCGGCACGCTCCACGCAACGCGCTTTTTTTTCCTGTATCACTATTGGTCGACAGCTGCCGCCATGTTAGCGCGCGCCGCGTGGCATGCACGTGACTTGCGAGTGAGACGGAACTAACAGCTGCAGTGTATTTTGAACCTTATAGTAGTGATCTAAGGTTGCTTTCTTTCGTTAATCTTCGGGGCCATACTTTCTTTTCTGTGCGAACGAAGGAAGATTCACGACGCACCTTATAAGTTGGGTACCACTGTAACACGATTCACCTCGGTTGCCCGGCTTTCAGGCTACTACAAATGGGAGTCGACTGTCGAGACTCACGACAACGTGTATTCCAAGGTATGGAGGGAAGTAGCTTAGACTATCGACCCGTGCGAGTGTTAGCCACGAGTCCCTGGCTAAGGTAAGAGCAAAATCTAAGGATCGTACCTTTGTCGAACGCTAGACAGCCTTCTTCGTCAGGTGCGGACATTCGGAAGTCGTACAGCGCTTTGCACAGCGCAGTGGCCACCGGAAGTGGTACCACCACCTGCAAAATAATGTAAACAATTAGATTCAATACATTCAGAAAATAAAAGATATCATAAGTTGAACACAAAAATATGTGTTGTTGTTAAAAAAATGAGCATTTTTGAAGTGAAAACTTCTTTAGCGGCGTTGAGCACTTTTTCTGTAATGGGTATAAAATCTTAAACTCGCGTCAGGACACGTGACCTGATCGAAAAAGCGTAAGACGGACTCGCGTCAGGGTCACGTGATGCTGATCGAAAAAGCGTAAGACGGACTCGCGTCAGGGTCACGTGATGCTGATCGAAAAAGCGTAAGATCGAGGGGAAGGGAGAGGAACTAGTATCTCCCACTCTTTCTACCGTGCTTGAGTGTGCTGCTCCGCTTAGGCGGCACAGGGCGCTTGCGCGAATGTCCGTCTGTGTTTATGTACAGCGTGCCACGCGTATCCAAGGATACGAAATTACGGAATTACGAAATTATGGATGAAAGTTGATTTTTCTAAGACATAAAAATTAATGTAATATATAAATAAATAACGATATAATATGAATAATAACATGTAAATTGTCATATTTGTGTACGATAGCGCAATAAATAAACATTGTATTCTACCTCATAAATGATAGTATTTTTGTACTTATAATTAAACACAACGTTAATACTAAAGTTTTCACTTCTGCCGGCACTCCCGGAGTGCTACCGGTGTTTTTTTTTTGTAAAAATTAGGTAACAATTAAGAATTGTTGAAACTTGTGACATACGAATTCATGTTATTTTATAAGATGAACTTTTAAACACTGTTAAGAAAAAAAAACATGTTGCGTACAGTTAAGAACTAATAAAAAACTGGCCAAGTGCGAGTCAGACTCGCGTGCAAAGGCTTCCGAACGAATTAAAATTTTTTAACATGTTATTTTAACACTACAGACTAATAATAGGTTTTCCTGTAATCTTTAGGTAAAGATCTATTATCTCCTTTTTTTTTTCAAAATTTTTGGCTCAGTAGTTTCGGAGATAAGGGGGGCGGAATGGTCATTTTTCGTCTAATTTATTGAATAACTTCAAAACCATTTATTTTAAAATTATGAAAAAAATATAATTAAAACCCTTACAGTAAGCCCTTTGATTTGATATGTCACACGATATTGTTAAAAAAACTTTATTTTTATTTTTCTAGTTTGACCCCCAAAAGTGACCCCCATACTAAAAATTTAATAAATTATGTAATGCGTCCGTGTTCGGGTCATAGAAGTCCATATGTGTACCAAATTTCAACAGAATCGGTCCAGTGGATCCGGAGAAAACTGGCTGTGACAGACGGACAGACAGACAGACAGACAGACACCCGAGTGATCCTATAAGGGTTCCTTTTTTTTTTCGGAACCCTAAAAAACAACGAAATAATAATAATAAAGTTATCATTCACACTGAAAAAATAAATGAGGACCCGCATGTGTCGAGTATTTTTGCTTTTCTTTCTTTGCAAACATATGGCCTGAACACTTTTATAAATTCACATTGATATGTACACTTCGGATTATTAAATGGATCTACTTTTAAAATAAATTCGTTGCCTTCCTATAAAACCCAATAGGGTATTTTACTAAACTACTTTTGAAAAAAAAAAAAAAAAACGATGTCCGTCAGACAGATTTCCAAAAAATATTGGACATGTATTTTTCTTTTTTCACGTAAACAAAAATGACGACGATACAGTACGTTGAAAACTCGCGTGACGTCACTACGGTAGTACAATTTTACTAGCGACGTGACGTCACCAGCGCGACGCCCCTTTTGATGCATTTTATCTTAGCCAATATTCATTGATTTACAAAAACAAAAAATACGTGTCCATTATTTTTCAATACTGACGGACTAAATAGATTTGCAATTTATTGTAAAACTAGCTAGCTAGGTGGAAACTAGCCTATTCATCATCATATTCCTAGCCTTTTTCCAACTATAATGGGATCGGCTACCAGTCAATAATAAGTTAAAAATAGACTACCAAAAATAATTTATTGGGAAAACCTATTTCCATTGTGATGGTTAGGTTAAAAACTGGAAATCCCAATTTGGTATCACAATAAGCTGCTGTAAATTGGAATCATATCATTGTGTGTTGTGACAAACGCGCAATAGCTGGCTATAATGGGCGCCTCTGCGTCGCCTTGCCTGTAAGGTATTTTAATAAGTTCTTCTCTAACTTGGATCTATTCTCACTGCCTCTTGGAAAATTTAGGAGAATATTAGTTGACACAATCCAGAATGTATACGAATAATAATTATTGTTTATCATTAGTGTTCCTAAGTAGTAGTTGTAACTTATGTGTATTTTATTTCATGTAATATTCTATTCTGTCCGACTTTTGCTTCATCAACATTGTCTTTGTCTTTTTGTGTATCTGTGGAGAACGTTGTTAGTTGCACATCTGTATAATTACTTATATTCTATTTTTCTAGTATATAATGTGCAATTGTTGGTTCTTCCGAATAAATAAAATAAAATAACTGGGTGAATGAGGTTTCAACAGCAAATCGCACCACTTGACTTGCGTTCATCTCTGACAGGTAAATTAGCGGACCTCACTGCATTATTCCCGACCACTGCAACTCAGAATCAACAGTGGCGACCACAAGAAAAGCGCCAAGTCAATGAAGCCCGACTTTGAAACGATTCAACTGTCTTGGAGACTGCAAGGAAACTAACCGCTTTTTTTTTAACTTTGCAACCAACGAATGAAATCGTAGACTTTGTCTCTGTCTTCTCTGACCTAGACTAGAGTCAAGAGCAAACCCACCACAAATAAAAAAAAAAACAAATAATTATTTATAAGCTACATACCTGTACATATGTGATAGGGAACATGCCAGTTCTTCCCGAACATTCTCCTTGATACCAAAACGGGTCTAATTTCTTCTGTATGAGTATCGTTTCGCCTTTTTTGAACGATAGGTCCCTGAAAATAATTGAAATAGAAAATGAGCAACTGACAGTTTTTATTTGTAACCTCATTTTAGGTACAAAATAACTAAAATGTAGGGAAAGACTTATTGGTGCGGGTCTGCGGACGGCGAGCATTGGGTGGCTCGCCGTCGGATCAGAACCAGGCCCAGGTCGACGGCGCGCTGTATTCCACGCGCGCCTCAAAGAGCTGTCAGCATAAAAGACGGGACCCGCTAGGGCCAGTGCCTGCTGGGGCTGCGGACTTTGTTCGAAAGAGTCACCGTGGCCCTGGAACGCAAAGGGCACTAGGAGGAACACGGATGGGTTTTAGTCAGTGAGAGTCTGACACTCTCTTCTGCTTCACCCAGAGCGGGAGGAGTCATTTGATGATTTCCCATCCTAAAAAAAAATAAGACTTACTTGTGACAGATTAAGGCTGCGGATACACCAGAGATGTGCGAGGATGCGTAGCGAGGAATGTGTTTATTAAGAACCAATAGAATCACTTGCGCTGAGCGAGGCTAGGTAAATGAAACGATTCAATTGGTTCACACACACGCATCCTTGCTCATCTCTGGTGGAAACACAGCCTTTAGATAATAATAATCATGATCATCATCATCATATCAGCCGAAAGATGTGCACTGCTGGACATAGGCCTCCCCTAAGCGTCGCCACAACGACCGATCCCGTGCGACTCGCATCCATCGGCTACCCGCGACCTTCACCAGGTCATCGGTCCAACTTGTGGGAGGCCTTCCAACGTTACGCCTTCCGGTACGCGGTCGCCACTCCAGAAGTTTTCGGCCCCATCGACCAACTGTTCTGCGAGCAATGTGCCCTGCCCACTGCCACTTTAGTTTGGCGATTCTTCGGGCTATGTCGGTTACCTTCTCAATTCCTGATTCGATCACGCAAGGAAACTCCAAGCATTGCCCTCTCCATTGCCCTTTGAGTGACTTTGAGCCTTCTGATGAGGCCCATTGTAAGCGACCACGTTTCAGTTCCGTATGTCATCACTGGCAACACGCACTGATATAATCATGATATCAGAGGAATATTAGAATTCAGATAGTATTCCTAACGTTTGTACTTTGTGTTTGTACATATCAATGTGCCTAGCCTTTTCACAAAATTGGTGAGGTCGGCTTCTAGTCTGACTGGAAGCTGCTAAATACCAGTATTTTACATGGAGCGACTGCTTTAATCTGACCTCCACATCCCGGAAACTGGTTACCACGAAACCCTTTAGCAAGACGGGTATCAGATTTTTTGGCTTCTGGCTACCCGTAACGTTGGGTCAAAGATCTCTGTGTAAAGATGTACCCATGGAACCCATTCACAGACTGAACTCGGCAAGCGATGTTTAACCTTGAAGTTCGGTCTTTAAGGCTGTTATTACTTTAGCCAAGAGCTCTTGAGCTCCTCCTCCACCTTTTTCTACATGTAAAAAATTTACTCAAACTTCCAGCTGGCCAAGTAATAACCATTTCTTAACAATAAAATTTTATTAGTCGTATTACGTCTCTTTAACCGTTCTTAAAGTCTCATCAATTCCCCACAGTCCTCACGATGTCAACCATCTGTACAATAAACATATACAACCTATTACATATGTATTTCATCATACAATGCACATGTTAACATGCCGCTTAGCACATTACTAAGCGCATACTGAACGAATAGCCCATGACTCACTCCGACAATAACGCATCAAGTTCAATGATTACTAAATGAAAATAAGTGGTTCACACCACACCGATCACATCAACTTAAAAGTTCATATTGTTATCAGTCTCATTCTCACTGACTCATACAATTCGGGTAGTTGGAAAGTAGGTACTTAATATTCTAGTAGCTACTTGACGTTCGACAGTTATTTACTCATTTGTCTTCTTGAAAGTCGTTCAATGGCCCATCGGTGTCATTCTAGAAGTCAAATTAGATACTTTTGTTTTTAACTTGTAAATAAACAATTTGGATCGTGAATGGTGTCAGACACATTAAATACGTAGCTTTTGTTTTTAAGGTTCCGTACGGTAATTGTACGTACGGGGAGCTTGAGCCCCTTAGCCCCCCCCCTTGGCTCAGCCCATGGTCAAAGAGACATATGAATGATACTATAAGGGTTCCGTTATACATTCGGACGCACGGAACTCAATTTTTTTTTTAGCTGAGTTTTCTGGTTCCTTTCTATATAGGAAACGACGAATTTGCAACCCTTCCACTACCGCCTGTACGCTTAAATTTTAAAATTGTATTGTGTTGTGTGAATTTAATGAAATATGACGATAATTAATAATTGTTCACTTGCACCACATTAGTTACGCTATTGTGAAATAAAATAATTTGAGTAAAGAGGGTAAAAAGTGACTGATATAGCTGTTAAAATAGAGCCCTTTCTTACGTCATGGTTGAACTATGTAAATTTGTAGGTATACAAACAAACTTATAAATCTTAAACTCTATTATTATTATCTCTGAACAATAAATCAATAATTATTATATTACTGCCACAGTAAACAAAATGACTCATTGGAGATAATGAATAAATTAAGTAGGATACTTGATTACTAGTACAAAATGTATTATTTTGTTTTTAATCAATCGCGTTTAGGGGTAGGTAGGGACAATCGATGGTAATACATAAAAATTGTCGGCATGATGCCTGATAATTTTTTTCGCGATTTTCGGGGATGGTCCCATAGTAAAATAGTCCCATATACAATTCTGTGGGTACAATGGCGGTCTTCAGCGATATCTACCAGATAATCTATGGATCGACAAAAATAACTTCAAACAAAAAGTAAGGAGGTAGGATAGGCAGTGGCTCCTTGTTATTGCGCACATAAATGTATGGGGGGGGAGTCGATTATTTTTTCGCGATTTCTGTTGGTCCATTAGTAAAAGTTGTTAATAATATGTAATAAGTACAATGACCCCTTAAGAGGTGTTGCATTTATTCTCTTACAAGTTCTATATCTATCAATGCTAGGTTTTTTTTTTAAATTAACACATGTTTTAAAAAGTAACAAAACCAAATTATTTTCGTTTGTATTGCAAAGCAGTAAATATTTTATTTTTGACTTTTGTTAAAAATGAAGGAGTAAAATGGTTTCATCTCAACGATTTGCAGGTGAATTGGTGTTTTTTTTTTTCTTATTATGTGATACCGATACATAAATTCTGGCTAGCCAAATTACGTACCATATCATGTAGATTACTACCTTATTTTTTTCAGATGTAATTTCTCAGTAAATGCCGACGAAAAACTGCTTCATCTGCACGCTATTTTTAAGCTTTTTTGAGAGAGCGGCCTCAAGTTATCAAATTATTCATATTATCCCACTGTTCTATGTAATAAAAGTTAACGTCATCGAATTAAGAGTATGGGAAATTCTCGTAGACGGATCGTTGCAGTACTAGACCTACTAACGTTGCGAAATTGTTCGTGAGAGTTACCGCGGTCATGGAATGCAAAGGGCATTTCAAGGAACATAAGTTAGTTAGAATCCGACACTCCCTACCGCTTCGGCCAGAGCGGGAAAAGTCATTTGATGATGCCCCAACCAAAAAATCCGGCCAAATACGAGTCGGATTCTCACGTGAAGGGTTCCGTACCATAAAGCGAAAAAAAAACAGGTTTTTTTGTATGGGAGCCCTATTTCATTAACCAACTTCAAAAAAAGGAGGAGGTTCTCAATACGGCTGTATTTTTTTATGTTTGTAACCTCAAAATTCCCGTCATTTATGAACCGATTTGAAAAATTCTTGTTTTATCTGAAAGTATATAGGTCCCATAGAAATTTTATCGAAATCGGTTAGGAAGTTAGGCTTTTAAATCAAAATAAATTGGAATTCGTTTTCTTGGATGACGGTTTTTTGTCATCCTTTTGCTTTCATTTTCCATTGGTGTTGTTAGGTGTAGGGTACCTATAGAAAGTGAAAAAAAAAACTTTACAAAAAAATATAACCGACTTCCAAACAAAACACTTAAAAGAATAAAATTACCTTAATTACGGAAGTCGGTGTTTTTGGTTTTGTTTCTTTGTTTTTTTTTACACCGACTTCCGAAATTAAACTTATTTTATTCTTTGTAGTGTTTTGTTTGGAAGTCGGTTATATTTTTTTATAAAAAGTTTTTATTTTTCACTTTTAAGTGGTGATACTTGGACGACGTCTTCGTCAACGCAGAAATTGTAATAAGCAAAAATGCTCATAAAATAAAAACAACTGGATCAATGGCAAGTGTGCTGCATCGAACTAAAAAGAATCACAGAAATCGGATCAGAAACCCCGGAATAATCGGTGTACAAACATAAAAAAAATACAAGCCGAATTTAGAACCTACTCCTTTTTTGGAAGTCGGTTAAAAATGCAACCGACTTCCAAATAAAAAACACTACAAAGTAAAAAAAACTTTAATTTCGGATATCGATGTCAAAATACGAAGAAACTACCAAAAACACTTTGTTGTTAGTGTTACAGCGGCTATATAAAATACACAGTACACACTGTGTGAAAATTTCTACTGTCTACCTATTACGGTTCTTGAGATATAGCCCGCTGACAGACAGACAAACGGACGGACGGACAGCGGAGGCTTAGTAATAGGGTTCATTTGGTTAATCTTTGTATACAGAACCCTAAAAAAAGGACCTACTAGCATTCATTCATTTTCCACATTAACAATACATTATCGCAGACTAAACGAAATGGAAAATGGTTGTTATTAGCATAATTGTTTAATTTCACACGCATACTATCACGCTCATTTAAGATGCACGTGATTTGTTCAGTTATTTTGTAAAAGTTAAGATACATTCGAAATAGAACAGTGGGTTGGTACGTAGTTGTACTAGTCATCCGAAGCGTAACTGCTGGGCCCCAAGTCTGCTATTACAATAGTGTCAGAACGGTCTCATAATGATTTCATAATGGTCGATTTTGACAAGTTATGCCAGATTTCTTTTATATATGTTTTTAAATATTATTTATTAATTTGAAATGGCATAGATTACCATTCTATGCCATTTCTTTCAATGGAGTGTCAGTGGTTGACCATTGGAAAGTAATAATGACGCTTTTATATTAGTAGATTACCAAACTTGTCACAATCGACCATTATAAAATCATTATGAGACCATTCTAACACTATTGTAATAGCAGACTTGGGGCCCAGGTTGAATGTAGAGTTCTGGATTCCATCCCCTGATCGTGTAAGGTGTAATTTGGAATTTCTACTAGGAATTAAGTCAGTGTTGAGCTCGTGGCTAAATAATGAAAGCCAGAAGGGCCGATCTTTAAGGTTAAGCAACGCTTTCCGAGGTCGGTCTGTGGATGGGCGACCATCTTTAAATACCGAGAGTCGTCCGTGTCTCGGAGCCGTTAAGCCGTTGGTCCCGGCTGTCATTTGCAGATCATTGGCAGTCATTGTCGTTGCGGATTGTCAGAAGCCAAAAAATGTGACACCAGGCTTGCCAAGAAGTCGCGTTTTACCTAACCAGTTAGGTAGTGGAGGTCAGGTAGACAACCGCATTACGTAAAATACTGGTATTCAGCTGAATCCGGTTCGACTGGAAGCCGACCCCAATATCGTTGGGAAAAGGCTAGGCAGATGAATTAATTATGGTGTCTTCATTCAATTCGCTGACTATAAACTAGTGAACTATTATTTTTAACACTATTTTTTTCCGCACTTGCGACTCTTGTGTCTGTCCGACAGAAACCACTCATTTGTCTACAATTAAAATAATTACGCCTCTCCTAAATAAATTATATGTCACTCTAATCTACATAATTATAAGTGACATAGGCATACTTTTTTTATCGCTTTCTATCAGACGAGATTATTTTTTTTTAACACACACAAGTTTACCTCTTTTTAGTAAAGTTAGTTTAAAAACAAAATGAGGTCAACTCACCCTGGCTCCTTGGATATAAAGTCGTGGAGGGCCCTCGCGTGCGGCGGTAGCTGCTTACCGCCTGCCTGAACACCTTGTAACGCCTTGAACAATTCACGAAACACATTATTAGTTTTATTGTATGACTTACTACAAACGAACTCGTGTTGTTCAACGCACGAAATTCTGGGAATTAGTAAATTTTTATAAGCAAGAAACTGGTAGGTGTACAGAATATAAGCAAAGGGATTTGAGAACACTGAAGTTCAACTCTTCAGTTTCGTCTTAGTATCTTATTCGTTACGATAAATCTGCTATTCGACCCTTCGTCTGGGGAATTGTGAAGGTTAAGTACCTATCTAAAACTTATCAAGGTGACTATTATATTGATCACTATTTATTTTACAACTGTCCCGCGCATCTTCGTCTGCGTCTCATTTTTCATTATTGCTCTTCTCCTATTAGTCGTAGCGTCATGTTATATATAGCATAAAGTGGCTATAGCCTTCCTCAATGAATGGGCTATCTAACACTTAAACAATTTTTCAATTCGAACCAGTCGTTCCTAAGATTAGCACGTTCAACCAAACAAACAAACTCTTCAGCTTTATAGTATTAGTATAGAGTTACAGGTCTTGTTTACCAATGTGACCAAGACCTGGAACTCTTGAAGCTATGATGCCGGTTTCCGAGTATCTGTCTAAAGATAAATCACAGAATTACACGAGAAAACCACTCTCATATTTTAAACCTAACATACACTCATCATTATGTCCTAAAACAGATCAATTCTTACCTGGGAATGCCCGCTCCTTGAGGTCCGTTGTCCAGTGACCAGCTTCCTTGGAGCCGAGTTCTTCATGCCTTCGAGGATCCTCATGAGGAGAACATTCGGAGGCAACTCCTCGACCTTCACTTCTACTAGGACCCTGCATTCTGGGCATCGTAGCTCCTTGTGGGATTCTATTATCACCTGAAAGAAGAAAGGGGGTTTTAAATAAATACTGGTAGTACCGAATCGTCGCATTACTTAAATTATTTCAAGTATAATATTCGGAAGTACAGACTCAGGCTTCCTCGTAGTGAGAGAGCACACCTAAATCTATCACGTGGACCCAGTGCTAGTTGGTCATACAAAAAAACGGTTCGCCATTATCGCCACGCTTAGCAGGCGGGTTGGCGATCGCAGTGTATGGTGTTGCGCTTTACAGAGAACGCTGCTGCCCATTCTCTGGTGAGTCCCTTAGTCGCCTCTTACGACACCCACGGGAAGTGATGGGATGGTATTATTCTTTTACGACACCATACGGCACCGGCCGACACCATACGGCAGCATACGGTGCTAGTTGGTAGCCTTTGAAAATTTGTACTCGTATCCTTCGACATATGTAATTGTATTCGAATCCAAACAATGTTTTTCCTCACCGGTTAAGAGCAATGATAGCGAACGATGACGTTTAACACAACATATCAGTATGATTTAATCTATAACTATCCTAAGCAACACCTTGTACGATAACATCGGAGTACCGGCAACCTCGTGAACTCTGATAAGAGTAAATAAATTACTTATAATCAGACCTCCGAGGACGCTGAAGGCCAAATGAAGTACAGGCTTAGTCCAAAACGGCTGAGTAACTGCCTACCAACAGCGGTATCATTTTCAACTGGGTAACCAACAGCCATTCTTCAAGATTAATAAGACATTTAGAAGGATTCGTAAGATTGAATTCGTTTCATTAATTGCTTAGGTTAAAAGGAATATTGACGCAGTGCCGAAGCGAAAATCTAATTTACATAGCATATTGACCCCTATCTCCACAGAGTTAATGCACACGTTTCTATAGACATAAAAAGAATTGCATATTCGACCTTCAAATGTTTTAACGCGACCGTCTTTTTTTTTCCCTAACCTAGTTTCGTGTTGCTAGGCAAAGGGGAGGTCCTCTTTTTACTTCCAAATCAATCGTCTTGCGCGATCTCTGAAGAAGTGTGACCCGCAAACGTGACCAGATCGTCACACACCACCTTCGCCGTAGTCGACTTTGACGGCGAAGTCTTTCCTCAGACGTTCAGTGAATGACGATCATAGTCCATCAGTCCGGGTCCATTCGTGGGACATCGCCAGCTCACTCCCTCTTCAACCTAGCTGGTTTCAAACATACTTGAGTTATGGATGGAGCGCAGCGTGGAATCGTCAACGTATCACTGTGTGAATTACGTCATGTAGATAGGGGTCAATATACTATGCATATTTTCCGCGTTGCGCTTCTACTGTGTCAATGTGCCGTGATCTTTAAGAACCTAATAAAACAAGTGGTAGCAACCGGATTTCGACTTAATCGAAATGAAGGGCGTTCATCATCCCACGCTAGCTGGAGTAATAAATTGAGGGAAACGAATTGTCCTAATACTCCTAACCTAATGATCGTAGGCGATGGGCTAATTCTAGTTTACTAGTGAAACTTTGAACCTATTCAAACAATGCAAATGTCACGATATATAAGAAATTGTTTTTTTTCTTCTATAATTAGAGCACCGAAAACCTTCAGCCCAAATACGTATTCTGAAACTTACTGATGTTTTTAGTAAGCGTCCAAAGCGTTGAAAAAGAAAATTGAATTGTCAAGAACTCTTAAATAGTAAACTAAGTGTGTTTTAAGACTGTAAAATAGTAGCAAAAACGAAAGTTGTCGCTGATTTCTCTAGAGTAAACAAGTTTTACTGTTATAGATGGGAATGCACAGAAAAACAACGAAGACGCGAGGCATCAAAATGAAAAATCAAAATCCTATTCTTATAGATCTATTCAAACTTAATGACGTCAGTGAAGTGCTCTTTTCGCTACGCAGTACCCCACCCTCACCCCCACTTTCACATAAATATGCAGCAAACATGTAACGCACGTAAATATGTAACTGTGCAGCGGCTGAGTATTCCAAGCGGCCATTAGGTTGGATTCTACCTGATTATCAAAATTACTGCTGCTACAGGCTAAGTAAATTGAGAAAAATACAATAATAGCAAGCCACATTTCGGAATAAGAACTATTCAAAATCTGTGCCAAATAACTTTAAAATCAGTCAGCTAGTTTTATATGACCGATTACAAAGTAACAGACACAAGAGACCCACATAGGAATTTATAACTGAGAATAACCCACTCCCCTAAAAAAATAAAACAAAGTAATAAAACTCTTCGCAGAAGCCAGTGAGTCACCTAAACAATTAGCTAATGTGCTCGTGTTTGCGACCGAATCGCATGTCCATCAATTAAGCGTAGGTGTTGCTGCCAAAACGGTCAAGATCAATGTAGCTTTAATAAGAACGCAGCAATGTAATTGTACAAATCGTTTCAACCGAGCCACATAGAGGCACTTACAGTCCTACGCAAGCTGGAATGAACGGACTGAAATTAGTCGTTGCACATGAAACTTAATGCTCATGTCTATTTTTGAAAATGTCTGTTTTTATCATTCCTGCTATGCTAAAGTCCTTATAATCATCTACGGCAGACAGGAGATATTTGTCATGGCAATTGCTAGTATAAATACAGTTTTTAGTCAGTAGTTGTTAAAGTTTAAATTAGCATGTAATATAATGGAAACTCACAAGTATAACAATTGATTCAATAGTAATAATCACCAGTAACAAACGATTCGAGCAGCGTCCGGAAGATTATTTAGATATGATGACATAGAAAAATCCAAGGCCGATGAGATTAGCCCCTTAGCTAATCTTAGTGACCTTGCATTTTGATTGGCGACCATATTTTCTTCTAGTTTTTTTGTTATTTTTTTATTTGTGATGGGTTTGCTCTTGACTCTAGTCTAGGTCAGAGATAACAGAGACGAAGTCTACGATGGAGCGAGCTTACCCAGAAGGAGCCTGTGCACTCTAACTTTGAAGAGATTAGGGTTGTAAGCGTTTGGAAACACAGACGCAGGCAGAGAGTTCCACTCCTTTGCTGTGCGCATTATAAAAGACGTTTGGAAACGCTTAGTGCGAATTGGTGGAATAATAACAAGGTAGGGATGGCAAGATGCAGTGCGTCTGGATGTCCGATGGTAGAAGGGGGCCGGTGGGATGAGGTCGTGGAGTTCTTGGGCACACTCACCGAAGTACAATCTGTAGAAGACCGGCAAGCAGGCAACCTTACGGCGATGAGCCAAGCTATGTAGCTTGGCATCCACCAGTTTTACGTCACCGATGAGCCTCTTAGCTCTGCGTTCCACCGAGTCAAGCGCGGCAAGCTGATACTTAGCTGAGCCATCCCGAAGGTGGCTACAATACTCCATGCAGGATCGGATTGCGCTTTATATAGGGTTAAAAGCTGTCCAGGCCTGAATTATCGCTTCGCCCTGTTTAGGATGCCCAGCTTTTTGGCAGCGGTTTGGGCTTTGTACTCGATGGTGGCGCCGAAGTTGAGACTGGATGTCAACTCCATGCCTAGGAGCTCGAGCCGATCAGTCACAGGAACAGATGCACCCCGAAAAGTAGGAGTTTGTTCTTGAATGCTTACTCTAAAAGTACAACATTTTTTTGCAATCGATTTGTCTACTAATTAATAAGACATGAGAGTGTATCGAGGCTTGTTTCACATGTACCACAACCACACCACACCGACGCGCGAAAATGTGGTCAAACTGTGGTTACGTGTGTATGGGGTCGCTGCGGCTTCTTGCGGTTGTGTTGTGGGAGTGTTTGCGATGTGGCCGGCCGCTATTTCGCGGTGGCGCTGGTGGTTGCGACGTGGCTGCGGTGTGGTCGGTATCACACCCGCGGTCGATAATGTCGGCAAAATGTCTGGTGTGAATTTAACTATTCATTTTCATACAAATTAACGCCCACCCATTAGTTACGGTTGTGGTACGCGTGAAACAAGCCTTACTTGCTGCCTCCACACGCTTGGCAAACAGTGGCAAACAGCGAACACCAAACAACAAACACGAACGTGTGGATAGGTGTTTGCTGTTTGCGTATGTGTTTGGGAAGTGTTTGGCAGTGATCGGCATCGGTGTCGGTTTTTGTGCACAAATCAAAGGGTGTTCGACAACCGTGTTTGCGATGTATCCACATGCTTGTTCAGTTCTATTCTGCCGTCATAAGAAAAAGGACGTATCTACATAAAACGAAGTAGCCGATTTTCGACTTTTAGAAAATAGTTTAAGGTACGGAAATCGAGTACTTTGTTTGTGTAGATACGTCATTTTATTTTTACTGCGGGAGTACTATTAACCCTAAAGTAATCCGGAATATACTAGCACGTTCGCCAAGCATGTGGATGCCGTGTTTGTGTTGGGTGTTTGTGGTCGTTGTTCGGGACGTGTTCGGTGTTTGTCCTGTTTGTGGCAAACACCAAGCGTGTGGAGGCAGCATTAGACCTCAATCCGGTTAAACTTTTCCCAACATAGTTGCGATCGGGTTACAGTCTAACCGGCTGAACTGAATACCAGTATTTTTCACGTATCGACTGACTACTTCTGATCTACTTCTACTGCCGCACACCACTTTTTAATCAAAATTATTATAGGCCTCGCACCTAAGTCTCGCCGACGGGTGTTTACATTTCGATACCGAGACGCATAAACCAGTGTTTGAAAGCCATAAAATGTTATCATTATCGACATAATTTCCTCACAACAAACCTATTATTATTTAGATTACCATTTTAATAATAACAAAAGGTAAGTACATTTTATAACAATACGAAGGCTATCGGTGAATTTATCTAATCTATCAATTATCGGTAAGTTTTGTAAGTCAAAGTGGAACTAATTGACGAATGTGTGTATTTGAGTATGATAAGTTAGAGATAAGTTCGTTTGCTTCCGCTTGGGGCCAACTTCGTCCAAAGTTTTTGAAAGTCAATATAATCAATAGTATTAATGAAGAAGGGTAATGCGGGCCATAAACGTTCAAGTAGTTTGATCAAACAGTCTGGTTCAAACTGTTTGATCAATGGTCGATTTTGACAAGTTTGGTAATCTACTAATATAAAAGCGTCATTATTACTTTCCAATGGTCAACCACTGACACTCCATTGAAAGAAATGGCATAGAATGGTAATCTCGTACATAATGACAAATTAATAAATAATATTTAAAAACATATATAAAAGAAATCTGGCATAACTTGTCAAAATCGACCATCAAATAGAAATACGAAATTTTATATTGCTTCATGCCGTTTGACGACTCATTTTTGATCAAATTTTCCCACACACGTTCATGGCAATTTGATCAAACTACTTGATCTTCTTCTACTACTTTTGGCTCAGTACTTTCGGAGATAAGAGGGGGGAATGGTCATTTTTGGTATAATTTCTTGAATAACTTCAAAACTGTTTATTATAAAATTTTGAAAAAAATATAATTAAAACCCTCACAGTAAGCCCTTTCATTTGATATGCCAGACGATACAGCATAAAACTTTTTTGTTTTAATTTTCTAGTTGGCCCCCTAATGTTGAGCCGACACCAAGTAACATGGGACAAGGGTAGAAAACTAGGAAGATGAGGTTGCTTCCATCCTATATTTTACCAAGATTTCCTAAGCAATTTAATGAGATTAACTTGATACTACATTCTGCGATAAACCCACGATAAAGTGACGGTCATAATTTTCTGGCCCATCCCATCCCAATTTATTTGAGATCGGCATTCGCCCACACTCCTTTCCCCTCCACTCCTTCATGTCAATAGTCAGCCCCCTTTCTTTATACATGATATGATCTTTCACACAGTCCAATTACCGTTTCTTTGATAGCTTTTCTTTATTTTAATTTGACATGTACTTTTGACTTTTATATTAAAATAAATATTATAAAATAAAATATAATACATATATATTATTTTATAAAATAAATAATAATAATGGTGTGTTTCATAAAGTTATAGGTCTTTACCTGAAATAAATGAATTTTATTTTATCTTTTATTTATTTTTATTATTGTGATACCCTACTTTTTTAGTCATCAACATTCAAACTGTATTCAGATAGTACGTCACCCACTCATCATCTTCCTCCCCTTATCCCACGTGCCTTGGGGTCGGCGCAACTCGTTCTTAGGGTTCTGTACCTAGGGCAACCAACGAAATAACGGAACCCAGCAGGCTGTACATCAAGATCCTTAACAGTTGACATTTTTAGTGTTTATTTCTATTGTCGCTGAAATAACAGATACTAAAATTTCAATTAAATTAAAAATTAAAGGCGTTCCCATACAAGAAACGTGTTTTTTCGGTTTATGGTACGCAACCCTTCGTGTGAGAGCACTTGGACGGTTTTTTCTTCTTCTATTCAGTCCTATCAGCCGTCACGTCACGCTACTATCAGTAACTTCTTTTATTTCTTTTATATCACTCCTTACAAAATCCATCCATAGTACGTCGCTACTATTCAAACTAAATGCCTCTAGTCTTATAATTATACAACTCTCTACAAGTACAACTGAAGATCTTGGAACCTAAACCCACAATTACCGATTACTATATTCTCTAACTGCAGTAGCAAGTCCCATGTGCCAGAGAATATGACCTCTTTGGCACAGAGCACAAATGTAATATTCTTAATAGCTTCAAAAAACTTTAAGATGGCTAATGGCTATATCTTTGTTCTTTTCAGTCTTGTTCTAGCACGACAAATGGGTTTGATACACCATACAGTTCATTAACGATTACGATTTTCCGGTTCTTGTTACAAAAAAAGTTTGTTAGTAGTTTTAAACTCAAATTAAACCTTTTTATCAAAGCGATCGGCAAGGTTATGCAAAGATAATCTAGTAAGTGATTTCAAATATTGGCGTGGTCGAGATATTTATTTAAATAAAGATCCTGTAACAGGGCATCTTTTTTCACTGAACTAGTACAAATCTCTGCACAAAGTCACTCACAATGCTTCCGTTCTCCTTTTAAGATCTTTTATTACTATTTACTTCACTACTACTAACCAAAATCTAACCATCAAATAACCTTCAAACAGCAATGAAGACATGGCCGCTTCCTGACAGTTCATCTCATCGCCTCTCCATCACCCTCAAACTGAGGGATCCACAAATAAATACGGTGCTTTCGGTTTGACAGTCAATATAAATAAACAATTACGGCCCTAGGCGGTCATACACGCCAGAAACAGGGCCGCGGTCTATTTATACGATGGCCCCGTCTGAAATGAACGTGGATGGACAGGACAACCCGGTGGCACAGCCGTAAGTGGGACAATTACTGATCGATACCATTTCTAGACTAGTGACCGACGGACCTATTTTAACGATGCTTGTATTCTTAGGCTGCGTATCAATCAAAGATGGGCGAGGATCCGTAGCGAGGGATGTTTATGTTAAGAGGAAATGCTGGCGGCGAGACTTTGTATGTAAAAAGTCATAATTCGAGGTTTGTCTCTCGACTGTTTTCTCCTCCAATATTGGACCGATATAAGAGATATTTCACAAACTGAATAAGAAGGATGTATACTGTGTCTCTATGTTTTCCTTAAGACTTAAAAAAAACTGGCCAAGTGCGAGTCGGACTAGCGTGCAAAGGGTTCCGAACGAATTATTTTTTTTAACATGTTATTTTAACACTACAGACTTCTAATAGGTTTTCCTGTAATCTTTAGGTAAAGATCTATTATTTCCATTTTTTTCAAAATTTTAGGCTCAGTAGTTTCGGAGATAAGGGGGGGGGGGAATGGTAATTTTTCGTCTAATTTCTTGAATAACTTCTAAATCATTTATTTTAAAATTATGAAAAAAATATAATTAAAACCTTCACAGTAAGCCCTTTCATTTGATATGTCACACGATATTGTTCAAAAAACTTTTTTTTTAAATTATCTAGTTTGACCCCCAAAAGTGAACCCCATACTAAAAAAATAACAATTTACGTAACGCGCCCGTGTTAGGGTCATAGAAGTCCATATGTGTACCAAATTTCAACAGAATCGGTCCAGTGGATCCGGAGAAAACTGGCTGTGACAGACGGACAGACAGACAGACAGACACCCGAGTGATCCTATAAGGGTTCCTTTTTTTTCGGAACCCTAAAAAATAGCCGTATATCAATATGTAGATAGTTAAATTGTCTTTGAGATAGTGTAAATTCCATTAGAATACGCCCGGCGGTTTTGGCCCGTTTGTCGTTTTATGTCCCTGTTAGACATAACTTTACAAATTAATTACACTATGTTGAACGAATAAAACTCGAAATTTTCATACATCAAATTATTAATAAAATAGTTTAATGTAACATATATTTTTTTCCAAAAAATTACGACTAGCCGTTTAGACGTGATTCTCATTTTAAAATCGGCTACTCTCAGGTATCTCCGCCTTAAGAACCAATAGAATTGCTTAATTTACCTAGCCTCGGAATATGTAGCGATTACGCATCCTCGTACATCTCTGGTGAAAACCCAGCCTTAGACTTGTTTGAAAACGGCGATGTAGAAGCTTATTTTTGATGTTTTTTTTTTAATTTATTTTTTATGATGTAAGGCACGACAGTAGACAAAATATAAATAAGTTGGTAAAACTTGTCAGATTGGATGCAGAAGATCGTCTCCGACAATACTCATCCGATATATATTTTAACTAGTTGACCCGCGCAACTTCGTCTGCTCCGCTCCTGTTGGTCTTAGCGTGATGATGTATAGCCTATAGCCTTCCTCGATAAATGGGCTATCTGACACTGAAAGTATTTTTCAAATCGGACCAGTAGCTCCTAAGATTAGCGCGTTCAAGCAAACAAACAAACAAACGAACGAACAAACTCTTCAGCTTTATATATTAAGTATAGATTTGGAAGTTAGGTTTTAAATTTACATGTTAAAAAAATGTGGTTCGTTCGGAACCCCATGGACGTGAGACCGAATCGCACTTGGCGCGTTTTTTCCAGTGGAAAGAAGTTACACCATCGCTAAGTTTCATACTCATAAGCAACTATACCTAAATCCAGAAAAAATGCATAGGCCTTGTGGGACCGGGAGCGAAGCCGCGGGAAAACGCTAGTCAGACAGCTCAGATAAAAAATCTCAGTGTATTGGCTAGACGAGATAATACCGGATACAATACACCGCGCGCCCGAAACAGACTGGAGGACGATTGAAAAAAATGGGCCAACTGATAACATTAAATATTTTACAGTCAAGGTACAAATAGGTTAGTCACCATACGTCTGTTTTTTTTTGCTCCGTTTACTTACAATAATGCTGACAGAAGCTCAGTGTTGTATGTCACAGAATGGGGGTCTGAGATCGCTAATTAAACATGTGATAATGACAATCAAAAAACTGATTTTATTCTCTTTCCCTAAAAGAGCCAGCCCATTAAAAAGTTTTCATTTTGATATCAATAAGTATAAGATACATTTATGCTAATTTGCCCTTACATAGTTACTGCTCTCCTCAGTTCCTGATATGAGAAAAATAATAATTTGAAAACTGACGAAGCCATAAACGTCTCGACTGTACACGAGTTTACGTTAATCGTACACTTATCAAATATGACATCACAAGCAGTGAGATTACAGAATCAACGAGTGAAAGTGAACTAGACACGCAACGCAACAGGCGATCGATAAACTTTATAAAAGCGACCAAGTCGCGACTGTTAAAATATGCAGAGGATTTCTGTAAATAGGTTTAACTACGCGGACACGGAATCTGAGGAATGGCTTTGAATAGAACGACATTTTTAGCTGTAACTGTCAATTTTAGTCGGGCGATAAATTAGTTTGTTTAGTAGCTTGACATTTAAGTATGTAAGACCATTGAACAAAAGGAGTAGATGAGTTATTTTACTTTGGAATGCATCCTTTCATACAAGAGTTACCCACAACTTCGTTTGGACCTTTGTAATGTAATTTTCCACAGATTCGCTCTCTTGGCCAACATATACCAACGCTACGGGATAAAAAGACGCCAATGATACTCAGCGTTGGTGTATCTTTCTTTAAGTGATTTTGTTTTTTTTAACCGACTTCCAAAAAAGGAGGAGGTTCTCAATTCGGTGGGTATTTTTATTTTTTATGTATGTATGTATACCAATTGTACTCAGTTTTCTGATCCGATTTCTGTGATTCTTTTTTAGTTCGATGCAGCATGTCATTTGGTCCCGTAAAAAAATTGATTCAGTTTGGTTGAAAAGTTTTTATTTTATGAGCATTTATGCTTATTTCAATGTCTGCGTTGACGAAGACGTCGTCCAAGTATAACCGCTAAAAAGTGAAAAATAAAAAAGAAGTCGGTATTCAAAAACAAAGAAACGAAACCAAAAACAGCGACTTCCGAAATTAAGGTTATTTTATTATTTGTAGTGTTTTGTTTGGAACTCGGTTATTTTTTTTTTGTAAAAAGTTGTTTTTAAAATCGTATGCTTCTAGGCTTCGGAGATTACCTCCTATTTATAATCATACTATGGATAGCAAAAAAAAACAGCCCCGGAAATACAGTAGTTGCTGACTACTGTCAGCATTTGAAGTAGCCTTCGTACGGTCGTCACGATAAACATTCCTGGGAGACGTGCCATAGCCATCACATTTGGCAAGTTTAGAGAACGCACCGTTGCGTTTATTAGTGCAACACCTTGATATCATTTCAACTAGTAACTATTCTTATATATTAGTGACTGACAGACAACACACACCCGAAACTGCTGGTCGTGAAATTTGGCATGTAGATTGTTCCTTGGGGAGTGTAGGGGAGCACTAAGAAAGAATTTCCCGAAATTCCTACGGGAACGGGAAAAGCGAGTACGAAGTCGCGGGCAAAATCTAGCAAAATATAAACATGTAGTAAACTAGAAGAAGACGTATAAAATCCACTGCCAGGCGCCACACTCAATTAGGTACAGCAGTGAGCGGGTCGTTTTATTTAATCTTGTGAAACAGAGTCTTTTAATAAGACTCAACTGTTATTGGATGCTTTTTGATTAAATTATTCAGTCTTTGATCGCTTTCCTTGAATTTTGTGACTAATATTTATGAATGGGTGAGGCTTCTAAGTAACGGGACTTTAACGTTGGCATAGCGACTGGTTATAAGGACGAGAATTGTTATCGATATCGCGAATGTGTCTAAGTGAAAACAGGTGCAGGGGTCGAGCTTCAAGGTTAAGCAACGTTTGGCAAGGTCGGTACGTCGATGGGTGAACAGCCATTTCATACCGAGACTCCTCTCTGCCTCGGATAACATGTTAAGAGGAAATGCTGGCAACGAGACTTTGTATGTAAAAAGACATAATTCGAGGTTTGGCTCTCGACTGTTTTTTCCTTCAATATTGGACCGATTTAAGAGATATTTCACAAACTGAATAAGAAGGATACTGTGTCCCTATGTTTTCCTTTTTGATGATTTATTAACCGTATAAGCACTAGAACTCTCACAAAATGCTCTAAATTGTCTGATAAATCGTTGTCAGCAGAGCCTTAGTGTACAAATTTGGCAACTATTACTCAAAAAAGGACAAAATCTCGCCGCCAGCATTTCCTCTTAAGCCATTGGTGCATACTGTCATTAGTAGATCTTACGCAATAAGGGCGAAACTGCACTTCGACTCCTTACGTAACTTTTATGCAATTTAATTCCCCTAATAATCCTAATATATAAATTTCTTCCGTTACTGACTGATTGAGTGACTGACAGACAACGCACAGCCGAAACTACTGGTCGTAGAAAGCCGAAACTTGGCATGTAGGTTCCTTGGGGAGTGTAGGGGAGTACTAAGAGAGGAATTTCCGAAATTCCTACGGGAACGGGAAACATCGGTATATACGCGAATGAAGTCGCGGGCAGAAGCTAGTAACACTAATAAGACATGAGCGCGATTTTAGATGTGGATATTTATCTGTGTAGCCTTTCCCCAACTGTATCGAGGTTAAATTCCAGTCTAGGCGGATGCAGCAGTGACCACCACAACTAAATAACTTTTAAGGCGACGACATACGCCAGCGACCTTGGACGAACAAAACGTGCACTCATTTAACACCCGCGCGACCCAAATTCAGTAGGTTTTTGTACTTTCCTTATTATTCTACGACTACCTGACCTGCGCAACGTCGTCTGCGTCACAATTTTCATTATTGCTCCGCTGCTATTGGTCTTAGCGTGATGATATATAGCCTATAACCTTCCTCAATAAATGGGCTATCTAACACTGAAAGAATTTTTCAAATCGGACCAGTAGGTCCTGAGATTAGCGCGTTCAAGCAAACAAACAAACAAACTCTTCAGCTTTATATATTAGTACTAGCTGACCCGCGCAACTTCGCCTGCGTCACAATTTTCATTACTGCTCCGCTCCTATTGGTCTTAGCGTGATGATATATAGCCTATAGCCTTCCTCAGTAAATGAAACACAAACACTGAAAGAATTTTTCAAATCGGACCAGTAGTTCCTGAGATTATCGCGTTCAAGCAAACAAACAAACCCTTCAGCTTTATATATTAGTATAGATATATCAAAATGTCTTTAAGATAGTGCAAGTTTAATTAAAATACGCTCGGCGGTTTTGGTCCAATGGTCGTTTTTATGTCCGTGTTAGACATAACTAACTCAAAATTTTCGTTTAAGAAATTATTAAGAAAATAGTCTATAGTTGTCAAAAAATAAAAGGCCCGTTTTGACAGCAGGATACAACATTGCTTTACTAGTAGGTAAGTATGAAAGAGACATAAAAATAAATCTCTTTCGCACTTAGTGGTAAAGCAATCTTCTATCCCTATCTACTCAGCTGTCTAATCGGACTTATTAGATTTTGGTGACTTTAATGTAACATTTATTTTTTCAAAATATTGCGACTAGCCGTTTAGACGTGATGATCATTTTAAAATCAGCTACTGACCCGTATCTGCGCCTTAATGATCAAAACAACAGAACAACAATCAAAGATTTACCGGGACCAACGGCTCAACGTGCTTTCCGAGGTACAACTGAATCTGTAGCGGCATCAATGCCGCCACAGGAAAAACCAACGGAGCTAATTCTACATCGCAACAAAAATAACCGAAACGCCATCTATCCAACTAGCAGTGAACTACTTCGTCTGAATCCTGCATCGCGCAAGCAGAGTTTACCATGCGATTTGAACATATGTATACACAACCGTCTCGGTCGTAGGATCCTCCCTTTTCAATGGAGGTTTGCGGGACTTTTATCTCTGTTCCGCTTACCTCCAAAAATCTCGGTAGGATGAATGGTCAGCCATCCAAGGAACGACCTCGGCAGGCGTTGCTTAACCTCGAAGATCAAACGGTTCGGCTGTTATTATTTAGCCACGAGCTTCTCTCTGCTTGCATACAATGCCTCCCTATATATTATTAGAGCCAAGTTACAATTTAGCGATTGCCTAAGGCGTTGGCTGGAGAATGGCGATCGAAAGGTCATGTGTTGAACCCGTCCTTACTCGCTTATCGTGGTAAACGTACTACGAATGCAAGCATGCACTTTGAGGCTGGAGAGGGTTAAAAGGATATGGTAGTGCATTTGCGTTTTGGCATGGTGTCAATTTGATTCGACCAACCCGCACTTAGGTCTCACAGACAGGAGGCCTGTGTGACGTGTCCCAGCAGTGGAAACATTATGGGCTGATTATGCTTATGAAGATCCGATATGTCGCCACTCAAAGGGGAAAAATTCAGCTAATTTCCGCTATCTATCTGATCAGGACCACAATTGCGTAACACGTTTCCCAAAAATAATTGAGGGAAAAGATCTCTTCATATTTGAAACACCGTCTTTTGAAAAAATAAAAAACAAAGAACGCAGTCCCAATTTATGGAAACAAACAAAACAAAACATGGCATATTTTTTCTAACAACTACATATTATAGCAAAGTTAAAAAATTCATAAAATTATTTCTAAAACAAAAACTGAACAAAACGTAAGTACAATAAAAAAAAACAATTTCAAAACACTGATCACGAATAATTTATAATTGGAATGCTGCGTGTGTGATACCAAAAACTGGTAACAACTTTCTATCCAGCCAGTCAGCAAATAACATACGTATAAATACTATGTATAAAGGTATTATATAACGAAGGTTTGCTGACATATGGGGCAGGCTGCATTAAATGTCAGGTGGAAAGACTTTATAAATAGGATAAGGTCTCCTTGACCATTGTGTAACGGAGTATTTTCCTGACAACGGCAAAGCCAGAAAGAAGGATACCATTTTAGCGAAAGGTGCCAAGGGTAAGTACGTTTTACTATACAAAAATGACGAATGTAACATCAACTTTTTTATTTTGCTATCGTATCGGTGAAAAAATATACAAACTATATATAATATACCTACAGGGTGTTTCTGCGTGTTTTATTTAAGGATCATTAAGAAATTTAATCATTAAATTTTCTTTATAAATCAAAAATAAACAAAATTAAGTGTCTGTAATATCAAAATAACAGGTTTTTACTAAATTCATATAGCAATTTTTTTCCTGTTCTTACTGTATTTCAGCGACTACGATATACGGTTACGTGACTTTTTCCGTAGTCGGGTTTAATTTTACTTCCACTTGTCTAAATTGTACACCTACTTGTACTTTGTTTTGATATCGAATGGCCTGCCATTGATCTTCTATCTATTCTTTTATAATATAGCTTAGCCAAAGAAGACTTTGTTTCATTACGGGACGAAAACATAGTCTCGGTACTTTGGTATATGTATAGTTTTCAGTGTAAAGTAAGAGAGAATATAAACTAAATGAAAGGCTAAAAATCAGATTATTATTATAATTTAACCAAACGTAAATCATCCACCTACTAAAGAATTTGATACTCGTAATAGGCTTCCGATATAAATATTATAATTATTCGCAGGTATTTTTAGCATGGATCCAACGAACTTCGGTTAAATGCGAGCCTTAACTGCCAACTTATCGTAAGCGACACCATCATCATCATCATCATATCAGCTGAAAGACGACCACTGCTGGACATAGGCCTCCCCCAAGCGTCGCCACAACGACCGGACCTGTGAGTCTCGCATCCATCGGCTACCCGCGACATATTTAATGTAAAAAAAAAAAATCTTAATCTATAATATCATTTAAGACTATAATCGCATTTTCATCACAATGACGCTTCCGATACATAAGTCGGCAGTAAGTGCTCGAAATAGGTCTCAAATCGTATTAATTTTGTTCTGGTGTTTGGTAACGCAGTCCTTGTAGGATTGAAAACATCAAGGCACTGGCCACAAAAGACCTTTTAAAACCTATTGATTCCTAATATCCCTATCAATATTTCCAGGAAAATAATTTTACGGAAAGGAAAACCAACTGATGCCATACACCATACATTTCTTCACGAAAACCGCACAACTTAACAACGTAACTGCATCAAAAATATTTTGACATAAACCTACCAATTAAACGGAGACGGGAACGTCATTCAAAATGAATGACTGTATGAATCAGGCGTGACTCGTGAGTCAAAGCGGTGTGTTTAGATAGGGCGACTACAGTGCTACCACTTATTTACGATGAACGGCTGGAAGTCAGGATGTGGTGAGGGGATCACGTGTGTTGAACGCTACTATGACGATATGACGCGTCTCGGTCTATTTGTTTGATTAAGGCACTAGACAAAGTTTAGACGTAGACATAGCACTAAAAATACGCAATCAACCTATAGTCTGTACTAATATTATAAAGCTGAAGAGTTTGTTTGGTTGAACGCGCTAATCTCAGGAACTACTTTTTCGAATTGAAAAAATATTTTACTGTTGGATACCTTATACCAAATCCGAAACTATAAGGAATATCGAAAAACACTGAAAGAAGTCTCGAGCCCAATTTTGATTTAAACTAAAACTGCATCATTGGATTTTTGAATAATCGTTTTTCCTACCCAGGAATCGAACCAGTTGATTTAAAAAAAAAACACCCTGTATTAACTGTTTTTAATTTTCAAAGAAAAAATACCGACTCAATTTTTTTTTTTAAATCAATAATGCTGTTTAAGTTTTCACCAACATCAGGCCCGAGAATGTACAACTGTATCATTGGATTTAAAAAAAAAATACCAATTACGGTTTAGATAGATAGCTTTAGTCAGAAATTTTAAAATTATGTAGTTTGTTAAAAATGAGCTCTTCCTTTAGTTTGCCATGTATTATTACTTCCCGGAATATGATCCTTATTAGCTACACTTTCGGATGGTGTATTAATACAGGTGTGTTTTTTTTTCAAAATCAACTGTTTCGATTCTTGGATAGGACAAACGATTTTTCAAAAATCGAATGGTGCACTTTTAGTTTTCATCAAAACCGGGCTCGAGACTCCGTTCAGTGTCATTTGGCCCTGAAGGCACACTTAAAAAAATCACCTGTATGTAACATCACGCTACGACCAATAGGAGCGGAGCATAAATGAAAAACTGTGACGCAGACGAAGTTGCGCGGATCAGGGAGTATAAAATAAAGAAGCAAACAAGCAAGTCAGTCGACAACAGCACATTTAATTTGGGTGATGCAGCAAGTTTTCTTCTTTCGTACATCTATTTCCCGTCACCTCAATAGACAATTCCTTTCTAGAATATCATTTTTCCCACCAAAAATCGTGTCTTTGGTCTTCCTCTACCCTTAGAACCATTTCCACTCATACTCAAAAGAAATTTTTCGTCAATTTCTTGAATAACTTCGAAACCATTTATTTTAAAATTATGAAAAAAATATATAATTAAAACCCTCACAGTAAGCCCTTTCATTCGATATTTTCTAGTTTGACCCCGAAAGTGACCCTCATAATAAAAATATAATAATTTACGTAACACGTCCGTGTTTGGGTCACAGAAGTCCATATGTGTACCAAATTTCAACAGAATCGGTCCAGTGGATCCGGAGAAAACTGGCTGTGACAGACGGACAGACAGACAGACACCCGAGTGATCCTAATATCCGAGTGATAAGGGTTCCGTTTTTTGTTCGGAACCCTAAAAATAGACTTATTGCAGAGAGTACAGTAAGTTTTAGAACAGAAAGTCAAGGCAAGAAGAGTTTAGTGGAGCAAGGTCGAGCTGAGAAAAAATCTTATAACCGTGGCTTGTGGCGACAAAATAAAAAAAAACATCGACAAAATGAAATTATAGACTGCCGAACTACAGTCGTCAGATGTTAGGAACTTGGGACTCTATTCTATTGCTTCAACCACGAATCTTTTCTAGGTCTCTAGCACAAAAGTTTTAGGTAATATTCCTTTTGAAAAAATACGCCAGCCAGAACTATTCCCATCCGCCTGCACACCGGTAGTGCTTGTTTATATTACGCTGCCCCAATTCGAGAGCCCGAACATATGACTTTGTTACAAAAACGTTGTTACTATATTGACTGTTTCAATGGCGCAATGTTTATTGGAAAACAGCTACTGGTATGTTTGGCAGAGACAAGTGTGGATCGACAGATTATCGCGTTTCTTCCAGGGGGTCGTATAAGATGACATAAGAAAGGATGAACTGGTGCTTGGCAAACTATAGTTTAAATGACACATCCATCACCATTCCTGGATCACTCTGAACGCATACAGCCTCAGGCAATGTCTCCCGCTGAAAACTTAAAGTTTCCTTACTGATGTAACGACTAGAACCGTTGCCAGGATTGCGGAACTTGTTCGAAAGAGTCACCGCGGCCCTGGAACGCAAAGGACATTAGGAGAACACGGATGGTTTTAGTCAGTAAGAATCTAACACTCCCTTCTGCTTCGCCCAGAGCGGGAGGAGTCATTTAAGGATTTCCCATCCTTAAAAAAAAGGGATCTCCTCCACCCTGGGGCGGGCAGAGTGGTCTGTCGGACTCTTACTGACTAAAACCACCCCGGTGTTCCATTTCTCACCTACGCCGGGGATCGTGGGAACTTATGCGACTTCCGTAATCCCTGGCTGGTGCCGGCCTGCCTCTGCGGGCCACCACGGGTCAGCGGGGGGAGTGAGGTGTTTAACTCCTCCCGCGACGTCAAAGAGGGGCGCACGGGAACACCACGCGCCGCCACCTCGGTCCGGATGAATGGGGGACGACGGACGTCCCCAAGTCCGTCGCCCCTGGACCCAGTTAGGGGGGCGGAAGAGGGCAGCGTATGCCCTCCTCCGACGCCCGGTGCGCCTGCTGCGGGCCGGGATAGAGGTCGAGATCCCTTTCCGCAGCCTCCCTCTGCGCGATAACTGTTTCGCAGGAGACCACCGCGTCCAAGGACTCCTCGCCGTCGACCATAGCACGGACGACGGCCGGCAGCGAGAGGTACGGCGCGGCCCCTACCAAGCGGCACACTCTGCCAGCGTATGCCGCGCCGTGTCCTCCCGACAGTCGACGCAGTGGTGGCACCGAGCGTCCGGCTCCCTGCCTATGTTATGCCCTAGGTTAACAACCAAGGCTTGTTAAGCAAGGTTGTCTGTTTCCAACTAAGTCAACTAGGATCTTTCCTGATCCCGCCATCAGACACCTTCGGGAGTATAAACATATCGCAGAAGAAGAAAAGTTTACAATTATCTTTTGACACCTTCCATGGTGAGAGGTGACTGGTGAGTCAGCCATTTATTATTCATTTCGAATGTATGTTGTTTAGATCTATGAGGTGTCTCATTTTCAGCGGTGAACGATTACACGTTTTAACTTATTAAATATTGTTTCGTTTTTCGGAATTTTTATTTTTGTCTTCGCAACTGTGTACGTGCAACAGAGAACGTTTACGATTTTTGATAATACCCTATACTAATGAACTCCTGTACGAATTACATCACAGACCGCAAAAATTGTGGATTTATCATACTTTTTCCTTTGCGGAAAATGGAATTACATGAGCAATTATGTATTACAATTATATTTATATAATAACATTCCATTACCATTAAAATCTGATGATGCGATTTATTTGTGTGGTTTGCCAATTTCTCATGATAGGCATATTTGACTCTCGGATTGGTGATTTTTTTATTTTTAAAGATGCTTATCTGCAATAGATATGCAAGATAACTCTGCATAGCCACTTTATTTTCTAGCTTGGGTTAGCGCAGCTCTTATGGAAAAGGGGTCGTGGATCTAGAATTTTGTACGTACCAAAAAAAAACAATAGATGCGAGTGAGGAATGTATGCGAGAGAAAAGAATCCGCTAAGCACCACTCAGCTACACATCGTTTCACAGCTTCGCTACCCAACCTCGCACGGCTTTGGTGAAAGCGACCATACAATCTCATAGCTCTGCTACACATCTTCGCACCGCCTAGCTACCTCGTACATCTCTAATGGGAAAGCACAAAGACAGCATTGCTGTTCTGGGTGATTTCTTCTTCATCAGAGTATTCGTACTTGAGAAATAGTCTTTCGCTCTCTGGTGTAAATGGATCAGATAATAGCAGGTGGGTGCTTAGAAATCAGAAATAACTGTGTAGAACTGTAGCCGAAGCTTAAACGTCTTGCCACAGGGCGCTGTCAAAGGTTATCAGTCATGAACAACAATGGAGTCTAAGTATTCCTAGGAAGGATGTTGGAGACCGGAGACTGGAAATTATGATAATTATTTAAATGATTTATTACCAACTTATGAGTTACTGCTTGTTTTGATTCTTGGTATTATCTGGTTGTTTGGTTTCCAATACATAAAAATGCAAAAAAATTTTGGACATGTTTGTATCGAGTTGAGTTTTCTTTCATTTAAATGTTAAGCAAGACATATTCGACTATGATAAACCGCTTCAAACCAGATTACTTTTAGAGGGGGAATTCAGGACCCTAGTCAATTGATTAATTTGTCCTTAAATCGTAACAGATCTAATTAGTTAAAAAAAATAGTAGAAAAATCTAATTAATCCGTCAGATAGTTCCAAAAAATATTGGACACGAATTTTTTTTTTCACTTCAACAAAAGTTGAAGACGATACAGGGTGTTGAAAACTCGATGGACTAGTGGTGACGTCACGTTTTAGTAAAAAGTACTAAATCGTGACGTCACCAGCCTCCACTCTTGCTTTTTGATGTGCTTTACTTGTCAATTTTTATCCGTTTGAAATGGCAAAAACTAAGAGACGGATTAAATAGAATTATTTTTAATCCATCTGTTAGTTATCTAGGAAAATAGCCAATTTTGTGAAAGCATTATTATTCATTCCATACCCTATATCTTTGAATGCTTTCTTTAACTTTCCCTGGGCGCAAGATGCGTATAGCCCATGGCTATACGTGCCTTTCCTGTGAATAGTACTCCTAGACTTTATTGGCCCAATACATTGTCACTTCCACGGCATCTGCATCGCAAAGGTTGCTTAGGCTGCAAGTTTTGGGGCACAGAGAGCATGTAAAAGTATGTGGGACGTGTCTGTCTTAGTATTAGGACTCACCTTCAAGCATTTGAGGCAGAAGGTATGCTGGCATGGCAGGACGCGCGACGAGGTGTCGAGTCGCTCCAGACAGACGGAGCACTCGAGAAGGTCGTTGAGTAAACCCTCATCCATGCCGGTTGGGGCACTGGAAACAAAATATGACATTGTCATTCATAATCATCATGGGTCTCAATATTTTTTAATTGAGAATCAAGATAAGTATCAAATAAAATAACAAACAATGTCAAACAAAACGAAAATCAAATTCAATTGTACTTTTTAAGGGTTACCATACTACACCAATCGATCTATGGTATGGTATGGTATCTATCTCGATGGTAGAATGGATTAGACATCGTCGATTGATGGTGGAATAAATTAGTCGATTTCGATCGATTGTTTCTAGTTTCTACTTCTTTCTTCGATCAGCTAAAGATACTAAATTTCACTTAAAAATCAACCTGAAACACACGTCATCTCGAATGTTGAGGCTATGGATTGGAATTATGAAATCAAATATTTTATCCCGGGAGTATGTTCCCTAGGGATCACACGGGCGAAGCCGCTGGCAGAAGCTAGTATTATAAATGCGAAAGTAACTCTGTCTGTCGCGCTTTCACGCCAAAACTACTGAACCGATTTAAATGAAATTTGGTACACAGATAGTCTAGAGCCTGAGAAAGGAGATAGGCTACTTTTTATCCCGGGAGTATGTTCCCTAGGGATCACGCGGGCGAAGCCGCTGACAGAAGCTAGTGGCATAATAAAACTGGTACATGTTGATGTTAATAAAATCCACTCAGGGCATAGATTTGCCTACACTGAGTGAGAACATTTACTACTGTTTTATTAAATACATCTCCTTCTTAATAACAGTACTCAATACATATATTCTAATATTATAAAGCTGAAGAATTTGTCTGTTTTGTTGAACACGCTAATCTCAGGAACTTTTAGTGCTGGATAGCCCATTTATCGAGGATGGCTATAGGCTATAGAACATCACACTATGACAAATAGGAGCGTACATTAATGAGAATGTGACAACGAAGTTTATTCAAATAAATTAATTGTAAGCTTATCTTCAAACACATAATATACATACACATTACTGCTCTAAACAATAAATATTTTATGTTCTGTCTGACATAAAAGATATATTATTTAGAGCAGCATTTATGTAGAGTCTAAAAATCCTAGATACAGTCAGAGCAGTCATGTTTATTTTTAGCGAAACAGTTCTAAATACAAAGGTAAACTTTGAGAGAAGCCAGACAACTCACAAATTGCACATAAGAATTTAGCTAAGTACATACTAACTAGTGTAGATAAGAGCTAATTAGGTACGCAATCAATTTCATTGGCTTATTAAGACGTCTTTAATTAAGACTTGTAAATACAGAGCACAGATTGATTACCCCTTTTGTAATTTTCGTAACAATGGTGTTTTCTTGGAAGTGCACCTGTTGATTTTTTCGCAATGTTCTTGATAGAAGACACATGGTTTGCTAACTCACTGTGCTTTTCATTCATAATTTGATGTCTGATTTCTTTAAATTTATTTATTAACTGCAATAACTGCAACTTGGCAATCTATGTAGTCACAATAAGCCAATCTGTTGGGATCATTAATGTCTGATTAACAATGTTATTTTATATTTTGAAAATTAACCATAACTCATTGTATATGTACCTTTCAAGGACCGTAAATGTATTGTCTTTTCATTTTCTTGCATGCTCGGTGCCTCACGGGTTAAAGAAAGAAAATATTAAGTAACATTATAAATGCAAAAGTAAATTTCTAGTTTTCACACCTAAATCACTTTACTGATTTTGATGTATTTTGGTACAAAGATAGATGACACCTTGGAGATCGTTATGTACTACTTTTTTTTAAGTTAGTATGTTCATTTGGCACAAACTCCAAGAGCCACAAGTTTCAGGACAAACAAAACAAAAATATAATAGTAAAGAGTGAATAGGTTACTTCTAGGCAAACACGCTCCATTTTTTACCACATCATCGCCTACCAGATTACCAGTTGAGATAGTGGTCAAATGCATACTTACAAATGGTAAAAAAAATTAACCATTTCAGTTGACATTGTGAAGCAGCATAGCTAGTTAGAAGCTTTGTCTAGGTTAATCTTAGAGGGGTAAATAAGACACATAGAAGTTTGACTAATACATGTGTCCTTCTACATGGTGAAATGGTGAAATGGTGAAATGGTCGTAGGACTTTTACCATAACTACTATATGCTTATACAGGATGTATAGACTATATCAGAAGCATTCACAAAGAGGTTCTCAGGGTGAGCTGCACTGCAAACCAGTGGTAACAGGACTAGTATAAGTTGGCTTTGCATTCTATCAATAAATGGTACTCTGCTAGGCCCGCTAAGGGTGTGTTACCACTGACATGCTACTTATGTGGAAAACCTCAACATATATGTACTTTTTAGTTGTTGTTTTAAGTAATATGATGTACTTTGAACAAGTGACTAAACATTCATAAGATTAAACAAGTTAATGGGTGTAATGGTGGTACATGCTACAATGAACATACTTTTATTGCACAGGAAATGTTATTTAAACTTTTTGTCAAAATTAGTATTGACAACAGGTATAATAAAAATAGTAAACACAAAAAAAATCTGTGAACATAAGAAATTCATACAAATGGATTAGGTTTTATAAGATTGTGCCTCTGGCACTGTATTCACAGACGAAAATAGTAAACAAGTAAAATTGAATACTCAAAAAATCTAAACTTTTGTGAGTAAAAAAAGTTTATAGGTAAATATCTTTTTTTCTAGAAGCTACTTGGCACTGAGTAATAAATTAAGTACCTACTCACTCAGCTGATAGATTAGGTAAACTTATTACACTTACAACATGACTGTTTACTTAATTTCTCAGCTGTTAGCAAACTTTTTGGTCATCAATTTCCTTGGACTTGACATTGACAAGGCACTATAATGTAAATACTGTTGCCAAAATTTAATACATTTTGATGAACTTAGTTTTTTTTTCTCCACAAACTTGCAAATTTGCATTGAAATGTTATCTGAAGTGTTATGTGATAAAATGATAAGAGTGTGATAAGAACTTTGAACATTTTAGTAGATTGAATATTTGTGTTTATAAAAACATGGTTCAGGTTGTTTGCATGTTGTTGCATGGTATGATCATTTTTAAGGAGTGCACAACTTTTTGCAGCTATTTTATTTATTGTCAACATAATCAGCATTACATATTATTAAATGACTATCAGGTTTACATGTCTACATATTGAGGGACTGAGAATATGTAGGAACTTGTATTGCAAAAGTCAAGCTAGAGGACTTTGGTGAGGCGAAGTTCAGAATGAAAGCATGTCGCTAAGTGAAACAATTTTTATAAATAGAAAAGTTCGAATTTCACATTCATGTTTGCATTCCTCAGAATACACGGAAGTGTCAGGAAAACAAATATTTGATTATAAATAGCCCGACTAACACGATACCGACTAGAACATCGCTACAATGCAAGTTTTCTTGGTATTTTTAGATCGACATGCACGTTATTGTGAGATTTACATGATTACATCGAACGTTAAAACTCCAAATGTTGATGACTCACCGAATGTTTTAAATTCCAACGATGTTAGCGGGAAGTCTGACCATTATTGCTAAAGCACAATGAAACAAAATCCACGGGATACCACCCCGAACCAGTCACACAAAAATTCTTCAACACTAAACTATCTAAAACGGCACATAGTTCAACACTGTGAAAGGATAATTACACCAGGGGACTAAAGGTCGGAGGGTGAAGTTGCTGTTGTGAGAAATATGCAGTTGTTCACATAAAAACTGATACAATTTCACGCACAAATGCCATTCTCGCCGTTTCTTCGTTCGACCGGACGGTGAAGCGGGGGCGGGAGCAAGCGACTATTTTTTTTTTTTTAATATTTTTTTATTCATGACCATAGATACAAGTCTTTCAGTCGGATACATCGATGGGTTTACTAATTAACTTATATATATTTACAACATGAATTAAATTTTCTCTACTGTATTACAAATATATTTAAACAACACACTAAAATATTTCTTATTTACTAATAAATCCTGAACACTGCGGGGAACACTTTGATGTTCAGTATGTTCACTAATGTCATTGTCATTTAATTCACTCAATTCATACTCTTTGCTCAATTCACTGACCAAAATCAATCGTTGAATGTTAAAACTTGAACAGTTTAAGATAATATGATCCAAATCAGCATCCTCTGCTCCACAATGATGACATCGGCTATTGTTAATTATGCGAAATCTGTTCAGGTGAGCTGGAGTTAAGCAATGTCCTAATCTCATGCGTGATAAAATAGTTATGAATCTTCTTGTAATGTATTTGAAGTTATAGTACCAAGGTTTAATCGGTAATTCTTTTTGTATTCCAGCATACCATCTGCCTTTCGTTTCCACGGTTATGTCCCAATACTCCTTCCATAACTGTCTATTACGTTCTTGAAAAAGGCTATAGTAATCGGTGAATGGAACCTTGATTAACTGGGATCGATCTTCGTCATGGTCTGACCGGGCAGCAGTGTCAGCTACTTCATTTCCACGAATGCCACTGTGTGAAGGTACCCATACTAATTCTACTTTTGTATACTTATCAAGCAGATTTCGGATTATAAGTCTAATATTACAAATAATATAATTTAACTTAAAAGAAATATTTACATTATGTAGAGCAGACAAAACACTTCTGGAGTCTGTAACTATCAAAATATTATGTACATTGTGTACAAGACTATTTACATGCTGTAGTGCACAATAAATTGCATAGCATTCTGCAGTGAAAATGCTACACACCCTGTTTAATTTAATACATTTACTGAAATCTAATTGTGGATCATAGAAAGCTGCATTTACATTATGATCTGTTTTAGATCCATCTGTGTATATAATATAATATTCTGGTCTATTCTCTTTAAACAGTAAAAAATCAAATTTATTTTTTACTACATCTAAATGGATTGAAAAGCTGTTAATAATACCATTATAAGGTATTTTGTAAATAGGCCAAATATCATTTTGAACAATATCTTTTGAATTATTTTTTACTTGTTCAAATATTGTTGGCATTTCAGGTAGAGTTCCACCAACCAAAGAAGAGGCAGAGATGGCATTGGAAGCAATTGACTGTGAGATTTCAGGATGTATTGTTAGTTTCTTAAGTAAAGGATTATCATTTGACGCCATGACTTTTAATAAAAATCTCTCAGCCAACAACAACCTTCGTAAAGTCAAGGGAGGTATACATGTCTCAACCTCTAATGAATTAATAGGTGTGGAGCGCATAGCACCACAAATAAGTCTCAGTCCCATATTTTGAATAACATCTAATTTTCGTAACAAGGTGCTATTGGCATTCATGTAAGCTAAACTGCTGTAATCAAAATGGCTTCTCACTATACTTTTGTACAGCAAATCCATAACTTTGGGGTCAGAGCCCCAAAAACTGCCTGCTAAATGCCTCAATAGATTAATACCTTTCAATGCTTTGTTACTTATATATTTAATATGTTCTTCAAACTTTAATTTATCATCAATAATGACTCCTAGGAATTTATGTTGTTTAACAACAGGAATTTCTTCATTATTGTATAAAATTTTAACATTGCTATGAGTGTTTACATTTTTACTGACAATTAAAACTGAACTCTTTTCTGGACTTATTTCTAATTTAAGTTTATTATGGTAATAGCTGTATAATTGAGACAAAGCCTTATTGATATTAGACATTGCTATATCTATGTTTTGATTTATGCTGTACAAAAGCAAGTCATCTGCAAATTGCAGGATATTTACGCCTGGTGTATCTACATATTTTAATATTTCAGAAGTATACAAGTTATAAAGTAAAGGAGACAAAGTTGCCCCTTGCATTGTGCCTTTGTTAACAGTCCTAGGTCCATGTAATTTATTATTATATTTCACAAATACAGTCCTATTGTTTAAAAAATTATAGAGCCATTTTAGAGTATGACCAGGTATACTAATATCATGACATACTTGAATGAGTTCTTCTATGTTTACATTGTCAAAAGCACCTTTTACATCTAAAAACACGCAGATTGCATTAGAGTGGCTTAATTTAACCTGTCTTACATCTGATAATAAAGATACAAAGCTTTCAGAGCAACTTTTACCTTTTCTGAAGCCAAACTGCATAGAAGGAATTAAGCTTTGTGATTCAACAAAATAATCTAATCTTAACTTCAACATATTTTCAAAGAGTTTACCCAAACAAGATGATAAAGAAATAGGTCTGTATGAAGAAGCACTATTTATAGGTTTATTAGGTTTTAAAATTGGAATGACACACTGTGTTTTCCAAGACTCGGGTATTACTAATTCGTTCCATAGTTTATTATAAATATTAAGTAATGTTGTCTGTGCATTTAAATGTAATTTTTTGATTAACATATAAGGTATGTCATCCAATCCCGGTGTAGTATCTTTCCTACTCTTTAAAGATGTTTTCAACTCTTCTATAGTGAAATTGTTTTTGAAAAATACATTTACATCATTTTCCGTAGCATTTTCGAACAAATACTCAAGCCTATTGCCATCTATTTCAGTAGAATCTGCCAAGTTATCTAAAAAACGTGGAACCCACTCATCATTTATGTTTTTGTTTCGATTTGACCCAATTTTTTTAAATTTTTTAATGTATCCCCATATCCTAGAAACTGGAGTTAGCCTGTTGAAGCTACTACATAAATTACGCCAAGAAGAAGAACTTTCTTCCTTCAGAATTCTTTTCTTTTTTGCATCTAATTTTTTATACTCTATCCAGTTTTGAATGTTCGGTTGAGAAAAGTAATACTTTAATGCATCTTTTGATTTTGCGACAGCATCACTACATTTTGCATTCCACCATGGTACTGGTTTTTTAATAGCTGTGTTTGCACATAATTTTCGTTTTGGAATTGTTTTGTTCCTCAAATCGTTTAATGTTTCTATAAAATGGTTATATGAATTGATAGGCGAATCGTTTATTGAGTCCAAGTGGGAAAAACAAGTTTCAGATAGGCTATAATATTCATCCCAATCTGCCTTACTATAAATATATTTCTCTTGATCCACAGGAGGTGACATGCTAAACATAGATGACTGAATGTTGATCTCAAGTAAAGTTGGAAGATGATAGCTACCCATGGGATCGTCATGAACATACCAGTTACATAAATGAGCTATTGAGGAGCTAACAAGGGCAAGATCTATCGCTGAAGCATGTCTATTAGGATAAGGAACAGTTGTTGGTGATCCATCATTCAAAATACATAAGTCAAATTCATCAATTATATTATATAAACATCTACCTCTATTATTATCTCTGTGGCATCCAAAGGCTATGTTATGAGCGTTAAAATCACCCATAACTATACAAGGTTTGGGTATGTTATTGATTAAGTCCTTTAACTTTGCTGAATCAAACCTGATACTGGGAGGGCTGTACACACAGAGTATTGCCATTGCTCCAAATTGTGTTTCTATAGTGATACATACATTTTGAATAGATTCTGAGAAGTGTGTATTAACTACTTTGTACTTTAAACGATGATTCACTAAAATGGCTACTCCATTATGAGAATTTATGGAATTTTTGTGGATTAAATTATATGTGGGAAAGTGTGGAATTATAGAATTAGATTTGAACCACGTCTCATTAAGAAGACAGACATCTATGTTTTTTTCAATTAATAAATTTTGTAATAGGGTCTTTTTACTCTGCAAACTTTGTATATTATACTGTAAAATGTTTAGATAATTATCCATGTTTAAATTAAATTTGATAAAAATATTTCTTTTATTTTCTTATGTGTGAGTGGCCCATCAGAGTCACTCTTGTTTCCTAATGCGACCAACGATTTGACAATTGCATTAATTATAATATCATTATTTGCTATTTGCTTAGTATCTAAAGTATCATTGATGTTTTTAGTCTTATCAGTAACTTTGGGTAGAACAGGGAAAGATTTCTCATTAAATGTAGGGGGTGAGTTCACAACAGTGGCATATGATTTCTGCTTAAGAAATTTGGCCTTTTTCTCTTCAATTTTTTGTTTTTTAATGGGACAGTCTCGTGAAATGGCAAGATGATTACCTGCGCAGTTGATGCATGTGATCTCTTCGACATCGCATTCTTTGTAGGAGTGACGACCAGCACAAGAAGAGCAATGTTGCTCGCCTCTGCAAGCCTTAGCAGAATGGTTAAATTTAAGACACTTATAACATTGCAATAATGGTGGTATGTATACTTTGACTTCGTATCTAAATAGTTTTATATAGGCGTATTGCGGTAAAGATGTTGATGCAAAGGTGACGGCAACTGTATTGAGGGGCACTAATTTTCCCTCTTCTTTACGCATGAATCTTTTAATAGAAATAACTTCAGAGTCGCACATTATATTTTTATATATTTCCTCATTGGAGAGTTCTTTAGGCACGAACCTCAATACACCAATCCTTTCAGTCAAATACGATGGTATAAAGGCTTTAAACTTATTTTTCCAGAGGAAGTCTTCCATCTTCAGAAAATTGTTGGCTGCAGCCGCTTTTCTGAATGTTATTCCTATTTTGTGTGCATTTATTCTATGAACTCCTAAGACTCCTTTAACATTGTCAGATATTAAGCTGGTGAGTGTGATAGGATTTTTATTCCCTATCTTCTCCTGCTCTGTTGACTCGACGTATACTACGTATTCAGAATTGGTATTTTCTATAAAGAGTCTTTTATAATTAGGTTTCGTAAAAATTTTATACTTATTTGAATCAGGGCCGATTGTACGAGTATTGTTGTACTTGCGTTTCTTCTTTTCCCCCGGCTCTGGCGGCTCCTCACCGCCACTGGTGACACTCATGGTTGTTTGAGACCTTATTCGACTTTATTTATGTAATATTTCCGTACGTTAATTTAATTTTAAACTTTTGGCAAAATCAAAATTACCGCCTCGTTTGACTTCCCGCCAAAAAGTCCGCAAGCGACTATCACCTCTGGGGGTGTACATCCTAATCCTACGAATTCTACCAATCATTAAATAACGCAATATGTAAAGACTAACAGCATCAAAGAAGAATTTATCAGAATAATAATTAGCGAGTTAAGAAAATATTTATGGTTACTTTGGGCTAAAATGGAAAATGATTGTGAAAGTCAACGAACAAAATGCAGTGAAACTATAAATAAACAATGCGGTTTTAGATGGCAACTTTTCATATAAATCAAGAGGACAAATAAAATCTTGTTTCATAATATTTCAATAAAATCATAAAATGAAAGCTTTTCGGTCTTATTTTCCTAATGATTCAATTGGTAAGATAGATGTGCTTGTACTTAATGCATTAAAATAACTGAAATCTCATTCATTGGTCTTTTACTAAGTTAATGCGCCTCATCTCATTTTGCAAGGTTTACTACTGCCCGTAAAGAGTAATATCTAACATAAAATTATTCAGAGGCCGAGTCATATGTAACAAAAACATTTTCGATCTGACTAAACTGACGAGCGATGCTGATGACTAAACGACGACAAGCATAATTCATTTTTAGCAAATAAATGGGCTTTGAAAATCGAGTTGCCCGAATTAGACGTGTCTATAACATAGACATTCACATATATAAACATTGTACACATAAAATGTATGGCTCAAGAATCTTGTAGGAGATGTTATTACATTTTTTCAATAGTTTTAAATTTTATATTATTCGTTAGTTTTTTTTTAAAGTATACAATACAAGTACATTTTAAAAAAATGGTATTATGCGAAAATCCTGGGGCGAAAGGACACGGATTTCTGAATTTTTAAATCCTGAACGTACTCATGTACGTCAGTTAACTGTCAGATAAACGCTGGGCTGTCAAAATATGTCAGACTATTTTGCGTAGCACGGACTTTTATTTTCTTGAATTTCTCAAAAATGTCACGCGATAAAAGCGTGTGGTTTGCAGAAGAGATATTATTGGATGCCAAATTAATTAATTTTCAATTGGAAACTGGAGAATGGGACGCTGTAGAGGAAATGTTGCGAGCCGAGGCTCAACTTTCCAGAGATGCCGAGACCGGACGATTGCGACCGTAAGTAATGAAAACATGTGGAACACTATTTTTAATCGCTTGATTGAAAGGGTATGCACTTAGGGTATGCATTACACTATAGTAATTTATTTCTATTTTACGTATCAATTCGGTCTTACTGGACAATTTTTAAAACGTCCATTTTATCGCAATGTGCTCAGCCTCTTGTCCCTTTCATTTATTTTGAATATCATAAGATATTTTTAGATTTTAGTGTTACTGTTATCACAAAGTTATTGTTATTATCCGAATCTTTTTTTGGTCAAAACATTTCATGTAATGTTTTGTTTATTTCACAACAATTGCTTAAATGGGTGCATGTACAATGCATCGATTCAAACAGCGAATCATGAATAATATTTCAAATTGGTATTTCAGGAAAAAAGCATCAGAATATACATTACGACTTATAGCAGAAGTTCTTCACATAATGCGTCTTGATGTTGAACAAGCTTCATATAACAGAAGTACTTTAGCAGTTGCAGAACAATGTTTGCGCTTAGTCCGTTCCTGTGCGGCAGCTGGTACTAAGATGCAAACATACATCTCAAAAGAACTCTCTATACTAGACTCTATGCTCATCTTAGCAACAGAATACCAACATCCAAGCGTTGATTTCGTAAACGAAGAGCTACAAAAAAAGTTTGAGTCATGCATGACTGTACTCATGCAAACCCTAGGAAACTTAGTCGTAAACAATCCCTTCAACCAAATAATGATTTGGAATAAATTCGATGCCAATATCCTCAATAGCTTTGTTGGATCAAACGATAAGATTGCTACTGCAGCAGCTATGATTGTTTACAACATATTATTAGGCCAGCCAAATGTGTTACCTGACGATGTCATGTTATTAAACTCATTAGCATACATGTATAGTAATGGCAACACGGAATACCCGCATTTAATAATAGAATATTTAATTGGTGTTGAGAATACCTACATAGAGAAGTTATATTCAAAGTTGGATCCAGAATGTCGGATGCTTGTGTTGAATTTAGCATATAATATTTTGATGTCAACGGAATCTCAGGATATTAATGTGTCTGTGAACTTTGTGAAGTTTATGGCCCATGAGTTTAAGAGTAAATCGGATTGTATATTGAAGACAGTTGATAAGTACGTGAACTCTATTGAGCCTCAGGAGGTTGTGTTTTTATTGGAGATCATTGCCACAGCCTCTAGTATGGATGCATATATGGATTGCTTGCAGACAGATAGCTCATTATTTATTAACTGTGCATGTAAGTATTTTTTTACTAATACTAGCTTTTTCCATGGTTAAGCTCCTGTGCCCCCATAGAGTACATGGATAAAATGCCTTTTATTCTAGACAAATGCTTTGATAACACCCAGCAATAGTATTGTAACAGAATTTTCCTTAATGGAATCAGTCTGAATAGACTGTAGACAGCTAGACACACACAGGTCCTCTCAGCACGCAGCAGGTTCTTCTATAATATTATACAAGAGTTAAAAAAAAAATAGAGGGTTTTGTAAATTACTTACCCTTATTCCTTTCATTGAAAACCCTAGAAAATTCATTGAAAAATCTGTTACGATTGTGAATTATTCTTATTCTAGTAATTTCATTGATAAATTGTTACAAAAAAGACTGGTTCTTCATCATAAAAATAATGTTAATTACATGTGTTTTTTTTTTATTTCAGTTCTCCTGCAAGCAATTCACAAGCTAGGCAAAGAGAGCAGTAACTTCTTTTCTTCATTGAACAAGCTGTATGAGGCTACCGGCAGGACGTTTATAGATGATGAGAATGAAAATATAACGGATGTGCCAGTTAGCAGTCCGGGTGAAAGTGAGTCACTATTGTTTCTTTTGTGCTAAGTTATCTATCTCAGTTTGGATTTCGCACTAGTCCTGATGTTGGACCATTGTACGTGAGCCATGGCGGCCGTCATTCCAACCAGCCAACCTCCCTCCACAAGCAGATTAGGCTGACCCACGCTACTTCCTCTGCTTCACATTTTTCATTAATACTACGCTCCTAATGGTCGTAGCGTGATGTTATATAGCCTGTAACCTTCCTCGATAAATCGGCTAACCAACCCTAAAGTAATTTTTCAATTCGAACCAGTAGTTCCTGTGATTAGCAAATTCAACCAAACAAACGAACTCTTCAGCTTTATAATCTAATCTTCTAATATATATAAAATTTCGGGTCACGGTGTTTGTTAAAGAACTCCTCCAAAAGGGCTCGGCCGATTTTTATGATTTTTTTTGTGTATATTTGGTAAACGTTTTCCGGATTAGCTAGTATCAGTATAATAGATGTCTGTAATTCGGTGTTATTGTTGTTTGTTTCCGATAGTCGTCTCAGCTAATGGCTTAATAGCCGTGACCAACACTTTAGGCGGCTCTCGTTAGGCAGTTGGATCAAAGGTTTGATTCAGAAAGCAGTACCTACTACCCTACAGGAGCCCTGACCACCGGTAGCTTGTACCCTATTCCCGATACCGGTGGGCTACTACACTACTACTACCTACACTAATATTATAAAGAAGAAAGATTTGTTTGTTTGTTTGTTTGAATTGAATAGGCTCCCAAACTACTAGACCGATTTGAAAAATTCTTTTAGCATTGGATAGCTACATTATCAGGGAGTAACATAGGCTATATATTATCCCCGTCCCACGGGAACGGGAACTACGCGGGTGAAACCGCGTGACGTCCACTAGTTTTATATATTTTAAATGTTTTTTTTTAATAATATTAGACGGTCGATGGAACAGACATATGTTAAAGTGGAGACCGCATATGGGCAAACGTAGTGTGGGACGCCCTGCGGCACGATGGATTGATGGCTAGCAGCAGATGGATGCGGACTGCTCAGGACCGGGACGGTTGGCGCTCTTTGGGGGAGGCTTACGCTCAGCAGTGGACGGATATGATGATGATATGAATATTATTTATTGAAATACTAGCTGCCGCCCGCGGCTCCTGGCGTAGCGGGCGCGTGGATGTCGAAAATGATCCCAAGCCAACATACTCCCGGGATAAAAAGTATCCTATGTGTTATTCCAGACTATAATCTTATATCATCATCATCATCACATCAGCCGAAAGACGTCCACTGCTGGACATAGGCCTCCCCCAAGCGTCGCCACAACATTATCTTATATATAAGTCACAAAAAAGATAGATTTATTTATTTATTAAGTAAGGCACACCAACAACATATTTACAATTAAGGATAACAATAACAGGCAATCACAGTGTAAATACATCACTTATAGGTATGCACAGCATTCTCAATGAAAGTTTTATAATTAATTTAAAGAATTAGTATGAATAATTAGATTAAATTAAATCATTTCATTATCAAATAATTAAAAAATATAGGCAAATGATTGTTATAAAAAATAAGAAAAAATGAAAATTAGAAAAATTAATGCATTTGGATTTTATACTAAGTAATATTTGATTAATAAATAAAAAAAAAAAACAAAATACAGATGTCAAAGATACGAATGTAAAAACAAAACAGTATAGATGAAGAAAACAATACATAGGGTGACACAATGAGCGCCCTTATAGTTAAATATTTACCTTACCTTAAATATTAGTATAGATGTTGATATTTTCTGTCGGGTTCTCTTCATCTTCGTTTACCAGAATAGCATAGCTATGTGAACTAAGGGAATAAAGATATCTATAAAATTTTAATCGTATTATCACTGAAATGTGTGAAATAAGCACTCAAATCGTATAGCTTCACGGTGTTAATGATAAAACGGGTAACCGACAGACCGTGTAATCGAAAATCATGGCTCTACAAACACCGACTTTAACAAACTATTGAAACTAATTAATGAGCGTTACGAAGATGGAGTAGATACGAAATGGAATGCTCAACATGTATATTTTTAGAACAATTAATATTTTCGTTCGTCGCATTCGATAGGCGCGCGGGCATGAATTTGATTCTAAATTATTTGCAAGATTTTTTAAGAACCGGATTTGTTCCCAGTTTATGGCAAAACTCTCGCCGTTTATAACATGGGCCTTAAATAAAACTGGCGAAATGTGAGCGCATTATAGGTATACCTACCTCTGCCTAACCCATCGAGGAATTGAGGCATGATGGTTTGTGTTACTCGAAAGAGTAGCTTCTTGCACGTTCTTCTCCATAGAGATCTACGCTTTGGAACGTGCAAATAGCTTAGTGCCTGTAAATGGTTTATTTGAAATGTACGATTTGAGTTTGAGCTTGTATACAAAATCTTGGAAAGGTCGTTAATAAATCGTTAATTTTGATAGCCTCGCGTTCGACCACAATCTCAACTGATGGAGAGCGATGATGTGGTCGACGATGGTGCACGCTTGTCTAGAAGTAACCTATTCACTCGTGACTTAAAGACCCCAGTTAGTGGCTATCAGGAAACACAGATTCCAGCAGGGAATTCTATTCCTTAGCTTCATTTGATCATATCTAATTTTTAACTGACTTCCAAAAGGAGGAGGTTCTCAATCCGGTGGTTTTTTTTTTGTATGTACACCGATTACCTACTCCGAGGTTTCTGATCCGATTTCTGTGATTCTTTTTTAGTTTGATTTGGTATACTTGCCATTTGGTCCCGTAAAAATTTGATTCAGTACGGTTCAGAAGTATTTATTTTATGAGCATTTTTGCTTATTTCAATTTCTGCGTAGACGAAGACGTCGTCCAAGTATCGCCACTTAAAAGTGAAAACAAGTATCACCACTTAAAAATGAAAATTAAAAAAAAAATACAAAAAAAATATAACCGACTTCCAAACAAAACACTACAAAGTATAAAATAACCTTAATTTCGGAAGTCGGTGTTAAAAAACAAAGAAAAAAAAACAAAAACACCGAAAAAGTATTTTTCTTATTTACGGTCAATGAAAGAACCCTTGATAGGCTTTCCCAACTCTTCAAGCTATTAACACTCCATTTACTAAAAAATCTGTTACCAATTGCAGATCCCCTAACCAAAAACGATTCAGCCGACAACATGCTATCGTGTAACGAAACGACATCGGAATGCACGGAATCGGAAAGCAGCGAACAATACTTCGAATGTAACGAAACTCCTTCATACATGGACAAATTCGACGCCGTAGACAATATGCAACCGCTGAAATTCGCCGACTCATACCCAGAAGGGAAAAACGGTAGAAGCAACTCTAACGTTGGAGTTAAAATCGATGCTGATTTATCCAAGGTCGCGTACAAACGAAGTAGTTCGGTGCCGAAGAATGATGACCGCGTGCCTTTGCCCACAAGACGAATAAGCTTAGAACATAAGATTGATATAGGAGACGATAACGAACCTCCGTTGATCATAGACTCGGCGTCTCCAAACGGTAGTATGAACACTATAGCTGAAATGATTCCTGTTGCGATGCAGCCGAGGTTAGATCTTCAGCCAACAAGCAGGACTGAATCCCAGGATAGCTCACCGAACGATCCTCCAACGGAAATACACATTTCGAAAGAGGAACTGAAAAGTGAGGTGAAAGCTTCCCCAAGCGAGATCTCTCCTCCCTTAGCCGATAGTGTACCTGAGTCGGAGTCACAGAAACAGTCGCCTGATACTCCTAAGGAAGTCAAGAAAAGTCAGAACTTGTCTACGGATTTCGATTTGAGTGAGCAGTTGCAGAAGATTCTTGGGATCTCGTCGGAGAAGACTCGCGGCGACGCGGCCACTGCGGAGAAGAAGAGTGAACCTGCTAAAGAAGTGAAGATTTCTGATGAACCCACTAATAAAGTGCCGTCGGTGAAGATTGACTCGCCTGAAGGTGCAAAGACCAGGTAAGGTTCCTTCGCTGATTTTCTTACGGTTCTGAACGTCCGTGTGAAGAAATGGAACCCTTATAGGATAATTTGTGTGCCGCTTTCTCGCTGTCTGTCACAGCCGATTTACTCCGGATTTACTGTTTGGTACACATAATTTCTGTGACCCAAAACACGGACGCTTAACGTAAATAAATACATTTCGATTTCACTTTTGGGGGACTAATTCAAAATCATCATCAATCAATATACAGGTGAATTTTTGAAGTGTGCCTTCAGGGCCAAATACGAAACTATGAGGAATATCGAAAAACACTGAAACGAGTCTCGAGCCCATTTTTAATGAAAACTAAAACTGTATCATTGCATTTTTGAAAAATCGTTGTTCCTACCCAGGAATCGAACCGGTAGATTTTGAAAAACAACACACCCTATATTATTACACCATCCGAAAGTGTAGCTAATAAGGATCAAATTCTCGGAAGTAGTAATACATGGCAAACTAAAAGAAAGAGCTCACTTTTAACAAAAACCTTTTTTAATTTTCAAAGAAAAAAATATCGAATCAATTTTTTTTTTTTTTTCAGAAATCTATGATGCTGTTTTAGTTTTCATTAATTTGTTAAAAATGAGAGCTTTCCTTGACTTTAATAATAATAATAAAAAATTATTTCGGAAATCATCCATATGGTGTTAGTATTAGGACTTACAAACTATGTTAGTATCACAACAAATTCTTTTTATAAATCTAATTCAAATATTTTTCCTGAGCACCGGGCCCGCAGCTAACGGGTCCAGTGCATCACAAAAGGGCAGTCTGGCTTCTCCACAATAACTTTCAGGATGCTATTGGAGCTTCCACGTATCCTATGCATTAGGGATGCCGTTCTTTTGCGCATGACAGCTTCAAAACTATCGATGCCTGCCTCGGCAAACATGCCCGACGCACTACAAAACCGCGGAAGCCCCAACAACACCCGAAAAGCATTATTGTACTGAACCCGGAGGGCGTTGTAGGCCCTCTGTGTGTACCTGACCCACAGGCTGCAGGTGTAAAACGTCTGGCAGTAAGCCTTAAACAACGTAATTTTCACGTCTCTAGTACACCTTGCAAACCTACGGGCCAGCATATTACATCGAACCGACAACGCCCTTCGTTCTCTCTCTATATCCTCGTCATCAAACATGTTCTCGGTCAAAATGTGCCCAAGGTATTTTAAACATGACACTCTTTTAAGTGCCACCCCATATAAGTAAACGGGAGGCACTGTCGTCGGTTTTCTGGAACCCACACGAAACACCATAACCTCACTTTTCCGGACATTATACAGGAGACCATGAGCCATGGCGTATCGTTCACACACTCCAAGTAACTGCAACACTTTCGGATGGTGTAATAACAGGGTGTGTTTTTTTTTCAGAATTTTCGATTCCTACTAGGAACAATGTTTTTTCAAAAATTCAATGATGCAGTTTTAGTTTTCATCAGAATCGGTCTCGAGACTTCTTTCAGTGTTTTACGATATTCCTCATAGTTTCGGATTTGGCCATGAAGACACACTTTAATAATTCACCTGTATACAAAATTCTTCCGTTACTGAGTGAGTGAGTGACTGACTGACAGACAACGCACAGCCGAAGCTACTGGTCGTAGAAAGCTGAAATTTCACACGTAGTTTCCTTGGGGAGTGTAGTGGAGCACTTAGAGAGGATTTCCCAAAATTCCTACGGGAACGGGAAAAAACGGGATTCGCGCTTACGAAGTCGCGGGCAAAAGCTAGTTTAAAATAAAGTATTTCAAACGTGACATGTGACATATCAAATGAAAGCCTATTGTGAGCTTCTTTTATTATCATTTTTTTTTTCAAATTTTAGAAATAAATGATTTTTGGTTTATTTAAAAAAAAAAATATAGAAATTTGACCATTCCCCGTCAAAATCCATCATAGTTGGTGCAGCCGTTTAAGCGTGAGATCGTAACAATCATACAGACAGAGTTATTTTCTCCTTTATAATATTAGTATGGTGGTTATTGTAGGTTGGGTGCGATCGACATGACGACTCCGAAGAAGGCCATCACGAGCGTGGAGACGGTGGAGCGGCACGTCGCGTTCGGCTTCAAGGCGGCGCTGGTGCGCACACTCGCCAACCTCTGCTGGAAGAACCAGGAGAATAAGAAGATGGTGAGGCTTCTTTTTTCACGAGGATATTTTTGTTACGGGAAAAACAACTATGGGGTTTAAACTTTTTGTATGGAAGCTGAGCTCTATGCGTTTTGAAAGTTGCGGACGCGCCGCATGATGAAACTAGTATGTATGGGTAAGGGACACCTAAATACTACCACCTACCACCTACGAATACGGCGACCGTATTCGTTTAAGTTGTCGGTTTACCGGATTCGGCGATCGTATGCGACGCTTGCGCTGTCCGCGCTCTTCGGTTGAACAATGAGTTGCGCGTTTCAACAAATCAGTCGTGTTCAGTCACCGAAAACGGTCCGCAGTCGAATACGGCTTACCGACAACCTGTTTACACTAGTCGGTGAGCGAATACGGGCTTTGGTCGAAAACGGCTAACCGAAAATCCGTTTACACTAGTCGGTGACCGAATACGGACTGTAACGGAATCGTTCAAAACGAGCTTATACAAATGAGTCATTAGGCACCAATTTCAAATGTTTTTAGGTAAATAAACTTTTTACAAAAAAATATAACCGACTTCCAAATAAAACACTACAAAGTATAAAATAACCTCTATTTTGGAAGTCGGTGTTTTTGGTTTTGTTTCTTTGTTATTTAACACCGACTTCCGAAATTAAGGATAGTAAACAATTTTTTATTTTTCACTTTTAAGTGGTGATACTTGGACGACGTCTTCGTCAACGCGGAAATTGAAATAAGCAAAAATGCTCATAAAATAAAAACTACTGAACCGTACTGAATCAAATTTTTACGGGACCAAATGGCAAGTATACCGCATCGAACTAAAAAAGAATAACAGATATCGGATCAGAAACCTCGAGAGTAATTGGTGTACATACATAAAAAAAAAACAATAAAAAAATATCCACCGAATTGAGAACCTCCTCCTTTTTTGGAAGTCGGTTAAAAAAGAAACAGGGAAAGAAAATTCTCCACTTATATATTGCAGTAGAACTGTGCGCGAATGAGCCAATTACGTTAAATATCCTTTATTGTTTGGCTACAATAAAAAACATACCCAATTGTTATTTACAGATTCGTGAACTTGAAGTGATCCCAGTACTTCTAGATTGCTGCAACATCGATGCCCGCAATCCATGTATCCTTTTACAAATATAATTTCTTACAGCTCATTATGCGTGAGCTCGAGTATCTAAGTTGCCATTGGCAAATCTTCGTTAGTAATACGTCGTATAAAACAAGAAATAATTAAACGTACAGTGAGATCAGAGGGCTAGAATTCTACTAATTTTTAGGGTTCCGAAAAAAAACGGATCCCTTAAAGGATCACTCGTGTGTCTGTCTGTCCGTCCGTCTGTCACAGCCAGTTTTCTCCGGATCCACAGGACCGATTCTGTTGAAATATGGTACACATATGGACTTCTATGACCCAAACACGGACGCGTTACGTAAATCATTATTTTTTTTAAATATGGGGGTCACTTTTGGGGTTCAAACTAGAAAATAAAAAAAAAAGTTTTTTGAACAATATCGTGTGACATATCAAATGAAAGGGCTTATTGTGAGAGTCTTAATTATATTTTTTTCATAATTTTAAAATAAATGGTTTAGCAGTTATTCAAGAATTTAGACGAAAAATGACCATTCCCCCCCCTTATCTCCGAAACTACTGAGCCTAAAATTTTGAAAAAAGTGGAGATAATAGATCTTTATCTAAAGATTACAGGAAAACCTATTAGAAGTCTGTAGTGTTAAAATAACATGTTAAAAAAATTAAATTCGTTCGGAACCCTTTGCACGCGAGTCCGTCTCGCATCTGGCCAGTTTTTGAACAACGTTCGCATTCGCATGTCAGTCGCAAAATATCAAAAAAGCCTTAATTTTGCTTGAAAATTTGTAGAAATGGCACTCTGATCTCTATTTGACCTCCACAACTCAGAGCATCCCTATATCCCTTTTTGGCAAGACAGGTATTCTGGCTTCTGGCTACTGGTAACGACTGTCATTGAGTCGTAAGGTCGTTGCTCTCTATCTGTCAAAGATCGTTTAATGACAGTCCGACTGTTAACGTGCTTACCGAGGCACAAAGGAGATTCGGTATATACTCGTAAATAACTAGCTGACCCGAGCAACGTCGTCTGCGTCACAATATTCATTACTGCTCCGCTCCTATTGGTCTTAGCGTAATGATATATGGCCTTCCTCACTAAATGGGCTATCTAACACTGAAAGATTGTTTCAAATCGGACCAGTAGTTCCTGAGATTAGCGCGTTCAAGCAAACAAACTCTTCAGCTTTATATATTAGTATAGATAGATGATCATGCATCCTCGGAACGCCCTTGAACAGTGTTGCTTAACCTTGAGGATCACCCCGTACAGCTGTTATTATTTAGCCAATTTACTTCAGCACGATAATATTCCTTATGTAGTAAACAGTAATAATGCAGTGGGTCATCTTCGCTGTTCGCAATTTGTGCGAGAACTGCCCGGAGAACCAGGTACAGTACATTGTTAAGTTATTTTTAAAATACTGTGTGTGAATCTGACTGCAAATGGGTCAGAATTATTAAAGCTGATGGTTTCCCAAGAAAGCGGTGCCATTATATTACGGCCGTCTATAAAGAGCGCGTTTTAATACCGACAAGTCAAAGATCCAACGTGAAATGAAGACTGCCATGAAAATTAGCAGCCTTCATTTTGTTGCCGTTATGAGATGCCATTCATTTTGCACAGACAAAACGCAAATTGTAATAAATATATCACTAAACAATAGTATACTTAGCCAAAGGCCTAGTATTCAAAACAATAAATATCTAAATGTTATAAAACGATTGTCTACGTTACACCTTTTTTCTTTTTCTGCAGGAGGTAATATCAAAGATGACGTTACAAGCGCCTGTTGATAACGAGGTCCTTCAAGAGATGGGACTGACCCTTCACACCGACAACCAAGGCAACGGCATCAAGATTGTACCTATGTCCCGCGGATAGACTGAAACTGAATAGATAAGTCAAATATACTAACAGTCCTCAGAGGAAATTATGGTGTATCGATTTTTAGAAGAAAAACAAATCGGGTTTTCTCTTTGTCTAAAATTTGATGGGCTAAAATTGGTAATCGCAGATTTGTTGGAAGCAAAAATTCGAGGAAATACATTTGGTGATTGCATCAAATGGTTGATTTGACTGTTATCGAGGGAGAATAGCAGCCAAAAGTTGTGTCCATCGTGCACAGCCACCTGCACTATCCAGGATTTAAACGAAGCTAATTATAGAGCTGTGGTTGCTCAATAGATCGAACAAAATTTAATTTGATTCAATCGACACGAACAGAAGAAAAAGCAGCCAAACGTAAAATGATTTACCGTATCTTATTGGCCATGATAAAGTGCACTGGAATGTAATTGTTATTTATAGATTTTGTATAGAATGATTGAAGGGGTTCAGCTTATCTGATAGCTTGTAATTTGGCATGTAAAGCCACTCGTGCTGTATTACGCAAATATAATGAACTATAATAGTTTCCTTTGCTTGTTGCAAATTCTACAACATTATTATAATACCCAAGATTTTATTCTTATGTGAAAAATAAATTATAAATACATATAGTATCGTATTTTATTTTAACTATGCTGAAAGGTTTAAATGGTGGCGCTTGGCCCAAAGTAGATGTCGGCACATCAGCTTCATTGCAAAATTGCGCGTTTGTTGGATACGAGGAAACATTTGGTGGTTGGAGCAAAAGTTTGATTTGGCTGCTGTCGAGGGAGAACAGCAATCAAACGTTGTAAGAAATACCCTAAAATTACAATGTGTTAGCAATACATCTTAAGAGGTAATTATACTCATCATACTGAACAACTTACACTATAGGACCAAACCCGAAATCGCGAAAGAAAAAATCAGCTGTTCAGTACATTTTGTCGAGTTAAGCGCACTTAAATGTATGGACCAGTCGAGTTTTTTTCGCGATCTCAGTTTTTCCTTAAGAGGTTAGCTAACTACCAATCTCAGCTAAGCCTGGGCTGCCGCTGAGTCGATAAATTTACTGCCAAGTACAAACCCCAGTTAGATGTACTCAAAATCGTATTCGAATGTAATAAAAAATAATATTATACATCCGCGTTTAATTACAAAATGTAAAGGCCTCAGTAGCCAAGTCATTAAAACCCAAAAAGAAAAACATTTCGATTGACAAGTTGACGTTGACGTGACGTTTGACGAAATTGTCATTTACGGTCGGTGTTCCGCTGTTGTTATTCCCAGTTTACGATTCCAAAATAAATAACAACATTGCAAGATGGTTAAAATCGCTCTCCAAATCAAGGCAACTTTAGAATGCATTGATAAGTTATACACAAACCATCCTTACTACCAATGGTTCTTAAAATTGAAGTGTGGTAGTTGCGGCGAAGTGACTGAGAAGTTCCACGATCTTACTGAGGCTGAGAAAATACCGCAGAAGCACAATAGGTCGGAAACTAACTTGTTGATAAAATGTAAACTGTGTTCCAGAGAGAACAGCATGGATGTTATTGAAGGCAGCAATGGTAGGTCCAACTAATCCTTAAGTCTGCATAACCTTTCTATTAGCTCTTTCTCGCTTCTCCTATTTCGTGTTGGAAATCTTGATTTAAAGGCTTTAAAATTAAGAGGATAGCTAGCAGCAGCTGAGTGTATGCTAATGAAAAACAATTTTCTTATTGCCCTAGCATCTTTCTTAACCCCAATGGTACGACTTTCCATTGACTTCCGTCGAATTGAGGGTCGGGGAGGGGGGGGCGGGAGAGGGGGGGATGGTTATAATAACCACGAAGGGGATGGCGGGGTCTATTCGCTCGCTTCGCTCGCTCAGACGACCCCGCCATCCCCTTCTAACCTAACCTATCCGAGTCGGAGTGCCCTAAAGTCCCAATTGCATCCAGTTTCTCCTGATATAACAACAGTTACACGGTACTGGGAACGGTGGCGCGGGAACTACTGGTTCCGATGGCAAAGTGGCTCACTAGAGTCCAACACTTGCACACACGGGGGGCCTGCAGAAGAGCTCGCAACAAGTGGCTCATCAGAGTCCAACACTTGCACTACACTCAATTCTTCAGACGGCACAGCAGAACACGAAACCCGGGGCTTCGGCCATGGTGGTAGTCAAACGTTGTTTTCACCGACAGGAGTACGTAAACACTCTCAACTGCTAGGGACACAAACGATGAGATGACTGACGATGACAGTGACAATACAAAATAGCGTCAGTTTTACGTTTCGTTCTACAAGCCGGCAAAAGACGGTAAACACTACACATTTTCAATTATAATAGCTCGTAATGAAAATAATGCTGTGATTTAAATATAAACTGTTAAATATATGTGTACATGAAAAGTATTGAAATGAGTACAAAATATAATTATTTACACACATTTTTATAAAATAAAATGTTACCGAACGTATGAAACCTTAACCATAGGTAAAACGAAATGTTCAATGGTGAGAATTCTATATAGTCTGTGGTAGGGATTGACATAAATATTGTAAAAATAATTGATTTTCAATATTTTTTTTCTCAAAAAGTACGCGTCTTCGAATGTTGAAACTTTGCGTGTGTGCTTATAATAATGTAACCTTTCTGTAAAAAAAATATCAACTCCCAACTCGCCGGACGGCAATGGAAAACTCACCCATGATTAATTTTCACAGAGTTTTACTTTTATAATATTGTGTAGGGTTCTGTCAAGGGTGATTATAACTAAATTCCATTCAAAATAATGAATAGTAATTTCTTAATACTGTATGTTCCAGGTCAACTTACCAGCAGCGATGAAGGCAAGTTCAAAACATTAGTGATATTTGACTGTCGGGGTGTAGAGCCTGTTGATTTTGAGCCTAAATCCGGATGGATAGCAGTAGCTGAAGATGATGGCAAGTGTTAACATGATATTCACTGTTAAAGTTTAAAAATCTATTTAAGACTGTTTGGACAATCAACTTATTTGGTTTTTAGTTTTAGTGTCGGCCGGTGCCGTATGGTGCCGTAAAAGAATAATACCATCCCATCACTTCCCGTGGGTGTTGTACGAGGTGACTAAGGGATTCGCCAGAGAATGGACAGCAGCATTCTCTATAAAACGCAACACCATACACTGCGATCGCCAAACCGCCTGCCAAGGGTGGCGATAATGGCAAACCCCTCCCTTTGGGTGAGGCCTATGTCCAGCAGTGGAAGTCTTTCGACTGATATATGATGATCCTAGTTACTACATAACTACTTGTAAATAGTCTTCACTTTATTATTTTTACAAAAAAATTAATTTTTTGCTATTAGTGTACCTAAAGAAGTAATATAAAGTGGCATTCATCCACAGATTTACCTGCCACTGCCAGTTAACCCAAGCTCTGATCCATTTATTAATTTATCCATTACTTTATACATCATCATTATCATCATATCAGCCGAAAGACATCCACTGCTGGACATTGGCCTCCCCCAAGCGTCGCCACAACGACCGGTCGACGAACTGTGCGTCTCGCATCCATCGGCTATGTCGGTAAACTTGGTTCTCTTGCGGATATCATCATTCCTGATTCGATCACGCAAGGAAACTCCAAGCATTGCCCTCTCCATTGCCCTTTGAGTAACTTTGAGCCTTCTGATGAGGCCCATTACTCACTTACTTTATTACTGAGAAGTTATTAATGATTAAAAACCTTTTTTTTTTCAGGAAAAACTTTTGAAGATGTTGACTTAACTGAAAAAGAATGGGTGGATTATGATGAGAAGAACCAAACCTCCGTTGGAGTGTATGAATTGGAATGGCAATTTGTTAAAGTTAAATAATTTTATGATATGATGATAGTTGTACTATAAGAAATTCGTTAAGACCCCTGAACTCAGCATGCTTATATTAAATTATAAAATGCATTAATTGAAGTCCTATCTCTAAGTTACAATGCAATATATTTTCCTTATAGGAATTATAACATTTTACTTATTTTTTTTTTGAATAAAAAAGTGTTAATGATACTATTTAAGTTTTCTTTGACTGTTAAATATTAGCAATCTATGTTGTCCTAAACATACATTCACTTGTAGATCTCATTAAGAGGGGACTCGAGTCGGTTACTCTTGGGGCTTTCTCCATACAAACGCATTCCGCTGTTTTCTTCGTGGATAATGTTGCTAGAGGAACGAAAAAAAAAACTGGATCGAATTAATACGTGCTTCTATCATTTTCTTTTTTCCAAAACATACTAACTTAATGAATTATGACTATCCAAAAAAAAAAGCCCGCTTTAACCGCCATGTTCAGACGACTGTCAGACTTTGATAAGTTTTTAACAAAATAGTATATCAGTCCCACTGCCGGGCAAAGACCTCCCCAAATCCTTCAAGAGATAGGTAGTCGTCTAGGTTCTCTCGCCACCTCTTCCTAGGGCGGCTACATTATTATTGATTAATATAAAATATTTCAGCCGGTTATTGTAAACTATTCGAACAGCCAGACCCGGAAAAACTATTTAGGCCACGCAAACATTTGTTCCGCGCGGGACACAGCCCCGCAACACGATCGTAGCAACCAACCGCTCATCCAAGCACGAACCTTATGTAAACACGCAATTTCATTTGCATGTTCTAACTTAAAATGATTAATTTTACGCAAATGTAATTGCTACTCCTGTTGTTCCATTTTACTTCTTCGATACTTCCGAAACGTTTGCCTACACGCGATGTATGCCGTGGCATACATTAGAGATCAGATACTATTGTGTATCAGGAAGCGACAAAGTCACGGCGTTTCCATTGGAATCACTTTTTAATTGGTGCAATGTACTTTGCACTTGGTACATGAAAATGGTTGGACTTGGCTCTCCTTCGGTAGTGTAACTATTAGGCTATTTGTATGTAGCAGTTTTTCTGTTGCCGCTAATCTTTTCTCATTCAATTTTGTTTTGGGATCCAGGACATTTGAATCGATACTCCGGGAGTCATCGATTCTGGCTTTCAGGGGTTGCTGTGGTTGGGAATAGTGTGGAGAAAAAAAAAGGTAGGTAGGATATTCTTCAGAAGCATTTGTCATTTTTAGGGTTCCGAATATCCGTAAAAACGGAACCCTTATAGGATCACTCGGGTGTCCGTCTGTCTGTCCGTCTGTGTCTGTCTGTCTGTCCGTCTGTCACAGCCAGTTCTCTCGGGATCTGCTGGACCGATTCTGTTGAAATTTGGTACACATATTGACTTCTGTGATCCAAACACGGACGCGTTACGTAAATTATTAAATTTTAAGTATGGGAAAAACTTTTTTTTTTAATTTCTATTTTGACGGGGTCAAACTAGAAAATAAAAATAAAAAGTTTTTCAAACTTTGTCGTGTGACATATCAAATGAAAGTTTACTGTGAGGGTTTTAATTACATTTTTTTACACCTTTAAGCCACTAAAAAACCTTTGTGATTTTATTTCATTCCCATGAAATGAAATCACGAATTGGCTCGAAATTGGGCGCAGTTGCTGCTTCTGCATCAGTATAATAGGTATATGTTTGATTCGTATACTATGATACAGCTCACCCCGGTAGTCAAAGATACCTGACCTTCACTATAGCCCTAATGTCTATCTATGCAAAGTTGACGACGTTAAAATATATGCATTGACATAACAATGGATTCTCATAACATCACATTAAATGAAGTAAAGAAAATTGGATAACACCTATCAGACATGAGCCATTATCCAATAAAACCCAGACTAGTCTCAACGGATTACCCGTAAGCCGTATGTAACAATGATTGACGCGGATTTTTTCCTTTGATTAACGTAATGCGTCGAATTGAATGAACCATGTGAGTGTGACGTCTATGTTTTCCGCGCTAACTCAACTGTGACTTCACTTTCAATCGACACTTCCTATTCCGCAGTTAATCTTCGTCTATTATTGCTGTTAACTGTTTGATTTGTATGGTATTGCTAATGAACTTGCCATTTCACTAGGTATGGAGTGGGAGCAACGACGATACAGCCCTGTATGATCGTTGGGTGGAATACTAGTGTCACGTTATAGACCTATCTAGGCCTATTTGTCTGCCGCCGTGCTATCTATGCTGAAGGATGGCGTTTTATAACTGAACCGAAAAATAATCTTCGATTAATTTTGACTTCGAGTTTCGGGTTCATTTACAGTCCTGAGTCTTTTTTTTTTATTTATTTGTGATGGGTTTGCTCTTGACTAGTCTAGGTCAGAGATGACAGAGACAAAGTCTACGATGGAGCGAGCTTACCCAGAAGGAGCCTGTTCACTCTAACTTTGAAGAGATTAGGGTTCAATTTGGTCCCTTCAGAAGGACGTAATTGAAATGTTTCATCATCATTTCAGCCGAAAGATTTTGCCCCCCCCCCAAGTGTCGCTCGCTGTTATTACATGTCCTAACATTGACAGGTTTTGGGCTGCTCGTATCCAGCGGTTTCCCTGACGAAACACGTTTGCTTGTCCAAAACTTATCGCTTTGTTAGCGTTTCAAAAGCTTTTGAAAAGTGCTATGCTAAGCTATAAAGTTAATCACGACAGCTGATCGGCTTTTAGCACAAAATTCCCAAGCAAATCCGATGATTTTCTATGAACATTTTTCATTCAATCTGCCGTGAAATCGCGATCGTATTAACGTGCGTGTATTAACGAAGTCATAAACGGTTCGACGCGAAGGTGAGTGACATTTAGCAGTATGTAATTTTACGCTGGTTCCGCCCAGCGGGCTTACCATTGAACTTGATATTCTACTTGCATGACTAAGTTTTTACGGGACTTTTTCGACTCCTATCGAATTGAATGCAAAAGGCATAAGGAGACCGCAGGAGGCCTTTGTCCTGAAGTGGGGCAATTTGGCTATCTCGATTAGATTATCTTAGGTACTTTTTCTCCGGTGTTGGTGTTGCGTACTTACCTACTTAATGAAATCAACTGAAAATGAACTGTGATGACGAATGATTCCTGGCTTTAGAATTCCTAAATAAAGTAAGGAGTTCACTTATTTCCCTGCGTCGTTCGTCTAGTGGTCGCAAACGCGACTGCTTAGCATGTAATCCAGGGTACTTCGATTCTCAGCTCCGGCGGTTTTATTGGTTTCTTCCATCTTGAATTTTTCAGTAGCAATCCCCCTATGAGACTTAAACATACCTAACTGCCAAAACGTAGCTGTTGCTACTAGGTACACTTCTGCCTCCAGCTCTTCGGGGAAACAGTCATATTGTAATGATATTTTGTAGTCTATTTCTACCACGATTTTAAAAACATTTATTGCCGAAGCGAGATTAATATAGTCTAGATAGTTACCTACTGTCCAGCAGACTAAGATACGATTAACCAACCACCCACAAAATGACAACACATTTTTATCACAGCACCATTCATTTACTCATATCCAACTTATATTATCATATCATTCCACACACACCACAATAACTTATCAATAACAAGGTACAGTATTCTAGTGGGTCGGCTACTTTCCACTGTGCTTTAACAACTTAACTTTGAATATTCTACAAAAGTTCGTTATCTAACTAGCAGCGGGTGTGGTCGATGTCGTTGTTTCCTCTTTGTCAGACCGAGACTGGAAACCGGTGAAGCCCGTGTTCCCGTGCACAGTCACCGTGTGATGCTGTGTACTCGAAATTATAGGCGTCTGAGTCACAGAAATTGAGTTTTCCCCGTATTGAGAGCTGTACTGATCATCAGTGTACACCTGGAACGGGTGATGAAGGTACACCGGCACTTGTACAGGAACCTTTACCGGCACTTTAACGGGCACCTTCACTTTCACAGGATACGGAACTCTCACCGGGTAGGGAACCCTCTTCTCAACCGGGTACGGCTTCGGCACGTAAACGGGCACTCGTTTCTCCACTTCTACTCTCTGCGGAACAAGCACTTCGACTGGCACCGGTACTTTTTTCTCTACTTCGACTGGATAAGGCACTCTTTTCTCATAGGGCACCGGAACCGGATGCGGCACTTTAACGGCATACGGTTGGGGGTACGGCACCCTTATCGGAACGTGTTTTATTACTTCGACTGGCTCTCTCACTTTCACTTGGACTGGATAAGGCACTTTCGTTTCGACCGGGTACGGCTGTGGGACGAGAACTTTTACGGGAACTGGGTATGGTACCCTTTTCTCCACATGAACAGGCACTGGGACGGGCCTGTCCACTGGTACCGGCACTTTCACTTCCACTCGGTACGGCACCTTCTTCTCCACTGGATACGGCACTTTCACTTGCACGTGTTTCACTACTGGCACTTGGTGAATTACTGGATACGGTTTTGATACGTACTCCTTTTCAACCACTTTCACAGGCACAGGGTGTGGTATTTTGATCCCTATTGGATAGGGAACCTTTTTCTCGACGGTCACCGGGTATGGAACCGGCTTCTCTACTACTTTGATCTTCTCCACTGGAACTGGAACTTTCTTCTCCACTTGGACCGGGTATGGCTTAGGAACCTCGACTTTGTATGGTATCTTGACAGGTTTCTCAACAGTTTTAATGTATCTGTGGTGGTGATGGTGATGGTGGTGTTTGATTTTGGTGACGACTCGTGGGTGTCTGTGGCTGCCATCGCTCTCTAGGTCCCCGTACATGTAGTGCATCGGCGAGCGTCCCCGCTTCCCACTGTAACCAGAATAATACGGGTTCAATTGACGTTTTCGTTTAAAGAAAACCATTTTTTTTCTGCCCATAACTTGTAATGGGTTTTGAGAACTTGGCACTGGGACAAGCCCAAAAGATTGTAAATACATCATTTGCTTACTTTGAGGCGCGGCGGGTTGGGCAGTGAATAAGTCCGATCGTTTAGTGATTGGTGTCGGGGCGGGCTTCTTGAATTTAGGATAATGTGAGGGCAGTATCGGCACCCAGTCGTTAGGTTCGATTTGAGTAAAATTGATCGGTGGCAGATGCGTGGTGGTTTTGACTTTAAGCTTTCTGGTAACCGGGCGGTAAACGCGCGGCGTCGACGGCGTGATCGGCGTAGTGGTCGTCACAGTCGTTGTGTTTCTGTACGCGAATCTAGATCGGTGGGTGATGCTCTCAGAGGTCTCACGATCAGATTCGTCAGTGGTGTTAGTTTTTGTAAGAGTCGTGTTGTCTTTAGTCAATGTCGTGTTGTGTACAAATAAAGTCGGGTTCGCTTTGTCTAGTTCACGTTTGGGCCATATTCTTTTTGTCCGCAGGACTTTTTGGGTGGTCGTGGTGGTAGCTTCGGTGGTAGTACTGGACGTGGTCGACGTTGACGTCGTATTAATTTTCGGTGGCCTGACAAAGTCGGATCGGATGCCGTTGATCACTTGGACGGGCAAGCTGAACTTAGGGCTCTTTGCAACTAGAGGTCTGCCAGTTGACGCAGCGGCGGCGTACACTAACGGTCGGTTAGTCTTGAAGTAATATGTCCTATGGTGCGGTGGTAGCGGGATCACTCTAGGAAACTTGTAAATAGAGTTTGGTGAATGATGCAGCTTCACAGGTTGTTTAGGATAGAGGCGTGGCGGCGGTAGTTTTTGTATCTGCCCGTGGTGAGGTCGGGGAGCATCGACTTTGTGGTTTTGTCTCACTAGTTTGTCAGGAATGTTGGGCGGTTTACTTGGCGGTCTTTGTTCAGGTTTGTGAGTAGGCAAGTCGGGTCTCGTCAGTGATTGGTTGTTAGATTTTGGTTGCGCTACGTACTTTGGGTTATGTATTATAGTGACAGCTCTGTTCTTCGACTCTATAGCGAGTGGCTCGTCTACGTTGTCATCTTGTGCCGTCACGCCACTTCCTTGATTGACGACGATCACTAACGAAATGATCAGCAATGCCGTCTGAAAAAAAAATCATCATCAGTTAATATGGCCTTCCGTTTTTGAGTGTTTACTCGAGGTTTAAGAATTTTCAGTGAGCATCATCCGTGTTGTAATGTTTGTTTACGCTAACACTAAAGCTGTCGCATTTCCAATACTTGCATGTTTACAGTTCAAGAACAGAAGAGTTAAGTAAACCTAATCCATCAACGTCTTTTGAATTCAGCTCATGTCAATGATAAGAAATAGATAGGCGCAAAAAGACAATTAAATAAGGCGTGTTTGCTGCAAATATCTCGTTGCTTTATATATTTTTTAATTCGTTTTTACTATCGACGTCGCCGGTGCGTGCGTTAACTTAACACGCGATCTATCTTTCCGTATTCTTCCATTTTAGGTGACGAACTGCGTTTGTAATGCACCTACCTTTATAACAGCAAGACGCTAGGAAATTTTACATACCTAATAGGTACCGTAATAGGTATTTATGCTTACAAACAAAATGGGGTGTTTTTTTCATTGTTCTATTGAACGCGGCCGTAAATAATAATTAATGACATAGATCCTGATGGGTAGGTAACGGAAAAGTGCTTTTTTATTGAAAATTACTGGAATGTGCGTAGATCGTCGTGCATAAACGTAGGTTTCCTACTTAGTTATTTTATTAAAACGATGACACACACGACTATCGAGATACGATGATAAGAAACTTGTTTGTTTATTTTTTTCAGTGAGAAAAAAGTAGGTAGGTACCTAAGTAATTTATAAAGCTAATCAAAGCAATGTTAAAATTAATACAGACATGTTTAAATTATCCAGATCATGAAAAAAAAAGTTCTTTTGAGATGCACATTTTATTTGTGTCAGTTTCTTAATTTTTTTATGCAATTCGAATATAGGTATCAGATAATATCTATGATTATATTAATTTATCATAGTTTCTAAAAAACTCCGCCAAAGGTGGATTCTAGAGCAAAACATGTTTTCTGCTATGCTAATTTCACAAATAGGTAAACAATAACTCATGAATAACTTTAAAAATCAAGTCTCATGATCAAACTTTTCAGGATTGATTATAAACTTTTTATATATTTAAAGTACATTACCACACTCCAACAACTTGAATCACAATTATATAACACAATTCACACTGAAAATCACACACAATATATTTCACTTGAACATTTTCACAAAACTTTTCTTCACTAAACACATCACTGCACTGTTGTCCCGCCAAAATACATCGCGCCATATTTGAAACGTTTTGTTACTTCAACAGCGATTAAAAACCCGCGTTTTATTTATTTATAAAACCATTTTTTGTGTTTTGTTTCCACATTTTAGATAGCTTTTTATTTAATATACCTACCGATAAGTGTTGCATATTGCGGTGCCTGCGGCCGATGCAGACATGAACGTAATGATACGTCTGAGGAAGCGCCACACACTTATATAGCATTCGCGTAATGGGTGGCTGAGCTCCAGGACGATTACTTTCTCTGCCAATGCCAATATCGTTGATGGCCCTTGGTAATAGTGTTCCAGAAAATAATAGGAAAGATCATGTAGAATATGAGTTGACAATGATGACTACTATATATTGATATGTACCTAGCTAGCATAAATATAATTCAAAATAGCACAAGAATTGCTATTATGATATCAGCAGACGCCTTCCGCGCTTTAGTCTAATTTGGTATTGATAAATAATAATACTTAGGTACCTATGTAGGTGCTCGTGTATAAAAAACACAAGGGCATTTTAACTATTTTTTGTGGGGAGATCCTCATGGACACACTCTATATGGGAGAACGGAGTGTCATGTTGGAGTTCAACCGACTAAAACCCCACAGTAGGTACCTACCGCCTGTGCTACCGCTACCATGAGTCAGGAGCCCGGGATATAGAACAATTTCCTCAATTTTGATTTTTTTTAAGGTTTCAATTTATCTTAGATTCATGTTAATCTTGGTCATTTATTGCAAGTGACTGTTAAAATGTTGATTTTAGGCTTGTAATTCTTTTTATGCCTAGTCCCTTAGGTGTTGCTTTGCCCACTGTTTTACTTTTATTGAAATATTTTAAGTAGGTACCTACGCAGAGAAGGGTTGGAAGTTGAGTGTCTGCCGCTGAAGACTAGAGAGATTCCAATATTTTTATTCCGCAATGCCACCTGAATCATTAATTTAAAAATCAATAAAGATCTCCGTCGTCAATTTGTCCATAAGAAGATTACATTTTCACGTAACACTCCAATAAATTAAATCTTACATGACAGGATTCTAAATAAACGGTTAAGAATTTCTCAGCAATTATCTAAATCTCTGAAATATTTTTGTTTTATTAATTGCTCATGCGTCTGAGTTCCTACACATATACTGTGATCTAAGTAGTAGCGTATATAAGATGTAAAATTACGATGTTTTCCCGCCGAATTCGTTATTCAACAGTGAATAGTTGCGCGCTGAAATTTCTGTTATATGTGTTTTCCTGCTTCCGTTCTTCCTCACGCACCAAAAGTAAAATAGTGCTGAGACTTTATGCAACCATGTAAATAAAACACGCAATTATTGGTTCAAGTGGTGTTTCCACTGTTTCTCGTATTTTCTACATGGGTTATGAATTTATTTCTGGCACGCATTCGTACTTACCTCTATTAGAATAGACTACTTCAGCCCTTCCGTTCTGGGGCATCGTTGTTCAACCAATTTTTGCAGAGTTTTGTAAGATCGTATACTAAGTACCTACCCTAAGTTGCTTAGGTATTGAATCGCCAGGAACCCTAGAAAATTACAGATAAAAAAACAGTAGTTAGTCGCCTGTATTCTTAGAAGGGGTATGCAGGGTAGAGTCTGCCAGGGTTGCGAAATTTGTTCGAAAGAGTCACCGCGGCCCTGGAACGCAAAGGGCACTAGGAGGAAAATGGATGGGTTTTACATCCTACTGCGCCTCCGCCCAGACCGGGAGGAGTCATTTGATAATTTCCCATCCTTAAAAAAGTGAGTTTTACCTATAGTCCACCCACATTTCGGCAGTTAATATATGAATACCATGTACTCATTTGTACTAGGGTCAGGCAAAAATCCAGTCTTCCTGGTTGCTACTGAGTAATTTCTCGAAAAATCGGCTAAGTGCGTGTTCACGCGCAGCATAGAGTAACTTATATTTATAGGAAGTGCAGTGTAGGTTAGGCACCGTAGTTGCAAGTCACAATTGTCGACTTTTTTAGAATGGTGCTTTTTGTTTGATTCTATGAATATATTAATTAATTTAAAACTTTTTTATGTAACAAATTTTCAATTTGTACGAAATTTTCCTTCTCCAAGTACCTACATTTTATAGGTTGGTTGTTCTATCTATCACAGCTACGTAGGCGTTATAATTATAGGCTAATACCATGAATTTAATCACGTCTCCAAAAACAAACGTTTTGCTGGCAGAGGAGAGGCCCCTCCCCTCTCCTCTGCCTCTGCCGCACTAGACTCTTAAGAAAAATTAGCACTTTCATTTAAAGCTTAATATTTCGCACAAGGATCCTTGGATGGAAAAATGACCTTCGCACACCCCCAATACTTTTAAACGACCTATCCAACGACACCCCACACCATGGGATAGACGATAAAAAATTCATCGCCACTTGACGTTTCCTTTTTAGGATTGGAAATCATCAAATGATCTCTCGCTGGGCGGAGCGAAAAGGAGTGTTAGACAGGCTCTTACTGAAACCCACCCGTGTTCCAAATGACTTCGGAAACCCAGGTACCCTGTGTGAGACAGTTGGTAACACCAAGGCGTTGCTGGCCTTCCTTGGGGAGCTGGGGTGGATCGCATGACACATTTGTCCCACCTGCACGCAGAATACGCGCTTAGTCGTGGAGTTGCGGAAATCAGCCCGATTTACATACATACATGCCCTTTGCGTTCCATGGCCGCGGTTACTCTCCCGGTAATTCTTTCTCCCGACTCCTAGGACGTCTTCTTCTGCTGCGGCGATTGGGGCGTGAGGTTTGCGAGCATTAGGTCCAGGGTTCGGTAAAAAGATAATAACTAAATGTTAATATTTAATGACTAGTTGACCCGCGCAACTTCGTCTGCGTCACAATTTTCATTACTGCTCCGCTCCTATTGGTCTTAGCGTGATGATATATAGCCTTCCTCGATAAATGGGCTATCTAACACTGAAAGAATTTTTCAAATCGGACCAGTAGTTCCTGAGATTAGCGCGTTCAAGCAAACAAACAAACAAACAAACTTCAGCTTTATATATTAGTATAGATAGATAACACCTTTGCCTAGCCGCTTGGAGAATACAGTCGTGAGGAATAATGGGGATAGCGGCATGCTTCCAGTTCCGACATCATGCGATCACCAAGCCGTCTCATGCGCGGCAATTAATGGTTATTCAGCCACCTTAATATTCAGCAGTAGTTTTACTAGAGCGGCTTTAATGACCCATTTCGTATACAAAGAACAGTTAATCACTAGAACATAAGCGGTGTTAAATCACGCTGTATGGTCTACGTTCACACGTCGTTTAATAAAACTAGTATGTAATACACTGTTAACACAATTCCTGCTTTTTATAACAATATTACGTATGTAATTGGTAAATTGTTTAAAATTAATAACATTCACATATATTTTTTACTTTTGGTTCGAATGAGCGCGAGATAGCGTATCACACCTAAGTATGCGGTAAGCAAAGGAATCAATCTATACTTCTATACTAATATTATTAAGAGCTAAAGTTTGTAGCCATTTTGAAAATTCTTTTACCAATAGAATGCCACGTTATTTGTGAGTGTCATCTACATCTACACTAATATTATAAAGAAGATTTGTTTGTTTATTTGAATTGAATAGGCCCGTAACTACTGGACCGATTTGAAAAATTAATTTTAGCATTGGATAGCTACATTATCAGGGAGTAACATAGGCTATATATTATCCCCGTACTCCCACGGGAACGGGAACTACGCGGGTGAATACGCGTGACGTCCACTAGTAGGCTATATATTAACTTGAAAAAATAGAGATCCTTGAGAAAATTGCAGCGCGGACGAAGTCGCGAGCGAAGTGCTAGTCTAATATTCTGATAAAACTCATCCTGAGTCGTCATCTATTATGATGATCCTTAACATCATTTACTAAAACAACGTGTAACAGAATAAACTCAATACCTCTTAAGGGGTCATTGTACTCATCATAATGAACAACTTTTATTGCGGGACCAACACTGAAAAACGGAAAATATCGCGATTTCGGGGTTTCCCATAGCAAAAGTTGTTCATAATGATGAGTATAATGACCCCTTAAGAGGTATTGCGTCCACTCTGTTACACGTTGTATAAAATGTTAAGTACATAGTTCATTGTTCGCATTCGTAGAAGTATATTAGGAAAGGGTAATGGTTAACAACGGCAAAGTTAGTGTATATGTCACACGATATTGTTCAAAAAACTTTTTTTTTTAATATTCTAGTTTGACCCCCATACTGAAATTTTAGTAATTAAGGTAACACGTCCGTGTTTGAGTCACAGAAGTCCATATGTGTACCAAATTTCAACAGAATCGGTCAAGTGGACCCGGAGAAAACTGGCTGTGACAGACGGACAGACAGACAGACACCCGAGTGATCCTATAAGTGTTCCGTTTTTTGTTCGGAACCCTAAAAACTATTAATAGGTTCTTGATACAAAAGGTAAATTTGGAGAAAATGCCTTAGCATTAAGTCCGCCTCTGTACAGTGTTTTGTTACTTGTGTATAAAGTAAATAAAAGCCTGTATAAAAATAAAAGTTTTACTGTATTTCCTTCAATATCTTAAGCCTATATTTATCATCCGGGAACCTCATCTTCACGATCTGTCGGACTTCTTCGCAGCTGTAACTCTTAAACTGATCCCTGTCCTTATTCCATAGGTCGGATATCTCCAGCAGTTGCGCCTTTAACAACTGTGGCAGTTTCATGAACTTGCACCAAATGTTGATCTTTGTTTCGAACTGGATGGGCTCCTGAAAAGATAAGGTTATTTTTTTAAATTAAACTGAGATCTGAGTGCAAACTGTACTTGTTAAGCAACGTGCGCATGCGCATCTCAGTCACAATTTTTCAATAATGTATGAAAAAAGTGAAAAATTAAAAACTTTGGTTCATTTGTTTTTGTTTTACGAGCATTTTTGCTTATTTCAATTTCTGCGTAGGCAAGACGTCCTCCAAGTATCACCACTTAATAAAGTATAAAATTACCTAAATTTTGGATTTCGGTGTTTTTGGTTTTGCTTCTTTGTTTTTAACACCGACTTCCGAAATTTAGGTTATTTTATACTTTGTAGTGTTTTGTTTGGAAGTCGGTAATATTTTTTTTGTAAAAAGTTTTTTATTTTTCACTTTTAAGTGGTGACACTTGGACGACGTCGCACGCAGAAATTGAAATAAGCAAAAATGCTCGTAAAACAAAAACTAATGAACCAAACTGAATCAAATTTTTACGGGACCAAATGGCAAGTATGCCGCATCGAACTAAAAAAGAATCACAGAAATCGGATCAGAAAACTCGGAGTAATCGGTGTACATACATAAAAATAAAAATACCCACCAAATTGAGAACCTCCTCCTTTTTTGGAAGTCGGTTAAGAATGAGTTTTTTTTTAATTTTGCTACTGAGATGTGAACTTTTCTTTAAAATTGTTGAATTGACACTCAGGGTTTTCCGGCCTGATTAAGCTGAATCTTGTGATACTCATATAACTTGTTACTATTCCACCAATTCGCACTAAGCGTTTCCAAATGTCTTTTATAATGCGCACAGCAAAGGAGTGGAACTCTCTGCCTGCGTCTTTGTTTCCAAACGCTTACAACCCTAATCTCTTCAAAGTTAGAGTGAACAGGCTCCTTCTGGGTAAGCTCTCTCCATCGTAGACTTCGTCTCTGTCATCTTTGACCTAGACTAGAGTCAAGAGCAAACCCATCACAAATAAAAAAAAAAAAAGAAGACGAAGCAATAATATGGTACTATGGAGCTGGCCTGACGTTGATACCGGAGGGCAGAGGAACTTCTCAACCAAACAAGTCAGCACTACGTGTTTGGGCTCGATTGAAAAGTATTGACAGTTATTGATATTGCATAATACTTTTTAGTTCATTTAAAGCTTGTTTTAAAAATATAGCAATAAGTTAAGATACAAATATAGTAGTCTATTATAATACTTAAAGAATATGAACAAATAAAATTCCGTTTCGTTTTCTTACTTTGCCTCACTCCCGTTGCGTTTTGCTATTTGAATAATATTATTTTATTATTATACGTAATAAACACGCAATAGCAATCATTATGTAATTGGTATGTGCATGTGTATCCATTTTAATAAATAAAATTGCTCTTTGGTAATAATCAGTTTATAATTACCACTGCGTCCTGTCAATGCCTACTATTGAATAAAGGGCATAGAACCATTGTGGCATAGCCCCCCCGCCGCCATTTAATTTTTTTTTCAAAGTTGCGGCGCACGATCTAACATCCATGGGTAGGACACTTCAAAACACTTCAGGGGTCACTTTTGGGGGCCAAACTAGGAAATTTCAAAAAAGTTTTTTTATCAATATCGTGTGACATATCAAATGAAAGGGCTTACTGTGAGGGGTTTAATTATATTTCTTTTCAAATTTTTTAAATAAATGTTTTTGAAGTTATTCAAGAAATTAGACGAAAAATGACCATTCCCCCCCTTATCTCCGAAACTACGAAGCCTAAAATTTTGAAAAAAAATGGAGATAATAGACTTTACCTACAGATTACAGGAAAATCTATAAGAAGTCTATAATGTTAAAATAACATGTTAAAAAAATGAAATTCGTTCGGAAGCCTTTGCACGCGGGTCCGACTTGCACTTGGCCAGTTATTAATGATTTTCTTGGTTCTCATATGGTGACTTTACCTTCAAATATCTTGGCAACATGTCACTTTAGGGCACCATGTTGCTAACATTTTTTGTTCTTTTAAATGTCCTCTTCCCCTACATGCACGAAACATCGTGCGCCGCGATTTTGAAAAAAAAAAAACAAAATGGCGACGGGTTTTCGATAGATACTAACTAAAAGTGCAACTCGCTCTAGTTCAAATCATAATAATTTTAAGGATAGTTGATGAACGTAATCCGGTTGCGCAGATGTTTAATGAGTCTCTTAAGTCAAATAAAGTCTCGGTTTTACTGAGACGAAACCCGCCCGATACGCAACAGACAGTGCCGGATTAACCCATAAGCAAATTAAGCAATTTCTTAGGGCATCACATCTGGGGGGGGGGGGCACCATAAACAGATAAACTACAGGAATTAGAGGTCGTAGGTACCTTCTTTATTCTGGTCAAGTGGGATGACGTTTGTTCAACTATTTTGCAAATAATAAAGAAATTAAGATGTATATACATTTTTTGCAATATCGATTGAAAGGGGATCATAAAAATTCGAAGTGTCCACTAGGTTATATGGGGTATCATATGAAAGAGCTCTTTTGACGAATAATGTAAAAAAAGTAACCATTACCCCCCTTATCTCCAAAGTTTGCATAGAGAAAAATCTGAAATTATTCTATGTGATAGAAGTTTATGCAAAGGATGTTAAAATCTCAAGTTTATGGAAAAATTACAGGAAAAATAAAACGATGTCTCTAAATAGCACACTTTTTCAGAGATCATCAACATAAATAATATTACATTAGTTCAACACGGTAATTATAAAATTTTCTGACGAATATAGGTAGGCCTCGCCGATGAAAATTTAAAAATATTTCACGTTTTTTTTGGTCTAAAATTACCAGATTTAGATTTTAAGGACACCAGTTAAAGAAATTCCTAGTCAAAAGGCAAAGTCCTAAAATGTTCGAGCTTCCTCTTGCTGCATGTGTTCTTATCATATCTTACCTTTTCTGTATCTAATGGATAGGGGGCACCACGGGCGTGGATTGCTTAGGGCATCAAGAAGTCTTAATCGGCACTGGCAACAGAGCGCGAGTCATTGTTTCACTGACTGGGAAGTCACATGATGATTCCCGTCAGCTCTAACATCTCCATTCAAGTTAGTTGGTAAAATCGCCAAAATTCTCCCATTTTGATCAGCGTTGGATTCTATTGAGATTGAACAGAGCTTAACAGGATAACAGCCCAGAGTACCCAATGAGGTACAAGTGACAAGGTCCTGCCAAGTCTGTTTACCCAATGCTGTACACAAACTCAGTGTAACTCTACAAGCTCTGGTGTGAATTTAGTTAGTTACACTCACCTCAAAAAGCGTAAAAACGTCAGCAACAGTACTCTCTACTCTCATCGCCAGCATATACACGAGTTCTTCACTGACCGGCTTACTGTCCGCCAGCACTCGCTCTAGTACCGACTGGCACAGCGTCTGTACTAGCGTGCACACTGACATCTCATACATGCGCGCGGGCAATACGTTGAGCCAGCAGGCTTTTAGGTCTTTCATCAGGGTTAGGGCGTTGTTGATCGCGCAGTCGAATTGTTCGTAGGAGTCGTGAGTCCATGGAGTTCCTGTAATTTAAACAGGGTTTTGTTTACTTTGTTGTTTTCTTGCAATTGTAAGCAAACAAGGTAACATACTATGAGCTATGATCTTTGGAGGTATGACGCTGGATGGAGTTCGCCGGGAAGTGAGTCAAATAGCGTGCTTTTGGAGGGGCCTATGTTCAGTAGTTGACTGCTGTAGGCTTTTGATGATGACTGTTTTATTAGGGTTTCGTACCCAAAGGGTAACGAACGGAACCCTATTACTAAGCCTTCGCTGTCCGTCTGTCTATCAGGGGGCTGTATCTCAAGAACTGTAATAGGTAGACAGTTGAAATTTCCACAGAATGTGTATTTCTGTTGTAACTATAACAACTAAATAAAAATACAAGAAACATGTTTTTCGGCTTAAGGTACGGAACCCTTTTTGTGCAAGTCCAACTTGCACTTGGCTGGTTTTTAGGGTTCCGTAACCCAAGGGTAAGCAACGGAACCCCATTACTAAGCCTCCGCTGTCCGTTTCCGTCCGTCTGTCTGTCAGCGAGCTGTATCTCAAGAACCGTAGAGAGCTGAAATTTTCAGATTGTTTATTTTCTGTTACCGCTATAACAAAAAATAATAAAAATTAAGGTTTATGGTACGGAACCCTTCGCATGCGAGTCCGGCTCGCACTTGGCCGGTATTTTATCATTTTTAGGCTGACACTTTTCACGATACTTAGAATAGAATACAACTTACTTATTTATTTATTTAATATAGGCACACCAGACATTTATAAAAGAATAGCTCACTAGTAATCTGTGCCGTAAAAAGCAATCTTATTAAACTGGCTGTGAAATTTTTGTTCAATCATGATGAAAAAATAACCAGTTATTCTGACTATCTAGGAATGTAACTACAAAATGTGACTGTCTATTGACTTAGTAATATTGCAAATTTCTGCTCATACAACAATTTATGTTTAAATTTATTGCAGGCATCCATGAAAATGCAACAAAACCATATTTACCATTAGCTTCAATACTCTGTATGATGCTACTCTTCTGGTTCTGTAGGTACAGGGATACCTTCTCCAGCCCTAAGACCCTGAGGTCCTGGATGCTCTCCAGCAACACCAGGGTGAGCTGGCCGGCCAGGTTCCTGGGTAAACTGTTGCACCATGGAGGTCCGAGGAGACCATGGGCTAGGTAGAAGCAGTTGTTGAAAAATAGAGCTGGAAAATAAAACAAAACATTGGATTATTCTGATTCTGCAAGTGTTCAAGTGTTATTTTTAGCCACATTACAAAATAAAATATAATTTATAATTTTGGCAGTTATTTCTAAATTCTATAAACCCAAGTTACAGGGTATTTTCATAAACATTGCACCAGTTCAGACAGGGCATTAATAAGCAAATAAAATAATCACATTGGTTTTTTGTGGTCAAACACACAAAACTGTCTATTAGTGCTTTTGGTTACAATCAGACAAAAAAGCCTGGAAAAATAAGCCTGCCTTTGCTGAGAATAAGAACCATGGAAAATACAGAAATTTTATAACCACTATTGAATAAAAAAGAAATACTTCTCATACCAATTTCAGCAGGACAGCACTCCAAATTAACTTTAAACTTCTTCGGAACAAAACTCTGATACATAACAGCGATGTCCTTTATGTAACCCACCAGCTGTCTACTGTATTTCTCCGGCAACTTTGCACTCTCTTCCAAATGTTCCACAATTAAAGACATTATAGCTTTCACGTTCTGTGATATCACGCATTTCGGAAGGAACAGAGGCTTAGTAATGTCCCATATAGTATTATTATCCGTTACATCTAGTATGGAATCATTTCCAATGTTATTCGGTTCAGAGCCAACTGTGATAATACCATAAGACAAACTCTCTTTGAGTAGAATTCGGACATCGGAGAGTAGTTTATCACATTTTTTGTTATACAAAACACATTCTGTATCGTCTATGTATTTGTTCAATGGCGACTCATCAGCTTTTACAAATTTTAAATCAATAAGGAATTTGTTAAATGAATCTAATTCAATAACTATGTTTTTATAGTTCTGGTAGCTGCTGTCACAAGATGGTAAGTTCATCCTAATGCAGTCTTCAATAATTTTGTTGAAGAATTTTTGTCGGATTGTTTCTGCAAAGATTTCTATAAAAGTTTTTTCACTTTCAAATTGCGAGCCCAGAGTTGAGTGGAGAAATTCAAAGATAGCAGTTAAATTATTGAAAATGGTTTGGTAATTTGGTTTGTTGGGATCATTAATATTAATTTTGATGTTAAAAACTATGGCTCCAGTGTGATCTTCTGTGAATATGTCACAGTTGTGTCGGATAACATTGTGTAAGAGGTTGTTTATGAAGAAATGTGAGAACAGGCCAAGTTCTGCATACATCCTCTCTGTAGCATATAAAGTTTTCAATATTTTCTGGAGTAGGAATGGGTCACTTTGTTGAACAGACAATGAGTATGTTAAGAATTTAAGTCCTTTCTTCTCGGACCATGTGAAGATATCCTCCCATTCCACACTCAACTGGGCAGTGTACAATGCTAGTTGGTTCTCAGCCTGTGCATTAATGTTTGTCAAAGCCTTCGCCATATTACCTTCGAATTTCAAACTTTTTAGTTCCATTTTCAACTTTTCAACAGCTAACATAGCATCACTGTAGTTAAATCGACCAAATTCATGATTTGCCTTTTCCAAAATACGTTTTCCATCAACAATAATACATAAATCTTTAAAAATATCAATCGATTTGTTTAATTTTACACAATGACTTCTAAACTCTTCGTCATTTATTTCAAATCTTTCTTGCAAATATTTTATGTCTTCAATGCACTTTGAGTGATCAGACAGTACTTTAGCCCTTCGATTGTTGTAATTAAGTTGTTCTAAGCTCTTTGTTATAGTAAAATTAACGTAGGTATCAATAATGTTTTGTTGCAAAGCCCAAGACAGTAGTTGCACTCGCTCAGTTAAGTCTTTTATAATGGGCAATACTTGATCCCGACTTTTCTTCAAGTCTTGAGTACTCACTTTGTCAGCTTCTTGCAGAACAGCACTTAATAAACTCATTTTAGTTAATTAAATACAACTTGATTAAAAAATTACTTTAGTTTCGGTTAACTTCGCACGATTCAAATCCAAAAATTAAACTTGTTTTGACGTTAAACGTCAGATTATTGACATTCCAAACGTTGCGTTTCGTTATTCTTTGAGAATGCAGTAAAATAATGGTACTGTTTTTTTAGAAATTGTGTTAACTAATGCTTGAGTATGAAAAAGCTTTCAATAAAAGTGCCAACAATAATGTCAACTGTTTCACTTGAGAGTATTTTCCCACAAAATTATAAACGATTTGTTTGTGTCACGGGTGTAAAATTGCAGTTAGCAAATTAGCACTCATTCAGCAGCTAGGTAAATAAGAACATTTTTGCAGTTTTATTATAGAATATGGATATTCAATGTAAATAAAGTGTTAGGACTGTACCTGTACCTATCTATTCTTCATTGGTTGCCATAGGTTGTTTAATCAATGGAAGCATCAAGGGCATCACTGTATTCACTACAGCGTACCAGTCGACAATAACTGATCCAAAAAATAGCCAAAATAATTGCCACAATGAACGAATGTGAAATTGAATGTCTGAAAAATGAATTGGAACACGAGAAAACTTGTAGGTCAGTAAACTATGGATCCGTAGTAGTTGCACAGTGTGTGTGGTGCTTTAGATTTAAAAAAAGGAAACTTTTTTTTAAGTGATCGCTATAATTAAGTACCTAGTGTAGTATGTGGTAACAAATATACAAGTTACCTACCATAAGAGTATTGATGTAGAATATAGTGTGACGAATAGGTGTAATCAAGTAGGTACCTCTTCTATCTACTTGATTATGCGACCCATACCAACCTACTTAATTTTGGCCTTATTCCAATGGGTCAAGGCTAAGAACACCCTTACACCCAGTTCACCTACTTATTTGCTGCATGTGATCCAAAACTAACTCGAAGCCCCGAACAACGCGCGAGTTTTTAAAATGCTTTAACAAATTAAGTACTAGGTAAAACTGTTAGGTAGTACCTAACCAGTTACCTATAGCTGCTTTAAAACTTTGCCTCCCCTTCATTTAGTGTCATCAATATCGTCAAGTAATACCTTCTTACACAACCCTCCATCATCCTCAGGTCGACTGGAAGGCGGACTTTAATGCCTAACGCTTTAAGTACGCCTTTGTACAGTGCTTCGGTTTAAGGTTTCGTACCCAAAAACTAAAAGCATGTCGACAACCTCGCGAGCCAAGTCAATATACTTAACTAACGGAACCCTTTAGTTATAGGGTTCCGTTGGTTAAGTATATTGACTTGCCTCCGCTGTTCGTCCGTCTGTCTGTCAGCGGGCTGTATCTCAAGAACCGTAATTTCTTCTGATTGTGTATTTCTATTGCCGCTATAACAACAATTAATTAAGGTTTATGGTACGGAACTCTTCATGTACGAGTCCGACTCGCACTCACTTGGCCGGGTTTTTACTTGTTCATACATAAAGTTACTTATAAGCTTTGTTTAGACATCCTATCAACAATGTAGCTAAGCGCAATGACGCGAGTGGGCAACATATAAAAGCAGTTAAGCCACAGACTCGATTCGTACTTCGTCTGTAGTCTGCGAAATCGTACTGGTAAACTAGGCCTAGTCTCTCCTAGACTTGAAAACAAGGTCCTTCTTTTTGCTATAGCATCGGCCTAGTGCCCAGGTACTAATTGATAATATTTTTTACTTACTCCTTCGCTGTTTGATGTGCTTTTCTTATTAGTTTCGTTGCGGAATTCAAGACAGTTGAATCGTTTCTCCGGGACTCGTCGAGCTTCGGAGCTTTTCTTGTGGTAGTGGTTGGGAATAATGGCCACAATATTCCCAACCACTACAACTCCTGAAAGCTACATTAAAATTCTTCAAACCTTAATTCAAACAGAGAAACAGCGGCCTGGCAGAACGGGGAATTAGAGAAACAAATAGTACTGGTCCAAGACGAACTTCGCAAGACGGACTACACCTGGGACCACGATGACGACCTAATGAAGGAGAGCGCCAGACACAAGGTGTACCAGGACACCATCGAGACGTTGAGGGAACAACTGCCAGGCTTGAAGGAGAAAATTAAAAACGCTAAGATATGTGGACTGGGTAAGTAAGGTACAGACGCCAGCACATTAAGTTACAACAATCTGTCAAATTTCTTAAATAGTATTTTAACTTTATCACTAGAGTATTAAGTGTAAGGTTGATTGGGTAAATTTTACAGTTTCGGGTAGCTTGATGTGTTTAAGTCAACGACACAACAAACTGACGGCGGACCGGAGCGGACAGGTGTTAAAATGAATAGCCCAGTAAAATCTTAATTTTCATGATCTTACTCACGAAATCATTATTTTGTCATATTTCAGATTGCAAATTAAAACACGACGACCTCAACATAAATCTGGATATCCTTACACCGGTAAGTCGCGTCACAAAGTCTTCACATTTCACTGCTTGAAAACCCATCCGTTTTCGGGACTTTCCAACGTTGATGTCCTGCTGTTGATGGATGGCCTACGCACATCGGGACGCAATAGCAAAGGATTTTACCACCTCTCAGCGCACACTAACTGCTTAGTTCCTGCGGCGGGATTGTGCGGCACCCCGCCGCGGTATCCCTTAGCCCGCTCATGCCGTGCAAGAAATTCCTTTCGATGCCACGGAATCAATTTATAACATTGGCATTTATGTCGTATTACTACTAGAAAGTTTGAATCTCCTTCGGTTCCGTGGTCGAGTGGTTTAGGCGTTTGCCTTGTGACCCGGTGGTCGTGGGTTCGAATCCCACGGGAAGCATACTTTGTAAAGTTGTTTCCAGTTTGGCTAGGACATTGAATCACCTGATCGTCTGATAAGAAGATGGTTTCGTGCTTCGGAAGGCACGTATAAGCCGGTGGTGCCGGCCGTCAAATGGCGGTCGTCAAATAAAGGCCCTTGAGGCGGTTTAGAAACTCTGACACTAGGGTGTGTGAGGTCGTTAGACCTTACTGCCCACATGATAAGGAAGGATCTCCTTCGGTAAAAATTAAATCCTTTGCCATTCTTTATTTATTTATTTATTCTGTCCCGGTATGCGTAGGTCATAACGCTCAATTGACTAGTCGATACACCGAAAATTTCTAGAATGGCGACCGCGTACCGGAAGACGCAGCGTTGGAAGGTCTCCCACAAGGTGGACCGATGACCAGATGCTCTAGAAAAGTGACATTCTAACACTTTCAGTGCCAAGTACAAAAGTGTTTTTACATTTTTAGAGCCAAGCACTGAACACATGGGCCGAACAACAATTCGTTCGTGTTCCCACAACCCGCGCATGAACACAAGTCACATATAGCTACTTAAAACGACGACTCAGATACGGGTTGTGGGCCATGAACGAATCACTGCTCGACCCATACGCTGAGTTCTTGGCACTAAATGTGCTAACAGCGGTAGCGTGGCTCCGGCGATTGTCAAAACGTCAAAATGTACGAGATTGACAAACGCTGTCGAAATGTCACGTGATCAATTTTGGCATTTCGGTAATTGCATTCGCTGATGGAATGTCATTTGTCTAGAGCCTTAGGTGAGGGTCGCAGGTAGCCGATCGATGCGAGACGCACAGGACCGGTTGCTGTGGCGACACTTTGGGGATGCCTATGTCCAGCAGAGTGCGTCTTTCAGTTGATATGATGACTAGTCGATTCTATTCGTGAGAAATGCTTTCTACTTTTATCCATTTACAGGCAGAACTGTTACGGACGGTGAAAAGGTTTGAGCGTCTCAAAACCGATTTGATAAGCACTCTGCGCAGCAAGGAGTGGCGCTTGGACTCTGAATCCAAGGTAAGACCTATCCGTTTGATGTGATTTTGTATGCTTCTTGCACACAGGTGTCCGTTATTATCACTAACACTTGGCAACACCAAGGTACTTCTAACGTCTATGTAAGCGTAAGCTTGAACAGCTGTTCAAAACAGTACCAATTACTGTGGTTTCAGCATGTACCTATGACACTAGCTGCTGGTGTAGGTAACAGTGGTCGATTTATTTTTGTCTTAATTTTTTTCCCTGTCATATACTTACCGACTTATTTCTCGTATTTCAGTTGTTCGTAAGAGTGAACGACCAAAGAACCTACTTGCAAAACGAGCTGATGATATGCCAGAACAATATCATGAGACTACAGAAAAATAGCAGCTACTGGCAGTAAGTATTAAGGCAGATAATAACAAAACTTAAGTGCTTAGGGAATAGGGATTGTAGTGCAGTCGTCCCCTATGCCCATCCATCTATCCATCCTGTATCCATCTGTGGTAAAACTGAAGACCCGGGCTTGACAAATATTTATTAACGTAGCATTTAAATATGTTGCTATATCAAAAAAAAATACCCCCTCTAAAATACCCTTGCAGGTGTAAATTGAAACCATAGATGAGGATGAATAATTTGGAATAATAACTCATTAGTCACTTTCTCATAAAAAAACCGGTCAAGTACGAGTCAGACTCGCACACGAAGGGTTCCGTACAATAAACCGTAAAAAACACGTTTCTTGTATGGGGCTCCCTTTAATTTTTAATTTAATATTTATTATTTGTTGATATAGCGGCAATCAAATCAAATTTATTCATTATTATGTGAGTAAAATACACTTGCAATAGAAATACACTCTGTGAAAATTTGAACTGTCTACTTATTACGGTTCTGGAGATACAGCTCGCTGACGGACAGACGGACGGACCGACAGCGGAGGCTTAGTAATAGGGTTCCGTTGGTTACCCTTTGGTTATGGAACCCTAAAAAACACCTAAGCGCCTCACGAAATACTTATACGATTTTTGCATAACACTATCAGGGCAACACTGCATTTATAACTTGATGACTTTTATTACTAGTCTATTTTCCCCGAAGCTGGGCAAGTCTCCCTTCCCTTGTCTCCTTGTACTTCTCTAAGGCTCTAAGCACTTCTTTGAAATTTTATTTTTTCTTTGATAAAACGAGGCTACAGTTCAGGTTTGATTCGTTCTTATTCCTACTGGTATTACGTTCCAGGAATGTTGCCAGAAAGCAGGACGAGCGAGTGCTGGACGCAAAGCGAGGACATATAAAGAAGATTGTTGGCAACGAGCGGCTCGCACCTATTGCAACCTAAATCAGACATTATTCATACACACGTAGAGTTTATTTTCTTACACAGGAGGAAATAGGATAAAATAATATTGTAGGTAAATTAGAGAAGTAGGCAAACTGTAAACTTTCTTTATCGACAGATACCAACGGATCCTTGCAAATGTAATAAATCCTTACTTTAGTCATAAAACCGAATAAAAAATACAGCAATTTAGGGGATAATCACATTAGTTATTTTCTAGATTTTTTCTAATTTACGTAGCAAATAGGTCGCAAGCTATTGCCAGCTCTCCAAAAGCATCAGATAATTAGTCCTGCTGACCAAAGATCGATCTTGGCGGCTTTTAGCAGCGGACACATCCACGCGGGAGATATTATAGCGCACAAGTGTGTGCAAATACAAGTGTTTTCTCTCCCTCTCTCTCTTAAGAAAATAATGAGACACATAGGCATTAGTGACAATGATCTACAAATCTGACCTTTTCTTAACTCGATTTTCTCTATTTACTCTTGATTAATTTAATGAACACTCCATTTGCACACTACTCTGTGGCTTTGTATGCATGAAAATAAATATAGATACTTATTATAGGTACATAGAGATTCCAAAAATGTACGATTTACACCGATAGAGCGCACCGTAGCGCATTTAGCTATGTCACAGATAATATAATACTAGCGTACAGATGCTTCATCTCATACAAAGAAACGCGACCGCCGTAAAAATTAATTCAGACGAATTATCTTGGTTTTCAGTACGCGTGCTAGATGGTGTTAGCAGTGACAACTTGCAAGCGCGATTTCCTCGAATTCCAACTAATAGATGGCGTTGAAAGCGTATTGTAGGTACTGTATTGTTTGTCGCTTGTCCACTTGACCTTGAAGCTGACGTCGTTACGAGAGTAATGTAGAGATTTCAACAAATACTTAAAATGACTCGAATATTTACTCAAAATAATGAAATAGTGAAAACATCGTTTATAATTTGACAAGTTACTTTTATTATTCAAACCAAATAGATTGGATAGAATTAGATAAAACTCTGTAAAGTGCCTATAAATCGGTCAAGTGTGAGTCGGACTCTCACACGAAGGGTTTCGAACCAGAACACGTTTTTTGCTCCCTTTAGTTTTTTGGGAAATTTTAAATTCGACAATAAGTTACTTTTATTTTAAAAACCAAATAGATTGGATAGAATAAATGAAAATCTGTAAATACCTATAGATTTTAGTAAAGATACTTCAAAGTATGAAACCGGCCAAGTGCGAGTCGGACTCTTATACGAAGGTTTCCGTACCATAACCCGAAAATAACCGTTTCTTGTGTGAGAGCCCCCCTTTTTAGGGTTCCGAAAAAAAAGGAACCCTTATAGGATCACTCGGGTGTCTGTCTGTCCGTCTGTCACAGCCAGTTTTCTCCGGATCCACTGGACCGATTCTGTTAAAATTTTAACAGAATCGGACACGGACATACGGACTTCTTACGACACGAACGCGTTACGTAAACTCTAAAATTTTTAGTATGGATGTCGCTTTTGGGGTCAAACTAGAAAATCAAATTTAAAAAAAAAGTTTTTTGAACGATATCGTGTTACATATCAAATGAAAGGGCTTACTATGAGCGTTTTAAATATATTTTTTTCATAATTTTAAAATAAATGGTTTTGAAGTTATTCAAGAAATTAGACGAAAAATTACCATTCCCCCCCTTATCTCCGAAACTACTGAGCCTAAAATTTTGAAAAAAATGGAGATAATAGATCTTTCCCTAAATATTACAGGAAAACCTATTAGAAGTCTGTAGTGTTAAAATAACATGTTAAAAAAAAATAATTCGTTCGGAATCCTTTGCACGCGAGTCCGACTCGCACTTGGCCATTTTTTTGTATTAGCGGCAATAGATACACATTCTGTGAATAATTCAACTGTCTACCTATCACGGTTCTTACACTGAAATCGCGAAAAAAAAACATCTTCGCCCCTATACTTTTCTGTGCGCATAACTAGACAAAATGTACTGAACAGCTGTTTTTTTCGCGATTTCGTGATTGGTCCCAGAGTAAAAGTTGTTCATAATGATGAGTACAATGACCCCTTAAGATGTGTTGCGTTTATTCTGTTACACGTTGTAAATACGAATATTTTTGTTCCTTAATTTATCACTGCAACTGTATGTAGGTAGCATCCTACAATGTTACGGAGGTGGATTTATCAGCACCTAAGTCGGGGTCGGAGTTTTTAAATTAAGTGCGCCATATTATTCGTTCAGCCTAGACGGAGACCCCACTACGGGTTCTACTGCTACTGCTAGCTAGGCCACAGATACTATACCTAATACTAGACTTGACCTTGAAGCTTGCGTTGTTACAAATTTTCTTATATGCCTACTTTGTGGTGATTATTCGGTTATGCTAGTATCTATAGGTAATTATTATAGGTAGTCCTCCTGACCCGTTTCGGCCAAAGCGGCCAATCTGAACGCGTTGCGGGCGAGACAAATAATGCACAAGCACACACACACAGCGACTTAAATCAGCGGCTCAGCGCGTCCATTTGAAATGCGCGTAGATACCTACAAACGCGACACTGAACTGCCCTCCGTAATCCCGCGCGCGCGCGGCTCTCCGCCGTGACGTCGAAGACAGTAGGGATAGCATCATTACCGTTGCGTTTACACCTATTAATTATTGTTATATTCATCGAAATCGAATTGTCCCATTTAAGTTCAAATTATTCACATTAAATTTACTTAATTGTTTAAATTACTTGAATACTTATTCAAGTTAATGAAAAAATTAAATTAGGTACATAACCTTACTCGATTCTTAAGTTAAAAAAAAAACGTAAAATTAATAGGTACCTACATTAGGTATTAATATTGAATTTTTATGTTAGTTTGGGATTCCTAGCACTGATTTGCTATTCTACTATAATAATCTTTCTATGATTGAGATTAGTGTTTATTATGAATGAAAATAGATCGCGATATAATTGTTTATAAAGATTTGAATGGCTAAATATGTTAAATATTGTGTTGGTAAATGCAAGATAACTAATACAGATTCATACATTCGATTTAATAATAAACCTACATGTACATGTTTAAAAAAAAAACAAAATATTAATTTTCGTGAAAGAATATGAAATGGTAACAAAAATTTTTTTGCACACTGCACTTTGCACAAACGTCATTCGAGGCAGTTACCAAGCAACTCGCCCGGGTAGTAGTATTTAATTTAATGAATGAGTTGAATAGCAAACTCTAAAATTTCGAACAGCGCCATCTATTGCTACATAATGGACGGATTTTAAATGATTCGTTCCAATAATCTTCCAAAGTTCAGTAAGAAGCCCATTATTCCATAATTTAGGGCTTAGGGGAGGTTATTAAATAAGAACATACTATTCTAAAGACCATTAAAAAGAAAAAAAAATATTTTTACACAAACTTCAATAAAAATCAATACATGTCACGCCATCTATTATTATTTATTAGAACTAAATTTTCTTTCTTCTTGTTGGGACCCCATGGCTATGTCAAAGAAAATTGGAGCTACCGTGAAGCAGTTAAATATCATATTTGCATAAAACGGGTTCATTTGTGATTTAAAATAATCAGGCAAATATGACATCTAATCACTTCACAATTCCTTCACTTTTCCATAACGGTGCGCGGTCGGTGGAAGTAGTACATAAAACATATGACTTAGACTAATGTAGGTACGTAGTAAAATGTATAGTATTGACTGCAAGTAATGAATTATATTCCTATTTTACAAATGAATGTTAAAATTACAAAGAGATAAATAAAAATATTCACATACCCATAGATATTGTAATTAACACGTAGAATAAAAAATAAATAGTAAAAAATAATATCATAGTCTTTTATTTCCATTCGAAGATTTTTACAAAATAATTTAATGAATTACAATTATGTACATTTTTAATGGGAACTAGGTAAAGTAGATCCCAAGTCGGAACCACTTTGAGATGACCTAGGGTAGGTAGTACGGAGTAGGACTGATTTTAGTCCACTGACGAGCAAATAATGTACTAAATTTTAAATAATGTTTGGAACAAAACGGCGCATTGAGCACCTTTCTTGAGGTTAGTATGGACATAGAATTAAAAAAAAACTTATAGAAGCGAAACTCTGCTTTAGTTAGGTATGCGAGCAGCAGTGATCAGTGAGATCACAGAACATAGCCTGGGTCCGCTTAGGTTGCGTTTACACCAGAGATGTGCGAGGATGCGTAGCGACAGATCTGTTTGTTAAGAACCAATTGAATCGTTTTATTTACCTAGCCTCCAGTGGCGTAACTATAGGGTGGCAGAGCTGGCAAAATGCCACGGGTCCTCGGTCCGAGGGGCCGCTAGCTCAAAGTTACCTTACATTTTTAACAAAATTTAGACACTACTAAAGATCATATACAAATTCAAATAAATTATGTGTGTTGGTCCTCCAGTAAAAGTTGTTTATACTGTTGAGTACAATTAACTCTTTTCAGGTACCTATTGCGTTTATTCTGTTACACGTTGTATATTTAACTGAAGTGGACACAATATTAGTAATTTATTTATTTATTAAGGATCTCCAACAAAGAATATACACAACTCATGGCTCTTAACTTACAAGTAATAAAAAGTATCTCGTAGGTGTACTCCTTCACTTATAGGAGACCACAGCATGCACAGTTAACAACTAGGCTAACAAAGTTACTTAATTACAAAGAAAAGGTAAAATTAATACATAATAAAAATAAAAAAGTAAAACAACAAAATGCACAGACAGTGTAAAAAGGATAAACACAATAAACAAATAAATCACATAACAAAGGGCATAAGTACTGTTGGGTATCTACTTCAGTGATTTATTAAAATTAAATTACAATGTGACTATTTTTACTAGGGCCCATCCAATGAATTTGCCACGGGCCTCAAATGGTACAGTTACGCCACTGCCAGCCTCGCTCAGCACAAGCAAGTTTATAGGTTCTTAACAAACACATCCGTTGCTACGCATCCTCGCACATCTCTGGTGAAAAGCACCCTTATTCTTGTAATTTTCACTTAAGCAAAAATCAACTTAAACTAGTTTGAATTAAGTTGATTTTAGACTACATGAAGTTTTTAGAGCAAACTGAACTTCATGTTCTAAACACCTGAGGGTTTAAACTAAAAGTTTAGGTTAAAACTAAATAACATTTTAATCTTACTATCGGAACTGTGGGGCTTCGATGCACAAGTTTCGCTTCTATACATTCTTATTCTATGGCCAGAACTTAGTACGAATTCATTTTATGTACAAGGATAGTTATTTGAAGGGATTTTAGCACTGCTAAGTATTTCTGACGGGTTTCTTGTACCTTGTCGGGAAGTCTATGGTGGTACTCAAGTATTCATCTTCTAACTCTCCAAGCGGTCTCCGGTATAACGCAGCTGTAAAATAGTTAAACAATAATAATAATATTTTTTTTAGGGTTCTGATCCTAAAACGGATCCCTTATAGGATCACTCGGGAGTCTGTCTGTCTGTCACAGCCAGTTTTCTCCGGATCCACTGGACCGATTCTGTTGAAATTTGGTACACATATGGACTTCTGTGACCCAAACACAGAAGTTTTACGTAAATTATTAAATTCTTAGTATGGGGGTCACTTTTGGGGGACACACTAGAAAATTAAAAAATAAACAGATTTTTGAACAATATTGTGTGACATATCAAATGAAAGGGCTTACTGTGAAGGTTTTAATTATATTTTTTTTTATAATTTTAAAATAAATGGTTTTGAAATTATTCAAGAAATTAGACGAAAAATGACTATTCTCCCCCTTATCTCCGAAATTACGTAGCCTAAAATCTTGAAAAAAAAATTAAGATAATAGATCTTTACCTATAGATTACAAGAAAATATATAAGAATTCTATAATGTTAAAATAACACGTTAAAAAAAGAAATTTGTTCGGAGCCCTTTGCAGGCGAGTCTGACTCGCACTTGGCCAGCTTTTTTAAAAAACGTTGCCCCACTCTAGGAATTTCTCCTGTATCGTGGGTGCGTTTACAAACATACAAACAGCCAGACTCGGAACAACTATCTGTAGGCTATACAAATATTTGTTCCATGCGGGAATCGAACCCACGACACGCGGCGCAGCAGCCGATCGCTTAACCACTGCGCCAACCGTGCCAACAATTGTCTACATCATCTGCCTAGCCTTTTCCCAACTAAGTGTAGGTCGGCTTCCATTCTAAACGGGTGCAGCTGAATACCAGTAGTTTACTTGAAGCGTCTATCTGAATTCCACAACCAAGTTGCTGGGAAACAAGATTTATTTGGTAAGACTAATTAATTGCCAAACCGACCCTCAGTCACGACGCCTCTTGGTACCTAATACTGCTTGGCAAAATGACAATCAGTCACCCCCTTTTGGTGATACTGCTTCTCAAAATGACAATAAGTCACGCGTTTTGGTAAGACTTGTTACCACCAGACAAGATTGGTTGTCAAACTGACAATCTGTAACGCCTTTTTTGATACTAATTGTCAAATTGATAATCAGTTACACCCTTTTATTGACACTGCTTGTCAAATTGACCATCAGTTTCGCCCTTTTGGTGATAATGCTTCTCAAATTGTCCATCAGTCACGCCTTTTGGTAATACTTGTCAGACTGACATCAGTCTTTTATGCCTTGGGATGCGAAAAGCTAAGATTTTTATGACTAACAAAGCGTTTGCTTGGAAAGGACAGGAAAATCTCCTTCTCTCTTCTTGGTCTCACAAGAGTGGGAACAGCCATGCGTCTGCTACTCATACTCGTGTATATCTGTGTTTATATTACACTAGCTTCTGCCAGCGGCTTCGCCCGCGCGGTCCCTAGGGAACATACTCCCGGAATAAAAAGTAGCCTATGTCCTTTCTCAGACTCTAGACTATTAAATTTCATTTAAATTAGTTCAGTGGTTTTGGCGTGAAAGCGCGACAGACAGACAGACGGACAGACAGAGTTACTTTCGCATTTATAATATTAAAGTAAGGATTATAACTCACGTGTAACACAGTGGTGCTTGTCGACGTGTAGTCTCAGATGTCGCGGACACGCACATACGTACCCGCCGGCCGTGTTCACACACGAGTGGGAACAGCCGTCCGTCTGCAACTCGCACTCGTTTATGTCTGCGAACAAATATTTAAGTATTCATATACTGTTAAAGAAGGTGTTAAATTAGTAGATGACGTTTGAAACATTACGCTGCGCATCAATAGTTAATGTGACTCAAAAAGCCGGTAACCCAGTGTACACTGACAGTGGTACGCGCGTGCGCTCTGTGTGTTCACGCACAGCTGCGTCGAGTGACACTGACTCGTGTCTAACTGTCTACTACTCACCCAGACACCTCTGCCCGGTCGCTAGCGACAGGTAGCCGGGTGAACACTGACAGCGGTACGCGCCCTGTGTGTTCACGCACAGCTGCGTCGAGTGACACTGACTCGTGTCTAACTGTCTACTACTCACCCAGACACCTCTGCCCGGCAGCTAGCGACAGGTAGCCGGGTGAACACTGACAGCGGTACGCGCCCTGTGTGTTCACGCACAGCTGCGTCGAGTGACACTGACTCGTGTCTGTCTACTACTCACCCAGACATCTCTGCCCGGCCGCTAGCGACAGGTAGCCGGGTGAACACTGACAGCGGTACGCGCCCTGTGTGTTCACGCACAGCTGCGTCGAGTGACACTGACTCGTGTCTAACTGTCTACTACTCACCCAGACACCTCTGCCCGGCCGCTAGCGACAGGTAGCCGGGTGAACACTGACAGCGGTACGCGCCCTGTGTGTTCACGCACAGCTGCGTCGAGTGACACTGACTCGTGTCTAACTGTCTACTACTCACCCAGACACCTCTGCCCGGCCGCTAGCGACAGGTAGCCGGGTGAACACTGACAGCGGTACGCGCCCTGTGTGTTCACGCACAGCTGCGTCGAGTGACACTGACTCGTGTCTAACTGTCTACTACTCACCCAGACACCTCTGCCCGGCCGCTAGCGACAGGTAGCCGGGTGAACACTGACAGCGGTACGCGCCCTGTGTGTTCACGCACAGCTGCGTCGAGTGACACTGATTGGTGTCCACCAAGCACTCGTCCACATCTGAAAACAAAGAAAAAAAATGATAACGTTGTAAATTTTTGTGTACTTTCAGAAACGGCTTCTGATTTAAGTAAATTAAGGAAAGCCTGTCTTCACAACTACAAAGAAGGAGATATTACGTACCATCGCAAGTCTTAGCAGTGCTGTTATATCTATAGCCGGGGTCGCACGGCCCTCTGTCACTGTGGTCGAGGTTCTCCGTCACACTCACGTCGAAAAACACCGTTGGAGATTGTGAACCTGGGAATAGTTTTTTTTTCGTATTTCAGAATAAAATTGTTTCAAAGTGCAAGTACATTCGTTTTTACTTAACTAAACATTGCCAATTAATTCAAAGTTACCCTGATATCAGTTTCAGACTTTCAGTTTTATAGTCATCAGTTCAAAATACGCCGAGCTATGCCATAGCTCGGCATGCATATGCGTATGCATTCGCGTAGCAAGAAGCATACTTTTTGCTACGCGGTCGTGCAGCTTTTATGACTATGGAACATTTTAGAGAGAGTGTCTCAAAATATCAAATCAAGAGTGTGTTTTGTTTCCGAAGCATTTATTCTCTCTTCGAAGTAACGTAAGACTCTATTAAGTAAGACTACCAGCTGGTCCCTATTTAGGATAACTGGGGTCTAAAAAGGCCACAGCAGAATCAGAAAGCACATCACGCTACCCGTCACTGTCAAATTTTCCCAATCAACCTTGAACCTAATGCGTTAGCGACAAAGATGAAAATGAAGCCACAAGCCCCGACACTGAAATATTTGTTAAAGAAAATGCATAATTGTAACTTTTTGCGACAGTGCTGTTTAATAAAGCAGAAAAAGAAAAGAATTTGTCGCAAGTCAGCTTTCGCTTATTGGTTAGGTGTACAGAATTAAATTTTCATGTGGGCGTGGGTGGCCAAATCCGAAACTAAAAGGAATAGCGACAAATACTCAGAGGAGTCACGGTCCCGATTTATATATTATTTATTTGAAATGTGTTTGCTCCTGACTCTAGTATAGGTCAGAGATATCTACACTAATATTATAAAGAGGAAAGATTTGTTTGAAATGAATAGGCTCCGAAACTACTGGACCAATTTGAAAAAATTCTTTCAGCAATGGATAGCTACATTATCAGGGAGTAATATATTTTATCCCCGTACTCCCACGGGAACGGGAACTACGCGGGTGAAACCGCGTCGTCCACTAGTCAGAGATAAAGTCGACGATAGAACGAGCTTACCAAGAAGGAGCCTGAATTTTGATGAAAACTAAAAGTTTTCGACTCAATCCTGAAATTGTTTGGTTTACCTGATGTATCGTAAAAATCTTCAACATCCGGAGAGTAGTGTGAGCTTATAATCTCTGGCTGCATCTCAAATGTTGCGTCTGGTAAGTAAGAGTCCTGCAACAGTGTATTTCAATATACACACCAGTCATTAACCCTCTTTTTTCCTTCGCCGTAGATGGGTGAAAGCAATTAAAGCAAATCAAATTTTATTTACAAATATTAAAAAAAGAACTTATTAGACTGTATATTATGTCACCGGAAAATAGCGGACACCGTAAGATTGTAAAATATCCGTGAAATTGTAAACTATTTTTTCTCAATAAGGCACGTATACATTGTAAACTATTGAATTATGATGGGATTTATTGTTTTCAAAATTATGTGATCACAATATATCAAGAAAAGATAACGTAAAAAAAATATTAAAATCTTACGGAGTTTGCAATTATCCGGTGACATATACCTACAAGATAGTAGAAAATATGTATGAATGAACAAGCGGAGTAAAAAGGGGGAGGGGAAGAACTCATAGGAATCGAAAAATTCATCTACATCGCTGTTAACGGGAAAAGTGCCCAGAACACTGGTTGCATTGCCATGTTGAATGGCAATGCTGATTCTTTGGCCAAAGAAAAGGCCAGACCTATCAAATTGAATTTAGCAGGACTTTACTTGGTAAAAAAGGGGAGGACCAAAGAAACGATGTCTGAACTAAATATGTGAAATATGGTGAAAAAAGCGGTGAGTACTCTTAATTTATAGTCGTCATCTCAGACGACTATAAATAAGTATGGATTTATAAGATACGTTCCTCCCCCCCTGTCTTAACTTATGAAATAAGAAACTTGATTTCGAAAAAGGAATGACATGGTTTAAATATAAAGTTTATTTGAATTTATAATTCCAAGTTAAACCAAAGTCCAAGTCAAGTCTTTACTTTGTAAGCAAAGTAAAGACCTAATAATACAGGAATAAAACAGGATAAGGCTAAAAAAATGATGATATCTAAAACACAGAATATGACTCACATCATCGCCATTGCCTTCTTTGCTGTCCAAAACATCGCCAGCTGGACTCGAGGCAGGATTGCATAGCGGGAGTTCAGTACATTTCTTTATCTACAAGAAAAACGAAAGCATGATGTTCATTGTTGAAAAAATTTCACCGGGGTATTCGGCTTAAAAGCACGCAGTTTTTCGTTAGGCTCCATAGAACCTTGCCGCAGCGGTTTTTACAGCTACTCTGATCATTGATGAAGAAATACTCACCCACAGTATAAAACATGTAACAAAATAAACGCAAAACCTTAAGAAGGTCATTGGTCATTATGGCCATAGTCTCGCACCGTCAGGTCCGCGACTGCGTGTCGACGCCCCGGTCGCTGAACACTCGGACTATTGCGACCAGTTGTACTCATTGCTACTGTCGGCCTCTAGCAGTCATACACCTTTGGTCCTCTGCCGTTAGTTCTCAATGCTTACCTGTACATTGTCTCCGTCGCTCTTGGCCTTAGTCTTGCACCGTCGGGTCCGCGACGGCGTGCCAACGCCGATCGCTGACACACGGACCATTGCGACCAGTTGTACTCGTTGCCACTGTCAGCCTTTAGCAGTCGTACACCTTTGGTTTTCTGCCATCAGTTCTCAATGCTTACCTGTACATTGTCTCCATCGCACTTGGCCTTAGTCTTACACCGTCGGGTCCGCGACTGCGTGCCGACGCCGCACGTCGCTGAACACTCGGACCATTGCGACCACTGTGACCATCGAGGCTTCGATTGGTCCACCTAAAACGTTTCGTAAGAGATAAAAACGCCTATATAAAATTGGGACAACAGTACCAATAGCATCCTGTAATCAGTGGTTGCGAGTTCTTGTTCTATTCACGGCACTTTGAAAAGAGAATGGTACATTTTAACTTTTTGGTCAAAAAAAAATAAGGCAGTAACGAATATAATCAACAATAGGTCAAGAAGAAGAAGAACAATAGATTTACTTGAGTCTTTGATAGGCTGGTTTTCCTGTCCCGCTGACCGCACGGTCGGTCGGCGCTGATGGGTCAGTATGTATGCAGTTATAGATAGCGTTTTTGAGTTGTGTTGACCGCTCAGCGCTGACGGTTAGTTAGAAGTTCATACGTTTCGGCTGTCAGCGCGGACGATCAGCGTGCGGTCAGCGCAACTCTAAAACCAGTCATAGACTTTATAACGATTACGTGAAGAGTAAATAGTGTTTATAAGTAAGTACTTACATCACAGGGAGGCATGTGGCATTTCCTTTTATCCACTGCGGGGCCCTTACACGCAGACTCATCTAAAATTACCTTCTCTGACTTTGATGAACTATCTGTAATATGGTCAGTGTGATTATAGATGTAAATGTATCTACGCTTTTTTAATCAAAATAGGACCCAGAATTAACCCTTGTGGTAAACTCCAGAAAAATGCCTGTGAAATGTTGATAGGCAAAATTTCGTCTTTTAAGGCTTCTAAAATAATTATATGAGCTAAATAGCAGTTGCTTTACTTAGTTTCGAAACATAAAATGATTTTTGGGTTTCTTCTTCAAATCATTTTACATGACTTTCTTTATCAAAAGTTTTTCAAAGGTAAACTGACAGGACTGATATTATCTAGACTAGAAAGGCCGGCAAACTCGGCTCAGTAGTTGAAACTTATCTACTCTCTCTCTCTGTCCTGGATTTTCCATATTCAATTTAGTAGATTAGTTTTGTAATCTTAGACGGATACATAAAAATAAAGAATTGATTTATTTTAGATTTGCTTACCAATGGTATTGTTTTTATCATCGATGTAGTGACAGGATCTAGATCTTTGCTGGTACCCCAATCCACAGGTGACGTTACATAGGGACCATTGTGTAAACGGACTCCATTTCGCTGGCACTAAAACAATCATTTAAAAAACTCCAATATAAGTTATTTTAACACAAGTTATCATTTAACCCGGGTTACTTTTTACGAGTTAGTTGTTTATACGAGGTTAATAACAAATATTCCTCACATAAAGACCCCGAATTAGAACTAACTCGGAGTTAAAAAATAATTCTGGTAAAAACTCGTTAAAAATACTTCCTCGGATTTAGCAAGGCAATGTCCAGTTATAATAATAAAATGTCAGACTTCAAAATTTAACAGACACATGTGTTGCTGGGGCGTTTGTCGCGCCACCTCTTCTACCCAGCAAAAACACTAGGAAGTAGCGGGTGAGGCATTCAACTGTCTTGGATCCCGCAACAAAATTAATCAAAAAAGTACAGCGGAGGAGTAGGAAAAAAAATATAAATAACTAGTGGACGACAAGCGGTTTCACCCGCGTAGTTCCCGTTCCCGTGGGAGTACGGGGATAACATATAGCCTATGTTACTCCCTGATAATGTAGCTATCCATTGCTGAAAGAATTGTTCAAATCGGAGCAGTAGTTTCGGAGCCTATTCATTTCAAACAAACAAACAAATCTTTCCTCTTTATAATATTAGTGTAGATTTCCACTTCCCTCCTTATCTAGCAGGAGACAGAATAGAGCTAGGCCAATAGGCACCAAGGGACATATACAACTGGGTTAAGCCCAGTTGCCAAGCACCACGGACTGTATGTCTATATTATTACTAATATATAAAGCTGAAGAGTTTGTTTGTTTGCTTGAACGCGCTAATCTCAGGAACTACTGGTCCGATTTGAAAAATTCTTTCAGTGTTATATTTATTTACTCTCTAATTCAGATTTGCAATATTTATTGACTCTCTCAAACTCAAAAAAAAATATTTAATTATTACCTACTTATTATAACACTCAAGTATTTATCTATTTTATTTTGCCCGCGTCCGTGTGTCACTGCGGGGTGCCAACAGAAAACCAGCGCTGGCCGTCTGATGCGAAGCAAATGCTGAGATGGTAACCCTTTCGGTATGGGCACGCTCAGCATAATTTCTCTGTATCGTTTTTGTTTCGTATTATTGTTCTTTTGTTTTCTATAATGTGTTTGTTGCTGTGTGTTTTGTCTATGTCGAATAAATATTTTCTATTCTATTCTATTCTAGATAGCCCATTTATCGAGGAAGGCTATAGGCTATATATCATCACGCTAAGACCAATAGGAGCGGAGCAGACGAAGTTGCGCGGGTCAACTAGCTGAAACTAAAACTAATGAGTCTTAAATTGTGAGAATAAATGACTTGTGATTTTGCTGTCTCACCTTGTATGGCGACGTTGTACCGCCGATGCGCGGTGCCCGCTTCGTTCTCCACGACACAGATGTACTGCCCCGCGTCCTTGACGTCGGCGCTCCATATTGCTAGTAAGCTGTTGCCGAGCACTCTATGTATGTTGGATAAACTCTCACTCAGTGCTTGTGTATCCTGAGAGTATTGAAAATAAAAACTTTTTGGGTAAAAATTAATATTATAAAGAAACAAAAAAAAAACCGGTCAAGTGCGAGTCGGACTAGCACACGAAGGGTTCCGTACCAGAAACCTTAATTTTTATTATTTGTTGCTATAGCGGCAATAGAAATACACAATCTGTGAAAATTTCAACTGTACAGTTCCCGTCACGCAAGTTTACCTCCCCGAAGTACGTCGCAATCGACTGCGCAGGATGTCAATTTGACAAAAAACCATGCGCGGTTAGGTCGCGCATGCGCGTGTTCGCGCAAGATGGCGGGTGTAATAGCATCTCACTCGCTCGTATACGTTCGATACATACGTGAGACCCGCTTGCTCAATGCAATAAAACTGTTGATGCGAAAAGTGTTACACGTTGTTATTGTTTTTAATTAATTATATTCGTTATATCCCACTGTTTGATTAGTTTTTTGTTTGTTTTTGTGAAGTATGTGTTTGTGGTGTTACTTTTTGATATTGGTATTGTTACTGGTAGTCCTTGTTACTTGTTTATAATAAAATACGTATAAACAAGAAAAAAATCTCTATAATATAATATATATATAGTATAATCCGATGGTTACCCTTTGGGCACGTAACCCTAAAAACTATTTTTTTCTAAGGTAATGGAAGTCCGATTGCGAAAAAAATACGGTTCCATTGGAAAATTGCCCGAGAGCGAAGCTGTGGAAAAAGCTAGTATTAAAAAAGTACCTTCAACCACGAAATCTTAGGCATCGGATGTCCATCAGCCTCACATTTCAATACAATGCTTCTTTTGAGTGCGACCACGTGTCCTTCCACTATGTTGCTGCCAACATTCGCCGCAATGGACGGCGGTTTTTGTACATTGACGTCGAATATCACCTCTGTGGTTCCTACTTTGTTCGTCATGATGCACGAGTATTTGCCGCCGTCTGTTACTTCTGTTTTGTTGATGATCTGGAAGAAAGCATTTAACACAACCTGTATTTCTTGTTATCTAACTTCCATAATTTAACCGACGAAAAAACGGAGGAGGTTCTCAAGTCGACCCGTATATTAAAAAAAAAAATATATGTATGAACACGCATAACTTTTTACAGAGTAGTCCGATTTTGATAATTCTTTATTGGATAGGGTATACCTCGAAAGAGGTCCCATATAAATTTGTAAAAAAAATCCTACCCTAAGGGTGTGAACATAGGAGTGATTTATTGTTCACTCACAGATTTTAATGCTGAGTTGTGTAGCATTTTTAGTAGGCCTACCCATGTTAGTAGTAATTAGTAGATTATAGCCACAAAAAATTACAAAATAAAACCGGTTTTAAAATATGAAGAAACAATAAAAAACACCGACTTCCGAAATTAAAGTTAGTTTTTGTAAAAAGGTTTATTGTTTTTTGCTTTTAAATTTTTTCGGAGGTTTGATTTTTTTGTTCAAAAATTTTTTTATCATCCCCTTGTACGACTTCCATAGGTCCGAGACAGCAGGGTCCCGAGAAATGACAAGGACGATATTGGTACATTTTGTTGCAAGTGGGCAAACTTTAACAGAAGACCGAGCCGAAGGCGACGCCTTTGTGGAGCCCTGCTGGTTGAGAGTGCTATGACAAATTCCCACGCGTTTCAGATGAAATTTATAAACAAACTCGAACTCGAAAACATAACTGAAATTTCTTGAACATAATATTCATCATCATCATATCAGCCGAAAGACATCCACTGCTGGACATAGGCCTCCCCCAAGCGTCGCCACAACGACCGGTCCTGTGCGTCTCGCATCCATCGGCTACCCGCAACCTTCACTAGATTATCGGTCCACCTTGTGTCTTGGCCGCGCCAACGTTACGTCTTCCAGTACGCGGTCGCCACTCCAGAACTTTTCGGCCCCATCGACCATCTGTCTGTTCATGTTCTGCGAGCAATGTGCCCTGCCCACTGCCACTTTAGTTTGGCGATCCTTCGGGCTATGTCGGTAAACTTGGTTCTCTTGCGGATATCATCATTCCTGGTTCGAACACGCAAGGAAATTCCAAGCATTGCCCTCTCCATTGCCCTATGAGCGACTTTGAGCCTTCTGATGAGGCCCATTGTAAGCGACCACGTTTCAATTCCGTATGTCATCACAGGCAAACATAATATTAAGTGATAATTATTGTGAGAAATTTTAGTGGGAGCTGCCAGGCGAACGGCCTGATATAATAAATTGTGGTGGGGGCTGGCCACCGCACTTTCCCGCACGAGGTCGAAATACCCTTCACTGCGAATCTAAAAGAGATGGGGTAGGAGCGAGTTTGTGAGATAGTATGATGAACCAAGAAATAAACTTGTCATCTCACCAAGCTAAAGTTATCGTCAGACAACAGCACCCTCTCATCCCCACTTATTTCAGTGTAGGGGTGCTTGATCCACATGACGCTGGGCAACGGACTGCCCACTGCTGGGCACGTCAATATCAATGGCTTGCCGAAAACTGCTGTCACCTTTTTGGAAGATTCTTTCGGTGTAGGTGGAGGTACTGAAAAAAAAATAAACAATGACATACCAGAACTCCCAGACGTTCTTAATTTGAACATAGTACGGATTAGGGTAGTGCAGGGGCTCACAATCTTTTTTATATTGCGACACCCCTTACATGTTTTATTTTTTGGCGACGCCCTTGTAAACAAGATACCTACGTCCGTACTATTTGGGAAAACCAGAAGGTACTTACAATCAATGAGACGTATGAATTTGCTTTTCTGATTAAGATTCACTGAAAAATATTTGTGAAATGTGTGCAAAAAGTCGATAATTGTTCGACAAACTATTTATTGTAAACTTAGCTTCAGATCAGATCTTGATTAGATTTTTCATGCAAAGCTTTGAAAAATAGGAAAACACAGTTTTCCCTTACTCCATTTCTATTTTTCTTCTATACAATAATAATTTCTGAAATGCTGCCATTTTGTTTGCCAGTTGCAGCAGATTATATGAGTTTCATTTCTGTGGCGGTTTGCGACACTTCTGGGAAAGCACCACGCCGCCCCGGGGAGTCGCGACGCACAGTTTTGGAACCTCTGGGGTAGTGTATATACACTTCTGGACACATCTATTGGCCCACCTTGTATTTTCAGTTTCGTTTGGTCCTAGCTAAAATTTTATATTAGGTCGAGCAAAAAGTTTTTATGCAGTTTTGAACCTGGCACATTCACAATTTCATTCAATAGTCTTTTTTTGAATTTCGAACACAGAATTTAAAGAAACAAAAGACAATTTGGAGCCTGTTTGTTGATATCAAACAATCGAATACTTAAAAAACTTGGTTTTATTGGTTTACTTGGATTTAATTCTTGAAAAAGTGATTGATATCTTTGGTTTTGCAACAAACATTACTTATTCTTAACATTAAGGTGAGGTTCTACCAATAATCTATGGATACTTCACCTGAAGTCGCCGCCCAAGCTGTGGCACTTATTCAGGCCGGACACAGCCAAAGAAACGTGAGTGCTCAACTTGATTTAAGTCGATCTGCGGTCCGAAATGTTTATCGGAGGTACCTAGAGACTGGCGGCTTTGTTCGTCGCCAAGGAAGGCCACGATCTCGGGTCACAACTGAAAGGCAGGATCGATTCATCGTGACGACCAGCTTGAGAAATCGTCACCTTACCTCCATTGAGATACAAAACCAACTTCGCGACTTCCACGGAGTATCTGTGAGCGCTCGAACTGTTCGGAGAAGGTTAAAAGAACGCGATATGGTACCACACAAGCCAGCTAATGGGCCCAAACTAACGCGAGCCCACCGAACAGCGCGCCTTCATTTCGCACGCAGTCATTTAAATTGGACACAGCAAGATTGGAGTCGTGTACTCTTTTCTGATGAGTCTAAAATTGTGTTACATGGCAATGATGGAAGGAAGAAGGTCTACCGACGTAAGGGAGAGCGTTTCGCACAATGCTGCTTTGAAGAGAGGGTTGCTTATGGCGGTGGCTCATGGACTGTCTGGGGCGGTATATCCGCGAGCGGCAAAACTCAACTTGAGGTTGTTACAGGACCACGGCTGCCAACATTAAATGCTGAAAGGTACATTCGTGAGTGCTTAGAACCTCACGTGATACCATACGCGGACTATGTGGGCCCAAATTTCCTTTTTATGCATGATAATGCAAGAGCCCATGCGGCCGGCATCGTCAGGGAATATCTTCGGGATGTGAACATCACAGTTATGGACTGGCCAGCCAGAAGCCCAGACATGAACCCCATTGAGCACATGTGGGACGAGCTAAAAAGACGTGTTAGGGCTCGTCAGCCAGTTGCCCAGACGATGCAGGAGTTGAAAACTGCCATAGAAGAGGAATGGGAGATGATCCCTCAAAATTTCATAGAGCGGTTGATAAACTCTATGCCTAATCGTATGAGAGCTGTGGTAGATGCCCATGGAGGCAACACGCGTTATTAAATTAAACCTTTATTTGATAAAACATGTTTTTTATTCAAAAATCAATTGCCTTTAAAAAGGCGCATATCCGACTTGTTAGGCGTAGCTCCATGTCGTATGGTATTCTGAATTCAAATTTAAAACAATACGATCGAAAATGATGGTAAAATGTATCAGGTTTAAAACTGCATCAACAGTTTTTGTTCAATCTAGCAATCATATTTCGGTAGGGGCCATCGAAACCTAAACTCTAAGGTGGGCCAATAGATGTGTCCAGAAGTGTATAATCTTTGAACATACCTGCTAGCTTGGACCGATGGCAATTTTTGTTAAGTGAACGTTGTTATTAACACGTTCCGTAACGCAGATCTTAATGAAGAAGAACGTACAAGAACCACGTTTTTAAATCAACATTGTGAGTGAAGAAAAAAAAATTAGATTATAAGTACTCACCTAGAACATCAACCAAATAAACAACACTAGTATCGCCAACTTTGTTCCTGGCCACACAAGTATAGTTGCCCGTCTGTTCCTCCAACGCATTCTTCACAACGATGACCTCGCCGAAGTTCGTGGACACCATAGACTCGTCAAAGAGTTTTAAAGGCAGGTCATCTTTGAACCAGTAGACGGAGGGCAACGGGTTGCCGTACGGATGGCAGTGGAGGTAGAACGCCTGCCCTGACAGCACTTCTATGTGCACCTCCTTTGTACTTGTGTTCGCGTTTTGGAATAGGGTTTGGAAGATTTCTGGTGGTTCTGTAAAATAAAAATAAAAAAAAATATTTCAGACAAAAAAGTCCATATATAGGCAAAGTGGTTAGTAACAGCATTTTGCTTATAACTAATGTTAGGAACAAAAATAAAAAATGAGATGGGCATTAAAATTCTACTGGTTGTCGATTTTATAAACCTTAAAGACTGGAATCACAGACTAATAGTGTTTATCTCACATTGACAAAGGTTCGTGTAGTGGTGGCACCATCTCAGATCAGCTTTCACTTGCCAAACCCATTATCAATAACATCTCAGAAGTAGCTGAGAATTTCCTAAAATAATAAGCCTATAACACTGTCTGAACGAATCGCGACTTGTATCCCTGACGACCTACAACCTACAAACATAATGTTTGAAGTATTCTTGAAGAAAATTTGTGTCCAACTGCTGGACAAAGAAATAATCCCGATGAGATACGACACTTTCAGCCTTGTTTGCTGCGTCTACATACTGATAAGCACTTTCTAAATGAAAATTCTTCGTCAGAAATGAGAAAATAAACATCACTTTGTAGAAAGAAATTCGTGTATTCTTCGTAAAGCCGATTTTATTTTTGGAGCTTAGGTTTTGGTCCACTACTGAGAAAGACCCTTATCCGGCCTTCTAACTGTTCTTCGACAAAATAAAAGTATTTACCCAACAACCAACTCACCGAGTACATCAACCTTCACATTCCTCTCGTTGGTCCCCCCTTCATTGGCCGCCACACAAGTATACACGCCTCCTTGTCCCACCTGAACATTGTTCAACACGAGGTCCGCGTAGTCAATGTCGTAAGAGTTCTCACTCACCACCCGCCCTTGCTTTATCCACTGTATGTCTGGGATGGGGTTCCCTGTGGCTTTGCAGGCTATACGAGTTCGGGATCCTTGCTAGAATAACGGTAAAATATTAACACAAATATTAAAACAATGTAGAGTAGATACTACGGTGGCAGAAGAATGTACTAAATATAAGTTTTATGCCCCACATCTCTTATAGGTTTTTTTACAAGTCCCATTGTCAAAGTTAAACTAGGAACTATTATAATATTCCTGTGTTACAGTTTTTGAAAACAACCGTCACTTGCAAAAAAGCCGTGTGCCAGCTGCAACGTTCTCTTAGAAAGCTTATAGGATGTTTTGATTGACCTTGAAATTTAAAAAATATCCCATACTGACTGACACTTGACATAAATTGTCACTCACCACAATTCCCACGTTCCCAATGTCCTTGACCTTGGCGCCCGCGACTATGTTCACTCGATACACTATACCATACTTAAGACTCTGGATATAAATTATCACTCACCACAATTTCCACGCTCCCATCGACAGTGACCCCCTCTCCATTGCTGAACGCCACAATGTCCTTGACCTTGGCACCCGCGACTATGTTCACTCGATAGACTATATGCGTCGCCCCTGCTTTGTTTACGGCGTCACACCTGTACAAGCCTTCTGATTGGCTGGTAATGTTGGCACTGGATAAACTGGAGTTATGTTGGTGCCAGTTTGTGTTACTGGAAAGTCAATAACTCGCAGTTAAAAGATACGTCTGGTTTGTGCAAGTGGGCCTTAGTTTAATTAACTAACACTGCCAGAACTTTAAAATAAAATCCAGAACAATTAGATTTACAAATCAGCCTGGATAACTATTGGGTTTGGGGAAGGGTGAAACTGGGCGAGGGATTAAATAATCCGGCTCGAAGAACCATAGCTAAACCGTAAACCGCCTGATTTTGTGAAGTTTGCATGATCAGGGCCTGCAGTGTCGACATAGATAACGACCGAATTTGGTCGTTAACTCCTAAGGCCGCCCGTACACAGTAAATTTCGAACGCAATCCAAGGATCACACCATTGATTTTGACCGTGAAATGCGTTCGAGATTGACTGTGTACGGGTAACTATAACGAATTCGGTCGCTAGGCGATCGGTATGTATGTCGAGACTTCCCACTCAGGTTCGAGGATCGTGCATAGCCGTTTGAACCGACACCTTATAAAGTATACTAACTTGTAAGTCCATGTTAGTATCGGTGAGGGTGTGCCTTTAGCGTTACATTCCAACGTCGCGTTCACACCTTCCTTGAGTTGGACGTCTAACATGTCAAACTCGGAAATGAAGGGCGGTTCTGAAACAAAAATAATCAGGTATAATATTGCATTGTCATCTTGTGTGATTACAAGATGATAATTATGTAGCATACAACCGGTTCAGTTAAAAATCAGCGTCAGGCATTGCTTGTCCGGCATTTATGTGGCACTGGACAGTTGCTTTCAATTTATTTTAATAAACAGAAAGTTGTTTTTCGCTCGTTTGTCCTGAAAACTTGTTGAGTGTCTTAGAGTTTGAGCCAAATAAGCGTTGCTTCTTTACTTTCAACATTTTCTCAACGGCGAGAATATGCAAAATGACAATGACTGTGATTGGTTACAAGGAAGTTTCTTTTTTATTTTGTTAAGCTGCTGACCGCAGTAATCAGGCAACTAGCAAGGTTTTTATTTTAGTAATGCACCCCCCTTTGCTCATAGATCTTCTTAAATATCAAGCCCTTACGTGAAACCAACGGTAAGGGCTTGATATGTTACCAAACTTACCTAAGACGTTCAAAGTGAACTGCTTGACGACAGTGCCGTGGATATTGCTGACGATGCATTTGTATGAGCCCGCGTTGTGTGGCTGAATGTTGATAAGCTTCAAACGTTCCGAGTCTTCAAATACTAACGGCTTCGAGTTGAACACCCATTTCGTCTGAAAAGGTATATTTTGATTGTGTTAATAATAACTATTAAATATATGAGTGTATCGATAGGTAAGTTATTTTCAATTTAGTTTATTTCATGGTGACGGATTTTCTGGGTTCTGACAATCCGTCACGACTGCCAAAGATCTACAAATGACCAGGATCAACAGCTTAACGTACTTCCCAAGGCACGGAGAAGTCTCGGTACGTAAAGGTCCATCCGCAAACCAACCTCGACAAGTGTTGCTTAACCTTAAAATATTATTGGTCATTTTCTTTTAGTGACGATTTGAATACTAACCTTGCCTCTAGTTTTAGCGTCCAAAGCGCAGTCAAAGTACCAGTCGTCTCCTTTCACGACTTCCACCACTGTGGACTCGTTCCCTACAAAAGATGGCGGCCATTCGACTAACGCTTGTACTTTAGAGTATACCAACCTAGCCTCGAGGTTTAGCGTCCACAGCACAGTCAAAGTATCAATCGTCTCCTTTCACCACCCCGACCACTGTAGATTCATTCGCTACAAAAGATGGCAGCCATTCTACTCCAACTTGTACTCTAGAGTATACTAACTTTGCCTCTAGGTTTAGCGTCCACAGCGCAGTCAAAGTGCAAATCGTCTCCTTTCACGACCTCCACCACTGTGGACTCGTTCGCTACAAAAGTTGGCGGCCATTCGACTAACACTCGTACTTTAGAGTATACTAACCTTGCATCGAGGTTTAGCGTCCACAGCGCAGTCAAAGTACCAATCGTCTCCTTTCACGACCTCCACCACTGTGGACTCGTTCGCTACAAAAGATGGCGGCCATTCTACTAACACTTGTACTTTAGAGTACGCAGACCCCACAGCGTTGGTTACTACGCAGGAGTATGTTGATGCGTCTGTTCGAGACACGTTTGATAGATAGAGCGGACCGGTTGATATTAGTTTGGCGTTCTGTGAAAAGGAAATAAGACCTTTATGGAAAGGGTAGTAAGGAGCATTTTGATTAGATTTGTGTTTTTCGTCTGTTGCAGTTTATGAGGTAACATTACGCCTGAATGGGCATTTATTTTATAACTTTTAATTATTATATGAGTGAGACAATCTTACAGGCGGGCAATCACCTCTAGATTCTGGTCTTCTACAGTAATTTTTCAGACAATGCCACTAATTTTATAACATTTTTCTTGACCATTGTTGAAGTTATACTCGATAGTTTTTTTCCTAACATTTTTACCACATCACTACGTATTGATTTATACAGTAAGTAAAATGTACCTGTTTCTATATTACACATAAATATTTTTCTTATAATTGAAATGCGTTTGTAATTTCATAGTGTAACATCGAACCTTATACCATTTGAGTGAGTGTTCGCCGCGCACGGGGCACTCCACGGTCGCATCGGATCCTTCCAATAGGCTCACCGAGCTCAGGCTCTCTTCCGATTGCGTGTGAGTTGGGATGGCTGGGGAACGAAGTAACATTATTTTAGCATATATTGCAACAACATGTTCGTGACTCAATAATAACAGACGACGCGTCGATCCAAGGAGCCACTTGCAGAGTTCGGTCCATTACATAGACAATGGAATGGACTCATACATAACTAGCCTTGCAATAGAAGATTATGCACCGAGGGGATAAAGCAGTGTCTTATGTCACGGGCGTCATATTGAATTCCGAACCTAATGAATGATTCGAAAATTAACTCCCGAGGGTAGCGAGGGAGTTTGAGTTTAACTCACGAGAGTTTATCTTGCGATTTTAACATATACAACAATCCGAATATCAACTTTCGGGGCTGGCCGGAAGATCCTTCCTTTTCAATGGAGGTCTGCGGGACTTTACCCTCTGTATTGCATACCTCTATACCCCGGAGCCAAATACAGAGGGTCAAAGGATGGTGTGGTGTGCTGTGGTGTTGTTTTGCCCAGATGAAGTGTCATGTAATTGTAATGTATGCCTATTTGCCTGTATATGAAATCAAACAGATAAAATAAATATAAATACTCACAGTATATCTCGACAGGCACCGTCTTATTGACCGTCCCCACTGAATTTGTTACGGTACAAGTATAGTTTCCACTCATGTCCTCAGAAGGAGACTTTATACTCAACGTACCGTCAACGTCAATGGAGTAGCGAGGATCTGAAATGGTTTATTTATTTAGCCTACTAATAGATATTTTTTAACATGTTGAGTAAGTAAAATCACTGTAAAAACCGGCCACGGGACCACCGGCGAAGGGTTCCGTAAACCGAAAAAAAAACCTTCTATGGCAGCCCCCTTTAATTTTTGATGTATGTTAATGTTATAGCGGCAACAGAAATACACACTGTGAAAATTTCAACTATCTACTTATTACGGTTCATGAGATTCAGCCCGCTGATAGACTGACGGACGGACGGACAGCGGAGGCTTAGTAATAGGGTCCCATTGGCCTTTGGGTACTAAACCCTAAATAGGTCGACACAGACAGCCAGCTCGAATATTATAAAATCCCAGGCAAAATGAGTATATTATGTCCTTCCTATGTCCAATCTGCGTGAAAATATATAAACAGACAGACGGATTACTTTCGCTAGTCCTCCTGACCGATTACGTCCATGACAGAGGAATATAACGGAGTATTTCAGCTAGTATAAGTCAAGTAGGGAAACGCAAGGAAATAAACATTGCACTGCATTATGTTTAACACAAAATTATAGTCTTGTACCTAACTTAAAAAATATTCATACCGTTATTCAGATAAAACTCGTCCTTAGACCAAACAACATAAGGTTTAGGTTTGCCTGTAGCTAAACAGGCGATTGTGAGCACTGTATCCCTGTTGGTGGCCAAGTATGGTCCAGTGTAGTTATCTTCTAGTATCTTTGGAGGCTCTGAAAAAAATAACGTTAAGTACCATGTGATTTCTGAAGGTGCTGTTCAAATAGCAAAAAGTGTTGTTAAGTACCTCATTTATGCAGTGCCGTAAATAGCCTTTTCTGCGCCCTGTGCGAGCTTCTATAACTGCGCCCTTGTTTTTTAGATATTATAGGTACCCTAGCTAGAGCAATGTTATGTATAGGCCTAATTTATTTCATTCAGGGTGATAAAATAAAGCACAAGGACTTTGGTGTTGGTTTGACAGAAAAAACTATTTTTTAAAGAACTAGAACTGATGTGGGCAAACAAGCAGACGAGCTATTTAAGTGGACCCTTCGCCTATTATACCACCCACTGTGTCTCACTCACTAAAACTCAAACACAAGTTCACTAGAGCAAATGCGTTGCCCACCCTGATGCTTAAGGTTTAATTTTTGGGCCACTTTGGTCTTCATACTTCTATAATAAAATATCACCCTGCAAAGTTTCAGTTAACTGTAAATTAATTTAATTTTATGTACTTGCTATGGTAGAGTTTTGAATAAGCAAGGTTGCATAATTTCTGTAGTCTGTGGGTCAGGTATACGCTGAGGTCATACAATGCCTTGCGTGTCCAGTATAACAATGTATTCAGGATGCTGTTGGGTCTATCACGTTTTTGTAGCGCTTCTAGGATGTTCACCGAGGCCAGGGTTGATGGTTTTCATGCCATTATACGGAAAAGGTGCGCTTCTGTTCTCAGTAGAGTACGTGCTAGCTCCCACAGCTTCCTGAGTGTATTGTGTGATAAGTTGGACAGCCCCATGCTGGCTCACTGGATACGGCTGCACACGTAGGTGTCAGTTGTTTCAATTTTGTATATTGTTGTTTTGTACTAACATTAGGTTAAGACTTTTACTAACAAGCTATGGATAATTTTATGTGCATGAAATCTTTATTATTATAATTGCGTTTACACGTCACAAATGAATGAGTTCACGTATGTGTTGGAATCGAGCACTAGGGGCGCAGCAGGAACTTATTAGGAGCAAACCGAAAAAATAATAGTCCTGCCTGGTCTGGCCATTCTTGCACCCACAGAGTCTACGCCCTGTGCCTGGGCACCGGTGGCACCGCCCTATTTACGGCACTGCGTTTATGGTATGAAACAAGTTACATATATGTCGGATCCAGGTATTACAGGATCATCATCGGACATACTTAGTGACATATAGCGTGTCAGATTAGAGTCGTGGGCGCAGATACGGGTAAACATGAGAAATAACTCCAGTTTATTTGGTGAAGAGTCAATTAGTACCACTTCTATAGTAACTAATACTCTGAGCTTAAAGGGAGACACGAGCAGTTCCGCACGAAGACTGTCGCCCCAACCACCATACCTACTCCTAGACTCTACCCAACGCCAATAACAAAGGTGCTTGTGTTTCGTTTTAAATTGCAGACTCATGAAAGATCCGACGTTTAAATTAAAACCGACCGGTCTCGTGCGAGTCGGACTCGGATACAAAGGGTTCTTTACCATAAGGAGATCTTGCGAAATTACATGATTGTAGGTGCCCTATAGATATACATATATATATCAAGTATAAAAATGTGGGATTTTAAACCCCTGGTGCGCGAGTTCGACTCGTGCTTGACCTGTCTTTACAATTTCCTGTTATACTTGAGTACTAGCACTTACGTACAAAGCATCATGCTTTAACTAATATATTTCCTTTTTTATGATACAGTGACCGGCGCCACGCATTTTTTTTTTGTTATTACTTGGTTGTTATAGCGGCAATACACACACACACACACTTTCACATACTATACACACACACACACACACACACATACATACACACACACACACACACACTCTCTCTTCCTATTACAGTTCATGAGATACATCCCGCTGACAGAGGAAAGGCCGGATTTATAGACACGTTTGAAGTTAGTGTCATATTTGAAGGATGTTGAATACGTTACCTAAAACTTTGATGTAAGTAGTTTGTTGGGCGACTCCTCCGTCGTTCTCGGCGATACAGACGTACAGCCCTTCGTTGTTCGAACTCACATTCGTTATGTTGATATTGCCGATTTCGTTGAATCTAGAAAAAATTGAGTGAGTTTAAAATATAGAAATTCAGGGATAATATAGTGATCATCAATATACTAAAACGATACTGAGTGACTGACAGACAACGCACAGCCGAATCTGCTAGTCGTGGAAAGCTGAAATTTGGCACGTAGGTACCTTGACGCTTGGTGGCATTTACTATAGTTCAATCACAGAACCTACATGCCTTTCAGCTTTCTAAGACCAGTAGTTTCGGCTGTGCGTTGTCTGTCAGTCACTCATTAACGGAAGAATTTTATATATTAGGACTAAAACTAATAGGTCCTAAATTGTGAGCTACTTTTGATTCCAGTAATAGGTATGGCAAAATCGCTTGAACGCACGGAAATTTGTTCTGGTCTCTACAAGGTCCGTATAGTAAACTACCCCAGATTTAACCTGAATACTATCTAACATAATATTGCGTTCAGTTTGTCAAAGAATACAATCCCATAAGATGTGGTGTGCGGATTGTTTGTATTCATAGTCAGCTGTAGAAAATTGACATAAAGGCGAGGCCACAAGCCTAAAAGAAAATAATTTACCCTTAAAGTTGCCATGACTTGTGAGAAATTGGGCAACACAGCGATCTACCTCCAGCCATGTTCTACCTATGGAATTTTCCCACCTACATTGACAATGTGACGCATATCTTCCCAATTGTTATAAAATTGTATCTTTGTTTTATTTAATTTTAATTTTTTTGGTATGCTTCATGCTTGGCGCAAATAAACGCATTTTCTTTCTTTCTTTTCTTTTTTCTATTCTGATAAAAGTTTCTCCCAGACGTCAGTCTGTGGTTTTAGTAATCTAGAGATCTTAGTTCGGTCGCGTTGCGGTAAAACCTCTGAGTCCGTGATCTTTCTAGCGTAGAAGTACATTGCAGTACGCTGCTGCACAGGTCGACTGATGAGCACACCCGCTAGCACCGGTAAGGCTTCCTTAATGCATGGATATCAGCTACCCAACATAATACTTAAATATGATCACGTATTCCTGAACAACCTGTAAAAGTAACATCCTTACCTCACATCCGTAGTATTTGTTGTCAGTATTCCGTCTTGGAACTGCCACCGTATACTGGGTATCGGGAACCCAACGACGTCACATTGTAACAACACATCAGAACCGAGTACCACCTCCTTCATGTTTCGCAAAGGAGGTGCAATGTATGGTGGTACTGAAAATAATGCAATAGCGTAAAACAGATACCTATCCACAAAATTTCTATTATGAAAATAATTGATGAATTAATAAAATTATCGAGTGTATAACCGCTGTGAGTGGTGGAATCTATACTAATATATAAAGCTGAAGACTTTGTTTGCTTGAACGCGCTAATCTTAGAAATTACTGGTCCGATTTGAAAAATTCTTTCAGTGTTAGATAGCCCATTTATCGAGGAGGGCTATAGGCTATATATCATCACGCTAAGATAAATAGGAGCGGAGCAGACAAAGTTGCACGGGTCAACTAGTTAATTATATAGGCCTAAGAGGTATATTACGGTGAGATGTTGATAAAATAGATCAGCAGTCCTGTTAGAGCAAGATCCCATAGCCCCAGATGTTACTGCTTCTGATAAACATATAGAGGTAAGCGGTACAGAGAGTAAAGTCCCGCCAACCTCTACTGAAAAGGGAGGATCCTCCGACCGGACGGTTGTTGTGTCCGGTGTGGGCAACTGCTCGATAGTTCATATTCGGACTGTTGTATATGTTCAAATCGCACGGTAAAATCTGATACCGCGATGCAGGATGCAGGGGGTTGTTTACTGCTACAAACAAAATTTACGTACCTACGTAGTTAGGGCCGTGACGGCCAATGAAATGAGTACATTCAAAGCCATACTCATACTACTCAAATTCCCCATTTTGTTAGTTAGAAAGTAAATAACTTCTGGGGGCTCTGGGATCTTGGATTATAATTATGCTTCTAACATCTAACGGACTCTATTAGCAAATATTCACTTGTTACGGATGTATACAAATATTCCTATGCCACAAAATAAAAAGCCGCATAAAATAGTACGCACGCCTTATACAGTTAGTCGTTGCAATAAGTTTAAGCATAATATAGCTAAAAAAATTGCGTCATCCATAGTAGAACATGAAAATCCTAATGAAATCTATGGAGCCCTTTTTGATGTTGTGCAAAAAGAGTACCAATCTACATTTAAGTCCAAAACTATTAGCGCTACCAATACCTCCGTTGGCTTCAACCAATGGGCTACTGCGGGTATTTATAAAAGTAAAGCGAGACTATCCGAGTTTAAAAAAATATAAATTTGATACTCCTTTTCTAGAGTATGTCAGAAATTGTTCTAAGTTATTTAAAAAGATTTGTGCTATTGCTAAGTCTAAATTCTTAAGCGAAACGATAAAAAAATCGAATAATAAAGTAAAAGCTACTTGGAAAATCATGAACAATGAAACAGGCAAGTGTGTTAAAGAAGATAACCAAGTAGAGATAATTGTTGATAATAACTTAGTTAGTTCAGCAGCTGACGTAGCCAAGGCATTTAATGAATTTTTTTCCAACATACCTATAACTACTACTCGCTCCTTAAATTCGTCCCCGTCTAATGCTGAAAAGCTCTTACGCTGTAGTGTGCCTAAATGTAGTCAATTATTTAGTTTCGAGCATGTAACGCCAAGTGACGTCGTTAATGTTTTTAATACACTTAAGTTTAAAAACACTGGTGATTACTGGGGCATTTCTATTAAACTTTTGAGTAACATAATTGACATCGTAGCCCCGTATCTTTCGGCGGGAGGACACGCCTGGGTGTCAACATTGCGATGATCGGCCGGAGGACACGGTGGAGCATACGGTGGAGGTCTGCCCTGCTTGGGTGGAGCACCGTCGTGTCCTCGTCGAGGCGATCGGCGGCGGCGACCTCTCGCGTCCGGCCCTGGTCCAATCCATGGTCCGGAGCGAGGAGGCATGGGAAGCGGTCACCTCCTTCTGCGAAGCAGTAATGCTAGCAAAGGAGGAGGCCGAACGCGTGAGAGAGAGGGAAACCTCACGCCCCAGCCGCCGCAACAGAAGAAGACGCCCCGGGCGTCGGGAGTCGCAGGGCGATTCTCGGCCACCGTAGGCGCGGGTCTGTGGACGGCGAGCATTGGGTGGTTCGCCGTCCGATCAGAACCAGTCCTGGGTCGACGGCGCGCTGTGTTCCACGCGCGCCTCAAAGAGCTGTCAGCATAGAAGATGGGGCCCGCTAGGGCCAGTGCCTGCCGGGGTTGTGGAAACTGTTCGAAAGAGACACCGCGGCCCTGGAACGCAAAGGGCATTGGGAGGAACACGGATGGGTTTTAGTCAGTAAGAGTCTGACACTCCCTCCTGCGTCACCCAGAGCGGGAGGAGTCATTTGATGATTTCCCATCCTTAAAAAAAAAAAAAAAAAAAAGCCCCGTGTCTTGCTGTCACTTTTAATAAATGTGTTGATTTAGGAACTTTTCCTGACCTCAGGAAGAGTAGTAAAGTCATTCCTTTGTTTAAATCAGGTGAAAAGAATTACATAGGTAACTTTAGGCCTATTTCCATCTTACCTGCTTTTAGTAAAATATTTGAAAAATTTATACTCAAGCAATTACTAAGTTTTTTTAACATAAATAGCCCCCTTCATAAAAATCAACATGGCTTTACAAAAGGTCGTTCGACTACAGATGCGGGTGTTGCTCTCCTTAAACACATATTTAACGCATGAGAGAACTCGTAAAATGCGATTGGAGTTTTCTGTGACCTCTCCAAAGCTTTTGATTGTGTACACCATGACACGCTATTGCGAAAGCTACGTCACTACGGTCTCCAAAATGAAGCTCTTAACGTAATAGATTCTTATTTGCATAATAGGTTCTAATGTGTAGATGTTAATGGTGCGAAGTCTTCCGGGCTGCCAGTTCAGTTAGGTGTAGTACCCCAAGGGTCAATACTGGGTCCATTCTTTCTTTTAACATAAACGCCCTACTCTCAGGAACTGCTGGTGCGATTTGAAAAATTCTTTCAGTGTTAGATAACCCATTTATCGAAGAAGGCTATAGGATATATATCATCACGGTAAGACCAATAGGAGCGCAGCAGTAATGAAAATTGTGACGCAGACGAAGTTGCGCGGGTCAGCTAGTAAAAATATATATTTACCCCAAACCTGTAGTATGTAAGTGACCGATGTGTTCCCGTAGATATTCTTAGCGGTGCAAACATATTCTCCAAAATCAGTCAAGTTTGCAACAAATCTGAAAAATAATACAGACTCGTTTGTTATCAGCATCAACAGTGAAAAAGGGCTTTTTGGTTCGATTCTCAAACCGGAAAAGATATTATTGAGTTTTTCGACCATGAATCCATGATGTAAAAAAAACTTAGTAGCAACTCCAAATATGGATTTGTGCCCGCTAAATGTCAATAGGCTTGCTTGCTCCTATTAATTACATTGTTTTAATATGTTCCACGTTTATACGTTGGTTACCCTTTGGGTACGGAACCCTATTACTAAGCCTCCGCTGTCCGTCCGTCCGTCCGTCTGTCTGTCAGCGGGCTCTATCTTAAAAACCGTAATAGGTAGGTAGACAGTAGAAATTTTCACAGATTGTGTATTTCTATTGCCGCTATTACAACAAATAATAAAAATTAAGGTTTATGGTACGGAACCCTTCGTGTACGAGTTTGACTCGCACTTAGCCGGTTTTTTAGTTTCATGATTTCTGATTTTCATTCGGCGATGGGCCATTGTAATCTAGGCCCCATAACGCCTTAGCTATTGCGTATGCGTAGAGGTATTGCGTTTATTCTGTTATACGTCGTATTCTTACCTCAAACCATCCTCATCAACATATTTCCTGTCACCAGCAATAGGCTCTCCATTCTGAGCCCACTCCACTATAGGAACAGGCACCCCTCGGGCAGAACAGGGCAGTTCCACTCGCTGCCCTTCTAACACCTCTATAGGCTCAGAGGTTATTGGCAATACTGAGGGCGGCTCTGAAAGTATTCGCGAATGTCTATAATCTAATACTACTATCAGTTATAAAATTAAAATCAGGTGGGCTAAAAATAACCAGCAGAGGGAACTTAGAGACTGAAAAACTTTCCAGTTGGAGTAGTTTATCCAAAGTTAAGACAAAAAATCGCAAACTCCTCATATAACGTACTAGCTTTTGCCCGTAACTTCGTACGCGCATATCTCGTTTTTCCCCGTTCCCGTAGGAATCGGCAAATCCTCTCTTAGTGCTTCCCTACACTCTCCAAGGAACCTACATGCTAAATTTCAGCTTTGTACGACCAGTGATTGATTGTGAATGTCTTAAATTTAGTGGTAGATTTCAGGAATGTCTGGCAATTTCAGTACTTTATACCCAAATGTTATTACTTTGGTATTGTTCTTCAAATCGTTCAAGCTCCTCAAAGTCCTGAGTTTGAGCTACACGATAACTGACAAACATGAGCGTTGCGCCGGTAAGACCTTTCAGGGGGGTCCATCTTCAAAACCCCGCCCCGGAATAGGATAAGTTTTCTTTTGCCCAGGTCTCTTTGACTAAATTCTGCTTTTCGTTTGTTTTATTGAAAGTCAGGGGGGTTGCAAGTGCAGTCTCTTGCACCCCCCTCCTAACGCCCATGCTGACAAATGCTTGCACTGTCTAGACAGGTCCACACAAACCTGTGTAGTAAGTACTTTCCCCAAAAGACCACCTCAAACATTAACCTACACGGTTCTCATATGATTTGACCAGCGGGTCTAAAAAGTCCACTTTAGCAGAATCATAATATTAACCACAAAACAATTTATCAAATTTCATTTTCATCTTTATCGCTCACGTATTAGGTTCAAGGTTGATTGGGAAAATTTGAAAATGACAGTGACGAGTAGCGTGATATGCTTTCTGATTCTGCTAATGTGACCTTTTTAGACCCGCAGTATACGGCATGTGTGGATGTTGTAGGAGACTGAGTTCGTTTCTTCTCAGGGTAGTCAGTTAGGATACACCGGCCTCATCTAATTTAAAGGGACCAAAACAATTTATCGAGTAAAAGTGTTATTTTTAACCTATTTACAAAACAAAATAAATACCATTAGTGTAGCTAAAGCATAACTACAATCACAAGTGTAGATAATTTCTAGTTTTTACCGTATACGATGAGTGTGAAGTTTTTGTGAGTGGAGCCCACGGTGCTTGTCACGTTGCAAGTGTAGGTGCCGGAGTCGTATGCTGTCGCCTTCTTTATTGTTAACTCGTCGTTGTTCGCCAGAAATCTGTGTAAAACATATATATATATATTTTACTATTGATAGGCACGCGTTTGACCACTATCTCACCTGATGGTAAGCACTGATGTGGTCGAAGATGAAGCACGCTTGTCTAGAAGTAACCTATTCACTCTTGACTTAAAGACTCCCAGGTTGTAGCTATCAGGAAACACAGACTCCGGCAGGGAATTCCACTCCTTAGCTGTACACACTATGAATGTGTTCCCAAAACGTTTTGTGCGTATGGGTGGGATGTCCACCATGTACCGGTGGTGCATCGCCGTTCGTCTTGTGGTCCGATAATGGAACGGGCTTGGCGGAATTAAATTATGCAATTCCGTCGCACATTCCCCAAAATGCAACCGGTACAAAACAACAGGCTAGCAACTCGGCGTCGATGCTCAAGACTTTGGAGCTTCGTCGCGACGAGCCTATCATTGCCGATGATTCTCTTGGCTCGTTTCTCAATTGATTCAAGGGCAGTATATTTAATAAACAAGGATATCATGTTTTAGTGGCCGTTAGAGCAGCTGCTAGACATGGGGTCCTTAGTGCGATCCCACGGTCGTGTAGGACTACTAGGGTTGCGGAATTGTTCGAAAGAGTTACAGCGGCTCTGGAACGTAAGGGGCAATTGAAGGAACACAGATGAGTTTTAGTCAGTAAGAGTCCAACACTCCTTCTCGCTCCACCCAGAGTGAGGACCCTCCGAGTCTCAAAAAGCGCGTTAGACGTCGCGTCGGTCTCGGCTTTTATTTGTCAGATCTTGAACATTCGCCACAGATAATCAAAAGCCTGAAAGTTTATCTACCAGTTAAGGATGCCAGAAAGGCAGTAGCTCCATATAAAATACAACCCTAACATAGAGTCGTGCATTAATCACGTGGTATTTAACTCCCACTAGCCCCTGGTAATACGTGGTAGTTTTAGACTTATCCCCTCCCTACCCAAAATAACGCATATTTTTGGTATCTTAAAAAAATACACGTGTTATCTCACTACACGTTGTGCTATTTTGTAATTCCCCCCCCCCCCCCTTTTGTGTTAATTTGAGTAACCACAAAGAAAAAGAAGTTAACTTACAAGTTATCAGTAAACACGAGTGGACGCGTATCCTTAGTCCACACAGTTATGGGCGGCGGCAAACCGGACGCATCACACGAGAACGTCACAGTCTCGCCTGGCTTTATCAGTCGAGGCTTATCATCTCCTTCTACAGATTTGTCGAAGCGTGGTGGATCTGAAAATGGAGATAAAAACTGCCATTTGCTAATAAAAGATGTCGCTACTATCATTGGTCCTTGAATTTGACAGTTCCTGTCACTTTGCTTATGCATACATGATTTTATAACAATATACTTTATTAAAAAAAAATAACTTCCATGTGCGTCTGCGATCACTGTCTAGTGATCGGTTACACTCTTATTATATGTATAGATATTCTTTTTGGTAGGTACGTAACATAATATAAGCACAGAACAAACTTTTATGAAAACAAGTGGATGATGGGCGGTTTTTCGAACAGGGCAATCTCTTACAGACAACTTTTGGATGAACTGAAGCTGAACGAAAGTAGATAAATTAACTACTTACATTGAACCACCAAGCTGACGTCATACAGGTCTTGCCCGATCACATTGAGAGCCACACAGCGGTAGACACCGACGTGTTCTTCTGTCGTACTGGGTATAGTCAACTCCTTATCATTGGTTATCACGTCTTGAGAGAGAGAAGTGAAGTCTGTAGCAGAGTCGCGTCTGTACTGCCACGATATTGTCGGCTCTGGGTTGCCTTGGAGTATACTGGAATAAATATTATAGCTTATTTTAACTTAACCCAAACAACAAAACTGGAAAATTGTGTACAAGAAGTTGTTCTCTACAGTGTCAATGTGAGTTAATTACTATCAAAATTTAAATTCAAAGTACGCGAGCATTTGGCTGTATACGAGTTTAAAAAAGATTTTGCAATGTTTTTCAGACGCTGTGCAATTTTATAGGGATCATAATAAAACTTTGGTTACTTAGTAAAAAGTTTATTTTGTCTATTTACACTTTTTAGCTGTACCCCACCCCTAACAAAACCACTGGAAAGTTGCAGGAAAGCAAAATATGCAAATTCGTTTACTTGGATGACACGCTTTTTCCAGCCAATTTGATTTAAAAACTACTCAAACCGATTTTAATGATTATTTTTCCGACCCAAATATCGACCAATAGAATTGCACCATTCGACGTCACGTGGTACAACCTACATGGTATTATACTGATAATTTTTTGAAAATTTTCTGGTTGTACCACGTGACGTCGAATGGTGCAATTCTATTGGCCGACATTTGGGACGGAAAAATAATCCCCCGAATACCACACGAGCTTCAAAATTATCTGGCATTTCCCTCAAGGTTCCCTGCAAACAAATAAAATCGTCAAGTTTTTCAGGAAAAATCACTCGTGCTTCGCGCTCGTGATTTTTTAACCTGAAAAACTTGACTCCTTCATTTGTTTGCAACGAACCTATCGGGATAATACCCGATAATTTTGAAGCTCTTGTGGTATTATAAGTGAAAATTCCATGTAATCAGAAAGTATATTCTTTCACATAAAAAGATTTTTTCAAATCGGTTCATAAATGACAGAATTATGAGGTAACAAATATAAAAAAATACAACCGAATTGAGAACCTCCTCCTTTTTTACACCGACTTCCAAAAAAGGAGGAGGTTCTCAATGCGGTGGGTATTTTTTTTTCATGTGTTATTTTCATGTATGTATACCGATTACTCCGAGTTTTCTGATCCCATTTCTGTGATTTTTTTTTTGTTCGATGCGGTATACTTGTCATTTGGTTTCGTAAAAAATTAATTCAGTTTGGTTCGGTAGTTTTTATTTTATGAGCATTTTTGCTTATTTTAATTACTGCGTAGATGAAGACGTCCAAGTTTCACCACTTAAGTGACAAATAAAAACAGAAATAACAAAAAAATGAAACCGATTTCCAAACAAAACACTACAAAGTATAAAATAACCTTGATTTCGGAAGTCGGTGTTAAGAGGAAATGCGGGCGGCGAGACTTTGTATGTAAAAAGTCATAATTCGAGGCTTGGCTCTCGACTGTTTTCTCCTCCAATATTGGACCGATATAAGAGATATTTCACAAACTGAATAAGAGGATGTATACTAGTCTCTATGTTTTCCTTTTTTTAAAGTAGTTGCCAAATTTGTACACTAGGACTCTGTTTGACAGCGATTTATCTGACAATTTTGAGCCTTTTGTGAGAGTTCTAGTGCTTATACGGTTAATAAATCATCAAAAATGAAAACATAGGGACATAGTATATATCCTTCTTATTCAGTTAGTAAAATATCCCTTAAATCGGTCCAATATTGGAGGAGAAAACAGTCGAGAGCCAAACCTCGAATTATGACTTTTTACATACAAAGTCTCGCCGCCAGCATTTCCTCTTAAAAAACAAAGTAAGTAAGTGTTTTTTGCAGTGTTTTTTGAAGTCTGTTAATTATACTGTATGGTGTACCAGGCATATCATCATAATAATTATCGTATTTTGTTGTCCTTATCTCAATTCATTTTGAGTCGGCGCACCACGCCTTTTTCTGAAAAGCCCAATGCCCATATGATACATCGAAATAAATAATTATGTTAAAACGATACATAGTCTCACCTACATGTGATTTTAGTGGAGCGTCCTTCGCGCGCTGTTAATGTAGCAGGCTCCTTAGATAACACCGGGGATGCTGCAACAAATGATAATTTTCATAGAAAGCAAAACGACTTTATACTCGTACAAAACACACGCATTGAAAACGAATTCATTAATCTTTCGTAAGATCTCGTGACCTAAAGCAAAGCATTAATTAAATATTTGCATCTACTCTTGTTAGAATAGAATAGAATTTTATTTGCAATTATGGATATTAGGCTCAGCCACATTTATTATTTATGTAACATGAACATACTCGTCATGTCTTAAAATCCATTCAATAATCATAATAATATATAAATTCATTTATTCAGGTAATTTTAACGCATTGCACAAAAACCACAGCAAAACAGAAATGTCAGACAATTCAATAACATAACAATGCAGTTAAAATCAATCAATCTATACTAATATATAAAGCTGAAGAGTTTGTTTGTTTGCTTGAACGCGCTAATCTCAGGAACTACTGGTCTGATTTCAACAATTCTTTCAGTGTTAGATAGTCCATTTATCGAGGAAGGCTATAGGCTATATATCATCACGCTAAGATCAAAAGGAGCGGAGAAGTAATGAACATTGTGACGCAGACGAAGTTGCGCGGGTCAACTAGTTAAACAAATAAATAAGAAACAAATACATTAAATACCACAAATCAAATCAAATAAATGATAAAATTTGGCACACGGGTAGAACTTTTCTTGGAATAGCACATAGGATTTGAGATTGGTTCACTTTTCAAACCTGGAGTATGTTTCCTTGGGAAAATTAACCAAGCAGCACTTAAGCGTTTTCAACAGCAATTAACCAGCTCATTTAGAGCTTAAAGTTCGTTTAAACACGTACAAGAGTGTCAAAAGATGTTTTTATCTGTATAAGTGGGATTTTTGAGTTATTATACAGTTTGAGCTGTATTAAAGGAACAGCGTAAACTTAGGGTGTTAAAACAGAATATGAAAACTCTACAATACAACTTTTAATATTTAGTGACACTTTATGGCTAGTTTTATCGTTAAAGTTGTACAAAGGCTATATTTTTCGTGTGATCACATACTATCTAAGTGTTATTATGGTATCACTCTTACTGTACTTGTTACTGTACAGTGGTTAATGCAAACTCCATTATAAAATTTTGGATCTGTATCCTACGTAGTACCGCTAATATGACTATAATACCCTCCCTCCTATAATATCGTCTAAGCTGTATAACAATATCGCCATTTTAGAACGAATAAAAACAAATAAATATATATATATATATATATATATATATATATATATATATATATATAATCAAACTAATATTTGATAATAACTTGAGCCGATGATTATCAGCTAAAATAATTATCACTGTGTACTACAATCTATTATTTTAGATATAATTTATATTATAACCTTAAAACCAAAATGAAGAAATATGGGTATATCAAATTTTTATTGTCAACCGCACATTGACAATAAAATTTGATTTGCACTTGGATTTTACTAATTCACCCCCAGATTTCCAAGACTTATTTATTGTGACTTTAATTTGAAATATACAATGCAGCCAATCATTTTATTCAATGGCTATAGCGAAAAATGAGTCTCGTTATTTTTATAATTTTCTTATTCTCTTCAAACTTTAACCTTAATAAGATACTTATATAAGATTATTTGGAGGGTAATGCTCTCTCCTCACTCCGAATAACAGCTCATATACAGCACCTATACAGCTTCTACATTTCTTCTACAGCTACTATACAGATCTACTAACGCTAAAAGCTGGAAAATGTGGGCCTTTTTTGCACTTATAAGAGTTGTATAAGCGCTTATACATCATTTATACAGCCTCAATATACAGCATAAAGTACAAAAATTGAGTCAAATACAGCTTTTATACAGCTTGTTATGCTACTTGGGTATCAACTGTAACACGAGCGAAGCCGTTCGCAGAAAAGCTAAAAAAATATATCTTACCCAATCCAGTCACACTAACACTTCCTTTCACACTCAATTTCTCGTAGCCATTATCAGCTTCACACTCATAAGGTCCTAAGTCACTGAAGTCGATCCTCCTCAAGTACACCGTCGAGCGGTCTTCAGATATGTCGACGTTGGGACCACTGACTACTTCGGTACCGTTGTGGTACCAGGTAGTGTGAGGCGGGGGTTGTGAGTCGAATACACAATGAAGTTCCACTTGGTAGTATAATTGGACGGATTGGTCTGGAAAATAAAAAGATACAGAGTGAACTTCAGATATGTCCACGTTGGTACCACTGACTAGTTCGGTACCATTGTGGCAGCAGGTAGTGTGAGGTGGGGGGTGAGTCGAAGACACAATTAAGTTCCACTTGGTAGTACAGTTGGACGGATTGGTCTGGAAGTATAAAGAGTACAGTGTGAAAATGTCTTCAGATATATTCACGTTGGTACCACTGACTAGTTCGGTACCGTTGTGGTAGCAGGCAGTGTGAGGTGGGGGGTATGAGTCGAAGACACAATGAAGTTCCATTTGGTAGTACAGTTGGACGGATTGTTCTGGAAATATAAAGGGTACAGTGTGAAGTTGTCTTCAGATATGTCCACGTTGGTACCGCTGACTAGTTCGGTACCGTTGTGGTACCATGTAGTGCAAGGCGAGGGGTGTGAGTCGTATAAACAGTGAAATTCCACTTGGTTGTATAGATGGACGGATTGGTCTGGAAAATTTAAGGGTGAAATGCTACGTGTAGCTAAAGAAACGCAATACCTGAAAGGGGTCATTGTATCCATCATTATGAGCAACTTTTTCTATTAGACCAACACAGAAATCGCAGAAAAGCCATATCAGTCTTTTCATGGATCGGTTCTCTGCTTTACGCATTAAGACTGCCACCTTTTTCATCGTCCTTGGATAACACTTCTTCCTTCATAGTTGTACCTAAGTAATGCGTAGTTATTACCTGTAAACCCTTGCACCAGCGTCATTTTCCTCCTAACGTTGACGATGAGACTGTCCTGGTGTATGCCTTCGGAGTTCTCTCCGAAACAGAAGTACGTTGCGTTGACGGCTTCCGCGGTCGAGTTCAGTCGCAAAATACTTCGGTACACGTTCGGTTTGAATTGAGTAATCTGAAAGTGGCAAACGAATCATTTGAGAGTTGGTTGGGAATTAAGAACTTGCCCACCTTGTCGGGGAGTACGATGGGCCGTTCAAAATCCGAAGAAAATTGTTGAACATTTTGTTCTAGACCACGCATAAGAACTGTGAAAATTCTGGCGTGTCTAACAAAAACGAGTCGAGTGCGTTAGCGGCGGACGTTAGAAATTTCTGATAGAAAATTTCGGACAACATGCGCCTGACCTAACACGGGTGCAGGGTTTTTGAGAGCGCCGGCGATAATATAATAAAATATTTGCCCCAGATAATATTCAGACGAAATCGGTTTATAACAATTATAAAATAACTGCATATCCTCGGCGGTGGCTTGGCGCGCACTTCACACGTCACCTCAATTACAGCGCCCTCTGCAATGCTGATGTTCTTATAGCTATCATACTCGTGTGCTGGTTCACGTATACTCAGTGTTGTTCAAGAAGGTGTCAGTCTCCTGGTACCACAGTATCCTCGGCAGCAGCTTGGCGCGCACTTCACACGTCACCTCAACCACAGCGCCCTCTGCAATGCTGATGTTCTTATAGCTATCATACTCGTGTGCTGGTTCATGTGTACTCACAGTGTTGTTCAAGAAGGCGTCAGTCTCCCGATGCCACAGTATCCTCGGCGGCGGCTTGGCGCGCACTTCACACGTCACCTCAATCACAGCGCCCTCTACAATGCTGATGTTCTTATAGCTATCATACTCGTGTGCTGGTTCATGTGTACTCACAGTGTTGTTCAAGAAGGCGTCAGTCTCCCGATGCCACAGTATCCTCGGCGGCGGCTTGGCGCGCACTTCACACGTCACCTCAATCACAGCGCCCTCTACAATGCTGATGTTCTTATAGCTATCATACTCGTGTGCTGGTTCATGTGTACTCACAGTGTTGTTCAAGAAGGCGTCAGTCTCCCGGTGCCACAGTATCCTCGGCGGCGGCTTGGCGCGCACTTCACACGTCACCTCAATCACATCGCCCTCTACAATGCTGATGTTCTTATAGCTATCATACTCGTGTGCTGGTTCATGTGTACTCACAGTGTTGTTCAAGAAGGCGTCAGTCTCCCGGTGCCACAGTATCCTCGGCGGCGGCTTGGCGCGCACTTCACACGTCACCTCAATCACAGCGCCCTCTACAATGCTGATGTTCTTGGAACCGATTATACTCACTACCGGCTTTATTAGTACTGATAAGTTTACTGAGTCTGACCCTGGAAAAATATATTTTTTTTGTAAGTGAGCATAATTGTATATGAAGGCGAAGCGTATGCTGTTTTCATATAAAGGCAACATATTTGTTCATGCCAATGCTTCGCCTGTTTAGCTGTCGTTTTTCTGGGCTGTCACATCAAGACACAACTATCTTTGTAGGTGGAATGGCAGCTCAGAGACGATACTAGACACCACACTATTTGTAAGGATCACCTGTTGTACCTCGATACAGCGAAACTCCACAATATATACCGGATACCTATTCGAATTCTACTACTAAAATGTGAACCTTTTAGTGTAGTAAATAAAGTTCCATATCGTATCGCTATCGTAAAACTGGCCAAGTGCGAGTCGGACTCGCGTGCAAAGGGTTCCGAACGAATTTAATTATTTTAACATGTTATTTTAACACAATAGACTTCTTATAGGTTTTACAGTAATCTATAGGTCAAAGATCTATTATATCCATGTTTTCAAAATTTTAAGCTCAGCAGTTTCGGAGATAAGCGGGGGGGGGAATGTTCATTTTTCGTAAAATTTTTTGAATAACTTAAAAAACCATTTATTTAAAATTATGGAAAAAAATATAATTTCTAGTTTGACCCCCAAAAGTGACCCTCATACTTAAAATTTAATAAATTACGTAACGCGTCCGTGTTTGGGTCACAGAATTCTATATGTGTGTACCAAATTTCAACAAAATCGGTCCAGTGGATCCGGAGAAAACTGGCTGTGACAGACGGACAGACAGCCAGACAGACAGACACCCGAGTGATCCTATAAGGGTTCCTTTTTTTTTCGGAACCCTAAAAAGTGCGAAACATAGCCGTTTCGTATAGTTTGAGATCATTTTTTTTTGTTTTTTTTTTCTTGGGAAATATCAAATGACTTCATCCGCTCGGGGCGAAGCGGGAGTGTATGTCAAACTCTTACCGACTAAAACCCAGCCGTGTTCTTTCAAATGCATTTTGCATTCCTAGTCTGCGGTAACTACCTAAAGTGGAACTAACCCTAAAGTTTCAATTGAGGTACTGGGAGATTTTATCAAAATTAAACATTTGTATCCTTTACTTTACATACCTTTAAAAGCTCCCCTAATTGCCGTACAAGTCCACTCGCCATCCTCAGTAACATTCTTCACGTCCAACACATCGTTAGAGGTCCCGGCAACGTCGTGTGACGTCAGAACCGTCCCGTCAGGCGCGCTCCACACGACTGTCGCCGCGTTCTCCACAGAACACACGAGTTGGAAGTCTGAGTGTATAAGCTTTGATAGCGTGTGGGGGCCTAATATTTGGGCTGTTGGGTTTGGTTTTGTTTTTATTTGTGTGGATTGGTTTGCTTTTCCTCCTGGAAAGGGAATACATGTCATTTATGGTGTAGGTATGGAAGAAAGCTGTGGGAATATTACCATTGCTGGGCTGGGACACAGACCTCCTCTCTTTGATACACACCACGCGGCCTCATTGTGGGTTGGTGAATGCCACATAATATCTCTTAATATTTTTAGTTCTTTGATATGCCAGTTTCCTCACAACCTTATAGTATAGAACTATGCGGGTTAGGGTGTACAGTCCCGCAAACCTCCATTGAAAAGGGAGGATCCTCCGACCAGACGGTTGTTGCGCTCGGTTAGCAAATGTCCCATGGTTTTGGCGGTTGTATATGTTCAAATCGCATGGAAAACTTCGATACCGCGACTTAGGATTTGTGTGACGTTAGTTCTTTAGTTAGTATGTTATGGTATAGATGCCGCTACACCTTCACCGTTCTAAGAGCTGTGGTGATAAAATAATTTACACGCTGTGTAAAGTAAGCCGGCAGGCGCCTCGGTTGAAAACCAGAATCCACGTCGACTTCAAGGAGAAAAAAATAAACATAATCCATCCTTTTGTGCAAAAGATGGCGGTTTTCTTGCAGCAGTTTTGCGTTTGTCATCGCCTGGCTAAAAGGGTGTTTATGTATATTCGCCTCCGGGTGAACCAGTGCTTGCCAAACTGGCATAATTTGGAGGTCACTTCAAAGTTGTTAGCACGTCCGAGTTCTGCCGCTACGGGTACATTACCTCTGTTAGCGGCGACACAGGTATAAACTCCGACATCTTGTTCCCCAATCTGTATGGTCTTATTGAACGTGTACACTCCTTCTACATTTGGCTCCTTGTTTATATCAATAGCTGTAAAAGAAAAAAGTATTATTTAAGTTCCTAGTTTTATATCTTGTACCTTTAATTAATTTTAGCCATACACTAGTTTTCATTTTGGCACTAATAACCCCTATATAAGATTTTTACTATATATTGTCTTATTGTGGCTATCTATACACATTTCATTGTAAAAGTTTTTATGAATAAATTGATTGAAAATAAATTGTTAGTATCAAGCTCTAACAACAGTGCCTCGCTGTATACAGTCAAGACAAGACAATTCATTTATTTTTAATCAATAATCATTTTTATTTGTGTAACAAAGGAATGCAGGTTGTTCATAAACAAAAAATATCAGTCATGTGCATAGTGCACGATATTATCACACTGTCGCCTGTCTCTACCGTAGTGTTGTGTTGTGACTATGACATACATACCATAGTGTGTCTGTGTGCCGTTGTAGAGCAGTCGATTCCGTAACAACAGCGCCTCGCTATGCACAGTGCACGATATTGTCACACTGTCGCCTGTCTCTACCGTAGTGTTGTGTTGTGACTATGACATACATACCATAGTGTGTCTGTGTGCCGTTGTAGAGCAGTCGATTCTGTAACAACAGCGCCTCGCTATGCACAGTGCACGATATTGTCACACTGTCGCCTGTCTCTACCGTAGTGTTGTGTTGTGACTATGACATACATACCATAGTGTTGTGTTGTGACTATGACATACATACCATAGTGTTGTGTTGTGACTATGACATACATACCATAGTGTTGTGTTGTGACTTTACATACATACCATAGAGTCTGTGTGCCGTTGTAGAGCAGTCGATTCTGTAACAACAGCGCCTCGCTATGCACAGTGCACGATATTGTCACACTGTCGCCTGTTTCTACCGTAGTGTTGTGTTGTGACTATGACATACATACCATAGTGTTGTGTTGTGACTATGACATACATACCATAGTGTTGTGTTGTGATTTTACATACATACCATAGTGTGTCTGTGTGCCGTTGTAGAGCAGTCGATTCTCTAACAGCAGTGCCTCACTATGCACAGTGCACGATATTGTCACACTGTCGCCTGTCTCTACCGTAGTGTTGCCAGGCTCTATTGTGACTTGAGGAGGTTCCACTGAAATACAATCACGATTTAGGGAATTAGAAAAGTTAGGAAGATAATAAATAGCCTTAGTGGTTTGTGTTAGAAGCTTGTATGACATCCAAAGCTTTTTTTACCATCCCATTAACTTGTCCTTAGCTGATTCAATACACGACATCTAAACAATCGTATTCATTGTTACGGTAGCGTGGCAGGGTCTTGTAAATTATGTTGTATACAAAAGTACGAGTATCTATAGTAAATACAACGTGTAACAGAAAAACGCAACACCTCTTAAGGGGTCATTGTACGCATCATTATGAACAACTTTTACTATGGGACCAATACTGAAATCGCGAAAAAAAAATCGACACCCTCATACTGTGCGCATAACTCGACAAAATGTACTGAACAGCTGATTTTTTGATGAGTTCAATGACCCCTAAAGAGGTACTGCGTTTATTCTGTTACAGGTTGTATACGCCTTGTATTAGCTCAAGGCGTATTCAGAAAAACATGATTTAAAAAAAAAAAACAAAATATATCGAGCAATACGAAAGATAGTACTTATGTAATTATGTTACTAAATCCTCAAAATCCCCCAGTTTGTTCCATCATCATCATCATATCAGCCGAAAGACGTTCACTGCTGGACATAAGCCTCCACGCGCGCGTCGCCACAACGACCGGTCCTGTGCGTCTCGCATCCATCGGCTACCCGCGACCTTCACCAGGTCATCGGTCCACCTTGTGGGAGGCCTTCCAACGTTCAGCCGTATGGTATCGGCCGGAGCCGTATGGTGCCGTAAAAGAATAATACCATCCCATCACATCCCGTGGGTGTCGTAAGAGGCGACTAAGGGACTTGCCAGAGAATGGGCAGCAGCGTTCTCTGTAAAACTCAACACCATACACTGCGATTGTCAACCCGCCTGCCAAGCGTGGCGATTATGGCAAACCCCCCCAAATGAAAAGCACAACCAAAAAATGGCCCCTAGTGCCCGGCAGCCCGTCTACCCTTGACTCCGGTAGCGGTCAAGGTCACGGCGAGGCAAGGGGTGCGAAGAATCCCCGGAGTGGACCCGGCTACCAAAACAAAGTTTGTTCCAGTTAGAATAAAAATCTTAATAAAAATGTTTTAAAATTACACTTAGAACGAAAAATACGCAACCATAGCGTTATGCAATTTTATCAAGCACATAGAGAAAACTCATTCCGGTAAAGGAGGGTAGAGGCTTCGCCGTAGTCGGGCAATAAAACACATTACCTATAAGCGTGAGTTCGGTGGCAGTCTGGCTGACCCCCGCCACGTTGTGCGCGACGCATCTGTACGTGCCCACATGCTCCTCGTTCATGTTCTCTATCACGTAGTCTATCGACGTGGTTTGCCTGTAAATAACAAAAGGAATATACTATTGATAGGCACGCATTTGACCACTACCTCACCTGATGGTATGCGATGATGTGGTCGAAGATGGTGCACGGATATGTGTACCTTTAAGAGCTGCACTGAAATATTTGGTGTTACATAAACCCACTGCACGGTTTAGTAATAACCTGTAACCGTTCGGAATCACTTCGATAATCGTTTTGTCTGTCTGTTTGTGCGCGACAAACTTAAAAACTCCCTCTGTGGTTGAGTGGTTTAGGCGTTTGCCTTGTGACCCGGTGGTCGTGGGTTCGATTCCCACGGGAAGCATACTTTGTAAAGTTGTTTCCAGTTTGGCTAGGACACTGCAGGTTTGAATCACCTGACTGTCTGATAAAAAGATGATTCCGTGCTTCGGAAGGCACGTGTAAGCCGGTGGTCCCGGCCGTCAAATGGCGGTCGTCAAATAAACCATGTCAGAGGCCTTTGAGGCGGTTAGAACCTCTGACACTAGGGTGTGTAGGGTCGTTAGACCTTACTGCCCACACGATAAGAAGAAGACTCAATAACTACCGACGGGTGTTCACCTATGGATGAAGTAATTCATCAAGTAAATACTAAAAGTAATCTTACAAGCTAGATGTCTGCTGCTGTATCCTCGACGCGTCCTTGGTCCACGTAGCGGTGACGGGCACCAAACTCTCCACATTACAGGACAGCACAACGCGGGAGTGAGAATTGGCTTCCACCTGAAAGACGTTCAAATTAGTTAGTCCTAAATCAAAGCCTTTGCCTTCCTATGTTTGTTGGGGACGAATCTAGCGGATGCAATAATTGCGGATTTTTTTCGTAAGAGTCACCGCATCCTTGGAACGCAAAGGGCATTAGGAGGAACACGGATGGGTTTTAGTCAGTAAGAGTCTGACACTTCCTTCCACTCCGCTCAGAGTGGAAGCAGTCATTTCATGATTTTGCATTCTTAAAAATGAGGATGTAATTTGGAATGATGGAATTTGGAAGTGGCTATTGAATTTCAGCATTTTACATGAAGCAACTGCCTACATATCTGATCTCCTCAACCGAGTTATTGCGTTACACGATATCCGTTGCTAAGACCGTCTCTCTGGCTTTCGGTATTCTGACTGTCAAAGATCTACTAATGACAGCCAGAAGCATAAGGCTGCGTTTCCACCAGCGTTTCCACAGTTTCGCACATATCTGGTGGAAATGCATCCTTAATGGCTTGGGGTGGTTTCCGAGACACGGAGGAGTCTCGGTACGCAATGTATTGTTATTTAGGGTTATTTAATATTGAAGATCGACCTGTGTGGCTGTTAATAGAAGGAAAAATCGTTCCAATGAGCAAAATTACTATAAGCAAAGAAAGAGGGTGACATAGGGTCTAATATACACACACAAAGCAAAGGAGTGGAACTCTCTGCCTGCGTCTGTGTTTCCAAACGCTTACAACCCTAATCTCTTCAAAGTTAGAGTGAACAGGCTCCTTCTGGGTAAGCTCGCTCCATCGTAGACTTTGTCTCTGTCATCTCTGACCTAGACTAGAGTCAAGAGCAAACCCATCACAAATCATCATCATCATCATCTTCCTGCCCTCATCCCATGTTACTTGGGGTCGGCGCAACACGTTTTTTTCTTCCATTCCATTCCAAACCCATCACAAATAAAAAATAAAAATAAAATGTCAGGAGGTTCCTTTCTCTGGAGCCCTGACCGCCGGTAGCTTGGACCCTGTTCCCGATAGCGGTGGGCTACTATTTTTAATATTTTTAAATGTTTTTTTTTTAATATTTAAAAAAAAATAATAAAAATGTGAAATAAATAAAGGAGACAATAAAAAATATTGTAAGTAAACTATGTAGTTCAAAAGTTCTTTCTCACCTTTCGGGGTGCTGTCAGATAAGGAACACCTGGAACAAACGTTTGTTAAATAAATTACACATTTAACTGCATATACAGGGTGTAAATGATTAAACGTAAAATCTGGATTTTACTCATTGTTACAACTCTACTATGAGACCACTCTAAAATAACAAAAAAAAACTACCTTTGTGTTTTTATAACTCGACAAAATGTACTGAAATGCTAATTATTTTTTCGTGTTTTTCCTTAAAACATTTTTTTAAATACTATACTATTTTTACCTGGTAACTGTGCTTGAATAGCAGTTGCTCCCATCCTCTTTAGATCTTGTTTATGTTCATCCTTACCATTAATCTGGAATTGTTCGAGAATAAAATTATACGGAGATTTGCATTAATGCGGTTAATTATATGAATTTAAAAGGAAAGCTAAACCACAGGCTTTACGAATTAACGGGTAATAGTCGACAATTGTGATTGTGATGTTCAAATATGCAACTCTACAACGTGTTGATTTGCATCCTAGTCAAATTCAAGGACGTAATTATGCTAATGATTCTCGACCCAAATCGACAGTAAAATGGGTAGGTACTTTTTAATTTTATTTTTTTATTTACGGAAATCCGTAAGTGTAAACCAGCCGCGGCCCGTCTGTTACTAGCCTTATAATCGCGCTTTCACACACAAACAAACGCAAACAATACATACACAACGCATACGCAACGATCATTCGATAAATTCGTAGGTAATCAATCGCACCCCAATCACGGTACGGGGATTCTCCCGCGCAAGCTCCTAGCCACGCCCCCGGCCCCCGCGGCCCTGGAACTAACAGTGTGTTTGATGTCGCCGAAGCGTCCGTACGCTTTGCGCTCCTCCGTACATCGTTGAGACGTAGGTACAAGATGACGGACAATTATTCAAATGTCGAGATGGTGGAGATGGTCCGCCTGTATGCCATCAGTGGAGACAGCCTACGTGGAGCCAACCGGATATTCACGGAAATGTTTCCCGATCGGGAACCCCCATCACAGAGCGTCATGCTGGCTGCTACGCAGGGACTGTGGGATCATCGGCAGTTTGACGTTCCCCGGCATGCTCATGCTCGCGGCAGCGTAAGCCTGCCTGTCGCCTTGCAGGAAGACATCCTGGAATACTTCCAGCGAGACCCACGGGCAAGCACGCGGGAGGCTGGTCAACACTTAGGAGTGCACCACACCACAGTGTGGCGCCTACTGAAACGTGAACTTCAACACCCGTTCCACTACCGCAAGGCACAACCTCTACTTCCAGCAGGATGGCGCTCCCTCTCACTATGGTCGGCAAGTACGCGAGTACTTGACCGAAAAGTTGGTGACCACTCGATCGGTCGCGGAGGACCTGTGGCCTGGCCTCCGCGTTCTCCAGACCTGACGCCTGTAGACTTTTATTTGTGGGGAGACGTTAAAAGGTTAATTTACACGGAGGAAGTGACAAGTGTAACAGAATTACATGCAAGGATCATTAGTGCTTTCGACACTAAAAACGAATGTGTTAGTGTTACGTAAGCTGAAGGAAAACCAGCTACGTTGTGCTCGATTGTGCGAAGAGTGTGATGGTGGCAACTTTGAACAATACCTCCGGGTAACTTAAGTAGGTAATTTATTTATTTGTACATTTTGTAAATACGTTGTAAGCTTAATCAATTTTACTAGTGTAAATAAGTTGATTTCAAATTTTATTTTTAACTACGCCAATAATACCTAAGAGTCGAAAATATCACCACGTACTTTCACTTAACTAGCACGTCTTTCCATTTCCATCAAACGTAGAAAACATTTTTAGACTTAGTAGATCGCTACACTAACTAAGGCATTCTTGCCGGTCCTAAGCCCGTTAAGTAGGAAGGAAATCCACAAATAAAAACAAAATCACTACGAAAAGCAAAACTAACATTTTATTAATCATCTGATAACAGGTCAGTGAACTTTTCTTTGGCGCACTAGTATTGTTGTCATTAGTAAGATTTCCGTATTCCAATGATGCTCAAAGATGAGTTAATTATCAAGCGAAATTTACGACAATAATGTAAGTGATTTTCGAAATAAAATTAGGTAATATTATTGCTACCGGTCATTGATCGGTCGCGCGCGCTTGCATTTCGTAGGTAAGACGTCGACACTCACGCACACAGCTGCATTGTCGCTGTGTGCGTAGTCGGGTGATTCTGTTTGAATTAAGGGCTTAATTCTGAAATACTGTTAAATTTCAACAACAAAAAAAAGCAGCGCTTATTAGTTATTGCCCGCTACCGTACTTTCGATTAATTATTTATGTCTTTTATGACAACCTCCTGAAATTTGACGAGGATGCAAAACAACACGTTGTATATTGCGCGTGGCCCGACACGCACTTGACCGTTTTTTTTTTTATTTACTATTGATTCTTTACTGTACCGATCACTACATAGTATAAAACAAAGTCGCTTCCCGCTGTCTGTCTGTCCCTATGTATGCTTTGATCTTTTTAAAACTACGCAACGGATTTTGAGGCGGGGTTTTTTAATAGATAGAGTGATTCAAGAAGAAGGTTTATATGTATATAACATGCGTAACATAGTAGAGAAACAATGATAATTTTAGAGGTTTCTAATGTGTTATCGTAAATAAGCACATTTTTTACGCTTACATTGCAAACGCTGGCAGTTGAACCCTATGAGATAGATCAAAATAATGTACTACAGTATTGTACACCTTTAAAAGGTCTACAAAAAAGTGCGCGATGGTATATGTCTATCTCTTGAGGTAGACTCACAGTAACTATTTTTATCTTTTAAAATTTTATTAAAACTATGACGTAATTTGAAAAGCCGTTTTCCCCTAGTGAGTATTAATCCTTATCCCAATAAGTGTATTCATTATCTTGATAGTTAATATAGATTAAAAATATCCTTTACAGTATATATCATTTAAATGAATAATTTAGAAGAGTCCGCTCCACCCAGGGCGGGAGGACTCATTTGATGATTTAACCACCCAAAAAAAATGGAATTATCGTAAAATAATTGCACCTGCATAACAAAATAATTTTATAGTAAGGGCACTTCTGGTTTTGTTCTAAATTGGTCCCGAGCGAAGCTGGGGTGAGTCGCTAGTATCAGTTAAAAACATCTCCCTAAACCATGTACACGCACTTCTGAAACATCCTGTGTACAGAAAAGAATATTGGAATAACTCACAGCAATATAAAAGAACTCATCCGGCGGTATGAAGGGATCAGCCATATACACATTGGTTTCTGTCTTCTTAAGGGGCAGCTCGAACAGTGTGCGTCCTGTCAGTGTAAGGACTTCTGCGTACTTAATTTCGGCGGTGGAGTTGGGCGGGGAGAGAGCTATCATCATGTGGTTGTATGTGCCTAAAAACAACAAAAAAAAAAATCATCTTTATCATTAATTGCTATTTTATAAAGAAGCTAGCTTCTGCCAGCGGCTTCAACCGCGTGAAAGTTGAAAATTATCCAAAGAAACCCAGGATAGAAAGTATCCTATATCGTATTCCAGGACATGTTGTACCTGTTTGCCAAAAAGTTTCATCAAAATCCGTGTGCCATAGACGTGAAGCAACAAACAGCCGGGCGATCCTGTAAACATTTCGAAGTGAAGGCTTAGGTGAACCACGAAGTGATCACAAAGAGAGCTGTCATTTCATCTTGATTATATGGATTGACAGCTCACTTCGTTATCACTTCACGGTTCATCCAAGCCTTCACTTCGGTTTACAGAATCGCACTACAGACAGACAGGCAGAAAGGGAAAGAGAATCGCTTGCGCAGAGTGAGACAAGGTAAATTAAGCAATTCTATTGGTCTACACTAATATTAGAGGAAAGGTTTGTTTGTTTAAATTGAATAGGCTCCGAAACTGCTGGACCGATTTGATAAATTCTTTTACTATTAGAATCCTACATTATCCCTGATGAATATAGGCTATAGAATATTTTCAAAAAGTTAGGGATCGGTATGAAAACTTCGATAGTGTAACCCAAGGTGTGAAAAAAATACCAAAAAAGATCCTTATATCGCGTACGCTGCGGAAACTATTGACAATAGAGCAAAGAGATGTACTACAGTTTTATAGAAGACATTAATATCTACAAAAAAGTCCGCGAGGGTATGTATCTAACTATTATGGTTAAGTCACAATGACCGCTTTTTGTTCAAATTATTCAATCAAAACCGGGTGAAATGGAATAGTGGTGATTTTAGTATCATGATATTATCCTTATCTATTTAAATTGGTTAATAATTAAGGTTGGTTATGTGCACGTAAATTAGACTTTAAATTATTCAAACCTTTTGTTTAAAAGTTACGACGGTTTAAAAATACTCTAAGTAAGAAAAATGTTGCGAGTGAACCGCCCTGCGTTTAGTCTATTAATAAGTAATTTACACATGGGTATGTGTATAAGAGGTTAGATGGGAGACAAAGTTCGTGGAGTACCAAATAATTCCGCGCGAAGTCGTGGGCGAAATGCTAGTCTATACTTCTATATCTATACTAATATTATAAAGAAGAAAGATTTGTTTGTTTGTTTGAATTGAATAGGCCCCGAAACTACTGGACCGATTTGAAAAATTCTTTTAGCATTGGATAGCTACATTATCAGGGAGTAACATAGGCTATGTATTATCCCCGTACTCCCACGGGAACGGGAACTACACGGGTGAAAACGCGTGACGTCCACTAGTTCTTAATAAACATCCCTCGCTACGCATCCTCGCACATCTCTGCTGGAAACGCACCCTAACCCTACGCATTAATAATATTGATGTGGATGGATTAAAAAAAAATCGTATTTATCTTATGTATGATAGACAAGTTGACCCGCGCAACGTCTGCTCCGTTTCTATTGGTCTTAGCGTGATGATATATAGCCAATTTTTCAAATCGGACTGGTAGTTCCTGAGATAAGAGAAACAAACCAACTCTTTAGCTTTATATCTATACTAATATATAAAGCTGAAGAGTTTGTTTGTTTGCTTGAACGCGCTAAACCCAGGAACTACTGGTCCGATTTGAAAAATTCTTTCAGTGTTAGATAGCCCATTTATCGAGGAAGGCTATAGGCTATATATCATCACGCTAAGATTAAAAGGGGCGGAGCAGTAATGAAAATTGTGACGTAGACGAAGTTGCGCGGGTCAGCTAGTATTAGTATAGATGTGACATGAAGAAATCTATACTTAATATATAAAGCTGAAGAGTTTGTTTGTTTGCTTGAACGCGCTAATCTCAGGAACTACTGGTCCGATTTGAAAAATTATTTCAGTGTTAGATAGCCCATTTATCGAGGAAGGCTATAGGCTATATATCATCACGCTAAGACCAATAGGAGCGGAGCAGTAACAAAAATTGTGACGCAGACGAAGTTGCGCGGGTCAACTAGTAAATAAATATTATGTCATCCAGCAAACAACACTGACCCATCGTGTTCGGCTAGGTATCGCCCGTCCCAAGGGAAAGATTATAGGCTGGTTCTTATGTTAAGTTATATAATATGGTGATATAGAGGTAAATAGTTAAGATAGATTCGTCCGAATACTAGCTTGGTCGGGCCCAGTGGCATCAGAAAATCGCGATCCACCCTGTCCTTATTGTAAAGTAACTAAACAATGTAACAGAATAAACGCAAAACTTCTTAAGGGGTCATTTAACTCATCATTATAAACAACTTTTACTATGGGACCATGAATAACACTTAATCGTGAAAAAAAAAAAATGCACAGTCTCGAACAAATGCAACACTCGAAACTGTCGTCAAAAACTGACATGTATCAAGTGTCATGCGGGAGTTGTGTGTAGTTATACTATAAACATTTTTTTTTGCAAATTCAACTTTACACGGATCGCTTAAAGTTGTTTTACAAAGCAGTGCAGTATGGCGAGTAATGCGCAATTTTTTTTTGCAAATTCAACCTTATACGGATCGCTTAAAGTTGTTTTTACAAAGCAGTGCAGTATGGCGAGCGATGCGAGACTGTTTGAAACTAGTTGTTGTTTTTTGCGGACGCTTTTGAGATGCTGAGTGTGTATCTTTGGTTTTTTTTTATATCAATGACTCTAACATACATTTATGAGCGCATAACTCGACAAAATGTACTGAACAGGAGATTTTTTTTCGCCATGTCATTGTTGGCCCATAAAAGTTGTTCATAATTATGACTACAATAACCCCTTAGAGGTATTGCGTTTATTCTTTATATTCGTATATTCGTTTATTTTGTTACACGTTGTATACGTACGGTACTGCAAATTGTCTTATTAGAAGTATTTTCAATTTAGTTATTGTTTCCAATTAGACTTACCTCTCAAAGGTCTATAGCTGGTCTCCTTCATAGTGGTAGGCTTTTCTACCGAGAAGCCGTGGTTGAACGTGACGTTGGACAGACCGACCACCTTCACCGAGTGCTTCTCCTCGCTGCCCACTGTGATCGTCCAGTTGCCGGGCTCTGGCTGCATCACCTTCACTATCTGAGTTCACATAACACATTGAATTAGTTGGGGATTTTGGCTAACTAGTAAGTAGGAAAAAGTAGGTCTGTGTAATGTAAATCTTAATCAACAGATTATAGGTGGGCAACAAGGGTGCCTTTTAATTTTGTGTTTTGTGCGTCGCTTCCGGTGAAATAAACGTCTTTTTTTTTTTTTCTTTTTCTTAAGAGGTATTGGGCGTGTCCTTCTTACCTATGTCTAGATATAGGTCCGACCAATCGGCTGTAAACATCAAGTGTGTACAACTGATTGGTCGAAGAAAGTAAAACGCCGAGGCAAGTGGAAGGATATGAGGGAGACCTTTGCCCAGCAGTGAGGCAATACAGGTTGATTAAAAAAATACTAAACGTTACCTGTTTCTGTCACTTAATCATGGTCGTAGTAGATACCTAGTTCGTGGTGGTTACGTACGTAAAATGTTTTTGTTTACGTTTGAAGTAATAAATTCTACTCATACTCTTCACCTTTAGCGTAAGTAGGTAGGTACTGGAGCGGAGGGCCAGAGTTTTACCACCACATGCTGACAAGCTTAGTCCTCTATTAAAATTCCTTCTGCTGGGTACCCTGATACACATTAGTCTACTTTAGCGAGTTAAAGAAGTCTTACACACATTTAAGCGTGCTATATGACATTGGGCCTCATCAGAAGGCTCAAAGTCACTCGAAGGGCAATGGAGAGGGCAATGCTTGGAGTTTCCTTGCGTGTTCGAATCAGGAATGATGATATCCGCAAGAGAACCAAGGTTACTGACATAGCCCGAAGGATCGCCAAACTAAAGTGGCAGTGGGCAGGGCACATTGCTCGCAGAACAGATGGTCGATGGGGCCGAAAAGTTCTGGAGTGGCGACCGCGTACCGGAATACGTAACGTTGGAAGGCCTCTCACAAGGTGGACCGATTACCTGGTGAAGGTCGCGGGTAGCCGATGGATGCGAGACGCACAGGACCGGTCGTTGTGGCGACGCTTGGGGGAGGCCTATGTCCAGCAGTGGACGTCTTTCGGCTGATATGATGATGATGATATGACATTGCAACGCATTGCAAAACTGTGTTCTTGAGCTGATAGCAGCATCTAACCGCAGCCAATACAAAAAACCCGGTGCAGCCCGCAAAGATGTGTGCTAGTCTTCATTCTATCTTGGTTAACTCACCATAATCTCTGAAAGGTCGAGCGTGGTGATCAACTTGGGCGGTCCAGTTAGCTGCTCCCCCTTGGGGTCTACCACCGTGATCTTCGGCTTGGCCCCCGACACTGACACCGTCACCTCCCCCAAAGTACTGTCCACTGGGATCTGGGGAACACAGGAAATAACAATAGGTACTTCTTTCTTTAAAAAATATAAAAATCGAACTTTCTCGTCCTGCAAAGATCTGACGTCACACAAATCCTACATCGCGGTACCAAAGTTCTCCACGCGAGTCGAACATATACATCCGTCCGACATCAGCCGTCGGGCAGTTGCCCACCAGACACACCACCCCTCGGAGGATCCTCCTTCTTCAATGAAGGTTTGCGAGACTTTACACCCTATTCCGCATACCTGTATAAACCAACCTATTCTTACTGTCAAAATTTCTGCGTTGCATAGATGACAGACAAAAATTGATTCCATAAATTTTATAGGCATATTATTATATCTTACTTACCTCTTGTGTATAGTTATATCCGGGCGGATTTGATACAGAAGCGAGGTTCACTGTGCGACCTTTAATTGAACTCCTCACGAAATCCAGCATCTGATAAAAAAAGTTTACATAGTAAATTGCTACAAGGGTGGGGATTATTGAGAGAGTCTCTGGTATTAAAAAAAAATGCCTCACGGGACGCCCAGCAGATGTGAAACATCTATGTTACGAATTCGTAATAAAATTATTCTTAATTTTATAAATTAGTTCAAAGTTCTTCGTCCGTAACTGGCGGTGTAGTGGGCATCACGACATGTAAGGGTCGTTTCCGTCACGGTATACGATATGGTTTTACTGCCAAGTCGCGCCATTAAAGTTTCCAAACGGCGCATAGCCAGTTTTAATACAAATTGACGTTAACGTTACCGCGATTGAGAACGTATCAAAACATGCACGAAGGCCACATTTCGGGGAATATTGGTACCTCAGTTATCAAAATGGTTTACTCACCATATGCACATTGGTTTTGTTCAAGTTGAATATTTGTCCGGAGCTAGCGGCTGCGACTTCCTGGTACACTTTGTACGAAGGTCGGTTCAGGTCGTTGCAGTGACCCGTCAGTATGAATACCACCTGTAGACCATTTTTATAACCACATCAGAGCGTTTATTATAAAAATTATTTATTAATTACTAATAAAATTTAATTTAAGAGTCTGGTTTGATTGATTTGTGCCTGGTATATTGAAATAGACGCCCCTCTTATCTACAGGGGACATAAAAATATATAGGTACATAATTCACATCCCTTCGAGTACAAACTCAATGTAATCTGAACAACATTTTAAGAGGCGAACGTGTTAGTTTGTATGAGGAAAGTACGGACAATTGCTTGTGTACGGTTGCGGAACTGTTCGAGAGTTTTGCGGCCCTGGGGGGCTACTCTCTAAGCCCGAAATCCATAGATTCGGGCTTAGTTGCGGGCGTATTCTACTCCGTATCGCCTAACCACTAAAAATTAATGACAACACAATTTGACAGTTACTGTGAAATCGTGTTGTCATTCATTCTTAGTTCGAGTTCGGACTAATCGGGTGATACGGAATAGAATACGCACGCAACTAAGCCCGAAACTACGGACTTGGGGCTTAGAGAGTCGCACCCCTTGAACGAAATGGCATTTGAAGGAACACGGGTACGTTTTAGTCAGTAAGAGTCTGTACACTCCCTTTCGCCCCGTCTAGAGCGGAAGCAGGTCATTTGATGTATATATCCCAACCAAAAAAAAGACAAAAGCTAGTGTAAAATAATGTCGAACCACCATCTAACCTGACTCTGTTTCCTCTGTATCGTGTCGAGTACTTTCCCGACGCTGCGATGGTCGGCTGCCGTCGCGTCAGTGAACACGTACAGGAAGGACCGCGGTCTACTGACGTTCAGAGCTAGATGTATGCCAGTCAGCGACATTTCAGGGCAGTCGCCTCCGCCCTGAACTTGGACTCTGTTGAGCGCTCTCTTGAATACCTCCTTTCGCCTTGTGACTGTTACCGGGCCTACCTCTGTGAATGTAGGGTTTTTTTCTTATTTTTCTGGTGTAAGGAGACCCCTTCGCCCTGTTACTGGGTTGTGGAGGTCAAATAGGTAGTCGCTTCACGTAAGGTACTGGTATTCGGCTGAAGGAGGTATGACTGGAAGCCTACCCCAGTATGCTTGGAACGAGGCTAGGCCGATAAAGAAGCTGCTTACTAGGGCGCAGAATGTGTTTTAATGTTAGGTAATTATCAATGCTTTTAAATTAATAGAAGGCGGTGAATCACTGTCCTGTGGGCCCATATGTGAGTGACCAACTAAAAAACCAGTAGAGGTAGAAGTTTTTTTATTGCACTTCAAAAAACAGTTCTTCCAGTACGTAAGTCAAAATGAAGTTATTGCTGGTGTAAAGGACTATCTTCTCCTTTCTTGCTTTTTATAAATACTTTTTAACGGACGGACATATAACCTAATGACTTATTACTTTACACCAATTTACTTTTCTTTCAAACCATTTACATTTTAAGATATGCATGCAAAAAGGTGACCGGTTGCTGTGGCAACACTTGGGGGAGGCCTATGTCCAGCAGTGGACGTCTTTCGATCTGATATGATGAGCAAAAAGGTACTTACTGGGATCATGGAACGGCACAAACACAAAATCAGCAATCACATTACTCTCCTTCAGAGCAGTATTGAGGATCATTTCAGCGCCTTCACGTAACTGTCTCAAGTCGTTATACATCGACCCCGTAGTATCGAAAACAAATGCCAAACTACTCTTCCCATCATCCTTGTCTTGCGTCGATCGCGATATCCTGTTGATTCTCTTACACTCAACACCTAATAAAAGTGCACAGTTCAACAAGACAAGACACTTCACTGTACCAAACATGTTTAGAACTAACGCATGGTGCAATTTAGTAAACGGTTTTTAGTTAAACTGTAGTGGTCTGTTTTAATGGACTTATCTGTAACCTCTGACCGAGTAATCAATGTGGGTTGGAGTACGGAAATAATGTACTTGAGTGTATTTATGTTAAGAATGGTTGCACATGAGTTTTGAGATATCGCGGATTTAATTATTGAGTCTTACACAATTTATAGGTAGATATCAAGGACGATATGGATACGGACATCGATGTAATATTCTATTAATACCTATTATGTTTTCGCATACGGTTACAGATAGTCAATTATTTCGGATTATCCGTTAGTTTCGGTTACAGATATTTATATATGAATTGCCGGACCGAAAAACCTGTCATAACATGTGTGTGTATTTAGACTCCACCCCTATCCGAAATTATCCGAAACTCGGTTTCGGTTACGGATAGATTTTTGTTTCGGATATCCGATAATTTCGTTTACGGAGCTCCTTAACATTCCTGGTAGATATTGCCAAAGGATATCTTTTTACCCAGTTTCTGGGTTGTGGCCGCTGTGGGGGTCAAATAGGTAAGACTGCAACTCAATTCCAATAAAATTGGGACAATGCTCGACAAATTGATACAAATTACTAACCATGTACTAAATTATCTACAGATAATAGTGGATTTCATATCATTCAGTACACACAGTCCGGTTTTAAAATGACTAAAATTCTGCTGGCGTGATCGGATGAATGCTACTTACTTTTATCTTAGTTAAGTACCTAAAATAAAAGTAAGTAATATAACTGAAAATAAGTGTTAAGGTTTTATTTGCTTTTGAACTCTTTGCGTCTGAGGAGTTTTGCTAACTACTTTTATTTGACCCTGTACATTCGTGTATACGGTACATAAGTGTTCACTAACTCTAAACAGGGAAATAACTCAATCGTATAATCTGAGTCCGAGTAAGAAGCTCTCTTATCAGTAAGTCATGTCGTATCTAACGTGGAAATTATGAACAACTAGCTGACTCGCGCAACTTCGTTTGCGTCACATTTTTCCTTAATGCTCCGCTCCCACAATTCTGGTAAGTATATATTGTGGGAGACTGGTGCCTAAGCCAGGCTCGAGACATGTGTTTCTGGACACCAGGATCCCACCCTTTTACATTTTCATTTATAAATTAGTATCTGTTGAACGCGACTTCGTTTGCGTGTATGTCGGATAGTAAATTGATGTCGCTAGGTAAGATCGCTAAGATAATATAAACGAACAGTCAACATCTAGCATTGCTTGACCCCTCTTAGAATTAGGAATTTGGTAGACTGTTATGCAAGGCATTGGCTGTAGCACCTCTTCTATTCAAACATCTGACCAGCCCTTGTAATTTTTCGTAATGAGAATCGTTTTAATGATAACGCTTTCTATACACGATGTTGAAGAAAGTTGCTAGGGTTTTTAACACGCGAACCAAACAGAACAGGTCTGCCCCCGCGACGGATAGAGTAGAGTACAGTTGAGACTCCATTATCCGCATTTAGACTCCCATTCGTTCCGATGTGTGTAGGAGTCTTGGCTAGGTTAGCCAGCCTAGCTCCGCCCAAATACACAGAAGCATCCTGGGTGCTTCATAGGTTCTGCGGAGCGACCTCACCGTTCCGAGGATTTGTTCACGACGAGAAGCAAAGGCCTCATTTCCAGGATGAAATCGGCGACTGATTTCTTGACGTCGAAGCAACCTCTGCACATTGAGCTGTCTATGGCGCCATGGAGGCAATGACCCGTAATTATACCTACCTACTATTATCCGGAGGGTATTTCTACTTAGGCTGAGAAGTCGTTAAGTTAGTCGCGTGTATATCCTTGACATTGCCGTTCTTGACTGCCTGCAATTTGTAGCCCGTGACCATTTGTTGCCACGAAATTCAGTTGATCTCTGTCAAATTCATGTACAAAACTGTAAGAAACAATCCGGAACAATCAGCCGTAATCTTATTTCAGCTACTATGATAGTTTGTTGGATATGTGTGACTTTCTGCCGAGTGCCTTTGCAAAGTTCTACTTATACAAATTAAATATGTAAATAGAAATCATAAAACTTAATCGGATGACATTTACTATTTTCTTCCATGGCCGTTTTCATGGAAATATTTTTCTTATTTTTCCCAAAAGCATTTGTCAATATTATCCGTATTGATGGTCTGCTTGGTCGGTAGGTTCCGCGTAGGAACCTACACAGAAGTAATGCTGAAGCAACGGGAAAACACAGGCTATCTTCTAAAATAGCTTAACCATCTCCTTGATTGTAGTGTATTTTGCCGTCAGCAATTTTTAACAGAATTCGTAAAATTATGCGCATTTGAAAATAAATACAAAAATAATAGCTGTTGCTGGTCGGGATCGAACCATGTGTCAGTTGTTCAAAACAGTAATTTTTGACTATTGCTCATCCTCCAAAGCCCATAGCGTGATAATACATAGCCTAAAACCTTCTCCTGGCAATAACAAACACAACAAAAAAAAGAATTAGCAAAATCGGTCCAGCCGTTCACGCGTGATGCGATGACCCAGGGAAATACGGATTCATTTTGAAACATATAGAATATTACAAATATACGAGGAATCTACTTTTCTAAACTAATATATAAAGCTGAAGAGTTTGTTTGTTTGCTTGCTTGAACGCGCTAATCTCAGGAACTACTGGTCCGAATTCTTTCAGTGTTAGATAGCCCATTTATCGAGGAAGGCTATAGGCTATATATCATCACGCCAAGACCAATAGGAGCGGAGCAGTAATGAAAATTGTGACGCAGACGAAGTGCGCGGGTCAGCTAGTTATTTATATCTAAGAACTGGGCCTACATCATCGTTACGAAGTCATAACGAAACCGTATTTTCGTTTCAGGGGTGCTACTCTCCAACGAAATCCGTAGTTTCGGGTTTAGTTGCGGGCGGGCATTTTCTACTCCGTATCACCTAACCACTGAGAACTAATGATAACACGATTTGACAGTTACTGTGAAATCGTGTTGTCATTCATTCTCAGTTCGGGTTCGGGACTAATCGTAAGTCTGTAGGTGATACGGAGTAGAATACACCCGCCCGCCACTAAGCCCGAAACTACGGATTTCGTTAGAGAGTAGCCCCCCTGATACAGATTGTGCTTTTATAGAATTTTATGTGTTTATCTAGGAAAAACATAATCTATTGATAGACGCGCGTTTGATCACTATCTCACCTGATGAGATGATGAGCTGATGAGTGACGATGTGGTCGGAGAGCACGCTTGCCTAGAAGTAACCTATTCAATTTTGACTTAGACTCCCAGGTTGTAGCTATCAGGAAACAGACTCCGGCAGGGAATTCCACTCCTTACTCCTTAGCTGTACGCACAATGAATGTGCGTACAGCTAAGGCGTACAATTAATGTGCGTACAGCTAAGGCGCACAATGAATGTGTTCCCAAAACTTTTTGTGCGAGTGGATGGGATGTTTGTTTCATCATATCAGCCGAAAGACGTCCACTGGTGGACATAGGCCTCCCCCAAGGGATGTTTGTTTAATGAGCATTAAAGATCAATTTACGCCTTTCGTTTTCCGGTACGCCTCCCAAAAGATGTACTGCAGACCTGGTAAAGCCCGCGGGAATACGCTAAATGCAAGACGCACAGGACCGGTCGATGTGATGACACTTGGAGGAGGCCTAAATCCAGCAGTGGACGACTTTCGGCTGAAATGATGATAAAACTTTTCATATCCATCAATTATTCACAATTGAATAAAAGTCATAATTAAAAATAAAATCTTTATTTAAAAATTCACACTCGACATCTGTATAGAAAACATTCTGGTCGACTTAAATACGAAAAACAACCTATTCACCTAGAGTACTGCTCAAAATTTGTATCTTACACTCACTTACATAGTGCCCTGTGTGAAAGCCAATCCTAAGTAATATTACAAATGCGGAAGTGAGTTTATTTGTTATGCTCTCCCGCCTAAATAGCTGAACAGATTTTGATGAATTTTGGCACAGAGATAGATGGGAACTCAGGGACCGTTATAGGCACTTGCGAAGCCGCGGGCAAAAGCTAATTTCTATTTAAATGAGTAAACGAAAACACCGTTTTGTACGAGTGGACTCTTTTGGCACTTTATTTTTGCTTTATATTTCTTCACAACAGTATACTTAATAAAGGAGAGAGACTCTTCTGTGCCTCAGAAGGCACACATTGAAGATGTAGATCTTTAACAGTCGTTACGGTAGTCAGAAGCCAAAAATTAGATACCATTTTAAACCATTCATAATATTCTTAACCATTAGACACCGGCTGTGTTCCGAAATATAAATGAAACAGTATACTGACCAGGGCCCCAAGTCTGCTATTACAATAGTGTCAGAATGTGAGTGAGTGGTTGACCACTGGAAAGTCATAAAGACGCTTTTATATCCAGTGGTCAACCACTGACACTTCATTTAAAGAAATGGCATAGAATCTTGTCAAAATCAATCATTATGAAATCAATGATAGACCATTGTAATAGCAGACTTGGGGCCCAGTGCTCATGTCGTCATGAATCCGACGTCATATTGTTCTGGTGTGCCACCATAGAGTACTGGTGAGACAAATGTTAAATGTGACGTATTAATAATATATCAAACGTCAAACCGGCGTGTGCGCATCACACTGAGGTTTTTTTCAATATGGTGTCAATTTATGACGTCAACGCACTGGCCAGTATATTTCGAAACGACTCAACAGTATGGCGTCGATTCATGACGTCATAAGCATTGGCCAGCATACTGTTTTATATTTCGGAACACAGCCACCATAACCTTTGTGGAGGCCCGATAGGCAAACCATTTCCGGTTAGACTACTACCATATAGTTGGGAAAAGGCCTAGCAGATTGATTGCATTCTAGTGTTCTTCCACACAAGGCAGTATTCACATGATAAGTTACAAGACAGATGTCTTGATCACACACCTGCCTATGTTCAGTTTTAGTACCCAACTGATATGGCTTACCGATGTACCTGAGCAGAAAATGAATTTTTAAAGCGCGGGAAATGCTACTGACCAATCGGCACGCTCCACGCACCGCGCTTCTTTTTCCTGTACCGCTATTGGTCGGCAGCTGCCGCCATGTTAGCGCGCGCCGCGTGGCATGCACGTGACTTGCGAGTGAGACGGAACTAACAGCTGCAGTGTATTATGAACCTTATAGTAGTGATATAAGATTGATAGTGAGTTTGGTTTCTTTCGTTAATCTTCGGGGCCATACTTAGCGCCTTATTAGTTGGGTACCACTGTAAGACTATAGCACTTTATTCTAAGATTGTTTATAGATAATATTTGAAATATGTTGCGTTGTCGTACTTATAGCGTTGTTCAATAGCGGGCAATAACATTTCACTGAGATTTGTTTTTAGCGAATAAATTGATTAAAATATTTATAAAATCAAGTCACGATATTGCCAGTTAATAAATAAAACACTAAAAGTAACAACAACTATTGCAGAGTTAAATTAACAAAGACAAAGAGATCTTAAAATACTTGTCTGTCTTTACAATTTGAGCGTCCCTAAAATACATATAAATCTAATTTTATAATTACGTTAAAGAAGAAATCTTAATAATGTATTGCAATTAAAATCAATAGAAATTAAATAATAATTAATTTATAAAGGTCCAATTATTAAAATAAAAATGTATTTTAGCCAGCTTCAAGCAAAGGTGTTATTTCTTTTTTTGTATATTTTTAAAGAGATTTTTTTGTATGATTGAGAATAGAAGTCATTATTTAGTAGCCATAGGACTGTGGTACAGTTAATTTTAAATTCTTCATGAAATCTTCAATAATTTCAAAACCTTTACTTGAAGATTAGAACTCTTAAAACTAATATGATGTTCTCTCGGTGGATGCGATGAATTCTTCAAAAATGCCAGATGAAAAAATAAAACCGTCTAACAAAATAAATACGGGCCCGACTAAAAATTGACTGATTAATTAATCATTGGTACATAAAATGGAAGATATGACGTGAAATAAGGAAAATATTCATCTTAAATTAATGAGGTAAATATAACTGGCAGGTAGGTATCGGTGATGTACGAACGATACATTAATTTAGGAACAAAAATTCTAGTAAAAAAACAATCAATCTGATCGCGAACAGACAAAATTACATTTAAAAAAAATTATAGACACTACCCTAAATACCGTTTTAATAAAGGTCAAATAAGATTTACTGTTGACAGAACACAGAACACGTGATAGAATAAAATTGTGTTTTTGATTTAGTTATTTTAACTTATGAGTTTTGAATGCATTTGTTTGGTAATCATTCACATATTGATACCATCAACTCTGTGATATTTCACCAGTAAAATGATATTGAAATATGTCATCCATCAGAATGTTAAAAACAAAGTAATCGATTTCCGATCTTAAGTTATTTTCTTAATATCGACAAACGGTTACTTTGTTTTGTGTAGATATGTACTTATTTCTTACGACGGCGGACTGAAAGCAACTACATAATAAAAGCCTGTATATATCTAGTCGGGCATAGCACAAAACATGTTAGTATCATAACACTTTATGAATAACTTTGGCAAGCATATTAACTACATATAATATGTTTACTATTTGTACTTGCGTCCTGCAAAGATCAGTCATGGATATATTGGATAGCGCAGACTGATGATGATTACATTTATTCACACACATTTCATAATTATTGTATTCAATTAATTAATTAATTACCAAAGATTCTGATATGACTACAAAATACTCGTATTAAAATTCGATGCTATTTTATTGACATCAGAAATAAAAACACGACCCTTATAAAAATGCAAAATGTGCTTCAGTAACTGTTTTCTGTGTAGACATAAATTAAAATAAAATTTTAACCACCGGTATTGCTGTTTCTGTAGCTCTAATCCCTATTAAAGCTACAAAAACAGCAATAGGTGCACGGCGCCGACTATGCCATCTACTGTTGCATATTCGAAACTTTAAGGCTAAGAATACTTGACATTGACGTTTCTATGCTGCCACCTATAGTTCCTGCATGCTCCGTTTAGGGGAACGTGTACGAAGTAGACTGTACCATCTAGCGTTGCAATTTCAAAATTCACAGGTAAAATATACTTGGCAATGACACTTCTGTGCTGCCATCTATAGATTCTGCACGTTTCCTACACGGCATGCAGTGACAACATAGAGCGCCATAGACTATGTGTATTCATAGAGTATTCAGCTGAAAGGCTTTTTTGATAAATCACTAATCAGCCTAAATTATTGGTTCTTCTTATTTGAGTCATACAATCACAAAACAGAAGAATACTGAACAAAGACTTGATCAGGTTTCCGCCACTTGGTGGAGGGCCATGCATGAAAGGTAACAATGGTGAATTTTTACCATATGATTGAATTTTGTTTGAATATTATGTAGTCATATCGTACGTCAAATTGGTCACAGTATTATAAACTTTCCTTATTTTATGCTTATGTACGTCACTAGAAAATGCGTTTCATTTAACTTATTATTTTAGAAATATTATAATTTTTTTAATTATATGGTCTTCGAGTTATTGCATAAACTATCCATGTAAGTATATATTATTGCATATAATTATTTAAATTTTATAAGTGTACAATTACGTATAAAATACATAATAAAGTGTAAATTTTCTATTTCGAACACATTTTTTATGGGAAAACATTCCCATAGAGTCAATTTAATTACTAATTAATTTAATACTAAAAGCCAATTAATTTTAGCCGAAAAAGAATTCGAGTCATTAAAATTAGAACGAAAATCGAGGTCGAAATTATTTGATTTGCGATAGCATCGTTTAGAAATGGTTCGGAATAGCAACTATTGTTTATAAGCATAGACTTGTTCAAAAAGCTGGAAGAACTTTGTTACACTGTTCCCGGATTTTAAACCTAAGGGCGTGGGTAACACAAAAATCGTGTTAAACAAGTTATCTAGTTGTAACGTGTGTATCATGTATCACCCTAAGAGCCTAACACTGGGCAAAATATTAGTCATCAAAAACGTCATACAAAAGGATTTTGGCACAATAACCATTTATAAAAAAAATCAAGAACAGTCTATGCATATTACGGGACTGACACTGTTGTGATTCTTATTTTTGTTACAATAAGATCCACAATCGCGTGCAGTGTGGCTACGTCGCTACAGAAGTGGTTCAGTACCATGAACACTTGGCGGTGAGTGTGGGAGTTACACGGCGTCGTCGCTCACAGGCTTGGGTTGGCTCTGCGACTTCTGGTATACCAACACGTTTTCGCTCACCTCGCCTTCTGGGAACTGAGAAGTAAAGATGTAAGAGTTGTATAATAACTGGATTATTATTTAATACGATAAACTTTTCTTTTTAAACAATTCTAAATAAAAGAAAACTATACTTATAGAAACGAAAATCCCTACCAGTATTATTTATTTTCACCCGTTTCACAGTATCAGGATATTTAAACTGAGGGTAGGCAAAAAAAAATTCTTCTGAAAAAGACTTCCTGTAATCTTTAGGTAAAGATCTATTATCTCCATTTTTTTCAAAATTTTAGACTCAGTAGTTTCGGAGATAAGGGGGGAATGGTAATTTTTCGTCTAATTTCTTGAATAACTTCTAAATCATTTATTTTAACATTATGAAAAAAATATAATTAAAACCTTCACAGTAAGCCCTTTCATTTGATATGTCACACGATAGTGTTCTAAAACCTTTTTTTTTATTTTCTAGTTTGACCCCCAAAAGTGACCCCCATACTAAAATTTCAATAATTTACGTAACCCGTCCGTGTTTGGGTCAGAGAAGTCCATATGTGTACCAAATTTCAAAAGAATCGGTTCAGTGGTTCCGGAGAAAACTGGCTGTGACAGACAGACGGACAGACAGACAGACAGACAGACACCCGAGTGATCCTATAAGGGTTCCCTTTTTTTCGGAACCCTAAAAATAGAAAAAAGTCACCCGCGACGCCAGTTTAAAACATCTTCAGAGAAATTCTTAGTACTTAACTATCAAAGGCATTTAAAAGATACACACAAGTCGAGATCAGAAAGCAAAACTATTTTATTTTATACCCTCATTACAAAATAATGTTAACCCTTAATTCGACAGAGAAGGTGATAGTAAACTTATTCAAATTTTATTGTATAACCTAGTTTCCATGGTTTTTCTGAACCTCCAAAAAAAGAAAAAAAAAATCTACCCCCCACCCTTATGGAGAAAAGCGATGTCCGCCACACCGGACATTATCGAATCTTAGTAAAAAAGTGTTAAAATGACTTGTCCGTCCTAGCGGACTTAATCGAATACGTGAAAGAAGTTGCATAGTATAAAGTAAAAGAATATAATAGTAAAAGAGCCTTTATTTTTTTATAAAAGTACAAAGAAACTGTAAGGGTCTGTATTATTTAACATGAAAGCTCAAAAAACAGTTGCGAGGATTTTTGCCCGTCACAAAACAAAGGCGTGTATCACATTTCAGGCAGTAAACCGTAGTTTTTTTATTGCAGTACATACAACGACCTTCCTCCTTCACTGACGGAAAGTGAGAAACTCCATCGTAGCGTGAACTGTCTGCCGGTCTTGTTTTACAAAGGTGCCTGATCGTGCTTTCATCCGTTTTCTTATAGGTAACACTTTTGTTTGTGCTGATCAAACTGTGGTACACTTCGTAGCGGAAATCTTTCAGCCGCATGCATTTAGTGGCAGGGTTTGCATGTTTGCGATACAGGATCCACGCATTGTCGACGCAAATATCAATAATTTGTGTGAACATCGCCATGTACCAGCGCTTACTCCTGAATGGAGTTCTATACAAGGCGATCAACATGTCGGCCAAGTCTACACCGCCCATATTTTTGTTATACTCTTTCACAATATTGGGATAATCAACATCGATTTTCCTCTTGGCATTCTTGCAATATCTTTTAATCCTACTAACTGGTTCAGCGTCAGTATAGGAACTGATTAGAGTAGCAGCTTTGTTGTCATGCCACCTCACAACTGACAACTTGTTTTTGTTACAGACGGTTTGACTGAAAGATCCCCTTGGTTTCTTTTTCAGTGCCTTTTCGCTACTCAATTTTTCTTCGGCTCCTCTAAGGCGGTTGCTTCTAATGGTACCTACAGAAAAAATACCATAATTTTCACGCAACAGGTAAACAAGTTCAGGTGATGTAAAAAAATTATCGAAACAAACCGTTGCTGGTTTCCTTTTGATGGTCTGGCAGAGTCCAAGCACGACTTGGCTACCAAATCCTAACGTTCGCTCTTCATCGGTGAACTTGTGATACCTGAATGTATCATCCCCACCGTAGGGCAGAAAGTCGTAAATCATGCCCGAAGTTCCAGCTCGAACGTACATCTTGAAACCCCATTTGACCGGTTTGTCTTTCATGTACTGTCGTCTTTTGCCTGCTTTTCGTCCTTTATACGGCACCATCATTTCATCGATACTGAAAGTGTGTTCGCCTGTAACACTCTCCTGAGCCAGACAGTTTTGTCGTATTCCTTCAAGCAAAGAGCGAACTTTGTAATACCGGTCAGAGCTTTCAAAGTTATTGTCCGCAAAGTGTAAATTTTGGCGGATGGCTTCATACCTCTTCAACGACATAACACTAGCAATTTTGTCGTACCGATATTTTTTGGACCAGTAATCTAAATACGATGGTAGCGACACAATGCCCATCAAAATTAGGATAGCAAGAAAGTCGCGAAACTCATCTTCTGTCAAATTTATAGAGCGGCCTGTTTTTAGCACGGAATATGCGTTTGTTTCTTGTACAACATTAGCAATCACATCTTCAGAGAAAAACGTCAAAAAGTAATCTAAAGGTGAACGTACTACGGGAGGATCTTCAACTACTGCAGTATCTTCTATCTGGGCTCTATACAAAAAGGTACTCTGTTTCCATTTGTACGTGAGGGAAAACTTTTGAATTTGCTTGGGTCTCTTTTTTGTCACAACTGATGGTTCTCTGAGTCTTCTTTTTCTATGCACAGGTGTTGGCAACGAGGGTAAAGACGATATAGAAGGTAAGCTTGCAAAGTTGGGTTCCTGCGACTGGTTCGGGAAAACTTGCTCTATAATTGGAGTCAAAGGCGTCGGGAAATCGTTGTTGAGTTCAAAACTTGTTTCAGAAGGGTTTTCATCAGGGCTGTCTGCGATATTCAAGCGCTCTAGCGAAGATGCAATAGACGGTGCAGGTGAACTAAAGACAGAAGGTGGATTAGAGAATGGATGAGGCTCATTTTCGGCGCCGGAGCTATCACCTGTTTCAGACGGTGCACGTTCTGCAGGAACGAGTGCCAATATTTTTTTCGAGCGTGCATGCAGGGAAGACTGAAGCAAAATAAAAGAAATACGTGCTAAGCAAAACACCACCACCAATAAAAAAAAATAGTTAATACGAAAAAGTAATGGGGTAAGTAAGAGGGCACACAGATACAAAGACTCATGGTGTACATTATAGAGTCAATATTAGTTTTGTAAATTAGACAGTGAGTAACCAGTTCTTACAAAAGTAAGTAGTTCTTTAGGAATAAAAGTTAGTAGGTACTTAATTTTGAGCATGTAAGTGTAACGTAAAGGCTAAGCAGATAAGTAGTAGGTATATAATATACACCAGTGAGTACCTTTTGAGAATAGGTATAGGGTTCTTTTCACGTAAGTAGGTAGGTCAGGTAAGTAGGTAGACTAACTTTTAGTAATTAGTTTTTAGCATTTTAGTTTTATGTAAAGGTTAGGTAGATAAGAAGTATCTAACAAGTTGGTAGGTACTGAGAATAGATGTAATGTTTTGACAATACCGACAACTCAAATCTTTTACCTTTCATACCATATTTCGACAAGGTCCGCCGTGACGGACAAGCTGTAAGACACAATAAATACAGGTGTTTCGACGAGGTCCGGTGTGGCGGACAAGTAAAAAACTCGATAATTATTATGAATAACGTAAGCAAAAGCTATGAAATCGTATTATTTGAACGTTAGTAGACTAAATTCACAAAACACAAATAAAAAATCTACGCAACATAAGCAAAAAATAATATTTTTTAATAAATTACCTGAAAGACTTTCTTAGTGCGCAGTTTCGCCGACATTTTTTCGCCAACTGTCAAACTCTGGGTTGTCACACGCAAAATTTATTTTTCTACTAAAATTTGACCGACCTCCCAATAGCTTAGTAGTTTTTTTGTTGCAAAAATAGAAATAGACGGGGCGGTGGATTTTTTTAAAGTACTTGTCCGGTGGTACGGACAAATTCGAAATAAGGGTAGTTCACTTGACAACTAATAAATACAATCAACAAGGTTCAAACATAACAGCATTCAAATCCAATATCCAAAAACTTAAAAGTAAAAGTAAATTAGACAGTTTTTGTCAGTATGAGACTGAGACATGATCTTCCTTTTATTTTGGTTGCTTTGTTATGTACAAGAAATATATAAATGTATTTGATTTAACCTCGGTAGACTAGTACAGTAAAATTACAGGTTTTTTTCGGCTTCAGCGGGTTCGAGTTCCAGTGCAGACCGGCTATTATTTAAAATTCTTTGAACAAAATAAAAATTAAGTCTTCATTCGGTAAATTTTTCTATCTACAGTATTGACGGTACTTTGCACCCATGTGGCAAAGTCGTGGGACGCCCTGTATATCTTACCCTTTAAAATCCTAACATATAAAATTCTTCCTTTACTGACTGATTGAGTGACCGAGTGAGTGACTGCCAGATAACGCACAGCCGAAACTACTGGTCGTAGAAAGCTGAAATTTGACATGTAGGCTCTTTGGGGAGTGTAGGGGAGTACGAAGAAAGGATTTCCCGAAATTCCTACGAGAACGGGAAAAAATGGGATATGCGCGTACGAAGTCGCGTGCAAAAGGTAGTATCAATATATTTCTTCTTTCCATTTACCTGTGTGTGCGGTATCTCATGGATCAGCTTGTACCCTGTGAGCAGCGAGTCCACGCGGCCCTTGAGGCGGTCGAACAGCACCAGCAGGTCGGGCGTCTGGCGCGCGGAGTGCTCGGTGCGCCACCAGCGCTGAGGGTTGTTGAAGAACGCCTCCGCTTCAGTCGTCGCGCCGGTCGAGTTGAGCGGAGGCTCGCAGCTCAGGTAGCGGGTCGTTATGTTCAGGTGGAGATGGCTAGGACGAAAAATATATTTATTTTAACTTCATGCACAAAGGCACAAAGGCGGACTCAATGCTTAGGATTCTCTACCAGTCAAACAAGGGTGATGTATGCTTCAAGCTAGTGGTATATGAACAGGCTAAGCTCGTGTTATTCGTTGCTTACAGTTTCACAGTACCGACATCGACACTGTCTGAAATAGGTTGGCTTCCTATCTTACTGCTACCGATTCGTTTCACGTCAATGTTTTTCTCTATTTAAATTAGATGAGGTTGCTGTTTCTTAGCTTACTACTCCGCGAAAAAAACAACGAAATAAATTCAATTCAATACTTAAATCTTATGGAAAAAGAGATAACTGTTTTTTTTTATTAAGTCTAAAAAATACAGTATTCGTTTTCATTAACATCGGGGCCGAGACTCCTTTCTGTCTTTGATCATTTACATGTCTAGATAGAGAGTTCAAGCGTCTAAACGTCAAAAAAACAACAGGCAACTCTTGGCTCATAAGCTCAAAATGTTTGATCGTGATCTAAAAAGTACCTATATTTCAAAATTTCAAACCACCATACTATACTCATTATTTTTAATCTATGGTAGCGGACATTGTTGTATGGGGCTACTCTCTAAGCCCGAAGTCCGTAGTTTCGGGCTTAGTTGCAGGCGTTTTCTACTCCGTACCACCTACAGACTTACTATTTGTCCCGAACCCGAACTAAGAATGAGTGACAACACGATTTTACAGTAACTATTAAATCATGTTATCATTAATTCTTAGTGGTTAGGTGATCCGGAGCAGAAAACGCCCACAACTAAACGCCGAAACTACGGACTTCGGGCTTAGAGAGAAGCACACCAGATATGGAGGTAAATTTCAGGGATCCTTAGGTGGTGATAACGAAAGTAGTATAGAGGTATGCGGCACAGAGAGTAAAGTCCCGCAAACCTCCATTGAAAAGGGAGGATCCTCCGACCGGCCGGTTGTTGTGTCCGGTGTGGACAAGTACCCGATAGTTGATATTCGGACTGTTGTATAATGTTGTACTCCTTATATATATGTATATATATATATATATATATATAACTATAATGTTCCTCATCTCCCTGCCCTTATCACATTTTACTTGGGGTCGGCGCAACACTTGTTCTTCTTGCATTTTCCCATGTCAGACGACATGTCAATAAAATAATGATGTTTTTAAATAATTCCAAACTAGAATAATTAAGAATAAATAACCTTCAATAGCAATATCTTTTCAATACAAATATATTTTACCTAGTAATTCTTATGCACACCTTCCTAATACGTGGAAAAAATCATATTTAAATGAAAAAAAAATTAAAACTTTTTTAGATCTCAAACACAAAACAATCATTTTTTTCCCTTCTTTTATGGGAAATACACAAGGGCTGGTATCACTCAGTACTAGGGATGTTACGGAGCTCCGATTCCGATTAGTCGGAACTTCCGATTGTTTTGAACCTCCGATTCCGATACCTGTTCCGAATCTTTTCAATCGGAGGTAATCGGAGGTCGATGCCTTGCGGCGGGCGGTGGCATACGACCGCGGTCAACGCGTCTAAAAACCTGTTTATACTTGTCGCGCGGGGATAGCCCCTCGTAACGTGCTTTCTGTCCCTTACTCATTCATTTGTTATTGTTTCGCATTGGGGATCAGGTCATTTGTTTTTGTTTGTGTTTATGAGTGAACACGTTAACAGAATCTAGAGTTTAACAGCTGTATTTGTGTTTTTAATAGTGTGACAAGTGGCAAATTAGTTGAACAAATGTTTAATTTTATAAGTAGCAATGCCAGCATACTTACAAGGACTGATTAGCAATGTATGTATTATTTTATTTCATTAATTATATTAACCCTACTTTCTCACACATTCTCTTCTAAAGCATCCGCCTCCGATTTCAATTCCGATTCCTGTTCCGATTCCGATATATCAAATCCACAACCTCCGATTCCGATTCAGGTTCCGATATCATCATATCCGTTACATCCCTACTCAGTACACCCCCACCAGTGATGTGCATTTGTTAAACAGTGTAAGCTCACGTGAACAAGGTAAGTTGACGGAGCCCCGCTGTGCCTGCAGGGTTTAAAGTAACCTAACATGAATGGGCATGTATGGGCAGTCCCATTCGAACCTAACCTATCCGGGGTACCCTAAGTTTAGTCTTCCCGAGCTAGCGCGGTCGCTCTTTGTTCAGCGGTAAGATCAGATGTCAATTATACAATATGATAATTAGATCAAAAGAACATTATACTGAATTTTTTGCCATAGGTATTTTTATTCCGCGAAATCGAAAACGATTCCATTCAATTCGTAACGCTATGGCGTACATAATATGACGTCACATCTGAACAGACCAATAAGAGCATTGTTTCTTGTAGACTTGTGCTCTGATTGGTCGCCATTTTATTTCAGTTCACAATTTCTCGGAATAACTTCGAGAATTTATAGACTATCAAATTTTGATACGTAAAAGCGTAATCCAAATGTTCCGTTGACAATTTATCGATAGTTAACAAACTCTCAAGTTATTTTATAATCTCACCAAGTTTGCTATTTTCCGGTGACATATTATAATCAAAGCTTTCTGTAAATATCGCTATTCCTCACAGTTTTGGACATTTACTTGAAAAATTACGATACAGTGGTACTGTGAGACATCCTCCTTGGATGCCTCACCCTCCATGGATGCATCAACTTATTTATAAAATTTAGAAGAATTAATTAAAAAAATAGTTTATAATTTAGAATAGGTTTGAATAATGACGTATGCTTATTGATTTGTTTTTCGTGGAGAACTGTAAAAGCTTTCTTTGGAGCATGAGCTCAATATAATTATCTCTTAAATCTCCAGCAGTTTTTTCTTTATTCACGATCCCCTGACGCTGCAGAGGCCCTAACCTGCAGCGTTGACAGTACCCAACTGATAAGGCGCGTCGTGAATCTTCGTTCGCGCAGAAAAGAAAGTATGGCCCCGATGATTAAGAAAAGAATGTTTAAAACTTACAATCAACCTTAGATCTCTATTATAAGGTTCATAATACACTGCAGCTGTTAGTTCCGTCTCACTCGCAAGTCACGTGCATGCCACGCGGCGCGCGCTAACATGGCGGCAGCTGCCGACCAATAGCGGTACAGGAAAACGCAACGCGGTGCGTGGAGCGTGCCGATTGGTCAATAGCATTTCCCGCGCTTTGAAAATTCATCTTCTGCGCAGGTACATCGGTAAGCCATGATATCAGTTGGGTACTACTGTATCTATGAAAGGATATTAGAGAAACCTCAATGTGCTTTTTTGCAAGTTTATCTGGCGGCTACCATACTTCTACTAAATTCAATGACTTGACGGTGACGTTAATGATATGGTACGCACGTTAACCTAAATGGATAATGTTCGTTACCTGTAGAGAGGCGTGGAGTGGCACGGCATGAGGAAGGTGATGGCGCTCCTGTTGGTGGCGGCGTCTCGGAGCGCCGGCATGACCTGCAGCGTGCCCGCCTGGTGCACCACGCCGAAGTACGCCGCCGGGACGAAGTTACCCACGAGGATCGCTCCGGCTACCAGGTATAGTTGAATTCTGGTGAAAAAAAAAACATTATTTAATTTCTTTAATTCATACCGTATTCCGATTGAAAAGGACAAGACTTGCTTTAATCTGACGCTATTTCAATTAAAGAGATGAAACACCACTTGATGTGCTAAATCTCAAAAACTGCTTTGATAATGTCAAACTAATTTCATTAAAGCTAAATAAGTAGAAAAGAAAAAAAAAACTTTTATTAGAAAAGCAGGGCTAAGTAATTACAGCCGTAGGGCTGATCTTCAAAGTCAAACTTAACATACCGAGACTCCTCCGTGCCTCGGAAAGCACGCTAAGCCGTTGCTCCCGTCTGACATTTCTTCGTTACATAGTGACAGAAGCTAAAATCTGACATCGGTCTTGCCAAGGACTATTTTACCATACATAGATACCAGTATTTTACGTGGAGCGACTGCCTATCTGACCTTCGCAACCCAGGTAAGGGGGCGTTCAAGTATTACGTAACGCAATTTTTGGAAAATTTTGACCCCCCCCTTCCCCCACATAACGCGCCGTAACGTTTTTCTGTACCTCCTCCCCCCTAGTAAAACGTTACGTAACCACCAAGTGACCATAGCAATTATGTGGCGTATAGTATCGAAAAATCATTCCATTTGAAATTTTGAAAAAAAAAAACGTTTTAAAAAATGATAATAATATAATATGATAATGCGTGGGAGGATCTCTCTACGCAACCGTTCTAGAGGGTTAAAAAAAACAATGTTACGTAACGCGTAATTCAAAACCCCCCGCCCCTGTAACGCATCGTAACGTTTTATAATACCCCCCCTCCCCCCAAATTAGTTACGTAATACATGAACGCTCCGTTACACAGTATTTCTTGGCAAGCCTGGTGTCAGATTTTCTGGTTTCTGACAATCCGTAACAACTGCCAAAGATCTACAAATGACAGACGGGACCAACGGCTTAACATCCTATCGCGTGATTCGTACAGTAGTATGCTAAACCTAAAATGGCACTTCTAGAACACAGAACGCTCATCAGTCGTGCTTTACTGTATACTCGTGTGATGCTTAAGTATGGTATGAGTATGAGTTAAATAATTTAAAAAACTTACTTTGTAGCTTTCCTGCTCCACGGTACGATAACGTCTTGAGCCAAATACATGAAGATCGGCAGCAGAGGCAGCACGAAACGGAACTCCTTGTGTGGAACGAAGCTGTAACAATCACATTTTTTGTTTTATTTAGGTTATATTTTTAGAACGGTATTAGGTGGCGCAGGAATTTCCGGAAGGGCTTTGCGGAGGCCTGTGCCAGTAGAGCGATGGTATATGATAAAAAAATAATACGTACAAAGACTTTTGCATTAAATAAATGGTAAAACAATGGAGGTGGTGGTGGAAGTAGTGTTGTCTTTTTAACCTAAAGGTAGATTCTTAACTGTGTAGAGAATGCCTTGTTGCATTCAGTCCGCTTATTAACCACTGCACATAAATTTTAAATAAATTACTAAGAATATTATTGGTCACACAATTAAAGTAAAAGAAGCTTAGAAAGATCAACTAAATCTCGTCAAACGATTAGTATTGGAATATAAGTATACTGATCAATAGCTGTTGAAAATTGTCGGCATTTTCGACTCATTGGCTTCTGCATTGTATTCTGAACCTTATTGCCATACCTGTATAAAAGGACGTGTAAAGCGGCGGCAGCGAGAAGCAGGCCTCCTATCTTGTTCTCCTTCGGTCGTCGCAGTATGTTGCTGATTGCCCATAGTACTGGCAGCAAGTTGATGCCCAGTACCGCTGGAATGCCTTGCGTTAGGTACCAGTGCCTGTGAAGAGTTGAAGATGTAGTGTATTTGAAATGGCACACCTTTATAAACTACAAGCTGACCCGAAAATCATTGTCCTGCCTACTGACCTCATACAAAATCTCATAGGAAACAGGATTTTTAGTATTCCCGAATTTTCAAACTTATAATTTTTTTCTTCCTAGCCAATGTCGAGTGATGTGCTTACCAAAACATAGCATTGTTTTTATAAAGACTAATATATAAAGCTGAAGAGTTTGTTTGTTTGCTTCAACGCGCTAATCTCAGGAACTACCGATGGTCCGATTTGAAAAATTATTTCAGTGTTAGATAGCCCATTTATCAAGGAAGGCTATAAGCTATATAACATCACGCTAAGACTTATAGGAGCGGAGCCGACGAAGTTGCGCGGGTCGACTAGTTTAAGATAAACTTCACTATCACCGACTGTCATAGGCCGATACTTTCGGAAAATGTACGATACTTCTGGTATAAACTAGGGTCAAAATCTAGTGCCTAACTATCAAAATCACTTGGCAACAGAAAAATTTGAATGATCGATAAATAACTACAGGACAACATCAAGCCAATACATACCACGGGTGTTGCCCATAGAAAGAGGCGACGTCGTGCAGGACATTGAACCTAAAGAACTCCCAGGGCGTGACGACGAGGCGGCCGTAGAAGTACGAGTCCAACGCCACGAGCGCGCCACCGGCGACCAGACTGAAACAACACACATTTTGTTTAACATATAAGTAGACACAGGTTTTATGCTAATCGTCGCCTGCATTACCTTTTCCTAAATATGTTGAGTTTAAGTCACAGTACCTGGATGACCGAGCTTCACTCGTTTTTCTTTTTACGGCGTTTTCTAATAATTAAACCTAGATAGATCGATTTATAGCTCCCGGAACACCCTTTTTCTTACTCCTCCCGCTCTGGGCGGAGCAGAAAGGAGTGTCAGACTTTTATTGACTAAAACCCATCAGTGTTCCTCCTAATGCCCTTTCTGTTCTAGGGCCGCGGTGACTTACGAACAAATTCCGCAACCCCGGCAGGCACTGGCCCTAGCGGACCCCGCCTAGAGCCAGTGCCTCTATGCTGGAACACAGCGCGCCGACGACTCGGGCCTGGTTCTGATCGGACGGCGAGCCACCCAATGCTCGCCGTCCTCAGGCCTGCGCCTACGGTGGCCGAGAATCGCCCTGCGACTCCCGACGCCCGGGGCGTCTTCTTCTGTCGCGGCGGCTGGGGCGTGAGGTTTCCCTCTCTCGCACGCGTTCGGCCTCCTCCCTCGCTAGAATCGCTACTTCGCAGAAGGAGCTGACCTCTTCCCATGCCTCCTCGCTCCGGGTCATGGATGGAACCAGGGCCGGTCGCGAGAAATTTAATTAAAATCGGTTCATTTATTTCGAAAAACAAGGACTTGAAAGTTTGTATGAAATTCCATACGTCGTATACGCTGTTTGCAAGATTTCATTTTGTGATAGTTATCGTTTCAATCTTTTGTATTTTCTACAATACATTTGTTGCTTTTATTTATTTTATTTGCATTTTAATTAGTCAACGCATGTTTAGAAAACATATATCGATACCAGAAGTATCAATTAATGTTAGGGACAAAACACGGTTTTTCAGGAGAGCCAAAAACAGATTTTATTTTTTTAAATCTGTCTATAACTTTTTACTGTCTGCTCCATTTTGAATTGTGTCTAGAGAAAAGTTTCTTAGAATTTCCTCTTCTTTCATGCTATAAACGAAAAATTTAGGAATACCCAGCGGTTTAAAATATAGCATGTCCCTTACATTAAAAAATATGTTTAGTTGTGCCTTACGTTACTAATATTTTATGTGTAAACCGTCAAGCATAGTGCAAGCAGCAAGAGCAATAGAAAATTATACGTAATTCTAATGTAAAGGACTTTTACAGTGTTGTAATTTGATGTAATTATAGATTATCTACTAAAATTATGGTATTTTAACACAATGGTAATAGGTGCTTTGCATGATTAATGTTAGTTTCAGCTTAGCTATCACAGATTTAAATTCAATTCAGGGATACAATTTTTTTTTTTCGACTTTTATGTCTGCATAATTATTATAAATTCAACACACTAATCAGTCTATAAGTCTTACACACCTAGTTATCAATGTAAAAATAATTATGTATAATTGACTCCATGATCACTTTTAATTAACAGTCCTACAAACTCTGTACTTTTAATAATTACGTTTAATTAGCTTTATAATTATAATCACCAAATTAGTAAAAAAAATATTTTTTCTCAGACTTAATCAACAGTCTTATTTATTAAGTAATTGAATGAATGTACTGGAAACGAAAGACAGATGAAAAAATATGAATTGTCTGAAAGATGAATGAATAAAATAATATAAATGATATGAATATTAATATAAGAAATAAGAAATAAATATTATTACAAGATTAAACAATACAGAATGGAAAGACAGATTATAATGATGACTATTAGTAAATTAAACTATTTTAATGGTGAAATTGAAATGGTTGAAATAACTTTTTCTATTTGATATTTTATCTAGTTATCATCATCAGCTGTCATCACATCTTCATCGTCGTCGGTTTCATTGAGGGTATCTTTAACTGGCGATTTATTCGGAAGGTTCAAATATTCACCATGAAATTTTTTCGGTATCGCACAATTTTTTGAGGTCATTGTATTTTGGAATGGAAATAGGGAGCCTCTCTTTATATAGAGATGGCAAATTGTCTGTGTTCCTTTGACTTATGTCATTACTAGTACTTTCAGCTGCAGATTAATTTTTTGCTGTCTATATTTTTTGTAATTTTAGGAGCTTAAAATAGATATAATAATGTAAGAGAATAATTCTTAAAAAACTCAAATCATGACTTAAAGTAAGGGACATGTTATTTAAATCGACTGATTTTTGGTTTAAGGTAAGGGTGTACATTATTTAACACTATTACTTACTTTATTTTTCATAGAAAAAATAATGTAAACGTCTGTTACATCATTTTTTTTTGTCATAAATCGTTTTACGCAGGCCAAAATTTTTTACTGTAAGGGATTATTTTAACTATAGATTTTTTTCAATAATACCAATCGATAGAGCAGAAAATCCTGAATCTAATAATATATATAACTCATTTTCGCCAAAATTTCCCTTACGTTAATTGATACTTCTGGTATCGATATATTAGCCGAACTGAACAGTACACCAACTAAATACCAATAAACTCAATATTTCTTGTCTAGTGTATATCCTTCATCACATATCCTAAACAAAACAAATACAAACTTAGAAAAGTAAAGGATCTTACGCAATCGGCACGTAGGTGCGCACAACAAGCTTGAGCCGGCCCTGGTTGGTGGTGAGCAAGTTGTAAGCCCCGAGTACTACCCACAAAGGCGCCGACGTGGGGCGCAGAAACACGCACAGCACTGCCAGCCAGATCCACTGCGGACTCTCTATAAAAAGTCAAACCATATATGTTTCTTAGATTAAACTATTAGAGATAAATAAGGATTCTTGGAACGGTACTTTACTAACGGTAGTTCGATCATGTATGGAGTACTGCTCTCATCTTTGGGACGGATCTGCCAGATACCAGCTTGATGCCCTTGAGTCAATTGAGAAACGAGCCAAGAGGATCATCGGTGATGATAGGCTCGTCGCGACCAAGCTTCAAAGTCTTGAGCATCGACGACGAGTTGCTAGCCTGTCGGTTTTCTACCGGTTGCATTTTGGGGAATGTGCGACGGAATTGCATAATTTGATTCCGCCAAGCCCGTTCCATCATCGGACCACAAGACGAACGGCGATGCGCCACCGGTACATGGTGGACATCCCACCCACGCGCACAAAACGTTTTGGGAACACATTCATAGTGCGTGCAGCTAAGGAGTGGAATTCCCTGCCGGAGTCTGTGTTTCCTGATAGCTATAACCTGGGAGTATTTAAGTCAAGAGTGAATAGGTTACTTCTAGGCAAGCGTGCTCCATCTTCGACCACAACATCGCTTACCATCAGGTGAGATAGTGGTCAAACGCGAGCCTATAAATAGTAAAAAAAAACCCCCACAGAAAGAAAGAAACCCACCACTTCAATACCTTTCTTAATGCGCATTTGTAAAATAGTCACATTAATTTTGCGATCAGTTCTTTTTAAGAAACTGGCTCTCACTTCAACAAGAAGAAAATATTGGATGTGCTCGTCCTAGGTTTTAAGGAAAAACTATGATTTATTAAGGTAGAAACTTAATAAATATTGTTATGTTTGTATTTACCTACAATAACAGGATAAAAAGGATATCTATGACAAATCTGTGGCCAATATTGAAGGTCTGGACACATATTAAGATTATTTTCCTGTGTTGGTAACTATGGTAGGCAATAAATTACCTTTAAAATTTTCATTAGTGCACCAACATATTATATTGAGATATATTTACATGTTGTGTTCTAGAAACACTAAAAAGAGGCACTTGTCGCCTCCATATTTTTGATTAAACTAAACGAAATAAGCCCAATAATCCTTCTCTCTTGTTTTAATTTATGCAGCAAAATATTTCTGCCATCTCAACAAAAAGGGGCACGAGGTTCTCGAGTCGCCGCGTAAAATTATGTTTTTTTTATGTATGAACGTGCATAACTTTTTACAGAGTAGTCCATTTAGATAATTCTTTTTTTATTTAATAGGGTATCATATAAATTTGGAAACAAAAATTGTAGGCCTACCCGTGTTAGTGTTTAAAGCCTGTTTTTTTTAAAGTATTTATATTATACAGCAAATAATAGTAAAAGTAGGATTATATAACAGTTAATAGAAAGTAAGGTAGGTAGCTATTTTAAAAGTAATACAAAATTACGCATGTAGTAATTAGTAGATTACCTATAGCCCCAAAAAATTATAAAATGAAAACTTTAAAAAAAATTAAACCTCCGAAAACACTGAAAAGCAAAAAATAATAAACCTTTTTACAAAAAATAACTTTAATTTCGGAAGTTGGTGTTTTTGATTGTTTCTTCGTATTTTAACACCAACTTCCGAAGTTATAAAGTTTTATCTACTACCTTGTCATTCCATCATTGCTGGGAATCGCAACTACATACGACGCGTCTCCAAACATATGATAATATATGATTTAATAAAAAATAGAAACAAATAAACTACCTTTTTCGTAATATCCCAGCTTTCCTCCCTTGAATGGGAACACGGACAAGGCAATAGCAACCAGGGCAGTTTCCAAGGTCTGCAGCAAAGTTCTACCAGACGTGTAGAACCAGAACCATGATGTGAGGATCAGGAATAAAGCCCACTTGCGGTTGCCAGTCCATTTGTAGAAACTGTAGTCAGCAGCAGTACTGACTAGAGCTTGCAGGATGCGAGGCAGGACAATCTAAAAACAAATAGAGATTTACAGTATTCATAAAAGGACCATCCTATTGTGAAAATATTATAAATGTGAAAGTCTGTATTTCGAATATTGAGATGCTTGTTGCACACTTGAATGGAAAGCTTAGAACACAGTCAGTCCATGCCCTGGATCGAATGACAATGATATTTTTTGTTTGAAATGTCCTTGACCATCCTACTAATAAGTTTTTAATCATTAAAACTTTTACATCATACTAGCACTTCGTCCGTGTTGCGATTTTCTTAAGGATCCCTAATTTTTTTCTTGTTATAAATATAGTCTATGTTACTCAGAGAAAAAATTTGGGAAAGTGAAAAAAAAATTGAAATCAATCCAGTACTTTTTGAGTTAAATCATAACAAACAAAAATTAAATCTTTCCTCTTATAATATTAGTTTAGACTAGTGGCCTGCCCCAGCTTGCCCCCCGGTGTATTTTCTTTTTTCAAAATTTTCTTTCACATAAACCATGCCCTGACAATAAGAACACAAAAAAATAATTATTCAAATTGGTAAGGTTGTTCTCAAGTTATACACATACATACATTATGAAGATTCATTTTTATATGAATTATTAGCTGACCGGGCAAAGGTTTTGTCAAATTAAAAAAAAAAATAGCCTACGACTTATTATAAAACCTATTTAATATACACAAAAAATTTCATAAATAAATTGTTAAACCATGAGATTAGTTTATTGAAGTTTCTAGTCTACTATACTAAATAGTTTTTATACATATTTTAACTGCTAGTATTCAATATGTAGAATATGTATGTGTTACAATGAAACTACTTCATTACAGGTATTAATATCAGTTACTCATGTTACAAAGTCGAATTGTAACACTATACACAATTGGTAAATTTTCTGTATAATATAATAACTACATATATATTAGGTACTAGCAATTCGCCCGTGACTTCGTTCGCGCGGGTTTAGTTGGTACTCCACGAACTTTATCTCCCATCTAACCTCTTCAAGGGTATGTGTAAATTATTTATTAAAAACTAAACGTAGGGTGGTTCACTCGCAACATTTTTTTTACTTAGAGTATTTTTTAAACCGTCGTAAGTTTTAAACAAAAGGTCCGATTGAATAATTTAAAGTGTAATTTACATGCACATAACCAACCTTAATAATTAACAATTTAAATAAATAAGGAATTATATCATGATAAAAATCACCACTATTCCATTTGACCCTGGTTTTGATTGAATAATTTGAACCATAATAGTTAGAGACATTTGCGGACTTTTTTGTAGATATTGATGTCCTCTATAAAACTGTACATTACTTTGCTCTATTGTCAATAGTTTCCACAGCGTACGCAATATAAGGATCTTTTTTGGTATTTTTTTTCACACCTTGGGTTACATTGTCGAAGTTTCCATACGGATCCCTAACTTTTTGAAAATATTCTATAGCCTATGTTCATCAGGGATAGTGTAGGATTGTAATGGTGAAAGAATTTTTCAAATCGGTGCCGTAGTTTCTGAGCCTATTCAATTCAAACAAACAAAGAATCTTTCCTCTTTATAATATTAGTGTAGATTTATCATATAGGATCTATGATTTGAGATAAAAACTTAGAAATTTTATTACTTCCTATATATTTATTGTAATTTCAAGGAACATTTACATTTTAAATCATTGTGTTTCCAACAGTTCAAAAAATATAATGACCTTTTTTTACAGATTTTTTGCTCTGCTTAGTCACTACAACTTAGCTTTTGATAAATGGTCAATTTAGTAACAAGATATCAACCAATCTAAATCTTTTGCTTGGTCATGGTGAGTGAATGTTTTAGTCTAGCAGAGACCAAAACAGTTAGAATTTATATGCTTACCAGAGCTTCAGGGTAGTCCAAACCGGTGTATTTAAGCAGAGTGTACAATGCAGCCACCACACTTGGGTACAAGTAGCTCCTTATGCCTTGCTGCCATTCCCAGGTCAGGGCCCCATACCCAAACACCTGCCTGTGAGCAACTTCCAAGGTCTGCCAGTACTCGTCGGGCACATACCATGTTTGTACCAAGAATACAGACAGAATCCTCACGAACAATATCACGGAAGCCACCTGAAGGGGCCTCAGGCCCTTTGCCAACACCATTCTCCCGCCTAAATCGAAAGAGGTTACATGTGAATCGTCTATAAATAGAAAGCTAAATGTGCTCAATAAACATAGAAATTCTAAAAGGCTTCACCAAGATTAACACTTCATACAATAAACGTTATAAAAACTTGGTTCTAATTAGAAATCTTGGTGTTGATAACTTTATCAAACGAAACAAACTTTACTCACAAAAATGTCAACTAACGCGTCCTTATAATTAACGCTAGAATTGAATGAACAATAAGCTTTTAATACATTACTGATATGTAACACTTTTTGATGATTGTTTTCAAAGTATTTTAATCAATTGATTTATCTAAAAATAACACAAAAACACTTTTTTCGTAATTATTTCACTAACCTCAACAAAACCCGCCGCCACCGCGAAGTAGTGCTGTACTAATTATTAAACTAATGTTTTTTATTAGTAAGATAACGGTAATGTAATTTGTTGTTTCATATTCTATTAAATAGATTACAAATTGTGTATTATACAAGAGCGTTTCAGTTCTTTAAAAAAATAAGCATAAAAAGAATTTTCAAAGACTCCCGAGTCCTGCACTAGGCTAGGCCTGTCCCGCAGGAAGCTTATAAGATTTCTATGCAAATTCAAACAAGTATACGCAGGCGAAAAACAGAAATTACGACGGCGCGGCGATCTAAAAATTAATTATTATTGTTTACTGTTTCCCTGTTTTAAGTTTTGCTGCCTGAATTTTGATTGATGATGCCGCGCGGATCTACATGCTCGGTACTTGCTGCTAGCCACTGCAAAGTGACCAACCGAAGACTCGGTTGAAGGTTTGGGTTTCAGCCAGATACGGTCAAAAAAATGAGTTTAAATTTCGGCCTAGTGGCCAAAATATATTCTGAAATTAAATTAAATTTGTTTATTTCGAGTAACAAGACTCTTAAAAGTAGGTACAAACATACAACACATAAAAGATACATAAAACACACAAAACATAAAACACAGTTACGGACAGTATTGATTACCAAACAAAAGCGAACACGAACATTCACACGGTAACAATATGCTGCTACAGCATTGCCGGATGTAGGGGCAATCCAGTCTGTTAGCGATCATTGCCAGGACGGTGTTGGCGCTGCCCCGCACTCTGTGCACCAAAGACGCGCACCGCTTGCGCATAGTCGCATGAAAGAAGTCGGTGCGTGCCTCCGCGAACATGCCCGAGGCGCTGCAGTGTCGTGGCAGCCTCAACACCGCCCTGAACGCATTATTGAACTGGACGCGGAGGGCGCTGTATGCCGCACGTAATGTACAATAAGCTCTAAAGAGCGTTATTTTTACCTCCTTCGAACAACGCACAAACCTACGCGCTATCATATTACCTCTGACTGACAACGCCGCGGGCCGCCGGGCGCCGGGGCTCCTGTTTCTGTTTCCAAGGTTTAAAGTAACCTAACACACACCCCCACCCACACCCCTTTCGAACCTAACCTGTCCGAGTCGGGGTGCCCCAAGTCCCGAGCTCGCTTCGCTCGCTCTTGCATCCTTAGTCAAATTGCTGATTACCAACTGCCAAGGTATGATCTGCCGAACTATTTACTGAACCGCTCATTCCATCATTTATTGGACTGCTCAATTATTTTTAGAATTGACATTGCATGATAAAATAACCGATAAATTGTTTTTTTATTACTGTCCATTTTTTACTGTCGCAATAATTAATCAACCGCCATTAAATTAAATAACTGCTCAATATGTTTTTCAACTGTACGTCTACCATGAGTTTTATCAATCTATACTCGCTAGCGACTGTATAAAAAATATATGAAACCATAAAAAAAGTTTATAATTTATTTGTTTAAGTTGTTAACTAACAAGCAAGCAAGTTGCAAGTAAAACTTTAGTTAACAACTAAAAAAAACATTAGAAACTTGTTTTTTTAAAGTTTTCATACATTTTTAACTATAGTCGCTAGCGAGTATAGATTGATAAAACTCATGGTAGACATACTGATCATAATAACATCTTGAATATTTAAATAACAGCTAAAAAATTAGTTCCCTTTATTTATTATTATTTAAAAACACCAACTTCCGAAATTAAACTTATTTTATGCTTTGTAGTGTTTTTTTTTTAAATTTGGAAGTCGGTTGTATTTTTTTTTAAGATAATTTACGTAGGGTTGCAATAATGATGCGTGCCGTATGCGCCACTTTCTGTGGTTACGCCCCTACATACCAAGTCAAGGGATTCCCATTTTTTCGTCACTGGCGCCTGTTTTAAACTACCTCTAATGTACTCTGTTTTTTATGTTCCGTGAATGTGCTCATTTCTCACTTTATCCATTCTCGTTACCATCCACCACAATATTCTCATCTCCGCTAGGTACCTGCAATCTATCTTCGTCCAACATTCTGATTCATACAGTACGATAGGTCTTATCATATTATCTTATTGTCTTCTAGATATAATTTTGAATTTTGCAGTTTATCTGCAGACGTAAGTTTCAGTTTTGATTTTGGCCAAACCTGAAAGAGGAGCTGAATATTCAAATACGATTTCGAATTTGGCAACTACAACAACTTGACAAATGTGTACATACGTCGTGAACTTCAGTCTTTTTCATGCTTCTAGAGTTCGGTAAATAATGAATCGTTAATCGACTAAAATGGTTAACTCAAACAATCACCACACTAAATGTGTGGCCGCCATATTCGGTTTGTCTATTTGGGCGTGTTCGAATACTAATAATATTACTAACTTTCTTATAGTATGGCATATTTATTACATAAGGCATGGCATGATTAATATTGTTGTTTATTGTAAAAGATAACTAAGAAAATAATTAACAATGGTTTGTTCAAAATATAAGTAAACAGTAATGATTTGCAGAATAAAAATAAGAAAAGCAAAGAGCGACTAGCGTCGTTGAATGTGGATTGAAATAGGTTTTGAACGTCGATTTACGAATGTTGATTTTGTTGGGATAATAATCTTGAAATTTTGTGATAAATAACTATGATTTGGTGATAAAACTCAAGAATGGGTAAATACTTAATATCTTTGTAAATTGAGGAACCACGTGGATTAATTAAATAACTATATCGTGGTGTTTGTTTATAGATGAGGGGAAAAAAGAAACTGTGGACCTTTCGAGGCGTGGGTTGAAGAAAATAGAGAAAGCGCCCGCTGAGGAATCTAAGACGATAATTAATTTAATCCTAGACCAAAATGAACTCCAACGGCTCGATAACATCGACACATACAACCGAGTCGAAAATGTAAGTCTACATTCCGTTTATTTTTATCAATTTCACGAATTGATGCCTACTTATTTTCTATACCATTTTTAGTTAACCTTATCTCCTTTATTCAGAATTAATTTTACTATGGATTTCATTTTACTAGAAGAATTAAAACCTTACATTCTTTAGAAAAGAAAACATACTATGGTGATAGTGTCTTCTCAAATTAATATGTGCATGAATAAGTATTCACTCATAAATTATAGTGAGAACATTTTATAGTTAACTATAGAACTTCTGTTTGTGTTTAGTTATCAATATGCAACAATTTCCTGCTACGCATGCATGGTGTATCCAGATTGACAAACATCCGCATACTGGCTCTAAGCAACAATGGAATACTACAGATAGAAGGCCTGAAGGACCTGATATATTTAAAGGTTTTAAAACTAGCTGGTAAGTTAGATATATTGGGTACTCTATTACATTCACCATATAAGTTACCGGTTGTTGTGGTGACACTGGATGTCTTTCAGTAGATGATGATAAGTTACTAGCTTTTGCCTGCGACTTCGTATGTGCATATCCTGTTTTTTCGTATTCCCTTTAGCTATCCAAAGCCTTCCTCATGAATATGGCTATCTTATACAACTACACTTGATACTTCTTGGCATGACTGGAGTCAGATTGTCTGGCTTCTGACTTTCCATAATGACTGCCCAAAATCCAAAAACAGCCGGGATCAAAGGTTTATTGTGCTTTCCAAGACACGGAGGAGTCTTGGTATGTTAACATGGTCACCCATCCACAGACCGACCTAAGCAAGTGTTGCTTAACCTTGAAGACCGACCCATGCCGTTGTCATTATCTAGCCACAAGCTCCTCACACTAAGTTAGTACTGTTTACTAACCAAAGCATAAATTAGCAAATGTAACTGTAGTAGCTGCCATCTATCAAATTAATGGCATAGAATAACTCATTACTGAGATATCCATGCTACATTGATTCTGACTAGTTTCACTACTAAAGAAAGTTAAAATAGAATGTTATATTAGAGCCATTTTAGATACTGCTGTTTGTAATTGTACTTAGGTATGGTTAGTTGATCACAAGTAATTTGTTGAATTAGATTGTGGGAAGGACAGCTTTTAGTGTTTAAGTGATACTGTCAGCTTTCAAAGGAGCTGAAGAGTACGGTCAGATCGTCAGGCTGAACAAAAAAAATGGTGATGACTAAAAAAATCAAATTAGTCCATCAGATAGATTTCCAAAAAGTATTGTACACTTACTTTCTCACGTAAACAAAAAATTAAGATGACACAGTTCATTGAAAACTCATGTGACGTCACATTTCAATACAGTTTCACCGAATAATGACATCAGAAGCCCCCGCTCCTGATCTTTGATGCATTTTATCTTACTGATTGTGAAAATTGTGTAAATATTTTTTTGGAAGTCTATCTAATGGACTAATTACATTTTTTTAAACATCTAACCTATTATGTAGCATATGAACCCGTATCTATACTCACAACATAATGCTGCTTTGACTCAACACCAGTTTGCTTTGACCCTATGTATGGACTGTAAGTGAGTAGTTCTTAAACATTCCATAAGCCTATGATCTCTCTTGCAGGTAACAACATAAAATCAATAGAACACTTAAATCACAACATGCATTTGGAACATTTGGACTTGTCCAACAACCAGATATCCTTCATAGCTGATATATCTTATTTGAAGAATTTGAAGGTTAGTTGTTATTTTTTATAGGCATGTTTGACTACTATTTCACCTGTTGGTAAGCGATGATGTGGTTGAAGATGGAGTATGCTTGCCTAGAAGTAAGCTATTCTCTCTTGACTTAAATACTCCCAGGTTGTAGCTATCAGGAAACACAGACTCCGGCAGGGAATTCCACTCTTTAGCTGTACGCACTATGAATGTGTTCCCAAAACCTTTTAGGGCGTGTGGGTGGGATGTCCACCATGTACTATAAATACCCTGCGGTTTCACTGGACTTGTATTTTTATTAGTGTCTAGCTTCTACCAGCGGCTGCCCGCATGGTCCCTAGGGAGCATACTCCTGGGATAAAAAGAAAACTATGTCCTTTCTCAGGCTCTAGACTATCTGTGTACCAAATTTCATTTAAATCGGTTCAGTAGTTTTGGCGTGAAAGTGCGACAGACAGACAGTTACTTTGGCAATTATAATATTAAGTAAGGATTTAAATATTCAAGTAGCTTTACTTTAATTTATCTGTACTGCATACTCAAGGCTGTAGCCATCAATATAAATCATCACAAAGCGAACAGACTACACAATGTGTAACAGAATCAACATGTGGTACATTTTGTTGAGTTACTGTTGGGCAAAGTCAAATCAAATCAAATCGTATATCAAATCGTATATTTCAAATAAACCATTTACAGGCACTTTTGAATTGTCAAAGTCGGTCAGTCAAAAACATGAAGCTATTTGCACGTTCCAAAGCGTAGATCTCTATGGAGAAGAACGTGCAAGAAACTCCACGGACACTCTTTTAAACCATGTGATGTGTTACAAAAATCTTGTTAACATTAACATTGATTGCTTCTATATGTGAGGACAATGCAAAGAACAAGAAAACATATAAACAATTCAAAATGCAGGTACAGATTAAAATAAGCCAGTGGCAGGTAAGAGATGACCAGTTTCAACTGACGGCGCCCGTTCACGAACATGACGCGTGCATCAGCACCATCTAACTCAACCATTTTGAAGGGAATCAAATGATCCAAAACACGCGCCACCATCAGCAAAACATTTGTGTGAGCATGACAAGCTCTCAACTGCCACGCTCGTTCATGTCAAACTAATTTAATAACGAAATCTATAATTACATATGTAAATGGCTCCATAGTGCTCACATTTACAAAAAATTGAAAATATGCTTCTACGTTATACAAAACTATGGTTTCAAGTAAATAAAGGCCAAAGGCCTGGGCCCTGGATATAAAAGTGTCATTATGACTTTCCACTGACACTCCATTGAAAGAAATGGCATAGAATCTTGTCAAAATCAACCATTATGAAATCAATGATAGACCATTCTGACACTATTGTAATAGCAGACTTGGGGCCCTGGCCCTTAGCCAAAGGGGAGGGCAAAAAACTAGGAAATTTCTAACCGCTTCGAAGTTTTCGTAATCTTTCTCTTTATTCCAGCACTTAAATCTCGAAAGGAACAGGATATCAGATTTGAGGCAGTGTGACCGCTACCTTCCAACACACTTGGAGCACTTAGGGCTGGCACACAACAGTATCCAGGACTTAAACGAGATTAGTCACTTGGTGCACCTGAACAAACTGGACAGCTTCTCTATACAGGGTAACCCGTGTGTCGCAATGGCTGGGAAAGACAAATTGTATCCTTTTTAAATCATGCTTGGTTGGGGACTGGTGCCGAACAAAACATGGGACCTACTACTAAAAAAGTTTTAAACAAATTGCTTTTCAAGCATAATTATATGTAAAACTCTTCCATTAATGAGTGATTGAGTGACTGACAAACAATGCACATCCGAAAATACTGGTTGTAGAAGGCTGAAATTTGGCAAATAACCTACTTCTTTCTTTTTTTTTGTCGGGGACCACTCGCAATTCACCTCGCTAAGGGTTACTGCTCAACCGGGATAGGGCATCTAACCTACATGCCATATTTTAGCTTCCTTGGGAAGTGTAGGAGAGCACTAAGAGAGGATTTCCCGAAGTCCCTACGGGAACGGAAAAAAACGTGATATGCGCGTACAAATTCGCCGGCAACAGCAGGCTATTTCAAAAACATGCACAACTGAATTGTGTCGTAAAATTTTTACAAACGATAAATTTTCCTCGACTTCCAAAACAGAGGATTTGATTACCGTCCATTTGTACTGAACTGGATAATGAGCGTAAAGTCTATTGATGGCTTCGTCGTCAGTGCTATAGAAAGGTAAGTTTAAAAAATGTTCACAACCAAATTTTATACGGGAATCAGGGAATGTTGAATAAAGAATTTGCTATCATCTTTCCCAACTATATTGGGATTGGCTTTTAGTCAAAGCGGATTCAGCTGAATACCAGTATTTTATGTGGAGCAACTGCCTGCCAGACCTCCACAACCCATTAACTGGGTAAGACGGTACAAGAAGTACCGTGCAAGACACAACAGGCCAGACTGGAGTCAGATTTACTTAAGGGTCTGCTATCAATCCTGCTAAATTTAATATTCGAAATGACAGTTGGTATTTTTAATTAAAACTGGCTAAGCAGATTATAATGTTTGTCTTACAATGACCTGGCTAAGGGCTTGATCCGTAGTTACTCATTGGTTTTAAAATATTTGGCTCCTAAATTTCGCTAATATGCGTTTTTCGATCAATATTTAGCTTGACTAATGACTGACATTTACTGCCTAAAATCGTATTTTAACGAATTTTTTACTGCAATTTTAACTATTGGTTGAGATAACCATACTTTTTATACCGGTAGTTCGCTACCGTGGAATAATTATCGATTTAGACCACTTCGCCCGCCGCTTGCTGAAGCTAGTCCTCTATAAACGATTCTTTCATTTTCAGTTTAAAAGCAGAATGGTTGTACAGTCAAGGCAAAGGTCGGCACTACCACGCGGGGCAGCACCAAGAGCTGTGCGAATACTTGGCGTCTACCTGCCCCCTTACAGCTGATGCGTTGGAGACCGAGGACCAGAGGAAACTGCGCCTTATACTTAGCAAGGTAGGGTGGAGCTTAGAATAGTGGCTGTATTGAAATGGCTACGACTGCGACGAGAGAAGTCAATAATTTGCTGTTTTGGGTTGACCTTTGAGGGGATGCGGAACAGAAAGTGTAGTCCCGCACACCTCACTTGAAAAGGGAGGATCCTCTTTCCAGACAGTTGTTGTGTCTGGCGGGCAACTGCCTGATAGATGATATTCGATTATACGATTTGATTTGATTTTATGTTGCGATGTGTATTTGCTCCATTGGTGTTTCTTGTGGCGGCATTGATGCCGCTATAGATCCAGAGAGGTTCTGACGAATCTGAAACCTTTTTAGGTTCTGACCGTATGTCATCGAGTATTAATCAAATTAGTTTTAGGCGTATTTTAGTTGTGGTACTAAACTGTATAGGACCACAATTGTTTGGGTTTTTTGCGCATAAATTGCGATTACAAACTACAAAGTCGATGCCAACCAAATCTAGTGCGTCCGCATTGGGCAGCTTTGTTTAAAAAAAAACTATTGCCGAATCGAATGTGCTGACTACTGAGCACCGAGCGAGATGCATCCATCGTAGGTACTTGCAGAGACGGAATTGTCAAAATTTCCCGTCAAAATTGAGCGCGACAATTCTGTTTATGGCTAGCCCAGTATACAGGGTGAATTTTTAAAGTGTGTCTTGATCGCCAAATCTGAAACTGAGGAATATCGAAAAATGCTGCAAGAAGTCTCGAGCCCGATTTTGATGAAAACTAAAACTATAACTAGATTTTGCAAAAATCGTTGTTCCTACCCAGGAATCGAACCTCGATTTTGAAAAAAAAACACGCCCTGTATTATACACCATCCGAAAGTGTGACCGATGTTGATGAAAACTAAAAGTCAATCATTGATTTTTGAAATTCAATTGATACCTTTTTTACGTGACTAAAGTCCAAATCAGGTTGTAGCGATCAGAAAAACACTCCGGTAGTGCATTCCACTGCTTAGCTGTATGCACAAAGTATTGCCAAAACGTTACTACTACTAAACTAACCCGTTACTAAGCAAAGCCGTGTTCTCACTCAATCTTTTTTATATATCGTAGGCTCAACACCACCAGCAGCAATTGAAAGACCAAAACCACAGTCCGTTGAAGCCAAAGTTGCAGTCGCCGAGAATGCAATGTAAGTACTAAGAAACTGTAATAAGGAACAGGTAAATCTGACACTAGTCAAGAGTACGTGTTAACCAGCTACTGGGTTGTGGAGCCAGAGAAAATAGGTACAATAAAAACCGGTTAAGAGCGAGTCGGACTCGCGTGCAAAGGGCTCCGAACAATTTTTTTTTAACATGTTATTTTAACACTATAGACTTCTTATAGGTTTTCCTGTAATCTAAAGGTAAAGATCTATTATCTCCATTTTTTTCAAAATTTTAGGCTCAGTAGTTCCGGAGATAAGGGGTTATGGTCATTATTCGTCTAATTTCTTGAATAACTTCAAAACCATTTATTTTAAAATTAAAACCCTAACAGTTAGCCCTTTCATTTGATATGTCACACGATATTGTTCAAAAAACTTTTTTCTTTAATTTTCTAGTTTGACTCCCAAAAGTGACCACCATACTAAAAGTTTAAAGTTTTTTTTTTGTTTTTTTTTTGATGATTTTTTTTTGACGTCCGTGTTTGGGTCACAGAAGTCCATATGTGTACCAGATTTCAATAGAATCGGCCCAGTGGATCCGGAGAAAACTGGCTGTGACAGACGGACAGACAGACAGACAGACACCCGAGTGATCCTATAAGGTTTCCGTTTTTTGTTCGGAACCCTAAAAATAAATAATGCATTCGAATTATGAAATACCTTGTTAATAATGTTTACGTATCAAAACTAATGTCACCGTTCCATTCCACGCCGTCCTTGGAACATAAGGCTCGGACTGCGCTCGCTCCTGGATGCCTCAAACTATGTCATGCGTCATGATAATGAATAATATACCTATATATATTTTTAATAATTTATCCTTTTGACCGCCACGGACGGCTATAGCCGACAATCGAAAAAGTGCCCCAGCACGCCACCGTCGGCTATAGCCGAAAAGCAAACAACATTTTTAAGTACAAAATAAATATACTAATTCAAGTTGTCTGTGATTACGTTACGAGTAATATTATATTTAAAAATATGGAACGAAAACCAATGATTAATTGGTTTTCGATAAGATGTTGGAATCAGTATTTTTTTTTTATATTTGCGCTGAATTTGTGCTTGGCGTGGGAGGGGAGGCCGATGCGTTTACGCTCTAAGTCTACCATGAGTTTTATCAATCTATACTCGCTAGCGACTGTAGTTAAAAAATGTATGGGAAGTTTTAAAATATAAGTTTCTACTTTATTTGTTTAAGTTGTTAACTAACAAGCAAGCAAGTTGCAAGTAAAACTTTAGTTAAAAAAAATATATAAGAAACTTGTTTTTTTTTAAAGTTTTCATAATTTTTTTAACTACAGTCGCTAGCGAGTATAGATTGATAAAACTCATGGTAGATGTACTGGTGGTCAAAAGGTTAAACGTTCATAAATATCATTTTTTTTAAATGAATGTGTAGTAGTCATTGGATATATGAACTAAAATGGCACCGTGTATAATTTATGTTAGGTATAGAAGCATTTTCGGCTAAAAATCGCCTACGATAAGGCTGCGTTTCCACTAGAGATGTGCGAGGATGCTTAGCAGTGGATGTATTTGTTGAGAACCAATAGAATCGCTTCATTTACTTAGCCTCGCTCAGCGCAAGCGATTCTATTGGTTCTTAAAAAATACATTCCTCGATACGCATCCTCGCACATCTCTGATTGATACGTACCCTAAGTCCGCGGTAGATCTCGATATTACCATTCTATTTCTTAAATCAATACACTAAACGTGTGTTATGCAGACATGTATTAAAGGAATGTTTGGCCAGTTCATTATAAGTTGAAATTTGTGGAATTAGGCTAATTCAGATGAAAGTTTGAGTAGCATTCCTACATTCTTATAAAGCATTAATTACATACGCGGAATGTAAACCAACAGTCAATTTGGTATAACATTGGCCTTAATACTCTCGAATAGTCGTATTCTGGTGTTTTTTTTTTGTAAATGTCAAAATCGATGCTAACATTTAGTTTTTGCAATTTATTGCCTCGTTATTTTGTACTGAAGGAGATATTAATACCATTATGATTCCGGTGCCAAAAACGAAGGGTGTTATTAGCCATGTATAGCTTCCATCTCTTTCTCGGAGTAATATCATGCGTTTAAGGTCCATACACACTCATCGGTCACGTCAACGTTACGGACGCTCCGTCCAGAGCGTGAGGAGTCATTTGATGATTTCCCATCCTTGAAAAAGGGTCAAATAGTAACCAACGTAAAGTTAAGTATGTCTGCCGTTTACTTAAACAATAATAACTTGCAGCACGCATATCAACGCCGCGCCACATGGGCCGCTCGCCCGACCGCCTGACGTCGAGCTACCACGCGGCGCTCACCAAGTCCTCGTCCCCCTCGCACCAGATGACGTCATCGCTCTGCGGTGACCTCCCCGGCATACCCACGGCCATGAGCCAGAGCTTTGACTCGCCGGGTCTTATGTATGCTACGGAGAAACGAGACAGCGCTAGAGAAAAGGAGAGGGAGAAAGTACAAGGTACGTGTGAAAAGAAGCCCTCACTGCTGAGGATCGCGACCAAATACGACGCGTCTCCAAGCCACGCGGTCTTCTGCATGTGGACCGTTCTGGACATTTTTCCTCCAACAGCCTTGTTTATTGTGTCGGACCAGCTTGCCGGTGTTTTACCTTGATCGCGATGTACAAAAGCATAATATGTTTGAAAAGGCTGAGTAACAGTATAAACGCAAAACCTGAAAAAAGAGTCAACATATGGACAACATTTACTGTAGGGGCCAACCCTGAAATCGCGAAAAAAAACAGCTTTTCAGCACATTTTGTCGGGTTATGCGCACAAAAATATATGCGGCACTCGATTTTTTTTCGCGATTTTGTTTATTTACGCACACATATAGGACAGAATGGAAGAAAAAAAAAACGTGTTGCGCCGACCCCATGAAACATGGGATACGGGCAGGAAGATGATGATATGGGGCAGGCGGCTTTTTTCGCGATTTTGGGGCTGTCTCCATAATAAAAGTTGTTCATAATTGTTTCGCTTCTTATGGATAACGGCTGCTACTTTACATATTAAGCTTTGGCTTGTATAATTTTAAATTAATATCCTGAACCTGTGATGCCTAACAACTCTTCGACTTTCACAGAGAGAGCACACACAGAGATACCACAACCGCAACCCAAACCAGTAAACCATTCACTAGAAGCAGCATCAAAAATGGTTCCCGTACCCGAATCTTTAATGAGCCCCGACTACCAAGACCCGATATACGACATCCAAAGATCCATACCAAAGCCTACGAACAACTCGATACACAGCGTTTCAAACACCTCGTCGCAGTCCAGTAACAGTAGCATACACGAAGACAAGCCAAGACTCGCTAAAAACATGAAAGGGTCTCCAAAACTACCAAAGAGCGCTACTTCATCACCTAAACTAAAAACGAGAATGGAACAACGGAAAGGCAGCTTATCAAAAGAAGTGAAAAATGACGAGAAAAAACTGAATGGTATCACAAATGATTCGGAGAATCTCGGGGCTGATATCATGAAGTTAGCGTCGAATCAGAGAAGGCAGAAGAAGATGAGCGTGGAATCTATGGCTGCTGTGACCATACAGAAGATGTGGAGGGGGTATAGGAGTAGGAACCTCAATAAGGATACTCTAAGGATACTGCACGCTATTCAAGCGGCGAGGGCCAGACAACATATACAGTGAGTTCAATGCACTTTTTTAAAATTATGTCATATATAGCTAAGCTAGTCTAGTCAACAAGTGCTTTTTAGTGAATGAGGTGTCATTCGACTCGGAAGAGCATGTAGATGATCTTCTTTAGCATGTAGGCGAGCTTCTTTAGCTATATGCACACTGAAAGTATCCCCAATACGTTAAGGGCCGGCGCACATATGGCGGAGAGCATTTTTCACTATCAAACTATTATCGATATTGTCCTCATTGAAATAATATCTAAAATCAATTAACACGTAGTTGCTTTGATGCTCTTCAGGAATTATTTTTTGTGTCAAATGATTTTAGATATTATTTAAATGAGGATGATGTCGATAAAAGTTTGACAATGAAAAATGCTCTGCGCTGCGCTCCGCCATAAGACGTGCTTCTCAAGTAACTAAGTTACAAGCCACTTTAGACCATCTCTTAAAGTTTCATGTTACTATACCTCATAGCACTCAGAAGTAGTGTAGCTTTCTGCAAGCATGTTCATAAACAAAATTTTGTATTTTTCCAATTTGTAGGAGGTTGACGTGCGACATGGAGGCGACAAAGGCAGCTTTGGAATCAGAACGGAAGATACAACAACTACAGATGCAGGCTATCAACGCGTTGTGGAAGAAAGTGTCAACTTTACAGGCTGCTGGTGAGTTTGACTTGACTTCACAGTAAGTTTTATCTTATGACTAGTAGACCCGCGCAACTTCGTCTGCGTCACAATTATCATTACTGCTCCGCTCCTATTGGTCTTAGCGTGATGATATATATCCTATAGCCTTCTTCGATAAATGGGCTATCTAACACTGAAAGAATTTTTCAAATCGCACCAGTAGTTCCTGAGATTAGCGCAAACAAACAAACAAACAAACTCTTCAGCTTTATATATTAGTAAGTATAGATATGGTGCACCTATAGTATATCGACACTAGCTGACCGCGCAACTTCGTCTGCGTCACATTTTTCATTAATGCTCCTTGTTCGTAGCATGATCTTATATAACCTATGGCCTTCCTCGTTAACAGGGCTATCTAACAATGAAAGATTTTTTCTATTTGAACCAGTAGCTGAGATTAGCGCGTTCTAACAAATAAACAAACTCTTCAGCTTTATAATATTAACTAGCTGACCCGCGCAGCACCGTCTGCGTCATAATTTTTATTACTGCTCCGCTCCTATGGGTCTTAGCGTGATGATATATAGCCTATAGCCTTTCTCGATAAATGGGCTATCTAACACTAAAAGATTTTTTTAAATCGGACCAGTAGTTCCTGAGCTTAGCGCGTTCAAGCAAACAAACAAACAAACTCTTCAGCTTTATATATTAGTATAGATATAGAATTTGACCAGTTATAATAACATGTAATGTCAACTGGGAAAAAAGAATTCAGACTTCAGATCGCTACTGAGAAATTCCCAAATGAAAAAGCCTGGGCCTTGATCGGGTTGTGTCCAGGCCGTGGTCCGGCTCAGACACGTGTGTGACTGAGTTCAAATAAAATTTATGCACCGATATTTATTAGAGCTCTGGACGGACCACGGTCCGGCCACATGGCACAGATATGTGGATCAACCTTACACTGCCTGATCCGGGAAACGAACCCAGGATCTCACGCTGGTTTTTTTATTTGTGTAGCTAATATATATCTGTATACTCTCATATATCTATACTTAATATATAAAGCTTAACAGTTTGTTTATTTATTTGTTTGCTTGAACGCGCTAACCTCAGGAACTTCTGGTTCGATTTGGTCAGCAATAGGCGAAGTCGGACAGTGGATGTTGATGAGTTTAATGTTATTAAAAAAAGAGGTTTTTCTTTTCATTTTAGATAATCAGAAGCAAAGGTTATCGGAGTCGGATGACAGCACAGACGCGTTGCGACAACTGTCGGAGACGTGTTTCAGCCTACAAGCACAGGTATGTACCAAATCTAAACCGGAATTTAAACTCAATTTAATATGTGGCTAAGTTAAAATTTCAGCCCATTATAGGACCTTTTCATTACAAGTAGTGGTCTCTGACAAATAAAATTTAGAATTAATGTTCCTAAATGTTTACTACACACAAATTAGCGGCGCATTGCGCTGCGGTGACGCTCCGCCCGTTTGGCACCCTATAGCTCAAAATCATTAATTTGCGGCGCCGCTCCGCACCGTTAACGCATCGTGTGGTCTAACCTTAACGCTTTCTGGCGCCAGTTTGTGAAACATTTCCTCTGTTCATAGGTAGCAGAACTGCAAGGCTGTATGCAAGAAGTTCTGAAGGCAGTGTCCACCAAAAGCCATGCGGAGCCGGTGGGAACGCAGACGGATATTACGGCTATCATCACACCTCAGGTAAGCAAACTAAATTTTCAAAGATTTGGAAACGTGAATCTTTATGACGGGTGAGAGAATCGCTATTATAGTCTCGTCATTCCATCAAATGTGTCTCCACAACGTTGGACTTTTTTTGTTGAAATAATTTCTCAGCGAGTGTACTGCGCTCGGTTGCGTTTCCGTACGCAAGCTGATGTCGTGTCATAAGGTGGGTGCGTGCCGTGTAGTTGAAGTTTTGCTTGTCAATGTCACTGGTGGAATCGTCATGATAGCAGGGAATGTGCAGGAACTATAGGTGGCAGCATAGAAGTGAACACAAGGAGTGTGTGTTCCGAGATATAAAACAGCATACTGGCCAGTGCTCATGACGTCATGTATCCGACGCCATATTGTACTTGTATGCCACCATAGTGTACTGGTGAGACAAATGTCAAGTATTAGTAGTATATCAAACGTCGTGTGTGCATCAGACTTTGAGGATTTTTTAAATTTATGACGTCATCGCACTGGCCAGTACATTTCGGAACGAATCAACAGTATGGCGTCGATTCATGTCGTCATGAGCACAGTCCTATATACTGTACTTTTATATTTCGGAACACACACGAAGTATACATATTTTACTTATAAGTTTTGAATTTGCAAAGCTATGAGGAGATAATACAGTCTACTTCGTGAACGTTGTTAGAGAGTGGGTCAATTGGTCAAAGCCGTAACAAGTGTGTATGTATCAGGAGGAGCGCTGCACGTGGTTGAAGCGGCCGCAGTCGTTGCCGCTGGGCGGCGCGCGCGAGCCCGCCCCCGCGCCCCTCGTGCCCCTCGCGCCCCTCGTGCCCCTCGCGCCCCTACCGCGTAGGGAACACAAGTAAGTAGTTTTAACTGTGGTTGCGGAACTGTTCGAAAGAGTTACCGCGGTCCTGGAACGCACAGGGCCGCGGCTCTGTTCGCAGGAGAATAAAAAAGTGTCTGTGAATTAAATATTATGTTCCATGTCCCCCGTGCCTTGAAAGCATGTTAAGACGTTAGTCCCGGTTATCATTTGAACATCTTTCACAGCCGTAATGGATAGTCAAACGCCAGAAAATGGGATAGAACCTTTTTGGCATGACCCCCCCATGGCCGTCATTTTGTTTTTTTTTCAAAGATGTGGCGCACGATCTGACGTGCATATATGGGTAGAGGACACTTCAAGAGACAAACATGTTAGGACCATGGTGTCACGTTACCGAGATATTTCGAGGCAGTCACCAATGTGAGAACAATTAACTTATCAAATAAAATCAAAATCAAATCAAAAATATTTATTTGCCAGTAAATACATACAAATTACAAGGAAAGACCTTATCACGCGCTTATATGCAGTAGATCGTATTCTTGTACATAAAAAGCTAGACAGATGTGATTTTCCATGTCCAAATCCATTTACATGGCAGCCACTTACATTGATTAAAAATTTTGCAGTGAAAAATCGAACGAAACGGCCACTCTTGGTATAGAGCGGACCGAGTCCGTTATAGAGGAGAGGTCGGCGGAAACGACCGAAGTGGAGGTCGACTCGAGGGAATGTGACGTCATCGCCGACTGATAGCGCCAGCAGGTACGTACAGAGCAGAAACCTCTGGGTGGATGTCGACACTCAACACCGTTATTATATACATGGTTAAAGAGATAGTATACGAAAATCTTCTGTAATAAAAATCACACATCGCTTGAGAACGGCAGTGGCAGCAAATGCATTACTCCCCGCTCCCCGCAAATGTATTGACGAGATAGGAGAGCGAAATTAATTTCGCTACCCATAGCGGACACGATATTCGCTTAGTTTTGAACAGCAAGATTACCGCATAGCTACTCTGCTTTCGCTACCGTTTTGGGTAGCGAATATTGCGTAGGTCTGAACAAGCCCTAAGTCAGCTTATAAGAATGGTATGTTTTGCAAATTATAAGCGCAAGTTGACATAAGGTATAAATTACAATGATTGAACTGCGACATTGGAAAGCAAACGGTTGGGGCAGCCAATCACTACTGCTAATGCAATATAGGTTTTGACATCATACATGTTATTTTCATTACTTTCTTGGCTGTCGAAAAACGTGGTGTAGTTTTGACAATATCTCAAAGATCTTATTCTTTTGAAAATTATGTTATTAAATAAAATATGACGTAGGTAGCGTAGAAATATGGTGTGCAGCTAAATTACCAAAGAAATTGATGTCCTAAGACAGTGCAGCTACACATATTTAATGAGCCTGAAAAAATATATTTTTTTATAGTATCGAACATAACTATAACATTCAGTATTCTACAAGATATTCACAACATGTTACGAAGTATACTATCTCTTTATATCAACTAACATTAGGGCGACATTCAATTGGTTTTCACTAACCTCTATATGTAAGAGAATTCATAGGTCTCGGGATAAGGCAAATTGAAACTATTCATAATAGTCGTAAGGTTCATATTCGTGGTATGCTAAAGCAAAGCTTGGTCTGTAATGTGGGCTTGTTAAAGAATTAAGGTATGACATGATAATTGTGTATGAAAGTTAAATCATGGTTAAGTTATTTGAAAAAAAGCATTTAAAGGCCTTTAAAGGTCCCTTCTTTACATTTGCACTAATTTTTTTTGCCGCAGCTGCCTGTAAAGATGTTGCTACTGCAAATAAATATTTAATGATCTGTACCGGCATTTTTCTAAATATCTTTTAAATAATACATTTTACATTTAAACTGGTCAATTTGCTGCTTAATAATAATGTTGTAAAATTTATATTATCTGTTACATGCCAAAGAATGTGATAGCGTTATGAAAGACAAAATAAAAACTGAATTAAATTAACAAAAAAAGGTTGTTTTTGATACAAAGACATTACCATTCCGGGCTGGAATTAGGAGCACTAAAGATTCACAAGTACTAGGAGACCAGAAACATGTCAAAGTATTTCCTGGGCTGAAATTGTTATTTTATCTTATAAAATTATGTTGATCAAAAGAAAAACAAGTTTATCTAACCTTAGACATAAGAAATGTGAAACAGCAGATTGCTATAACATGAATTGCAAAAAAAATACTTCTTACCATTGCTAAGGAAAAGTTTTTTTTTGACTCGCCGAAGCTTGGTCATTATTCTTGCTTTATAGAAGACCAATTTGAAACAAGACTGGATAAAACGATTGTATTGCTGTTCGCTGCAACCTTGCCATTTGACATGGTTTTGCTCATAATAAAAGGATGTTGGTTTAATCACCTGAAACCATGTGATCGAGTTTCCTTACATTTTTTTAAAATTGTTTCAAGTTTCTTAAGGAGCGTCGTTCAATATGATGAATTCTACATGACAGCTGATGCAAGTGATTAAGGCAACAGCCTTTATTTGTTAAATAAATTAAAATTCACGTTCTACAGGCAAAATTAACAATAATAATGCATTTTTACCAAATTACCCATATTTTTAACCGTAATGTTTTGTTGATTTTTTCTAATCTGTTGGTGGAAGTGCGATCTGTAAATTACGCATAATATTATTATTATTGTAGTTTAATTATTATTGTTTTAGTAAATATTAGGTTTAAACGTTCACAAAGACGTGGTTGTTGATTTACAAACGAAAAAATTTCGAGTATCATGCTGTAATTATCATAGTTGCACTAACAGTTTGGTTCTTACTTATACACTGAGAATAAAAATTAAAGGCAAGCCCATATTTAAAGGCGTATCGGGTCGCGGCGCATTGCATGGCAAAATAAAATATCCGCTGCAACTACTGTTTTGTGTAACGGTTCATACACATATGGTATCAGCCACTGAAACGATCCTCACGAAAGTGATGGAGATTATATGCAAGACGTGCGTTGCGCCGCAGTCCGTCCTAATGTGCGCTGGCCTTAACAAAACAATTTTCACTGATATTTCTGTCTCTACCTATGTAGTGCTATTTTCACAGTATGATATACTAAGAAATATAAATATGTATGTCAAAAAACAGGACAATTCAATTTCTTGACAAAAATATCTGTGCCTAAATATGTTGTTATCATCTTTTCTTGTATGTATGACACATGTTTAAGCAAATAAATATTATATATCTTTTCTTAAATTTCAGTGTAAGAGTCACTTAGTTAATGCACTGACTTCACTGCCATTTTGCAAGTAACCCATTGAATTTATACATTTTTACGACATACCTGTTGTATATTCACAGTAATTGTACACAAATCGGCTGATAAGGCAGTATTAATTGTTAAAAAATATATTTATTTCTAGTTGTGTGGTACATAAATGTTAATATTTATTTAGAATAAAATTATACAAAGAATAGATGAGAAGTTCTGGATGATTCTAGAACATTTCTAGAGCTTTAAAAGGATCTGTCAAACAATGTCACTTAGAAAGTAAGGTGTGTATTCATATCTCAATACAATAATAGATAAAACACAATCACAAAATTTTCAATTAAGACTTGTACATCTGCATCTATTTTATTATAAACATGTTTCTTCTAACACCATAGACGATGTTTAAAACTGTTATGGAAATGGATTCACTCGCAAGTAGAAAGGAGGACGAACAATTGTGTGCCAAAATAAGTTCTTTATTTATTACAGAAACATTATTAGTAGATTTAACACAAGCATTGGATACTGAAACTATTGGTATACCACTAAGCATCATTTGACGCGCAACACGTTCAGTATGTTCGGCAACGTTGTCAGCTGACGCGCAACATGACAGCGTCAAGCCGCGCATCCACTAGGTACATTTATCGAGCAACACGTGACGCGCAACCTGTTCGGCAACGTTGCACAACAGCGACAGCTGGCGCGCAACATGAAAACATACTAAATATTATGAGTTGCTTGTTGCCGTTAAACATGATGAGCAACATGTTGTGTATCATGTCGCGCGTCAAATGTTGCCTAGTGGATACGCGGCTTCACTAAACAAAAGTTTATCGTTGCCGTTCAACATGATTAGCATTATGTCGCCCGTGAAATGTTGCCTAGAGGATACGAGGCTTTTGACTGACTTGACTATTATTATAATTAAATACTTATCTAAAAAGTTCTCTATTTAGCCCCCGTTAGTGTGTCGGGAAAGTGACATCGTTTCTCTATTAGATAGAACACTTATTTTGGGACAAATATTAGTTAGGGAGGTACATACTCTCCACTTATGGAAGAGTACACTAATAATGTCCTCCCATTTCACTTATTTTAAAATAAAAGGTCACAACAAAAACAGCAATTAGAAATACCACTGTATTATTAAGAGGTTTGAATAAGATTTATTGGTAATAATAATTATAAAAAGGTGACAAACGAGATGCCTTGTGTATTGAGCTTTATTTTTCGCGATATTTTTTTTAGTTTTCTATTTTTATCGGGTGTGTCTACTAGTTAACGAATCTCTACGCTTGAATATTTTTTGGATATAATTTTATTATTTTTATCTATGATGTAATTGTGACTATTTGAATTTCGGGGACTTTGCGAAAGCTTTCGAGTTTGAATTATAGGTTGAAAACGATTTTTGCATACGGTTGTATGTTTTCGATTTAAACCGTATTTTGAAAGGGTTCTTGGACATCTCAAATATGGAATCATTACGAAGACCCTCGATGAATTCTCCGAAAAGTTAATGTTATATTTCTTGCAGATTACCATTTCAAATGGCATCATAAACTCAGATTCAAATAGTCCAAACTTATAATGGAGTTCTAATATGCTAAGTACTAGTCATTTTTAACAACGCATTGTCATTTTATTCGTACCTAGTGGTCAGTGCAATTAATTTTAGCTTCGCCTTACATGACATTAATGTGTTCATAAAACCTTGTTTTCTCATAATAAATAGTTGGATTAGTGCGAGTAGTAATAGATCGTGTAAATGTGTTTTGCTGTACTTTGTCACTGAATTGATAAACGCTGGAAAACACATTCACATTCTTGGGCGTGTCTTCAGTTTCAAAGTACAGTAAATTTCGTTTTTTTTTTACGAGAAAATGTGACCGTTGTTGTATTAAGTCTAACAGAAATGTTAACCGTAGAAACATAAGATAACTCGATTTATGATCTGTGGTGTCTTCACAACTATTGATTGACTTCTGAACATATTTATTTATTCCAGTGCACTTTTAAATTATAATGACTTATTGCCACACTGAGTTCTATGAGAGCATCGCATAAATACATTCTTAACACAAAATATGCGAGAAGGTACAGTAAATAAGTCTTTATATTAAATTTCTTGTCGCATCGTCTTGCCTCCAATTACTGAATAAATTATTTGATGCCGAGTGTTGTGTCTCTAGCCTGAAAACCCGTAAAAATTAGGCGGTAAAATAGAGTTTGATACATTCTTAATCCGGAGTTATTTTAAGGGTGAGTTTCTGAATTTGGTATTTGTATACCCAATTCAGAAACTCACCCTTAAAATAACTCCGGATTATCTCAAAACAACCACAACAAAAGATTGTGAAGCCACCATAAGGTCCCAAAGACACTTGCCGTCCTGTAATTTCAATTTCATCGCGTACCCACCTTATTTGTTGTCCATTACGTTATAGCGTGTATTTATTATGTTTTATAAAACAATTTTAAAACATTCGTTTTTTTATTTTTCCTGTTCATAATAACTCTATTTGTACTCTCTTTTCAGGTCAATATTAGAACAGAAACAATCCAGTTCAGTGCGAAAATTTTTTAATTTAAATGACCCGTATTCTTCTATCTCTTCGTAGCACTGAAACGAGTATGATTTTACATCACTTCTTTCCACGCATTTCTGTAAACAGCCCTGAATATTCAGGCTATCGATAACCTGTAGCAGTAGCAGTAACAATAGTACAGTGTTATAGTTAACAGTGTTATTATAACAACGGAGTGGTTCTTGGTTTCGTTATAAAATAGGTTTCATGAAAAAATACCAGTCTCCTTATGGCTTGCTTTTCTTGGCGGCACAAGGTGGTTCTGTTTAGCGCTGAAACTATTATGCATTTACAATACAGTAGTATCATGCTATAACCAACACAGTTGTTTTAGGTTTCGTTATATCAGTGTCTACAAAATGTTGTTAAGTGGCTCTGGTCTCTCATCGTTGTAAAATGAAGTTTTAGGCATAAATAGTTGTTGAAGCTCCAATCATCTACATATAACACATCAATCAGTCTTTAAAAGTAAAAAGGCACCTTTTTACTGTCTATCAAATAAATATCAAGGTCATTGCCAAAAAATTAATATTTTGTGGTCTGTTAAAAAAAAAAGCTAAATTAACTTTGAAGGTGTCTTAAACTGGTGTCTAAGTTTTCGTATATATTTGTTAGCAGTTCTGGGCTTTCGAAATTTAATTTTTTTTTTTCGTTTTATTAAGTAATTGGTTATAGGTATTAAAAAAAAAGTATAAAAAGTCAAGTTCGCTTTGTTAAGTGGCTCTGGCCTCACATTTTTGCAACATTATTTTTTTGGCAAAAACAGTCGTTGAAACTCTCCAGCGTCGTATGTTCCCATTTTTAACACATCAATCAGTCTAAAGCAAGAGTGAACAGGTATCCTTTTTGTCCACCAGGTAAAGATCAAGGTCATTGTAAAAAAAAGGTTAAGATTGTTGTCTGAAAAGAAAATAAGGGTTGCCGCACACGGGCTTCACGCCACAGCTACAAATGCCGCCACCTAAAGCAAGATGCTTGTAGCATGTGGCGGCCACCGGCGTCAACCGTGTGCGGCGAGTCCATATAAAATGTATGAAAACTACAGGAAATATGCTGGTGGCCCGTCTGTGGGGACCCTAAAGTTTCTTAAAATAGTATCTTTAAGTTTTCGAATATATTTATTAGCAGTTCTGGGCATTCTCCATTTAGTCGCAACAATCTGTTGGTATTTGGTTCATCATTGATTTGCATTGTTTTAATAATAAAATTATTTTAATTTTATAAATTGGTTATAATTCCACACATTGCGTTTAAAAAAATATAAAACCAAGTCCACTTTGTTAAGTGGCTCTAGTCCCAAATTGTTACAACATCAAGTTTTTGGCATAAACAGTCGTTGAAACTCTCCAGCGTCGTATGTTCCCTGCCATTTTTAACACATCAATCAGTTTTTAAAGCAAGAGTGGACAGGCATCTTTTGTTGTTTTCCATCAGGTAAAGATCAACGAAATTGTAAAAAAAATAGTAGTCTGTTAAAAAAACACGAAATTAAATTGAAGGTGTCTTAAAACAGTATCTTTGAGTTTTCTTATAGATTCATTAGCAGTTTTGGGCTTTCACAATTTAAAATCTGTAACAATCTGTTGGTATTTAGTTCATCGATGATTTAATTTAATTTTTAAATAATAAAATAATTTTTGTTTTATAAATAGGTTAAAATTCGTTGAATTGCATTTAGAAAATATAAAAAAACCCAAGTTCGCTTTGTAAAGTGGCTCTGGTCCTACATTTTTGCAAAATCAAGGTATTGGCATAAACAGTCGTTGAAACTCTCCAGCGTCGTAAATGATCCTACCATCAGTCTTTAAAGTAAGATTGAACAGGATCTTCTGTTGTTGTCCATCTGGTAAAGATCAAGGTCATTGTTAAAAAAAAAAAGATTTATTTTAGTGTCTGAAAAGAAATTGAATAAGGGTCGCCACACACGGGCATCACGCCACAGGCCCACAGCCACAAACGCCGCCACCTAAAACAAGGAGCTTATAGCGTGCGGCGGCCACCGGCGTCAACCGTGTGCGGCGAGTCCATATAAAATGTATGAAAACTACAGGAAATATGCTGGTGGCCCGTGTGCGGGGACCCTAAAGTTTCTTAAAATAGTATCTTTAAGTTTTCGAATATATTTATCAGCACTTCTGGGCATTCTCTATTTAGTCGCAACAATCTGTTGGTATTTGGTTCATCATTGATTTGCATTGTTTTAATAATAAAATTATTTTAATTTTATAAATTGGTTATAATTCCACACAATGCGTTTAAAAAAATATAAAACCAGGTCCACTTTGTTAAGTGGCTCTAGTCCCAAATTGTTACAACATCAAGTTTTTGGCATAAACAGTCGTTGAAACTCTCCAGTGTCGAATGTTCCCTGCCATTTTTAACACATCAATCAGTCTTTAAAGCAAGAGTGAACAGGCATCTTTTGTTGTTTTCCATCAGGTAAAGATCAACGAAATTGTAAAAAAATAGTAGTCTGTTAAAAAAACACGAAATTAAATTGAAGGTGTCTTAAAACAGTATCTTTGAGTTTTCTTATAGATTCATTAGCAGTTCTGGGCTTTCGCAATTGAAAATCTGTAACAATCTGTTGGTATTTAGTTCATCGATGATTTAATTTAATTTTTAAATAAAAAAATAATTTTTGTTTTATAAATAGGTTATAATTCGTTGAATTGCATTTAGAAAATATAAAAAAACCCAAGTTCGCTTTGTAAAGTGGCTCTGGTCCTACATTTTTGCAAAATCAAGGTATTGGCATAAACAGTCGTTGAAACTCTCCAGCGTCGTATGATCCTACCATCAGTCTTTAAAGTAAGATTGAACAGGATCTTCTGTTGTTGTCCATCTGGTAAAGATCAAGGTCATTGTTAAAAAAAAAGATTTATTTTGCTGTCTGAAAAGAAATTGAATAAGGGTCGCCACACACGGGCATCACGCCACAGGCCCACAGCCACAAACGCCGCCACCTAAAACAAGGAGCTTATAGCGTGCGGCGGCCACCGGCTTCAACCGTGTTCGGCGAGTCCATATACAGTGTATGAAAACAGGAAATATGCCGGTGGCCCGTGTGCGGGGACCCTAAAGTTTCTTAAAATAGTATCTTTAAATTTTAGAAAATACCTATCAGCAGTTATGGGCATTCTCTATTTAATCGCAACAATCTGTTGGTATTTGGTTCATCATTGATTTGCATTGTTTGAATAATAAAATTATTTTAATTTTATAAATTGGTTATAATTCCACACATTGCGTTTTGTCGCACAAGTACTCGCTACCGGGTCCGCTGGACCCAGTATAATGTCAAAAGTTTTTTCCAGAACTGTATGATAAACGTAAATGTTTACTTTTTTATACGGATTCTATATGTATAATAAAAGATATTATTGAATCAAATATTAATATTTATTTATTTTACTTAAACAAAGGCTATTACAAAAATATACTTAATTTCTCCTTAGTTTTGTGACAAGATTTAGGGTAATCATTGTAATTTTTATATTTACTTATTTTAAACAAAATTTTCTGTATTAACTTACACAACTATAATATACTTATATAAACGGAATAGCAATGAGAGATCAATCATCACAGAAGTATAAAAAAAATTTACAAAAAATATAATATCTTCTTTGGAGTAAAATCACCCTTGTCAACATTCTTCAGACACTTTGTACATAAAATTTAGTATAACAATTTGTACAAACATGCTTCATGTGTTCTCCACAAATTGGTACACTGCACTTTGTGCAAAAAATGGTTTTCCTATCTTTTTTCCAATTACATAGGCCGCAACGCACTTTTCGTCCACTCACAGGTGGGTTGGATGCAGCAGTTGGTTCTACTTCTGGTATTATATTTCGGATACGATTTTTGATGTGCTGAGGAATGTTTGTAATAGAAATTATTTCATGAAGGTGTTAATTTTTTGATAAAATCTCTTCGTGTGAAGTTATCAGAATGTAACATGGCCTTTTGGATAACGTAAGCGTTTAGTCCGCCAATATTCAATAACCCAAAAAATATGCAAAGTGGCCAACGTTGAGTTCGTCTAGACACAGAATATGTACCAGTCATTTGGTCAACTACATCGACTCCACATTTGAGGTTATTGTAATCGGTTATCATTTCAGGTTTCTTTTGTTCACCGGTTTCTACGTCTATTTTAGCATCATGATTCATAGTAGATGCTAAAAGAACTACTTTGCCACGTTTAGGCACGTAAGATAGCAATGTGGTATTATTTTGAAACCCAAAGTAAGTTTCGTGCTCCTGTCTTCCTCTGGTTTGAGTAAACTCAGGAGGTATTTCTTTTTTGTTCTTTCTGAGAGTTCCTAAGCATGTCAAGCCAAAGTTGTCCAGTAAATCTGTCATCAATGAAACACTCATGAACCATTGTCCATGACAATATTACGATGAGAACTTTTTATCGGGTCCACCAGTCTTTTCACCACATCGCTTGGAGAGTTGCTGATCTGATTAGGACCATCATTTTGTTGCCGACGTAAATTTCAAGGTTTGATGTATAATAAGTTTTTGCATCACAGACTGCAAATATTTTTAGGCCATACTTGGCTGGTTTGCTGGGAAGATATTGTCGGAATGGACATCGACCACGGAATGCTAAAAGCATTTCATCTATGGTGACATGCTCTCCATGCCTGTAGTATTTCCGAATATAACCCACAAATTGCTCAAAAATCTCTCGAATTGGCGCCAATTTATCATTTTCCTTTCTTGCTGGCCTTGTTCTTATATCATCAAAACGCAAGCATCTAAGCAAAAGGTGAAATCTACTTCTTGACATAGCTGCTATGCAGATATCACATCCGGTACCATCGGTGGCCCACAGGTCCTTAGTATTCAAGTGTGCTCCTCTCAATTTTCCAATATAAAAAAGAAGTCCAAACAAAGCTTTTATTTCCGTGACACTAGTAGGTTTACAGTCTCTCTCTCTTTCAAAATTGTCTCGAACTTTTTCAGTCATGTAAATATTTGTAAAATCCGTTATTTTCGTCAACATTTCATCGGGGAAAAAAGAAAAACTTTCCAACGGTGTAGTTGAGTTCAACATTTCTTGACAAGGCCCAGGAACTTCACGCATGATATTATGACTCCGAGTTCTTACATTTCTTGCGGGTTCTTCAATACTCCATAAAGTAGTTTTGTCTTTACCAATATAATAGCCATTTTGTAAAATCGACAATGGAACACAATCTAAATCCGGACGTCGGAGATCAGGCGCCGGTCGACGGATGCCTTGCCTTGGCTCTGAGTTTAGTTCATGTTCAGATTGTATATTTGATGCTGATGACCTTGGGAAGTTGAATACTTCGCCTTCTTGTTCGGAATCCGATTCATGTTCACTTACATCTAAGCAGTCTTCAGTTTCAGAGCAGTCTTCGTTTTCTATTTCTTCATTTAGATATTCATCTATCTCTTCAGGCCTTAAAACCCTATTGGTTGCCATTTTCTACGAAAGAAATAAAGAAAATAGGTCAAAGTCAAGTCAAAGTCAAATGATTTATTTCAACTGGACCAATAAAGGCACTTTTGAACGTCAAAAGAAAATAAAATATAGTGACTCTAGTCGTCCGTTCGCAAAAGGTAGATTCTTATGGAGAAGAACGGACAAGAAACTCCATAGTTACTCTTTTCAAAAATAAGCTTTACAATATTTGCATACATTAATCAATTGATTATATGTTAGGACGATGCTCCCAAAATAGCACTTATATACTACTAATAATTACAATAAAGAAATGCCAGCAGAGGTAAAATTAATAAGTTTGCTAGTAAGGGGACATAGTACTCACATACGTACAAATTTTGCAACTATTGATTTAAATGATCAGTGTGTGAGTTAAATTAAATATAAAAATCAGTAAATAAACCTGTATACATAATAAATATTAATATAATAAACACAAACATATCAGCCAGTTTCACTATGTCAACTACACCCTAGATTGTCCTATGGAGCAGGACTAGCATGTTTCCAAGCATTCTTATCTTGGATATAATCATCTAATTTGTAATATGCTTGTTCACAAAGTGCCTTTTTTACACACGTTTTAAATTTTCTTTCATTTAATTCTAATATGTTAGAAGGAATTTTGTTGTAACATTTAATACAGTACCCCATGAAAGATGTACGTACTTTGGATAATCTAAAAAATTGTTGATCTAGTTTATTTCTATTTCTAGTATTAAAATTATGTCTATCACTAATTTTGCTAAAGAGATGTCGATTTTTCCTTACATGCATTATATTTTCATAAATGAATTGACAAGGGACTGTCATAATATTAATATTTTTAAAGAGAATCGCGGCGACGAAGATTATAAATGGCTCTGACAGCACGCTTTTGTAGAATAAATATGGATTCAATGTCAGCAGCCCGACCCCACAGCAAAATACCATACGACATAATGCTGTGAAAGTAACTAAAATAGACCAAACGCGCGGTTTCTATATCTGTTAGCTGCCTTATTTTTCTAACAGCATAAGCGGCTGAGCTTAGCCGCGCCGCAAGAGATGTTATGTGAGGTCCCCATTGCAATTTCTCGTCTAAAGTGATTCCCAGGAAAACCGTCTGATCAATAAATTCCAGTTTTTGTCCATTCAATATGATGTCACATTCGTTACTTTTAACATTAGGTAAAGTGAATTTAATACATTTAGTTTTTTTTTCATTTAGTACTAAGTTGTTTGCCGTAAACCAATCTTGAACCTGGTGAATAGAGTAATTGACATCATCAAGGTTTTGTGATCGTCGGTCTATCTTAAATATCAATGATGTGTCATCAGCAAATAACACCATCTTTGGTTCATTTTGAAACAATTGGGGCAAATCGTTTATGTAAACTAAAAAGAGGAATGGACCCAATATTGAACCTTGCGGAACGCCCATCGTCATTTCAGACCCTTGTGAGTTTACACCGTTTACCTGTACTTTAACCTGTCTGTCTTTCAAGTATGTTTCAGGTAAATAAATAGTCATAACAAAATGCAAAATTCACTTACGTATTTAGTCGCTACCGGGTCCGGCGGACCCACACACTCCTTTTACGTCCGTAGCACTCACTTGCAGCGCGCCAACTGACTGCCGACGTCGTCATTTGCTGTGCTACACTATCGTTAAAAGGTACTAAGAGCGGCAACGTCGCATTCGTCGAATTATAATATTTAAGAAGCAAAATATGAAGGACTGGGTCCGTTGGACCCATTAGCGATTCCTTAAGTGTTAAAAAAATATGAAAACCAAGTCCACTTTGTTAATGGCATAAACAGTCGTTGAAACTCTCCAGCGTCGTATGTTCCCTATCATCTATATATAACACATCAATCAGCCTTTAAAGCAAGAGTGAACAGGCATCTTTTGTTGTTGTCCATCAAAAGTTATTCTTAATCCACTCTTACAAGTGTGACTATGAATCGTACTGTTGAGCACCCCGTGTATTCCCGTTCGTCCCCTCGACTTCGTCCCCCGAGGGGGACGAACGGGAATTCGTTATTTATTTTCCCGATGGTCCCTCAAAATTTTTTGGGGGGACGAATGGGAATAATTTATTAATTCTTTTTTGGGTCTATTGCTCCCACTAAATAATATAAGACTGGTGGTTTTAATTGGTAAAAAAACAAAATTGAAATAAAAATCAGTCATTTATTAAGGAATAAAAATCACAGTAAAAAACACAGAATCAACTTTGCGATAACTCGCAATATTTTTATATATAATATTTTTTTAATTATGAATAAAATTCTCCTTATAACTAAAAATTATGATTTAAAAATCTGTGTATACAGATTACAATAAAAAAAGTCTGTATTATATTACAATTAAACACTACAAACAGACTTTTTACCATTCAGGTTGTTTCCTTTTGAAATATAAGTCACTATTTTTCGTAGAGTTGCTTATATGTATGGTGGCAAGATTTTACGTTTTACGTTATGTAAGTGATTAGAAAAGTTTACTCATTATTTTAACACATAAATAGGGTCAGTAAATTATCACACTTTCAAAAGCAAAATTAAATAAAATACCTAAAATATCACGAAATCAAGATAAAAATAACAAAAAAAAACTTATCGTACTAATTTTTAAAAAGTCACATTTGCTTATATGTATAGGTATACGGTGTCACATTTTTGTGTTACATATTGTATAAGGAATCAGAACAGGTTACACATTAATTTTACATATAAATATCGTCAATTAGCACAATTTCAAAATCAAAATAAAAAACATATACAAAATCAAAGTGAAAAAACATGAACACAAAACATCATAGAGGGTAACAACAATAAAAAATTCACAAGTATTGAAGAAAGTAGTCGAGGTCATAACAGTAGGCAGTAATAATTATTGCACACAAAGCCTAGAGATTACATCAACGTACACAACCATCGAGCACTTTACTTATTATGATTAATACCTACGTAAGTTTTTCTAAAAAATGTCCTACAGTTATTTCTGAATTAAGAAGTTGCATTTGGCAATCCATAATATATTGGTCTGTCAAGATTGAATGTAGCTTACGCCGTTTTGGATTTTGTTTTGCTTTCACGCTGTATAAGTTAGAGTCTTTATGTAACACCGTAAGCAATTTTAAAATATTAGGTTTTTTTTTGCCTATGGCACTATTTAATTTAAAATGCCACCCTTCGGCAGAGTTATTAGTACGGTGTCGTTTTCCAAAACTGCACCACACTTTTACGAAATTCGATTGAAGCCACTGCGATAGCATGTATTGCCGAAATTTTTCACTTTGGCTATCACCGGGGCTTTCGCTAGCGATATAAAACCAGCCTTCAAAAATACGTTCCTCTGGTAATAATGGAAGCACCGCACTTAGGGCTACTTGACGTCTTAAAGTTTTATTTTTTGTTAGATTTAATTCACGGCCTTTCCTCCAAATAGCATTATTATAATGGTAATAACAGCCGTGGATACTTATCTCTGGAAAAATTGTACGCATAGCAGACATAGCTGCTTCTTCAAAATCACTGGTAAATGATGTAGGATTCCAATCGTTGATTTGAGATTTAACAAGTCTGAAAAGTATCTCGTATGTTTCTTTTTTACGGTTTGACATTAAAGCGTAAAATAATGGCGTCATAGCTGTGCTTTGATTATTACTTCCTAAATCACCATGAACGGTGTAGAGCTGTTGGAATGGAGGTGGACAACTCTTAAATGTACCGTCACCAAATATATTTTTTAAAACTATCAATTTTTCTTTAGCTTCTTGGGAACAAAAAATGAGTAAGCGTGTGTTACCGTAACAGTAATCTGCTAACAAAAATGATTGAAATTTTTGAGGAACCTCAACCGTTTTAACGTCATTGAAAGTGATTTTACTCATATTATAAGTGCTATTTCGATGGCGATACAAAGTGCTTTTGATGTTTGCAAACTTAGGAATATCTTTGGGTAAAGTTACTTTATCAAGTCCTTCGTCCAAAATTTTCGAAATTGTTGAATTAAAGGCGGCTGGTACGCAAGGTACATCATCAGAAGTTATATTTTTCTTGCATTCATCAATATGAATGTCTATTATGTTTTTATTGAAGTCCGGTGTACAGGATGTGTGTGTGGTTTCTTTCAAAATTTGATCATTCTGCAATAAACGTGCATAATTTATTTACCCATTGTCTGGTTTTGCATGAAAAAAGAAGTCAAAAAAGTAGGTACTTACTTTTATGGTTAAGGTCCCACTGCACTTATTCTTTCTTCTAAGATGACATTCCCATACAACAGCTCCACTTTTGTTTTGCCTTTTCCTTAAAAATTGGTATCCAGCACGCAGAAGCACGATTCCACCTTTCCTTTGTATATACTGCAAACAGCTTCCTGTACTACCAGAGGGACCAGGATGCGCTTCTTGTGACATTGTTAAACTCTAAAAAACAGGAGACAACAATTACACACTTATTAATATAATTTAGAATGATATTTAATATATAAAATTAAATACTAAAATTGAATACAAATATTGATACCGTACATTATTAGCATAAATTAATAAGACATGAGACAATATAGTATTGACTATAAACAATCTAATAATATTTGTAACTTACAAAAATGTAGGTACTTACATCAGTAGTTTTCCGCAGAACTCGTGTCGAATATATATTATTACATTAACACCCGTGCACTTTCATTGTTTTGTCAACACTAACCCGACCGGTCTAATTTAAGGATAGGAAAGGGAGAGAATGTCAGGTAAACCAATAGGATTTACGCAAATAACACAATGTTATCGGCACTCTTTTGTTAACTACCAGAATCGCCGGCGCTTCCCGTCAGAGTTGCTATATTTAGTGTAGGTAAACATAATGAAACAATGATAAACTTAGGATACGTTTTATAATTCATAAAAAAATAGAGAAGAATTTTGTAAAATAATGATTAAATCTAACGAAGAAACTAATTTAAAAGTAAACTACGAAACATCGAATAAACATATTTTCTGCACAAATCTTTTTAGTGGGACGAATGGCACTAATCGAAGAACATATTCCCATTCGTCCTCTCTTGAATTAGGATTGGGACGATCGGGAACAAATTAAATATTATTTTTGTAAATTCCCGTTCGTCCCCCTCGGGGGACGAAGTCGAGGGGACGAACGGGAATACACGGAGCACCCTTGTTACCAACTCCAGTAGAGTTGGTAACAAGGGTCTGATGATGGAAATCATAATGTGTGTAGTGGCTCTCTTAGTTGACTACTCCTATACTCATCGTGTTTGGGTTCATTTAAATCATTCTAATGAACACTATCCATTGCACCTGGTAACAACGATCTGATGATGGAAACCATAAAGATGACTAGTGGCTTACTTAGTTGGCTGCTCTTATACCCATCGCGTTTGGCCTCAAATAAATTGTACAGATGGGTTCTATCCATTGCAGCTAGTCTATTCTGTAAATAATATTTCGATATCGAGCTTCACCTGTGTGATAAAACTCACAAATTGAGCTGTATTGCAAACAACATAAAGGTTTTAATTTAAAACTCACTTCGGATTTCGCTGTCGAGATACGAAAATGTTCTTACAGAATAGCACTACTGCTAGTAACAATAATCTGATGATGGAAACCATAACCTCCTGAGACCTAGGGTATAAAATTTTGTCGTATCCTCTTGATTTTTGGCGTAAGTATGAACCTAAGGACTTCAGCAAAAATATAAAAAAAATCCCTTCCCCCATAGGGCAAAAAAGGGGGTATCACAGATGATAGGGTTATGATTACAAACTCAAACGTGTATTTTTTTAATTTTTATTTAAAATACTTTAATTTCTTATTTATCGCAAGCGAAAATCAGAAAAACAGTTCTACATGAGTTTGGCTTCCTAACTGAAGGGTCAAAGTCAATATTATTTTCTAAAAGCCAAAGTTTTATTTCGTCCACGCGAGATCTTGAGGTAGGCGCCTTATTTGTCACGACGGAGTGGTAGGGGGCGTTGTCCATGACAATGATCGATGGCTCATGCAGGTTCGGGATAAGCTTTTCCGTGATCCACTTGGTAAAATTGTGGGCGTTCATCTCCGAATGGTAGTCTTCGAGTTTGTTTTGTCCACTAAATATAAGTAGGCAGTTTGGCACAAACCCCTTTTCGCTTCCAGCGTGGAGAATTATGAAACGCTTTCCTTTCGAAATATTTTCCGTGACGCCTTCCACGTTTAAAGATTGCCAACATTTTCGAACCTGGTGAAAAAATGGTACTTATTTATAAAGTAAAAATATTCAATAAGTATATTATTGATTACACAAAAACAGTTTTACCTTATATGAAGAATGAATGTAAGTCTCATCAAGATAAATTATATCTTTTTGCAATTCTTCTGGCAAATCTCTATTTTTTTAATAATTGCCAAGTACTCTTCTCGTTTTGCTGCAATATGTGCTTGTTCAATTAGAGCCTTTCTGTTATTTTGACACTTCTTGTAAGAAAACCCAATCGATTTCAAAATTTTACGCAGGACTTCTAGGCTACATTTAAAATCCAGATCTGTTTTGGCGACTACCTGAAGTTTCCTTAAGGTTGGTACCTCTTTCTTTACCGAGTAAAAAAATTGGATTTTTTGTCGAAGTGCACATATGTTGAAGTCATCCATTTCTTTTTTTGGGACGGCCTGATCTGTGTTTGCCAGGGGTTCCAAATTTGCCATCATTTTTAAAGCCTTCATCTACAATACGCCTCACTGTACTCTCAGATTTTCCTGAAAGAAAGATTAAAAAAATAATAATTATATAAATCTAACAGAAAATATATTACTCTATTTTTAATTTCAAACATGGTATAAGTAACTCATTCATATTTAAAATCGGCGGTAAATTTCATCACCCAAAAGTATCAAAAGTTCTGGTCGCACTACAATATGGCCTACTTATATTTGCAATCTAACCTATTATTGCACAATGTAAACAATCCTTATTTCGGTCTTACAATCGTATGTTTAGTAAATTTGGAACTTCTGGTAGATAAAAAACAAACAGTAACACGATTACATACCGTAAAACGGGGTGACATTGATTAAATTTAAATTTTAAATGGATGCCATGCTTACAATTTCAACGATAAAAATCTAAAAAAAAAACTGTAGTGTTGACTCATTACGTAAATTAATTATTGGAATAAAAAAACATTTTTTTAAATATTTTTTTTTGAAAATAAAAAAAAAACCTGTTTATCAAATTTATATTGATAATGGGGCTACTTTGTCACCCACTCTTTTATTTATTCCATTGAAAAGACACCCCGATAAACGACAAAACTCAAAAAGATTTATTTTTTTGGAATTTATTGTTTATGTAATACTGCGATTTGAATATTTTTGGGGTTACTTTGAGTCAAGGGGCGAATTTGATGGCTGGTACTACAATTTTAAAAAACGAGATAAATCAAATATTTTTATTAATATTTAAGAAAATAAAGTATTTACTTTTTTCTTTCGAGATCAATTATATTTTTATCACTAATTATTACATCAGTCTCATCATTATATAAATTGGCTTAATAAAATCAACATGTAAATTATATTTTAATCACTTATAACTATTACAATAGTCTTTTTATCATTTATAATTATATAAATTAGCTTTAAAAAACCAAAAAATCAACAAGTTTAAAATGTTATCAAAAAGTTAGGTATATAATAAAAAACTACAATTCTTTGATCATCACGTCATTTGGGAACGAGTAACATTCGTTGTTTTATTTTGGTTGGGGAAGGTAAGAAACAATGTCACTTACTTCAATGATTGATACATCTTTGGGAACTTCCTTAAAATAGTTTTGGTTTTTTTTTGGGACTTATAACCTTGAACAATCAGTTTAGTGTCAATTATATCTTCAATAGAACATACATAATGATATGTCTTTTCCCTTCTCTGATCCAATATTGCTAAAATAAATTGTCCTATTGTGGGAATCTGTGTGAAATCGCTTATAGTATTTGTAGCATGATTCGGCACTATATTTTCAGTATCTGAATTATAATGGGTAATATCATGATTGTTGTCCTCTTGACTAGTTTGATAGCTTGTTGATGGCTCGCTGGTAATAGGAACAGGACTTCGCATCGATTGTTGCATAGACGTTGTTCCTGTTTGCTCAGGACAATCATTTCGATCCAATGTGTGTTCAAGCTCAACAACATTAACTTCTTGATTCGTTGTTTCATCTACTGTCGAGATACTTTTACCGGGTTCAATTTGAAGTCTTGTCCTCTTCCTTGGTGGCTGTGATTCATTCCCAAATCTTTGTTCTCTTAAAAAATCTTTTAATGAATCTCGGACGACAGTTTCCATTTCAGGAGAAGGTGATTCGGGTGGCAATTTGTTTAAAACCCTATTTCTATCAAAAGGAACGATACCAGTAGCCTTAAAACTGCTCACCAAATTTCTTTTTACAGCTGACAGCTCCATACAAGCGTCTTTATCATTTTTTGGTGGTTTATATCCATATTCAATATTGCCTTTTTCAAAAGATGTGGGAAGGACTCCTTAGGTACAGATGTAGTTCGTAAATTGGCTTTTTTCCAATCTTCAAGAGTTTGTCTCCATGCAATCTTTAGCGGACGGAAAAAGCCAACGTCAAGCGGCTGAGTTAAATGGGTTGAATTAGGTACCAAACATATGGGGGACCCCCTCACAGGGGGACCCCCTCACACTGCTTGCGTCCACGTCGCGTCCCCTGGAAACGACCCAGTTCTGTCACCGTAACGGAGTGGCAGACTGGGTACGGCCAAAGTGCAGTGTGCTTTCGTAGCTTCCTAAATATTTTAACTTGTTTTAAATATTTTATGCCTTGTTTTTAGTTACGAATCTGCGGAGAATTTTATTTTAAAATGCCTGCACCCTCGCGGGACGCCTGCGGGCGGTTTTTGAAACCCAAAGGCCCTTCTCAGGGCCAACCCAAAGGCCCTTCTCAGGGCCAACAAAAAGGCCCTTCTCAGGGCCAATCCGACGCTTCAGCGTCAGAGGCCAGCCGCGCGCCGTCTGCGGCTAGCCTCTTCGGTACGGCGGACTCGTTCTCGGACTCCGACAACGAGTCCGTGATCAGCGTCTCGGACGCGGGCGACTCTCGGTCGCGGAAGCGGGCCTATCTGAAGGATGGGTCCGAGGGCTCCTCGGGCTCGGCGAGGAAGTCCAAAGCCAAGAAGCCGACGACAGCCGCAAACACCCACGTGGTGGGTCTTGCGGACGCCAAACGTCAGCTGGACCTGGCTAAGCGGGCGCAGCACCAACAGGAGCTGGAGGAGCAGGTTGCTGCTAAAGAGCAGCGGGCGCGCGCTGCCAGGGCTAAGTCCGGGTATGGCGCGTCCCGCGTTCTCTACGCGGACCACTCCCTGGCTGAGCTGGCGCGGATGGCGGAGGAGGACGAGGAGGAAATCGCGGAGGTCGCCTCTAAGTCCTCCAACCTGAAGGGCACTTTTCAAAAGGCCCTCAAGTGCCGGGCCGCGAGCTTGCGCGGCATCATCGACGAGCTCGTCAAGCGCAAGTCAACTGACGAGACGCAGCAGCTGCAGGCGAGAGTGGATCGCCTGCAAGCGGAGGTCAGCCAGCTTCATCAGAAGCTGGCTGATGTCACGGCTCGGCCAAACCAGGCCGAACCGAGACCTGCGGCAGAGGCCCCCGCCTCCAACCTTGAGGATGTAATCCGCAAGGTTGTTATGGAGGAGAGGGCCTTTACGAGAGCCTGTTTAGCAGGGATTGAGGACCGGCTCCTTCCGGAGAAACGCCTCCGACCGCCGCTTGCGGCGGACAAGAGGCGCAACGAGGCGGGGCCGTCCTCTCAAGAGGAAGACGCCCTTCTCCCTTCGACCATATCGTCCAACCAGCAGGGCTGGACCGAAGTGGTCAGGAAGGGGAAGGGCAAGGGCAAGAAGTCGGCAACGGCCGTCCCTGCCGCCCCCGCCACCACCCCTACCAGCCAGGCACAAGCGACTGGAAAGGGTAAGAGGAAGGGCAAGGCCAGAAAAGCGGCAGCGGCCGCCCCTGCCGTCCCCGCAACCACGCCTCCTAGCCAGTCGACCGGCAAGGGAAAGGCCAAGGGGAAAAGGACGCTCGTCCCCCCAAAGTCCGCAGCCGTCGTGGTGACGCTCACCGCGGAGGCTGCGGAGCGAGGGGAGACGTACGCGTCCATCCTTCTGCGGGCGCGTGCTAACGCCGATCCGGCCCAATTGGGGATCGGCAAAGTGTCTTGCCGGAAGACCCAAGCCGGGGCTCGTATTTTCGAGTTCCCGGGGGCGGAGGGCAGCGCCAGCGCTGACCTCTTTGCAGCCAAGCTGCAGGAGGTCATCGCGGACGCTGCCAAGGTGGCCCGGCCGATCAAGTCGGCGACCATTGAGGTGACCGACTTGGACGACTCGGTCACCAAGGAGGAGGTGGTGGCGAAGGTCGCAGCCATTGGGGGCTGCGGCGTCGCAGCGGTGCAAGGCCGGGACATTAGGCCCGGCCGCGGCGGCATGGGCCTAATGTCCCGGAGTGCCCAGTCGCCGTTGCCAAAGCCGTCCTCGATAAGAGACGGCTTACTGTTGGCTTCAGCTCGGGTGCGGTCCGGGCACTTGTGGAGCAGCCACTGCGCTGCTTCAGGTGCTTCGGCATCGGCCACACCCGAGCCCTCTGTCCATCCAAGGTCGACAGGACGGACAGCTGTTACCGCTGCGGCAAGGAGGGCCACAAGTCCGCCTCCTGCACGGCCGCCACGCCGCACTGCTCAGTGTGTGCCGCCAGTGGCCGCCCGGCAGGCCATGTGATGAAGGGGAGGATGTGCAATCCTCCCCTTAAGAGGGGCAAAGCGCAGGCGCCGGTCGGGCCTGCTGCTGCTAGCACCGTGGTTCCAGAGGCCGGAACCGCGGTGGCTGCGGAGGAGGGGGGTGCGATGTCCGATTGATGGCCGTATCAATCGAACATCGCATCCTCCAGGCGAACACCAACCACTGCCGGACAGCCCAGGATCTGCTGATGCAGACCATGGCTGAGTGGTTGGTGGACTTGGCGGTGGTCGCCGAGCCTTACTCGGTCCCTGGCCATTGGCTGGGCGACCGGGACGGCTTGGTGGCGTTGGTGGCGCGGTCTTCCACAGACTCCCCTCCCCTCTCGCTCTTAGAGAGGGGACCGGGATACGTGGCCGCCGCGTGGGGAGATGTGGCCTGTGGGGGTCTATTTCTCCCCAAACCGCCCTCTCACGGACTTTGAGGACTTCCTGGAGGTCCTCACTGCAGCCGTAGGTAGGGCGTGCCCGCGCCAGGTCGTTGGCCTGGGGCAACCCGGCTGCCACCTGCAACGTCCGGGGACGCGCCGTGGAGTTTTGGGCGGCGTCATGCGGCGTGTCCCTCCTCAACAGGGGGGCGGTCCACACATGCGTGCGGCAACGGGGAGGGTCGGTGGTTGACGTGTCGTTTGCCACCCCCGTCCTTGCCGCACGCATTGTGAACTGGCGGGTGGAGTTGGTGGAGACCTTGTCGGACAACCGTTATGTTCGGTTCGACATCTCCACCCAGAGCCCTCGTGGGCAGATGGCCCGCTCTAGCGGGTCTCCCTTCCCACGGTGGGCTCTCACTCGCCTGGATCGGGAGGCAGCCAAGGAGGCGGCCTTCCTCCAGGATTGGCTGTCGCCCCCTGTTGAGGTTCTGGACGTGGACGCCGCAGCGGTCCGGCTCCAAGGGTCCCTGACCGAGGTGTGCGATGCCAGCATGCCTCGGTCTCGCCGTCCGCCTCCCCGTCGTGCCGTTTACTGGTGGTCGGAGGAACTGGCGGGGCTCCGTGCCTCCTGCGTGGCGGCCAGGAGGGCCATACACGCGGAGCCGTCGGCGCAGCGCCCGAAGTCAGGTAGACGAGGTCCGCCTCTACGCCTCTTACCGAGAGGCAAAGGTGGTCCTCAAGTCGGCAATGGGCGCTGCCAAAGACGCGGCGAGGGCCGAAATGCTCGAGGGTCTCGACAGGGATCCCTATGGGAGACCATACAAGGCGGCGCGGAACCAACTCCGCCCTCATGGTCCCCCATTGACGGAGACCCTCGAGCCGGGTTTGCTGGATGGGGTGGTTCGGTCCCTGTTTCTGCGCAGGACCGACTTCACCCCACCCACGATGGACCCCCCGCAGGGGGCGGCTTCACCGGAGGAGGGGATCCCTCCGGTGACGGCGGACGAATTTCGCGCGGGGGTTCTCAGCCTCCGCGCGAAGAAGACGGCCCCTGGGCCGGACGTCGTCCCCGCACGGGTGGTGGCCATAGCTGCCGCTCAGATGGAGGACAGGTTTCGGGAGCTTTTCAGTGCGTGTTTTACGGCTGGGAAGTTCCCGAAACTGTGGAAGGAGGGGCAGCTATGCCTCCTCCGGAAGGAGGGACGCCCGGTGGATTCCCCTCGGCGTACCGGCCCATCGTTCTGCTCGATGAGGTCGGTAAAATGTTCGAGGGGGTCATCGCCTCCCGGCTCAGTGGCCTGTTGCGGGGAGTGGGGCCAGACCTGTCGGACGCCCAGTTCGGGTTCCGACAGGGGCGTTCGACTATCGACGCGCTGGCCCTACTCAAGGGCCAGGTAAAGGAGGCAGTGGAGGCGGGGGAGGGGGTGTTGGCGGTATCATTCGACATTGCCAACGCCTTCAACTCCGTCCCCCACTCGACTATATTGGAGGCACTCCGGTATCACGGAGTGCCCCAATACATGCGGAACATCCTGGCCAGCTACTTGGAGGACAGAGAGGTCCTCCTCGTGGACAAGCTGGCCAGGATGAGACGGTACGCTGCCGAGTCCGGTGTTCCGCAGGGGTCTGTCTTAGGGCCCCCCCTGTGGAACATCGGCTTCGACTGGCTGTTGCGGGGAGCCCTCCTCCAGGGCACGAGTGTCATCTGTTACGCAGATGACACTCTCCTCACTGCCCGGGGGAGGACTTTCGCGGAGGCGGCCTGTTTGGCCTCGGCTGGCGGATCCTTGGTCGCAGGGAGGATCCGCCGCCTAGGGTTGAGGGTGGCGCTGAACAAGACCGAGGCCGTGTTCTTTCACGGGCCTCGGCAGCGCTGCCCTCCTGACGCCCACATATTCGTGGAGGACGTCAGGGGTCCAGGCCCAGATGAAATATCTGGGCCTGGTGCTGGACAGCAGGTGGCGCTTCGGCCCGCACTTCAGCGGGCTGTCGACGCGCCTGCTGAAATCTGCGGACGCCCTGTCCTGGCTCCTCCCGAACCTGGGAACATGGGGGCCAAACGCACGATGCCAGCGCTTGTATGCCGGCATCCTGCGTAGCATGGCCCTATACGGGGCCCCCATCTGGCCACCGCCATCCGCAGGCCCCAAAGGGCCATTGCACAGCGGGTGGCGAGGGCTTACCGCTCAGTTGGGTTCTCGGCGGCGTGCGCTCTGGCCGGCACCCCTCCTTGGGAGTTGGAGGCGTGGGTGCTAGCCAGAGTGTACGATTGGACGGCGCGGCGAAGGGCGCTCGGGGAGCGCCCTGTCGCGGAGGAGCGGGAGGCCGTGCGGCGGGAGGCGAGGGACGCCATCATCGTCCATTGGACGGAGGACCTCGCCTCTGCCACCTTTGGCCGCCGAACCCTGGACGCGCTCGGTCCGGTCTTGCGGGACTGGCTCGAGCGCTCCCACGGCTTCCTCTCTTTCCGTCTGGTGCAGGTGTTATCCGGGCATGGCTGTTTCGGATCGCACCTGCACCGGATCGGGAGGGAGGAAACTCCGGCGTGCCACGACTGCGGCGCGGCGGAGGACACGGCACAGCACACCCTCGAGGTGTGCCCGGCTTGGTCCGAGCTGCGCCGCAGTCTAACCGCGGAGATCGGTCAGGACCTCTCACTACCCGGCGTGGTCAGCGCCATGCTGGAGAGTGAGGGGGCCTGGGCAGCGGTCGCCTCCTTTTGCGAGGCGGTTATCTCGCAAAAGGAGGCGGCGGAGCGCGAGCGGGAGGACGACCCTCTCGCTGCGCCGCTCCGCAGGCGAAGAAGAGGTCGGAGAAGGCGTGGCCTTCTCCCTCCTCGTGGTGGTGATGGGCGGGCGACAGGCGCGGGGGCGCCTGCACCCGCATTGCAGCCGTCACCACCTTCGTCGGACATTCCCGGCCCTCCCCCAACGGGGAGGGCGTGAAGGGCCCGCCGTGAAGGCGGGCGGACGTCGGAGGGGGACTGGACGTAAAGGCTGTGCCGATCTCCCAGTCCCCTTCCACTCAGACGATGCGGGAATGCCGCTGGGTTATTTTAGTGGGTATACCGGGCTAGCCCGGGGAGTCCCACACAGCCCCCCCATCCCCCGATGGGAGGGTGTGCGTAATGCATTTTTTCCCAGCGCAAAAAAAAAAAAGGTACCAAACATATAAAACTGATGTTATTTGTTTCACATGTAGCTATTACATCGTTGTCAATATGAGACGATAGATTATCACCAATTAACACCTTTTTACCTCCTAGTCTTTTGGCATGGGGTAAAAAACAAGTCATGAACCAATCTCTAAATGTTGGTGTATCTATCCATCCACTAGTTGTTCTATTGTAACGGCATCCCCGGCTACAACATGGCTCTTCACAGCACGGTTTACCAACACAACCTCTGTCCTTCCATGTATCATATAAGTGGGTACTTTTGTAAATAATATATGGCGGCAATAATGTGCCATCTGCAGAACCACAAATCATAACTGTAGTAGAACTCTTCGAAAAGTTCATCACTTTCTCAGGATATTTTACTCCTCTTCTATAAACACATCTTTTTTTTCCTGAATCGTCGGCCATATTAGATTCATCATAATTGAATATGTTAGACGGTGGTACATTTTCTACCTCAGACTGAAGGTTGTCGAAATATATATTTAGTGATCCGTGGCCCACAGTCGCTCTAGACCTTTTAATATTAGTTGATAGTCTTTGACCATAGGCGTTCTTATGGCGCTTCAGAACGCTAATGGCTCATTCAACACCTGGTAGGTTATTTGTAAACCGTTCTACTGTCTTCCCTTGCTTATCCAAATAAGCTTTTGCAAACATTCTAAGGTCTAACAAAGTAAGAGGAAAACCCCAATCACCGCATGTAGCCGCAGCACGTAATATTGCGATTTCTTCATTGTGCGTGAAAACTGGTTGGGCACCAGGCCTCCTTCCATGTAATCCTTTATATTTATTATAAAGTGTCCCAAACGGAATTTTATACTGAAGTGAAGCAGCATTAATAGACAATTCGCCATTTGTGATTTTTTCTATTGCTTCTTCCAGTGTCTCCTCTGTGTAATTTTTATAATTGCGGGGTACCCGCGGTCTTTTTGTAGGTGTGAACCATGAGGCAACTAAAACAAAAGCAAAAAATGGGGTTACATTGATAATTTGTATATTACTCCTATAAGATTGGGTACCACAACCATAGGGGTGAAATTGATAACTATCAAAGTCGCCTCGTCTATCCTATCAATGTAGCCCCAATGAACTTACAGTGTTCATGCAAAATAAAATGGCGACCGTCACCAAAAATGCAAACATGCTCTAAATCTTAAAGAAATGTTAATTAAAACAGTGAAAAACTACACATCAAACAATAATACTTACGCCTGTGCCAGTGAAGTTATTCAGACAATATTTTAAAACCTTTTTGACACTAAACTTTAACAAATAATTTTATATGGTTCCGACAACAACTACTCGTCGAAACTTCGGCAAAATATGGCCGATCTGTCAGTTTGGCCAACAGAACAAACAATATTTTGGCTGCGTTCAGTATCACGCAATAAATCCGAAAAAACAAACTAAGTTTAGCTATCATCAAAGTTACCCCAGCTCTCAAAGTAACCCCGTTTTACGGTACCGGTCATAGCTGCTGTTCGAGCATAAACATCATCCAAACTTGATAAAATTTGTCCAGCTTGGTGTTCTAACAAACATCGCTGATACACTTTAAAAATAATTTCCCGAGCTCCACTCCTAATTGTTTTCCTCATAATTATCACGTTTCTTCGAAGTTTTATCTATGTAGATTTGAAAAGCAATAAAAAATGCAATAGATAACTAGTTTCAAAACAAGTCGATGACAGCCGATGACATTCAATGTACTATGATTTAGTGTTGCCCTACTTCTGAATAATGTTAGTTCCTCTAACATTATTTTCATGACTTTATAGACAGACTGTACCTTATATACTCAACTTAACTATCTATACAATATTACTACTCAAACGACACACAACACAAACATAACTAATTCTACATTAATAAAACTTAAGAATTTATTTAAAACACCTATCATTTACCAGTTTGCCTCGTTAGTATTGATTCGATATAAAAACACAACTCACCTCATACATTACCACAATTCCTACATATTCCTTATATATATTACCAATACCAACACACTGTACTTAAAACCTGCTATATCCCATTCTCGACTTAATAACGAACCCCCATACATATTTCGCCGCCCTATTTTACATAAATGGCCACTCTAAGTAACATAGTTAACGACTTAGACGATATGCAAGTTTCATCATCGTATATGTGCCAACCAAACCATTGCACGGATTACATACAAGCCTCAAACTCACTAAAAGTCCTACATCTAAACATTAGGAGCATTAATAAAAACTTTGACGACCTTCGATGTCTTTTAGTGACAATGAACATAACATGCGATGTAATAGTATTATCTGAATGTTGGCTCAAAAAATCAGGAAATATTCCTACTTTGGACGGATATTCATCCCATCAAACCCAGAACTTAATTAACCAAAATGATGGTCTGGTCATATATATCAGAAATAACCTACGTCACACTTGTAACAGAACCTACTTTTAATGATGCCAGCTGTCTAATCTGCAACCTTGAAAACAAACTAACTATTATAGCTATATATAGACCACTATCACAAAGAAATATTGACCCTTAGAAAACTTAAACAACGTCATACTCGACCTTACAAATCACAATCACATCACAATAATTGGAGATATGAACATTAATATCAGTCCGGATTGTAATGAGCCACGTACACAGCAGTACCTAAATCTGACTGCATCTCACGGATTTCTCCCAGCTTACCTTCTACCTACTCGCTTACACAGCTGTATAGATCATATACTGCTTAAAACCAGCAACAAAGCGACCACCTTAATACTGGAAACTTCAATCACGGACCACGCAGCAGCCCTTTTAAGCCTTGAGATCAGCAAACCCAAACCTAAAAACACCAAATTTCAAACACCTTGCCTCGATATTTCAAAAGCTATCTCTGATATTAAAAACTGATTTCTCTACTTTATACACTATAACTGATGCTTACCAGGCTACCAACGAATTAATAAATATAATCTCCCCCATTTTAGCTTAAAACACTATCCAGAAATCAATCTCAAGCAAACAAAGAATTATAAAACTATGGATTACCACCGGTCTTTTGAGATGCATACATAATAGGGACAAAATGCACAGTAAAACAAATAAAGAGCCAAACAATCAGATCTTAAAATTAACCTATTTAAGATATCGCAATTTCTGCAATAATATACTAAAAAAACTAAAAAAAGAATATGAAGAAAAGGAATTCGAAAAGGCTAAAAACAACCCTAAAAAAATGTGGGAAGTAATTCGTAATGTAACTGACACCAAATGCATACACTCGTCATCAACAGAGCTTTTGACAATTGAAAATTGCCCTACTAAATCCGTCAATGCAGTTAACACATTCTTTGCAAATGTGGGTGTAAATCTTACTAATAATATGTCTATTCAGAATTTCCCCCAAGCCTCCAACAATGATCAACAAGGTATGGCTAACTCAATGGTTGTTCTAGAAACAGATGAAGAAGAGGTTAAATCGATAATAACCAACCTCCGAATCAATAGTGCTACCGGATGGGACGGCATTCCACCTAAATTTCTGATACACGCTAGTCACATTCTAGTCCCAGTTATAACACATATATGCAACCTGGCAATATCTGAAGGTACATTCCCAAATGCCTTTAAAAAGGCAATTGTACACCCAATCTACAAGTCTGGAGACAGAGACAAGGTCACTAACTACCGCCCAATATCAGTCCTCCCAGCGATCTCGAAGGTTCTGGAGAGAATATTGTACAAACGCCTGAATAATTTCCTCGATAAACACAAAATTATTTCCCAAAACCAATTTTGCTTCAGACGCGGATTGTCAACTGAAGATGCAGTGACATCTCTACTCGACTTTGTAGTTGATACGGTTGACAATAAATTAAAATGTTTAGGAATCTTTCTTGACCTTTCAAAGGCGTTCGACACTGTCTCTGTTCCTCTACTTCTTTCTTAGCTAGAAACCATCGGAGTTCGAGGTATTGCTCTGACTCTATTCAGCAGTTTTCTCACCGATAGGTTGCAGAGCGTTAAGATTGGGGAATATACAAGGTGTCCAGAAAGGGTAATCGGGTATTTGTAAGTTCAATGAAACAAAAATTATTTGTATGCAATAAAAAAGTTTATTGTTTCTTATTAGCATATGAATTGGAGAATTATTTGGAAAAGATGATGTTATCCAAATGATGGCCGTTACGTTGCTGGCACTCTTCTAAACGGAAACGAAGATTGGCGATAACACGTTGACACATAGCTATCGATATTGCTGCCATTTCTGACCTGATGTTTTGCTTTAACTGGGTTAGATTCGTCGGATTGTTTTGATAAACCTTACTTTTAAGGTATCCCCATGCAAAATAGTCAAGCGGGCTAAGGTCGGGGCTTCTGGGAGGCCAGTTGATGTTACCCCTTCGCGAAATGACTTTATTAGGGAATAACTCGTTAACAACTTCCATTGAGTCATTTGAGGTATGGCAAGTGGCCCCATCTTGCTGGAACCACGTTCTTGAGTTGAAACCTGCAAACTCCTGCAACTCTGGGACCAAAAAATTTCGCAACATATCGCAATATCGGTCACTATTCACATTAATTGCTCGGCCTCGTTGATCTTCATGAAAATAAGGACCAATTATGCCTTTAGCAGACATAGCGGCCCAAACAACGACCTTTGGGCTATGCAGGGGTCGTTCATGCTTTCGTCTCGGATTCTCCACTGCCCAGTACCGACAATTCTGCTTATTAACATGACCATTCAGGTGAAAATTTGCTTCGTCACTGAACAGTATGTTGTTAAAGTTGTTAAATCGCTGCAGCATTTCGTTCGCAAAATTCAGTCGATTAGCATAGTCCGTATCCTTCAATTCTTGAACCAATTGAATTTTATAGGCTTTTAGATGTAAGTCTTTCTTTAAAATCGAATGTAAAGATGATTTTTTGATGTTCAACGCTTGGCTTCGCTTTCGGATGGATAAAGACGGATTTTGACGAACCGACGCCTCAACTTCTTCAATTGTTTCTTCATCGCGAACTGAACGAGGACGACCAGAGTTTTGAATTTTAACTGTCCCACCTGTATTCTCGAACATCCTGATCCATTTCCTAATGCTATCGTCACTTGGCGCGGCGTGTACGATATTCCGCACGATAGAGACGTTGAGCAGTCACTATTGAATCACCATTACGATAATACGCTCGTACGCAAAATGCGCGATGCGCCCCCCAGTACTGTCCCATCGTGACTAAAACTCCACAAAATGGCGGACGCCACGCACCCCTCCCCGCACCCTTTAGACGCCCCGTTTCGAATATGGCGCGAAAACAAATACCCGATACCCTTTCTGGACACCTTGTATTAGCGACGCAAGTAATGTAGTTGTCGGCTTGCCACAGGGAAGTCTTCTCTTTCAAATCTATGTCAACGAGCTCTGTCAGCTATCCCTCCCTTCCACAAAAATAATAGCATATGCAGATGACACAGTAATTCTATCGTATGACCGTGATTGGACCTCAACAAAAGAGATTGCCGAAAGGGGACTCAGGGAAGTGATGCTATGATTGGGCAAAAACAATCTCGCCCTAAACATAACAAAAATTAACTTCATTACCTTCGGCTTAAGACCCTCCACCCTTCCGCCAGACGGTTCTTTATCAATAAAAGCCCACAAATGTACCAACCCTTCCCCTTTTTGTTCATGCTCCACTGTTACTAGAGCATCACTAATACGATATCTCGGTATCCAACTAGACTCCTGTTTATCCTGGAAACCACACTTACATGCAGTGTCCGCACGAGTTCGAAAACTAATTTTCTTGTTTAAAAAACTTAGAGTATCCGCCAATAGCAATATCCTTAAAATCGTTTACTCGGCACTGTGCGAATCAATAATAAACTATTGCATCACTGCGTGGGGAGGGGCTGCCAAGACCGACATTATTCAGGTAGAACGCGCACAAAGGGCAGTAATAAAAGTGACATTAAAAAAACCTTTTAGATTCCCAACACGGCAACTATACGCAGAGTTTGAAACATTAACGGTCCGACAACTCTACATCTTCCGCACAGTCACGAGGAAACATGCAACCCTTCCATATACGATAAATAATACCCCAACAGCCCGAAGGAGATCTAAACCGCCATGCCCCACAACACATACAAACACCACATTTGCTAGGCGTCATCTCACTTACCTAAGTGCACGCATCTACAACAAAATACACCAAAAGATAGACATCCACTCTCAAAATACATTCAAATGTAAAAAAATACTCAAAACTTTTCTACTTAACCTAGATTATGACGAGACAGAAGCACTGGTAAAACCCTCATCCACATAAAACACCTAACATAATCACCATAAAAACTTACACACGACCAGACACTATTACACAGACACCATTACACAGACACCATCACTCACACACCATATTACACTCTCGCTCCCACACACACACACTCACTCTCCCTCATACATACACACCACTCACGCACGCGCGCTCCTCACACGTACATAAATTATTACTAAAGTTACACGTTTGGTTCACCGTATTCTTGTGTATTGTAACAACGGACGAAGAGATGTCCCCTATAATACAGGACTTTCCTAGCATAGGGGACATTATTCATAAAAAATAAGTGTAAAAAAGAAAAAGAATTCATGGAATGTAACACGTCATGTATTTTCCTTTGGCAATAAATTATTATTATTATTCTCTTTATTTTTTATCCTTACATACTAATTTACATTTTTAAATTTTTCTTAAAAACAACAAATTATAAAAAAAAACATTTAAAAATATAAAAAATAGTAGTCCGCCGGTGTCGGGAGCAGGGTCCAAGCTACCGGTGGTTAGGGCTCCAGAGAAAGGAACCTCCTCACAATACGAGCCGTATCAAGGAGTACTGCCTTCTGTATCAGGCCCTTTATCCAACCGCGTAACGCCAGTTTCGACAGATGGTCGTCGCTTTTGGCCATCAGGCCATTGACCGTAACGGCTATCGGCACAATTACAGCTGAGTCCACATTCCACATGTCGACAACCTCGTGAGCTAAGTCGAGATACTTGATTTGCTTCTCTTTCTCAGCCTTCACGAGGTTCTCGTCATGCGGGATGGTAACATTAATTATCATTGTGCGGCGCGCTAATCGGTCTATCACCACTATATCAGGCTTATTGGCTATAATAGTCCTATCAGTGATGATAGACCGATCCCAGTACAACGTGACATGGTCATTTTCGAGAACTGGGTCGGGCACATACTTGTAATATGGTACCTCAGAATCTACAAGTTTGTATTTCAAAGCAAGTTGCTGATGGATAATCCTGGCCACTTGGTTGTGCCTGTGCAAGTACTCGCCGTTAGCCAGACGAGAACAACCGGAGATAATATGTCTGATGGACTCACCCGGACGGTGGCATGCCCGACACACGTCCACTGTCCCGTCCTTCATAATATGCCTCCGGTAGTTATTCGTCAAGATAACTTCGTCCATAATCGCACAGACAAAACCTTCAGTTTCCCCGAAGAGATCACTGAAACGTAGCCAGGCCACGGACGCTAAAAAATCTACATCGGACCCATGAAGAGCCCGATAGAAGCGCCCGTGAAGCTCCTTGCCTTTCCATACCTCCATGCGGTCATCTGTGGTATCACAGGTTTGCGCCAGTTCTCTTTAGCCATGGACTACGGGGTGAGTCCCTTGTCCACTGTGACCACATCTCGGTGCATACCCACATCAGCTTTGAGAAAATATTCTCTGAGACTGCACATCTCGCGGTTGTGGAGAGTCTTGGCGTTTAAAAAGCCTCGACCTCCACACTTCCGCGGGATGTACAGTCTCATCACCGACGATCGTGGGTGATGCATCCGATTTGCGGTCAACAGTGTGCGGACTCTCCTATCCAGGGCGTCGAGTTCGGTTTGAGTCCATTTGAGTATGCCGAAAGAGTACATTAATACTGGCATGACCCAACCATTGAAGGCGCGCACCTTATTTCCGCCCGACAAAAGGCTATTCAAAACCTTTTTCAGGCGACCAAAGAAGCGCTCCTTCAACGATTGCTTCATGTCAGCAACATTAATGCCCAATGCTTCTGACATACCCAAATACTTGTAGGTTTCGGTCGAGCTGAGGGATCTAACCTGTATGGAATCCGAGAGTTGAATTCCCTCAGATACCATAATCTCCCCTTTCTTTACATGCATGACTGCACATTTGTCCACACCAAATTCCATCCTGATGGCACTACTGAAGGTTTCAGTTACCTTCAGTAGCTCCAACAGTCGCGAATTGTTGGAGGCAAAGAGTTTCAGATCATCCATGTAAAGAAGGTGAGATATGGCCTGACCACCTCTTCTCAACCGATAGCCCAGACCTGAATCCTCCAGCAATGTACTTAGAGGATTCAGAGCCAAGCAAAACCAAAGCGGACTCAAACTGTCGCCCTGAAATATTCCCCGTTTAATCAATACAGGCTCATCATTCCCCTGAATCGGTCGACATCCTGGATAGCGAAGGATTGTTTTCCATTGCCTCATACATGACTCAAGGAAGGTGCGTAGAGTTGCATCTATTTTGTACAACTCCAACACCTTCATGAGCCATGTATGTGGCACAGAGTCATAGGCCTTCTTGTAGTCTATCCAACATGTCGACAGATCCTTGCGGGATCGACGAACCTGTTGGCTTATGGCCATGTCTGTGAGGAGAAGCTCCTTAGTGCCGCGGGACCCCTTCCTACATCCATTCTGAGAGGCAGACATAATTGAGTTAGTCTCAATGTGCTCATTGATCTTCACTCTCAGGATGGATGTAAGAAGTTTATAGACCGTCGACAAACAAGTAATTGGTCTATAGTTCTTGGGTTCCGCGGGACTACCAGTCTTATGGAGCAGGTGGGTAACGCCAGTTGTTAGAAACTGTGGTAGCGACCCAGACTCTAAGGATGACTGGAATTGAGATGCCAGGAGCGCGTGTGAGCTGCTATACCATTTAAGCCAGAAATTATGCAGTCCGTCCGGTCCCGGAGACTTCCAGTTCGGTAATGGACGGACTGCTCTGGCTACATCTAGTGGAGTGATGGTGATTTCCTCCATTTATGGTATAGCTTCACACACGTGCTCGACATCGCGCATCCAGCCACCCTCGGCATGACAGACAGGCACCGACCAGATGTTTCGCCAGAATGTACTCGTGGCAATGTCATCCGGGCGGCACACGTCCATCACACTTTGTTCAGGTCGCTCTCAACCTCTCATCGCTCTGGAACATGCGGTTTTGCGAGTATCGGTCAACCCGCCGCTTATACCGCCGAATACGGTTTGCCCATGCACAAACTTTCTGCTTCAGGAAGTCGATGCGCTCAGTGACACGGGACGTATAATCTCGAGGGCTGATATCAGTCCCCGAAAACGCCCGTCTCACAAAGCGCATCACGCGTGGTCGTGTGTTGCCCTCCCTGAAGCAGTATAGTTTGCCGATGAGTGCCCTAGCCTCATCAATACGCCGCTCGATTCTGCACTGCCAGGCTGGTGCAGCAGGCTTTGGTCGTATAGCTTCGTCACCACTAGGGAACTTGACGTTCGCTATACGACATGCCGCAACAGCCCCGCAAAACAGGATTGAGTGTGTATCAACGAGGCTCTCGCTGCTTTCAAATATGTTCTGCGACAGCGAGTCCAAAGCACACACCAGCGCCCTATTCTTTTTGTGCATAGGTAACCGTGGTAATCGGGGCCTAAGGTCGGTCGGAGTTGATCTATACTCGCGAAGCGCATCCTCCAGTGCGCTCCTCAATCTTTCGTTGCACTGGCTACTTACTGTGACAACCCTATCATTTACCCCATCACTATCACTATTAGGCCGCGGTGTGATTGCGCCATTGGCTGGCGCCTGTACCGCGGTCTGTGTCGGAGTCGAGATTATAAGGTTGCTTAGTACTTCTGAGCGCAGCCTATCAAATGTGGCATCGTCCAACCTGTGATTACGTTGGATGACCCGCACCTGATCCGACAATCGTTGGGCCGAAACGTTCACGGTTGGTTCTAGGTCCTGAAACAAAGACAGCATCCTGACACGGTACGCAGTGAGGTTAGTTCCGCCCTCTGTAGACCCATAGTATGCGCGCATGACGTTTTCATTCATGGACTGCGTCCATCTCATGCGCTGCACACAACCACCGGCAGCGGGGACCCGGCTCGGGGCCAGTTGGCCCCTAGGTCCCAAGCCTCTCGGTGGCCGGCCTCTCCCCTGCCGACGCACAGGTGTGTATTATTATTATTATTATTATTTTTCGCCGTCCGCGACTGAAAATCGGGATCGGAATCCCAGCGGCAAGCTGGGGAGTGAGCGCCGTCACCTGATGCGGTCGGCCTCCTCCTTTGCTAGCATTACTACTTCGCAGAAGGAGGCGACCGCCTGCCACTCCTCCTCGCTCTGGACCATGGCTTGTACCAAGGCCCGGCGCGAGAGATCGCCGCCGCCGATCACCCTCACAAGGACACGGCGATGCTCTGCCCAAATCTCGCCTGATGGTAAGAATGATAAGGCTGAAGATGGAAACACACTTCACGAAATTCAACCACGGAGGGACAGGCCATCTTCCCTTTTACGACGTCGGTGGTAGATAGCCAGGTAGACTTAAAACAAGCCCTACCACCAACTAAAACGAGCACTAGCATGTACAACGGGATCGAATCCGGGACCTCTGCGCAAACAGGTACCTGTGCGTGGTGTTGTTTTTCACCCGAACCTCAACACCACAGAGGTGTTGTTGAATGTCTTAAACAAAATAAGAATATGGTAAGGTAAGGTAGTGGAAAAAAAAATGTTCCAAAAAAATATTTTTATATTCCGCTTCTTCCTCATCATAATTAACATATTCATAAAACATGTCATCTAAAAATTGAGCAGGAGCATTAATAGAATCGTGCCCAACTGAGATACCACAGAACGGTCATCACATGTACACAGCAGCCTACTGTTCGGTTGCCCACTAAACAATTACAATAATAACCAGCAATATCTGATATATCGCTCCTTGAATACAAAAGGGACACAAATCGAAATCCATAAATTTTACAGGACAGCCAAAACAAATTTTTGGAACTGTTTTTTTTATAATATTTCATATATTTATTAATTAAACATAAGATGTTAATATATCATTAGATGCGTATTTATTAGCTCTATCTATCTACAATATAAACTTTGTAATAGATGTTACCTATTAAGAAAAAAAAGCATAAAAGTCCCTTTTGCATTCAAAATTTGAACCAATATAATAAAAAATATGTCAAAAATTAAACACAGTTTTACAAATAAAAATGGTTTATTGTACCTTTTTGGTAAAAAACCGTATCAAAAAGTTTAATCTTATTACTAGGTAAAAACATAAATGAATGGACACCAGGAGAACATTGTATTAAAAAATCTAAACTAAAAAATCTTAACTTATTATTAAGTAATATAATTGAGATCAACTTTGTACGTAACTATTATTCAGCAAAATTAAACATCTTTCTAAAACAATTATATTTGCAAGAATTATAGAAAAAACAAGAGATACAACTGTAATAATCATTATCAAAATATACATAAAATAACCATATTCATTAATAAATTCTCTAAATAACTCAAAAAATAATCAAGTGACGACACTAATTTGTCTCACTTTAACATTAATAATTTAAACAAAACAAAATACAAGATCAGTTCTAAAGGCACATTATTCAGTAGCAAAATATTATAGCTTATATTTAATAATACTATTGCACAATAACAATCTAAGTAGTCTTACAAAATCACAGTTATAAACACTTTAAGGCACTTTTTACGTAAACTATTTTAAGTTACAAATTATAATCGTTATTTATTATTGTTATGTAAATGTTTGTATGATTTATAAGTCTTTATTATCAAAAGGAACTTTTAAAATTAACTATTCTAAATATTATCACAATTAGGTATCTAATAATAAACTTACAAATTTTCGTAAAAGCTTTGGTAATACTTAGGAATGATATTTTTCTCAATAAGTTTAAGAATACCCTGTTTTTTAGTTTCAGTTATTTTAAGTTTTTGTTTGTACAGTTTTTTTGGCACTATAGGATTAGCAGACCTTCTTTTTGTCAGCGTGGCTACCGAGGTAAACTCTTCAGTTTCGTATGAAGTCTTGAAGAAGACTTTAATAGTTTTTATATCAGCCCATTTGACTTTTTGTCCATCTTCTGTAGTAGTGTAATTGCCGACAGCCAGAGATTTTAAATCTAAAAAACTCTCATGCGTAAGTTCGTGAACAACGAAGGGTCTTCCTTTCTTCTTGGCAGTTTTAATAAGGGTTATGTACTGATCCGGCACATAAATGGGAGAAGATTTTAAAGCATTCGAAATGTTGCGTTGAATTAAAGAGTGAGCAGCATCTCCTTCATTTTGAGTGTGCCCTTTTATTAAAAAATTATGAGTAACACTTCTCAACTTCGATAACTCATTTATGGCGTATTGGTACGTTGCTAACATAAATTTATTTTTATGTTGGCCACAACAGTTGTCGCTGTAAAATACTACGTCAAAATAGTCAGAAGCTTTCTCATTCAAAGTTTTCAAGTACGCGAGCACACACGATCCTATTTCGTTAGCACCACGACCTCCTGCACCTTCATGCCAAACGTAGCAGGTCGTATTATTTGAACCCAGTTCAGTAACAGTAAAATTCAGCATATTCAATTTTGAAATATAGTAAAAACTGGAGACTTCGCCTTGCGGACAAGGCATCACAGCCTGTAAGTCATATACACATACTATAAAATTATCGCTTATATTTTTTTTTATCATTTTCTTTTTGAGCTCTGGCAAAATTTTTTTCTTTCAAATGTAGATCATATTGTATTTGTAAAAGCGTTTTATCTTCAACATTTGCGAAAGCTGTGCAGTCTTCACACTGGTCTTTTTTTTGGTTTCCAAATAGAAATGTTGAAGTCATTCTCGAAGATATTATAGTACAGTTTATAAGAAAGATAACCTTTACCTTCAGCTTTACATTTATCGACGTAATCACGGTGCAAAGTAGCAATAGATCGGCTTCCTTCAATATACTGACGCCTAGAGCGAGCGCGACAGTAGTGGCTCTCAATCCTGGGTATGGAGTTAATGTGTTCCTTTGCCCTATCCTTCAAAGCAGCATCCAATTTAAATTGATTGCCATGTTTTCCTCGGTTATCTTGCATTTGAATTCCAGTAATTGATCCAGAAAATTTCTTTACAACAGTCCGAATGCTTTTATCTGATATAGCAAGTGTATTCATAAAGAATAACTTGCATACTCGAATGCGTTGATCGACTTCATTTCAAATAAGGCAATTTTGTATTACAAAATATAATAACAAATACTAATGTTAAAATGCAAAACAGACGTTTTCCAAAATATGGCACTTTTGTATTATATATTATGGTTACAAATACTAATGTTAGAATGCAAAACAGACGTTTTCCAAAATATGGCACTTTTGTATTATATATTATGGTTACAAATACTAATGTTAGAATGCAAAACGGACATTTTCCAAAATATGGCACTTTTGTATTGTAAAATATAATCACACTTACCTGAAATTTTGAATCCAACACAGACGTATTTTGGATTGTGGCACTTTTTCACGCAACTGACGTGCGTTTGCGTTGAATCTCCGGGCGCAACTAACAAAATGGCGGTTTTGCACTGACATTACCTGTCAAAGTGAGCTAATGCAAAAATGGCGGTAAGTTAGTGTAGCCATAATATAAGCAAAAATGATGGGAGTTTTTTTTTCACTATAAAATATAGTCGGTTCAGGTTATTTTTTGCAAAAAAAAGGATTTTCATTTTTTTTTTAATTGTGGCCCTTTTGTATTCAAGGAGCGATATGGTTGGTCGTGTGACTATTAATTAAAATATATGCATAATAAACCTTATTGCCAATATGCCGAGATCTAATCCTGCCTCTTACGAGATATTTGTCCGTTCCCAGTACCAATGGCAGTTCATCCTGTATGTTAATGGCCACTTCGATTTCATATTTCCCCTCGTTACGGACATGTTCTCCGTAATAAGAGCGTGACTGTTTGATTTGATACGTACCTAATGCTATCATTATTAAATCATGTAGAAATAACTTGGGAAATGTATTTAAATGTGGATGCTCAGCATCTATACGTCTGAAAATCGTTCTTCGTCTGATAATATTTTCATTCCTTATGAAGGCACCTAAATGATTTCTAGTATTTATTTTAGCTAAGGCTTGTGCCAATAATTGGCGGGTCGATCTTGTATAGGAACATGATATTTATTTAACAATGCACATGCTATATTAAAATCTGTCATGAGATGTGTCGATGCGCGGTTAAAGTATTCTTGTCGAAACAGCTTAAAATCTCTTTTTATACGTCCATTTACAACCTCAACCACCCATCGACACATTGTAACACACCTAGAACGATTAGCCTGCTCTGTGGTAAGTTGATTTTCACCTTCTAAAAGTGATTCGGGCATGTCGCATTGACGACACGGTTGGCGCAGTGGTTGATTGATCGGCTGCTGCGCTGCGTGTCGCGGGTTCGATTCCCGCACAGAACAAATATTTGTATGGCCTACAGATAGTTGTTCCGGGTCTGGCTGTTTGTGTATGTGAGTTTGTATGTTTGTGAACGCACCCACGATACAGGAGAAATTCCTAGTGTGGGGCAATGTTTAAAAAAAAAAAAAAATGTGAGCTTTATATCCATACCTCTGCAATTCACCCAGTACATCTCTGAAGCCCCTATCTAATATAAAAACATCATTAGGCCTAAAGTAAGTTCTTAAGGGACTCCTTTCACTACGAAATTCTTTTGACATTATATTAGCATCATTTTCGGTTGCTGTGAAGGGACCAAGTGACAAAAGTGAAAAAAGGTTTTACCAAATTATTTAATTTGTGTAGACTGTAAGTCTTTTTTTGGTACGAGTAGTTGCTACTACTTTGCACATATATGTATGTACCATCACATTGCTGGTTTAATGTTTGCAGACATTTCAGGATTTCCAAACAAACCTTCTGGGATTATTTTATTTCTAGCTTGAATTGACATATGACCTAATCCTAAGTAAAGAGGAACAAATGTTTCAGTTAAACAGTTCCTAGCATGGAACATATATCTGTCCAAAGTTCTCCTTGAAAGATTAAATAGTGATGACAACCGTTCATTACTGTCACCGGTTCGTAACTTGACAAGTATTATACTCAATGCAGTACTTGCACATGGCACTACTTGAGACAATTGAGGTATATGGAGTAATAATTGATGGAAGCTATCTGCATTCATACCTAACCAATAATGACATAGGTGCGGATCCATCTCTCTAATATTTGAAAAATCAAACTGTCTGCTACTACCCCTTTCCATAATTAACATCATGTCATCCATTTGCATCCCTGTGAAATCATTATTATGAAAAGATAACTCGTTCCAAGCCCCATTATATAAATGATGACTACATATTCTGGCACTACGTGGCACATAGAATCTATAACGTAACAGTAACATTTCTTTAATTGCTGATGGCACTAGTAAACGCTCATCACTGTAGCATTCACTAAAAATAAAATTCCGTGAAGAAGCAGCAGCACGTTTGTAGATGCGTGAAATAACTCTTCGATTATGCACAATAGCTTGTGATGGTGGGTTAAGCAGTGCTGATGGTGGTAGTGGTGGAGGTGTGGGTACAGATAGCACATATACACTTGTAGATATTTCCCCAACGTTGCTGCTGGAAGTTGAAGGAATTTCCACATTCCCAATGATTTCAATAGCAGACTCACTCTGTAAAGCTAGTCTACTTTGATCAAGCTCAGCATGTCTTCTTACACTTCTATATGCATTAGACCAACAGCGTGAACAAACTCTTTCAAGACGGTGAACCTGAAATAAAACTGTATATATGTGTCGATACATATCAAACGCACCTAAGTCACGCATAAACAACTTCTGGGAAAACGCGTTTGTTTCTGTTTGCTTTATCCATGACACTTGAATAAAGAGCAATACTACCAACACTCTCATAATAATGTCTACTGGCAACATTGTCAAAAAACGGGTGAAACAACCGTCAGATTTTAAATTAAACCGGTTTTTATTTTGGACTTAAGCACTTTTGATGGAAACGATGTGGATTTAAGCTTGTTTGAAAGCAACTGTTATTGGACTTAAGCGAATTTAAAAAAATACAACGTGACTTAGGCCGGTTTGATGTAATTGAGTAGTAAAGGGACGTATTTAGGTTTTGAATCTTAGGAATAAAAGAAACACGCATATTTATTATTTATTTCGGTTCAAAGTCTTAAACCGATTTAAATAGGTATTGTCATTATGATTGTATGCTTATCGGCTATTGGTAAAGAAAGGTTCAACAATAAAAATGCCACAAGAATTCTTTACTTATAAGAGTACATTATATTCCTTCGTACGTAGTTAGGTACTAACATTGTAAAGTCTTACAATCATATTAATATCAAATTATATAATAGATAGATACATTTATTATAATCAGAAGGCGAAAATTCAGTAAACCCTGATCCAGTAAATGATAACGATTAATACGTTAAACAAAATCCAAAATTTCTTCTGGCAAATACTCAGGATCATCTTCATCTTCTTGTTGTTCCGGCAAGTTTGCATTGAGTCAGTACAGTTTTGTAGTATTGTAAATCAGGCAAGTCACTCCAAGCTTCACCATAATGTTTTTCGAGTAGTTTTTTAACATCTGTTAGTTTTTCAGCTTTAACATTAAATCGTACTTCTATTATGTTTGGTTGGATTCCGGATATATGTTTCCCACGTTTAGTTATGCTTAGTGGATTGCACATATCATTTCTGTATGACATTTCTCCTCGAACTAAGATTTTCCGACGATCTGTTCTATTTAAGATAATCCGCTTCGTTTTACTTATTTGTAACGTTTGAGTGTTTTTCAATACATCTTTGCATGCTGTTTTCCAATAAAAAATTGGCACCTCAATGACTAAACGACGGATAGTCGCATGAGACCCCATGATATCAATATATGTCTGAGGGTTAGATATAGTTTCTAGTCGTTTTATTTGTTTTTCCACAAAAGCAAATACCCGATCGGGTGGGATGAAACTATGTCCAGTGACAGGAAATACTATTTCTACTTCTACTATGTTTTGTGTTGTTTCATGCAGCCATTTAGCAACCATTCCCAGCAATATCGAATTCTCATTTTGGCCGCCGCAACCGTCACCAACAAGCCTTATCTTCTTTTTGCCATCAAGGTTTACTCGGTTCAGGCAGTGGTATAAGCAAGACGATATTTCATTAGAACCCTTGGCTGCCACGTCTTCAGTTCATATATACGAAAAAACATTATCTTTAGTCAGGCTTGCGTGAGAATTTCCCTCGACAGTTGTAAAATCTATACTAATATATAAAGCTGAAGAGTTTGTTTGTTTGCTTGAACGCGCTAATCTCAGGAACTACTGGTCCGATTTGAAAAATTCTTTCAGTGTTAGATAGCCCATTTATCGAGGAAGGCTATAGGCTATATATCATCACGCTAGGACCAATAGGAGCGGAGCAGTAATGAAAATTGTGTCGCACACAAAGTTGCGCGGGTCATCTAGTTATAAATATATAGTTGTCGCGAATAATACGCCGACTGGTCGGGTACTTTTGGTAGAGGTAAATTTTTTTGGCAGTCGAAGGACAAAATGAGCAGTTCTGGATTTTGCTCTTACTTTGTGTATTCTATATTGGGTTCGCAAACTCTGTTTTACACTTTCGTTTTGAGTTATTTTTAACTTTTCTAGCAACTGTAAACAGTCTGAACAGACGTCTTGGCGCGGAGACCCAAATCCAATATTAAAAGAGGTATTGAATACCTTCCTGAAGAAACTTTTAGTCACTGAATATCCCGGCATCGATTCGTCTTCATACATCCTGTATAGTTTACTTATATTTAGACTGGGATCCAGATATATTCTTTGTTTAACTTTGCCTCTGCAATAGTGACTATCTAATGGCCGAAATTTCTTTATGAAATTCTGTACAGCTTCTCTCTTAGACCGAAAAGCATGATATTTACGGTCCCCTCCACGCTTTTCGAAAGCTGTTTCTCCTGTAGCTGCGTATCGATTGGAAAGGCCTTTAACACGGCCTTGTTTGATTTTTAAAATGCCACAAAACGCAGCGAGGCAGACAGGAACTTTTTCTTTACTACTGTGCTTAGTAATGAAATACTGCTTTGAGAAAGCGCGTCCATTTCGACTGTTATTTCTAGGGCGTTTTCTTTTAACAGGAGCCAATAGCATATTTTGTAAAATATAATTATCTTGACTTATCTTGTTAGGATTACGGTAAAACTTTTTGTGGAAGTAAAAAACATCATTAGAAGTCAACGTTGCACATTTGTATACACTCTTTTTGTTGTGATTACACTTTGGTTTTTCTGGCAAGGTTTTTGCAGAGTACCTGGAAATAAATTGAAATGAAGGTATAAAATTAAAGTGTAACTTTCTACGTCGTAAACAAATTTACATTGTATCGCTATCTCTTAAAGAGGCGTACAACGTTCATCCTATTACGTGACATCTCGTGGTATACACTCATTCAAACACAAACCCAAAAAAAGTGATGTTGGTACAAACTTAAAATTTGCTAAAACATTGTCTACCTTATCTTAGAGAAAAACACCGATATAGGTACCAATCAATATAGGTACTAAATACCGAGTGCAAAACCCGTACTATTAAGTTATTTAAGTATTAACCAGCCTACTTGCATTGTAATAAAAACATCACCCTTTTTTGGCAGTCAGGTAAAACACACAACAATGACATGGATGGCCGATCCTAATGCGAGTCCGACCCTGTTCATGGACATGCAAAAGGACAATGGGCAAAAATGTATGGAACGTGGTACCCGCTCCAATAGTCCTCATTAATATATCATTGAATAGACATTTTGATGCAGAAAAACGTCTACCATGGCGCCTGTCCCTATTCACGTTTGGAAAGCAGTAATCTCACTATCTATACTTATTATAATAAAGCTTTAATCTCAGGAACTGCTAGTCCGATTTAAAAAATTCTTTCAGTGTTAGATAGCCCATTTATTGAGGAAGGCTATAAGCTATATATCATCGCTACGCTACGACTAAAAGGAGCCGAGCAGCAGGGGTGAAACCACGGGGAACAGCTTGTGTTTTAGAAATGATGAAGAATTTATTACAAACTACTTATATAAGTAAAATAAAGCTAGAATAACATGATATAACACATTTAGGATTCTATTATTAAAAGAAGTAAGAAAACAAGCATTCTTTAAATACAAAACATATATTTTATCAATAAGTGAGTAGATTTAAAACATTACATATCGGTATCAACTATAACAGCATTGAGGAAAGATGCCGGAGCAGTAAATCCCGTATGCCTCGCATAGCCTAAGTACCATACGATGGACACTATATGTGCACAAGTGCCGATCGTACGTCGCCCGGTTAAACATGTGCAATACTGTTGGACAATATTATTTGCACTGCTGATTAATATATAACAAAAATATGTTTTTACACGGACATGTCGCGACTGGATTCGTCCACGCAAAAGCCAGGCATCTTCGTGTATGCCATAGTCTGGCAGATCATCAAGTGCTCCCTCTCTGTACGTTTCAATTATATATAGACCATTTGATAAATGCTCGGCACAGTAAGATCTTGCCAGCTTGAGTTGGTATGTACCTAGCGCTAATAGAATTATATCCTCCTCCGTCATTGAAGGGAAGTTTTCAATCTGGCTCGCTTCCATCCTCTGAAAATCTACTCTTCTGTGGTTAAGCCGTTTTCTCTCTACATACATATGCAGAAGATTCGGGGTATCTATTTTCTGCCTTATTATATGGACGAATTCGTCTGCGTGTACGCTATCCACGATGGGTTGGTGGAAGTGATTCGTGATAGCTGCGGCAATCTTAAAATCAGTGAACATATTGGGCAGTGACTTATTAAAATATTTTTGCCGCAAGAGCTTAAATCACGTTTAAACCGGCCATTTGCCACTTCCACAACCCACCGGCATAGCGTTACCGATCGAGCTTCGTTGGATTGTTCAGTGGTCAGCTGTGTCTCTTGGCGGTTCTTTGTTGGTGGGACATAGGATTCATACCCACATTCATCAATGAGGTCCAAGCTGTCCCTAAAACCTCGATCTAATATAAAAGCATCGTTTGTTCGGAGTAACCAATGTAATGGATGTTGTCCATCATTCATAATATCGCCCATTATTTGCGCATCTGTTTTTGTTGCAGCGTATGGACCCATTACATCCAATATATATCTATCAGTACATACAAGTAGGAAAGGTTTCAGTAGATTCTGAAACTTGTGTAAACTGTAGGATAATCTTTGGAATAAAAAGTTCGAGCTTTTATTTATGTAAATGTAAGTACCATCACCAATCAATAATAACTTATCATTATTTTCATTTCCAAATAATGCTTTTGGTATAGTTAGATTTTTTTCCAATAATTGTTGTCTGTCAATGTGATCCACTCCCAAATGCAGCCCGACATAATTGTTACTGAGACACTCCCTCACAATAACCAATAAACGTTCGAGCTTTCGTCGTGACATGTTAAATAATGTCGCAAGTCTTTCATTTGGCTCCCCAGAACGCAGTTTTGTTAGATAAATACCTAATGCAGTTCTCGGCTCTCTACATCTTTCATTTAGTGCAGGTGTTTGTACCAATATATTATCAAACTCTTCGCACTTGCGTCCTGTCCAAAAGTGCATTTCTTCGTTGGTTAAAGCGCCTCTCGTGTTGAAGTCTAGCCGAGGTCCACGTTGTAAGGCCATTCTTAACATGTCGCAAATGTCAGTAAACTGTTCTGTATTAAAATCATGAGTGACATTACATGTTTGAGGTAGCTCATCCCAAACGTTGTTCTCTGAGTGCTGTGTACACACTCTTGCACCATTTGGAATATAAAGCTTATATTCACAAAAGATGTGAGTTTTAATTGTTATTGGGATTCGATGGCGAGTTGCGTTTGGACAGTTGTTAAATATACAATGCCGTGGTGTGTTTGGAGCACGTGTATACTCTGAAACTTGAAATTCCTGAACATTTTGCACAGCTTCCGGCACTGCTTCCGGCACTGCTTCCGGCATTGCATCCGGCACTGCTTCCGGCATTGCATCCGGCATTGCTTCTGGCACTGCATCTGGCATTGCTTCAGGCATTGCTACGGGCACGGCAGGGTTCGCATGTCTTCTCACTGCATTATCAGCGGACTGCCAACATCGGTGACACACACGTCGTGTGCCATCGAATACCACCTGAAAGTAGTAAAAATATGATTTAATATATATATTTTTTGGAACTAAGCTAAAAAACTGAGAAAACAACGTCACGTAAATACAAAATATTAAAGTGTCGATCGTAACCTAACAACACTTTTGTTATAGTAAGCGCAGATTCAACAAAGTCGTCGGGCCATAAATCATTTCTCTATGTCCATCTTGCTTGCACTTATAAAGCTTATGGAACGCTAATGCAAAATAATAGGGCATTGGAAAAATAAAAGTGACTTTCGAAGGTCCGATGACTCCACACGTGCGCACAGTGTCCAGGTAGCTAATATCGAGTTAGAAAGGATAAGCCCTTTTCTTTGTACTGCTAACCATTATCTATTGTTATTGGTAATGACCGTCTTAAGTGGCAGCACCTGTGCTATACTTAGATTAAGAGTATAAACGGCACGGACGAAGGGATGATGAAATAAAACCACACCTTGATTATAATAATGGAAGTGCTTACCTCCAGAACAGCATGTTCATGAATAAACGCAGCGAACTCAGGGCGCGTTCTTGACAGATTAGTTGTCAAAACATGTTGTTGGTATCTTCTGGTATATAAAGCTCGCCGACACATTACACAGTTGAGACGTTCCATTGCGATATTCCAGTTCGAAAAGCAAATCAGTATAGTCCACAACACTAGCACAGGTCAGCGTTAATTAGAGCGGGTAACAAGTCCAGTAGGAGCGCAGGGGTCAGTAGTTAATAAAACCGAGTTATGAAAGCACAAAAGAAACTCAAACAGCAGCTAAACGTCGTCACGAGCGCAAAACGAACGAGCGACTGACGCAGGACGCGAACACGTCTGGTGTCAGTCGATCCCCTCCTCTCCCTCCCCCGCTGCTCTTGCGCACACCCCGCGCTCAGGAGCAACGGGACTCGAGTTAAAATGAGGAGTGCATGGCAAAGTCTTACGTAAAAACGTTATTAATAGAAAACATGAACGGAAATGCCGAAAATATTACCTTGGTACTCATTTTCTTACATAAATAAGTGGTAACTAATATACTCGTATATGTATGTTTATCGCCGGGGCCACGAGACTGTCTAAACAGGTTACTGTGGCCCTGGAAAGCAAAGGGAAACTGAAGGAACAGGGTTTTTATTAGTTAGTAAGACTGTCGTTTATCTTCAAACGCAATCAGATTTGAGAGTGGCGGCTATAGTAAAAATTGTTCCTCTTGGTAAGACCTTTTAAACGACACTACAATCATATCTATTGGAGCCGGGTACCATTTTGCTCATTCTTCTTTAATATCACATCGCCCTACCGAAAACAAAGTGAAATTACAACGTATTACTTACAAATCTCGTTGTTTCTTTTTTTGTTTTTCATTTGTCTGGAGTTTTAACTCCTTTTTAGCTAATTCAGGCCTCACAACATTTATTTCTTCTTCCATAATTCGATAAAAACGCAAGCGCACGAAACAAACACCACGACACAAAGCCAACAACTGCGGCCATGACACTATGCAGGGCTGTCTGTCATTGGTCGAATCGGACTTAGGCGAGTTTGATTTAAAATGACGTTGTGACTTAGGTTTGTATGAAAACAAAACGAATATTTTGAGCCTTATTTATACCAGTTACAGAGGACTTAAGCTGGTTTAATCCAAAATAATATTTAATTTTTTGTACAAAGAATCCGGCCAATCAAAAACATTCATTCGTTACTATAGTGGACTTAGGCACGTTTGATATGTATCGACAAATATATAAAAACCACTATATATTTAAATTATACATGGAATGAGAATAACAGTCACCAGTCGTTTTCCTGGTTTTCAGAGTATTTTTATTTATATAAATTCCATGCGCTTATGCTATGATGCTAAACACAGTTATGAAAAAGTACATAAGCATCCATGAATATATTTCCTCTTGCAGAATTTTAATATTACTACATTAGAGTGATTTTGGATTTAATTAGGGAGATAGTTAACTATTACTATTATATATCTGAAAGCAGGTAGGAGGAAGAATAAGTTGCCTGCTCATTGATACCTTGCCTTATTAATTTATAACTTGGGATATAAAGATAACTTGAGTATTTACCTGTTGAGAAGGTGTATGTGATAAAATGTAATTCCTTTCGGGGCTATTGAGTGGTACTATGTGAGTCCGAGCTCTTAACACTGATATTCCACAGCTTAAGCACACTTGCTGGTGTCCAAAAGTTTGTGTAGGAAGTGCCTCTTAAGTAGTTGCCAGATTCTCTTTCAAGTATAATGTAACATTCCTGACATATAAAATCATCTTCCGATACCTAAAAAAAAAATTGTTAGTATTCATTGCTCAATATCAAGTGTATTTTTTATGTTCATTAGTACTCTGTAACTGTTACGTGAATATTCCATTATAAAATGGTAGTGCCAAATGTATTCTACTCCATGAAATTGATAGTTACAAATGTGTAACTATTAATTCTAAATGTGAAAACATAACCGCTCGATCGCTTGCGCGAAAAAAAATGGGTACCTTACTTTGCCAGTTACTTCGGACCGCTTACGGCGCGTTCTGCTCGCTGTTACTAAAACTTAATTTATGACTTGCTCGAGTGGAGCACTTCAAATATTTTTACTGTTATGAGTAGTCCATGAGATAAGAAATAATGTGTGATCGCTTTATTTTAAAAATATGGTTACAATAATATTTTACAAGTGTTTAAATTAAGAGTACCACCCATTTTAGCGAAATTTTGTAAAACATAGGGGTTTTAAAAAAAATAAGATCAATAAGTATATAGTTATTTATTTTATTCTTAAACTAGGTTTATTACTATACATATTTAACAGTATTTGAAAACAATTTACACATAAGAATATAGTAAAAATATTATGTAAAACATGGTGCAGAATTCGCGGATGCGTATAAGATCGTAACTTTTTTTAGGTATAATTTAGGCCACTTTACACTAAAACTAAAGTACATAGAACAAAAATATTACCACCTCTATAAAGGTCATTTTCTTCACTCTTAGATGAATATAATAGTTTAAATGGGTTATTCTTAAATTTTTGTCAAATTTATAAATTAAAATAAGCGGCACATATTTTTGCCAATTTGCATTGTCTACCTAAATCTTTAAATTTGTAAATATAAACCGCCAAGCAATCATATTTACTCATACAATAAATAGGCCAAATCCTGACGTTTCGAAAGCGTCATAAATCTCAAAAATAAAGTATTATTAACACTAATAAAAAAATTAAATAAAAACGGCCACATACGTAACTTGACTGGGACTTGAGATCAAGCATTTGACGCCCGAACCGCAAGATGGCGGCCATTCTTAGCTAGGGTTGTCAACTACTACGACATATTGCTTAAATTAAGAGAACAACAGTGTGTAAATATATCAATTTGTTTTTTTCTTAAAATCAAAATTTATTTATGTTATTTATTTTTGCATACATTTTAAATAGTTTTTAACCGACTTCGAAAAATGAAGGTTATGAATTTATAGAAAAAATAAAATTGTCATAATGATTTGTAAAATTTTAAGGTGTTGCGTTTAATCTGTTACACGTTGTATGTATGAGTTGTGTTTATTTCTTATTTATGTGTAGGTTGTGTGGTAGGTTAATGTGCGCGTGTTTATGTCTGACGTGGCTCAGGAACTGTGTGATATTGCTCAAAACAAATATCTAAGCAGAGTGAGATTTGGCATTGCTTGCAAACATATTTTGTACGGCTTTTTTTGCACCATACACATGATGAGTACTTGGATGGCCCAGTACCTAAAAAGTGGTTCCCTTCCAAAATTGGACGGACATTTTTGGATTTTGGGCCAACCAAGTATTTGTTAACTGAAACTTTTAAAGGGTGTTCTATGACTGGAGGTTTCATAATTTTCAGCAATTCTTCCGCTACTTCAGCCCTGAACCAACGATGTGTCACATGTTTGTGTTTTGATTTATAAATTATGTAAGCGTTTAAAAGTGTTATGTTAAGGAGACGTCTGAATACTTTTTTATACCATATTTGATTACGTGATCTTTCCATGGGAAATGCCGAAAGTAGTTGGTCTTTCTTATCGACACCTCCCATGGCAAGATTGTAATCAAGGACCATTTGGGGCTTATATTTAAAAATCCCATATTTTTCTTTACCACCCACAGTACCTTTGTGGTACGTAGACAGCATGGACACAACATTGGCATCACGCCACATCATTACGTGCAAATCAGAACAAAAGCTCTGTACCATTTCCCTTTGCCTCAACTCAGTCTTTGACACTGATTTGACAGCTTCAGGGACAAATTCACGATTTATTCGTAGAGTCCCATAGCAATCTGTGCCTTGAGACTTCAAATATCGTGCTAGTAACGGAGAATTGTAAAAATTGTCCATGATAATAGTATGGCCCCTATTAAATAAGGGTCTTGCTAGGACATGGACAATTTTTGCAGTGGCATTGTCAGGTATTGGCGGAATCGTACCTGTCTGGTCAGTTTTGTCAATCCTATCATCAGCCCTGTCAGGATTGTCAGTCTTATCAATATCGTCATCTTCATCAAGCTTGTCAGTCTCGTCAGCGTCGTCAGTCTGTTTTCCGGTATAGACAAAAAAAATCCACAAGTAACCGGTTGCCGATTCGCACAACTCATACGATTTTACACCGACTTTGGCGGCTTTAGAAGAAATTTTTTGTGCAAATGACAACCGCCCCTTCGACTTCAGAAGGGATTCGTCTATAGCGATATTTTGTTCAGGAAGATATAGTGTACTAAATTTATTTTTTAAGAAATCAAGCACAGGCTGTATCTTCCTGAGCTTAATTTCGTCTTGTGTTTTTCCTGTAGAATCAAAAGAGTCAGTGAAATGTAAAACTCTTTTGAGTAAAATGAACCTATTGTATGGCATTATGGTTTTAAAGTATTTAAAGGTGAGATGGCCATTTTCCTCCCAATAATTTTTTACAACTGGCATAGGTGCCAAGCCCTGTAAAATTAATATGGCAAGGAAAATGCACATCTCTTCCCTGTCAACATTTTTGAAAAAATTCAATCGTGAATTTTCAGTCAAGTGTCTGTCAATCAGTACTGAGGCATATTTGTTAGTCTGTCTAGTAATTAAGTCCAAAAGTTCGTCATCAAAAAATTTTAAAAATACATCTACAGGTTTTGTTTCGGCAGTTACCGGAAAAGTTGGTCCTGTTTGTCCTGTAAACGTCTCTCGGGTACCGGTAAAAGTCTGTCGGTCATGGCTCCAGTCAAACGTCAAATGGTCCTTTGGCAGTAACTCCGCGAATAGTTGGTCAGAGCTTTTATCCTCGGCTGACACGAATGCCCGTGTCTCCGCATCACATTCGTCCATAATGTGAGCTGGAGTTAATTTACTATCGAACTCCGTGTGCACGTCCAAATCCACGTCCTCTTCTTCGTCAGACTGCACTTCCAGCCACCTGGCTAAGTTCTCGTCAAGTTCGTTGGAGTCTAAAACAATTATAATTAAGTTTTAACTAAAATAATCATTACTTGCAAAATGGACTGCGTACCCGTTGGACCTCCAAGTTTGGACCTCACTGACTATCATGACCCTTTGGACCTCCTTGTGCCGTTTCGACCTTAAAACTTGGATTTTGCCTATACTTTAGTGCCCATTGGACCCCCTATTAAACAACGTGTTCCGTTGGACCCATTTTTTTACATCTTCGTATGAAAAGCTAAAGTACAATCGTGCACAAAAGTGAGACACTTTATCAAAAATAAAACACGATGCAATAAATAAATCAATATGTTTATTCAAAGATATAAAAGCAACAACGTCAGCTTTATAGGTTCAGGGGTTTGGGCCCTGCGTTGGTGACTTAGTGAATGAGTCAGGACTTTGATTTTTATATGTATAGATAAAATCACCTATTCCAATTAGATCACGTATTTACCCGATTATAAATCTTTAAGTTGGTATATTCCTACAGGTTGTACCAGAAGGGTGTGGATAATTGTTAATATAAAATAATGTGTATTATAAGTAAAATAATGTATATAAATCACAGATCAAATATTAAAATCAGTTTTATCCTAAAGTTAACAGACTGAAGATATAAAAATAATAATTATTATATTATACATGGTTTAAGATCACAAATTCTAATTACAATTAAATAACAGTAATGCCATTACATGATCTTTATTTTTTTAAGCAATTAAAGTACCTATATTATTGAATACAAATCATATAAATGATTATAATCACAGTATATCATAGAATTTACTTACATTTTTGCAAGCAAAACCTAAATATGGCGGCTTTTCTCAAAATTAAAACGTTGTAGCCTGACATGTCAGTGTTACCTAATCTGACGACTCAATGTCGACGGTAATATTCATAATGTTGCAACATTAAGTTATTTTTTTTTAAATAAATTTGTAAATATAACTATATATTTTACATGTTTCTAAATCACTGTTCAGTGTTATTATCGTTTATTTTGTTCGTAAATATAAAATATTGTATATTTTAAGTAAAATAGAGTATATAAATCACAGATCAAATATTGAAATCAGTCTTATCCCAAAGTTCAGACAAAAGATATAAAAATAATAATAATAATGATTAACATGGTTTTAGATCACAAATTCTAATTACAATTAAATAACAATATTGCCATAAGGTGAGTTTACAAAAATAACATTACATAAATGTTAAAAAAAAAATAACATTAAATCACAGATCAATTTATAATCACAGTATGTCTTTAGAATTTACTTAGACTAAATTTGGACCTAAATTAACCTAAGTATGGAAGCTTAGTTAGCTTCCATACTTAGGTTTTACACATAAAAAATAACATCATCAATCTCAAGTCAAGCTCAAGTAACAGAATTTTCAAATAATTTTTTGGAAGGACATTAAGTATTGTTAAATGACAAACTTAAAATACATATGTAAGCAGCTTCTCTAAGCAATGACCTACATTAATATAATTGTTATCTAATTGCTCTAGAATATAAGCGATTTTTTCATCTTTTTCTATGTACTCTTTGCGCTTATTTAGTATTTGGTGTCCATTTTCTAGTTTTGCTATAGTTAAACTTGTCATTGATGCGTCTGTTTTAATTATGCTCAAAAATTGTAAAATATTTGGCTTTGTATTACCACACAACTTTTTATTAATACTCGAGTGCCATGCTTCCACGCTATTAGTTGTACGATGTCTTTCAGAGTTGAAACACCAGATTCTTCGCATGTCTTCTTTTTGCAGCCATTGTTTTGTAAAATAGTCATTAAATTTAACTAAATTTTCATTTTCTTCGGACCAGTCCTCCATAATATAAAACCAACCTTCATCTGTGGCTTGTTCTGGTAATAATGCTAAAGCGGCACATAAAGCAACATGTCGCTTACACGCGCGATTTTTTAAGATGTGCAGACTCTTTGCTTTTTTACTTAAAGCCTGAGTAAAATGAAAAAAACATCCCTTAATGTCCACTTCAGGAAAAACTGACTGAATAGCATTCATTTGCGCAGTTTCAAAATCTGTAGTAAATTTTTCTGGCTTCCAAGATGGATTTTGCGATAGTAATAATTGAAAAATAATTTGATAAGTTTCTTCTTTTTTATCAGTAACCAAAGCATATATCAATGGTTTAATTTTTGTGCTTTTTTCGGTGCTACCGAGATCTCCGTGAATACTGTACATTTGTACAAACGGCGGTACTACGCATTTAAACGTCCCATCTGCAAAAAAATGTTTCACCGTTTTCAATTTTTCTCTTGCTTCTTTTGATGAAAATATTAAAATTCTTCGAGCACCTTCTTGATAGTCAGCCATTAAAAAGTCGTTGTATTTTACAGGAACTTTGACATCTGTAACTGTTTTTGGCTTAATATTATCGATGCCAAATTCTTTTCTGCGACTGTTATAGAGTCCATGCTTCACATTATTAAAATTAGGTATCCGGGTCAATAGGTTAAGACCTCTATCCTTCAACCGGTTAACGCCTTCATTATATATTGTTTGCAGAGGAAGAACTCCTTGTCCAGATTCAACTTTCCATGTACTTATTTCTTTCTTTATTTCATTGCCAGCGTGATCACGTACACAATTGTTACTGTGACTGACTTTGTTCATAATCGTATTTCCTTTAATTGTTATAGTGCCGCGACACTTCGATTTATATTTGCAATTCCACCGTGAGGACCCATTTTTATTATCTTTTTTTTTATAGTACTGGTAACCATCATTTAGCAGAATCTCACCACCTCTTTTAGATGTCACGAAACAAAGTTCTTGTGTTTTATCTATATTATTATGTCGACTTGTTGAAGGGACTACTTCTATTTGAGACATTATTCATTAACAATGATTCTTCTTTAATCTGAAACAGGCCATTAAATATATTCGTTTTATTTAAGTTATTATTTTACACGAAATAAGTAGTGAGTAAATTTACCACAACATAAAAGACAACTAATTGAGTAAACTCAGCTATAAGAAAAAGAAATAAGAAATTAAAAATAAGAAAAACAATTGGACTAAAATCTATAACAATAATTAGATAACTTATGAAGAGTGTCCATAAAACAAAGTTCCAAAGAAGACTAAAGTGTATTATTATGATTTTTTTTATTTTAATCATAACCAATGTTACTAATAATGACACATTTTGCACCGGCTAGTCGACGGTCGGCTGGAGTCGTGTGTGTATGAACAAATTAATTAATGTATAATAATTTGGTGGAATGCTAGCATGACTAATTTTACAAATTCACAGTATGGTAAGTAATAATTGTTCAATAATTAGCAGAGACAAATTAAATATAGAAATAATAGTGACAAAATTATCAGAAAAGAAAACCACGGAAGATTTGAAATATACATCCAAATAAAATCACTTAAACATGCAACAGATAAAGTAATTTAATACTTACCAGGTACTTAATTAAACGTTTCCTTGTTTTCTTATTACTTGTGATTATCACCTTTTACCACACGGAACTTTATTGCACAAATGCACACACGTCAACAACTTAAAGCTCCAACTAATTGTAATGTAATGCAAAATGTCACTGTTTTGTTTTTGCTGGCCTGCGATCCCTCTAATACTCACCCCGCACCATACCCCTTTGTCTACTCCCTGCGCCCCCGCGCGCCGAAGAGAGCGAGGAAAGGTCTAGCTTAGACGCGAGTTTGCCTTGCGTATGTCCAAAAAATGATAATGTTCGATTGTCTATTTTACTTATAAAACATATTACACTTTATATACATAAGTTTCATTGGTGTTTCTACATGAAGGTTACCAAAATAATAATAATAGTAATACCGTGTATTTGCTTAGGTACTTGTTTCGTCAATTTTTTTGATTTCCATTTAACAATTTTCAACATAACTGTACCCCTTTTTTTTTTTTTTTTTTTTTTTAACGGGGGGAAATCCTCATGGATGTCCTCCGCCCTGGGGCGGGCAGAGGGGTCTGTCAGACTCTTACTGACTAAAACCACCCCGGTGTTCTATCTCTCACTACGCCGGGGATCGCGAGAACTTGCGACTTCCGTGATCCCCGGCTGGTGCCGGCCCGCCTCTGCGGGCCACCTCGGGTCAGCGGGGGGAGTGAGGTGTTTGACTCCCCCCGCGACGTCAAAGAGGGGCGCACGGGAACACCACGCGCCGCCACCTCGGGTCCAGATGAATGGGGGGCGACGGACGTAACATAACTGTACCCCTTTCCCAACTAAATAACATTGAACGAACAACAAATGAACACATATTTTTTGAAGGTCCAAAGGGTACTAAAAAAGAGGTCCAACGTTTACTTTTTTACTTGTTTTAATTTTGAAGGTCCAACGGGTACTACAAATGAGGTCCAATGGGCACATTGATTATTTTATTTTGAAGAGGGTCCAAAGGGACCTAAAAATTAGGTCGAACGGGTAACATTTGTAATAGGGTCTAATCTTTGAGGTCCAACGGGTACGCAACCGCAAAATGAATGATCACTATAGAAAAAAAATAGCTATACAAACCTTGTCCTTTTATTGCTTCATTTATAAGTTTAACCATTGGCTTTATGGTGGGCAACACAGCGATAGGATCATCGGTCATCTGATGATTTGGTGACGTAGGGGCATCTGCTAGCAGTAAAGCTGAAGCTGTATTCCCTTCAAGGTCTTCTAAATATATAAAAAAGAACAATTGTATATCACAATATAAATTAGCAGCTGTTGTTAAGTCACATAAATATAAATTATACTATCTTACTCAAAAGTCCCGTCGTCCAATCAACTTGCAGATCCACTACAGAGCTAAAAAAATAATGAATTAGTGAAAGAATAGTATATAGTAGAATAGTATAGAAACGGATCCATTTTTTTTAATGTTTTCTTCGTCTGAAGTAAAGATTTTTTTAACGCTGCATGCTCTTCTTCAAAACTTCTACAAAATATAAATAAAAGTTTTAATAGAATCAATTATGTCTTTTTCATTATAAAAGAATAATAGCTGATGAAATAATTAAAATACCTTGAACTTGGACCTGCGACTGCGAAATCTTTACTTTCACAGCCTTTTCCTTTGCCGCGTCCTCTAGCACGGCTCGTACCTCGTCCTCTTTCATTATTACTTTTACCTTTTCCACTATTAAAAAAAAAACGTAAAAATAAACACAACAAAAACATGATTGAACCAAAAGTGAAAGACAAAACAAAAATCACCATCACCTAATTTTAAACTATCAATTTTATGCAGGACAAATAACTAATTTTTACATCTTAGAACTATTTAAAATTAAAAAAAAAACATAATTAACTTAGATTTGAAAAAATTACTCGTCACCTTTCACCAATAAATAAAATAAAAATAAGCCAACAAAAATCACCGACCGCCAACCCTAAGCCAAAACACGTATATTGCTTCGCGCAACCAAAGCGGCAATATCAAATTGAGTAGGTAAAAACTTACCGGGCGGTTTAATTTTCGCAATCTGTTACAATCTGAAGAACAATTTACACAACTTAATACCTTAAATTGAATAAATATAGTCAAATATCATTAATAATATTGTATGCATCGTATTTACGATAATATAGCAGTACAAAATTAAGTTTCGGACTACGACACTGCGAGTATGTTTTTAAATGACGATTTTTTAAATGTTGTCTTACAATGTACTTAAAAATATTACTTTAATATAAAAACACACACGTTAGAGATTAATTTAGTATATAAACATCAGCAGAAATCAGTAAAATAATATACTTACGGCATATTTTATCACCTCCTTGAAAACACTATAACGTCACTTCACTCACATAAACACAACTGACGATATTTCGTTATTTTTCTACCGTGATGTTGGTAATATGGGCACACGTCTATGAGAAATATATCTGTCTTTGGTTTAAATACATACTACTACGACTCTATGCGTTTGGTATAGAGACTAAATTAAAATAAAAAAACTTCGTCGCCTTGCAACCACAGTTGCACGAAGCAAAATTGTCAACTTTTTCTTCGCAACTGTGGTTGCAAGAAGCGATCGAGCGGCTGGTACATATGCTTTTAATATGAATAAGATTTTGTTATGTAGATTCTACTATTAGTAATGTGAAAACGTTATTTTCAAATAATAATAATAATATTTGTTATGAAGGTTGACTATTACAAAAAACTATGATTGAGAATAGATTGCTTACCGCGGTAGGAGAAATCCATGTACGTAAAATATTGACCATGGAATCAGTTGCTTCTCTGATTTGGCGTCTAGGCAGCGGGTGTGCTAATAAAAGAGAACAGTTCACACAGCGCGACATGTTTTAAGTCTAGAACAAATCACCGTGGACGTAAAAACGTTCTAACAATTCACTTCCCAGCACACGCACAAAAAGAGTCGAATAACTCGATGTAGGAAATAGACGTGGAGGAATCCTAAAACTCAACTCGACACAAAACAATATTCTCGGCTTAACCAGCAGTTAACACTGTAAACAGAAAACACCATTTTGTAATGTTTGACATTTCATCGAATACACCGAATAGTGTTGTGACCAAACAATAGATTACGGAGTCATAATCGTACATAACACTATAGATTATATCTTAATTCTTTTATTTTTCCCTAGAAATTGCTTTTAACGAAAGAAATTGTAACATAATCGAAGAATAATGATAATGACAACTCTTAATACTTTTTAGTTGCGAATGTAGATTATTTTGTTGTTCCACGATTTATGTTAACGTTAATTAATCGATTATAATTGAAAAAGGAGTCGCTTCACTATTATGCAACAAATGACGTATTTTATTTTATTACAAACAAATTATATACTAATTAAAATTAAAATAGAAACCCCACAAATGATTTCAATGAATTTAGGTAAAAAAACATCAAGAATATACATTAACTCCAATGGCTTTACGCGTCAAAAAGTGAGACTATAAGTGCCCAATTTCCTTTCAACCGAATATTGTCAAGAGCAAGAGTTAAATTGGAAAATGTTTTTGGTATTATGACATCAATATTCAGAGTTTTTAAAAAGCCTATGCTTCTGCAACCTGATAAAGCGTCTATTATAACTATGGCCTGTGTCTATTTACACAATTTTTTGAGAAAAAGCAAAACATCACAACGCTGTTATTCCCCACCAGAATCATTTGATCGAGTTGTAAACAATGTCTTTCTACCTGGAACTTGGCGAAACGAAGACCCACCCCATGGCCTGATTCCAATTGCTTCGCATCCTCGAAAAGCAGCAACTAGTGCACAGAATATTAGAGAGGAGTTCGCTGAGTATTTATTAGCTTCATAGGAGTGATCATTAGCAAATATACAACATTTTAGAACGTTGTGCCTACGTTTATAGTATTAAAATGTCTCTGTTTACAACTTTGAGTATAATATTCATCCGGCGTTATTTTTTTGTTAATAAAGAATTATAAATCACCTCAATAAATTGTTTATTTACTTACCCTAATCTCGGTAGACATTGTGGGACGATAATCGTATACAGGACCCATGTAACTGTGAATTGCATCAAATGCAAACCATGACGTTTTGTAAATTTCTTCAGATCCTGCTCCTGTTTTAGTCGATTCCTTGATTTTCTTTAAATGTTCTCTATATTGTGTCAGCAAACTATTTCTTTTCTTTTTTAATTCTTCAACAGAACAGGGCGCAGAATATTTGTTCTTTATTCTCACCCACGGGTCATTTACTTAGGTTCTATTTTTGTGTTTGTTGTTTTTCGGGTTCCATATACAGGGTTCCCCCTGTAATAGCTCTACAAATTCTAGAACGCACTCGCTGCTCCAGTCCATTATATAGCCGCACGCAGTGTAGTACGCACACAACCGTTCCGCTTAACAACGCTCGAGCAACTGAACACTGAACAAGTGTGGCAAGCTACGCAAACATTTGAACACATTCAACTTTGAACGCTTTGATGTGTCAAATTCAAATTTAATCTATTCGAAACAGTTAAAAAATTAATACAAATGTAATTAACACCAATATTTACCTTTTTTGTTCGCCGACATATCGTTACTCGCAAAAACAATTTCACGCAAATGAATGTAAACAAATGTCAAACTCCGTTGAATTGACCGAAAGCACATTTTGACGACACACAGTCCTGCCACGGAACTTACTACGTATATAGTTTACAGAAAAACTGATAGATGGCGCGGAAAAAAATATTGAGTCCAGGTATCATAGGTGATACCAGGGGTCTCAGGAGGATAAAGGTGAGGAGGTGGTTTAGTTGACTACTCCTATGCCCACCGTGAAAGTAAAGTATACTTTAAGTAAATTAGAGTTTATTTGCTAAGCTTTCAGGTACTTCAAATAAGATGTTACAGTAAGATGGGTGAGCCTTGTACAATCTACCTTACATTGGGCATGCAAACATTAGTGAATTTGTGAAACTATAATAAAAATTAAAAAAATAAATAATGTCTTACAGTTAAAAACAATAGTCGGTTTATATGAATTTTTCGGGGTGGTACCATTAATTGCAGCTGATAACGACGACTTGCATGCGCGGCAGTCGTCCGATTGCGGGCTAACTGTGCGACCGCGCACGGTGTTTACATTTAACCCTACACTGCGCGTTATAGTCTCCCCCTCTAACCCGAACGAACGCCCTCGCGTTTGGGTTAGCTCTTACGAGGCCTTCCCTTCTTACGCTTCTCGTACGTAGGCCAGTTATACTTACCAACCAAACGTTGCAGCGCACCTTCCGCGCCCATGTGACCTGCGGGGGTGCATGGTATTCAGCCAAGATTGTGGCACGCTCGTGCTCCGGGACGATCTGACTGGCCGATGCCCCAAAAACGAGGAGCACGACGATTCATGCTCCTCGTTTTCGGGGCAATAGCGATAAAGAACACTTTCGGCAAGCATGTACCCTTGGTCGGCCCATTCTCTCCCCCTGGAGGGATCGTTGGATTCCAGAGCCTCGACGATGTTTCTTACCTCTGGGTCGCGCAGGTCCTTTAAACCGCAAGAAGGCATGTCGGCTGCAGCGCAACACAAGTCACAATAAGCGTCTTCGGTGCACGCCGGACGCGACAAACTGTCGGCTTTACTATTTGCCTCACCTGGCATAGCTTCTATAGGGCGCTTGTCGGCCTTCTCCCCCTGGAGGTGAATCGCCCTCGAAACATTCCCACTGCTGTCGGTGCTGAGGACGAAAGGTAACGTCGCATCAGCTGTTGCGGTCTTCGCTGGATCGACGTTCGATGCCCACGGCGACTTGCATTCCTTATTAACGTGGGAGATGACGAGTTCCTCATGGACTACCCCTCTCTTAAGAGAAGATAATCTAAGGTGGAGTAGCCAAAGATTTTTCTTCTTTGATTCAATTGGATGCGGTGTGTAACGTCGACGCAAGTGCTCTGTGTTGGTGGACGCGCAAGAAATGAAGACGAATAGGGAGAGAAGGTGCCATGCTTTGAAAGAAGAGAATTAATAAGATACATACGGAACTTGCGATGACAGAGAGCAGAAGATGATGGTGAATTGCAACGGTGTATAATGAAGGAATTTAATATGGATACATTGAGCAATCTTTTGAACGCTTTTTTGTACCATACCTTTGTTCGTTTCCGCTCGACGGGATACATGGCAAGTATCTGGTCTTTTTTATCCACCCCACCCATCATGATATTGTAATCATGTATCAAGATGGGTTTGGTGGATTCTCGGATTTCTCGGACGGCGTTGCCATGGTACGTAGAGATCATAGCCACTCGGTTAGAATCTCTCCATACCATGACATTGACGTCCCCCGAGGTAAGACCACATATTTGCCCCTTGCTCATGCGGCCCTTTGCCAGCTTGTGCGAGTCTCCGGAAGATACTGGCGATCCGTCCGGAGAGTCCCTACACAATCAATGCCCAAGGACTTAAGCCGTCGAGCGAGTACTGGCGAATTATAAAAGTTGTCCATCCACAGTGTGTACTCTTTGTGCTCCAGACCTTGTACGAGACGCAAAACTATTGCCGGTGTAGCTCTCTCCAGCGGATTTTCCGGCTCCGGTGGTTTGGGTGCATACTTGCTTTGAGCGTGAACCTCGAACCGCCATAAGTAGCCAGTTCGACATTCACAAATCTCAGGTCTTGATGCCTTTGTTTGCTGCTTTGTTGGGGATGAGTTGACTGATGTCTAGTAATCCTTTCCACATTAAAAGACTCTCGTCTAATGCAATGTTCTGCGAAGGGATGTACATTTCTTGAAATCTCTTGTTCAGGTGTGACAGCAGTGGCCGTATTTTAAATAAACGTGCCTCGGAGCCTCCCAGGTTTAGCGTATACATGTCCTCGTTGTTTACAAAATGTAAACACTTGTTTAACAAAACGAATCTATTGTAGGACATGTATAAGCTAAAGCCTGGAGTACTGAATATGTCAGAGACGGCAGCCCAGTAATCCTGTAGTTTGGACTTAACCACAACCCCCATCGCCAACAGATTTTTTTTTTATTTAACAGGAACAACAAACAACTACAATATAAAACATAGAGAACAAAGTTACACAAAACATATCACAATATTGTAGCCCACAACGCTGTTCACAGATAAGCGGTAAGATAGATAAGAAAAAATCGCTAGGATGACAGATACGCTAAACTTAAAACTCAATCAAAATTACTCAACTATTGTGCTTAACTGATAGTTACAATATAAAATAGACAAATATACCAAATTTGAATAGATAGAGAAGGAGAAAAAAAAAATTATGAAAGCTTCCTAAGTATAAGACCTTTAAACTCATTGACAGGACATGTAAAAATGTCTATATGTTCAAAAGTCTTATTATAGGACTCAACCATTCTGCGGACAGGCGAACGCAAACCAGAGTTGGACTTGCAAGAGCCTGCCGAAAACAATCTGCCAGCGCGCACCTTTCGCCTATGGACTGTTCTAGGGACCGCATAGCATATCATGTTAGACAAAATCAATACAGTCAAATTTATCTCTGACAATGTAATATAAATTTACGGCTTCCAAGTACTGACGTCTATCTTCAAGTGTAGCAAGCTTGTACTTGGTAAGTAAATTTTGGTAAGATAAATAGTGACCATAACATCTATAGTGCATGGCACGCAAGAATTTGTACTGAACATGCTCAGTCACTTCAACATACTTTTTGTAGAATGGACTGCAAACGGACACGGCGTACTCTAACTGAGAGCGTACCAGAGACTTATACAAGTAAAGATAGGAGGAAGTTTTTTTAAAGTCGATCGTAGAACGCATTATAAATCCAAATAATTGATACGCTTTGCTTACGATTTTTTCGATGTGTAAGTCTAAGCTAAGCTTCGAATCAAGAATTACACCGAGATCACTGGTAGAGTCCAATTTAAGCAGAGGGGCATCGCACAGTGTGTATGTGTGTTTAATAATAGTTTTATTCTTAGTAAAATTTACGAAATTGCATTTTGGGAGACTTAAATGCAGTTTATTTTCCAGGCAATAGGAGGATAGTCGATCCAGGTCTTGCTGAAGTAGAAGGCAATCATTGTGTGTCGTATGGTTCTATATATCTTGAGGTCGTCGGCATATAAAAGGAATTTGGTATTGAGAAAGCATTGACTGATGTCATTTATATATAGGATAAACAACAGGGGACCAAGTAGTGACCCTTGAGGAACACCAGAGGTCACCTGTGCAATGTTAGATTGGTGACCATTGATTACAACCCTCTGACTCCGATTGGTGATATAAGAAGCAAACCACCTCAGAAGATTACCGCGGATACCGTTGAAAGAAATTTTGTTGAGAAGTATTTCATGGTCCACCTTATCGAAAGCCTTACAGAAGTCAGTATACACTGCATCCACTTGTACACGGCTATCAACATTATCAAACAAAAAACTTGAACTGTAAAAGATTAGTGTTTGTCGATCGCCGTTTCACAAAACCCTGCTGTTGTTGTATTATGATGTTGTGAAATATCGGATAAATTTCGTTATGAACTAACCTCTCGAAAAGTTCCGACAAGGTAGACAGGATGGAAATGGGACGGTAGTTAGTGTTCAACGTTGCGTTTGGAACCGCTTTTATGCACGGGCACAATGTACGCGTGCTTCCATAGCTTAGGAACGACTCCCTCAGAAATACATTTATTATAAATAATAAATAGCGGCTTGCAGATTGAAGTTGCGGTATTCCTAAGAAAATAAGGCGACAGTCCGTCAGGTCCGGGGCCTTTCGCTGGATCCAGGGATTTAAGTTCTTTTAATATTTTATCTTCAGTAAAAGAGAGCTCGCTAATAGAAACATCGTTGAGAGCATTGTAATCATGCGGAGGCTGCCATTTTGACAACGAAGGCGACGTAGGTTCGTAAACTGAATTAAAAAAGTCTGAGAACATATATCGATATACGAATAGAAACACTTTAGACATAAATCCTTAAACTGTGTTCTGAAGTTGGCAAATGATTCATAATCAGAAATATTTTTATACTTTTTCCACTTGACCCATGCCTTTTGCTTCTTCTTGGAAATTTTTATAACAGAATGAGAGAACCATATGGGATATTTAACTGATCTAGGACGGGCCAAAGGGGTATCTTGATAAATAATTAAATCCAACTCATTTTAGAATTTAACCAGAGCTTCTTCAGAATTCATAGGGTTAAGCAGTTCAGACCAGTTCAGTTGCTGTATATTATGATTAATGTTGCCTTAGTTAGCTTTGTGAAAATTGTATTTGTGAAGAGGAGTCTTAGTCATTGGGGTGAATTTGACGTTTAAGCAGGTATCACATGTCAGGGCAGGATGGTAGGGGTCAATAGGCAGTAACGTAGTTGAGATTTGGGAAACAGGGGTTGTTCGATATAACTAGATCCAGTATTTTAGAATTATCATTGAGTACGCTGTTAAATTGAGAAGCACCAAGCAGGGAAATAATGTTATTTAGATTAACAAACGCTAAAGGAGCCCCAGGATATAATGTAGCCATTTTTGAGACACCTGTTGAAGTAGAGGCTTGCCAGTTAGCTTCAGGCAGATTATATTCACCCACAATGAAAAAACTATCAACACTAGGGTGGCCTAATAGTTCTTGCAGTAATGTAATTCGAAGTGCTTGTCGTACACTAAAGTAGAAGTCTTAGGTGGAATGTACGCAGCACTAATAACGTGTCGTTTACTGCTGACGGTACTAGGCAACTCAACCATTATGTGCTCAATATAAGCGTGTAAGAGAAAACTATGCTGAGTTAATGAATACCTAACTCAGATGGTTTCAAAGTATGTAAAATCGCAACCAATACACCTCCACCATCTCGTTTATTAGTGGCCGTACGATCGCGATCGCATCGGTACACACTGTAACGCTTATCTATAAACTCACTGTCATAAATTTCAGGTGTAAGCCAGGTTTCAGTTAGTATTATAATTTCGTAAGTGTTCGTAAGTGGTGTAATTTTGTGCGAATACCCCTGCAATTCTGGTAGTAAATGGTAATATTTTATTAGACATTAATAATAATATTAAGATATAAATGCATAATTATGATAAGAGCATGTTCAGGCAACAAATGAGTAGCAAAAACGACACAACATAATCAAAGTTGAAATATAAACACATGAGATTACGAGGCAGCACAGATCACGACACGTTAACAAATAGATAGCCACATACATAATAACAGCAGTAATTATGAATAATCAACAATTACTTGAGTTTATTAGATAAAAAATCAATGCTGGTTTATGCAAATTACAATAAATATAAATAAAAACGGTACACACTTTACAGATTACACAATCAATCTCCAATAGGCAACAAAAATCAATCCAATAGCTGAGATAATTCAGTGACAAGAAACTTATGTGACTATTACTAAGTATGGGTCTTATTATCATTATTTTTAATATCACTATTAATTTTTGTAACATCGCTCTCTGATCTAGATAGAGGATAGTGCAATTTTTAATCCAAACATACTTAAACTGGTGAAGTTTGGCAGCTTCCTTACATTTATGAAATAAGATTTTGTTCCTTAAAGTTAAATGTTCATTTATATAGATATTAGCTGATGACCCGGGCAAACCAACTTGATCCGTTTTCAGTGACTTACTCAGTCTATACGCACTCAACACGTTATCGCGCAATATGCGTGTGGAGAATTTCACAACGATGTTTTTTGGCCTGTTTGTTTGTTGGTGGGCATGCGTCACTCTGTGGATGGAAATGATGTCTTTTTGAGGGATAGGAAAGCTAATGGCATCCCCAATCAACCCCAACAGTTGCAACAAGTTTTCACCACGTTTGTCAGGTATGTTGCAGATCTCGAGATTGCATTGCCTTGCTTGCTGTTCAAGCGCTTCTATTTTAGACTCTAAATAGCTAGTCGAAGTGGCTGATAGCTCAGTCTGCAGGTGTGCGATACCTTCCACTCGCCTGTTGAGGTCAATTGGTTCGTTCGCGTGAAACTGGAGCGAGTGCTTAACACAGGACATCTCATCACTCAATTCCTTCACCTCCTGTTTGAGGTCAGCTTGGGCAGTGCGAATGGTTCCCAATTCCCGCTTCAAGTCTGACAAACTGCCCTTAACACTTTCGTGAAAACTGAGCACTGGATTCCAACTCACCTCGCCACTCCTGCAAAGTGTTTTTTATGTCTTCCTTGAACAGAACCATAGTACGATCAATGTCAGATCGCCATCCTTCTAATGTTTTGTTTAGTTTTTTGGAAAAGGACTGGAATTGGTTTTCCACAGACATAGATGATGATTTATCGTCAACTCTTGCTGCACGAGATGAGTACATCAGTGGGGTGGACCAAGCACGTACCCAGAATTTTTTGTCGGGGAGGGGTCCAGGTCCAGGCAAATGATTAAGGTATCGCGTAAATGGATACTTAAAATTAAAAGAAAATTGTTTTCACAAATTATTTAATGCATATCTCGGTAATATAAGACAGTATTATAACGTTAAATTTAAACGTCTTGGTCTTAAGGACATTTGGTGTAAAACGTCGTCTACTGAAAGAATCTGAGTTGAATGGGCTGACATCAATACCAAACCAGTTAGACGATCATTGCCCATTTTATTGCGTAAATAGGTTTTAACCCTTTTTAAAGTTGAAAACGATCTTTCGACGCTTGCAGTAGATACAGGGAGAGACACTAACAGTTTTAATAGTGTGTGTATATGTGGATAAAATACAGCATCACACTTAGCCAACACTTCTATTGCTTCTCTCTTGATTGAAGTTTGATCAGCATTTTTCCACTTTTCAGCCCATAGGTGATATTCGCTCTCCAATGTGACCGCAGACACATCGTCATCTAAGTAAGAAAGTAGATTTGACAAGTTCTGTGCATTGTTGACACATATCTTATGTGGTAATAACATTTCTAGCGTTGTCAAAATTTGTACATTGCTCCCTTCAAATCGACTTTTCAGACTTCCAAGAAGGTCATCCAGACACGGAATGAAAATACTTCTTTTGAAATATTCCAATGGTGAATCTGCTGGATAATTTTCTCTATGTACTTGTCTGCCAGTTATTCGTGGCATTGTGATAGATTCGATGCCAAAGAGAGTGCAAGAGAGATTTACAACTCTTGTGAATATCTTTTTAAATTCTTCGTCTAGTGTATTACTTCTTAAGTTCTGAATCTGTTGTATTACATCCTTTGCAAAAGTCAATGCAGAACTTAAATCATGTTCAGGACTTTGCAAATACTGAGACAACGCCAGTGTATAACTTAGCAACTTCTCACAAACTAAAACAGATATTAAGAATGCTGGACTTTTCATTGCTGAAACCAATTGTTCCGCTTTAGCTGCAATGTCTCTTCCTGTTGCAGAAACATCAAAGAGGCTAATGACAATGGGTTCAATTAGCTCAACAAATACGATGATGGCGTTATGACGTTCCACAAATCGCGTTTCACAAACACCTATTAACCGTGTCCTTTTTGTCTCTGGTACTAATGCCTGAATGTGACTTTTCAGTATATGACCATTTAATGAATTATTTCGAAATAAATTGCAAATGTCCTTAATGGTTTGTAGACAGTTTTTGACACACGGTGTTGTCATACCTGCACTAAGTGCAAGATTCAAACGATGATTGGCACAATGGACATACATGGCTTTAGGATATAATTCTCTGATTCGTGCTTGTACGCCTTTGAACTCACCACTGAAAGATCCAGCTCCATCATAACCTTGTCCAGCTAGTTTTTCCAAATTCAAGCCAAGTTCTCCGCATTTTTTTATTATCAAGTTTGAAATCGCGACACCAGTCATTTCCGTCAGTGGTATAAAACACAAAAAATCATCTTTGAGAACCATATTTTTGAGATCGACATATCGCACACAGAGAAAACTGTTCAATTCCTGATACATCCAAAGTTTCATCTGCAAGGATACTGAAAAACCCTGATTCATTTGCATCTTTTACGATTTTAGTTTGAATTAATTTACCACAGATATCAATAATTTCGTTTACGATTTTAGGACTTGTATACATTGCATTTTTTTTTTGCATTTTCTAAATGTTCTTTGAGTGTATTGTCACCCGCTTCCACTCTGAACCTTAATAGGGCTCTAAATTTTCCATCTCGAGAATCTCGGGCATCTAGTGTTTTGGAAAGATCAGAACTCTCGTCATCACCGCGAAGTGCAATTTCATTTTGTCCGCAAAATATAACTGTTTTTATTATGGGTCTAATAGCGTCTCTGTTCTCTAAGATTTGCTTCCTTCGGTTAGAATCGAGTTGACTGATAACTGAAAGTGTTGAATCAGCTTGTTGCACGAGGAAATTTTCCGCTAAAGTCGTTGATTCCTTGTGATAAGCAGTTTTCTCGTGATCGCGAAACTTCTCCACTGCGTGTTTCCATTTAACGAATGGATTATCAACTAAAACACCTATTTTTTGATGTTTACCCTTTCCAACGCAATCTTTGGAGAATGCCACACAATATTTACAAAATGCACCATCAAAGTGTTTTGAATATATCAACCATTTCCATTTGTTAATCCAGTTCCTTTGAAACTTCAACATCTTTCCACCCACATTTTTTGCTGGGAATTGAAAGTCATTATCTGGATTGGTCAGTGAAAGAATAATTGTTCTCACCGCGTCTGGTACAGTTGTGTTAGAAAATTCCTTTGATTTTAAAATATGATGTCCAATATCGTGTTCGTTTGGGACTTCCAGAGCAGTATCTGTTTCCTTTAAACATATATTAGATAAGTGAGAAGTTGATGATCCACTTGGTCTAGGTTCATGCTGTGGTGCAGCGAAATCATCAGCAACAGGTAGAGTCGTACTGTCTAGATTGACGATTTTTGATAATGTTGATGGTCCACTCGTTCCGGGTTGATTCTGTGGTAAAGTTAAATCATCAGCAGCAGCTAGAGACGTTTTGTCTAGGTTGGCAATTCAATTTCGATAACGATTTATCAGATCTTTTAAAATTTCCTTTGTCCATATCTTCCTCGCTATGTTTGGCTATTTTAGGCCGGAAAAGTCGCTTATTTTAGAATTACGCTTCATTGTCTTGGTGATAAGCAGGACTTCGTCTTCATCACATAAGTCAAATTGTAGATAGTCTCAGTCCTTTTTTTTGTCGTTTTTCGTTGATTGAATGACTCGTTCAGCCCTGTAAACGTACAATAAAAATGTAGTAACTACTCAATGAAGAACTAGCGGTGCCCGCGACTTCATCCGCGTGGACTAACAGTTTTAAGTGAACAACAGCGCCATCAGTTGCCTTTTCAATAAACTACACCATTCCTAGATTTTAAATTATATTATTATATTATATTATAATATCTTCTCTTCCGGTGAACCGATTTGGATGAAATAAAGCCTACACTTTTTTTTTATACGGGCTCACTCTTGGCTTCGGGGGCGAAGGTGAAGCCTAAGATGGAAGCGAGTTTGCCCGGAAGCCCACAAGAGGGCACTGGTTACCCCGCGCCCGCACACTGACGGAACGCAGCATTTGCTACTTGGCGCCAGACTTCGACGGGAGGGTGGTAGCAAGCCATTAATTACAAATTCCTCGGTACCTACAAAACAGTACCTGACTGACTGACTTACTGACATACAACACGCAAAGCGTAAACTGCTAGGTACTACATTTATATTTATTTTTTGTGATTTTAAATTATTCTTGTCATATTTGTCTTTTTGATATCTTTTTTGTATAGATAAACGTTGCCGAATTGGAATATGAATAAAAAATTATCATAGAGTATATAACGAAACCGGCAAAACCCAGTCCAGATAGTTACCAAAGTACAAAATTGAATTCCCAACGGCCCGTTTACGAAATGACAATTACTTTTTATGCACAATTATCTAGCCCAGGTAAAACAAACAAATATAACAATATTTTAGTTTATTCTTTTTTCACTCACCTGTAGCTTGATTGAACTAAATCTACTACACAACCGAGCGTCGGCGCGTGGTGGATTAACAAATGCAATCATAAAGCGTGCGCACGAACAGAATCCGTCGAGCGAACTGAACCGACCGATTCGGTGTCTGCGGGGGCGGTGAGGTGGGGCGGCCCGGTCACCGTGGCCGGCCGAGGCGGAAGTTACTTGCTCCAATGACCGTTGAGGTGCCCCGCCACCACCCGCCCGCCCCGCAGATCAAAACTGAGAGTCATATTTGGCACTGTACTTACTACTGAGGGATTTATTTTATGGGTTGCATCTATTTTCGGGAGGGGTCCGGACCCCTTGGACCCCCCCCCCTGGGTACGTCCTTGGGGTGGACGGTGATGGTGCTTGCTGATCCATATTATCGCACGACATGTTCATGCTGTTGTCATCATATGTTGGAAGCTGCGTGGATCGGACTGGTGTGTCCAAGTTAGGACGAGTGCGACGCGTAATGTTGCAGCACGGGGGGCATTTCCAGGTAGCCTTGAATTCATGCGTCAGGGCTGAGAAATGTTGCACAGTTATGTTTAGGCACTCGTGATCACACTTCAGGTAACCAGCATCAGATGCCAGAACCTGGTTGCATCCGTTACAGTTCATTTTAGATTTAAGATTTGTTATTATAATAATTTTATTGTGTGAACAAAAAGATAATAGTCAGGAAGGTGAGAGTGGCGCCACCCGACACACGGGCCAGAAAACCTATTATACGATGCAACTAGCGCCACCTAATTAATGGTGAAAATGTTCGATGAAGATTAACATCAATCGGCCAGTCCAAAGTGTAACGTGGGAGCCAGATAGCTGGTTGACTAAATGCTTTACTGGTTCACTGCAGGATCAACAGATGGCGCTGATTACGGAGGGTAGATGACCAGGCAAAATCGATCACACCGTTTAGCACAAATCACAACTCAAATGTCAATAAATCCAAAAAACCAGCACACAGTCAATGAGTTGTATAGTGAATCTTATTTTCACAGTTGCCACTCACCGATATGAGTCACTTTTACACTTAACAAAGTTAGAAAACGATGTAAACACGATTACTTTTGTTCCCACAATAACACTGAATTTAGGAATTATTTCGTGATGACTATAATAACCACCAAGAATTATGTCTTTCTCTCACTACTAACGCACAATATACGGAACTTTGAGTAACATTTATATTTTTAGAAATTAAATAAAGCAGATAGTTAAGTTAAGTAAGTTGACACATCTAGCGCCACCTAGCGACAGAATGGCGGAATACACATATATTTCGTCGACAGTGGTGTCGCGCCAATTGCAGATGCGGCTGTTGGGATGGAGGCTGTTGTTTTCCAACATCTGGGCTGCCACCTGCTGAGCATATCTGTTGGTCTCCGAGACAATGTTCTCCATTATTTGCTGATCCCATATGGCAACGAAAATGGCGTATGGGTCAACATGTGGAGATGTCGGACCTGCATTAATTTCGGAGAACGTTTCCCTCCTCAATGCAGGTGAAATTGGGGGGTTCGGAAACTCTCTTCACTGAAAATCAAATAGCTCCGAAGGCTGGTCCGTCGCACTTAGAGGAGCGTCGACATCAGCAGACGCGGGGTCTGCAGCAGGCGCGGGGTCTGCAGCAGGCACCGCCCCAGCATCATCGTCGCTATCTTCGTCAGCTACGCGCCAGGGTGTTAAGGGGGCGCGTAGCACTCTAGTAAACACTTGCGATGGCACTGGTCCCTCGTCCTCATCCTTACTCTCGTCAGTCTCCTTCGCTCCCTGTAGCAAATGATAGATTGGTTTAAATTCCGTGGTGGAAACCAGAAATTCGGATATAGCTCCAAACCTATAATCAGCAGGTACTTACCGTAATTGATGACTAAGAGGATGGCGTCTGGATTGTCACGGAGATTCTGACGAGGGTGATATTTTCCAGGTTTAGGACATGGCACGTTGGACGAGGTGGCGGGTGTTGTGCTGCTACCCTGGCCATATTCCAAGTATCTGGAAGAAAGAAGTGTTGTATTACCTATATCTTTAGAAATGAAATGAATTAAATAGAAAAGACCGTCAGCGACTTACGCGGCTGGTGATGGCACCCAGCATGGCGCCGCCTGTGGTGCCGGTGATGTTGGTGGTGAAGACTCAGCCAGACTTTCCCTAAAACAAGCATTGTTGTAGTACCTGTATCTTTAGAAATGAAATGAAATGAATAGAAAAGACCGTCAGGGACTTATACGGTTGGTGACAGCAACCGGCGTGGCGCCGCCCGTGGTGCCGGTGATGTTGGTGGTGGTGACTCTGCCAGAATTTCCCTGGAACAAAAGCAGTGTTGTAGTACCCTTTTTTTTAAGGATGGAAATCATCAAATGACTCCTCCCGCTCTGGGTGAAGCAGAAGGGAGTGTCAGACTCTTACTGACTAAAACCCATCCGTGCTCCTCCCAATGCCCTTTGTTTTCCAGGGTAGCGGTTACTCTTTCGAACAGATTCCGCAACCCCGGCAGGCACTGGCCCTAGCGGGCCCCGTATTCTATGCTGACAGCTCTTTGAGGCGCGCGTGGAACACCGCGCGCCGTCGATCCGGGCCTGGTTCAGATCGGACGGCGAGCCAGCTACATCTTTAGAAATGAAATGAATAGAAAAGACTTAGCGACTTACACGGCTGGTGACAGCACCCGGCGTGGCGCCGCCCGTGGTGCCGGTGATGTTGGTGGTGGTGACTGCCAGAATTTCCCTGGAACAAAAGCAGTGTTGTAGTACCTACATCTTTAGAAATGAAATGAATAGAAAAGACCGTTAACGACTTACACGGCTGGTGACAGCACCCGGTGTGGCGCCGCCCGTGGTGCCGGTGATGTTGGTGGTGGTGACTCTGCCAGAATTTCCCTGGAACAAAAGCAGTGTTGTAGTACCTATATCTTTAGAAATGAAATGAATAGAAAATACCGTTAGCGACTTACACGGCTGGTGACAGCACCCGGCGTGGCGCCGGCTGTTGTGCCAGCGATGTTGGCGCTTCTGGTGGTGGTCTAGCAGCCGGAATTTCCCTGGAACAAAAGCAGTGTTTTAGCACCTATATCTTTAAAAATGAAATGAATAGAAAATAACGTTAGCGACTTACATTGCCCTGCGCGACGTTGACGCCACTGGGACAACACCACCACCAAGTTGTGTGGGAGCAGCTCGAACTGATCTAGATGGATATTTTAAAACAAAAGTTAGAACTTGTAGTATCATATATAACGTGGTAGTAGTAACGAAGTAGTGCCATATATAACCAGAATAATATCTACAAGTAACATGCGCAAGTAGAACTACTTACGGTTGCTACGCACGCTTCTTGGGTATGGTCAGGGGGGTCTCCAAAGGATGACCCTGCGGCAGGTCGTCAATGTGACGTATGACTAGTCTAAAATTCAAAACGATTCAATTGTAGTACTTAAATTGATTAAAAATATTGAAAAATGAATAGGGAAGGTGAAAAAATAAAAAAGCGTTAAAAAAGCATAAAATCTAACTCTTCCAAGGTGCTGATTTCTCAGATCAACATTAGTATTTAAGAATAATTTGTATTTCTCATATTAAGTGAATTGTATTCTTTTTGAGAAATAAATGTCTTAAACCGTTATATCGCCACGGCGCATGCACTTCTTGGTTAGACTGTGTAGGGCCTCCGGAAGAAACTGACGATCCGTCCGGAGGGTTCCTACACAGTCAGAGCCTAAAGACTTGAGCCGTTGAGCGAGTACTGGCGAATTGTAAAAATTGTCCATCCACAGTGTGTACCTTTTGTACTCCAGACCTTGGACCAGCTTCAAAACAATTGAGGGCGTAGATTTCTCGAGTGGATCTTCCGGCTCCGGCGGTTTGGGTGCTGACTTGCTATGAACGTGAACCTCGAACCGCCATAAGTAGCCTAGTCCTCGAGCACTGGGGCTGCCACCTCCCAAGCATAACTGTTGGTTTCCGAGGCAATGTACTCCATAATTTGCCGATCCCATATGGCAACGAAAATATCATATGGGTCAACATCTGGAATTGTCGGACCTACATTAATTTGGGAAAGCGTTTCCCTCTTCGATGCAGGTGCAATCGGGGGGTTCGGATTCATCAGGGTCTTGTAGAACCTGGGGATCACTGGCAAGGCAAAATTTTCTCCCTCACCTGTGTCACTCTCGTCAGAGACTTCATCACTACTTATAACAAATGGTAGATTGGTTTTAATTCTGTAGTGGAAACCAGAAGTTTGGCCATAGCCCCAAACCAGACTAAAATCAGCAAGGACTTACCATTATTAATGTACTGCGACACCTCTTCATCTCGCAGACTTTGACGAGGGCGGGGTCGGGGAGGAAGATTTTGCGTGCTGGACGAGGTAGACGGTGAGGCGAGGAGGTCGCATTCCACGTATCTGAAACAAAAGAAGTGTTGTAGTACCGGTGAATGTAATGAATAGAAAAGATTAATTTGGGTTATTGAATTAAAATTCCACAAACGACTTACGCGGCTGGCAAAGGCAAGGCGTTTCGTGATGGTGGTGCTTCCGACGGCAACGGCGTCGGCGCTGCTGCACGTAGCAACGGCGACGACACTGCTGCACGCAGCAACAGCGACGGCGCTGCTGTACGCAGCAACGGCGATGGCGCTGCTGCACGCCGCAACGGCGACAGCGGTGACTCCTCGTCCCTGGATCAAAATGTTTTAATACCTATATCTTTAATGAAATCAATAGAAAAGACCGTTAGCGACTTACAATGTTGCACGCAGCAGCGGCGACAGGGACACCACTTCCCTTTAACAAAAGCAGTGTTGTACTACCTATATATATATATCTTTAGTGAAATGAATAGAAAAGACCGTTAGCGACTTACATTGCTGCACGCAGCAGCGGCGACGGTAACTCTCATTCTTGGAACAAAAGCAGTGTTGTAGTACCTATATCTTTAGTGAAATCAATAGAAAAGACCGTTAGGGACATACAATATCCAGGAATCGGAGGCCACAGATACAGGTTCCAGTGGCGCATATGAAGTAGACGCCACAGGTTCCTGTAATGCCCTCAAAGTAGACACCACAGGCTCCTGTGGAGCCCACGAAGTAGACGCCACTGGCTCCTGTGACGCAGTCGGTGGAGCTGCAGCTTGAACTGATCTAGATGGATATTTTAAAACATGAGTAAAAACCTGTAGTACTACAACCAGAATAATATGTAAGAACATGCACAAGTTAAACTACTTACGGTTGCCACAAGCGCGTCCGCTTGACGTGAAGCCCTCTAGGCCACAGCCGGGCGGCAGCTCCTCCACATTCCGTATTAAAAAAACGATTCAATTGTAGTATTCGAAATTATTTTGAGTACCTATTGAAAAATAAATAGAGCAAATGAAAAATTAAAAAAGCGTAAAATCTAACTCTTCAATTGTCTTTGGCCCGGGCCGCTCACTCCCGTAACCAGCGCGGCCGGTGCGGCCAGCGCGGCCGTCGCGGCCAGTGCGGTCGGCGCGGCTGCCACTACGTCCTCACCCTCCACGATCTCCGGAACCACCAGACGCCGCGGTGTGTGGCGGCACCAACTGCATATTTGACAGTATCACGACCCTGGGTGGTGATACTGTCTGCGCAGCTGGTACCGGCGATGGTGGTGGTGATGTTGACGGCGTCGGTGGTGGAGGCGCTGGAGGTCCACCCGCGAACATGAAAAAAAAATCAACATGCACACAAAACCTCCTCCTTTGTACATCCACCCTTAACAAACGTCACGTAAGGCCGCAATACTGTCAAGGGTGTGATGGTACATGGAAATATATGGCAAGATAAAGGAACCTACAGAGACCTACAAGCCTAACAGTCCCTACGACCCTAAGCCCTATAAGCCCTACAGCCCTAACCTACCATATACCTAGTATGTGATAAATAAAGGTCACAGCTCATAAGAGCCACCCGGCACCCACTCCGCACCGCCTCGTCGTACGGCGTCCACTTGTTGTCGACAGGTGGTTCACGGGTGGACGCCACGTTATCACCAAAACGTTGCACGATCAACCAGTGAACCCCGCGCGGTCAACGAGTGAACACCGCGTGGTCAACGAGTGAACGCCGCGTGGTCAACGAGTGGACGTCGCTTAGTCCACGAATTTTCGAGTAGTCTGTTAACAATTGGCATTAGGTCTACACGTGTGTTTCGTAATGTCAAATTTTACAAACCTTGAATTGGCAAAATTTCAGATTTGATCATTGCTTTGTTGTATTCATTAAATTTCTTCACCGTTGCAGCTATACCATAAAAAAATTTGTCAATATCATCTTCCTCCTTTTTTTTTTCCTTTAGTATATATTTCATTAACAATGACGATGCAGTAGATCCATCTTCCACTTCCACCCTTGACCTTTTTATATTTGGAAACTTGGATGTCGTTGTAGACAAGCCAGATGTTGGACGATCATCTATTATTGAAATATCTGATTGGTAATCCGGAGCAGACAATTGAGAATCTTCATTGGCAGTACTTTCCTGATCACTATCTCTGAGTAGTGAAGATACAGTTGCTCTTTCTTTATAATACGGTAGCAAAAAACTCATTTCATCCTCGTATTGCCATTTTTTATCACTTATTGCAGCTTGATCACTTCAAATTTTACAAACCTTGAATTGGCACTCATAGCAGTCGCGCTTGATGAAGAAGAAAATGAAAGACGCAACAAAAAAAAGAAAGCTGCGGGTGCACGAAATGTTTAAACAAAGAAAAAAAGAGGGCGAATATTGGACCGTTCGTAGGCATTTGTTAGCCGACGAAGAAAAATTTTTTTCGTACTATCATATGCCGCAATGTGTGTTTCATAACATCCTGTCTCATATTGAAGACTCGATAACAAAGAAAAACACAAAGTTCAGAGAAGCGATCACACCCGAAGAGAGATTGGCTGTGACTTTAAAGTAAGTAAAATTTATACATTTACTACCTCGCGACACATTAATAAGTATACCTACTGTGGATGTGTTATTATGTTAGTCTTAGAAAGTATTTTCATCGAAATTAATTAGTCTCCTCTGCACCATTGATGGCGCAAGTAAAAGGTGCACACGGGAAAAGTATGGTGAAGTAGTTACTCTGCACCATTAATGGTGCAGATCAATGGTGCATAAGGTACAACGGGCAATTGTCTAAGAGCCTTCTATTTTTACCCGACTACGGCGAAACAAAAGGAGGGTTATGTTTTTGACCGGTATGTCTGTATGTATGTGGATATTTCTCTACTAACTGGGCAACTTTGAACAGTCCTCTGCCAAGTTCGATGTCGAATTACTAACAATATGAAAATTAAATTCCTTTTTCATATTAATATTGATATAGTTTGCGATTATTAACATACGTGCAATATTTTTTTTCTTTTAAAGCATGGTTATTTTGTCTTTAAATCGGCTACAGAGGACTGTTTTTTAACCCTAAGGACACTTTTAGTGTTTTAAAATAAATATGAAATCCAATGAAAATAGTAACTTTTGTTTTAAGAATATTTGCAAAATCCTAGTCATTTATCAGAAATATTAGTTATTTAAACTCATTTTAATTTAAATCTGGGTTTGGGACACTCCAGGGGACTGTTTTTAGACATATTTAAAAAACCATAACAAACAAATTAAATGCTTTTTAAAATAAAAAATATAGGTTCCTAAAAACTATGTTCATCTTTTATGGAAATTGCATTGTTGGGGATGATTTACTATTAAAGAAGTAGTTAAAATTGACTGAGACAGTAAGTTGCCCAGTTTGTAGAGAAATGCCCATGTATGTATGTATGTCTGTCTGCCTGTATGTATGTATGTGTGTATGTCTCTCTAAATGTATGTATGTAAAAGTAAAAAAAGTAAGAGCATACTAAATCAACCTTTATTTTTGTAACTTCGACATGAATTTGCCATTCATTAAGTACTAATCATTCAATTTCTTAAAATAATTAGAGAGTAATTTCAAAGTATAGGAGTAGAAATACTTTTAAAAATCCGTTAAATCTTTTTCAGTATCACTCAATACTGGTGTGTTCAGCTGTCTGGCATTCCTTTCTGGATCATAGTTCGGTGTAGTCTGTATCCTGCAGTTGAATAATTTCCAGAAGGTCCTGGAGTTGAATAATTTCCAGAAGGTCCTGCAGTTGAATAATTTCCAGAAGATCCTGGAGTTGAATAATTTCCAGAAGGTCCTGGAGTTGAATAATTTCCAGAAGGTCCTGCAGTTGCATGTATTGCATTACTGCCGTAGTAATTATTTCCTTTTTCATTGATTTCTCGGAGTTCCATTTGTGAAACAATATTAAAAATTTCAGATTTGATCATTGCTTTGTTGTATTCATTAAATTTCTTCACCGTTGCAGCTATACCATAAAAAAATTTGTCAATATCATCTTCCTCCTTTTTTTTTTCCTTTAGTATATATTTCATTAACAATGACGATGCAGTAGATCCATCTTCCACTTCCACCCTTGACCTTTTTATATTTGGAAACTTGGATGTCGTTGTAGACAAGCCAGATGTTGGACGATCATCTATTATTGAAATATCTGATTGGTATTCCGGAGCAGACAATTGAGAATCTTCATTGGCAGTACTTTCCTGATCACTATCTCTGAGTAGTGAAGATACAGTTGCTCTTTCTTTATAATACGGTAGCAAAAAACTCATTTCATCCTCGTATTGCCATTTTTTATCACTTATTGCAGCTTGACCATTTTTGGTACTTTTTTTCTTAATAGCCCTACGATGAGCTTCCCTTAAATTGGACCACGTTTTCTTGCACATTGATACTGAAAAAATGAAACAGTAATTGTAAAGAATGATACATAAAAAAGTTAGGGAATTTGTTTAGTATCGAGTCAGATTCCAGCCCTAAAATATTAACTAAGTACAACACATTCTTGTTACACCCTATTTTGCTTAATACAATCTCAAAAAACTTTTATATTTCAGATATTTGACAAGCGGCGCTTCTGTCAGAAAGGATAGTGGGCAAAAATGTATGGGCGGCACACCCACATCCGCCACAGCTTTGACTACTTTAATTTAGAAGGTATCACATCCATGTTTCTCGGTGCCAATGTACATCAAATTCTGTCCTGGGGTTCTCTATTTATTAATATTTGAATACTAGGTATTAATGAAACAAACATAACTTACAAATATTTTTTTATTGTTATATAAAACGAAATAAACAATATACACGAAACAAAAACAAAACGAAATATACATAATTATTAATTATTGCGATCTATTATTACGGAGTCCAAAAATAGAGCCGGTCTGTGTATATTTTCTTCATGCCTTGCTAGGCTTAAATACCATATAATTACCAATACGTGTGCGCAGCAACCTAAAGTACGGTTTCCTATTTTACATGAGCAGTAATAATGGTTCAGTGCATTTAATCCACTCTCATTTTCGTTAATTAACACATATGTGTAATGGAGCTTCGACCTCGTGTACCTTGATTTTATCTTCGCTCGCAAGAGCCACAGGTTTGAGCCTTCAATGCCAGCATTGTTGAGCTCGGCAACGAGTCGTTCGGGATCCCGGTAAAGAAATATATTGAAGTGTCCGTTGCCCCGAACATGCTCACTATAATAACTTTTTGCCAATTTCAATTGGTAAGTTCCCAGGGCAAAAATAACAAGTTCTCTTTGGGTGAGCCTGGGAAATGATTCAAAGCCAGGCAAATCAGCGTTCATTTCTTCGAAAGGAACTCGTTGTCTATTCATGCGGCGTCTTGTGACGAATTCACCTAAAATGTTTTGCATTTCTTGTCTTTCATTAATTCTTTCTATGAATTCCATCGCATATTCACTATCGGTAATAGGTACGTGAAAACAGTTTATTAATGCACAAGCAATTCTAAAATCCTGGAACATGTGTGTCATTGCGCTGTGGAAATATTCTTGGCGAAGCAGCTTAAAGTCACGCTTAATACGACCATTCACGACTTCAACGACCCACCGAATAAGCGTGACTTTTCTGGATTCGTTTGCCTGTGCTGTTGTAAGTTGTGTTTCTCCACTATCAACGATACGGGGCATATACACCTCATATCCAAGCGCTTCGAGAGCTGGAACGACGTCTCTGAATCCTCGGTCTAACACGAATACATCATCTGGTCTAAACTGCCAATGAAATGGATGTTCTTCATTAGTAATTATGTCTTGCATTATTGATGCATCTGATTTTTTAGCAGCATGTGGACCAGTGACCTCAATTATATAGCCATCTGAACACACAAATATAAATGGTTTCAACAGATTGGTATACTTGTGAGGACTATAGGTTTCAACTTGGAACAAAAAATTCGAGCTTTTGTAAATATATATATACGTCCCGTCACAAATAATTACGGCTTTTCTATCTGCAATGTCGCCTGTGTCAGCATTTCCAAATAGTGTGTTTGGTATTTGCAGATTCCGCTGAGCTATTTGTTCTCTAGTAATATTATCCCAACCCAAGTATGTCGGAACAAAGTCTTCGATCAGAGCCTCACGGGCGGACTTCATTAGTCGTTCTAAGCTTCTCCGGCTCATGTGGAATAACAATGATAACCTCTCATTGGGTTCTCCCGTTCTCAGTTTAACTAACATTATTCCAAGAGCAGTATTCGGCTGTTTACAAGTGGTAGATAATGACGGAGTCTGATCAATAATTCTTATGAATTCTTCCCTATTTCTTCCCGTGAAGTAGTACAGTTCGTCTTCATCGAAATGTTCTATATTTTCAAAATCTAACCGCGACGCATCTTCAACAGCTTTTTTTAACAAGTTAATTATATCTGTCATTTGTTCCGCATTAAAGTTATGCAACACATTTGGGGCGCTCGTCATTCTTTCCCAATCATTTGAGCGCAGATGCACATCACAAATCCTTGCAAATTCTGGAATGTAGTAATTGAGTATTTGCATTAAATGAATTCTTTGTTTTTCTGGAATTCTATGTAGTGAGTGTCGGTGACATCCGAAAACCATACACGTTCGGGCGGAATTCGGTGGCCGAGAAACATTCGGTAATACAATCGATGTATTATCTGGAGCACCTAACATTGGCGCATCCTCCTGATGTGGTTCTGGAACATCTGCATGAAGTGGAGCAGCAGGGATATCTTGAGCTGGCTCATCAACCTGATGTGGAATGGCGGGGACATCTTGTGCTGGTACGTCAGCCTGAAGTGGAGCAACGGGTACGTCTTGTACTGGAACTTGATGGATAGCTGCGGTGGCATCTTGAGGAGTACGCGATGTAGGTGCTCTTTGTGGAGTAGCTCCAGATGACGCCGAAGCTCTTTGGTAACAAGGACGCAATCAACTCTGCGTTGTTAAACGCAATCTGCAATAAAAAAAAAACGTAATTGAAAAAACAGTAAAAGCGCGGCGCACGGAGAGGCTACGCACGTGTATTAAGCTTCGCTTTGTAAGAATATGTATGCGGTTATATCCACTGCAACCCATGGAGAGGCTATGCATGAATTGACGTCATTGATACATGCGTGGCTTGCTCGAATAAGCGGTTACGTAGCTCAACGCTATCGACTTGGGTCTACGTTTCCACTGGAGTACACGAATATGACCCACGACTATGTGACAGTTCGCTTATCGCAGCGCAGTTTTGCAGTGGCACGTGCGTAGCCTCTTCGTGCGCCGTGGCACGCTATACATAGTCGTGGGTCATATTCGTGTACTCCAGTGGAAACGTAAACCCACGTTGTCAAACTTAATACACGCAGCTAAAACGCGCCGCGTGTCCGAGCACAACAGGCCGCGGACGGCCGCGGTGGGCCCGCGCCTTAAAACACGATAAGAAGAAGAAGCTACTTTTGAACTTTACGCGAATTATAATGCTAAAGTGCATGTTTAATAATAACATAATAAGGCTTATTCCACTTTTCCCCGTTGGATGATCCCCATTGATGGGGATTAGTGAACTTTTTGTTCACTATTCCCCGTTGACCCAAAATTTTTATTTAATGGGGATAAGTGAACTAAAAAGTTCAATAATCCCCATTAGGTAGGTACGTTAAAAAAATAAAATATATGAATCATGTTACATTTATTAATTAAAAATATAACTTTCTTATACCTAATAAAATCACAGATTGTACAATTATTAATTTAAAATAAAAAATATAACTTTCTTATACCTAGTAAAATCACAGATTGTACAATTATTAATTTAAAATAAAAAATATAACTTTCTTATACCTAATAAAGTCACAGATTGTTACAATCATTAATTTAAAATTGTAGCATGAAAATATTTCTTTCTTATACCTTGTAAAATCAAAGATTGTACAATTATTAATTTAAAATAAAAAATATAACTTTCTTATACCTAATAAAGTCACAGATTGTTACAATCATTAATTTAAAATTGTAGCATGAAAATATTTCTTTCTTATACCTTGTAAAATCAAAGATTGTACAATTATTAATTTAAAATAAAAAATTTAACTTTCTTATACCTAGTAAAATCACAGATTGTACAATTATTAATTTAAAATAAAAAATATAACTTTCTTATACCTAATAAAGTCACAGATTGTTACAATCATTAATTTAAAATTGTAGCATGAAAATATTTCTTTCTTATACCTTGTAAAATCACAGATTGTACAATTATTAATTTAAAATAAAAAATTTAACTTTCTTATACCTAGTAAAATCACAGATTGTACAATTATTAATTTAAAATAAAAAATATAACTTTCTTATACCTAATAAAGTCACAGATTGTTACAATCATTAATTTAAAATTGTAGCATGAAAATATTTCTTTCTTATACCTTGTAAAATCAAAGATTACACTCACTTAAGTTTTTCTAAACAGTGCCCAATCGTAATTTCATTATTAATGAGTTCCATTTGGACCTCCTGTATATAATTATCGCGATTGATGCTTTTTTTTGTTTTTTCCGCTATACCTTTATTTTCAGAAACCCCCAATGCAAGAACTTCGTAATACGATGCATCTTCAGCCAACGCTGTGAGGAGCTTCATAATGTTGGGTTTCTTTATTTTCACACGCTTTTTTATTTTATTATTCCATGCTTCGACTAAATTCGTAGTGCGATGAGTCTGTCCAAATACACACCACGTTTTAATAAAATCATCTTGTAGCCATTGTCTGAGCATGTAATTTCTAAACTCCTTGCTATTATCATCATCAGGGCTTTGAGAGGCAACATAAAACCAACCCGCAATGATTTTATCTGATGGTAACAAAGCCAAAGCAGTGCTAAGTGCAACTTGTCTTCTGGTTAATTTATCTTTTGTTAGTTTGAGTTGTTTTCCTTTCTTCCATATTGCCTGGGTGAAATGGAAATAACAGCCGCTAATAGATATATTTACAAAAATATTTCGCATTGCGTTCATCGGAGCCACTTCATAGTCACATTTAAATATTTCTGGATTCCAATCAGGTAATGCAGATTTTAGCATACTAAATAAAATTTCATATGTTTGTTGATTTTTATGGCACAATGTTTATGTGTTTTTCTGTACTGCCCAAATCCCCATGAATGGTGTAGAGTTGGTAAAAGGGAGATGGACAGATCCAAAACGTTCCATCACCCAAGAACATCTTCAAATTTTTCATTTGATGTCGGGCAAATTCAGAGCAAAAAGCTATTACACGGATACCACTGTCATTGTAGTCTGCTAAAATAAATTCCTGATGAGCTGGAGGTACTTTAACTTCTTCAACATTTTTGAACTCAATTTTACTTACTTCAAATGCTGCATTTCTGTGTTTATATAATGTTGTTTTGATAGACTTCAGGGCAGGGAATTCTTTTATTTTGTCAATTCCGGTATCTTTTAGTGAGCTCACAGCCGCGTTGTAAGCAGTGGGAATAGCAGGTGCTTCTGGATCCGCAAGTGTAGTTTTTAGTTTGAATAACCTCAAGGTAACTTCATTCCGCGCAAAATCAGGTTCACAAACATTGTGTCGTTTCTCAGCTACAACTTGATTGTCCTGTAAAATTAAGTAATAATAATTAATTACTTTACATTATTTTTTAAGTAAACAATATTGCACTTACATAGAATACAAAATTAAATAGGCTATTTAACAACCTTTAAAACTTATAACAAATTGTTGTTATCCTATCAGAATAGTTCAACAAAACATATTTCACTTTATGCTTAACTAAAATATGTAATAATAATTAAATATATACAATTCACTTCAGCTACACTCTTTTACACTAGGTGTAATAGACTTGTTTGACAAAAGAATGACGTCACACGTGCCGCCATGACAGAAACAGTGTTTAAACTTTAACGTTGATTTTTAAATTTTGATATTGATAAACGTGATATTGATAACACACATAACCTGAGTTATTATTGTCATTATTAATCACAAAATATAATAAGTAACTTACCATGACAGTGATGGATCCGGCACATTTACTTTGTTTTCTTGTGGTACACTCCCACAAAACTCCACCATTTTTATATTTGCATTTTTTACTGTATTGATGTCCGGCCCGGAGAAGTATGGTAGCTTTACCTTTTTTAACGTACTCTAAACAAACGTCAGTTGAACTACCAGCCATTTCCTTTATTTATTCCTATATTAAACTAATAACTGCGAACTGATAAGAACTGCACGCTTGAACTACACTACACACTACTAACCCTTAACGACTACGAAACAAAAACAAAAGATGGGTCGACCAATCACATACGAGCTAACTCGCACCCCGCTCCGCCACCGCCTTGCACGCGCGCCTCTAGAAAATAAGCATCTTTTACAGTATTGTGTATCTTATTAGATAGATAGATATAAGGTCTTATTCCCAAACATCGTTAGAACAATTTCGTTGGGGCAACAATCTGTTTTACGTTCTAATAAAATCGTAAAGTAGGTATGTAGGTAATTTAAAATTTTGTTCTTACCTTATAAAAATAAAAGTACATGACTCATATATTTTATTTTTATATTGTTTTTATTTAACGTACCTAATTAGAAAAACTTAAGTGATTGTAATCTTTGATTTTACAAGGTATAAGAAAGAAATATTTTCATGCTACAATTTTAAATTAATGATTGTAACAATCTGTGACTTTATTAGGTATAAGAAAGTTATATTTTTAATTAATAAATGTAACATGATTCATATATTTTATTTTTTTAACGTACCTACCTAATGGGGATTATTGAACTTTTTAGTTCACTTATCCCCATTAAATAAAAATTTTGGGTCAACGGGGAATAGTGAACAAAAAGTTCACTAATCCCCATCAATGGGGATCATCCAACGGGGAAAAGTGGAATAAGCCGAATATTTTAACCGTGGTTGTCGCCATCTAATGGCAGATTTTAAAATAGCAGCTGCTCTGCTGAATGCGTTTACTCCGCCATTCGCAGAAAATATACATGCAGAGCAGTTTGTTTCAATTATATTTGAGCGCCTGTTTTTAACTAATAGTATAGCCGAGTTAGTTACGGAACATAATTTAAACAGGCGCGGTTCCTGGTTTGTGCCCATAGATGCGACAACCCTATCTTTTCCGCGACTATCCATGGAGGAATTGATATTGTTTGCATGTGGTATATACCAAATTCGATAGGCCCGTTCATATGTGGGTGAGCATTTCCGCTTTCATGGAATAAATACGCTAGAGGTATCCCGAGAAAGAATATATGGTTTAGAGGGAATAAACCCAATGTTGCTTCGTGCTAAAATAAAGTCCCGTCATTCTTCTGCTAGAACATATTTTGTGTTCATAGTTATAGAAACAAACATGAATGGTCGGGACGCAATCAGAAGTTATTGCTGTAACTGCATTGTAGGTTTAAGAACAGTGGGTTGTTGCTCACATGTAATGAGTATAATCTGGTACCTAAGCTATGCTCGCCATGAGGGTATTACCCGACCTGCCCCCTTCTTAGATGAAGTAATATTACGAATAAATTAATTATACTTATGTACAATAAAATAAATGTACTTACAAAAACAAAGTATTGTTTTATTTATCTACACCCCATCAGAACTTCATCATTATCAAACTGTTGCTGTCCGCTGCTGGACAATAAGTAGGTATCTCCTAATGCACCCTACTGAGTAGGTACGATCCTCATGTCACTACACTCAAAATCCCATCAGAATTTCATCATTATCAAACTGTTGCAGTTCGCTACTGGACAAAAAGTATCTCCTAATGCACCCCACTGAGAAGGTACGATCCTCATCTCACCACACTCAAAAAGTCATCAGATCTTCATCATTATCAAACAGTTGCAGTCCGCTGCTGGACAATAGGGATATCCTAATGCGGGTGCATTAAGATATACCATATTATTATGTGCATTACTAAGTAGGTACGATCCTCATCTGAATCTACCTACCTAATGGTAAGTAAAACACAAAGATAGCGAAAAGCAATCAAGAACATTTATTTTATCAGTATAGCAATGTTCATGTACCTATCTTTTACAACCTACCTTGGTTCACTAGTACATAACCTCAAAAAATAAAACTGGGTATAACTTTTACGTCCCAACTTCTAAAAATCTAAGATTTTAATAAGGGCTTGTCTATCGTATTAGCTACCAATTAAAACAAATAGGATCCCAAGTCAAGAAATTTTACTAGCTGTACGAAACTCCCATACAACCCTGCCGTTCGCCTTTAAAATCAGTTCTTTCGACTTATTAATATTAATTAGTCTGTTTAAACAAAACAAAATTTAAAACAAAAATAATCTTCTAATAAAAATCAACCAATTGAAAAGTGTTAAATATCTTTTTTTACATTAGGTACTGTCATAATCACTCAGTTAAGTCGCTTTCCAGATAGATAGTATGTTCTTAAAACACTTAGTGCAGATATCATATCATCTGACAAACGGGATCTCAGGCGGTTACAAAAGTATCCTGCTATCGAGAAAGCACGTTCTGCTTCTACACTAGTAGGAGTTATAGTAAGAAGATACTTGTAACAAAGAGAAAGATATTTCCCCTTCTCACCACCATTTTCGTGTAATACCTTTTCAACGTTTATCATCATCTGAAATTCATCTCTGCAGAGATTTCGAGCTGCAGAAACAGGATTTTGGGTGTTAGTTTTAACCATTTCTATTTCTCTATTTAACTCTATTTCCGGAGATAATATAGGTGTTTCCAAACTTGGCATTTCTGCGTCTTCAGTTTCTTCCGTAGTTGCGAGTCCCGTAGTTGATGTAGAAGCAGATGTCAGTGTCAGTCTTTCACAAAGTTCAATGATGGATGCATTTATCTCTTCGTTAGATAAAGTTGGTAACAAATCCGTGTTTATGGAGTTTTCAAAATAAGTTGTTGGATTATGAAGATACAGAAGGAGACTGGATTCTTTTAAACGGAACTGCTTTACCCTTTTTGTTAAGGCTTCAATCAATTGCGTGCTGTAACTATTATCAGATTGAGCTTCCAGTATTCTCAAGCAGAACTTGAGAGCTGTGTCAGCAGTCAGTAAAGTTGCTTCGCGTCTACAGATGGCTTCAACTGTTATTTTCTATTTTCTGTTCATTATTTGAAGACTTTCAGAAATGTGTTCTAGTATGTCAATTTCTGCATCAGAGAATTTGATGTCTGATGAGTTAATGTCTATAAGACTCTTCATGACGGCAGATTTGATTTGCAAAAAACGGGCCAACATATCTGCTAGGCTGCTCCGCCGAGTTTTGCAGTCCAAAATGAGTGTCAATTCTTTACCTATGTCATTTTTGACATGTTTCTGGAGGATGTCATCAGATTTCGTCGGAGATTTTCGAAATAACCTCGCTACTTGCCTCACTTTATTAATTATTTCTTCATAACAGAACTCAAGTGTATTTTGGACAAATTGTGTCCCGTTATTCTCTTGGTCCTCAGACTGTAACACTTCAAAACCGCCGTCATCGTCTTCAATATTTTGATCACAGTCTTCTTCATCTTGTTTCACCGTCTCATTATTTTCTTCCTCAGGACCAGTTTCTTCGTTTTCTGTCATGTCTGTCTCTCTTAAATTCTGCTTTCTTTTTTTCTGATAGAATACATCCGTAACGGCAAGCTGGATTCCATGCGCCATGCATCTTTGGTGAAGAGAAGGAACTTCTCTACCAACTTTACACATTAAGCTACATGCGTCTGTAGTTAAGCACACGGTTTCATTCTCAAGAGATAAATCAAACTCGGACAGTCGTTGTTTCAAAAGTGTGATGCATTTTTCTGCTGGCATAGATCCAACTATTCTCACAAGTCCTAAATTCCTGAAAGGATCTCCTGTCAATGCGGGACAATGAATATTCACATTCATATAGCGTCTGTTGCGTGTTGACGTCCATTCATCCAATGTGCAGCTAAACTTTTCGCCTTTCAATTTTAAAGCATTTATTTCCTGCTTTATTGACGACTTTGCAACGTTACTGCGTTTTTTTACTATTTCCGGAATAGCTCCAACTGATTTGGGTAACTGTTGTTTTGAATTAGCAAAAAGTTGTCGCATATCATTAGACTTACTGAAGACTCTGAAAGGTATTCCATCAATAGCACACATCCTGGCCACTCTATCTTCCATTGAATTCATAGAAAAAAAGTCTGTCAGTGTTCGGGGTTTCTTGGGATCCGTATTTGAGTTGCAACAAGAAGCATCTGATGATGCCCCTTTTTCATCATTTTTAGTCGATAGAGTAGGATGGACAGCTTTCAAGTGTTTATGTAGACCTGAAGTGTTTCCTCCTGAAGTTTTCATTACGCTGTTGCACGTCTTGCATTTCGCTGTATTTCCATCACTAGCGCGTAAAAAATGTTGCCATACTATTGAGGGATCGTTAGATTTACTTTGATATTCACTGTAAGTAGTCGCCGCCGCTCTCTTCATTTTTGCCTAAAAAAGAAAACAGCATTAAAAGGTACCTACGAGTATAAAATAAATTATGACACTAGAGAGTTGCCCGTGACTTCGCCCGTGTGAAATTCGGTTATTGTGTTCCATAGGGAACTCTTTAAAATTTGCGGGATAAAAGTAGCCTATATGTCACTCTCTATCTCCACCTCCAGCCCTTCAACTATCTTCATTCATACCAAAAATCACATCCAACCATCACTCTGTTGCGACGTGAAAGGACAAATAAACGAACACTTTTTCACATTTATAATACAGGGTGTTAGGAAAAGTACTGCGTTTCTCTAAACCGGTGACTACTACACTCATGAAACTGAACAACTTTCCCTAAGAAACTGTAGATTTGAAATATGAAAAAAAAATTGGACTTCCCATAAAAAACTGCTAATCACGTGATCGAATTTAGTATAGGATGTCCATTTTTTTCATATTTCAACCCTAGTATATTAGGGAAAGTTGGTCAGTTTCATGTGTGTAGTCACCAGTTTAAAGGAACACAGTACTTTTCCTAACACCTTGTATTAGTATAGAAGTATGGATAAAAGAAGCTAATTATAACATCATCACCTTTCTATCCCACTCTAGGTAGGGCTAGGGTCATGCCCGTAGGGCATGTTATCCTCGTCCACTCTCTTATATCAGTCGTCTTCTCTCTCCGTCCGATCGAAGTAGCACGTACCTTTCACATACATATCACGCACTCTTCGGTTTTACTCTGCCTCTGTATCCCTCCACATTCATTCATACTTAGCACTACATAGCTAACACAACATAAATATACATAATATACCATTTAATTTACCTTCACACAATTATTTGGGAAGACGTGAGAAAAAATACATATTACTTTAATATAACATCATTTATTTACAGGTAAATAAATAGGTAGGTATGTACTTGTGATAGGCCAGGCGTCTGACACTCCATACAACCGCCCACATATAATAGCCTACTACTACCTACATAAAAAACAAACGTAGTAAAGTAATAGTTACCATTCTTTGCTTAGGCACTGTTGCTATCACAAAACGAGATTAATTTGTACTTACGTTTTTATAAATCACTTGTCATGTCACCAGTTCACCACTCACTACAGAACAGACCGACGCGCTTCACTCGCTAGGGGTTACTGGGGCCAGCGGGTGTGAAAACAACGAGTCGGGTGCGCGCGCGGGGCGGGGCATAAGTTCGGGTCTCGCTCGGGCATTGTCGGGACGCATTCGGCAAGCGGCAGTGTCACTAGGCGGTACATAGTGCGCGGCGGAGAATTTATAAGTATAAAATGTACAAATAAATTCTGGTGTTAAGAATATTTTAATGTTTTTCTACCGAAACATTTGGTCTCGAAATTCCCGGGAATTTTTATTAAGTCTCGGTCTCGGTCTCGATGATAAAAGTGGCGAGACACCCGGGATTTCGAGAATCGAGACTCCCGGGGCGAAATCCCTAATTTCTGCTGATTGTTATTCAATGTATGTCCCTGTACACTTCATCGTTAACTCCGAACACCGATGTTAAAAGTTGTCCCAAGAACCCTCGTCTCTTCCTATTTTTCTTTATCTCTGTTAGGTATTCTTTTGCTGTCTCAAACTTTGTTTTTTCTTCGTTTAAATGGTGATAAAAATCGTTGCAATGCGTTTCATCCAAGATGTACGAGTATTGAGTATCCTTGCAGAGTTGTTGAAATTGTGTTGTTATTTTTTCGATCTTTACGGTTTATTTCCAAGCTTCCTCTCTCGTAATCCGTTTCAATTCTAAACGTTCCTCGATTAATAGTTGTGGTTCCTATATCTTCTACATATAGTCCTGCGTTTAAACTTTTTAATGTGTATGTGGGCGTAGTCGACACAGTGCCGATTAATAGAATAATTATTGTGTGAACTAGTAAACCCTTTATCAAACTTTTCGGTGATCGTATACCCTTTTTGTTTATTGTGGCTGTTGATATGTTACATTGCGTAGGTGTTTGCCTGTCTTTGCTCGTTGTATCAATTTCTATGTTTTCGTTCACAGGGAGCGGGATCAACGTGTGGATTGATCGTTTATGACAAGCGCCTGTTGATTTTTGAAGAGTTACCACTCTAACTACACCATCATCTCCCGGATGTACTTCTGTTTTTTTTGCTAATGGCCATTTACTTGGATTTATATTGTCATCTTTTATTAGTACTACAGTTCCAAATTTAACATTTTCATGTGCTTGTTTCCACTTGTATCTTTGCTGAAGTTGATGTCGACAATCTTTTGTCCAACTGTTCCAAAAATCTTTTTTCATCTTTTGAATTTGTTTCCATCTGTTTACTAGGTAGTTGTTGCATTGTCACTGTACATGTGTAACACGTGACCTCTTCGTGCCATGATCCAGTATCTTTGTCGTAAATAGGCCAATGTCAATTTGTTGCCACCATGTAATGTTTTTAAATGTGCGTTGTATAATTATTGACGTTACATGATGGTTGTATGGTAAAAGTATTGGGTGTTTTTGATTGTAAGGCAATTCGGAGTTTTGTAATCTGCCTCCAACTCTTAGTAGTCCATCCTCGTCTATAAATGGATCTAAAGTGGATAATGTTTTGTTTTTCTTCAAGGGTTGTCCACTTTGTATGGTTTTCAAGTCATCTTTGTATTCCTGCTGTTGTATTTTCTGGAGTATTCGTTTTAATGTCACGTTTACTTCATTACAAGTAGTTTATTTGTTGTTTGTTTTTAAATTTGTAGCAGCAAGACAACACCCTTATCATTTTATCTAAGCTGGAGAATCTATTCTAGAGATCATTCTTCTCAATCTCAGCTGTAGTTGTATGAACAATTTAACTTCTTGGTTTGGCTCCGGCATACGTTTCGTGATAGGAATCTGATTGGTTTTTAACCAATGAGGACCGTTCCACCATAAGGAATAGTTAACCATTTTTTCCAGCTCAAGACCTCTTGAAATGATATCAGCCGGGTTATCTGCAGAAATAACATGGTTCCATTCTGCGTTTGGTAATAATTGTTTAATTTGTGATACCCTATTGGCTACGAACGTTTGGCACCGCTCAGGCTTTCCTCGTACCCATCCTAAGGTGATCATAGAATCCGTCCAACAAGATATCGTAATATTCTTGCAGATAAGCGCTTCCTTTACTTTTTCCATTAAGCCGGCTAGTAGCAGTGCAGCGCATAACTCAAGTCGAGGTAGAGTAGTTTTTTGTTTCTTTGGTGCCAATTTTGATTTTGCTTGTAATAATGTAACGTAGAGTTATTGATTTTTACACGGCTATATACCACCGCTCCGTACGCTTTTTCGGAAGCGTCGCTGAAACCATTTAGCTCAATCTCTGCGCTGTCTGTTATGTAACACCACCGTGGAACTTTAATTTCTTCTATACTTTTAAGTTGGTTTTGTAATTCAACCCATTTTTTCTGGGGTATATCATCAACAGTTTGATCCCATCCTATGTCGTTCGTCCAGAGTTCTTGTATAAGCAGTTTCATTTTAATTATAATTAGTGCTAACCAGCCCAGGGGATCGAATATTTTTGCAACTTCTGACATAATATATCGCGGGTCTCAAAACCATAGGGGCGTATCCACAAAAACCTTACTTTCCAGGAGAGACAAAAAACTTAATAACTTTTCTTTTGATTGATCCAGCTTGTTATGTTTTTTCATGTTGCTATAACGTTACACTGTAGTTAATATGGTATGCTTGATTTTAAGGTATTCCCTCTATAAAACTATTTTTTGGTGGATACTTCTATTTGGCATGACGACTATACGGTAAAACTCCGTCAAAATTCCCCCAAAAATACATGGAATTTATAGACGTAAAACCCTTCTCCATAAATTATTAATATACCAATATATTATTTTTACCTAGTTAGTGACTTAAAATATTGCAATTTAAGAATGAGAACCCATTAAAATTAACGTTATTTACGTGATTTTAGAAATTCATACACCTGACTGCCTTATCATTAATATTGATAGGTGTTTGAATTCAAAGTGGAAGTATAAACCAGTTTTCTTGTACAATCTGGAAAAAAAAACAGTTGGGTGAAAAAAAAATACGCATTATAAAAATAAAATTTATTATTAAATGTGAACATAATTATTTTAAATGCTTTAAAATAACAATTATTTAAAATTGAGGATAAGGCTCATTACAAGAAACAAAATAAAAAAGAAAACTTAAAAACTCAAAAGAAAAATACTTCTTCTTATGAGCATTAAATTACAAGAAGCTTAAAAAAGACTTACATATAATAAATTCTTTAAAAAAATAAAAAAAAACAAAAGATATAAAAAAGTAAGAACATAGGAAACATTGCACAAGGGATGTGTAAACCGTGTATGCTGTACATACTTAAGTTCTCCTTACTTTTCCTATTTAGGAAACAATCTTCATCAAGGCCTCATTAATGCGATTTGCCATTAAAATTATTAAAATCTGACAAATTAGCAATTCTTATTGTTTTAAATATTATGTAAAATTTTTAGGAAGTTATCATTTTTAACACAATATAGTCATAACAAGATTATGAATAAATAAGACACTATAAACAATTACTTTTTGTTCCTAGGTCGACGTCGTATATAAGATGCTCTTGTTGCAGCAAGGGTTAAGTCGTCGTCGTGATTTGTAGCTCCTGTCTCGGAATTTTGGTTTTCTTCTACAGGCAAATTTTCGTAATAGCTGTGGTAATTCTTTGGAATAGTTCCATCATTACACATAGCCATGAGATCTTTATATTTAACTTGTTTTAGTGGAAGTGGTTCTGAGTACAGATTTGTATCCATAGAAGAGGATATGTCGGACCGCGTTACTATTCTGGTAAACCTTACCTCTTTAAATTCTTTCCAGTAGTCGAATTTAAAGAAAAGCGAATTGGGAACATCCTTCCTCACCTGGATCCACCTGACGTTTGCCCATTTTAAAAGTGTTCCAACCGTGGCTTTTATTGTGTTACCAATAGCGATACCTCGCATTGCCTTAAAGTCTTTAAATTTTGAATGGTCTAAAACCTCAGCAATGTATGGATTGTCTTTTTTAGAATGTATGTTATCACATTCCATGTGGGTGTGACCCGGTTCGAGAAACTTGTGATCAATAATTTTTACATTATTTTCTGGAGACATCATGATTTATCTCAGCATTGTAGCAACCACTGAATTTCGATTTTGTCCTGGGCAGCAATCAGAATAAAGAATCAGGTGTTCCACATTGGAAAGCTTGGTGATGTAAGTATACAGACATGTTGAGACTTCATTTGCCCCT